>OX463238.1:120355145-121684071 GCA_949820135.1 Sylvilagus floridanus | reverse complement strand
CAAATTCCATTGCTGTGTAAATACCCATTGAAATAAGGAGAATAAAATACTCTATAAATTTGAATAAAATTTGTTATCAGTATTGCATCTCCAAATGCATGAAAATGGAATACCTTGTCATTCATTTAGATTTTACATTTTATTCCTGCATTTTTATTTGTTTATCTACTTTTTTAAAAGATATATTTATTATGCTTGAAATTCAGAGTTCCACAGAGAGAGAAGGAGAGGCAGAGGGAGAGAGAGAGAGAGAGGTCTTCCATCCGCTGGTTCACTCCCCAATTGGCACCAATGGCCAGGGCTGCACCGATCCAAAGCCAGGAGCTAAGAGCTTCTTCTGGTCTCCCAGGCAGGTGCAGGGGCCCAAGGACTTGGGCCATCTTCTGCTGCTTTCCCAGGCCATAGCAGAGAGCTGAACAGGAAGTGGAGCAGCGGGGACTTGAACCAGCGCCCATGTGAGATGCTCTCCCTGCAGGTGGCAGCTTTACCCGCTATGCCACAGCACCGGCCCCTGTTTATTTACTAGAAAGGCAGGGAGACAGAGATCTCCCATCCACTGGTTCCAAATTCCTACAATAGTCAGAGGGGCCAGGTTGAAACCAGGAGCTGGTAGCTCCACCTGGCCTTTCCCGCTAGTCGCAGGGACTCAGCCACGTAAGCCACCACCTGCTGCCACTGCTGTAGGATTTTTTCTTATATGCTTTTTACCAAGTTTTGCTTTGTGTCTAATTTCTGACAGTTTTTATCGCACATGTGCTTTGTTTTATCAGTCCTTTTCTGTATCTATCGAGATTATCAGGATTATTTCCTCTTTGTGCTAGTTCAATGAATTGATGGATGGAGTCTATAATATTCACACCAACTTCATCAGATGTTATTGCTACCGTAGCGGAGCTACCTGACAGAAGATACTTACCAAGAAAGGAAGTGTGTTTAGCTCAATTTTGGAGATTTACAATGCAGGGTGGGGCGGGCAGGCAGCAATGTGGGGACCCGGGTGGAGGGTGGGTCCCATGGAGAGTCAGGAACAGGGAGAGACAGGGCCTGACTAGCTCTCATAACCTCCCCGAGCAACCAAGGCCACACCCAGCGACACGGGGACCTCACACCAGCCCCATCTCCTAGACACAGCTTCTTAATACAGTGAACACATGGCATGTCCTATTCAAGCCAAAACATCAGCCTTGTGTCACTATAGAACTTTAATCTGTCATATTTGTTATGAAATATTGTTCTTCAAATTTGTATATATTGATTATTTATTTGAAAGATGGAGAGAGAGGGAGAGCAGTTTCCTCCACTGGTTTGTACCCCAAATGCCCAAGAAGGTCAGGGTTGAACTAAGGCTGAAGCCTAGTGCCAGGAACTCAACACAGATCTCCTATATTGGCAGCAGGAACCCAGCTGTTTGGGCCATCACCATTGCCTCCCAGGGTCTGCATTGTCAGGGAGCTGGAGTCAGGAGCTGGATCCAGACTTCAAACTCAAGTACTTCAATATGACAAGTGGCATCCTAGTGCTAACTCATAGAATGGCAGATGTCCCAAATAGCACTCTGGCCTCAGAATCAGCCCTTACGGCACTCGGATCTGCCTGAAGAGCCTTTGAGAGTATTTTACGCATGGAAAGCCAAGGCACTCTGGAAAAAAAAAGCCCTAAATGAAAGATCTCTGCGAGTGAGATCCCAGTAGAAAAAAACAACTTAAGAATTTCCTTCACACACACACACACACACACACACACACACACACAAAACAGAGAGGATATATCCCTTATATTTATTTAGATGATTTTTTTGTCTAGAAGAGCATACTTTTTCCTGGTGTTCAGTTAAATTCACCAGGGGATGCCTTTGTCTACTGAGATAGGTGTCACACTCTGTTAGGGGAAGTCGATCCCCATCTGTCTACCTGTTGGCTATGGTGCTGCCTTCGACAATCTGTTCTGACTTGAGTCTCAGCCAAATCCTCAAAATGGGCATGGGGTGCAGTGACACCTGCTGTTCTGCAGCACACCAGGATAGCTATGTCTGCCAATAGTCGATTGCATATTTCAGAATGGGGGGCACAGAAAATTTAGAACTGATCCATGTGTGAGGTTATGGAAATGCCAGTCACCCTGATCTGAGCACTACACATTCTAGTCTTGTACTGAAACATCCCATGATACTCTGCAAACATATATGATTGTTATGTGTCAGCTAAATGTTGGACTCTTTCTACTGGGATTCGGTGGTCTCTAGCAGGCTATCAGAACCCTTTGAGAAGGAACAAGGACTTTCAAGGACTTAGCACGCTTTCCAGCATGCGTAAATCTTTGCCCTGATCTGGGATGATGCGACTACTGCATAGGGTCCAGGAATCCTGGATGTATGAGTGCAGGAGGCCCTCACAGAAGGTCAGCTCTGCTTCCACGTGGCTGCCCGGCCTCTCCACTGCCCCCGCCTTTGGAGCACGGCAAGAAAGCCTTGGCATTAAACGTCTCCAGGGAGAGAAAATGTATAGTCACATGACTTCTTTCTGACAGGTGGTGCCATGGTCACTATGTTGTTCCAGGGAGAGAAAATGAATAGTCACATGACTTCTTTCTGACAGGTGGTGCCATGGTCACTACGTTGTTCCAGGGAGAGAAAATGTATAGTCACATGACTTCTTTCTGACAGGTGGTGCCATGGTCACTACGTTGTTCCCTGGAATCTCCAGTGTTTGGCCTTGAACCCATTGAGCACCTGGTAGTACAACCTGAGTGGGACAGGATGGGCTGGGGTGGACGCATTTAGAACAGGCAGGCTGCCTACAGCTGTACTGAGCTGACTGGGATTAGGTGACAGGATGTGAGCTGATTTCAATCTCCCCTTTTCTTATTTTTTTTAAAAACTTCTGGTTGTCTTCTGCTTGCAGAATCAAGAAATTCAGTTTTGTAGAAATTTCAGCATTTGTTTGAAAAACAAGTGCAGTTTCAAGCTTGACAAATATGCAATAATAGCTCCAAAATATTCTGTATCAAAGATTATTCCTTGGTTTGAGTTGCGAGATTTAGATCGTCTCTACCATTTCTGCTCAAATTTCCCATTCTATTTCATGCCATGCATGTGGCCCATTTAATGAATACAAGACTTCAAAGCTGTAGCTCTGTCTTAGGGACTATAAGCATACTGTGTATTGTAAAACTTCTTTGAACTTCTTTGAGAAGAATTCAAATAACATTGAACAGAGGGAATTTTAAGAACATGTGCCAAAGTGGATATTCAGATCTCTGCCATGCATTTTAAGGAGGTTGGCCTATGAATTTTCAGATGAAAGACTTTGCTTGGGATCTTAGAAATATAAATAGAAAAAAAGAGGGGGAAAGGAAAGGAAAAACTTTGAGTTAATCCAATTTCCAATAGAGATGAAAAAGGTACCGCAGAGTTGAAAGATTAATTTCTACCAAATGTGCTTTGGCTGTCACTCTTCCACTTGACTTATGGAGAGAACACTCGTGTTTTCCTGAGAGAAGCAACGTGGAGAGCAGCTAGAAGTTCCCCGCTTGTTTGTTTTCTTCTAACTTCAACATCTGCAGGAGGAAAGCCAATCTGTTTTCTACAGCGTGCGTCCTGTGTGGTTGTGTTCCTACCCTCTCTGTTGCTACGTCAGGCAGGTTGCTGTGTGACCAGTGTGTGGGCTCACATTGTCTGAGGCTCAGGTCTACTGGCAGAAGTGACAGGGAACATCAGCTGGTTCCGAGTAGCTGCTCAGTCCGATGGGCCCAGGGCTGCTGAACCAGAGAGGTGACTGCTGCCTCTGGAGTGGGCAGGGCTTCTGAGCTCGTCTCCTCCCAGGAGCCCCAGAACACATACACATATGCTACAGATTTTTGCCAAAACAAGCAAATAATTACTTAATGAAGCATCAAAGAATAAGAAAAACCAAGTCAATAAAAGATGAAATGCTTCCAAGATCAGAGAAAGTCAATTGTCAATTCCGTAACATTTTAAAAGATTTATTTATTTATTTATTTATTTGAAAAAGTTAAAGAGAGAGGGAGATACCAAATGAGGGAGGGAGGGAGGCAGGGAGGGAGAGAGAGAAAGAAAGAAAGAGAAAGAAAGATAGAGAGAGAGGGAGAGAGAGAGAGAGGGAGAGAGAGAGGCTGAGCTCTTCCATCCACTGGTTCACCCACCAAATGGCTGCAATGACAGGGGCTAGGCTAGTCCAAAGCCAGAAACCAGGAGCTTCTTCCAGGTCTCCCATGTGGGTGCAGGGGACCCAAGCACTTGGGAATCCTCCGTGTCTTTCCCAGGTGCATTAGCGGGGAGGGGGATCAGAAGTGGAGCAACTGAATCTCTAACCATGCTAGATGCTGGTGTCACAGGCTATGCCACAACACCAGCCCCTATAGAATATTCAAAAATGTGTGCATGCCATTGATGTTGCCAGAACAAATAAATAGTTATTTAAATGGAACATAAAACAATAGGAAAAATCAAGTCAATAAAAGATAAAGGTTTTAAAGATCGGAAAAATTCAATTGTCAATCCATATCTTTTAAATGATGTCAGACCAACCCAAACATTACTATTTATGTTATATTACTTGATGTAGGGCTTTATTTAATTACTTAAATTAAATAGTCCTGGGGTAAGAGATATGAAAGATTGTTTCACCTTTTTACTTTTTTTTCTTTTTAAAATTTTTTTATTTATTTATTTTGACAGAGTTTTTAAAAATTATCATTTACTTGTTCATTTTGAAAGGCAGAGAGAGAATAGAAGGAGAAAGGGAGTACTCCCATCAACTGGTTCACCCCCAAATGACCACAGAGTTTAACACTGGGCCAGGCTGAAGCTGGGGACCAGGAACTCAACCCAGTTCTCCAGTGTGGTTCGCAAGAACCCAATTGCTGGGGCCATCGCCACTGCCTGCCAGGGTTTGCATCAGCAGGAGGCTGGAGCCGAGAGCCAGAGGAGCCACGGAACCCAGGGCCTCTGACATGAGCCCCAGCCAGCATCCCAACGCCAGGTTAAATGCTCCCGCACCCCTTGGTGGTACCTAGCATGTGCTAGGTTGTTCTGAATGTGCTGGGTCCCGAAGTGTGTAGCTCAAACTCAGAGAATTTTTACTTTGTATCCAACTGGCAGCTACTAGCCAGAGGCCGATTTGTCGTCACCATCTTAGGCATCTGTGACTCACTGCTCGGTGGGAACCATGATCAAGCGGCCGAGTTCTCCTCCTTGAAACCCGGCGAGCTAGAGGCAACCACTACCCATAGGATACCCGGAAGACTCCATGGCTTCCCACGTTGGGAAAACGCCCTCCTATCCGGAGCACGTGCCCTCCCCAGCTCTCATCTTCATTCGCACATCCTGAAATCCGTGACTTCTACCTTCTGTCTGTAATTGGCAGTAACCAACACGCTCTGGATCCAGACGCCAAACTCTTGCCCCAGCAAGCAATGTTCAAGAGCAATTAGCACGCCCACTCTCCTCTCGGGAGCAGCCTGGGGCCTCTCCCCTGCAACAAAGCAGGGGCTCCTCTGAGCGTCCCGCCAGGGACCACAAACCACTTTAACTCTCTGCTCCAGGAAACGGGAGCTCGTGGCTTTGCTTCCATTCTGTTTCAGAATGAAGAGAGGAAGCCCAGTTCCGTCCCCGCTGTCCTCTCTCAGACACACGAACGTCCTAACAAGACCCGAAAACAGAAACGCTGGGTGCCTTTGGCGTCTTTGCTTTCATTAGGAGCTCCAACCGTCCTCAGACAGCAACTTCCCCAACCCGACTTTCCGGTGTCACAAATGTTGAATTCAGTCCTGAAATGGCCAGAGCTGAGCCTTGGCCATTGTTTGTCACACCTACCATGGAGAGAATGAGCCCTGAGCTCTCTGGACACTGTGTGTTGTCCTAGTTCACTCATACACACACACACACATGCATGCGCTCACATCCCCACACACTTGCATACGTACAAAATCACACACACCTCACATGCACAATCATCACACATGTGTCCTCACACACACATTCATGACTGCACACACATCCTAGCATATTCACACAGGCACACTCTCACACAGTCACACATATTCTCACACACGCAGGCACACACATACGCACATAACCTTATGTACATACTTATATCTTCTCTCTGTCTCTCTGTCTCTCTGTCTCTGTCTCTCTCTCTCTCTCTCTCTCTCTCTCTCACACACACACACACACACACTTAGAATCACAAAATGCTAGGGCTTATTTCTAAATGAAGAACGTGAAGACAGCTCTTGGGCGTGTGTGGGTGAGCTACCTGGAGGACCACGCAGAGCAGTCGATGTGACACTGCTCGTGGCCCCTCTGCATCTAGGTGTCGTAACATGCAGCCTGCGCCCCTCAGTGCCACCACTGTTTCTCCACCTTCCTCACCTGTTCCTCCTCCAGAAACCAGCACCTGATGGGAACCTGTGTCGGCTGAGTGCAGCTGAACTGGCCTAAATCTAAACCTAGGAACCTCACCACTCTTTTTAAAAATTATGTTTCTATGAGAAATTACTAAGTCTTCTTTTATCTGTCTCATATTTCAAACTAAACACAAAAAGGCTTTTGGATCCATTCATTTTACACTAGAGTCTTTTTGCTGAAAATAATGAGACTTGATTATCACGTTGGATGTGAAGAGGTTATTTTATTCTTTAAGGCATGTTTGCAAAAGAATCTATGACATTGTGTGAAAATGGTTACCAAATATTGATTTATAATATATGCTGATAAAAGAATATTTAATATTAGTCATTTAATACTTATGGGACTTTGTTCTGGGCAAAGCATTGGATTCTGGAAGAAGAAAAGCAAATGAAATGAAGTCCATCTCCTCCATGCAATTTAAAACCAGTGAAAGGGTGCAGCGTTTGGACTGCCAGTTAGCGTGCCCACACCCCATGGTGGACTGTCTGGGTTTGATCCCAGCTTGTTCAAAGCGCAGCTCTGGGAGAGAGTCATGATGGTTCAAGATGGTTCCTGGCTGGTGCCGTGGCTCAATAGGCTAATCCTCTGCTTGCAGTGCTGGCACACCAGGATCTAGTCCCCGTCAGTGCACCAGATTCTGTCCTGGTTGCTCCTCTTCCAGACCAGCTCTCTGCTATGGCCTTGGAGTGCAGTGGAGGATGGCCCAAGTCCTTAGGCCCTGCACCCACATAGGAGACCAGGAGAAGCACCTGGCTCCTGGCTTCGGATCAGCACAATGCGCCAGCCGTAGTGCACCAGCCGCGGTGGCCATTGAATGGTGAACCAGCGGCAAAAGGAAGACCTTTCTCTCTGTCTCACTCTCACTCTCTACTCTGCCTGTCAAAAAATAAAATAACATAAAAAGATGGTTCCTGCCACCGACATGGGGGACCTGGATTGAGTTCCTGGCTCCCAGCATTGATCCAGGCCCAGCCGTGGCCACTGTGGGTGTTTAGGGAGCGAACAAATTGATGGAAGCTCCCTGAGTCTCCTTCTATCTGTCTATCTCTGGGTTTCTCAAATAGATGAAAACAAATAAATACTTTTGAAAACCTTAAACAACCAATACGAGGGAAACAGAAATGAGTATGATAAAGCACAGCCATCTAACAAGACGCACGTGTGGGAGAATCCACGCAGAACGGAGTCTGGAAGCCACTGGCCCTAAGGAGCAGCTGGCACACCACGTACACCTGTGTGATAAGGGGTGGAGTTAGTGCTGTGGTGTGATGTTAGAATACCATTAGGGCAGGAGAACTGAAGGCCTGACGTTCCTGGAACTGTTCCGAGGCCCCTCTGCCACTCAGATGGCCAGAGGAGCTGTAACCAGCTAAGATCCCAAATCGCATGCAACACCAGTGTGACACAGGATCACTTGTAGGTGAGCAGGGGAGGCCCAGAGTGTGACACAGGATCACTTGTAGGTAGAGCGGGGGAGGCCCAGAGCGTGACACAGGATCACTTGTAGGTGAGCGGGGGAGGCCCAGAGTGTGACACAGGATCACTTGTAGGTAGAGCGGGGTAGGCCCAGAGTGTGACACAGGATCACTTGTAGGTAGAGGGGGGTAGGCCCAGAGTGTGACACAGGATCACTTGTAGGTAGAGTGGGGGAGGCCCAGAGTGTGACACAGGATCACTTGTAGGTGAGCGGGGGAGGCCCAGAGTGTGACACAGGATCACTTGTAGGTAGAGTGGGGGAGGCCCAGAGTGTGACACAGGATCACTTGTAGGTGAGCGGGGAGGCCCAGAGTGTGACACAGGATCACTTGTAGGTAGAGCGGGGGAGGCCCAGAGTGTGACACAGGATCACTTGTAGGTAGAGCGGGGGGAGGCCCAGAGTGTGACACAGGATCACTTGTAGGTAGAGCGGGGGAGGCCCAGAGTGTGACACAGGATCACTTGTAGGTAGAGGGGGGGAGGCCCAGAGTGTGACACAGGATCACTTGTAGGTAGAGGGGGGGAGGCCCAGAGTGTGACACAGGATCACTTGTAGGTAGAGCGGGGGAGGCCCAGAGTGTGACACAGTATCACTTCTAGGTAGAGGGGGGGAGGCCCAGAGTGTGACACAGGATCACTTGTAGGTGAGCGGGGGAGGCCCAGAGTGTGACACAGGATCACTTGTAGGTGAGCGGGGGAGGCCCAGAGTGTGACACAGGATCACTTGTAGGTGAGCGGGGGAGGCCCAGAGTGTGACACAGGATCACTTCTAGGTAGAGCGGGGGAGGCCCAGAGTGTGACACAGGATCACTTGTAGGTGAGCGGGGGAGGCCCAGAGTGTGACACAGGATCACTTGTAGGTAGAGTGGGGGAGGCCCAGAGTGTGACACAGGATCACTTGTAGGTGAGCGGGGGAGGCCCAGAGTGTGACACAGGATCACTTGTAGGTGAGCGGGGGAGGCCCAGAGTGTGACACAGGATCACTTGTAGGTGAGCGGGGGAGGCCCAGAGTGTGACACAGGATCACTTGTAGGTGAGCGGGGGAGGCCCAGAGTGTGACACAGGATCACTTGTAGGTAGAGTGGGGGAGGCCCAGAGTGTGACACAGGATCACTTGTAGGTGAGCGGGGTAGGCCAGAGTGTGACACAGGATCACTTGTAGGTAGAGGGTGGGAGGCCCAAAGTGTGACACAGGATCACTTGTAGGTGAGTGGGGGAGGCCCAGAGTGTGACACAGGATCACTTGTAGGTGAGCGGGGGAGGCCCAGAGAGTGACACAGTATCACTTCTAGGTAGAGGGGGGGAGGCCCAGAGTGTGACACAGGATCACTTGTAGGTAGAGCAGGGGAGGCCCAGAGTGTTACACAGGATCACTTGTAGGTAGAGCGGGGGAGGCCCAGAGTGTGACACAGGATCACTTCTAGGTAGAGGGGGGGAGGCCCAGAGTGTGACACAGGATCACTTGTAGGTGAGCGGGGGAGGCCCAGAGTGTGACACAGGATCACTTCTAGGTAGAGGGGGGGAGGCCCAGAGTGTGACACAGGATCACTTCTAGGTAGAGGGGGGGAGGCCCAGAGTGTGACACAGGATCACTTGTAGGTAGAGCGGGGGAGGCCCAGAGTGTGACACAGGATCACTTGTAGGTAGAGCGGGGGAGGCCCAGAGTGTGACACAGGATCACTTGTAGGTAGAGCGGGGTAGGCCCAGAGTGTGACACAGGATCAATTGTAGGTAGAGCGGGGGAGGCCCAGAGTGTGACACAGGATCACTTGTAGGTAGAGCGGGGGAGGCCCAGAGTGTGACACAGGATCACTTGTAGGTAGAGGGGGGGAGGCCCAGAGTGTGACACAGGATCACTTGTAGGTAGAGCGGGGGAGGCCCAGAGTGTGACACAGGATCACTTGTAGGTAGAGCGGGGGAGGCCCAGAGTGTGACACAGGATCACTTGTAGGTGAGCGGGGGAGGCCCAGAGTGTGACACAGGATCACTTGTAGGTAGAGCGGGGGAGGCCCAGAGTGTGACACAGGATCACTTCTAGGTAGAGGGGGGGAGGCCCAGAGTGTGACACAGGATCACTTGTAGGTGAGCGGGGGAGGCCCAGAGTGTGACACAGGATCACTTGTAGGTAGAGCGGGGAAGCCCAGAGTGTGACACAGGATCACTTGTAGGTAGAGCGGGGAAGCCCAGAGTGTGACACAGGATCACTTGTAGGTAGAGCGGGGGAGGCCCAGAGTGTTACACAGGATCACTTGTAGGTAGAGCGGGGGAGGCCCAGAGTGTGACACAGGATCACTTGTAGGTAGAGCGGGGGAGGCCCAGAGTGTGACACAGGATCACTTGTAGGTGAGCGGGGAAGCCCAGAGTGTGACACAGGATCACTTGTAGGTAGAGCGGGGGAGGCCCAGAGTGTGGCACAGGATCACTTGTAGGTGAGCGGGGAAGCCCAGAGTGTGACACAGGATCACTTGTAGGTAGAGCGGGGGAGGCCCAGAGTGTGACACAGGATCACTTGTAGGTAGAGCGGGGGAGGCCCAGAGTGTGACACAGGATCACTTGTAGGTGAGCGGGGGAGGCCCAGAGTGTTACACAGGATCACTTGTAGGTAGAGCGGGGGAGGCCCAGAGTGTGACACAGGATCACTTCTAGGTAGAGGGGGGGAGGCCCAGAGTGTGACACAGGATCACTTGTAGGTGAGCGGGGGAGGCCCAGAGTGTGACACAGGATCACTTCTAGGTAGAAGGGGGGGAGGCCCAGAGTGTGACACAGGATCACTTCTAGGTAGAGGGGGGGAGGCCCAGAGTGTGACACAGGATCACTTGTAGGTAGAGCGGGGGAGGCCCAGAGTGTGACACAGGATCACTTGTAGGTAGAGCGGGGGAGGCCCAGAGTGTGACACAGGATCACTTGTAGGTGAGCGGGGTAGGCCCAGAGTGTGACACAGGATCAATTGTAGGTAGAGCGGGGGAGGCCCAGAGTGTGACACAGGATCACTTGTAGGTAGAGCGGGGGAGGCCCAGAGTGTGACACAGGATCACTTGTAGGTAGAGGGGGGGAGGCCCAGAGTGTGACACAGGATCACTTGTAGGTAGAGCGGGGGAGGCCCAGAGTGTGACACAGGATCACTTGTAGGTAGAGCGGGGGAGGCCCAGAGTGTGACACAGGATCACTTGTAGGTGAGCGGGGGAGGCCCAGAGTGTGACACAGGATCACTTGTAGGTGAGCGGGGGAGGCCCAGAGTGTGACACAGGATCACTTGTAGGTAGAGCGGGGGAGGCCCAGAGTGTGACACAGGATCACTTCTAGGTAGAGGGGGGGAGGCCCAGAGTGTGACACAGGATCACTTGTAGGTGAGCGGGGGAGGCCCAGAGTGTGACACAGGATCACTTGTAGGTAGAGCGGGGAAGCCCAGAGTGTGACACAGGATCACTTGTAGGTAGAGCGGGGGAGGCCCAGAGTGTGACACAGGATCACTTGTAGGTAGAGCGGGGGAGGCCCAGAGTGTGACACAGGATCACTTGTAGGTAGAGCGGGGGAGGCCCAGAGTGTGACACAGGATCACTTGTAGGTGAGCGGGGGAGGCCCAGAGTGTGACACAGGATCACTTGTAGGTAGAGCAGGGGACACCCAGATGGCAGCATGGTGCACTGCTCTGCTCCCCTCCCCAGCTCACGCAGCAGCCCCAAATCCCTGGTACCATGGACAGCGACTGTTCAGAGCTGGGCTCTTTAAAGGGAGAATTTCAGCTGAATAGATCCTGAGGGTGGCGTCCTGCTCCACGTGTACTTGTGGGGGAGAGAAGAGGCGCCAGTGAGACACACACAGGGAGAGGCCATGGAGAGACACAGCGGGCACACGGCCCTGTGAGCTGGGAAGAGAGGCCCCAGGGAAACCAGCCCTGCCTGCACGTTGATCTCGGCCATCCAGCTTCCACAACGGTGAGGAAGTCACTTCTGCTCTTGAATACAACCCCCCACCCCCAGGACTACAGCACATCTTTTTTCTAAAGAATTATTTTATTTATTTGAAAGACAGAGTTACAGAGAGAGGTAGAGCCAGAGAGAGAGAGAGGTCCTCCATTCTGCTGGTTCACTCCTCAAATGACCGCAACAAAGCTGAGCTGATCTGAAGCCAGGCGCTTCTTCTGGGTCTCCCACGTGGGTGCAGGGGCCCAAGGACCTGGGCCATCTTCCATTGCTTTCCCAGGCCACAGCAGAGAGCTGGATCAGAGAGGAGCAGCTGGGACTAGAACCAGTGCCCATATGGGATGCCGGCACTGCAGGCTGGGGCTTTATCCCACTGTGCCACAGCACCAGCCCATGCAGAATTTCTTAACAGCAAACCATGCTAGTAGCAGGACCATCATCACGCCTCTGCACTCACTCCCACAATGCACCTTGCCCAACCAGCCCACCACGGCTAGCAGGAGTGCCGGCTGCGTCTTTTCCAGTTCTGCCGTCAGAGGCAGGCTGTGTGCTTGCTGTAGACAGGGTGCAAGAGCCACCACCAGGGAGTTCACCCCGCCTCCAGATGACATCCGACTCACAGAGCCCCCGACAGCAGCCCGGATGCTGTGACAAGCCTTCCCATCATCACCTTCCTGCTGCCCCAGGTGAGCCGCCTGCCCTGTGCCGGGGAGCCGACACCTCCACTCTCCCGGGCCCTGCTCCTGGGAGTCTTTGGTCTTCATTCTCTTATGTCTCTCTACATCTTCTATGAGCACCTGCTATGACCTCTGCACATGCAAGGAATTTGGGTTGTCGGCTCAGAATAAGACGGCAATTCTTCACTTCACTGGAATTCTAGTCAGCTGTGGGCAACTAATGATACAAGTGGCCGGTGCCATGGCTCACTTGGCTAATCATCTGCCTGTGGCACCGGTACCCCCGGTTCTAGTCCTGGTTGGGGTTCCAGGTTCTGTCCTGGCTGCTCCTCTTGCAGTCTAGCTCTCTGCTGTGGCCCGGGAGTGCAGTGGAGGATGGCCCAAGTGCTTGGGCCCTGCACCCCATGGGAGACCAGGAGAAGCACCTGACTCCTGGCTTCCAATCAGTGCAGCTTCAGCCATGGTGGCCATTTAGGGAGTGAACCAACAGCAGGAAGACCTTCCTCTCTCTCTGTCTCTCTCTCGCTGTATAACTCTGCCTGTCCCCCCCCCCCCCAAAAAAGACACAACAAGTGAGAATCAAATACAAGCAACTTGGCATTGATACTCCAGCTGGGGATAAACTGTATCCAATAAATAAGCTCAAATGACTGATTCATTGCTCTAGTTATGTTTAATTTAGAGTTCTTCACAATTAACGATTTCTGAGAGGACAGGAGTTTCCTTAACTGACTATGGCACCAAATTCTATAAGCCCAGAGTCGCCATGCAACATGCTGCAGCTGCGGAGTTTGCAGAAGTGGCCATGGAGGGACAGGTGCGGCGGCCGATCCAGAGAAGAATCTCTGAGGACCTGGCCTCCCCGCGCACCCCAGCCCTCTCTGTCCGCTGGCCCAGTCCGTCACACGGAGACACCTCGTTATCTCACTACACTTGCACACAGTGCGCTGCAGCGCTGTGCAGACGACCCCTGCTGATGCTGCCTCCCAGCTCTCACCCTGAGGTCTGCCGAGGGCTCTCTGTGCCCCTTGATTCCACTCCCTGAACACCTGGACTCCTTCTATGCACATCTCTGATCTTGCATCAACACAGCTGGGCCACCTGGCACCGGCCGTGCGTGTCTGAGCCCCTGCGAGGCCTCGCCTGGTGGACTTGCCTGCAGCTCCCATGCCCTCCTTTCCTGGCGCCGCCGACATCACAGAGCTCTGGTTTCCTGAGCTTCCTTGGGCTCTCTGCAGCATCCTTGCGCACTCCGTTTGTGTTGTCTGATCCTAATGGGACAGGATGTGTGGGAGGGCAAATTGAGCAACACAAGAGCACTTTCCCGGACCGGCCTGATCTGTGGGTTCCATAGGAAGAGGCAAGGTCCTAGCCGCACCTTCCATGGCGTACGGGGACCGGCGAGCTGGCCGGGGAGGGATGGGTGGGATTAAGTTGGGAGCCCTAGACTTCTTCTCATAGAGGAGAAAGGACTCTCCTGAGGCCTGGGGTGTGGGGCAAGAGGCGGGCAGGGTTCAGGTCAGGGATAGGTCGCCATCCTGAAGCCAAGTCCTCTGGTGGGACGGTGGCGTCCTAGTCAACGGCTCAGCTGCTGCACCAGAGCCTGCCCCAAGATGAGACACGTTCTGTGTCACCAGAGACAAAGAACGCAGGTTTACCTGCAGACGTTAAGTGGGCAAAATGCAAAATGGAAGGGAGAAGCTCGGATCCCCAGAGTAGGGCTTCCCTCTTGTCTGCCCGCCTCCCTGGGCTCCTGCCGGCTCCCTGCGCCGCACCCCTCCCCATTCTCCGCCAGCCTCCACACTGGCTTTCCAGTGGGTGGGCTCTGCTCAGCCCCTGGTGCCCCTGCTGGGGCCTCCTCCTGGCTTCTTTCCCAGCCACACCACTGTGCACTCAGAGACTCTTTGCTCTGCCGCTCACTGAGAGCTCTGTGTGGCCCAGCGTGAGCACGCTGCTTTTCTGCTGTCACCAGTCTGGATGGTATCAAAGGGATGTCGCCGACAGGAATGAGAGAACTCCAGGTGCCTTTTACCATTTCACATGCATTCCTTAGATTTCGGTAATCAATCACGTGTCCGTTCATTCAAAAATCTTCCTGTGCGGAGCTCCTTGTTCGAGGCTCTATTCCTGGCAACATGGATCCTGACAGACAGACAAGCGAGGCGTTTGTGCATCAGAGCCCTCAGAGAAAAGAGGGAAGAAAAGGGTGGGGAAATACCCAGTGTAGAGATCGAGAACTGGAAGACCTGCCAGGACACGGGAGCGAGGGAGGGAGCTTGGCAGGGGGCCACAGCCAGCAGCGCGGCAGAGCCCAAGCTGCCCGGGAGGCAGGGCGCCCGGGCTATGAGCCAGGGGAGGGCGCAGCTCACCAAGGCTGGCTCAGGACTTAGGGAGAGACACAGGTGTCTGCCCCTAGAAATGTGCGCTCAGAGGTGCCTTCCCGCGACTCCACGCTCCCGCTCCCCCACACCCGCAGGTAGTTGTTCTGCCAGGGCGTTCCTGGGATGACTAATTAGCATTTCTACTTGGAAGATTAATGTGCAGATTTTAAATATTTCACAGGCAAGTGCATATGAACACTAGCTTCATCCCCCGCATGTGTTCATCTTTTTATTCTTAAGAACATTATCTCTACCCAATTTAACATAGCTTAAAGATAACTTAATTATGCCCGGGACTGTCACAGCAGAGAGGTGGGTGCCCTGGGCAACAGCAGCTTCCAAAGCCGACCGCCAGGGGTTCTGGCCCATTCAGGGCATTTGCATCCTCAGTTTTCCTGGTCCTTAGGGAACACCCGTGAGCTGGGCAGTTACTAGGAATTTTCCCTTTGCCATTGCTTCCTTACGCTAAGAAGTAAGATGACGGCCCCCCAGTTGATTCCAATTAGGGTTTTCCTTGATTTTGGCTTGCTCATTTCACACCCAATCAAATACCACACACCAGAACCCCGTGTCTGTCAGTCTAATCGATGTGCCGTGTGACACGCTGCGTCCTTCACACACTGCTGACGTCATTTAATCAACGCCAACCAAGTTGTAACCGGGTAAAACCAGCCAGAGAGGCTGTGAGACCAGTGTTGGAGTTTAGAAGGTTTACTGACCTTAGGATGGAGACAAAAGCAGTTGTCTTGTCTGCTGCCCAGCCCTTTGTTTGAATGGTGCTGACACACCTAAATACAGAGAGCCAGGCACGCGCATCGGACTTTTAACCCTTTCTAGAAGAAATTCCAGCGTCACCTCAAAGCAGAAGCAACGGCCTCTGAGTTGGGCCCTGTGCCCAGCACGCTGGTTTACAGCTGACAATCCGGAAACGGGGTCCTGGCGTGGTGACACTCGGGGCGGCTCTCATGAGCAGGTCTTCTTTTTCTGAACATTCTTTGTTTTCTGTTATTTTGTCTATTTATTTATTTTTGGACAGGTAGAGTTACAAACAGTGCAGTGTTGGTGCGCTGGCAGTGAGTGGCCACGTGAGCGGCCACGTGAGCCTGGGGCGGAGGGAGAAGCTGGGCCAGGCTCAGCTGCAGACCCCACCCTCTGCGAGGACCTCCCCGGGGCCCAGCCCCAGCTGCCAGCACCGGATCAAATCTCCTGGCTTCTCCAGCGAGACCTTCACCAAAGGCCAGGGGCTGTGGCCATCTCCCTGAGTTTGCAGGGCTGGGTCCTGTTCGAGTGGAGGCCCATGAGTGAGCCCCATGTTACAGCAGCGAGGGAAACAGGCAGAGCAGCGACGCTGGGTTCACACCCAGAGAGGGGCCCAAACGATACCCAGAGCAAATCGTTCGCCGGCCCCACTCTCTGTACTCAGGTTCTAGAATACACTGACGCATCAGGAAGGAGAGAAGCAGAGGAAGGAGAGGAGGAGGAAGAGGATGGGGGGAGGAGACACAGGTGTGCAGGCCCCCAGGCTGGGACCAGCCCGTGAGGGAGGCGACAGCTACTGCAGGTCCAGGCAAGGAGCTCCCTGCAGTGGGGAAGCGTGAGTGGACAGACAAGAAAGCAAGCACACAGCGCAAGGGAGAGCTGAACCCGAGATCCGTGAAGCCAAGTAAACGACCTCGGACGAGCTGCACATCCGCACGGACACCGGACACGGCCTATCAGTGAGCTTGAAATTATTTCACCAGAGTATCCAGGATGAAGGTCCGTGGGGAAAAAAAAAGCATGTAGAGAAATGAAAGACCGTAGCTGTGGACAAGGTCGCAGGGCCGAGGCTTGCGCCGTCACCGTCCCCAGCAGAGTCTGAGAGAGCTGGGGACGTCGCACAGAGAAACCGTGGTCGGGGCTTCGCCTGCCGTGATGAGCAGCGCCCTCAACTCGGCCTAGACGCTCAGCAAATCCAAGGAGCCCCGAAAAACAGACGAAGGCACCACCTGAATCAGGGTTAACCCGCTGCAAATCAAGGGTAAAGAGGAAAGAAGACAACACGCATTGCCCAAGTGGAGGAGCGGTGGGGTTGCCGACAGGTCTCATCAGAGACAATGCGAGTGACGAGGCAATGCGGGTAACAGCCTTCACACGCGGAAACAATGGCGAATCAACCTGGAATCCTGGACTCCGTGAGAACTGTCTTGAGAAAGACAAAGCAAGGGTGTTTTCAAGGCCCTGAAATCACAGGAAGATTGTTTGTGAGCAGACCTGTGCTAGAGTAGACGTTATCTGTTGCTTAGGCTGAGAAAGATTCTACCAACGGAAAATGTGCCTGGAATTGAAAGGGGAAGGAAGAATCAAGCTGTTAAAAATGACTACTGTTTCTCCCAGAGTTCTCTTATAAAGATAATTGCTTAAAGTGAAAGTCATAATGCATTGTGGGGTTTATAACATATGTAGTAGTAAAATCTGTGACAGCAATAGCAAAATAACACTATGGGGGCAGATGGTTAAATCCTCTTAACTTACATGCAAACAAGTATAATATCAACTCAAGACAGATTTTGAGAAGCTAAAGATGCATATTTTAATTCCTAAAGCAACACTAAAAGAAATGTGATAAAAATGTACACGAATGGCCAATTTAAGATCATGGGAATAATAAATACAGTCAGTCACATGGAAGAAGCAAGCAGGGAAGAATCAGATAAGATTAGGGCACAACCTCAGAAGCCGCAGCAAGACGACAGACTCCGACCCGATCCCATGGCCAGTTTCCCCAAATCTAAGTGGACAGCGCCAGAATGTGTGGACACAGGAAAGGTGTACAGTGCACAGAGCATGAAGCAGCCCAAAGAAAGAGAACAGACAAAGGCAACACAGACAAGGGACCAGAACACTTTTTGAGCTACAATAACACCACAAAATGTAGAATTCAGACCCAGGAACACTACCAGACACCAGGCGGCGGTTCATGCGAATCTGTTGGGTTTTTGGAAGGTATCGTGACCTGATGTGTGCACACTGCAGCCACTGAGCCTCCAGGCTTAGAAGGAAGGCGCAGACAGAATAAGAAAGGGAAACGGGCAAATCCCTTATCGTGGTCAGAGAGCTTAACACTCGTCTCTCAGCAATTAATGGAACCAACTGAAGAAAACTCATTCTCAAGACGAAACACAGCACAGTGTTGGCTACTACGTTAAATTAAAGCCGCTCATGTAAGACAGCTAGCAGTTCACAAACACGTGTGCATCTAGATCACCCATTTCTATGGACCAGATGTGAAAATGATCCAAATGCATCATTCCATAAATACAAGGATGCTTCAAAGGTGTCCAGAAAAATGGAATTCAGGGATGCTTGCTTTGTTGCCAAAAATGTTGGAATCCACAGTCTTTTCACGATGAACTTTTGAAGACCTTTGGCATATATGATGTCAAATACATTTATCTTTTCATTCCATTTTTCATACTTTCTGCGGCACCCTCAAATAACTGTCAACTGGATAAGCGCAAGACAACCCATTACTCATCCTTAACAAAGAAGGGAATCCTGTCACCTGAGACAAAACAAACGGACCTAGGGAGCGTCACACTCGTGAGATAAGCCAGGCTTGGAAAGACAAAGCCGGACAGACTTCACGTACATGCCCAGTTCACAGGTGCCTGGCGGGAGAGGGACAGGGACAAAGTGTCAGGCGTGAGGGAAAGCACTGACATCCAGTGGGTGCGTGATCCTCCTGCTTGTGATGCGCTGCACAGCTCTGGTCAGTGATGCACTGCGACACAGCTGAAGTCTGCTCAGGTCGTGTGCCCACTGCACACACACTTGCAACTGTATGAAGAGAGAGGTGTGTTGATTGGCTTGATTGTGGCTTGTACAAACATATATACATGATGTGCACATAAAACATAGTCTATCAAAGAGGAGTCATTGGAAATTAGAGGATATTTTGAACTATGATACAGAAATCTCAATTTAAAAACTCTGGGGGTTGCAGTTTAGTAGGATTGAAGGGGAAATTTGTAGATGTATGTGCTTCTAGCAGAAAAAAAATTATAAAAAGCATTTATTTCATCTAAGTTCTCTGTTGAGAAGCTTCAAGAAGAGGTGCAGGGTCTGTTGAGAGAATTAATTTCCGAGTCCTCGCTTCTGCCTGGCTCAGCCTGGGCAACTGTGGGCACTTTGGGAGTGAACCAGCAGGTGGGAGGTGCTGTCTGTCTCTGCCTTTCAGATAAATAAGTCAGGAAAAAGCAATACACAAATAAAAATAGTTTGTAGCGAAAAAATATACTTTCAGAAAATCAGAGTTTACTGCAACAAAATCTACTTAAATTCTCAGAGAAAATGCATTGTTCAAAACATGGACCTTCGATAATCATGCTCACCTATAACTTTTTTTTTGACAGGCAGAGATATAGACAGTGAGTGAGAGAGAGAGACAGAGAGAAAGGGCTTCCTTCCGTTGGATCACCCCCCAAATGGCCGCTACGGCTGGCACTGCGCTGATCCGAAGCCAGGAGCCAGGTGCTTCTCCTGGTCTCCCACAGGGTGCAGGGCCCAAGCACTTGGGCCATCCTCCACTGCACTCCTGGGCCACAGCAGAGAGCTGGACTGGAAGAGAAGCAGCCAGGACAGAACCCGGCGCCCCAACCGGAACTAGAACCCGGCGTGCCGGCACCACAGGCGGAGGGTTAGCCAAGTGAGCCGTGGCGCTGGCCTCACATATAACTTTAAGAATTGCATCGTATACGAGAGACTACGTATATGTCTTGTGGAACATGGCATTTAGTTCAGTGTGTCATAGCATGGTACAAGAAGGTTGTAGCTGAGGTCTGTGTTGTATTTCCCAGGACTTAGCAAACTATAATCAGAGAAAATGCCTAGCTTCTGGCTCCGGTCCCCTCCCCTTGGGGGTCCAAAGCCCTGGTTTCTGTCACAGGTGAGGTAAAAGGCAGACGTACCCTGTGATCCTTCTGAAATGTCACAGGCCAATGACTAGAGTTGGCATAGGTTTTTCATAAGCTGTTGCTAGTGATAATGGTAGATGAGAAGATATGAACTTTATTTTATATCTTTAGAAGCTGGCAAATTTTAGGGAGAATTTCCTTGCTTAAATATTGCTGTGGAATGTCAGCAAACCTTCAGTTGAAGGGAAATATGTGCTTCTTTCATTATCATGTTGTTTTTATTTCAGACCCGTGGAAGCACAGATCATTTTATCCGGTTGTCACCGTGTCACACTGACTGCAGACCCACGCGGCTCTCCTTGCCCAGGTCAGGCTAAGCTCTGTCAGTAGAGAACATCTGGCCCCGATTCTCTCCCCTGGGCTCTTGAGGGAGCTCAGGTGTCTCTGGCCAGTGCCAGGCACCAGTGAGCAGACCTGCTGCCCAGGGCTCCGAGGGCTGGCTTCTGCACTTCCGGGGATGAGCGCCACCCAGTGTCCCTTATCCTGCACCCTTGCACACCCGGGGCTCGTCACCCAGGAGCATCACGGCTGAGGTGTCTTCCCTGAGTCCTGTTTCCCCAGCAGAGGCTAAGGCTGTGCCCATCCAGTATGTGGCTTCCAGCTCTCCATCAAGTCACTCGTAGGCCCCTTTCCCCCTCATCCTCTTGGTCTTAGCAGACTGTTGTAGCTGCCTCTGCACCTGTGTGTGATTCCTGACTGCTCAGTGCTGACTCAGCTGGACCATGGACCTGCAACCCCCGTGCCGCAGCAACCACGCAGCCTGCGGAGCCGCAGGTCTGTAACAGCTCCTTCTGAGCCCTGTGAGTCCGTCCTAACCACCATCCTTAAGTAACGCCCATGCCGTCACCAACAAAGATTCATGACGACCTCTGTGGCACTCTGTTCAGCTGGATCTCGGAGCCAGACCGGAGCACTGCGTGCTGGCTGCGGGGCCTTTCAGGGCTCATGCCTATGCAAGTGATTAACGGACTCCATCTGTGATTGGCAGACGCTGGATCCAGCATTCCAGTCGGAGTGCTTCTGATTCCAAGATTCCAATGGGAGTGCTTCTAACGCTGATTGCACCCCCAGGTGTTCGGACGCTGAGTATTTTAGAGCGGATTGCTCAGCTCGGGGCCTTCTGGCCTTACCCAGGGAGCTAGGAATCCTGCCCTATGATGTTGTTAGCAGGTCCTCTGAATCAGAGGGGAAGAGGTCACACGGAGACCACAGGTCCCATGGCAGGCAGCTCCCGTGTCTTCTCCACTTTACAAAGGACTTTGTGGGGCTGGAGGAGCCCTGGCTCCCTGACGGAGGAGGAACCCACCACGGACAGGTGGAAGTGAGATGCAAACGCAAGTGCGTCATTCGGAGTGAGTTTCATGCAGAGTTAGACAGAGAGAGAGAGAGAGAGAGAGAGAGAGAGAGAGAGAGAGAGAGAGAGAGAAAGGGCTTCCTTTTTCCATTGGTTCACCCCCCAAAATGGCTGTCACGGCCAGCGCGCTGTGCAGATCCGAAGCCAGGAGCCAGGTGCTTCTCCTGGTCTCCCATGGGGTGCAGGGCCCAAGCACTTGGGCCATCCTCCACTGCACTCCCAGGCCACAGCAGAGAGCTGGACCAGAAGAGGAGCAATCGGGACAGAATCCGGCACCATAACCGGGACTAGAACCTGGGGTGCCGGCGCCGCAGGTGGAGGATTAGCCTAGTGAGCTGCAGTGCCGGCCTCATTCTTTTTTTCTTTTTAACTATGGGTTCTTCTTGTCTGGGCAACTTGAATAGCACATTTTTGGTTAAATTAAAGTCACCCTATTTTCTCAGTTTGGATTATAATGGTTTATCCAAGAATGCACGACATGGAAACTTCCTGTGGACGTTACCACCTGTTCTCATTCATGCAGCGACCTGGGGTTGTCTTTGAAACTTTCTGGGCCTCCATCTCCTTTGAGACTTGTTAAAATTTGTCGATTTATTTTCTAGCCATGGGGGTGCCGTAAACCTCTTGTTCTGAAACCCAGGATCCGCGTCCTTAGTTTTACCTGCTAGTGGACACAGCTGCACTCATTCTCGGTGCCTGCAAACTCACGTTCCAGCTGGGAGGAGCCTCCCCTGCCATCCCCTGCACATCTCCAGTGCTTCCCCAAAGTTGGGGAGCCGAGCGGAGTGGAGGCGCCGTTCCCAGCCTCGTCCTGCCACGTGGTTCACTCTGTGGTTAACATTATCGGCAATGCCCCAGGGCCGTCCACGTCAGAGAGAAGCTTTGGCACTCTGAACAGGCAAAGCACAAATGATACACAGGCTTAAGTGTCTGTGAAAAACCATTCTGTCTCTATGTGTGTTATTCTTTCTTTATCCATGTTTTTGCTTGTGTTAAAACACATACAGCCACAGCTTACCGTCCTAGGCTTTCTGAAGTGCAGAGTTTGGTGGCATCAGATGCATCCATGGTGACTTGAGGCCAACCCCCACCATCCGTCTCTGACATGTGATTGTTTGAAAAATAGTCTCACCTGGAATTCTCACCTGGAAGGTGGAAAGAGCGGTGGGTTTCGCTTTTCCAGCCACACACTGCTGAGGTCCTTAGGAAGTGAATGGATGGTACATCCTGTGGTCAGTGGGGCTGATGGAGGTCCACAGGGCACTGAGGAAGCAGGACATTGTGAGAAGCAGGGGCGAGGACTGAGGGGAGGGTCCTTGGCCCCCAGGGAGAGGAAGGGGGTAATCCACTCAGACAACCAATGACAAGCAGTCTAACTGGGGCCTTTAGATCCCGTAGTGTTTTCTGCAAGGAAGTACCCAAGGCAGAGTGCACAAGAAAGAGAGAACTGAGGGGTGTGTGTGTATGTGTGTGTGTGTGTGTTACCAAGTCCATCCTGATGCGGTAAGTGGTTGGCTACAAGTAGAGCAACACGTGCAGCTCTCCCAGCCTTCGGCCTTTCTAGAACAAGCGCACCCCATGAGCCTGGGACACCCAGCTGTGTCACTGGCTGACAGCTGTCCTGGGTGAGTCTGTGCAGCTAACCCACCATTCTGAAAAGGGAGAGGAATTAAAAACAAGAGTTGCAATAAGAGAGGGATGGGACGTATAGTTTGGCACATGCTCACTTGGACTTACCCCTAGTGGTAGAGCTGGAAATGTGCTGTGGGACTCCAAATCCCATTGAGTTGGCATGTACCAATACCATCTTACTAGTTAAAGTGATCGGTTTAAGTTCATAACTGATCATAAAGATAGGATTAAGTGTCAAAGGGATCACATAAACAAGACTAGTGTCTGCTAATAATAATTGATAGAATTAAAAAGGAGAAAACGATCCAACATGGGAAGCAGGACACACAGCAGAGTCATAGAATGGCAGATGTCCTAAACAGCACTCTGGCCTCAGAATCAGCCCTTAAGCCACTTGGATCTGGCTAAAAAAGCCCATGAGAGTTTCTCAGGCATCGAAAGCCAAGACACTGTGACAAAAAATGACATAAATGAAAGATCTCTGGGAGTTAGATCCTGGTGGAAAGAACAGGCCATCAAAGAAGGAGGTACCTTTCTCTGAAGGGAGGAGAGAACGTCCACTTTGACTATGATCTTGTCTAAATAAGGTCGGAGGTGGTGAAGTCAAGAGGCTTCCATAGCCAAGGCAGCTCATGACAAGAGACTCGGGTGATTACTGACACCATAAACAAGAGAGTCAATTGCTAAATCAACAACAGGAGTCATTGCACATTTACTCCCCATGTAGGATCTCTGTCATTAATGTGTTGTACTATGCGAATTAATGGTAAAACTACTACTCAGACAGTACTTTATACTCTATGTATCTGTGTGGGTGCAAACTGCTGAAATCTTTACTTAGTATATATTAAGTTGATCTTCTGTATATAGAGATAATTCAAAATGAATCTTGATGTGAATGGGATGGAAGAGGGAGTAGGAGATGGGATGGTTTGTGGGTGGGAAGGAGATTATGGGGTGGGAAATGCCACTATAATCCAAAAGTTGTATTTTTGAGGTTTATATTTATTAAATAAAAGTTTTCTATAAAAGAAAGAGAAGGAGAGGAGTGCCACTGGCTTCCTCTAGCTGGTGCAGTCAGGTGGAGGGGCCTCACCAAGCCCATGGCAAATGCAGTTAAAAGTCAAGTTGTTCAGTGCGAAAGTTCTGCAGTCCAGCACAGTGTTTCATAATACTCATTTTTCTTGAACTTTTTGGAGAAACTGTTCAGGCATGCATGGATTTCAAAAAAATAACCCAAAAGAAGCTTGTCTTTTAGTGCTATTTTCCACAATCTTTGGAAATACTCCCTTATTTCCGTTGTCTTTGACGATGGGGTTGTGGTGGGAACCCTGCTTCTGTGAGTCAGGCGTGGAAGGGAAGGGCAGGAGGCACAGTCCTTGGGATGCTCACGTCCCCACGTCCCCACGTCCCCACGTCCCCACGTCCCGTAGGGCCTGCCCCTGGCTGTAGCCGGGGTTGACGTCTCTCATCACATGACTCTTCTGGGCTCTCGGCCACTGCCTTCCCAAACCCCAGAAACGGGTCTCACCAGGGAATATTCTTAATAAATTTTGGTAACTATATTTTAGAGGAGAAAGTAAAATGCATTGATTGGGCTCACTCATCAGATACGGATTAAACAACTACTGTTGTAATTATTCAACCCAACTAATATATGTAATTTTCCCTTGGAATATATAACATATGCACACATTATATAGTGGACGCATACACATACATATATTCATTGTATATATAATTTACACACACATATATATGTACATATATGTATATATGTGTGTGTATATGTGTGTGTGTGTGTATATGCGTGTGTGGACATATCTTATATATCTTCTCCTTTATTCTCTTCTATCTTGAAAAATAATCTGAGTTTCAGGAGCATTGACTGGGGCCGCGAACAGGAACACTGACATTTTCCCAAGAACTCAGTCTGCCCTGCAGTGGGAGGGAGACCTAGAGAATGGACTCCCGGAGGCCTGGCTGTCGCTGTGTGGGGCTCCAACACCAGGGCCAGGCTGACGGGTGCTTTCCCGAACAGCAATGTTTTCATGGACCTGACGGCACAGCAAAGCGGTGAGACTCTCAGCGGTGGGCACGTGAAAGCCCACGGTGCCCAGAACTAGTGTCTCAGCAGCCCTGACAAAGCACAGAGCCACAGACACCGGACAGTGTCAGATGACCACTGGCATGGGCAGCTGGACTGGCGGGGATGGGCCTTCGCAGCGTGCTCAGGTGAACTGGCAAGTTCAGGGCCGGGCAGCTCCAGGGTCCGCATCCTCGCGGCTCTCCTGACATCTCTCCGTGGAGCGTCTTTGGAGAGTGCGGCCCCCCGTGTGCCGGCGAACTGGACCGTGACTGAGCAGGGGTCAGTCAGAGCTTGGCATGACCTGCCTAGGGGTCAGGGCCACGAGGTGAGCCTGCTGCGTAGATTGTGGTGGTTGTGACCGTGGGCTCTGCCTTGCCTTCTCCACAGGGACAGACGTCAGAGGACCAGGGTCTTCAAGGAGGTAGTGGATGTCCTCAGCTGGTCCCCCATCCCGTCTGCCTCCTCAACACACCAGTTAGCAAGCTTTTTGCTGATTTTATGATGCCTTCCTGTGTAACCCAGATGGAGGTGCCTCTACATTCCACCTTAAAGGGTAGACATTTTGGCCGGCGCCGTGGCTCAACAGGCTAATCCTCCGCCTTGCGGCGCCGGCACACCGGGTTCTAGTCCCGGTCGGGGCACCGGATTCTGTCCCGGTTGCCCCTCTTCCAGGCCAGCCCTCTGCTGTGGCCCAGGAGTGCAGTGGAGGATGGCCCAGGTGCTTGGGCCCTGCACCCCATGGGGAGACCAGGAAAAGCACCTGGCTCCTGGCTCCTGCCATCGGACGAGCGCGGTGCACCGGCCGCAGCGCGCCGACCGCGGCGGCCATTGGAGGGTGAACCAACGGCAAAAGGAAGACCTTTCTCTCTGTCTCTCTCTCTCACTGTCCACTCTGCCTGTAAAAAAAAAAAAAAAAAAAAAAAAAAAAAAGGGTAGACATTTTGTCATCTTGGTCCTGTCCAGTCATCTCCCCTGGGAACCGTGGAACTCCGGCTTCGCGTTCAGCATTTTTGGATGTAAGTGACAGAAGTCCAATTCAAACAAGGTTGAACTACAAAGTAGAAATAGATCAAGCTTGGTGAAGAAGGGAGAAGTCCTCCCGGAGGGTTAGGCTGACTCCAGGACGTCTCAGCTCCGTATCTGGTCTTCATGTCTCCTGTTGTGTGTTCCTTTAATATTCCTCATGTTGGAAAACTGCCCACCAGAATCGAGAACTGAGGGCTACCCCCTGAAGCGGTGGGCAAACCGAAGAGGCAGGCATCGCTGGTTAGTCGGCGCTCCAGGCTGTGTTAGGGGGACTCCGTGGGAGGAAGGCATAGGTGCTAGCAAGATGAGGTGGGGGCCAGTGCTTGTGGTGCTGCCATGAAGAAGAAGGGAAAAGAACTCTCGCTGACAGGTGTCAAGCAAGATGTCCTTTGGTTTATCTATTTACCGTAAGCTTGAAGGGATCTCTCAGTCTACATTTGTACGTGGGGCCTGTTGGGAGCACAGTGGGCACCTTGGCTACGGTTGCTGTGTCCTGCAGTTTACCTGACAGTCACGTGCCCTGAACACATTTTGACACCATTTCCATATGGCGAGATCTGAACTTACAGCCCTGGAACCTGTAATCCAAAGGGCATTCTGATCCCTGAGTTGCCCCTGCTCCCAACTAGACCACCCTCTTTGGCTTGGCGTGGGTGAAGACCCAATGCTGTAGGCAGTGGGGTGGATACCAGAGTGGTAGAGGCACAAGAACTACGTGCAAGAATGAAAGAGGGGGTTTCCTCCAAGACACAGCAAAGGGAGGGGAAGTTCATCATCAGCTAAGAGCCAGTGCAAATCAGTATACTTGGTTTTGTGACAGACAACCAGCAATACTCATGCAAAGGAATATTCCACTACACACATCCACTGTGTTGCCCTTGGAGGTACATGGATGCCTCACGTTATCTGCGAGTGCATTGTGTTTCTTCTTACTCCACCAGAGGAAAACTGGTGCCTTATGCACAGGTGCCCACACACACATACACACGGTGCTACAACATCCTCACACAAACACACATACCCACAAAACAGCCTCCATACACTCATGCACACACAGGCACCCCGCACCATACTACAACACACACACCTGCACATACACTACAACTCCCATAAGCTTATACACACACATGCACGCCAGCACACACACACCACAGCTTCACACACTCCACACAGCAACACACCACAACACCACGACATGTAACACTGTTTTTTGAGGGGCTACTTTCTGTTGATGAAGGAAAGAGGAAAATGACTTGAAACTCCCCTTCCTATGAAAGCTGTAAGGGGCAGCTGCTAGTTTCCCTTACTGTGTTGGTAAGATTTCATTTTATTGAAAGATTGTTACTGCTATTACTTCACTGGACATGAATTTGATGGCCTCTCATTTCCCTTTTAGATGCGAATTTTTGTTCAGCTATAATTCTTCAAAATAAAGTGATACTCATTAATATTGATAATGTTTTATCTCATTATAAAGTTTTGGGAGCCTCACGGTGGAAAGGCCATGCATAGATGTCAATCAATTTTTGTTAAGTCAAAGTTAAGTGTACGAATAATAACTCGTCTCCTGGCTTCCCTTGTGGATGGAATGAAAGAATAGTGATTTGCATGTGTAAATGGCCGTCCTCTGCAGAAAAGCTATAAAACCTGGACTTTGAAATATTAAAGATTCATAGGGAGGGGATCGAATATCTGCATATCTGATAGAGTGCCAGGTGCCCTGACATTTATTGTAGAAAGATTTCCATTTTCATTAGATTAAGTATGCAAAGCAAGGAGATTTAAACAATTGATTGAAATCAGAAAATGTCAAAGTTGTATTTAGAAAATTGAGTTATTACTTTTAAACCTGTATTAAATCAAGGAAAAATCACACACAACATAGAATGGTAATATATAGCTACATCTCATTTGAAATTTTACATACAGTAACAGCTATTGTTAAATTATCCATAGCTAATCGGTCTTGTGCTGAAATAGACAATTAAGTATGTTCTAGACTATTAACTGGTTCATATTTTAGGTGTTTGCCTAATTAAACATTTCCTAAACTATTCATTTGAACTGGTTACTTTTTATAGAACAGTCTGTAAAATCTTACCTTTTTTATATGTATCTTTAAAAGTTATTTCTATAAGGACAATACCTTGAAGCTACAAAATATACTCTAGGCATTGCAGTGGGCATTTTTTATCTTATTCCATAGGAATATTTTTTACTGTGCAGAAATAGGATGTTCAATTTCTTATAGGATGTTAAATGTCTTAGTATATATTGCATATCACAGATGTGTATACACAACTAATATATAATATAATGTAGACATGCATATATATACATGCATACACACATGTGAAACATGCATACATATATGCACATGCATGTACACTTTTTAAAGGACTATTACGGATTTAGTCTTATGTAGAACTGTAGAGAGTACAATCACTTAGGATTTATATTTTAGACATGTTTTTTCTGTACTGCATGCCAAATTTCAAAGGAAAATAATTACCATGCTCTGAATCATTTAGTTCTGAAAGTGGGTTAGGAACGCAATGCATTCAAGGCATGGAGAAACAGGACACGGCACGGTGCCAGCGAAGTGTGGCGCACAAGCATTTTACAGGAAGCATCAGTCTCATGGAATAGTCCTGGGTCTGTTTTCATCTACTTTTAAGTTAGTACCCTTTATTTTTCTAAAAAATTATGAAGTTCTTGTAAGTGGCATACATACCTCACTTGATATTCTGTAATTCTGAGAATTCTACAATTCTCATCGTAGAGGTTTCTCACCTGGGGTATTCTTTGTTCATTGAGGGGTTGGCCCAGGGTATTACAAATGAGCATCAGCAATAAAAAGGAGATTCCCCTACTCAAGAGTTGAAAGGCGTGAACAAACGGGAGCCCACCATACCAAGTATCAGCTTCAGTCCTGTGTCTTGTGAAACTGCCCCTTAGGAGTGACAGGGACATGACCACTCGTCACACAATGAAAAATTAAAGTGAGCTCTGAACAGACCAAAATAATGGCTGACTTGAACTCTTCCGTAAGACAAGCAGAAGAACTCCTGGGGCATCTGTAAAGAAGATGAGCGAGGAGAGACCAGAGACGTGAGTCACCCAGACAGTCACAGTGTGTCTCAGTCAGAGTTCACGACTGAACAAACACTCAATAGAACCACGCCTGCAGCTCAACCGAGAACGTAAGATGAGTGTCCTCTGTCCCACGGGGTGTAATAAAATGTTATTATCCATGCACTGTGTCCTGTGCCCGCAGAGCAAACTGTGTGAAGAGATGGCCGTCGCAGTAAAAATACGTCACCATCCTGAAGATGCTCAAGGAACCCACAGAAAGGCAAAGGTCAGATACAAAGGGACAAAAACAAGGCAAGTAAACAGAAAATAAATAAGATGGCAAACAGACACTGATATCTTAATGATTAATTTAAAGGCAAATTATGCCAATTAGAAGGCTGAGATTAATAATTTTAAAAATAATCCAAATATATACCATTTACAAAAACATTCACTTTAAATTCAACGACTTTAGTGGGTTGGAAGTAAAAGGGTGGGGATATAGTATGGTATGGATGTTAATTACAAAGCAGTGGCTATTTCAATGTCAAATAAAATAGACCTCAGAGAAAAGAACGCACTGGAGACACAGAGTGACACTGCATAATGATGAAAGGATCGATCTACCCGGAGGGCACAATGACCCTGTGCCTTCACCAAACAGCAGAGCCTCAAAATACTTGAAGCACCATCTGATAGCGCAGAGCAGAGAACTTGGTAAACTCCAGGCTACAACTGGAGACTGTTTTTGACAGGCAGAGTTAGACAGTGAGAGAGAGAGACAGAGAGAAAGGTCTTCCTAAAGGTTCCACCTAATGAACAAATGGCTGCTATGGCCGGCGCACTGTGCTGATCCGAAGCCAGGAGCCAGGTGCTTCTCCTGGTCTCCCGTGCGGGTGCAGGGCCCAAGCACTTGGGCAATCCTCCACTGCACTCCCTGGCACATCAGAGAGCTGGCCTGGAAGAGGGGCAACCAGGACAGAATCCGGCACCCCAACCAGGACTAGAACCCGAGGTGCCAGAGCCACAGGCAGAGGATTAACCTAGTGAGCCATGCCGCTGGCTTAGCTGGGGACTTAACACAGCCAGTGGAAATACTGGGTGGAGGGCCATCATGTTTTCTACAAGGTCGGAACCAGCCAACCCTCCATCAGCACCTGGCTGCATCTGTACTTACACACACAGATGTACAGAGGACCTGAGAGATGTCAACACACACAGACACTGACATACAGCAAGATAAAGGCACGCAAGAGTGAGTAGACATCCATGGTTTTAAGGAGCTCATGAGCTATTGAACAAAATAGACCACAACCTGATCCATGAAACAAAATGATTGAAATGAGACAAAATATGTTATTTGACCATTTGTAATATAACTAGAAAACAGCAAACTCTCGCCGGCGCCGTGGCTCAACAGGCTAATCCTCCGCCTTGCGGCGCCGGCACACCGGGTTCTAGTCCCAGTCGGGGCACCGGAGTCTGTCCCGTTTGCCCCTCTTCCAGGCCAGCTCTCTGCTGTGGCCCAGGAGTGCAGCGGAGGATGGCCCAAGTGTTTGGGCCCTGCACCCCATGGGAGACCAGGAAAAGCACCTAGCACCTGGCTCCTGCCATCGGATGAGCGCGGTGCGCCGGCTGCAGTGCGCCGGCCGCGGCGGCCATTGGAGGGTGAACCAACGGCAAAGGAAGACCTTTCTCTCTGTCTCTCTTTCTCACTGTCCACTCTGCCTGTCAAAAAAAAAAAAAAAGAAAAGAAAAGAAAACAGCAAACTCTCTAACGACATGGAGGCTAAAGAACACTTTTGTTGCTAATACATGGATCAAAAATAAGCCCAAGCAGTAATAAATGATGCATAAAACTGAATGAAAGTGGAAATGCAACCTACCCAGATACGCGAGGGGCTGTTCACGCAGTGCCGGGAGGGATGGCTTTTCATCACATGCCCACACAGGAAAGGAAGAGATCTCAGACTCAAGGAAGGAGAAAAGAAAATAAATCAGAGAGAGCAAAATGAAGAGAATACTAGAGATCAGAAATGAAATCAAAAATAGGAGCATACTTAAGAACATAAAGCAGATACGCTATGTACTCTCTCCCACGTGGAAGGTAATATAAAAGTCTATCTGAACTTAGAACAATGATCATTACAGTCGGGGAAGGGGTGGGGGATAGCAGGTACCAAAGCAGAGGCAGAGGGAAGTGACATGGCACAGGTGACTGTAGCTCACAAAAGAATGGAAACTTGTAAACTTTCTTTAACAAAGATTTATTTATCTATCTATTTATTTATGTATTTTGTAAGTCAGGTGTGTGTGTGAGAGAGAGAGAGGGAGTAGAGAGAGATTGAGAGAAAGCTTCCATCTGCTGATTCACTCCCCAAATTGCTGAAATAAACAATGCTTGGCCAAGATGAAGCAAGTGGGCACAGGTGCACCTGAGGGAGGATGGTGTTAAGGGAGGAGACGAGCAGCCACCAACCAGGAAGGACATAGAATGGATTCTTCCCCGCGATTCTCAGAAGAAACCCACCCCGGTAGAACCTTGACTTCAGACACCCACCCTGTAGGACTCTTGGACGGTTTATCTGGTTCTTTTAGCCATGCGGTTCCTGGTCCTTTGTTAGCACGGCCTTTGAAAACGGTACAGAATTTGGCACTAGCGAGAGGGACGCTGCTTTAATCAATACTTGTGGGTGTAGATGCTGCTCAGGATGGAGGCGCAGGCTCGTAAAGCCCCGATTACCTTGAAGAGTTAGCAGAAATATGGCCACTAACGATAACTCTGATGAGGACTCAGAAAGAAAAAACAGGGCTACAGAGAATACACACGTTATGTGGAGAAGAATGTGGGTGAAGTATGAACATTAAACCGCTGATTAAAAAGGTGACCCTGGGGTGGTCTTCGATGGAAAACCCTAAGCGAAGGGAATCCTTGTCTCAAGTGGCAGAGGGTTTGCACAAGCTGTGTTGTGCTGTCTGCAATGTAGATCATGTAAGTGACGGACTGGGACGTTACTGTGGAGATGCCTCAGCAAAGCATTGACGCTGTGGCATGGTTTCCCCTTTTTGCTTACTGAAAACTCCAAGAAGAGAAAGAGAAACTGAACAGGGCTGTGTTAAGCTAAAAAGAAACAGTGTAAAGATTTGGGCAGTTCTCAGCCCAAACGCCTTGCAAAACTAGAGTGTGGACTTGCTGATGGGATCAGGTTTGCCTCGGGTGGGATCCCATCAATCAACTGCCTCTGCTGAAACACACCGTCGGTTTGGTCTAGAGAGGGCTGTGGCGGGTGCCACGCTGGGGATCTCACAGATGGGAAACGGACAGGGACCTAGAACCTACCCCTGCGTGGCTGTCCTCAGAGGGAGCCATTTCTCGTGGTGTGACTGTGGCTCCAGAAATTGGAGGGGAGGGTGCGTGTCACGACCGTGACGTATCACTGCTGTTGTTAACCATCATCCCCAGAAGATGCGTTTTCCAGATCTCTCCACGGGTACATTACAACATCCTTTCTCTTTCCATTTATAGTATTTGGAAAAGCGTCGCTATGCCCAGGTCACGGTTGCAGAGTGGTGACTTACGGTTTCCTTCTTTACGGTAAGAGTGTGCACGAATGATCAAATTTTTCTGCTTTGCAAATTTGTCTCCTCTTATTTATTAATTTATTCAATGCCTTATATCAGTGCATGCTATCCATGGCTATTTCTCTTATACTTTAGATTTCAATACTGTCTATTTTATTTTATTGCTGTAGGCATTTACCTATTTGGCCACTGTGAGCTCTATCAGTTGTAAAATTGTACAGGTTTTCTAGGTTTTCACAAAGTCATAATATCATGTACCCACCATCTCAATATCATACAGAATAATTTCGCCATCCTAACGATATCCCATGCTACACCTATTTATCTTGCTTGCTTCCCCGAGTCCGTGGTGACCATGAATCATGTGTCTGTTGTCTTGGCGTTTCGAGAATGGCATGTGATGGGAATAACACAACCGGCAAGCTTTTTGTTTTTTTTAACTGTCAACAGCATTTCTCCATGTCTTTTCATGGCTTGATAGCTCATTCTTTTTAATGGTGAATAGTAGTCCATTGTCTGGATGTACCAAACGTGTTTTCTTCATTCGCCCAGCATTTAACATCTTGGTTGCTAACAGCTTTCAGCAATCAATAAAGCTTCTCAATTCTCTCGTGCAAGTCTTAGTGTGGTGTGTTTTCAACTTAATTGGATATATTCACAGAAATGTGCTTTGTGAATTGTATAAGCCCACATCTATCTTTGTAAAAGCTACCAAATTGTCTCCTAAAATGGTTGCGCCAATTTTAAATGCTTTTTTTAAATTTATTTGAAAGGTAGAAAGAAGAGACAGATAAAGACGAACAGACATCTTCATCTGCTGGCCAGCTCCTCTACATGCCCCCCAAGAGCTGGGCTGGATGAATTCAAGCCTGGGAGCCTGGAACTCAGTCTGGGGTCCCACGGGGTGGCAGATTCAAGCGCTTGAGTCACCTCTGTTCTTCCCAGTAGCAGGAAGCTGGAGGCAGAAGCAGGGCAGGGACCCAAACCCAGGGCTATGGAGGCCCTTGGTGGAGCTTCACCGTGCTGCTCCTGTAGTTCTGCATTCTCATCCCAGTGAACGAGGGCGCCTCTGGCTCCACGCCTCAACTCTATTTGCTTCTGGGAGTTAGCAAGTAGCAGTGCCTGGAGGACAAAATGTCTGCAGAAATGAGGACTCTCTCTCCACTCTGCTCCACGTAGGGTCCCCAGGAGAAGTCTGTGGAGCAGGAAACCAAGCCACTGCGGCCATGAGCTGCACACGGGAGCACAGTGCACACAACCATAGTGTCTGCACGCTTAGGGAGAGGCTGGCGGCAAAGCTGGAGGCGGGCGAGGAGCGGCTCAGAGCAGCTCTGCAGGACTCGATGCCGCAGCGTGTCCTCATGGCCTCGGCTCAGACTGATGAAGGCCTTGTTAGCAAGGAGAGAGCGATCAGAGCACTCTTGTTAGGGACTGCGCATCAATGCAGGTTAACCCAGACCTGGGGGAGAGAGCAGGTGTAGATGTCAGGTTACGGGCTAGTGCGGGCAAGCAAGAGAAACTGCCGGCGGCCTCAGAGGCGGGGCTGAGAAGGGCTCCACTCACACCCTCGCTGCTCGTGAGCTCCGGACTCGGCAGCCTGGGGTGTAGAACATGGCCTTACATAGGCTAAGAGAATGCGCTGGAATATAGTGCAAATGCGTGTCTGAAACAAAACAACCCGCTAGGTGCACCACGAGGAAATGAAGGAGCTGGGGAATTGAATGTATGGGCAGGGGTCAAGTTGAGGGTATCATGAAGTAGAACCTATAACGTGCCTATAATTCAAAATCAAGGCGTCAACGCAGTGTCATGGATTATGATGTCAATATCAGCATATGACTGAGTACATGTGTTCACAAAAAGGACCCAGAAGCAAACGCAGCCCCAAAGCACAGACGTCGGGGAACAGTCTGGTGTAGATTTCTAATGCAATTTGTCACTGGCAGGAGCCAGAGGGTCCCGTGCATGATTCATATTTTCTGAAAATGTGACTGTTTCCTAACAAAGAGTCACAGCATTTAATAAATCCCTTACTAAGGAAGATCAATTAATAGAAGTAGTATTTGTATCATTGTGAGCGTTATAATTTCAGTGGTTTATACAGCAAAATCGACTGCTTTCACTTTATTAAAAAAGAAAACGCACAGGACTATCCTGACCTCCAGACTCTGGGGAGGTTTTCACAATTGTGCGTTGTTTCCCGTGAGGCCGTCCACATTCTCAGTGGTCACACACGACACAGAGGGCTGCTCTGACTCCGTGTGACACTCACAGCAGATGCTGACGTTGCACGTTTGTCCAAGCTCACAGGATGCACAACACCAAGGGTGAGCCCTAATGAAACCACAGACTTGGGGTGAGACTGTGATGTGTGAGTGTAGGTTCGTAGATTATAACAAGTATGGAACTGGGGACCTAGGATGGATTTTCCAGGGAACCTAAAATTGTTCTAAAAATGCAGTCTTTAAGAAGTCCTAGGTCAGGGCTGGCATTATGGTGCAGGCGCTTAGGCTGCCACCTGCAATGCTGGCGTCTCATGTGGGCAGCGATTTGAATCCCAGCTGCTGTTTCTGATGCGGCTCCTTGTAATGTACCTGGGAAGGTGGTGGAAGATGGCCCAAGCGCCACATATTGAAATTTTTAAAAAATGAAAGAATCTTCTGACACCTAAGGCCCTTTAACTATTTTTCCTCAGCACCTTTTAGACGTGGAAAGTTGGTGAGGACAGAAAGTGGTGGGAGCATCTTGGGTAGGGACTGCGCATGAATGCATGTGTGCACAGCCCTGGGGGAGGGAGCAGGCGTGGACATCAGGTACCACGGGCTAGCGTGGGCAGGCAAGAGCAACGTCAAGTTTTCGGGGCTGGACGTGTGGCAGGGAAAGTGGAGCCTAACAAAGCCTCTCGTATCCTGACCTGCCTGGAGATCCAGCGGCCAGACATCAGAGTGCAAGTCATCTACGGCGAGAGCCAGGGGAGCTGCGGTTTCAGACCACGGCAGTGGAAGTCCTGAGTCCTGGGGATTAAGGGAAACATTGGCTGTGCAGCCACTGGCTCGTGGAGACAAGCGTCAGACAGATGGAGGAGGGAGAGCACTGATCTCAGAGCTAAGCAGAAGCAGCGAGGCCAGCTGGGAGTGGCAGTGTGGGGTGCCCTCGGTCACCGGGACTTGACGTGAACATGGAAGCCGTGTTCCTGACGTGAGCTGGAGAAGACGTGAAGAGGCTGAGATACAACAGGAGGACTACTGGGACTTGTCACTATTGTGCAAAGAACACGGGCGTGTGGCACCAAGAGCAAATAAGGGACGCTGCTGTGGGATGCCCTAATCCAGATGGTGACCTAACTCCTGTGCTGCGACGCCAGCTCTCACCGTTCAACCTCTAGCCCTGCACAGGTTACATTATTGCTTTTATTGTTCCATTCTGCAACGGCACTGATGCCGGGTTTTTACTCGTGATGTGTGATGTGTCATGACTCGCAATTCAATTTGGATTAATAAGGAAGTAGGCAGGATCCGTATTAGACTTTTCTATCCCACAAAGCTCCGTTTCATCTTGAGGAGCTCATTCCCAGTGTCATCGCTGTAATCATCGTTGTGAGCCCTTGATCACAAAGTGATACTGCAATGAGAGTAACAAGAATCCCGTGTAAACACTGGGTTCTAATGGATTAGTGTGCACTCCTCATTTAATAAAAATAAAATTATGAAATGTTGTGTTCTTCTCATTTGTTGATTGGAACCGGAAGCCTCGCATATTCCAGAAAAGTGGTCATAGCACGTTATTAGGGAGAGCGGGACCCATCCAGGACGCAAGGCCAGCACGCATCCAAACGGGGTTCTCCAGCTCTCAAGGGCCTGGGGCTTTTCGACTTACGGTTGATGGAATCAGAAGAGGAACTTCCTGAGGTTTAGTAAGCTGAGCCTCCTTGTAAGGCTGGAGTGCAGGATGGTTTCATCCTCAGTGTAGGGCGGTGGAGCAGTCGACCACACTGGACTGGTCGGGGGGAGAAGCTGGTCTGATCCAACAACAGCAATGGACAGAGCCAACGTCCCTGCAAACCAAATGCCCGCACGTGGGCTCGCAGTCTGAATCCTTGGGAGTCGCTCCTCCTGCAGCCTCACATACCCCACGCTGAGATCTAAGGAGAGTGAAGTTTAAAGCAGTCAGGTCGGCAGTGATGCTGGGAACTGAAAGAAGCAAATGCAAATGATTTCTAGTCCAAGCCTTAAGGTCTCCTTTCACAGATTAAATCTGAATAAGAGGAGTGGCTGGCAATCAGAACTCACAACAATACAAGCAGCAGGACATGACCTTGAATCAGCAGGAAATGACAGACACACACGCACACACACACACATACACGCACACGCACACGCACACACACACACATGCACACACATGCACACACACACACATCAGAAGCAGACTAAGATATTAGGTGGAGCTAGAATATTTCAGAAATACCAAATAGAGTTCATTGAAAACACCAAATAATGCTAAAACACACATTCACTGAACAGATGCGACAAGTTTGGAAATGATGTTTTTTAAATGATACGGAACTGGAAGGCAGAATCTCAAATGCTTCCCAGAGACGATATTATGAAATGACCAAAGAAAAGTTAGAAATAAGAAAGGTTTAAAAAATATAAAATTATACAATTGAGTTTCCAAAAGGAGGCAACAGAGTGAACACAAGAAAACTGCTAATGGTATGAGACTTCTTTATGTAACGAAGGACGTGCACGGAAGCCAGCTGCTGCCCTCGCCGTCTGTGGTGGGTATTGGGAGAACTAGGATGAGGATGTCCAATGCTCCAGTCTCTGTTTCACATTATGTTGAAAGTAAGTACAAAGTTACTTTCATAAAATAAAAGTTTCTGATGGAAATACTAAAATAGTCCACAGTTATATTTTTGTTAACTAGTGGGGATATTTAGGAAATTTAGAGTATGTTCTAGATTAAAAGTCAGGTTTTATTTTGTTATCATAAACTATCAGCTAGAAAATGTAATTTAGAAAATTATACCATTTCTACTGACTTTTTAGAGGAAACAGCTTGGAAAAATCTGTTACAGAATTTTAAGACCTATTAAAACAAAGTTCAATGAGAAAAAGAAAATTCAAACCGGATAATTTGCCTAAATATAACATGTAATCATGTAACATCTATAAATATGAATAATATAGTATATAATATTAATAACATGATAAAAGCTACTAGTCAGATACAGTAGGAACATTTGTGAAGTTTGGTTTGATGATGAACAGTTGCATAAAATACCAGAATCACAATTCATGATCAAACATATGATGAATGAGAACTCACTAACACAGACTTTAGCCCTGTGAACCATTTGCCAACCACTTAGCTGATGATATATTTTTATCCAAAATATGCAAAGAAGCCTAGAAACTCACCAAGAAGAAAAAAATCAATTAAATTCATAAAAGATCTAAAGAGATCTGCATTGCTCACCCATGAAGACACACCGATGAAAATAAGTGTGTGAAAAATGTCTTTGTGCCGGAAATTGCAAACTAACTCAACGGTGACAGCATTCTGCACCTGCTTGGCTGTGATCTGAAGACGACATCATCAACGCGGCTGTGCCCGTGAAGTGGCTGGAACGCTCCTGCACTATGCTGGGAACGTGGACTCGTACAAACGCAGTAGTGCAGAGTGTGCTGGTTTCTTAGACACCTGAACGTACACGTTACAGCCCGCCATTCCTGCTCCTGTGTGGTCACCAACGAGAACGTAAGGTTTAGTCTACACAGACACCATTGCAACCAGAAGAGCCCCTGTCAGCCAGTGCTGGGGCAGCTTCAGCAGAAATAAATACAATGCACTAAGTCTCAAAGACTTGATTGCCAATGGAGATGCTAAACTGAGACACTTTACTCTCCCCAAACACACACACACACACACATGCATGCACAAACACACATGCGTGCACACAGGTACACACACATGGATTTCATGTGATATTTCAACAGTGAGAGATTCAGACAACATACTCTTGAAGAGACTGTCCATATCATTAGCCATTAGGGAAACGCACATTGAAACCATTGTGAGAAATCACTACAGAAAGCTGCAAATAAAATAAAATTTTAAATCATCAATAATACCAAATGTTGGCAAAATTTTAAGCTGTGAGAATACTCACACACTGCTGTAGAATAATTGGTTTTATAATCCCTTTGGAAAGAAATTTAAAACATTAGGTTAAAATGACCTAAGCAAAGCCCAACACATGTGTATCTCTGGACCTGAACATGTTACTCTTGGGTAGAGAGCCAACAGACCTTCCATGTGTGTCTATGTGTACACACATAAATATAAACTAAGATGTATCATAATGGGAGATATTCTGCAGTCAGGAAAGCAAACTATTAATGTGAAAATATGGCTAAATTTCACAAACATAGAATGCTGTAAGAAGTCAGAAACTCAAGAATACTTGTCATGTAACTACATCCTTAAGAAGTCAGAAATTAAACAGCAAACAGTCGAATGTAGCAGTCGTGGTGCTGGGAGTGCACGGGGGTCCCAGAGGTGGTTCTGAGGGTGAAGATGCCAGGCCTGTAACTCAGGGGTGGGGCAGAGCAGTGTGCTTTCTGGTTTCCCAGTCCATCCCCATTTCTGCAATTATGCTTCGGGTCACATGAGAAAGATCACGCTAAGGCCTGAATTTTCTGACAGAAGCTTTCACGCGGTTTAAGAGAAGCAGACAGGTTCAAGATCTCTGTGGAGAGAAAACGCGATGTGACGATACCCAACATCAGGAACACATCTCAAAGACCAGCAAGTAACACTGCACGTACATGTAGTACACTTGCCAGTGAGGAGACCTGAAAACCATCCCATGTCCACTCTGAAACCCACAGCACGAGGCTGTCTCCTCCGTCCTCCCGTGGTTGGGCCACTGCCTCTCCCTCTGCCTAGAAGATAACCAGGAATGCACTCTCGTGTAATGAATGCTGAGGACCAGCCACCCCCAGCCCAACTCCAGGACACTATTAGGAAAGATGGCACTCGAAGCAAGTGAATGAGAATGCTTTCTCTGCCCAGACAGGCAGATTAGAGAGATGGATGGATGCATAGGTAGGTAGCGAGGCGGGCAGATATAAATGGATGGATGGCTAGAGGGACGGACGGATGGTGAATCAATGAATGCCTGATAGATCAGGCAGATGGATGAGTGGATGGGTGGATGGGTTTGTGGATGGTGGACGGATGAAATACTAGATAAATAGATACTTGAAGACGCTTACATCGAGGACTGCCCATAAAACAGCTTAGTGAAAACTGCATCTTATGAACATCACAGGAAACAACAGAGTCCCCAGTCAGTTTGATTCTCCACTCTAAATTGTGAGTAAGGAGAAAAAGAGTCTACACACACGAGGAAACTTCAATGTGACATCAGAGGCTACGAAGGGAAAAACAATCAACTTAGAGGAGGCAGCATCCATACGGGAAGTAGAAACGGAAAACAGAACAGACCAAGTACGGTTGGTGCCTCCAAGGGCTCAAAGTGGCACAGAGAACAGCACTGGACACACACTCTCCCAAAGGGCAGGGACAGCCTGGAGAAAAACAATACGTTTGAAAACTTGGAACATAAAGCTAGTCTTATTTTCCAGAAGTAGAACGAAGAGACAGAGAAACGGAAAACAAGAGAAAAGTACACTCAATACAGGGGTCCAACATCTGAGAACATCAAGACAGGGCACATAAGCAGAAGTGAGGAAGCTCCTGAGTTACAAAGCCCAGCAAGCCCCTAGCACAGAATGAGAACAGATTCACATCAAGTTTCAGAAGAGGAAAGAGGAGATTGGAGCCTCTGCAGAGCAGTAACCTGCGTACAATGCACCAAGCCAGGGACACATCAGATCCCTAGTAACACCACTGACCACTCCAGGAACGTGAACGGTACTTAGAGACACGTTTCTGAACTGAGATGGATCGCAAAGCCACCAATCATCCACCATGACACGGAGGAGTACACTTTGGGACAAGTGCAGCCTCTAATGTGTCAGTCCTCGGTGTGCACACCTGGGATGCCATGGGAGGCGGCCACCAAGCCTGCAGGTGCGTGCAGCAGACGTGAAGTGAGGGAGCGCGGGCATCCTGTGGAGGGGCAGGCAAGGTGGCCTCAGGATGACAGGGGACAGTCCAGGACAGCACCTGTGAGATAGGCAAGGGACGGAATCCAGGTTGGAAAAAGTTCAAATCTTCTGCAGAAAGTTAATCATACGAAGGAAAACTGATAGACTCCCAAACTGGATGAAAATTCCTAGTGTGATGAAACCAGAAAACTGAGTCCATGCGGCAGGGAAGGGATGAGAACCCTAAAAGCAATCGAGCTGTTCAGGGGTGGACGTGTGGCTTAGGGCTGCAGCGCTCACATCCCACATCAGGTTGGATCTGGCTCCAGCTCCTGGCCTGACGTCTTGCTAATGCAGACCCTGGCAGGCAGCACCCCTGGCTCAAGTGACTTCCTGATCGTACTAAGGATCCAGGCTCCAGGCTTCAGCCCTGGCCCAGCCCTGGTGTTGCAGGCTTTTGTCTCTGTCTCTGTCCCTGTGCCTCACATATAAATAAATTTAAAAATTTTACTTATTTTGTTGGAAGGCAGAGTTACAGACAGAGAGAGGGAGAGACAGAGAGAAAGGTCTTCTATCCACTGGTTCACTCCCCAAATGGCCACAACAGCCAGAGCTGGGCCAATCTGAAGCCAGGAGCCAGGAGTTTCTTCCAGGTCTCCCACACGCATGCAAGTTCCCAAAAACTTGGGCCATGTTCCACTGCTTTCCAAAGCCATAAGCAGAGAGCTGGTTCGGAAGAGGAACAGGACTGAAACCAGTGTCCATTTGGGATCCCGGCCCAGCAGGCGGAAGCTTAGCCTACCACACCACAGTGCCAGCCTCAGAAACTATTTCAGTCTGTCTCTCTGCCTGCCAAACAAATAAAAATAAATAAATGCAGGTTTTTTTAAAATTATTAAGTTATTGCTCAAATAAGTGACAATGAATGCCTCTACACCCCTGACAAGGAGAAACATGAGAGACCACGGAGACCTGTCCCTGTAGTCACGCACCAGCACGTGAGGAACCAGAGCCCTGCACCTGCTGTGACCAATGCTGTAGAAGAGTGCTGTCTGGGTTTCGTCCAGGATTTACTGTTGTTTATTATGAGGCTGGAATAATTACAGTTCATTTCCCTTGTCCAGTTCCAGACCTCCCCGGGTTACTTTTTTAAATAAAATGTATTGTGCCCTTGCTATGTGCCGGATCAGAGGTGGATACAGCAAAGATAAAAGAATCCTCAGTGAGCTCATGAATTCTTGGGAGAATATGCTTCTCCCTATCTGAATAGCATGCAGAGCAATAAGCATTATAAAAGAGAGTCACACTCTGTTTGGTTAAAAGATTCATTTATTTATTTGAAAGTCAAAGTTAGACAGAGAGGGGAGAGGGAGAGAGAGAGAGAGAGAGAGAGAGAGAGAGAGAGAGAGAGTCTGCCATCCACTGGTTCACTCCCCAATTGGCTGCAGCGGCTGGAGCTGAGCTGATCTGAAGCCAGGAGCCAGGAGCTTCTCCTGGGTCTCCCATGCAGGTGCAGGGGCCCGAGCACTTGGGCCATCTTCTACTGCTTTCCCAGGCCATAGCAAAGAGCTGGATTGGAAGTGGAGCAGCGGGACTCGAACCAGCACCCAAAGGGGATGCCTGCACTACATGCGGTGGCTTTACAGGCTATGCCACAGCGCTGGCCTCACTTTTTGTTAATCTGTAGGAGAAAGTTGAATCTGCACACTATCCTGAACAGAGACTTCGTGCAGGCTGGAGTTCACTGGCGCTGAGTTGGAAAGGCTTGGGAGAAGCTGCACATCACATGAAAGGCTATGACTCCCGGAGCAGAAGCATGGATTTAAGCGCAGTGAAGACGTGGGGGAGTAAGCTGTCCAGGAAGCGCAGAGCATCCACGTGGCTGAAGGTCGGAGGGTTCTCATTGCGTTTCTGCAACTCACTCATCGTTTCCGTGTTTGCTACGCCAATCCCATGTTCCAGCCCAAGGATTCGTCCTGAGTTCCATATCTTCATCACCTCTTGGTGTTCCTTCACTTTGCCAGAAAATTGACTCAAATATTGTTTCTCATATCTCTGAGAATCCCACACGTTTCAGGGCAGTGGCTAGGAACTTAGGTGGGAAGCCTCTATGCCGGTCTCGGGTTTATCCCATCAGCGGCCCTGCTGGATCCGTCTCCTCAGTGCATCTTGGTCTTCATTCCCATGCTCTGAACTTCACAGCCCCTTGGCTGAACTGTTCTTTGGAGCCTGTTTGTGCTACATTCAGATAAATCTTTCACCAAGTGGATGGCTGTTGTTTACAAACCCAGATGGGGCTCCTCGTCCCAGCGCCCACTCACTCTGCCTGATGAATGCTGGCTTCAGCTGCTCCCGCGTCCGCCTGTGGGGGAAACAAAAGCAATCCCCAGAATGTTTTCAGAGGAAAGTGACACTCCATTTTTCAAGCCAAGCTCCCTTCCGGGACGCAGGCTGGTGATTTAAGAAGAAAGCGCATGAGCGCCTGCTCGACGCACGTCATGGGCTGCAGGGGCAGCACAGCCCTCTGCACACAGAACCTCTCAAGGTTTCAGCCACGGAACATTCTAGAGATCCTTCAAATCCTTGCTCTCGTGCCCACTCGTCATGATACAGCAGACTCTCCCGGGCACTTGCTCCGATTTTTCTTCGAGAAGAAACTAGTAGGATAATTGTTGCTATGGTGCTGTCTGATTTGCACCCAATTTGCATGTGTTTATTCTTAAGATATTTTTATAAATGTTGGAGCTGATTGGTATGACACTAAAACATGAGCATGTGTGATTTAGCTTCGTTAAAAATTAAATACTCCTTGGGACCGGCACTGTGGCACAGCAGGTTAACGCCCTGGCATGTAGCACCGGCATCACATATGGTGCCAGTTCTAGTCCCGGCTGCTCCACTTCCGATCCAGCTCCTGCTATGGCCTGGGAGAGCAGTAGAAGATGGCCCAAGTCCTTGGGCCTCTGCACCCATGTGGGAGGACCTGGAAGAAGCTCCTGGCTCCTGGCTTCGGATTGGCGCAGCTCCGGTCTTTGCGGCCATCTGGGGACTGAACCAGCGCACGGAAGGCCTCTCTCTCTGTCTCTACCTCTCTCTGTAATTCTTTCAAATAAATAAAATAAATCTTTAAAAAAATTAAACACTTGTATGTTACTCAGGAGACCTAATACCAATTGGTGACTGCTCAGGCATTAGGTCCATGCACCCACGTGGAGGCCCCAGATCCTGGCTCCTAGATCAGCCCAGCTGTTGCAAGAGTTTGGGGAGTGAATCAGTAGATAGATGATCTATGTCTGTCTGTCTGCATGTCTCTCTCTCTCTTTCAAATAAATAACATTAATTAAAACATTGGTTACTATCCATAAAGAGGATTACCTACTAAAATGACAAAAACAACCCTAACGAACACAAGAAGACAGCAGATACAAGCACTCATCAATATGTCTAGGTTTGAGACAGTGCACCCACTGCAGAAACAAATCCACAGACATCCAGGAGGGGCCCAGAGAAGTTGTCTGAGAGGACATCACGGTGGAGCACCCTGGGGTTCTCTCTCCAGGCTCCAGGAGCCACCACAGAGAGGCACAGAGGTCGCTGATTGCTAGTGTCCACACAGAGGAGCACAGAAAGAAGCCTCTTCCCCTGGCAGGGTGTGCCTGGACCCATTCCCACAACACCTAAGCCAACTCCCTCCTGTGCCCACAGCACTACGGGGACCCAGGGGCCTCTCCCTCCAGTGCCCACAGCACCACGGGGATCCAGGGGCCTCTCCCTCCTGTGCCCACAGCACCACGGGGGGTCCAGGGGCCTCTCCCTGCTGTGCCCACAGCACCACGGGGACCCAGGGGCCTCTCCCTCCTGTACCCACAGCAAAACGGGGACCCAGGGACCTCTCCCTGCTGTGCCCACAGCACCACGGGGGACCCAGGGGCCTCTCCCTCCTGTGCCCACAGCACCACGTGGATCCAGGGGCCTCTCCCTCCTATGCCCACAGCACCACGGGGATCCAGGGGCCTCGCCCTCCTGTGCCCACAGCACCACGGGGGACCCAGGGACCTCTCCCTGCTGTGCCCACAGCACCACGGGGATCCAGGGGCCTCTCCCTCCTGTACCCACAGCACCACGGGGTGTCCAGGGGCCTCTCCCTCCTGTGCCCACAGCACCACGGGGATCCAGGGGCCTCTCCCTCCTGTACCCACAGCACCACGGGGGGTCCAGGGACCTCTCCCTCCTGTGCCCACAGCACCACGGGGACCCAGGGGCCTCTCCCTCCAGTGCCCACAGCACCACGGGGATCCAGGGGCCTCTCCCTCCTGTGCCCACAGCACCACGGGGACCCAGGGACCTCTCCCTGCTGTGCCCACAGCACAACAGGGATCCAGGGGCCTCTCCCTCCTGTGCCCACAGCACAACGGGGATCCAGGGGCCTCTCTCTCCTGTGCCCACAGCGCCACAGGGACCCAGGATCCTGCCCTCCTGTGCCCACAGCACCACGGGGATCCAGGGGCCTCTCCATCCTGTGCCCACAGCACCACTGGGATCCAGGGGTCTCTCCCTGCTGTGCCCTCCAGCAGGCTGTCACAGATTTGATAACAAAAGCCAGGAACTGCTGCAGACACAGAGCCACAGTGAGACCATGACCTCTGCTTGTTTCTTTCTGTCAGAAGCAAAGCACGATTTCTATAGATCTTGCTCTCGTCTTCCTTCATTCCGTCTGTCATTTCTTCTGAGAGACCCACTGGTTTACTCCACAATTGTCTGCGATGGCCAGGGCTAGTCCAAGCCAAAGCCAGGAGCCAGAACTTCAGGGTCTCGCATGGGGTGCAGGGCCCAGGCACATTGGCACAGAGGTGGATTGGAAGTGGAGCAGCCAGGACACACACCTGTGCTCAGACGCGGATGCCAGCTTTGCGGGCAGGAGCCTACCCTGCTCAGCACCGCACCGGCTCCCATACCGTCTTCTCTTTCACATTTTGTTTCCCGAATTTTCTCTCCAGACTCTTCAGTTGTTCCCTAACTTTGATGCATTCTCCTACAAAAGACATAGATGATCAACACACATTGCACGAGCGGCTAATGTTTGGAGTTGTTGATTTCACAGACGTCTCAGGTCCTAGTGCCTTCCGCCTCTACACATTAGCAAGCTGGGCTCTCTGTGTCCTTGGTGGGCACCAAGCTGTCCCCACCTCCAGAGCCTCGTGTCTGAGGCTGCCCTTTGAGTACACCCGACTGACCTGCAGCCCACTGTCCCTTTATGTCAATCACAAGCCGAGAGGGGAGCAGGTGTGAGGGCGGCAGGGGAGAAAGGGACAGGTCCCTGAGAAATGCCCCCCCCCCCAACAGCCTGTTCTGCTGCTCTTCTCAGCCACAGCACTGGGCAGTGGGGGATCTGCAACCCCAGGTGAATATGACAACCTGAAAAGCAGTGGGATCTGAGCGGCCCCATAGCTGAGCAGGGCCCCGTGCACCTGGGGCAGCCACCCACCCCCTCGGCCTCTTTCACCCGACAGCATCTCAGCAGCTCAGAGAACAACAGACCAGAAGAGAATGCTCATGGGGGAGAGAAGGAGACCACACGAAAGGCCGCTGCCTTAGCCGGAGCCCAGGGCACTCTGGGACCCCCCCCCCATGAAGTCATCTGACCTGGGGGCAGGACTCAGAGGGAAGCCGGGGCCCCTCAGTGCCACTGCAGAGAGGCGGGGCTCGGGCTCCAGCGCTCCCGCTCGCCTGCAGCTTTGTAAGTTCCTTGCCCAGCTCTGCGGGCTCTGTGGTCGGATCTATTTGCCCCCATACAGGGGACACCTGATGATGGTTGAGCCCTAGGTTGTTCTTGTTCGGATCCTCAAACCTAGCACGCAGCCCTGAACACAGCAAGCACTAAGCATCTTTGGAAATCATCAGGGAAAATGCGAGCAATCCCAGTTCTTTCACCAAGTGTCTCGCAGAACATGCTTACCCGCAGGTGAGCGGCCAGCACCTCCGTGAGAGGCACCCGGTTAGGTTTCAGGCTAACATCGTGAACTGTGTGCAAGAACACTACCTTCCTTAGAAAGCATCCAGACTGGCAAGAAGCGAGAAGAGCACGTTTTAACAGAAATGCAGGGTTTCTGTTACCAGGAGAAATGCTCGTGGCTCGGCAACGGGGACCCACCGATGGATTCTGAACAGCATCTCAAGACCAGATCTGAAAGACTGCAAAGTGTCGAAGGCTGCAGTGAAGGGGAACAATTGGTGGGAATACGGTGAGTCCAGGAGGTGCGTGAGGACTCTAACAGTGGTCCAGCTGTCAGGTCCCACGATGGCGTGGGCTAGGACAGTGACCGTGGGACTGGGGGAAGAATGGGGATAGTGGTGCAGGCAGACAGGTGTTCACGGGCAAGGGGGACGGTGTGGGTGTAGCAGGGGCTGCCTGACCTGCTGGTGTTCAGCCCGGCTGGCTGCCTCCCATCATGCTATGGTCTGAATATACTCATCCTCCCCAAACCCGCTTTGTGGGAGGATCACAGAGGTGATACGTTAGAAGTGGGGTTTCTCGGGGCGTCAGGCCACGAGGACTGCCCTGCCGGGGATGACAGTGAGTCCCCAACAAAAGGGATCTCGGACAGCTGCCCGCCCCTCGTCTCTCCATCCCTGCTGCCACGTGGGGTCACAGCACTCCTCACCACGAGCCTCCCTGGATACAGAGACCTGCCCTCGTCAGACACGGACACGTGAGGCTGCTCGGCCTTGGACGCGGAACTCTAGGATGGCGAGAAATCAATTGCTAATGTTTATAAATGACCCTGCTCAGGGACGTTCTTAGAGCAGCTGGAATGGACTATGGCCACCAGCGCTTCTCAAGTACAGGCAAGGCAGTAGGAAAGTAGCTAGGGGCCAGTGGAGCGGCATCGCAGATTCAGTGGCCACTTGCAGTGCCGGCAACCACATCAGAGCGCCGGTTCCTGTCCGGGATGCTCTGCCTCTGACCTGGCTTCGAGCTAATGCACTTGGGAAGGCAGTAAATGACGACCCGGGTCTTTGGGTCCCTGCGAACATGTGGGGGACCAGGATGAGCTTCTGTCTCCTGGCTTCAATATGGCTCAGACCTGGCCACTGCGTTCACCCTGGGAGTGAACCGGTGGATGGAAGATCTCTGTTTCTCTCTCTCTCTCTCTCTCTCTCTCTCTCTCTCTCTCTCTCTCTCTCTGTGTGTGTGTGTGTGTGTGTGTGTGTGTGTGTAGATAGAGAAAAAGAAGCTAGGATCTTGGATGTTTTTACTATAAGGAAATGTTAAATGTTTGAAGAATTGAGTATATTTATCTTGGTTGGACATTACACAAGGTTTACCTGGAATGAAGCATCACTTAGGACTCCGTGCGTATGTACAATTTTTACATGGCAGTTAAGTATTTTTAAAAACAAGGACCATAAAGATAACGGTTTAAGGTTCACTGGGTATGAGTCTCAGTCACCAGCTCCATGTCAGCCACTCAGCCAGCTTACACTGGCTACAGCCATGACCTTGGCCAGGAAGCCGGGTCCTCGGGCCGCAGAGGGCGTGAGTCACAGTCGGCACGGGAGCCTCAAGCGTGTGGGGTCTGGGAGGGGTGCTGGCGCCACAAACCTTGGTTCTGTTACCAACCGAGGGGAAAGCTAGCCGTGAAGGGCAAAGCAGTGTGGGCCCGGGCCGATCAGTTAGTGGACACGCTTTCACTTACGAAAGGAGTGTACCTCCCACCACGGGGCGCAAATTTTCCAAAACCGTTGAATGGATTGAAGGTGCATAGCCTGTTGCATTGATAAATCCATGCGCAGTAGAACACTCTTAGGGGGCACATTAGCACACCCGTCATCTCACACCACTGACCTTTTTCTGTGGGCCGAGCACTTGCAATCTACTCTCGTAGCAAGGGCTGCTGACACTCAGCAGACGATGACACGGCAAATAACTGCTTCTGTTGGCTCACACTCCATCTCCAGCTTTCCAGAGCAGGTGGCAACACAGGGTAGCACGCGTGCGTCCTAGACCCCTCTGTGGATCTCGCCTAGGGATGGGAACAGGGGTCCGTCCGCAGCAGGCTCCGTTGCCTGCCTCCTTCCATCCGAGAGGGAACCCCAACCCGCAGGAGTCTTCCTGAGGGAGAACAGTCTGCCCCACGAGGAGCCTCGTGTGGACTTGGACACTGGATGTGGTTTTCTGTTCGCAGCCACCTGACCCCTGCCCACTGAGTTCTCCACGTGCCTCTGTCACTTCTCTGAGGTCCTGAGACTGTGTATTTAAATTCCTTCCAGAACCTCTGCGGGTGGCAATTTCTCCTTCTACTCTGGCATTTCTTCCCTTACGTGTTCTAAGACAATCTCATGACACGCATTCAGCTTCGAGATTGTGTCTTTCCAGTGAACTGGGTTCCACTGGTAAAAAGCCATCTGCAGGTCATCTCTAACTGTGAAATAAAAAATAACCATTCGACTGTTAGAGTCTCACTGCAGAACACCACACAGGGGCCCCTGCTCCAGGCAGAAATGGGGGGTCTGTGATTTTATATCTCAGACAAGTGTTTGCTAGAACACTCTGAAAGTCTGCACCTCAACCTTTGGTTTGGGCTACACACGCATTGGATCATCTTCTTACTGCTTGCTAATTGTAGTAGTTGGTGCTTTGTCCATCAAACTCCCACAAATGGCTTAAATATGGAAACTATTTTAGACGTTTTGGAGACCGGCACTGCCCCCACGAGTCCCTCGCCGCGGCCCCTGCTCCATGCGTGGCTGTGCTGTCCGTGGCCTGCTTTCCCAGCCTGCATCTCCCCTCCCGCCTCTCACAGCTCTGCTCAGATGCCACCTGCCATTTTTAAAGTCTTTCCGCCTGCATGGCAGGTGACCTGATGGCGATTTCTCCTTTGTAGAAAGAAAATGTTGTACAGAGCGGATGAGGGCAGAGCAGACTTCAGCCCCGGGCCAAAGCTATTCACCTTCTTTCTGTAAATAAATATTATGGAAGGGGCAGCATCGTGGCATGGCAGGTAAAGCCGCCACCTGCCACACTGGCCTCCCATATTGTCGCTGGTGCAAGGCCCGGCTGCTCCACTTCCGATCCAGCTCCCTGTTAATAGCCTGGGAAAAGAAGTGAGAGACGCGGGGCCGGCACTGTGGTATAGCAGGTACAGCTGCCAGCATCCCATGTGAGCGCTGGCTCAAGTCCCGGCTGCTGCCGGCCCCACGGCTCACTAGGCTAATCCTCTGCCTGCAGCATCGGCTCACCGGTTCTATTCCCGGCCGGGGCGCCAGATTCTGTCCCGGTTGCTCCTCTTCCAGTCCAGCTCCCTGCTGTGGCCCGGGAGTGCAGTGGAGGATGGCCCAAGTGCTTGGGCCCTGCACCCGCATGAGAGACGAGGAGAAGCACCTGGCTCCCTGCTTCCAATCAGCGTGGTGCGCCAGCCGCAGCTGCCATTGGAGGGTGAACCAACAGCAAAGGAAGACCTTTCTCTCTGTCTCTCTCTCTCACTCTGCCTGTCAAAAAAAAAAAAAAAAAAGAAAGAAAGAAAAGTCCTGGCTGCTCCACTTCCAGTCCAGCTCTCTGCTGTGGCCTGGAAAAGCAGTGGAGGATGGCCCAGGTACTCGGGTCCCTGTATCCACCTGGGAGACCCAGAAGAATCTCCTGGGTCCTGGCTTCAGATTGGTGCAGCTCCAGCCATTGTGGCAGGCTGATGGAAGACATCTCTCTACCTTGCCTCTCTCTGTGTAACTCTGACTTTCAAGTATATAAATAAATCTTTAAAAAAAAGAAAAAGAAAAAGAAGTGGAAGATGGCCCAAGTGTCTGGGCCCCTGCCATCCCCGTGGCTTCTGCCTGGCCCAGCCCTGGCTGTTGGAGCCACTTGAGGAGTGAACCAGCAGATGGAGGAACTCGATCTCTATCTCTCTGTGTAACCCCGACTTTGAAATAAATAAGTCTTAGAAAAAAGCAGCAGCAGCTTTATGGTACTATGCCCCCCCCACGTGTTTGCCCAGTGTCTTTACCATGGCCGTAGCTGTCACGGCCGGGGCTGCGTGGCCCCGTTACAAAAAACGTTCACCAGCGGTGAGATTCTGACTCTCCCCCTGGACGGTGCTGGAAAGCCAGTCAGAACACAGACTTCTGGCTTTTGAAGTTGACTTTTACTGGTTTAATTTCTATCATACGTATCAGGAATGCCATCTGCTCTTAAGACGCCAGTCTGGGAGATGATATGGGTAGTAGGGATAGGAGCCTAGGCCAGCGTCTCCAATGGGCGTGGACCGGCTAACTGGGGAGACGCGACAGCTACCTGAGGAGCCTCACAGCTGCATGGGGAAACACGACAGCAGCACACGGGGCCTTATGTGCACCTGGCTCCAGTTAGCTCGCAGGCTCTGCACAGCCAGACTGTGGGGGCGCACCTGCCACGGTCTGGCCTACCGCTTCTCTAGTGCTTTTGTGTAATGCTCAGGGCCCGGGGCTCTCCAGGTGCGACCTGTGCTCCTTAGCTGCTCCTTCGTTCTTTGGTAGGAGCTGGACTCCCCGAGGAGACCATGCCGCAGCCCGGTCTGGGTGACCAGGGCAGGTGTCTGAACATGGAGAGAGTCGGGATCACTGTGGGGAGGGAGGTGAGAACTGAGCCTAGAAAACCCCGCCTCCCCCGAGCAGGGCCAGGGGCAGCGGGACCCTCACAGGCCGCTGTGTGAGGCACGGTCCCCGTGTCCACCCTGTGGGCTCCAGCAAGGCCCCTGCACCTGGAGCAGCGAGGCTCTCGGCAGCACCATGAGCACCGGACTTGCAGACCCAGCCTCTGTTCGGGGCTTCACCACAGTTTCCCGGCCACCCCAGTATGAACCGAGACCAAGTTGCCCACCCAGAACCGCAGAGTCGGTTTACGAGAACACAGTGTTTCCTTCACTCCGGAAGGCGTACACGGCTACAAACTGAACACCTGCAGCCTGCGGCTCTTGGTGAGTATCAGGAGAGGCCCAGTCCCGGGCGGCTTCACGGTCAGTGCCTTCTCTCCCCAGAGAGCCTCGGGCCCGGCTGTCCCCGTGTTGGCGCTTTGAGCGGTTTTGACTTTGAACTTGTGCCTTGTGCTGGGGCAGCTGGGCCAGGGGCCGCCGGTGAGCAGGGAGAGAAGCCGAGAGTCACCGGGGCTGCCTGTGGAGGAACCACAGGCGGAGGGCTTTAACCACGTGTATTTCCTGTGGTTCCAGAGACCACAGGTCTGGGGCAAGTGCTGGCAGACAGGGTGTCAGATCAGGCTCAGCCCCTCTCGGCTGTGCCCTCACAGGATGTTTCTTCCAAGAAGGACACTGACCCACCAGGGCCGATGGCCACTGTGGAGCTTGGTGACCCTCAGTTGCTTCCTTCGGGTCTAATCTCCGAATGAAGCCGCATGGGGGGACGGGGCTCCAGCACACACAGTCTTCATGCGCCTGGAGCGAGCAGGCTCACCGTGGCCATGGGTTCCCTGCTCCCCGTGTGTGCACAGCGTGCCGGGCCCCGGGAAGCCTACAGGCTGGCCCAGAATGGATGCAGGAGCATGGGGGCAAGCGAAGGCCCAGAGGCCAGGCTCTCCGGGGAGCCCCGGGGAGCCCCAGTGTGCTACAAGTGCAGGAAGGAGGCAGTGGGGCGCCAAGGCCCCCGCGGCCCCTGGGGCTCTGTGACTCCCTGGCCTGCTCCTCCTACTGCTCTGGGAACTTGGGGAGGGAGGCCCGGGATGACCCCACGCCTTTCCTGCCAGCCTTGCCTCGCCCACCCCAGCCTGGGAGTGGGGAGTGTGGGACGACAGCACGCATGTCAGGACTGGAGAGACTGTAGTGCTGTGACTTCTGTGAGCGTGTCCATCGAGGACTCCAGGAGCCGTGGATCAGCCGTGCTAGACTCTTCCACTCTCGTTAAAACTGGCATGAAGCACGCAGAGAGGCGCAGGAAAACCAGGGCGGACCACTGGAACGCTTGGTTCTTCTTTAACAACACTGAAGAGTGGATTGACGCATTGTTTCAGATTAAGAGACAGGGAAAATTCTGGAATTGTAGTGCCTTTAGCAACACTTTCATCACACCCTTTGATCATTTAATTATTTAAGCTTAAAGATTTATTGTATTTATGAGAGAGAGAGAGAGAGAGAGAGAGAGAGAGAGAGAGAGAGAGAGAGAACTGTTTATCTGCTGGTTCACTCTCCAAATGGCCACAATGTCTGGGGGCTGGGCCAGGCCAAAGCCAGGAGCCAGGAGCCAGGAGGTTCATCCTGATCTACCACATGGGTGCAGGGGCCCAGGCACTTTGGGGCTATCTGCGGCTGTTTTCCCAGGTGCATGAGCAGGGAGCTCAATCGGAAGAGGAGCAGGGGGATGTGACCTGCTGCTCTGATACGGGAAGTCGTTGTCACAAGGTTGGCTTAACCCAAGCACCACGACGCTGGCCCTTCAGCAGGCCTTTGGAATGAGGGGCTCTGCGTTGCTATTTTTACTGGGGACAGAAGCTGGATCCAGAGAGCCCCTTGAGGCCCTCAGCAGCTCCCAGGGGGCACTCGGGAATAGCAGTGGTGATGGTGAGAACGGGACAGGTTCTGCACAGGGGCCCAGCGCCTCCGTACCTCCCAGTGCCAGGCTTTCCCCTAGAGCCTGCCCCTCCCTTTCCTGATTTACATCCAAAGACCATCCCGGGGGTCCTCGCCACAGGTGACCAACCACCTTTAGGAAGAAATGCAGATTCTTCCGACATCAGTTAGCAGAAGGATCCTTTGGTCTGGACAGACCATCCCATCAAGCATGGGTACTACTAAGCCCGGCCACGAGGCTGAGTTTAGGAGGAAGAGGGGATTTTATGGCAACCGTGAGTCGTGGAGCAGACTGAGTCCTGGAAGGCAAGGGAATTGAACCGAGTGAGGAAATTATGGAAAAGCGAAGCCCTGGTCAACATCGTATCCCATTCTCTCTCCTCTTCCAGGCTGCAACAGCGATCCTTGTGTTTTACCTCGGGGTTCCATGTGCTGTGTCTTTGCATCACGTAATCCTTGGCTCATAGGAGAGGGTCACCCTCTTGGGGGCCAGTGGTTGTCATCTGCTTTCTCTCATTAATTAGATTTTGATCACCAACAATAAAAACAGGAAACGTAAGAGTCTAAGAGTCTCCCGTTGGCTAAGCAGCACACTAGGTGTGGGGGTCTGCCTTTCCCCCAGAAGGCACCGTGCACCTCCACAGGTGCCCACGAGTCTGGCAGGAGAACGTCCTAGTGCCCAGGTTAGAGGCAGCGCTATGTCTGTTTGGTTTTGAAGGAGAATTTGGTTTAGGAGAAAGTGAATAAAGACAGGAGGACATGGAAGAAAAGTTGGCTTGTGGAGGAAAGAAGTGGCATACTTTATGCCCCCCCCTGCTCTGCTAAAAACATGCACAGCCCAGGGCGGTGTTGCGGAAGTCATGCTGAACGCGGCAGCAGGGGTCACTCATCTGCCAGGCGGCACTCGCTCCACAAGCTAGGTGTGCTTACGGCTTGAGGAACATCTTCACATCTCAACACCCCTGCAATGAGAAAGAACAGGAAGCTCTGGATACAGAAGGCTTTCTTGTTAACTTGATGTACCAAACATGGCTTTAGGCTTCTGTGCAAGCCCCAGGCAGCCGTCTGAGCTGCTCTTTAGGATCTGGGCCTGTGCGGACTCCACGGCTGCTCCTGCACCAAGTGGGATCCGCAGAGTAGCAAGCCGCATCGCCAAGGAGAGGGTGCATGGGGGCGAGAACGCGGCGGCAGCACAAGGGGCCCTCCGTGGTCGTCACCGTGGAATTCCAAAATGCCCTCGGAGGGAGAGCAGGGGGCCCCTGGCCTGGAAAATAGAGTCCTTTGCCAAAACACAAAGATTTGTTTTCCTTTGACTTCCTTTCATTTTGTTTTCAGAGCCGGAGTTTTCCATGACCCACGTGTCTCTCTCACGTGATCACCCTCCACTCTGCTAACCTGGCTTGTGTTCAAGGGCGCGCAGAATGGGCTGTTTTACTAACCAGCAAACACAAGCTGACATTTCTCGGTGGACAGGGTATGAGGCTGTGTGACACCTGGAGGGGCCTCTTTTCATCCCGGGAGCCAAGTGGTGTTGATGAGTCGTCCTCACCACCTTCTGAGGATGGCTTGGCCAGTTGGGGGATTCAGATCAATAACCTGTGTCACAGCTTAGACCACAGAGTGCAGCAGCCTGTCAGGTGCAGGGGGCGGGGCGGGGCAGGGGCGGGGCTTACAGCGCTGAGTGGCAGGGACAGGCTGCGCTGACGGAACAGCTCCTCATCTGTCAGGTGGGGGCTGCGGAAATATTTCCGTGTTTATCGGGTTCATGATGAGCTTCAAGCAGGGAGTCTGGAGTCACTCATGAGAGTGAGTTGCTACAAAAGGCTCCGTCTCCAACAGTTCCTCCGTGCTCTGTGCCCCATGACGGAGTGCAATGTGTTTGTGTGGGTTCTGTTCAGTTCCTTGGTGGGCTTATTCTCAGGAGTGTCTATTTTTGAGTTCTATTATAGATGAGGTGTTTCTTCTAATGTATCTTTTGATTCCTCACTATTTTTACACAGGAAGCCTATGATGGTTTCTTTGTATTTGCTACACGCCTCACTAGCTTGCTGATGTCCCGGTTGTTTTGCCTTTAAGGAGTCTTCCAGGAGCAGTCACGTTTCCTTTGATTTTCTGCTTCACCTTTTGAAGTTCCCCATCTCCATGTGTCCTTCCGGTCTCCGTGCACAGGTGCTCCGTCCACTGAGAGGACGGTGGGTCAAGTTCCCCATCTCCATGTGTCCCTCCGGTCTCCATGCACAGGTGCTCCGTCCACTGAGAGGACGGTGGGTCAAGTTCCCCATCTCCATGTGTCCCTCTGGTCTCCAGGCACAGGTGCTCCATCCACGGAGAGGATGATGGGAGAAGTTCCCCATCTCCATGTGTCCCTCCGGTCTCCAGGCACAGGTGCTCCGTCCACTGAGACGACGGTGGTTCAGGCCGTGTTTGGCTGTCAGGAGGGCTCCATGGAGGTTGGGTTGTGCTGACACACTGTGCTGGGACCCCCCATTTGGCTTTGGTGTTGACGTGGAGACCTGTGGACTCACAGCAACTCTTAGCCCATGAGGGGGTGGCCAGCAGGTGCACTGGGGGCCAGGGTGAGGTACTCTGTGCTGGGGGGTCCAGCCAGAGTGTCCTGGGGAATGGACTCTCCTGGGCAACAGTGCCCCTCCTCAAGGACCAGACTGCATCTCTGACACAGGCAGGAGCAGCAGTCAGCAGTGTCCGCTCACGGTGCAGCCCGCATGTCAGGACCCGTGTTCTGGGCGCCGCGACAGGTCGATGACGTGTAAGGAGCAGCTCGCCATTGGCAGGGGTGCAACCTCTTAGTGGAGTTGGAGGGCCCGTAGGCTCAGGGCAGCTCAGAGGACTTGCCTGTCCACTTCCCTGGGGAGAAGCACGAGGTCCACCCCCTCCCTGCAAGGCCAGCCCTCCAGGGACAAACAGCACCGCCCCCTCCCTGCAAGGCCAGCCCTCCAGGGACAAACAGCACCACAGCACCGTTGGCAAATCACGGCCCAGGAAGCCGGTGCCTGTTACTCCCGGCTCTACTGAGGCACTTTGCTGTTCAGAGACTCACGGAGTTCAGCCACCTGCTTACGTGGCTCCAGCTTCACCCCGGACACGGGTGAGTGCACCCTGACAGCCAAGCCTGCTCCAGGGATCCCCAGGGTTCCTCTTGTGAAGTAGGACGTGACAGCTCTGAGACTCCTTATGTGGCCTTTTTGTTAAGATTTATTTTATTTATTTGAAAGACAGAGTTACAGAGAGAGGTAGAGACAGAGAGAGAGAGAAAGATTTTCCATCCGCTGGTTCACCCCAGATGGCCACAACAGCTGGAGCTGCGCTGATCCGAAGTCAGGAGCCAGGAGCTTCTTCCGGGTCTCCCACGTGGGTGCAGGGGCCCAAGGACTTGGGTCATCTCCTACTGCTTTCCCAGGCCACTGCAGAGAGCTGGATGGGAAGAGGAGCAGCCGGGACTAGAACTGGCACCCATACAGGATGCTGGCACTTTAGGCTAGGGCTTTAACCTGCTGCGCCATGGCCCAGCCTGTGTGGCCTTGTTTTCAAGACAATGGGGCTCCTACAGAGCTTGTTCATCAGAAGGGCTTAGGACTGATCCCTGAAGGGCAGCTATTGCATTTTATTGGCAGCATCTGCAGAAGGGACTGTCAGCTGAGATGGCGGTGCTGAGGTTGCCGCTCAGTGTGGCTATGAAGACAGCAGCCAGCAGCCAGCGGCTGAAGAAGACCCCAAACACCCACCAATGTCCTGCCCATAAGTGACATTAGCAGGTTGGGGCCTTTAAACACTTTCACGGTATGCAAATGCAATGGCTATTGTGCAAAGCAAATGCAAACTGTCGTCGGTGGGGGGCCGGTGGCAACACTGGACAGAATTCACAGCCTCCAGCAGCCACCTGACTTCGCAATCTGCTGAGCGGAGGTGAGAAAGGGGAAACCATAGACGGATTCCTCCAACTTTGTCATTACACTGCTGATTGAATTCTCCCCTAGAAACCAGACTGCTGTATATTTACAGCACATTTCAGAGAGGGAAACTCCATCGGCTCAGGTTTGGCAGGTCCATTTGTCAGTGTCACGCGCGGTTTGCTCTATCGATTCAACTACGGGCTCCTGACTTTCCGAGACTGCAATAAATCAAGTTCAGCGCACACGCGCAGGGGTAAAACCATTACAGGAGTTTTCTTTAGTTCTCTGTGTCCAATTTGCAGTGACATTGTGATGGGCTACCTGCAAACTTTGCCTGCTCTGTGGCCGCAGTACCCACGGACCCTCTATGAGCCTGTGTTGATACTGGCCTCAGATTCCTAAATGGGCCTCTGTTCACAGCACGGTCTGGCCTCTCCTCTCTCCAGATGGATGTTTGTAAAGGATCTGGCAGGGAGATTGCAGGAACCTTTTGTTCCTCTCCCGGACGGGGTCCATGCTGAAGTTCATTTTGCTTGAGAGGGCTCCAGAAAGTGGGCCACGGCAGCACGCGTTACAGAGTGGACGAAGTCCCTTAGAAACGAGTAGGGAGGGAATCGGTGTTCCCTGCTGCCCTGGATCCCACAAGCATCGGCGCCCAGCGTGGGGCATCTGCCAAGACTGTGCCACAGCTGCGGCAGCTGCTCTGGCTGCTGGGAAACCGGCCATCTCCTGCTGCGTTCTGACCTCTCTGGTCAACCTATAGCCACTAGGCGAACTGCAAACCTGGGGCTGCGGATGTCCCAAAACCACGTGGCAAAACATGCCTGCATGGACCACGCGAGTGGCACGTGGCAGGAAGCAGCGACAGCCCTGCGCTTGCAGCTCAGCGGGCAGGGCACACCCAGCCTCTCCTCCCCACACACCCAGCCTCTCCTCCCCACATGTCCAGCCTCTCCTCCCCACACACCCAGCCTCTCCGTCCCACACGTCCAGCCTCTCCTCCCCACACACCCAGCCTCTCCACCCCAAACACCTAGGCTCTCCTCCACACACACCCAGCCTCTCCTCCCCACACGTCCAGCCTCTCCTCCCCATACACCCAGCCTCTCCTCCCCACACACCCAGCCTCTCCTCCCCACACACCCAGCCTCTCCACCCCACACACCCAGCCTCTCCTCCCCACACACCCAGCCTCTCCTCCTCACACACCCAGCCTCTCCATCCCACACGTCCTCCCCATGAACGGCTCGCACTGTCGGCTTTGGCCAGTCATGCAGCCACTTGAAGACTGGGCATCGTGGGGCTTCTCCTCTCTGGCCTTTCATTTTCCCTCACCTTCACGTGTTTGTTCCACAGCCAGGAGAAGGCGAGTCTCTGAGCCACACAGGTACCTGATGTGAACACTAACGAATGCGTGAAGACAGCTTTCACCCGCCCCACTCCATCTTGTTACCACCTTTCTCTGGAAAGAGTTATTCTTCTACACACGAAACTGGGCCAGTAGTCTGGGCTGATTTACAGAGAAATGGTAAAATCATCTCATCCACAAATTCGCATCTAGAGAGACAGTAAGGCAAGTGTGGGGCTAAGAATGGAGTTGGCTACGTGCCCTCCAGTCCGCTTTCCACCGGGCATCCACTAGGTGCTAATAACACTGCCAGCAACTGGGGTGTCCCAGTTCAAATTGTAAATTCTCTGTGTGATACCCAATCCCCTAGCTACAACTGATGGTTTCACAGTGACTCAGAGCCAGTAAGGGTGATGATTTTCCCACAGTCCAGTCTGCACACAACACTGGAACATCGGAGGGAAATTTCTGATCTCTAATTCAATGTGGAATTGCTTCTGGCCAGACTTGCTTTCCCGAGACAAAGAGTTTACTCATTTGTACAAGGCAGTTTACACACAGCTCAGAACTTGGAGGTGGGCACCATCAAAAATTATTCATGAGGCCGGCACTGGGGCATAGTGGGTAAAGCTGCCACCTGCAGTGCCGGCATCCCATATGGGCGCCAGTTCAAGTCCCGGCTACTCCACCTCTGATCCAGCTCTTGCTGTGGCCTGGGAAAGCAGTAGAAGATGGTCCAAGTCCTTGGGCCCTGCACCCATGTGGGAGACCCAGAGGAAGCTCCTGGCTTCGGATCGGCGCAGCTCCAGTCATTGTAGCCAATTAGGGAGTGAACCAGTAGATGGAAGACCTCTCTCTCTCTCTCTCTCTCTCTCTCTCTCTCTCTCTCTCTCTCTCTGCCTCTCCTTCTCTCTGTGTAACTCTGACTTTCAAATAAATAAATAAATATTAAAAAAATCTTACAAATGCCCCCTTCAGGCTGTGCATGGCCCAGGTGACACCCACAGCGATTCCTGCTCCCACTGCTGTGCCTGGAGCCCATCTCAGAATGCTTCAGAGCCTGGTGTCCCCGCACACTCACCCTGATTAGGAACACGCTTAGACGCCAATGGTACACCCGTGACCTTCCTTGAACAGATGCCACATTTTCCAAAATTAAAGTATGCATTTCATTTAATGCTGTTTACCTCTGATTAGAATTTTAGGATTCAGTGAAACCCATCAAATACTTACCTGCACAGGTGCGATGAGTGAGGCAGCACTTGCCAGGGTGATGGGACGCAGAGGACAGAGGTTCTCTCCTCCCGAAACCAGTGTAAACACTGACAGAATGAGGAGCCGGCCCGACACGGAGAGCCCCGCACACTGCCCAAGAGCAGACGACACATCTAGGAGGTTAACTCAAGGGGGAGCTGGACTGCGTCTCACAGGAGACCGGAGTCGGGGGTGTCACTCGGAGCTGCTCCTTCTTGCTCGTCAAAGTGTCAGCCGATAGCAGAGCCGCTAGGCAGCCAAGACCTCAAGCAATCAACACAACAAAGTGTCAGATACCAAGTAGCGATATTTGCACATTCTTGGGTGCAAATTTAAAAGATAGCTGTTTGGGTACCGGCATTGTGTGTAGCAGGTGTCAGTTAGATCCCTGGCTACTCAGCTTCCAGTCCAGCTCCCTGCTAATGACCTGGGAAAGCAGTGGAATGTGGCCCAAGTGCTTGGGCCCCTGCACCCATGTGGGAGTCCAGGAAGAAGCCCCTGAAAGAAAGCTTGTGGGAACTTTGAGACAACATTCAAAGAGCAAATATTAAAGTTATCGGGGTTCAGTAATGACTTGAGAAAGCCAAAGCTATAAAGCATATTCAAAGAGATAAAACAGAAAACTCCTCAAGTCTAGGGAAAGATACAACTCGCCTGAGGCAGGAATGCCAGCACCCACAGTCAGGTTAGTTCAGCCAAGGCCACCCCGAGAAGTACTATGACGAAGCTGTCTCAGAGGAGAGAAGCCTCTCAAGGCATAAGAGAAAAGAAATCTACACAAAGGCCTCCCGGTGCACCTGCCTGCAGACTTCCTCAGGCCAGGAGGGAGTAGGATAAGCCTGTTACAGTGAAGGAACGAAACCAGTAACCAAGAGCCCTGAACCCAGCAAGGCCACCCCTTACACAAGGAGAGACAAAGACGTTCCTAGACAGAGACAATTCCACGCAATTTTGACCACCATATATGTCCTGTAAGGTATGCTAATGTGGGTTATTCAAACCAAAATAAAGGCTGTTAGCTAGTAATAAGACAACATCAGAAGAAAGAGAAGTCATTGAATAGAGAGCCTACGAATAAAGAACATGCAGCTGCCACAAAATGACCTTATTTTTTTTTGACAGGCAGAGTTAGACAGTGAGAGAGAGAGACAGAGAAAAAGGTCTTCCTTCTGTTGGTTCACCCCCAAAATGGCCGCTACGGCTGGCGCTGCACCGATCCAAAGCCAGGAGCCAGGTGCTTCCTCCTGGTCTCCCACGCGGGTGCAGGGCCCAAGCACTTGGGCCATCCTCCACTGCCTTCCCAGGACACAGCAAAGAGCTAGACAGGAAGAGGAGCAACTGGGACAGAACCAGCGCCCCAACTGGGGCTAGAACCTGGGTTATGGGCACCACAGGCCAAGGATTAGCCTAGTGAGCTGCAGTGCCGGCCAACGAAATGATCTTTGACAAAGGTGTTAAGGATAGGACCTAGAGTCGAATGTTCTTTTCAATAAATGATATAGAATACATTGGCCATCTACAGGCACAGGAAACTAGACCCCTGTCTTTCACTGAATGGAGAAATCAACTCACAATGGATTAAAGAGCTAAGTATAAAGCCTGAGGGTATAAAATTATTAGAAATGAACGTAGAAGAATTGCCCCCCAGATAGGAAAAGACAAAATTTTATGGCTAAGATACCAAAAACAGGAAAACAAAAAGCAAAAACAGACCATGTGGGGTTTTATTAAACTGAGTAGTTTCTGCAGAGGGAAAGAGGAATGGGGGAATGTGTTTTCCAACAACATGCCAGATAAAGGAGTAATGAATAGAATATATAAGGAACTCAGCTCAGTAGCATAGGAGCAAATAATCCACTTATAATATGGGCAGTACCTTTAACAGACATTTTCCTCTTTTGTAAAGATTTTTTATTCATTTATTTGAGAGGCAGAGTTACAGCCAGAGACAGAGACAGACAGAAAAGCCTCCCACTTGCTGGTTCACGCCCCAAGCTAAGCCGATCCGAAGCCAGGAGCTTCTTCCCAGTCTCCCAGCGGGTGCAGGGCCCACACACTTGGGCCGTCCTCCACTGCCTTCCCAGGCCACAGCAGAGAGCTGGAGTGGAAGAGGGGCAGCAGGTCTTGAACTGGAGCCCATACGGGATTCTGGCACTGCAGGCAGAGGCTTAGCCCACTGTGCCACAGCACCGGCTCCTACACAGACATTTTTCAAAGGAAGAGATAGAAATGGCCAACAAAGTCATGAAAAAATATCCAAAATCATTCAAACCCAGAATGAGATACCATCTATTCTAGTTAGAATGGTTTTTAGTAAAAAGACAAAACACACCAGAGCTGGTGAGGGTGTAGAGAGCAGGGAACCCCTGTTTAGTGGTGGTCATGTAAATTAGTACAGCCATTATGGGAGACAGGAGAGCAGGTCCTCAAAATAGAAGCAGCATGAGCCATGACTGGATACACAGCCACAGGAATGAGGTGATCTGTCAGAGAGGTAGCGTATTCATGTTTACTGCAGCACTATTCATAATGACCAAGAAGTGCAAATAAGAGAATGAGATACATATGCACAATGGAACACTATTCAGTCATAAAAGTGATAAAGCCCTATCATTTGCAACAGCATGGAGGTCATTATGTTAAGAGAAGTTAGCCAAAGAAAAAGAAGTACCAGTACCACATAATCTCCCGCATATGCAAATCCGAAATGGTTGATCTCTCAGGAGGTGGGAGTGCAGTGGTGGTTACTAGTCTAGACTCAGTAGGGGTGGGAGTGGGGTAAAGGCTGATTGGCAGTTCTAAGTTATAGATAGAAAAGAAAAGGAAATCTTGGTGTGCTATTGCAGAGTGGGGTGACTACGGATACAGCATACTGCACATGCTTTTAAGAAAGGAGGAAGAGAGAATTCCTAATTATTTTTTACCCAAAAGAGATGAAAAGTGTTTGAGGAGGTAGTCTTGTTTACCCTGAAGGAAAAAGCACCTGAACTTGGAACTCGCTCATAACCTCGCGTAAAGCAGCAGGAAGTATTTAAGATTGGAGACGCGTGAGCCAGCCTCCGGCCCATCAGTGACTGATCATTAAGCTGCACAAGCACCGGAGAGGCCCTTGGAAGACAGCTTACCAAGAAAGAAAATAAACTGAGCAGAGATCAGCAGAAACCCACCACGGAGCAGACAGACTCAGAATACTAAGTGCAGGCAAGTGATGTCACACGCACACACACGCATGCACAGTCACACATCAGCAGGAGACTAACCGCTAGAATCCAGAGTTGACCCAGGATGTGCCATAAAGTGTCCAATTTTCTAAAGTAACGGCCACCACTAAAAACAGCCTAAACAACCTTGAAAAGCTCCCCACTTTCGGCTTTCAGCATCACTCTGAGGTTGGGGCAGCTGTAGCGGTGTAGTGCTGACGTGAGCACGGACAGGCGGGCCCAGGAGCCAGAATCCCATCCAGCAAGTGGACGAGCACACGCTGTCCAGTGATTGCTGACGAGAGGGCCCAGACCACTCGGGGGAGACAGGGCAGCTTCTCAAGGGGGGCGATGGCACACGAATATCCACGCATGGAAGAGCAGTTTGTCTTTCACTCTGCTCAAAATTAGCCAGCTGGACCGAAGACCTAAACGTAAAAATGAAAACAAAATGTTTAGAAAGACATATATGGGAAAGAGTTTTTTGTGTGACATAAGACTTGGTGATTATTTCTTGAATATGACACAAAAAATACAAATATAGAATACATAAAGTTGGCTTCATCAAAATTAAAATCTTTTATACGTCAAAGTGTTAGGTAGGAAGTCAGAAATGAGCTTATGTGTGTGTGACAAAGGCCTAAGGAGTTGACACCTAGGTCCAGCATCCACATCTCAAAGTCATCCCGATAACCTTCCAGGGGCAGCCCACTATCTGCACTTCAAACATCCTGCCCTGCCTGGATCCTGAGACGATATCCCAGGGGGGCCCTGCCCCTTCTACCCAATAACCTTCCAGGTGCCACCCCGTATCTGCACTTCAAACACCCAGTCCCTTCTTCCAGATAACCATCCTTCCTCTAAGGTGGGGCAATGCCAGCCAAGCTTCCCCCGTCTGATAAAAACTCAGAAAGGAATTTTTCATATTTACATCCAAAAAGTCCTTTGATCCAGGAGGAGAAGAGGCCCTTAAAAACCCCAGCCTCAACCGGACCGTGCGCTCAGCCCTCTGCTCTCTGCTGAGCTGCCCGCCTGGCCTGGCCAGGTGTACTCTCTCCACTCAACCATGTAACCTCGCTCTCCCCAAGTCTGAGCCACTGGGTACTCCCTCTCAGGTCCTTTCTGGAGAGGTGCCCATCGGTTCTTACGGATGTCCCTACCCTAATAAGCCTTGCTATGTTGCTTTCCACTACTCTGTCTCACGCCTGAATTCTTTCTTGCGCGAATACAAAAACCCTTGCCTTCTCCAGCAACAAAAGGACAGTCCAAAATTTTGAAGACAACTCACATGATGGAAAAAAATCAGAAAATACTATATCAGATGAGGAACAAATATTCTGAATATATAAAGGACGCTTACAGCTCCATAACAAAAAGATCAAAACAACTGCTTTTAAAACTTGCAGTCACTGATGGAGTGCACTTCTGCACTGTGTTCCACCAAGGGCAAACCTTAGAAACACAGAAAATAAGCCAGACATCAAAGGACAAACATAAAAGACACACAAATGGCCAATAGGCCCGTGAAGGATGCCCGGCACCCTAACCCATTAGGAAAAGTCATCAAAACCACGCTGAGATAGCACCGTGATGGTCCTTGTCGGCAGAACAGAAAATGACAGGGGTTGGCACTGGAGAAGTCGGAGCCCTCACTCTGCTGGTGGAAATGGGAAGCGACTGTGCCTCGAAACCTTAACACAGAATCACCACACGTTCCAGGAATTCTGCCCCGGGGTGCAGACCCTAAAGAATTGAGAACAGGGCTCAGATATTTGTTCACCAGAGTTTGCAGTGTTATAACTCAGGATAATCAAAACATAGACAACCCAAATTTCCAACCACAGAACAATGTTAACAAAGCTGAGATGTTATAGACAGATAATATGATATACAGACAGTGAGTCAATATTCTGCCTGAAAATACTGCACTTCTGCACCATGTTCCAACATGGATAAACCTTAAAAACATGGAAAATAAGGGGACTGGTGCTGTGGTGTAGCAGATAAAACCACCACCTGCAGTGCCAGCATCCCACATGGGCACCGGGTTGAGTCTCTGCTCCTCTTGCGATCCAGCTCCCCGCTAATGGCCTGGGAAAGCAGTAGAAGATGGCCCCAGTCCTTGGGTCCCTGCACCTGCATGGGAGACCTGGAATAAACTCCTGGGTTTGGATCAGCTCAGTTTTGGCTGTTGCAGCCATTTGGAGAGTGAACCAGTAGATGGAAGACCTCTCTCTCTCTTTCCCTCTCTCTCTCTCTCTCTCTCTCTGTGTGTGTCTCTCTCTCTCTCTTTCTCTGCCTCTCTATAATGCTTTCAAATAAATAAATCAATCTTTAATTAAAAAAAACATAGAAAATAAGCCAGATCTCAAGGGACAAACACATTGTCTGGTTTCACTTATGTAAGGGATGTAGAATCATCAGGTTCATAGAGATGGAAAACAGAAGGGGAGCTGGGGTGCATTGTGGTTCAGGGGGTTCATTCTTCCTTGGGACTCTCACCTTCCATACTGGACAGCCAGCTCCAGCCTCAGCTGCTTTGATTCCGATCTGACTCCCTGCTACTGCATCCTGGGATGCAGCAGATAATGGCTCAAGCCTGAGTCCCGCCATCCACAGGGGACCCACAGATGGAGCGCCGGGCTCCTGGTTTGGCCTGGAACAGCTCTCACCATTGTAGTCATTTGGGGAGTGAACCAGCAGGTAGGAGATCTCTCTCTCTCTCTCTCTCTCTCTCTCTCTCTCTCTGCCTTTCAAATAAATAAATCCTAACAAAAAGAAGTAGAATGTTGTTTACCAAGGCTGCTGGGAGTTGGGGAGATAGAGTTATTACTTAGTGGGTGCAGGGTGTATTTGGGTAAATTAAAGTTTTGAGAATGGACTCTGGTGGTTGCTACACATTGGTGTGCATGTAGTTGATGCTACTGAATCATGTGAAGGTGATGAAAGTAGTCAATATTGTTACAGGAAAATGGAGGCAGAGAAATTATTACCTCGGCTGTCTCACAAGGAAGAAGAATTTTCAAGTGGACAAGGTAAAGAGAAAAGCGAGACCTAAAGATTGAAAAGCAAGATTTACCAGTGTCAAAGACCTTCAGCCAAAGTGGCACGGAGCAGGACTGCAAGAGAAGCTTAACCCTGAGGAGCCCGTGGCGCAGGGGTCTTTAAGTACAATGTGGAGACCAAACTGTCAATCAATAAAGTGGGGATTACCCCAACAGAGGACCTGATTTACAATTCTTTATGCTGTCTGCTTGCTCAGGATAAAACAAAAATCAAGGGTGGGATAGGCAACTTGTTCTCACAACAACTGCTCACTGCTCCTTCGCTATTCTCATGGTAAATTTGGAGATTCCAAGGAAGGAGGGCATTTTGAGTTTGTAAAGATAACCTTCTGGTTGGGTGTACACCAGATTCCACTGGGACCACCCTGACAGCCTATTAACCCATCTGATTCCTCACAGTGTCCTGTGTGTCTCTTCCACCACACACACACACACACACACACACAGCCCTAAATGGCCATACACAGGAGGAAAAGGCAGTTAAACTGCCTCCAACTGGCCCAGTTTTCTAACTGAACAGAAAGTATCTGCAGAGCAGCTGTTCTAAGTACGTTCCAAAACCTAGAACAAACTGGGCTTAATGAATGAAAGGGAAATACGCATTTCTGTCTGAGTAGGGAGTCTGGGGTTTGAAAGGGTGACGCCCGCGGTGAGCCCTGGTCTGGCTGTGCACAGCCCTTGCAGACAGCGACCCCCCTCCCCCCAGCCGCTGCACTCAGGTGCAGCCGGGGATGCACCCAACAGGGGGAAGGAGAGAACGTGGGGAAGAAAGCAAAATCTTTGCTTAATATATACTGAATCGATCTTCCGTATGGGAAGACAATTGGAAATGATAAAAAAAAATTGGAAGTTACGAAGATGGCGGAGGCGGAATAGGAAGGGATCACACCGATAGTCTGGGGAGAGACAGTTTAATAAAAGTGGAGATACTGCAGGTTCAAGGAAGAGTAGGGGAAGAAACAGCAGAGAAAACCCTTCCAGAACTGGAGATTCACAGTGGACCTGCGTGGAGAGCGTGGGAGCCCGCAGTTTGGGACACCAGCAGCAGATTCAACACACCAGCGCTGGAACGCGAGGTGAGCAGAATCTCAATAGCCCGAGATACCAGGAGGGAAGTGGAAAAGGGAGCCTAGAGTGAACAAGGCTTGAAACCCTGCGGGGAAGGGTTCGCCAGGCTGACTAGAAGAGAGAGAGAGAGAGAGAGGGAAAAAAAAAAAAGTGACCCGTACGGACACGAGTTTCTCTCTCTCCGCTCACCTCTCAAAGGTGAGCAAGACAAAGAGCAGGTGCCATTTTGGAATACATCATAAGCAGGGCGACCTCTGGTCGGCACCGGCCCCGAGCCTAGCAGAAAAACCTGACTCTGGGTGGGAGGGGTGGAATAACAGGAGATTAGAACCTAATGAATGTGTGGTGCTAATGAACTGAGACTGTGAAAAAAGAGACGGTGGGGGAGAGAACTCACGGAAATCACGAATTCTGTGAGTACTCTCCAGAGACGCTACAGTTCAGTAGCCTTGGCAGCCCAGTGGGAGACTACAGGAGAATCTCAGCCCACACAAAGGGCCGCAAAAATTCCTTCTCTGGTCCTTGGGAAAGAGCTTCCGAACTCTGGCTCCTGTGGGTATATCATTCGCCTGCTAACCACCCCCAATTCCATTCAGCTGTGTGGAATTACTTCCCTTTTGAACCAAAAAAAAAAAAAAAAAAACTGAGAGAGATTTACCACGCCTAACCTGGGAGTGTCTCCTTTGACACACCCTCAAACCTGAGGAACCAAACAGAGCTCTCAGGCCACACCCATCTCAAGCCTCTAAGGCTCCATCAAAAGCAGACAGTCCACTTAATCTAGAGTCATAGTATTGCAAGAAAAAAACACCACAGTGAAGAAACCAATATGCCAAACAACAAACGCAAAAACCGAGGTAATAAGAACAAGGAAGACACTATGGCATCCCCAAATGAAAAAGACACCCCAATTCAAGATTACGAAGATGATGAGATAGAAGAGATGCAAGAAGCGGATCTCAAATAATTGATAAGAACACTAAGAAGTACTCAAAAAACAAATTCTTGAACTACAGAAATCCTTAATGGACAAGGTAGAAAATCTCTCTTGTGAAAATGAAATATTAAGGAGAAATCAAGCTGAAATGAAACAACTAGTAGAACATGAAACTGTGATAGTGACGAGAAATCATAATGAAGTGAAGAATTCAATAGATCAAATGAAAAACACATTAGAGAGCCTTACAAACAGAATGGGTGAGGCAGAAGAGAGAATATCGGACTTAGAAGACAGAGCACAGGAAACTATACAGTCAAACCAAAGAAAAGAAGAGGAAATTAGAAATCTAAAAAATATTGTTGGGAATCTACAGGATACTATTAAAAAAGCCAACATTCGAGTTCTAGGAGTTCCTGAAGGCATGAAGAGGGAGAAAGGATTAGAATGCCTTTTTAGTGAGATAATAGCAGAAAATTTCCCAGTTTTGGAGAAAGACAGAGACATCCTAGTACAGGAAGCTCATAGAACCCCTAGGAAACATGACCAAAAGAGGTCCTCACCACGACACGTTGTAATTAAACTCACCACAGTGAAACAGAAAGAAAAGATCCTAAAATGCGCAAGAGAGAAACGTCAAATTACACTCAGAGGATCTCCAATTAGACTCACAGCAGACTTCTCATCAGAAACCCTACAAGCTAGAAGGGAATGGCGAGACATAGCCCAGGTACTTAGAGAGAAAAACTGCCAGCCCAGAATATTATATCCTGCCAAGCTCTCATTTGTGAATGAAGGTGAAATAAAGACCTTTCATAACAAACAAAAATTGAAAGAATTTGTTGCCACTCGTCCAGCCCTGCAAAAGATACTTAAAGATGTGTTACACACAGAAACACAGAAACACGGCCATCAACATGAAAGAAGATAAACGAAGGGAACCTCACAGCAAAAGATCACAGGGAATTCAAAGCATACATTTGGATAAAGAAATTATGGGACTTGTACTCTATAGAATACTATACGGCAATCAAAAACAATGAAATCTGGTCATTTGCAATAAGATGGAGGAATCTGGAAAACATCAATCTGCGTGAATTAAGCCAGTCCCAAAGGGACAAATATCATATGTTCTCCCTGATCGGTGACAACTAATTGAGCACCAAAGGGGAAACCTATTGAAGTGAAATGGACACTATGAGAAACAGTAACTTGATCAGCTCTTGTGCTGACTGTTGTTGTACAATGTAATACTTTATCCATTTTAGTAATTTTTTTATTCTAGTACTATTGGTTGAACTCTGTAATTAACAAACAATTTTTCTTAGGTATTTAAATTTTAACTGAAAAGTGATCCCTGTGAAATATAAGAGTGGGAATAAGAGAGGGAGGAGATGTACAATTTGGGACATGCTCAATCAGTCGTGCCCCAAATGATGGAGTTAGAAACAGGCCAGGGAATTCCAATACAATCCCATCAAGGTGGCATGTACCAAGGCCATCTCACTAGTCCAAGTGATCAATTTCAGTTCACAATTGATCACACTGATAGGTCTAAGAGTCAAAGGGATCACACAAACAAGACTAGTGTCTGCTAATACTAACTGATAGAATCAAAAAGGGAGAGAATGATCCAACATGGGAAGCGAGATACACAGCAGACTCATAGAATGGCAGATGTCCTAAATAGCACTCTGGCCTCAGAATCAGCCCTTAAAGCATTCAGATCTGGCTCAAGAGCCCATGAGAATATTCAAGGCATGGAAAGCCAAGACACTTTGGAAAAAAAAGAAGACCTAAATGAAAGATCTCTGCGAGTGAGATCCCAGTGGAACGAATGGGGCCATCAAAGAAGGAGGTACCTTTCTCTGAAGGGAGGAGAGAACCTCCACTTTGACTATGACCCTGTCGGAATAAGACTGAAGTCGGCGAACCCTAAAGGCTTCCATAGCCTTGGCAACTCATGACTAGAGCCTAGGGAGATTACTGAGGCCATAAACAAGAGTGTCAAATTGTTAAATCAACTTCAGGAGTCACTGTGTACTTACGTCTCATGTGGGATCTGTCCTTAATGTGTTGTCCAATGTGAAGTAATGCTATAACTAGTACTGAAACAGTATTTTACACTTTGTGTTTCTGTGTGGGTGCAAACTGATGAAATCTTTACTTAGTATATACTGAATCAATCTTCTGTATATAGATAATTAAAAATAAAAAAAAATCTTGGTGTTAAATTGGAAATTGCCTAGAAAATTAATCAATTTTTTAAAAAATATATCATGTGGGATCTCTGTCCTTAATGTGCTATACATTGTGAATTAATACTATAACTAGTACTCCAACAGTATTTTTCACTTTGTGTTGCTATGTGAGGGCAAACTGTTGAAATCTTTACTTAATATATAGTAAACTGATCTTCTGTATATAAAGAGAATTAAAAATGAATCTTGATGTGAAGCAAGGGGAGAGGGAGTGGGAAAGGGTAGGGTTGCGGGTGGGGGGGAAGTTATGTGAGGGGGAAGCCATTGTAATCTATAAGCTGTATTTTGGGAATTTATATTCTTTATATATATAAAAAAAAAGAATAACAAATGATATGGAGCCCAGCTGAACCCTGTGTTCCAGATAGGCCGTCTGTAACTTACACCTAAGTAATATCTAACTGTATCCAGGATTGCATTGTTGGAGGAAGGCGACAGAGCTTTCTAACTGTCATAAAAATATTCTTATTGAAAGGCAAAAAAAAAACAAATTGGAAGTTACATAAAAATCAATCAATTAAAAAAAAATAATATCATGTAGGATCTCTGTCCCTAATGTGCTGTACAACGTGATTTAAAGCTACAACTAGTACTCAAAGAGTATGCTTCACTCTAGGATGCTATGTGAGGGCAAATGGTTTAAAATCTTTTCTTAACACATACTAAACTGAACTCCTGTATACAAAGAGGATTGAAAATGAATCTGAATGGGAATGAAAGGGGAGAGGGAGTGGGTAAGGGGGGGGGGGGGTATGGGTGGGGAAGTCATTGCAATCCACAAGTTGTACCTTGGAAATTTATATTCTAAATAAGAAAAAAATAAAATTTAAAAAAAAAAAAAAGAAAGCCGAGGGGCCGAGGTGGCCAACCGCGTCCTGACACAGAGATGGAAGAATTAAGGACCGGCACGTGAAGAATGGGTGCTGTCTTCCCAGACCCCAGGGAAAACAATAAACAACCTGCTAGTGCTGAGAGCTGGGAGCCCTGCAGCTGGCCTGTGGCTCTCAGACTGCAGGGGCCTAAGAAGGGAGAAGTGCAGGCAGCCCGGACTGCCAGGGCCAGGAGCTGCAGGGCCTTCCCACTGGGAGTCCCAGGAATGCAGCTCAAGGCTCCTCCAGGGAAGATCACAGGACAGTGAGTTCAGGTCACTGGATGACAGGACCTGCTCTGAAAACACATCAGAGTGCTGCTGAGTGAGTTCATGACCTGGGAAGCACGGTCACTCCCAGACGCGAGGACGGGGAAGCGCGGTCACTCCCAGACTCAATGACGGGGATGCGTGGTCACTCCCAGACGCGAGGACGGGGAAGCGCGGTCACTCCCAGACGCGAGGACTGGGAAGCGCGGTCACTCACAGACACGATCACTGGGAAGCGCGGTCACTCCCAGACTCGACGACGGGGAAGCGTGGTCACTCCCAGACGCGAGGACGGGGAAGTGCGGTCACTCCCAGACGCGAGGACGGGGAAGCGCGGTCACTCCCAGACGCGAGGACGGGGACGCGTGGTCACTCACAGACACGATCACTGGGAAGGGCGGTCACTCCCAGACGCGAGGACAGGGAAGCGCGGTCACTCCCAGACTCGAGGACGGGGACGCGTGGTCACTCACAGACACGATCACTGGGAAGGGCGGTCACTCACAGACGTGATGACTGGGAAGCGTGGTCACTCACAGACGACACGACGGGGAAGCGTGGTCACTCCCAGACGCGAGGATGGGGAAGCGTGGTCACTCACAGACACGATCACTGGGAAGTGTGGTCACTCACAGACGTGACGACGGGGAAGTGTGGTCACTCACAGACCCCATGACTGCGAAGCGAGGTCAGTCACAGACGCAATGACTGGGAAGCACGGTCACTCCCAGACGGGAGGACGGGGAAGCGTGGTCACTCACAGACGTGATGACTGGTGAATAACTCATCACTCAGCACACACTGGGTCCTGCTAGAAAAACAAACCAAAACCCAAAACAAGGAAGTGAGAAGCTGAATCTCAATCCATGAAAAATCACTCAGAAAAAGAAAGTTGTGGGGGCCTGTACCGTGCCACAGCAGGTTAATCCTCCACCTGTGGTGCCTGGATCCCATATGGGTGTCAGTTCTAGTCCCAGCTGCTCCTCTTCCCATCCAGCTCTCTGCTATGGCCTGGGAAAGCAGTGGAAGATGGCCCAAGTCCTTGGACCCCTGCTCCCACGTGGGAGACCCAGAAGAATCTCCTGGCTCCTGGCCATCCCGGCCATATGGGATGCCCATTACAGGAGGCAGTATAACCCACTACACTATAACATCAGCTCTGTAAACCAGAATTTTTAAAAAGGATATTTGTGATGGGGCTAGCTTAATGGCTCAATAGGTTAGTCCTCCACCTGCAGCGCCAGCATCCCATTGGGCACCAGATTCTGTCCCAGTTGCCACTCTTCCAGTCCAGCTCTCTGCTGTGGCCTAGGAGTGCAGTGGAGGATGGCCCAAGTGCTTGGGCCCTGCACCTGCATGGGAGACCAGGAGGAAGCACCTGGCTCCTGGCTTTGAATCTGTAGTGGCCATCTGGGGAGTGAACCAAAGGAAGGAAGACCTCTCTCTCTCTCTCTCTCTCGCTCTAGCTCTAGCTCTAGCTCTACCTGTCAAATTAAAAAAAAAAAAAAAACCAATAGCAGGTGCATTTACTTTTCCTCCATTAGGTATATGTGATGTCACTATCTGTTCACATTTCGTTGTTATCCATTCTGAACAATAACCACAAAGACAGGATTGCTACATATATATTTAACTCAAAGGTCGATTATGATTTTATAATTTGGAAATAAAGTCATAGTCTAGCATAGCTAATTTTTAAATTCATCCTTTTCGATTGTCCACTTAGGCATTCGACAAACGTGTAGGGGTGCATCCTCTGTCAGTGTTCTCGCTGGCTGGGGTGCGGCGAGGAGGCCAACAGTGTCAATACACTAAGGGGAGATGAGGGCAGCAGTGACTAAGCCTGCGCCAGCATCCACAGAGCGATGGTTATGATGGAAATGGGCCAGCGTGGGGCAGCAGGTGTCCCTGCGCGCTCCGGGATGTTAGGTAGAGAGCCGGGGAGGGACCACGCTGCAGAGCATGCTTGAGCAGGCCCAGAGGGCCTGAGCAGCGAACCTCCCAGCAGTGTAAGGGGAGAGCGGCCAGGAGGAGCAGCAGGAGAGTGAAGGGCTGTGCCGCAGGACCAGGAGGAAGCCGGAGCACTTGCAGCGGAGCGGGCAACGCAGTGAGGAATGCAGGAGAGCCAGAGGGTGAGAAGAGTAGGGTCAGCTCTACCCCGGGACAGGGAGCCCCTGCACAAGCGCTCCACGCTGCGTGGAGACTGAACCACTGAAAGACAACCATAGAAGCCAAGGCACGCAGCAGGAGGGAGCTCAGACCCATAGGCTTCTGCTTGGGATGCAAGGCAAACTCGCCAGGGCACGCGCTTTGATGCACCTCCTGCTTGCTAATTTGCAGCTGGTCGGTCCCAGCACGGTCAATCCCAGCAGCCCGATTCAAAGGTGAAGACAGCCTTGCTAGTTGTACCAAATAGAAGGTGTAAGTAACCCCCAGTTTGCTCCAACTGGGCATTTAACACACACACTGTTTGCTGCCATTACTATTTTAGGGTCACATCTGTCAGTCTTAATTTAGACTGATTTATTCTCATTGCATTAAATTTAGGTCCTGTAGCAGATTGTAAATATTTTTTTCTCATACAAGTTCCTAAAATTAGGATCATAAAATTATTAGATTGGAAGTCCATCCGCATCTGTGCTCATTGTGATGTTAAACTTTATAGCGCTAATTTACGCATTTGTAAGATTGAGAAAAAGAGGGAGAGAGAGTAAGACGGAGAGAATTCTACCTGCTGGTTCATTCCCCAATTGGTTGCAATGACTGGGGCTGGGCCAGAATGAAGCCAGTAGGTAGGAACTCCATCTGGGTCTTGCACCTGGGTGACAGGGGCCCAAGTACCTGGGCCATCTTCTGTTGTTCCCAGGTGCATTAGCAGGAAACTGCATCAGGAGCATCCCACACTGGCGCTCCAATGTGGGGTGGCGGCGTCCCAGGCAGCAGCTTAGCCAACTGCGCCACACCACTGGCCCCACATGGCTAATTTCTAAGACACATTTTTAATTCAAGACAGACCTATGTGCATTGTCTTGGCAAACCACGCTAGATGTAATGAAATGTGTGGCACATGTCATCACTGTAATTGCCTAACATGTTCTAATGATAAACCTTAGCTATTTTGCAGAGCGTATTACGTCTGTTTTTGTAAATCCTTGCTGTGGCAATTGGGGTATTTGAGCCATTTAGGACTGGATCGGCTGTGAGTGACAGAAAACACAATGCGGCAGTGGCGAGGAAAGCCCTCGGCTTGTTTCTTCTGCGCTGCCCGTCTGGGTAAGCATGGTTCTCTGTGGCAGGGCCAGGATCCTGGCCTCCTGCAGCTCTGCTGAGCGTGGCCTTGACCCCGTGGCCCACGTGGGCACTTGCACCCTCCAGGGAAGGCGGGAAGGACAGGCCCTCCTGAGAGGGATCAGCCAGAGCTGCCCTGAGACTCCTCTTCCCACGGCCAGGCAGGGCCACTAGAGCACCTGTGCCCAGGAAACCAGGGTGTTCCAGTGGGTACGTGGATGTCTGTGCCTTCCCAGAGGTGAGGTTTCTAAAGCCGTACAATTAGGAAGAACTGATTCAAGGGGGAGACCTAGCTCAGCCATGCCCTCGAACACAGTGTTCTTAAAGTCACATAGTCCTTTTCTCAAACAGAGTTAATCAGGGAGCGTCATTTGGGCTCCCATGGAGACGCTGCCTGGGACGGCCACACCCGTATCCCAGTGCCTGGATTCCATCCAGACTGTGGCTCCTAATATTTGGCCTGGGAGGTGACACTCTAGCAGTTATGTTTCTGCCACCCAGGTGGCACACCTGGATTGGATTCCTGGAGCCCAGTGTTGGCCACCTGGGAACATTGACCATGGTAGGCATTTGGGGTGTGAACTCTGTGTCTGCCTGTGTCTCAAATAAATAAATACATAAATACAAATTTAAAAAAAACTAACAGCATTGATTAATTAATTATTAGAGAGAGAGAGAAACCGAAGGAGTGGCAGACAGTCAAAATCTATGGGCAAATTTTAGCTCTAAGTCTCTTGAATGAGTATCAGTTAACAAAGAAAGCAGAGTTTGAAGAAGTACAATTTATATCAGGGGTGTTTGTGTCTAACTGAGTAACTGATAAGGAAACAGCCTCAGAAGCTGCCTGAGGCATTAATCAACTGAGATGATTGCCCTTCGTATGCACGGATGTCTAAAAGGTAAAATAAGTGAGTCTTTCAAGTCCGTCTCCCATGGACTTCTCTGACGTACACTTGTGCTCGGGAGATGGCTCTGGAGGTGGCTGAGCTGCTCCTGGCTGGGGCCCTGAGTGACTGCCTGCCAGAGAGCCACCACGCCAACATGAACACTCTGGGGCTCTCTCTTACTGAGCCGCAGCCTCTGAGCCTTAGTCTAATTAATACAGCTATTAAACAATAGATCTGTCAAATCATCCCCCAGAGAGATTGAACCAATTGTGTTCCTAATGTGTTTGAATTCTGAGTATTAATCCCATTATATCTAGGAATGGAGTGCATTAGTGTCCCCCAGTTTATACAGAGGAATATTTTCCATTAGAGTAATGTGAACGTCCCATCAACTCCTGTAATACTGTGAGATTGATTTATTTTGCATGAGACAGTGGCCAAATATGAACAGCAATAAATTGGACGCTCATCCATGACTTAAAGATTATTTGGAAATGACAAGTTACTGAGGATTTATGATAATCATAATAGTGATAACTACGAAACACTGAGAAGTGTGGGACTTCACAGAAAACGTAGAAACCACAGACTGCTGGGTGGAGACTTGACGTTGCTATCTGAAAACCACTAAGAGGAACATGGCTCAACGCATGTCTTCGATTTTAGGGAGGAATATGTTTTGGTGCAGTAAGTGACGAGGCAGGCTCCGGGAACTTGTTTCCTACCCAAAGGGATTGCAGACTTAAAATCCTGAAAGCGCAAAAATGCATACTCTACTATAATTTTCCCATTCTTAAATTTTGGAAAAAGTCTAAGATTCGAAGAAATCAAGCTGAAGTTGGGCTTAGCAGCTCCTCGGGTTGATGCATGGAGGCGGGGTGGGGGTGGGTGGGTGGGAGGTTTTCCATCAGAGTCTGGAAAACTTGAGTTGTGGTGCAGGGAAGGGAGACTGGACAGATTCCGGTAAAGCTCAGTTCAAGTCAATTAGGTCTTCTAAGAGTATGTTCTTTCCACACTTTTTCTCGGTGATAAGATAGTCTGACAGCTGATTATTCGCCCTTTGGTGCACTTGGCAGTGTGAAGCACTGGAAACCTGCACTATCCAAGAGTTGTTTTGGAAATTGTGTTGTTCAAGTCTACAGTCAAGGGGGAAACCCGTGTGCTTCTGCTGTTTGTGTTTCACATGGACAACAGCAAGACCAGGGTGGCTCCCCCATGCCACGGGGGGCAGAGGGCTTCTCTGCAGGGCCGGGGGGGGAGGATTCCTGGCACTCCACACGTGCCCTGCTCTCTGAGCACCTGGAGATCACTGTGGTGAGGCAGCCTTGGGCAAGCCAAGCCTCTCACTCACCCAGCAGTGGTCTCAGTTGAAGGACCGGCTATGGAAATGCATTTTACACCAGTTACACAGCAACGTGGAGCAACTAAAAACTCAGCTCTCCACTCTCAGAATGCCTTAATTATAGACAAGTTGCGTCGTGATGTGCCGATCCGAAGCCAGGAGCCAGGTGCTTCTCCTGGTCTCCCATGCAGGTGCAGGGCCCAAGCACTTGGGCCATCCTCCACTGCACTCCCGGGCCACAGCAGAGAGCTGGCCTGGAAGAGGAGCAACCGGGACAGAATCCGGCTCCCCAACCGGGACTAGAACCAGCTTCCATATGGGATGTCAGTGCTGCAGGCGTGGATTAACCAAGTGAGCCATGGTGCCGTGGCTCACTTAAATTCTGTTTTAAGAGTGGAACCTTCCATGGCCAGTGTTGCAGAGAAAATATTTCTGTTCCTGTACAGTTTGGGGTGTGCAGGGCTACCCTTTTCTCAATTGGCAACAACTGGCCAAGTGCTCCCAGTCTCTCCCACAGAAGGGAGCTCACAGCATAGCTATTATTGTTATTTTCTCCTGGCAGTAACAGCTAATGACGATTTAAAGGGAGATCGGGGATCAAGGCAGAGGCTAATGATTTTACAACAAAATCAATAATTCCTTCCACCCACAAGCCTCTGCATCCATATTTCTAGCTTCCTGAAAGGTAACTTGCACCATTTCAGTAGGAAAAACAAAGAAATACTCGCGCAAACGTCCTAACCACCCACGGCTCTCTCAGCTTTCACCAGGGGCGCCTCCTGACTGTGCAAGACAAGAATAACAGGAGAAAGAGAAGCGGCTAAGCTCACCCCAGAAAGACTGTCCTACGCGTGATAAAGCGCGTTTGGGTTATTTTTCTGAAGGCACGCGTGGGCACCCTGGGAGCGTGAAATCAGGGACCAGAACGGGGGTGATGCTGCCCTGAGAGCCTGGTCGCAGGAGGTCAGCTGCTCTGTTGCCACAGCCCTGTGTTCCTCTCTGTTGGCTGCTCTTAGCGGAGAGGCAAAGAGCCCAGACTGACCCTGCCTGCACAGAAGCCTTGTGCTCGGGAGTGCTTCACCAGGCACAAGGTGCACCTTCAGGGGGTCTCCGCCCCCTGCGTTCCTGGGGGTGGGAGGAGTCCTCCGTGCTACCCTTGTGCACTGGGACAGCTGGAATGGCCTTTGGAAGTGTGAGGGAGTGGACCTTCGGCAGAGGGAGCCGCAGCTGCGCGACTCCCCTCAGTGAGGGGCTCCTGACTCTGGGCCCCCAGCTTGTCCTTGGATGGGCCCTTCGTGCTCCATCTGGTTTAGCACTTGGATCTCCGACTGCCATCACCTTTGGCTTAAGAAAGTCAAGACAGGGCTGATCATGAGGAAGGGAAAAAATAAGCTCCATCTGATTTATTAACTAAACTTCAATAAAGTGTAATTTATGTGCTATCAAAATAAATCATCTGAATTTTTCAAAGCATTATTGGGATCTAACTTACATTGTGTTAAATTAACCTCCACGTATAGTTCAAGGAGATTTAGTAAACGCACTGACTTTGGAGACTTTGTCATTCTGTGCTTGGGAAGACATCCATCAGACAAAAGGAAGAGGAGGCACAGAGTGGGAACAGGCAGGGTGTCTCCTGTGCTCTGAACGCTATTTCTTAGCAGGCTGCTCCGTAGGGTGTTTTCCCAAGGTCTGCCGCTGCAGGCAATCCAGGAGCTGTTCATTCTCATTGCTGGGATGGACCACGTCTTAGGTATCCATTCACCACTCCATGTGTGCCGTCTACAGTTTGGGGCTGCTATGGAAAAGCCACCGTGAACGCCTGCATACAACAGTCTGTGTGGGCAGCCACTTACGGAATTGTGGGGGAGTGTGCGTGTGACTTCCAGACTGGCTGTGCCATCCAAAGTCCCCCAACAAAACATGAAGATTCCAGTTCCTCACATCATCCCTGCCCCTGTGAGGGTGAGTCAGCCCAGCGAGCTTAATCCAGACTTCTGGGAGGAGGGCGAGAGCTACAGGGGTGCACTTTGCAGTTGTTCCGTCGCGTGGAGAGCACGCATGCAAGGACCGACATTGTCAGTAGTCGGGTGGACTTAGTAGTTGGGAAAGATGACCACTTCACTCGTCTGACCTGCTTTCCTCCCTACCACTGAACCATTATTGCTGCAACGCGCCCACAGCAGACCCAGTAAGACAGGAGATACAGCAAGAAATGACCAGCCTCAGTCTGTTACACAGTCAGACCCGGCTTCTCGCGCTCACATCTGCTCGGTGTCCATGACCGTGCCGTGGTCTCCCACATTAGAACGTGCACGAAGTCGGTCTAAACGTCACGGCGCCTCCTAGTCCACTTACTTCGCCACGCAACTTCACAGGAACGCTTTGAACAGCTGCATAGGACTTCTTCTCGAAGGGCACCTTACATTATGTGACAGTTTCTACTCTCAAACATGTGTTTCACGTGCCTTTGCTGTGTAGCGCTACATCTCTGTGTGCGGCTGTCGATCTCTTGATTTGGCCTGGAAGCTTGTCTTTTGTTTTTCTTCTTTGAGATTAGGTTTTTAGAACTTGTTTTCTTCCATGATCGTAGTCGGATTATAGAAGCACTTTAATCATGCTCAATAATTTTTGCAAGCTGTGTTAGAAATGACCCACCTGTCGGCGCATCGTCTCAGCCCCGCCGGCGTCAGCAGCGGCGTGACTGCTTTTGCTAATGCCACTGGGTTACAGAGCGCGTCAGCCTGTTGCACTTATTTAACACCAGGCTGTTTCTGTCACATTCTGTTAAAGATAAAAACAACAACTCCTTCTCTCGCACTTCGTGAATAGTATATGGCTCTTGTATATAATTAATTGTAACTTTAGAGAAAACCCCACTTACATTTGGCTTGGATGAGAATGGCTAAAAGCGTAAAATGTGTTTGACTAAATTTTTGAAAAATTTTAAAGAGGCTTTTGAATAAAGTTGATAAAAGCCCTAAGGTTTGAATCTTCCTCTCAAAATTTTGCTGCAAGTTTTCACTAAGATCTGTGCCCCGAATTCAGTCTGAGAGCAGAATTCTTTACCCGACCTGTAACTAAAAACGACAGTAGGAAGCTCAATAACTGCTTCTGAAGCTGACGTGACAGCCGCACGGCATGTGGTTTACTCTTCATGCTCCAGTGAATCGCTCTCGGGGTCGTTAAAGCCGTGTGGCCCCAGCCTGCACTACCATGATGCTCTCGTCTCCTTTCACAACATCTGCTCATCTTTAAAAGCATGCACACACACGCACACACACGCGCATACACACATACACAGGCACACACACTCGCACACACATGAGCACACACTCGCACACATACACACATACACAGGCACACACATACACATATGCGCACACAAAGCACACATACACACATGCATACACACATGCACACACAGACACACATGCACACACAGAGAGACACACGCACACATACACACGCACACACACAAGCACACACATACACACGGATACACATACACATGTATACACACACGCACACACACATACACAGGCACACACATACACGTGTGTGCACACATACACATACACACGCGCACACACATACACAGGCACACAAAGCACACATACACACATGCATACACACATGCACACACACGCGCATACACACATACACAGGCACACAGACTCACACACACATGAGCACACACTCACACACATACACACATACACAGGCACACACACTTGCACACACATGAGCACACATACACATACACACACACATACACAGGCACACACACTCGCACACACATGAGCACACACTCACACACATACACACATACACAGCACACACATACACATATGCGCACACATACACATACACACACGCACACAATACGCATACACAGGCACACACACTCGCACACACACTCGCACACATACACAGCACACACATGCACACAGTAACACACACGCACACAAAGCACACACATACACACATGCATACACACATGCACACACACAGACACACATGCACACACACAGAGACACACACGCACACATACACACACAAGCACACACATACACACGGATACACATACACATGCATACACACACGCACACACACATACACACGCATATGCGCACACACATGCACACACATACACGTGTGCGCACACACATACACATACACACACGCACACACACTCGCACACACACTCACACACATACACAGCACACACATGCACACAGTAACACACACGCACACAAAGCACACACATACACACATGCATACACACATGCACACACACAGACACACATGCACACACACAGAGACACACACGCACACATACACACACACAAGCACACACATACACACGGATACACATACACATGCATACACACACGCACACACACATGCGCACACACATGCACACACATACACACATGCACACACTCACAGAGACACACATGCGCACACACAGAGACACATGCACACATGCACCCACACACAAGAATCATTTCCCAGAAAAAAATAAGGAAGCGATGACTCCATCCACGTCATTTTCCCAGTGGAAGCTCATTTCTGTAGTTTGAATAAAGCACACATTATAGATTTTTTTCTATTGACCCCTTTGCTTTAAAGTCCCAAATCAATGAAGAATACAAGAAGGGCCTGGAGGAGCAGAGACCTTGGCAACGAGACGAGTTTGCCCGGTGGGTGAGAGACGAGCTTGCCGGTGGGCCAGCCTCCAGACCCACCGAGAGGTGCGAGGCCTGGTGTGGTTGACAGGGGACGGGGCTTGTTTGTTTTCAGCGGGATGAAAGGCGTCAGACGGATTCACTCCCTTTTTTGTGACCATGGAGACCACATCGTAACTGGGGGCTTCAGGACCTGTCTCCGGGTGGTGAGGAGTAACAGCAGTGAAAACTCACGTCCCCTGTCTGCCTGGCTCGTGCCCTTGTTCCAGCTGGAGGTACAGCGCTTTCACGCGCTTGGGCCTTCTCCACGGAGGGTGACAGCGTGGCTGTGGGCGTTTTCCCTGACGCCCAGCACGGGAACTTCCTGTGCTGATGGGAGCAGAGGCCACCGGTCGGGGCCCACCGGGCAAGGGCTCGTGGTGGTGTGTTTCAGTGCCTCTGTGCTTATGGATCAGCAGAAGGGGGACCCGGGCCAGCAGAACAGAGCGTCGATGCCATGGTGACCACGGGTTATTTGGGGTGGCAATGCCAGGTTACCACACAGGAAGTGCCGCACAGTCAGCAGCTCCTTGGAGTCTCCACACTAACCTCTGCACCTGCTCCGTCCCAGGGGTGCTCAGACGCCCTTTCCCCAGGGGTGCACAGAAAATGTGTTGAGCACACCCATTGCATGTGACTTGTTTCCTAAGTGGACTGTGATTTTCTGGGGATCACAGAGCTCTCCAAACCTGACCAAATACTGTACATACTTCTTAGCTGATTTTGTAACCTACACAAATGATCAAGACATCGGCTATAAAGAGCTGCTCACGGTGAGCTACGGCTGGTGAGGAAACTTCAGGACAACACGCTTCGAAAAGGACCTAGCAGGTCATCTGAAACGTGATGTCGGTGTAGCCGATCTTCCCAGTGGCCACGACTTCGGGAAGTGTGTGGAGGAAGACACCCAGCACTGGCAACTCTGATGTCCTTCCGCGGTCAGGGTGCTACTCGCCTCAGGGGTGCAGGGCCCACCCTTATAGATCTGCCAGCCTCTCAGACTCCACCCACGCTGGCTTCCGGGGTGGCCCACCGGGTAGCCGCGATCACCTGTGGTGGTCATTATGTTACCGGAGAAATTTGCAGGGTTCTTGTCTTCGCGCAAGAAAGAATTCAGGCGTGAGACAGAGAAGAGTGGAGGTGAATATAGCAAAGTTTATTAGGGAAGGGACATCTGTAAAAACGGATGGGCACCTCTCCAGACAGGACCTGAGAGAGAGTGCGGGGGGGGGGGGGGGCGAGGGCAGTGGAGAGAGAGTACACCTGACCAGGAGAGGCGGGCGGCTCAGCAGACAGGCAGAGGGCTGAGCGCGCAGTCCGGTTGAGGCGGGGGGGGGGGGGGGGGGGGGGGGTTAAGGAGATGGGTCTTGCTTTCCGCCTCTGCTCCTCTTGGAACAAAGGGCTTTTTGGATGTAAATAGAAAAACTCCTATCTGAGTTTTTCCCTGAAGGTATCAGACAGGAGGAAGGCTAGCTGGCGCCATCCTGGGTTTGGAGGAAGGGTGAGCAAGACCTCCTGGAGAATGGGGATCCGGAGCAGGGTGTTTGAAATGCAGATACTGGGCTGTACCTGGGAGAAGGGGCAGGGACCCCCACCAGGCAGGTTATCAGGTAGAAGGGGGCAGGGTAGGATGTGAAGGCCGGGCTGCCCCTGGAATGTTGTCAGGATGACTCTGAGGTGCAGATGCAAATGCTGGACATAGATGTCTTTTCCTTAGGCCTTTATGTTACACACACATAAGCTCATAACTAACTTCCTACCTAACAATTACATCACGTTGGAAGCTGCAACAACCGTTTGACAAAAACACCCACCTGCATTTGTTTCTATTTAATCCGGGAATATGTGTTCCATCGTGTGAACAGGCAATGATGATTATGTTTGGGTTATAAACTTCACAGAGTGAAACATGAGTCTCCTTCTTACCCTACAGCCCTTGGGGGCGATATCCATGGCTACGCTTCTCTTCAGTATTCTTCCTGATAATCTACGTGCACCCAAGTATGTGCACGAGCCATGGGCTTACACACACCACAGTGCTTCATAGACTCAGAGCTGCATCGCGCTTCTGCACTTAAAAAAACGCATCCTGCATGTCTCTAGACATCAACACGTCGTGAACCACCTGAGCTGTATTCCAAGGTGCAGACACACGGCTTATTTACTTTACCTATGGTTGGCCTTTCGGCAACAGTGGTGCAGCATGCACACACTTGTACAAGCTCCCTGGGGCACAAGTGTGTGTGTGTTCATATGATATGTTACTTCTGTGAGTTGTTGAGTCAAGAGACTATTAATCTTCATGCTAGAAGGTCTCAGTGTAGGTTCCCACCAAGAATGTGTGAGAACGTGTAAGCACTGTCAACACTTCTCCAACACATTGGTTTCCAAAGTCTTTATTTTTTCCAAACAAGTGAGTAATAGTATAGAATTGATATTTAAGTTTCCCATTTTTGGAATGTCTTAAAAACCACCTGCTCTTGGCTACCTTGAAACAATTCCAGTATTTATTAATAGTTCAGGGCAGGTGTTGTGGTGCCCTGGGCTAAGGCACGGCTTGGAACACCCATATCTGACTACGGAGTGCTGGCTCCAGTCCTGGCTCCTCAGTCTCCGATCCAGCTTCCTGTGAATGCCACTGAGAGGCAACAGGTAGTGGCGTGAGTGTGTGGGTCCCTGCCTCCCTTGTGGGGACCTGCCTGGAAATCCCTGGTTCTTCAGCCTGGTCCAGCCCTGGATGTTTGCAGAGTAAAACAGCAGCAAACGGACGATCTCTGTTCCCTCTCTCCATCTGTTATTCTGTCTTTCAAATCAAAAATAAGTAAGTACAAACGAATAGACCCCAGTCCACTCTCAGCAGCTGTGTGTCCTCTGGAATCCCGTTTCATAAACGCATGTGCTGTCTCGTCTCAAAGCTTGGAGATGGGCTGCGTTCCAGCACCAGCTGAGGGGAGGCTCCCTGGGCAGCTGGCGCTGGGGACGAAAGCTGGGGAGGTGAAGCTGTCCCTGGCGTCTCGGAGGCGAGAGCGGGCTCAGCTGGTGGCCAGGACAGCCCCAGGCACAGAAACCGTCTGTCCGCCTTGCAAAGCCATCCTTGCTTCCAGCGTTCTCTGGCGATGGACTCCTGTCCAGCCATCGTCCCCGCGTCTGTTGAAATGTATTCAGGTCACTCCGTGCTGCTCATCACAAACGGCTGACGAAGCTCACTGCGTGTCTGGGGCAGGACGAAGAGAGCAGTGGCCGCACCCATGGACGGGACCCCTGATTCTGAAAACCTGATCACCCCTGTGGCTCACTGGGCTAATCCTCCGCCTTGCGGCGCCGGCACACCGGGTTCTAGTCCCGGTCGGGGCGCCGGATTCTGTCCCGGTTGCCCCTCTTCCAGGCCAGCTCTCTGCTGTGGCCTGGGAGTGCAGTGGAGGATGGCCCAAGTGCTTGGGCCCTGCACCCCATGGGAGACCAGGAGAAGCACCTGGCTCCTGCCATCGGATCAGCGCGGTGTGCCGGCCACGGTGGCCATTGGAGGGTGAACCAACGGCAAAGGAAGACCTTTCTCTCTGTCTCTCTTTCTCACTGTCCACTCTGCCTGTCAACAAACAAACAAACAAACAAGAACCCGATCAGCACTGGCATCGACAGCTCCCTGTAGGGATGACCCAGAGTGGCCGCCAGCTCCTGAGTGTGACCCTGACTCCAGTCCGAGTTCCTCATTTCCGTAACGACTGTGGGGAGAGCACTGCAGACAGCTCCCCCACGAGAGGTGGCCCCTTGGCCACCACTCAGCTGCTCTCTGACGTCCCTGTTCCCAGAATCTGCAGCCAAACACACAAATGTGTCCGCTGAGTCCGTCTTGTACAACTGCAGAAGAATATGTGAGCCTGGGTGACTCTGAAAGACTGGAAGTTCACGTCCTAACCGACCTGGAGCCCCAGAAGCCCAAGATCAAGGTGCCAGCAGCTGCCGAGGGCCGTCTTGCTGGGCCACGTGGCCGCGGAGGAAGCCACACGGGCAGTAACGCGGGAGGAGACCCACCTCTGATAACTCACCACTGGGCAGCCCCCGTGACCGCCTAACTAGTGGGATAAAAACGTGAGGGCACTTCAAAAAGTTCGTGGAAAATGAAAGTAAAAGATGCGTTTATTTTTGTGCAAAAAACGGAATCTGCAGGTGTTTTGTTTTGTTTTGTTTTGTTTTTTTGTGACAGGCAGAGTGGACAGTGAGAGAGAGAGACAGAGAGAAAGGTCTTCCTTTGCCGTTGGTGCACCCTCCAATGGCTGCCGCGGCCGGCGCGCTGCGGCCGGCGCATCTCTGCAGTTTTTTTTATAACGTACATTTGTAGGAACTTTTGGAAAACCTCCAGTGTGCAGCATGTTTCCCAACATCAGTGGGAGCAACGGCACTCTCAGAAAACTCAAAGAGCAAAGCCATGGGGCTGGTGCTGTGGCATGGCAGGTAAAGCCGCCACCTGCAGCGTCGGCATCCCATATGGGCGCTGGTTCGAGTCCTGGCTGCTCCTCTTCCGATCCCGCTCTCTGCTGTGGCCTGGGGAGGGCAGTAGAAGATGGACCAATTCTTTGTGCCCCTGCACCCACATGGGAGACTTGGAAGATGCTCCTGGCTTCAGACTGACACTTGGGGAGTGAGTCAGCGGATGGAAGATCGATCTCTCTCTCTTTCACTCTCTTTCTCTCTGCCACTGCCTCTCCGTAACACTGCCTTTCAAATAAATTAATAAATCTTAAAAAAAGTAAAAAGAGCAGAGCCACGCAACATTTTCCTTCCACATCACAGAGTGCGCTGACCGTTGTGGCTGCCACACAGCAGAGCACCCCGCAGTCTGGGCTCTCTCCTGACACACAGGTGAGGCTCAGCTCTGCCGGCGTCTCCAGCTCTCTGGTGAGGTTGCCAGCAGGATGCGAGCAGGGGTGCTGGTCCCAGCTGGCTGGGGCGGGCGTCTGTGCTTGCTCACTCTCTGGGAGACTCTCAGCAGGGGTCAGCGCCAGCGGTGAGGATGACCCCGTTTTCTCACTGGGTCTCGCACTTCCTCTGCACAGGGCGGCACAGCCCAGGGAGCTGCCCCCCCTCAGAGCAAGAGCAGAGGGAAGGAGAGGGCGAGCATCCCAGGGCAAAGGCGCAGTGTCCTTGGCTCCATCGCTGTGGCTGCAGGCCACTTGGGAAGGTCCCCCACCGGGTCCAGCCTGCACTCAAGGGGAAGGCAAGACACAGCGAGCAGAGACCAGGAGTGGGGTGGTCACTGGCACCCTCGTAGGGAGACACAGATCTCTAAGTCACCAACCACCAAATGGGACCACTCCCAGACACCCATGGAGGTTTGGAGTGGACTCTGGCCAGTCTGGTGCAGAGACAGCTGGACCTGACTGGACTCAGCCCTTCCACCCTTCCTGTCCCTGTTGTTCCCACGGTACCTACACACTCAGCTTCCTCAGCGTGTGTCGCGTGTGACTGACAACTCTCTTCCCATCACTGAAGACCTCAGGGTCATCAGTTCCTGTTTTTTTTAATCATTTTTTGTCCCTAGAAATGAGTGATCTGGGGCTGGTGCCATGGTGCAGTAGGTTAATCCTCCACCTGCAGTGCCAGCATCCCATATGGGCACCAGTTCTAGTCCCGGCTGCTCCTCTTCCAGTCCAGCTCTCTCTGTGGCCTGGGAAAGAAGTAGAAGATGGCCCAAGCCCTTGGGCCCCTGCACTCACGTGGGAGACCTGGAAGACGCTCCAGGCTCTTGGCTTTGAATGGACACAGCTCTGGCCATTGTAGCCATTTGAGGAGTGAACAAGCAGACGGAAGACCTTTCTCCTGTCTCTCCCTCTCCCTGTTTGTAACTCTACCTCTCAAATAAACAAATAAAATCTTAAAAAAGAGATGATTAATCTAAAATACTATATGCTGAAGAAAGCACTTATGTTGTCTCATAAACCCTCGTAATTTTGAAGCTTCTGACTCCTACAGGAGTAGCATTGATTTTTTTTAAGATTTATTTATTTATTTTAAAGTCAGAGTTATACAGAGAGAGGAGCAGCAGCAGAGACAGAGGTTTTCCAGCCACTGGTTCACTCCCCAATTGCCCGCAACGGCCGGAGCTGCTCTGCTCCAAAGCCAGGGGCCAGGAGCTTCTTCCAGGTCTCCCATGCAGGTGCAGGAGCCTAAGGACTTGGGCCATCCTCCACTGCTTTCCCAGGCCACAGCAGAGAGCTGGATTGGAAGAGGAGCAGCCCAGTCTTGAACCAGCGCCCATATGGGATGCCGGTGCTGTAGGCAACGGCTTTACCAGCTATGCCACAGCGCCGGCCTCCCACTGATTTTCATTCCTGTAGTACTGGATTCAGGGGCTCCTGACACTGTTCTTGGAGAGGGAGGTCTGAGCTTGTGAGGTGCATCTGTGGATCAGGCCGTCTGTACAACAGATCACCTCACCCCAAGCCTTGGGCTTTGCATTCTGTGGCTATTCTGTGATACGGAATAAAAACAACCCTCAAACAGGGAGTACACTGGGATCAGCTCCCAGACGGTCAGAACATTTGTGTCCCTGCAAAGCCATTGTTGAAGCCCTAAGCCCCAGTGTGATGATGTCTGGGGACGTGGGTTCTGGGATGAGGGCCTGAGGGCTGGGCTCCCATGGTGGGTCATTACGGTCCTCCTAACCAGAGACATCGGGAGCTTTGCTCTCTCTCCTCCTGAGTGATCTGAGACAGTGCCTCCTGCGTCCAGGACAGACTCAGCAGAAGCTGATCATGGGCGTCCAGCCTTGAGAACTGTGGGACACCCGTGTCAGTCTATGCCTCGAGCCTGGCCAAGAGGGACGAGCCTCGCTGTGTGTTCTCTTGTAGCCTAGTCCAAGCCATACTGCAGAAGCTCTTCTCCCACACTCGCCACACTTAACACCCGGAGTGCTGGGGCTGGGTCGCCTGGGTCCCTCCCTTGGTGTCTACGTAGACACACGGCTCCTGTGTGAGTGCACCACACACCTGGCTCTGCTTCAGTGTTGGGGGTCAAGGCGAGCGAGATGTGGTTCTGCCCTCACAGACTTCAGGACAGGAGAGAGAAGTGGCAGCTCCCGACACTATGAGAGGTTTCTAAGGACTGTGAACTAGGTCCAGAGGAACTCCGTCACAGTCCAACAGAGGGAGTGGTTGATTCTGCCTAAAGACTCGGGAAATTCTTCCTAGAGAAGGTGCCGGGGACGGTCGAGCATCCACAGGGCAGTCAACAACCCAGGAAGGAGATTGCTCTGGATTGAAGGGGCTGGCTCACCACTGTGTGACAGAGCGTGAAGTGAGCCTCAGCTGGGAGACTCCGTGAGTTTTAGTCTTTCTAGGAGCCACGTATTTTTAAAAACAAAAATAAAGGTACTAGGAAATTAGTTTTAATAAATTTTTATGTAATTAAATAACCTGGAGTATTTAACTATGTAACCAATGTAAAAATCAAACTTGATGCTGTATTTGATGTTATTTGCACACTACATCTTTTGAGTCGAATCTGCATTTGACAATCCCAACACGTCTCAGAGCAAAGTAGCCTCCGTGTAGGTGCTTGGGTTGATGTGTGGTTGCTGGTTACTGTGTTGGACTAAGCAGATCTTGCTACAACAGGTAGCATGAGGGGCTTCCTTTGTGATGGACTTGAAGGAACAGCAGTGAAAGGAAACTCCGCAGTTACTACTCACTCACTGAACGAAGCCCAGAGAACGGCGACCCCAGGCTGCTCCCGAGGCTCTGAGATCTCAGGGAGGAGGCTCCTTCTGGCTTGCTGTTCCATCCCTCTCGTGGTCCCGGGGGCTGCTCCTGAGCCCCATCTGAAAGTACCACCTGTGTCACCTAGGAGGGAAGACGGAGAGCTCGTGGGCGGTTCTCAGCAGTGTAAACACTCCTGGGACTCACCCACATAGATTGTTAATAGAGAACTGCATGCAAATTAGACGTCCAGACTCAGCTCCCTGTGGTGTTTGCTCCAGATCCCAAACCAACAAAGAGGGGAAGAATGGATAGGAGTTCTCACCATGCAAGAATCCCTAATTAGGTCTCATAGATTAATGAGATTAACAAACCACAGCAAAGTATTTCACTTTTCACTTACATGTTTACAATATCTTGAAATATCTCCCACCGTGGAACTGTGAGTGGAAATCACAAAAAGTTTAGAAACAGCCAATAAATAATCCTGTTAGTAATCAATCCAAATGAATACTTCAGCCCTTGTCCTCTGATGGCCAGCAAGTGTGCCTAGTCGTGGGAGATCATTTCTCATCAATTTTCCTTGTTCATATAAGTAACAATGACATCCTAAGACTCTCACATCGTTTATTACTGAGTGTTAGAAATTCCCTCACTGAGTTGATGTCTTCAGCTGAAATTCAGGGGAAGATATGCAGAGGACAAGATGAAACAGGAGGAGCACTAAGGGGCTGGCTCTTTGGCACAGTAGGTTAATCCTAGCCTGTACTACTGGCGTCCCATATGGGCGCAGGTTTGAGTCCCCGCTGCTCCTCTTCTGATCCAGCTCTCTGCAATGGTCTGGGAAAGCAGTGAAGATGGCCCAAGTCCTTGGGTCCCTGCACCCATGTTGGAGACCCGGAAGAAACTCCTGGCTCCTGGCCTCGGATCAGACTGACTCCGGCTGTTGTGTCCATCTGGGGAGTGAACCAGCAGATGGAAGACCTCTCTGTCTCTCCCTCTCACTGTCTGTAACTCTGCCTCTAAAATGAATAATAAATAAAATTCAGTGTTCATTAAAATCAAAGAAATAAAAAAGACTCAATAATTTACCTTTCTAAAACAGGCAAACATAAAAGAAGAATTGTACCCACTCTTGTAGAGGAGGTGGTGTAAGTCTCCCCCACCCTAAACACTCACGTTGCACATAATCCCACTGAGCATAATGAACTCAAGCACTCTCATCCAAAGATTTCATGTAGAGGAAATATTAGATATGCCCCCAAACAGAAATAAACTGAGGGTCTAGTAACGGGTATCTAAAATGAGTAAGATTACTTTGATTTTGGAGGGAAAATGCTTACTGCAAGGGAATTATGATAAATGATGAGGATATCTTTGTGTAAGTACTTCTGCACAATATACCCAGAAAGACTGCGAGTGCTCCCCGGCCCTGGCAGCCGGCTCAGCACGGCTTTATCCTGAGATATTTCTGCTCTCTTCCTGGTGCAGAGAGTATCAAGCTCCAGAGACGGTGGACGCGGGGAACAATACTCCATGACCCAGGTTCTTCTTCTACGAAATGGAGACACAAGATCAATAAATACAATTAAAATGTTATAGGCGCTTCCACAGAGCTGAATTCCAGACTCCAGTGGGAATACAGAGCGGTGAAAAAGTGACAAAGACGGCTGAGGAAGTGACGTTAAGATCAACATCCAGTGAGAGCATCGGCGCGGATGCTGTGAGTGAGTGATCTATCACAGTGAACAATCTGAAATTGCATAGTAGTAATAGTGTGTGCCTCTGTTCCTCATTAAACTCACACAGTGTAAACGTTAGTGTTTCTTAGCCATCGCTGTTGCCTTCACTAATTCAACACCCTTGAAATCTTTCCCGAGAGGAAGTGGTTACAGAGGTGGGCGGGCGTTTGGCCAAGCTGTAAAGACAACAGATACCCAGCCTGCATCCCATTTCCAGTACCCGGGCCCAAGTCCAGCGCTGATTCCTGATCCCAGCCGCCTGTTAATGAGGACCATGGAGGGTAGCAGGTGATGGCTCAAGTATTTGAGTCCCTGACACCCAAAATCAATTCAGTTTGGATTGAGTTTTCAGCTCCCATTTTTGACCTGACCTGGGCCTAGCCATCGCAGGCATTTGAGAAACGAATCAGTGGATGGGAGAGCTCTCTGTCTGTCTGTCTGCCTTTCACTCTGTCTCTGTCTCTCTTATTTTTAAAAACAAGGAAGGCTAAGGAAGTGGTTCAGAACTCGAGCTCGATGGTCAGAGCATCCGGGTCCCGGCACCTGACCATCGTTCACATTGTATACACATCTACCTGTGGATGTCCACTTGTCCCAGCACTACCTGTGAACACTCACTCTCTACTGTGTCGCCTTCCCTCCTTTGTCCAAGATCGGCTAACTAAAAAAACAGTTCCCAACTTAAGGATGGATGGAAGAGTTTTGATTTTTAAGTTTTTATTTATTTACTTTTTATTAATTTGAAAGAGAGGGGGAGAGAGACAGGCCTTCTATTCCTTGTTGCATTACCCAAATTCTTGCAACAGGCAGGACTGGGCCACTTTGAAGCCAGGATCTGGGAACTCCGTTTAGATCTCCCATGTAGGAGGCAGGGACCCAAGCACTTGCGTCATCTGATGCCTCCCAGAGTGCACACGAGCTGGGAGCTGGGACAGGGAGCAGAACAGGACTTGGGCCCAGGCGTCCCAAGGCTGGATGTGTGAGTTCTGAGCAGCGGCTCAGCCACTGCACCAAATGCCTCCCCCGATTTTATTCTGTGAGGGCGAACAAGCAATATGCACTCAATTGCGACCACAGTATTATGTTGAGTAGGTTAGGCTAGTTAAATGAATTTCTTTTTTTAAAAAAGGATTTATTTTGAAAGAGTTACAGAAAGAGAGAGAGAGAGAGAGAGAGAGAGAGAGAGAGATCCTTGATCTGGTGGTTCACTCTCCAGATGGCAGCAACGGCCAGCGCTGGACCAGGCTGAAGCCAGGAGCCAGGATTTTCCTTCAGGCCTTCTGCTAGGGTGGTGGGGGCTCAAACACTTGGGCCATCTTTGGCTGCATTTCCAAGGCTGTTGGGAATCTGGATTGGAAGTGGAGGAGCCAGAACATGAACCAGCACCCATATAGGATGCCAACATCACAGGCTGAAGCATTACCCCCTAGCGCACACCTGGGCCCACATTTCTGATTTTTCCTATTTCCTGTTTATGATGGGCTTATCATGACACCACTACAGCATACACCAAGGACTCTGCGCTTGTGTGTCTATTATTGGACTGTTCTATCCCATTAATCTATTAGTCCTAGTCCTTTGCTAATGCCACACACTTGATTGCCGTAGTTTTCTAGTACGTCTTAAGGTTCAGTAGCATCAAACTTCTGACCTTGTTCATCTTCAATATTGTGATGACTCTTCTGGGTCTTTTCCTCCCTGGATCAACCTTAAGATTCTTTGTCCAGGATCAACAAAACAACTTAGCTGGATTTTGATTGAGATTCATGTAATTGATATATTGAGAACTGAAATAAATAATCAGATACACGGGGGGCCGGTGTAAGGCTTCTGCCTGCAGTGCTGACATCCCATACGGGCACTGGTTTGAGTCCTGGCTGCTCCACTTCTGATGCAGCTCTCTGCTGTGGCCTGGGAAAGCAGTGGAAGATGGCCCAAGTCCTTGGGCCCCTGCACCCATGTGGGAGACCGGGAAGAAGCTCCTGGCTCCTGACTTTGGATCGGCGCAGCTTTGGCCGTTGTGGTCACTTGGGGAGTGAACCAGCAGATGGAAGACCTCTCTCCCTCTCTTGTCTCTCTGCCTCTGCTTCTCTGTCTGCCTTTCAAATAAATAAATAAATAAATCTTTAAAAAAACTATTAGATACAAAAGAGAATGGCAAAAAGTAGACCACAGATATATCAATTGAGTGCCAGTGTGCAACAGACCACATTTAAAGCATTTTCATCTATTTTCACATTCTCTTCTCCTTATAGCCCAGTGAAGTGAGTAATAGTAACCAATCCATCTTAAAAGGTACGGATAGCTTTCCCAGGCCACAGCAGAGAGCTGGATCACAAGTGGAGCAGCCGGGTCTTGAATCGGTGCCCGGTGCCCGTATGGGATGCCGGTGCTGCAGACTATGGCTTTACCCGCTATGCCACAGCACTAGCCTCAGGAAAGAGTATTGAAATCAAAGTTCTTAGGGAATGTCAGTGATAGAGATGCTGAGTTCCAACTTAATTTGTTAAGTAACTCTTGAGACATGAGAATGTTAGAGACGTGAAAACTAATTTTATGGAATGTTTGTCTCTTAGGTTAGCTTGCAATAACGACAGTACTGACCGAATGAAACCAACATATAAAAATAAGCAGAATTTTAACTTCAAAAATGGGAATCTGATGAATTTAATAATGTGGTGTGTTTTCTTGAAGAACAGAGAATATCAGAGGAAGAGAAATCTGGCTTCTAATTTAGCTCCACCTCTCTGTGTGGCCTTTGGTGAATTACCCAACTCTCTAGATTTCTGATTCTTTGTAAAACATGAAAATATTTCACAGTTAAAATTTAAACACCTAAGAATAATTGTTTGTTAATTACAGAGTTCAACCAATAGTTCAACCAATATAAGTTCAACCAGAGTTCAACCAATATAAGAGTGGGAATAAGAGAGGGAGGAGATGTACAATTTGGGACATGCTCAATCAGTCGTGCCCCAAATGATGGAGTTAGAAACGTGCCAGGGAATTCCAATACAATCCCATCAAAGTGGCATGTACCAAGGCCATCTCACTAGTCCAAGTGATCAATTTCAGTTCACAATTGATCACACTGATAGGTCTAAGAGTCTAAGCGATGACACAAACAAGACTAGTGAAGGCTAATACTAACTAATAGAATCAAAAAGGGAGAGAATGATCCAACATGGGAAGTGAGATACACAGCAGACTCATAGAATGGCAGATGTCCTAAATAGCATGAGAATGTTAGAGACATGAAAACTAATTTTATGGAATGTTTGTCTCTTAGGTTAGCTTGCAATAACGACAGTACTGACCGAATGAAACCAACATATAAAAATAAGCAGAATTTTAACTTCAAAAATGGGAATCTGATGAATTTAATAATGTGGTGTGTTTTCTTGAAGAACAGAGAATATCAGAGGAAGAGAAATCTGGCTTCTAATTTAGCTCCACCTCTCTGTGTGGCCTTTGGTGAATTACCCAACTCTCTAGATTTCTGATTCTTTGTAAAACATGAAAATATTTCACAGTTAAAATTTAAACACCTAAGAATAATTGTTTGTTAATTACAGAGTTCAACCAATAGTTCAACCAATATAAGTTCAACCAGAGTTCAACCAATATAAGAGTGGGAATAAGAGAGGGAGGAGATGTACAATTTGGGACATGCTCAATCAGTCGTGCCCCAAATGATGGAGTTAGAAACGTGCCAGGGAATTCCAATACAATCCCATCAAAGTGGCATGTACCAAGGCCATCTCACTAGTCCAAGTGATCAATTTCAGTTCACAATTGATCACACTGATAGGTCTAAGAGTCTAAGCGATGACACAAACAAGACTAGTGAAGGCTAATACTAACTAATAGAATCAAAAAGGGAGAGAATGATCCAACATGGGAAGTGAGATACACAGCAGACTCATAGAATGGCAGATGTCCTAAATAGCACTCTGGCCTCAGAATCAGCCCTTAAGGCATTCAGATCTGGCTCAAGAGCCCATGAGATTATTTCAGGCATGGAAAGCCAAGACGCTCTGGAAAAAAAAGACCTAAATGAAAGATCTCTGCGAGTGAGATCCCAGTGGAATGAATGGGGCCATCAAAGAAGGAGGTACTTTTCTCTGAAGGGAGGAGAGAACCTCCACTTTGACTATGACCCTGTCGGAATAAGATCGAAGTCGGCGAACCCTAAAGGCTTCCATAGCCTCGGCAACTCATGACTAGAGCCTAGGGAGATTACTGATGCCATAAACAAGAGTGTCAAATTGTTAAATCAACTTCAGGAGTCACTGTGTACTTACGTCTCATGTGGGATCTGTCCTTAATGTGTTGTCCAATGTGAAGTAATACTGTAAGTAGTACTGAAACAGTATTTTACACTTTGTGTTTCTGTGTGGGTGCAAACTGATGAAATCTTTACTTAGTATATACTGAATCAATCTTCTGTATATAAAGATAATTAAAAATGAAAAAAAATCTTGGTGTTAAATTGGAAATTGCATAGAAAATTAATCAATTTAAAAAATATATCATGTAGAATCTCTGTCCTTAATGTGCTATACATTGTGAATTAATACTATAACTAGTACTCCAACAGTATTTTTCACTTTGTGTTGCTATGTGAGGGCAAACTGTTGAAATCTTTACTTAATATATACTAAACTGATCTTCTGTATATAAAGAGAATTGAAAATGAATCTTGATGGGAATGCAAGGGGAGAGGGAGTGGGAAAGGGGAGGGTAGCGGGTGGGAGGGAAGTTATGGGGGGGAAGCCATTGTAATCTATAAGCTGTATTTTGGAAATTTATATTCTTTAAATAAAAGCGTTATAAAAAAAAAGAAAAAAAACATGAAAATAGTGGGGCTGGCACTGTGATGTAGCAGGTAAAGCCTCCACCTGCCAGGCTGCTGTCCCATAAGGGTGTCAGTTTGAGACCTGGCTGCTCCACTTCTGATCCAGCTCTCTGTTATGGGCTGGGAAAGCAGTAGAAGATGGCCCATGTCCTTGGGCCCCTGCACCCACGTGGGAGACTCAGAAGAAGCTCCTGGCTCCTGGCTTCAGATTGGTACAGCTCCAGCCGTTGTGGCCAGTTGAAGAGTGACCAGCGGATGGAAGACCTCTCTCTCTCTCTCTCTGCCATTCTGATTTTCAAATAAATAAATAAGTCTTTAAAAAAAAACCATGAAAATAGCAAAACCTGCTTTGCTGGGCTGGGAAGACGTGTCTTGGATGTAGGAGGTCCTCAGCCGAGGGACAGACCGGCCAGTGTGTAACCCTGATGTTAACACTGCTACCTGGAAGCTGGGGTTGGTATTTTTGGTTGGAGGTGGGATCTCAACGTGCAACATCCTCGCAGGAACATTAGTTATGTCCTGGTTCCCCGCAAGACGTGCAGTGTGGGGCCTGGGTCTCCTCTCCACTGGCTGAGCCGAGTGGGAAAGTGTCCCTGGGGCGTCTTCAGGCCGCCGTGAGCCGTGAGCCGTGAGCCATGTCACGCGCCCTGGTTTTCTGCATGCCCTGTCCATTGTAGCGAGAGCCCCCAGAAAGCGCGCCAAGGTCCAGGGAGCCCAGAGGAGCTCAGGTTAGGCTTCTGGTCTGGAGGGAGCGCGAGGCTCTCCCTGTCCCCACGCAGATGGCCCGCGCCTGGCGCCAACCGCAGCTAGGGCCCTGGAGGGAGCTTCCCGCTCTCCCTCCCTCAGCGCCAGACTCAGGCACACGGAAGCTGCAAGGAATCACGCACAAGGTAGAAATCTAAAATTAAATATTTAATTAGAACTCTGATTTGCTTTAAAGATAGGTGGCATTGCACAGGCTATATTACACTCTCATTATAGTTTTTTTGACAAAAAAGATACTGTTCATTTTAACAGGCCACTTTAATATTAATACATGTGTAATAGGATCAGAACTGAAAATCAGCTAGAGATGGAACATTGTACATTATTGGGGAAATTACAGTTTTGTATTGTAAAAACATTTATTTTTTAACAATTTACCTACATTAATCAAAAAATTACAGCATATTTAATAATTTTACAAATTCTTCATAAAAAATATATCTCTGTACAAAAAGGTCGTTTGCACCTACTTGGTGGCAACAGCGTGGGGGAGGGGCGGCCGGGGGGGGTGACGATGGGTTTTCCTGATCATAGTGCCAGCGTTCTGTGTCCCCTTTTTATAGTAGCGTTTTTGTTGTTGTTTACAAAATATCTTACAGAAGAAAAAAATTATTGCAGCTAGCCTGAAGGAAGGCAAGATGTGTGAGACAAGCAGCAGCTTTGAACAGCTTCGAAGCAGGTCACCGGTCCCCTCCCCTGGGTGCTGGCTGCCCTCCGGAAGAACCTCCAAGACCTCGCTCAGCCGGCGCCCCGCCTGGCTGCCCTGCGCGTCCCCCAACACCTGCGGGGGCCTTGGGAATCCCTGCACACACCCCGGGAAGAAACTGGGCAGCATTCCCCCAAGAGCACGTCTCTGGTTTTTTTGTTTGTTGTTTTTTTAAGGAACAAGCTCCAAACTGGCGACCGGGGGACGGTCTGCCTTGCACACAAAGGCGAGTCCTGTCTGCCTGGTCACTGCAGGTCCTGTCACTGACCAGCACGCGGGTCAGGAGGCGGGAGCAGGGACATTAGTTCAGATTCTGCAGTCAGCAGTTTGCACCTAGTTTGAATGACTCAAACTGAGATATGTACAATATATATAGATATGTATATAGAGATCTATACACCTAATGTATAGAGTATGTTCTTCCTCGCACACCACGGTCCTCACGCCGGGCGGCTCCCTAGCCCCTTCTGCTGCTACCCGGACTCCCAGAGCAAAGCTCCAGGGGGAACCCTTAGAGAGAGCGGAGCCCACACGGCGCCACCCAGGGGTGAAGGGGCGCCTTGCAGCTCGGCGGCCCACCTGTCACAGGAGCCCCCCAGCACCCAGGAGCAGGGCAGAGAGCTCAGATCTAGAGGCGTGACTTTCCGAGCCAGGCTCGGGTCCTGACGCCTTGTCCCATGCTTCACTTCCGGAGTCCTCATGCACACATTCAGGAGACAGACGGCCCTGGGTAAGCTGGGTGCGGACCTGCTCACGGCACAGCACGTGCGCAGCGCCCTCCGGCCGGCCTGGCGCTGCCCTATGGAGTGTGAGAGGGGACTGCTCAACAGGTGGATACCCACTCCAACACCAAATAACAAAATAAGCATGATCTTTTCAAAAATATTTTTATCAAACAGTAGAAATAAAAATAAACATGATTTTCACTTTGAGTTTTTTTACATCAACATTCTCATGGTCACATCTTTGACTCCGTGTTCGGAATTTATCTACACTGGGGAGAACACCTATCTTATCTATGCTGGAACTTACAGTCAACCTCTCGTGAACTTCGGGCCTGAAGTAAATCACTAGAATCACCTCTCCGTCTGGAGTGATAACGCATGAAACAGAGGACAAACCACTACTCAGAAGAGCATCGAGAGGAGCGTGTGCAGGTAACTCCTTTCCCCCCAGGGACACTTGGTGTTTTGACCCTGACCATTTCCACTGAGTTCAAGGCGCTCCTGGGCAGCCTCTCTTTCGACGCGCTGCCGTGGAGCAACGGCACAGCAAAGGAAAACAGGGACGATGCGAAGGAGGAGGCCGCGGTGCAGGCTGGAGCTATCTAAAATAAATTACTACTCACAGCTCTGCGCAGCTGCGAGCCCCGGCCACCCAGTCGGGTGACAACAGCCGGGGACTGCACGATGGCCGTGCTCGCGAGAAGTCACAGGAAAGAAAAAGGCCTCTCCTTCCCCTCGCTGGACATCTGTCAGTGACTCTACAAACAATCAGGCAACGAGAGCAATGAGAAGCTAAATCTCCAGGGGCGCTCTTCCTTCCCAAACGTGTGCGTCCACGGGGATTCTCTCGCTAACTCTGCAAGTGAACTCACACAGGCAAGGTTTGTGTGCGTGGGGCATGGAGGGTGCTTGTGTACACTGGGTAGTGTGTACCAGCCTGACGAATAGTTTGTGGTTTTAATCAGAATCGGAGTCATTCAGAACACACTAGTGCAAAAAGCATTGTGCATTGAAACTCTGCAGTAGAACAGCTGACTGGGGAATCTGCCGATCCCTGGGGCGGGCCTCGGGAGCGCTGAGGTCCTTGGCGCCTGTCGGGTGTCCGGAGGGGCAGAGTGGAGCGGTGGTGGGTGTGTGCATCTATCGAGCGCCATCTTCTTCCGGGAAGCTTGTCTGTTTTCCCAGAGGATTTGCGTTCTCAGGGTTTAAAAAAGAAAAAATGAAAACAAAAACACGTGTCGCGGTGCTGCCACGGTGTCACCACGGCCGAGGGCCGAACCCACGTGCCCAGGAGGCTGCACTGAGAGGCGCCCTGGCCACACGGGGCGCAGGGGTGCGAGGCGCCGAGTGCCCCGGCCGTCTGGCCTGCAGTCTTCCTCAGCGCGCCTGGGTGTGGAGCAGGTGCAGTGGGCGTTCAGGATCCACGCAGGAGTGGAGACTCCGCCGCATCCGAGCAGAGGTGCCGCTGCCTGGCCGGGCACGGGAGGGTGGCTGCAGCAAGCAGAGGCCGGGGGCGGTTATGGCACCAGAGGAGTCAGTGCTTGTCCGTCAGAGGTATGGCTATGAATCGTCCTGGGGGCACTGAGGGCTATACCACTGTGCACACTGTGTTCAGAGTCGTGTCAAACCGCACGGCCTTGGCCTCTGTGGGTTTTAAGTTTGTGTCATACATGGGGTTTTCAAAGGACGCCTGTCCGTTGCTGTTCTCGTGGCCCGCATAGCCGTTGTACTGAACTTTGGGTCTTGTTCTAAAGGGGAGAGAAGAATCAAGAGGTGAGAACGCTGGCTCCCAGTCCCGAGGGCTGACGCCTGGGGCCGCGGGCAGCGGTGACCCTCCCATGGGCGGCAGGGCACACCGCTGCCCACTTGGCGTGCTTGTTTTGAAGTCGGGAGTTGAGATTATGAAAAGCAGCGTAATAAATTGGAAGCAGTTCTCAAAATCAAGGACTCGCCAGCGCTTCCTTCGAACGCTGCTGGGAGCTTGGGAAGGTCTCCCTGTGGCTGGGGCAGGTGCCTGTCCCCGGCGGCTTTTATCGCCCTGTAAAAGCATGATACTGCAGGACAGCTCAGGCCAGAGCAGGCTACAAGGTGGGCGCTTGGCTCACTGCCCTTCCTAACGATCACTGCGCAGCGTTCAGGCGAGCTGGTCTGCGGAACGGACGCTGGACCTCTCACCAAGCCAGTGTCTCCACTTCTGGCTGGAGGAGAGCTCTCTCTGCAATCGCCACCACAGAGTGGCGGGGTTTTTAGGCTGAAAAGTTGTGACCACATCTGGAATCCTTTCTTCCCTTATTCCAGAAGGAACTGCACACTAAGAGCTACGCCAGGTGACAGGAACAGAATGGGAAATAACTACACTGCAAAAGCGTCACCCAGTGCCAGACACGGCTGAGCAGCTGCTGTGCTCAGTGTCACTGCGTTCGCAAGGAGAAGACGGGCGCCCAGGGCACCTCCCTCAGCGGCTGGAGAGGGCTTGGACACTGGGCCGGCAGAGCCCTAGCAGCTGGAGAGGGCTTGGGCACGGGGCCGGCAGAGCCCTAGCGGCTGGAGAGGGCTTGGACACGGGGCTGGCAGAGCCCTAGCGGCTGGAGAGGGCTTGGACACGGGGCTGGCAGAGCCCTAGCGGCTGGAGAGGGCTTGGACACGGGGCCGGCAGAGCCCTAGCGGCTGGAGAGGGCTTGGGCACGGGGCTGGCAGAGCCCTAGCGGCTGGAGAGGGCTTGGACACGGGGCTGGCAGCAAACAAGTTCTATCTAGTGTCAATGGCTGAAATTGTTCCCCATGGGGCAAGGGCAGAGCCGGCATGGACTGTGCACTCCTGAGCTGGCCCAGTGGACGGCCCCGGGGCTGTCCCTACAGAACAGCCCCTGTGCACGGTCCCCAGGGAGGCTTGGCAAGGAGCAGGAGCAGTAAACACCACTCAGGCCATTGGAGGCCTTCTACCTGCAAACCCCGGGGGACCCGACCCTGGACGCATTCTGTGCAGAGGCAGGGACAGGAGCGCGGCCTGACAAGGGGCCCTGGGCGACCGGTCTCCAGTGATCCCATACTCGTTACACGGCCAAAGACCCTGCTGACTGGGAAGTTGCGGCGGCCGCATAGCCTTCCCGTGAGAACAGTCTCTTGGCTGTGCAGCCCTGGGTGGCGCCCTTCCTGCTAGAGGTGTCCCTGCACATAGAACACAGAGGCAGCGCCCACAGAGCCAGTGCTGTGCACACAGGTCTGTTCCAGGCGTCACACCTGATGACAGGGCACGGGACAAGGTTGTCCACTTTAGACACTAAGGCCATGAGGTGCAGGGAATTCCCCGGGGAGACACAGTCTACAATGAACATGTGATTGCAACTCACACTTAATGTATATATTGGAATAGTTACACACATGTGCACACACATGTGCACACACGAACACATACATGTATACACATACAAACACACATGTGCATACAAGCATGTTCACATGTGGACATAACACACATATATGCACAATTATACATATGTATGCGCACACACATGTGCATACACACATATACACAGGTGAACATAACACAGATATTTATACATGTGAACACATACACACATGTGCATACACACATGTTCACATGTGGACACATCACACATATACACACATTTATACATATGTACGCATACACACATGCACATACACACATATACACACATGTGCATACACACATGTTCACACGTGGACATAACACGCACATACATTTATACATATGTACACATACACACATGCACATACACACATATAAACAGGTGGACATAACACATATGCGCATACATTTATACATGTGTACACACATCAAATACACATACACATGTGCATACACACATGTTCACACATTCATACATGTGTATACATGCACATGCACACATGAACATTGCATGCACACACATTTATGTATGTACACATACAAAACACACGTTCACACATGAACATAACACATTTATACAAGTGTACACATATACATATAATACACCCATGAAACACACATGCGCACCCAAATGCATACACACATACATACAAGTGCACGATACACATAAACACAATCACACAGAGACACACGCATATAAACACACAAGCATGCCCGTGCACACCTGTGTGGGGAGACCTCTCCACAGGACAAGAGAACTGGAGACTTTCCCATCTGCTCCTGTGAAGGGGCACTGGGCATGGGTCTGCCTGGGGGAGCCGTCCAGGCCCAGCAAGGGCCAGCAGGGGCTTCTGACCCCGACAAGCAGGGCCGCATCCCCAAGGCGCTACTTGAATTCTATCCTTGCAGGTTTTGTTTGTTTGAAAGAGAGAGAATGGGGAGGTGGGTTCCGACCGCAGGGCCCCTTGGGGGGCTCGTGAAGCAGGTGTCTAACGCCGCCTCCCTTCAGGGGAGATGCGCGTCCAGTCACAGTGTAACTGGGACGGCGGGGTGGCAGGCATCTTATGCGTATTCAACCTGGAACTGCTCGCGAGAAGCAATCTGAGGACGCGGCTCACGAGCCCTGTGCACGAAGGATGCTTTTCTCTAAAAACAGTAAGAGTGACACAGGCACGCCGATCTCTCGTTTGGTACATACGCTCTCAGATTTCTCCTTTGTTGTGTTGTTTTGTTTTGTTTGTAATGTAAGGACACTGCCAACCGCGGGGAAGTGGGGACACACACCAGCAGCTAACACAGGGTAACTCTGCAACACCAGCCTTACTTTGCTGCCGTTTTTAAAAAGCAGAGGGACACACACACTCGCAGAGCCATTCCCTGAAGCATTTGAAAGATGACATCTGCACAGCAACTTCTTTTGGTTAAAACCAGAATTAAGCAGAAATGCCTGTTATTTAAATGCACATGTACATGTTGCCTCTTGAGTCTTATTCCAGGGAGTCAGATGGTGACATTTACACGGAATGCCACGACTCACAAGAGGACTTTGGAGCAAATCGGCCTATGCCAACCTCTTCCAGGGAACACACTATCCACCCAGAGACAAAACACACAGGGACTCAGGACGTCTCCATGACCTGCTCTTTCTGTGCATCCAAAGAAAGGATCCGGTCTATTTTTACATTGTTTTCCCTCAAATCTTGATGTTTTCCAGTTAGTAGAAATTTGCAAATTACTAAATATAGTTTCAAGAGATGGAAGAGGTAGTATTTCTTAAATGCATCTTAAGATCTCAATGTTGTCTTAGAGAAGTACAGAGGCAGTCAAAACACACAACGCAGAGTTCAGTGGAGTGGGGGTGAAGAGACCGCTCTGCCCAGCCCCCTGCTGGAAGCCAGCATCGTGGCGCCACACTGCGGACTGAACCCCTCGCTTCACCTTTCCATCGAACACAAACCCCGCACGCGCTACCTTAGCCGAGTCCCTTGGGAGTTAACGACACAGACGTGCACAGAAGCATGTGCAGTGTGAGAAACAGCATCGCACAGCGACGTGACACGCATACACGTGTCAGCAGGCACTCCTGCGTACACACATGTGTCAGCGGGCACTCCTGAGTACACACACATGTCAGCGGGCACTCCTGCATACAAACACATGTCAGCGGGCACTCCTGCATACACACACGTGTCAGCGGGCACTCCTGCATACACACACGTGTCAGCGGGCACTCCTGAGTACACACACGTGTCAGCGGGCACTCCTGCATACACACATGTGTCAGCGGGCACTCCTGAGTACACACATGTGTCAGTGGGCACTCCTGCATACACACATGTGTCAGCGGGCACTCCTGAGTACACACACGTGTCAGCGGGCACTCCTGCATACACACACGTGTCAGCAGGCACTCCTGAGTACACACATGTGTCAGCGGGCACTCCTGCATACACACATGTGTCAGCGGGCACTCCTGAGTACACACACATGTCAGCGGGCACTCCTGCATACACACACGTGTCAGCGGGCACTCCTGCATACACACATGTGTCAGCGGGCACTCCTGAGTACACACACATGTCAGCGGGCACTCCTGCGTACACACACATGTCAGCGGGCACTCCTGCATACACACACGTGTCAGCGGGCACTCCTGAGTACACACACGTGTCAGCGGGCACTCCTGCATACACACATGTGTCAGCGGGAACTCCTGAGTACACACATGTGTCAGCGGGCTCTCCTGCGTACACACACGTGTCAGCGGGCACTCCTGAGTACACACACGTGTCAGCGGGCACTCCTGCATACACACATGTGTCAGTGGGCACTCCTGAGTACACACACGTGTCAGCGGGCACTCCTGCATACACACATGTGTCAGTGGGCACTCCTGAGTACACACACGTGTCAGCGGGCACTCCTGCATACACACACGTGTCAGCAGGCACTCCTGCATACACACACGTGTCAGCGGGAACTCCTGCATAGACACATTTGTCAGCGGGCACTCCTACATAAAGCAACACCTTCCACTCACGACATCGCCGAAGGGTGTGTCTACAGTACCTGTGTTTGTAGAGGTAAAATGCAAACCCTGATAAAATTAGAGCGAAGAATGGAACCAGGATGGCAGCTGCCACAGAGCCGCTGCTGGTGCCCTGGTAATGATTTGAAGATTCGTGCCCGGAGCTCAAGGGATCTGGAAGATACAAAGGACATGTCATCTGCAGTGATCGGATATGCTGCTGCAAAGAAACACAGAATACATTTCAGAGATGGGTAGGGACTCTGAGAAGTGGATGGACTGCAGTTCTGCAGACACGGATGAGGTCTTGTACTCTTATAAGGCTTGTACAGCATTTTAATGACCAAATACCAAGAGTGACCATTCCCTACCCACACCCAGCAACACTATCAATGAGCATCACGGGGCAAATATAAGAAACCCACGGGTTTCATTCTCGGTTCTATGCCCGTGGCCTGGCATGAAGACCACTGGAGCACTGGTGTGTCTGTCTGTTTACAGGCATCAGTCGTGTCTGCGGCTGTCTCCTGCCTGGACCTGACCCAGCAAATCCAGGCCCCTGAGACCACGTAAATATCTTAGGTCTCTATTTGGATGGTATTAGATTCTCCATTAGTGAATCTGTTGGTGAAGTCAGTTTCTATCCTAGGTAAATTCCAAAATTGATCGTAGAGTTTAGAAATGCTAAAAACAAAAAATCTAATTTCAGGATGCAAGTTTCTGCGAGGACAGGAGAGCGCGCTCAAACAGGACTGTCCATGGCCAGCGAGGCGGACGCGAGCATCGTAAGGTAACAGGACTCCTGTGCGTGGCGAGCGAGGTGGATGTGAGCGTCCTACGGTAACAGGATGGTCAGCTCTGCAGTCCAACACGTGCGTGGCACTGACCGGGAGACAACTCTGAAATGTCGCACCAGCAAACATTTATTAAGTCACTGTCATTCATTGGTTCTAGAAGACTTCACGTACACGACGTGATTTGGACGTGTATTTGGCCTGGCTGTCTGGGGTCATGTGAGGCTCACGTGTAATGGGCAAGGGCCAGAGACATCGAATACGGCAGACTTGTTGGGAACCCATTTTCCTGTGCCCTCCTGAGGAACGTCAACTTGAGAGGGAAGTCCTCTCACTTATTTTTATAAACCATAAAAAAGTACAGAAATAATCTTGGAAAAACACAAAACAACAACAATAGAACAGAACGCCAGTATCGGTACTGCTGCAAAATCAGTTTTGTCGAACGTTTGGTATGTTTGTCAGACAAATGGATAACCACGGTGCATTCCTGTGGCTTTCATGATCTGGAGTACTGCACTGTCCATGAGTGTCCATGAGTGTACTGTACTGCACAGGAGTGACACGGGCCGCCTTCCTGAGCACCGTCCACAGCCCTTGCCCACCTGCCTGCTGAGCCGTGGACTTCCTACTTTTCACTTCCTGAACTCGCTGCATAATGAGCATTAGGCCTTTGACTATAACGTAAATTTAAAAAACGGTTATTTCAAAAACTTTCTTAAAAAGGAAGGGAAGTATCACCATATTCTTAAAATTGTATCCATGAACTACATTAAATTTATATTCTTTAAATTAAAAAATAAAAACAAAAACAAATAACCAAATATTTTTTAAAAATTTAATCACTGTTCATTCCAAAATTCCTGAATTTTCACATACAAACTTACAATGAATACTATTATTTGCCACTTGCTTCCCTAGGTGTGGGGTTGCTCCTGCCTCCCATCTCGAGGTCTGATGGGCGCACACCTGGGCATGGGAGAGGCCCTGCAACCTGGCCACTCCTGCGAGTCATCACCCAAAGGGGAACTCACAGCACTGCGCCCTCAACATCAGAGCACCCGAGCGACGCACGTGCGCTGAGCCAAGCCAGCCGCTCTCCTGCTTAGGCACTGGACTTGACGCCAAGTGGCCAGGCATCCGTGGCAGATCAGAGCCCCTCCAGCGGCTGCGGCAGTCCTGGAGCTTCTGGGACAATGTCACACGTCCCTGGTGGTGGCTCCAGCAGTCCTGGGCAGTGTCCGGGGGGCAGGGGCGGCTGCAGTAACACCCAGGGGCTGGCTGGGGCTGGCCAACAGTGAGTGCAGAGGTAGGTACTCCAGGGCACGGACTTTGTAAGTTTCATGGGAACTGAATGAGTTGGTGCATCTCAGAACAATGCCTGGGACACAGGACGTGTCCGCTGGACCAGCCCATACCGTCCGGAACATTCGCTCCGTGAAGCCAGGGCGGCCATGGGTTAGTTCCTCTCTTGAACCCTCGGATCATTCAGTAGCACCCAGGACCTGGCAGCTGCTCAGGTGCTCTTCTAAGACGAAAACTCAGACAGTGCTGCTATGGCAGTGCCAGCATCCCGCCATCAGTTACCACTTTGTTACCAAATCTCATTCTTCAGGTTTCTATGATTCTGTTCCCTCCGTCTCTCATCCTAACAAACCTGTATCCTACTTACATTAACAAAACTCACTCCCTCTTATCTACAAAGAATACTATATATTTTGTCCATAACAGACATTGAATTTCAAATCAGTAAAACTATGGAGTTTACCTGTCCCAGGAGGCGGCATGTCATAACAAAGAACAATGAGAAGAAAGGCCTTTGTGAATTACACAGCACAGCCTATTCTGAAGTTATTATGCTCTCTGGAGCTCTGAAGTTATGTTTAGTCATTTACCCAGGTTCTAAGAACGTAAAGGGTAACGTATGCGTATGGCAGTCACTAGGACGGCAAAAAAGGATGTGGACACAAATACAAAGGGAAAGGAAAGCAGGTGGTCACTCTCCACTTGCTGGTCTTCCTCTCTGGCTAACAGGGATAAGTTTAGTGTCCCTCTAATAATGGACTACGAGTGTGTGCGAATGCACCCCTTTTCTCACTTTGCCACACATTGAGAATAATACCCAAATTTCTGTATGAGGCTTTTTACACTTAAGAAAATATTTCTGCTGCCCTCCAGGCCTCCCCACCCCCACCCGAGTCCCTCCTTCTCTCATCCTAACAAATCTGTATCCTACTTAAATTAACAAAACTTATCTCCTGTTGTCTACAGAGAATACTATACATTTTGTCCATAACAGATACCAGATTTCAAATCAGTAAAATTCTGGAAAATCTGCTTGTCCCAGGAGGTGGCATATCATGACAGAGCAATGAAGGCCCTCGAGAATGGCACAGGTGCACCCGAACTCACTCTGCTTCCCATAGCCCGTCCTGCGTCGCACGATCACTGCTGCTGACACCGATCAGGGAACAGGGTGCTCATTGTTTGTAACTCCCTCTTCTGCATCGCTCACGTTCACTGGCCGGCAGCCTGGTCATTCAAGCTCTTCAGAAAGAACCGCACATAGCCTACCTTCCTCCACTTACCATGTGCGCGCAGTCCAGAGCTTTGTGGGACAGCTGGGTGGTGCGCGTCACCGCGTCCCATCTAGAACACTGTCAGATCCCACAGGAGTCCCGGCAGCCTCAGCAGGCACGCCCACCTCCCACACCACAGCCTGGAGCCCTAGCACGGACTCACTCTAGTGCATGGACTGCCGGGTCCCGTGTTGCAGACGGGATTCTCCAGCGTGGCCATCTGGGGCTGGCTGCTTTGACAGAACACAAGCTCTCGAGGGTGACCCGCGCTTTAGCAGCTGACAGCGATGTGTTTCTTCTCACTGTGAAGGATCTACTGCATGGTTCAGCCATCAGTGGGTGCAGATGAGCATGTCTTCCGCTGTTGCACTATTCTGATACCGCAGCTGTGAGCACTTGTTTTCCATTCTCTTGGGTATGCATGTCAGGGTGGAGCTGCTGGGTGTTCAGGTGCCTCCCACAGCAGGAAGAACTGCCACAGGCTGACTGCGGGAGCAGGACCAATGCTCAGAGCCTCCGTGACTGCTGGAAGACCCTCCGCCCTCTGCGGCTAGCGCGGCCTGCCAGCCACCCCGAGCAGCTGCACTGTCCCCACTCCCCGCCATCGTGAGTCCCCACTTTGCCTTCTTTCTTGTGCCCATTGATGTGGCCTTCTGATCTCAGCCATCCTGGTGGATCTGGGAAGCAGGGCTCAATGCGCTCTTGTGCGTTTTACTACCTAGTCATTCCCAACATGCTTCCGTGGGCTCATTCACCAGGAGAAACGGCCATCCCAATCCCTTGTAGATTTTCCTCTTGTGTTATCTGCTTAAGTTGTTGAGTCAAAAGAGTTCTTTATACATTCTGGATGCAAATCACCACCCGTGAGACACACAGTTTTCATAGATTTCCTCCCATTCTCTCTCTGTGTGGGCCAATTCCATTTTAATTCAGAAATCAATTTGTTGTTGATTTCTTTACATAAGTTTTTCCATAAAAGTTGTTGTTCAAATGAACTGCATATCAGTATCCATTAAACAATAATCTTTTTTTTTTTGGCCTATCTTCTGCCTGATGATAATTAGGAGGTTGTTTATTTTTAACCATAAAAGTAGGATTTAGCTACCCCTCGTAAATGAATGGCTGTTGGTGAAGCGTTACTTAAACCCAGACATTTCTAATTAGTTGGATGGGAGATTTGCTTGGGATTCAAGTTATTTTGTGAAGCAAATTGTCTTCCCTGACAATAAGCTCATCATCACAGGAGAATAGAGATCACTCATTAACACAAGCGATTCTGTTGTTGGATTAAAAAGGGATGGGCTCAAGAGGATTTGTGACAACAAAGTGACGGTGCAGGTTGGGTTCATAGGTGGGCACATGTGGACGTGGAGACGGGGGTGCTCAGGCCAAGCTCCCAGAGGGGTGCCTCAGGGAACGGGACAACCCCGCAGGGCTCAGCTTCTGGGGGAGGACGAGCCCCATGGGCGCGGGTCTGCTGCATTTACTCGATGTCATCACCTCAGGGTCACACAGCCCAGCTCAGCCACTGCCGACACCAGCGCTGTGCGGAATGGTGGCCGTGTCTTTGACTAATTATCCTTTATCTGTCTTTTGCTAAGGGTGTTAATACGCAGGTCCAGGTGACTGGCGCCCCTCAAGGTGTGACAGAATCTTCACAAATTGCATACTCCTGCTGCTCTGAAACCTGGCCCTGCCACCCACGCCGTCGCGGTAAAGCGGACATGCCTGCAGCACCCTGCATGGTAGAGCGGTTCAGAGAACGCAGCACAGACACGGCGCCGGCCTCGCTGCAGGGCGCGCACAGTCTGCACTGTTGGCGGTGAGCAGCAGAAATTCTGGGGCGCCCGGACCTCAGTGTGCACTGCACCCCGGCCCAGACCAGCCCAGGACGGCTACGCGGAGCTTCACCCCACCTGACAACGACCAACCGTGAGATTCAAAGCACGGGTATTTCTACTCTGATCACTCAGGCAAAGAGGGAACAGTGGCAGATACAGAGATGGAAGGCGGGTCCACCCGTCTGTCCTAGGAGTCATTTCTCTCCTGAATTGCACACTAGCTCTCTTTGTGGTAAAATCCATCTCTCATTCCCTTAACGAGCCCTGGGGAGTGCAATCGTTTCCTAATTAATAGGTGGTCTGCCGCGTGCGCTCCTCACGGGAGCCCTTCCCTGTGACAGAGACATTGCGCACGAAGGTGTTTCTGACATGAAGTGGCAAGGGCAGCCTTGCTCTGAACCTGCACATACCGAGGCCAGTGTTCACGCTTCGTGCCTGAAAATACAGGACACAGGAGTGCCAGACCACAGGTGCCTGTCCAGCCCCCGCCTGCTCCGGTAGCGCCTACAGCAAGCGCACGCGCGTCTGTTTTCACCAGCGACCCAACACCACGGTTTGAAGACCTCACCACTCGAAGAACAGCCCTTCTTCGGTACCCTGGGCCCAGTGTACTGCTGAAGATCACACAGGTGTGTGGGTCACTTTTAATTACTCTTTCCTTTTCTTAACTTTGAAATACTCTGTTTTGTCTGGGTAAATACGGTTTGCTCATTTTTAATTGGGTTTTGTCTTTGATTTTTTTCCCCATGGTTTTTACTATCTCTTGCTATATTAGGGGTATTAATGCCATGTCTGGCAGGTTTACTGTATTGTTTCCAGTTTCTGTTTATTTTATTATTCAAGATATGCATTTTACATCATTGTAAACTATGTTAGTGTCTCCCATTAATTTTGCTTATACGTCTTTCGAGAATTCTGTCCTCCCCAGTTCTTCTCAGAGCAGTCACTCGGGGCCCAACTGGCCCTTGCTCTAGGAAACTTCCAGAACTGCCTACCGTGCCGCTCCAGCTTGAATTTCCCGAAGTCCTTCCCATGCACGTCTCCTTGGAAAGTGAACCCTCCTCTCTCGAGTCCTGAAGACACCTGGTGTGGAAGGAAAGGGAAGGTGTGAGCGGAGAGGATGGCGGGAGTTCTCCTCCCACATAGACAGCTGCTGCAGTCTACATTGGATGTGAGGGTGAATGTGTACAGCTGCTGCAGTCTACATTAGATGTGAGGGTGAACGTTGTACAGCTGCTGCAGTATACATTAGATGTGAGGGTGAACGGTGTACAGCTGCTGCAGTCTACATTAGATGTGAGGGTGAACGTTGTACAGCTGCTGCAGTCTACATTAGATGTGAGGGTGAACGGTGTACAGCTGCTGCAGTCTACATTAGATGTGAGGGTGAACGGTGTATAGCTGCTGCAGTCTACATTAGATGTGAGGGTGAATGTGTCCTGCTGCTGCAGTCTACATTAGATGTGAGGGTGAACGGTGTACCACTGCTACAGTCTACATTAGATGTGGGGGTGAATGTGTACAGCTGCTGCAGTCTACATTAGATGTGAGGGTGAATGTGTACCGCTGCTGCAGTCTACATTAGATGTGAGGGTGTATGTGTACAGCTGCTGCAGTCTACATTAGATGTGAGGGTGAATGTGTACAGCTGCTGCAGTCTACATTAGATGTGAGGGTGAACGGTGTACCACTGCTGCAGTATACATTAGATGTGAGGGTGAATGTGTACCGCTGCTGCCGTCTACATTAGATGTGAGGGTGAATGTGTACAGCTGCTGCAGTCTACCTTAGATGTGAGGGTGAATGTGTCCTGCTGCTGCAGTCTACATTAGATGTGCGGGTGAATGTGTACAGCTGCTGCAGTCTGCATTAGATGTGAGGGTGAATGTGTACAGCTGCTGCCGTCTACATTAGATGTGAGGGTGAATGTGTACAGCTGCTGCAGTCTACCTTAGATGTGAGGGTGAACGTTGTACAGCTGCTGCCGTCTACATTAGATGTGAGGGTGAATGTGTACAGCTGCTGCAGTCTACATTAGATGTGAGGGTGAATGTGTACAGCTGCTGCAGTCTACATTAGATGTGAGGGTGCATGTGTACAGCTGCTGCAGTCTACATTAGATGTGAGGGTGAATGTGTATAGCTGCTGCAGTCTACATTAGATGTGAGGGTGTATGTGTACAGCTGCTGCCGTCTACATTAGATGTGAGGGTGAATGTGTACCGCTGCTGCAGTCTACATTAGATGTGAGGGTGAACGGTGTACAGCTGCTGCAGTCTACATTAGATGTGAGGGTGAACAGTGTACAGCTGCTGCAGTCTACATTAGATGTGAGGGTGAATGTGTACAGCTGCTGCAGTCTACATTAGATGTGAGGGTGAACAGTGTACAGCTGCTGCAGTCTACATTAGATGTGAGGGTGAATGTGTACAGCTGCTGCAGTCTACATTAGATGTGAGGGTGAACGTTGTACAGCTGCTGCAGTATACATTAGATGTGAGGGTGAATGTGTACAGCTGCTGCAGTCTACATTAGATGTGAGGGTGAATGTGTACAGCTGCTGCAGTCTACATTAGATGTGAGGGTGAATGTGTACCGCTGCTGCAGTCTACATTAGATGTGAGGGTGAATGTGTACAGCTGCTGCAGTCTACATTAGATGTGAGGGTGAATGTGTACAGCTGCTGCAGTCTACCTTAGATGTGAGGGTGAACGTTGTACAGCTGCTGCAGTCTACAGTAGATGTGAGGGTGAATGTGTACAGCTGCTGCAGTCTACATTGGATGTGAGGGTGAATGTGTACAGCTGCTGCCGTCTACATTAGATGTGAGGGTGAATGTGTACAGCTGCTGCAGTCTACATTAGATGTGAGGGTGAACAGTGTACAGCTGCTGCAGTCTACATTAGATGTGAGGGTGAATGTGTACAGCTGCTGCAGTCTACATTAGATGTGAGGGTGAATGTGTCCTGCTGCTGCAGTCTACATTAGATGTGAGGGTGAATGTGTACAGCTGCTGCAGTCTACATTAGATGTGAGGGTGAATGTGTACCGCTGCTGCAGTCTACATTAGATGTGAGGGTGAATGTGTACAGCTGCTGCCGTCTACATTAGATGTGAGGGTGAATGTGTCCTGCTGCTGCAGTCTACATTAGATGTGAGGGTGAATGTGTCCTGCTGCTGCCGTCTACATTAGATGTGAGGGTGAATGTGTACAGCTGCTGCAGTCTACATTAGATGTGAGGGTGAATGTGTACAGCTGCTGCAGTCTACATTAGATGTGAGGGTGAATGTGTACAGCTGCTGCAGTCTACATTGGATGTGAGGGTGAACGGTGTACCACTGCTGCAGTCTACATTAGATGTGAGGGTGAATGTGTCCTGCTGCTGCCGTCTACATTAGATGTGAGGGTGAATGTGTACAGCTGCTGCAGTCTACATTAGATGTGAGGGTGAATGTGTACAGCTGCTGCAGTCTGCCTTAGATGTGAGGGTGAATGTGTCCTGCTGCTGCAGTCTACATTAGATGTGCGGGTGAATGTGTACAGCTGCTGAAGTCTACATTAGTTGTGAGGGTGAATGTGTACAGCTGCTGCCGTCTACATTAGATGTGAGGGTGAATGTGTACAGCTGCTGCAGTCTACATTAGATGTGAGGGTGAATGTGTACCGCTGCTGCAGTCTACATTAGATGTGAGGGTGAATGTGTCCTGCTGCTGCCGTCTACATTAGATGTGAGGGTGAATGTGTACAGCTGCTGCCGTCTACATTAGATGTGAGGGTGAATGTGTACAGCTGCTGCAGTCTACCTTAGATGTGAGGGTGAATGTGTACAGCTGCTGCAGTCTACATTAGATGTGAGGGTGTATTTTTCACCACTTCGAACGACATACTTGTTGTTAAACTTTGGAAATCAATACGGAGGTGAACCCCAACTCACATAAAAATGCTCACAATACCATTTTGATCTCCAAAACGGTGGTAAGTGTTGTAATGTGTTTCCATGTTTACCAGCTTTCTAAAGTGGCCACACATTAAAATATGAGTTAATAACGGCGTATGTAAAACTCACTCTCGCTAGGTTATGGGCCCAGCACACTTCCGCTGCGTCACATACTTACGTCTCATGTGGGATCTGTCCTTAATGTGTTGTCCAATGTGAAGTAATGCTATAACTAGTACTGAAACAGTATTTTACACTTTGTGTTTCTGTGTGGGTGCAAACTGATGAAATCTTTACTTAGTATATACTGAATCAATATTCTGTATATAAAGATAATTAAAAATGAAAAAAAATCTTGGTGTTAAATTGGAAATTGCATAAAAAATTAATCAATTTAAAAAATACATATCATGTAGGATCTCTGTCCTTAATGTGCTATACATTGTGAATTAATACTATACCTAGTACTCCAACAGTATTTTTCACTTTGTGTTGCTATGTGAGGGCAAACTGTTGAAATCTTCACTTAATATATACTAAACTGATCTTCTGTATATAAAGAGAATTGAAAATGAATCTTGATGTGAAGCAAGGGGAGAGGGAGTGGGAAAGGGGAGGGTAGCGGGTGGGAGGGAAGTTATGGGGGGGAAGCCATTGTAATCTATAAGCTGTATTTTGGAAATTTATATTCTTTAAATAAAAGCATTATTAAAAGAAAAAAAAAACTCACTCTCACAGCTGTTGGCTGGTGTGTATCTGCGGAGGCGACACACCCTGTAGTCAGATATGGACTAGAACTCTGCTGATGGGTCTTGCACAGAGGACGGGAGGGGCCACTTTAAATCCCCGTTATCTGGAATGACTGAGTATCAGAGCACCTTGGGAACATGCATGGACACCTGGAACCTGAAACGGAGCTCTTTTCTTGTCTCAGATGGTGACTGTCCCACTACCCTGGTAATTTTACTCTCAGTTCGGAGACTGGCTTTCATCTGTTGCAGAGAGAAGCGGCAGGGACAGGCCTTTGGCACAGTGGAAACACGCACTTGAGATGCAGCAGTACACCCTTCGCTCTCACATCTAATGCAGACTGCAGCAGCCTCTGTACTGAAGCACCTCCGTCCAAGTCCCAGCTCTGCTCCCAGTGCCAGCTCCACATTGTGCACCCCGGAAGGCCGATACGCTCAGTGCTCCCTGCCAACCACAGGGAGACCTGCGTGCAGCCCCCAGCCCCTGGCTTCACTGCGCTTCACCCTGGCTACTGGGAGCATTAGCCTGTAATGGAAGACCTCTCCCTGCCTCTGTGTCTCTGCCTCTCCTCATTAACTAGTACATCAATTAACACGACGTATAGTCTGCTGCCCTGCCTAGGAGAAGGACTGCCACGTTTCTCAAGGGCAGACACACAGCCCCGTCTCCCTGCGCTGTCCTCAGCTCTGGACGGACCAAGACAAGTACTCACGTAGCCATCCAGTCCCCAGTTGTCATTTTCAAACTTGCTCACGAAAATGTCTGTGGGGCCTTTCATCTGAGAAGCTTTGAGAAGTAAGTGGGCCTCCTCCTTCTTGTAGACCCCTGTAAGAGACCCATCAGCCCACGTTACGGGGATTCACGAAGCTCACGACATGGCCACAGCCTCCACTGGAATTGGGACGTGGTGAAGAGACTGTTAGGTCGCAATACACAGAAAATTTGAAATCAAAATATTATTTTACTTTAAAATTTTTTCTTCAGTAATGCTCTGTTTATTAAAGTCCTGGTCTGCCTTGAATAGATTCACTAATTTCTTTTTTTTTTTTTTTTGACAGGCAGAGTGGACAGTGAGAGAGGGACAGAGAGAAAGGTCTTCCTTTGCCGTAGGTTCACCCTCCAATGGCCGCTGCGGCCGGCGCGCTGCGGCCAGCGTACTGTGCTGATCCGATGGCAGGAGCCAGGTGCTTCTCCTGGTCTCCCATGGGGTGCAGGGCCCGAGCACTTGGGCCATCCTCCACTGCACTCCAGGACACAGCAGAGAGCTGGCCTGGAAGATTTCAACATCGCTATTCCACAGTGAGAATAAAAGGAGTACATATTCATTTCTGGTGAGTGAGAAAAATATCCAGCGTTTTGTAGTCCACATTCTATTCCCTCCTGAAGATAGAAACATGCAGAAAACAGACAAAAAATCACCATCCTAATTACACCTACTGATGGTGAGCAGCATGAAGACACAGTCTCCTGGCCACAGAGGTGGGGCTGCCTCTGGACTGAGAATGACGATAGCACCGCCCAGAGAAGAGACAGTGGGCCCACTGGGGGACGTGTGGCGGCTACACATGGCAGCGTACCGAGAAGAGACAGTGGGCCCCCTGGGGGACGTGTGGTGGCTACACATGGCAGCGTACCGGAGAGGAGACAGTGGGCCCCCTGGGGGACGTGTGGCGGCTACACATGGCAGCGTACTGGAGGAGAAGAGACAGTGGGCCCCCTGGGGGACGTGTGGTGGCTACACATGGCAGCGTACCGGAGAGGAGACAGTGGGCCCCCTGGGGGACGTGTGGCGGCTACACGTGGCAGCGTACTGGAGGAGAAGAGACAGTGGGCCCCCTGGGGGACGTGTGGCGGCTACACGTGGCAGCGTACCGGAGAGGAGACAGTGGGTCCCCTGGGGGACGTGTGGCGGCTACACGTGGCAGCGTACTGGAGAGGAGACAGTGGGCCCCCTGGGGGACGTGTGGCGGCTACACATGGTAGTGTACCGGAGAAGAGACAGTGGGCCCCCTGGGGGACGTGTCGCGGCTACACATGGTAGTGTACCGGAGAAGAGACAGTGGGCCCCCTGGGGGACGTGTGGCGGCTACACATGGCAGCGTACTGGAGGAGAAGAGACAGTGGGCCCCCTGGGGGACGTGTGGCGGCTACACGTGGCAGCGTACCGAGAAGAGACAGTGGGCCCCCTGGGGGACGTGTGGTGGCTACACATGGTAGCGTACCGGAGAGGAGACAGTGGGCCCCCTGGGGGACGTGTGGCGGCTACACGTGGCAGCGTACCGGAGAGGAGACAGTGGGCCCCCTGGGGTCGTGTGGCGGCTACACATGGCAGCGTACCGGAGAAGAGACAGTGGGCCCCCTGGGGGACGTGTGGCGGCTACACATGGCAGCGTACCGGAGAAGAGACAGTGGGCCCCCTGGGGGACGTATTGCGGCTGCACATGGTAGTGTACCAGAAGCGGGAATCAGTAAGTAAACAATGGGTGAACATGAAGCAAACCTGTGCTGAGCCCACAGCACCCTGTCATGGCAATTGTCTCGATGGTTTCACAGGAAAGGCAGGGATGAGCTCCTAGGAACTGAGAGACGAAGTCCCCAGTGTCATGTCGCAGGAAGAGTTTCACTGGACACGTGGGGGAGGGAAGGGAGCCCACGGCACCCAGAGGTGCCATCCGCAATCCAGCAACTCCACGTTCTGTGGAAAACCCTAGAAGTCCAAGACAGGATGCCAGTTCTGTGAGCTGTGAATGTCTCCTCGGGAGAGTTCTATGGGGATTCAACAGCAGCAGCCAGCAGACCACCAGCGTCCTGAGGGCCCTGTCCCCACTGTCCTCTCATTCCCAGGGGACGCCCTCCCGCCCAAGAGGTCTGTGAGCACAGACTCATCCGGAAGGACTCGGAACCCAGCACTCCCTGGTCCAGACTCAGACTTCCCACGCTGAACCAGGAGGCCAGTGCACTGAATTCCCACCGCAGCATTTTCTTTGGGAAAAAAAATCACGAAGAAAGATGGTATCCAATATATTTGGGCAGTAATAAGGAATCTGAATATTTTAAATACTCCACATGAGTAGACTTAGAGTACCTGATCTAAATCACTTACGCATTTAGGGAGAGGAGGAAGGAAATGTGTCGTGTGGAGACCTTGAATTCCTGAATACCTCCCTGTCGAACGCCTATGAGTGGCAATGATTTTGCTTCTGTCCTCAGTCTAGACATATGCATTACTTTTCATTGTTTTCCTTCCCCAGCACGCAGGAAGCATGGATGGAGAGATGGGGGAAAGTTGGCCTGCCACCAGACTCCCCCAGACTCCCCCAGAGCAGCCACTGGCCGTCTATTGCTCAGTGAGACAGTGGGGGACTTAATGCCCCTGTGGTCAGAACCAGGGCTGCATTTGGGGATGGCTCTCGGAAACTCTCAACTTTAGGGGAAAGAGCAAATTTTTAGAAAAAATGGTCCAATTAAAAAAAAAACACTAGATTTCGGCTTGAATGTGACACTGTGCTTACTAAGAGTGTGTACCCTCAAGATTCTGACAGCCGAGTTCAGTCATAGCCCTGACAATGATCACCGTGTCACCCTAGGAAAGCTATGCAACTGGCAGCGGGCGCTCGCTCTCTCTCTCTCTCTCTCTCTCTCTCTCTCTCTCTCAGGAGAAAGTGAATATAATGGGTGATTGCATCATAGGTTTAATGTAAGAATGAAAGTGATAATTCTATAAAGTGTTTAACACAGAGCCTGTTGCTATGTTGTGATCATGGAATGACCAATGATATAGTGCCATTTGCGGACCCACACATCTGATACACATCCCAGATCTTAGCGTGCTACGTGCATAACCTTGAGCAAAGGGCAGCAGTATGTGCAAAAGTTATTACAATAGTTTCCTGGACTCGTCTCGTCATCTTCAACCTGAGAAGATAACAGGAACCGGCCACGTTTACTCAGACGCAGCCGTGAAACGCAGAACACTCAAAGAGCACACGGCACGCTCAGTGCTTCCTGAGCCGGATCCCCACGGGACAAGGCCACGGCCCACGTGTGCTCACACCACCACGTGCCTGGTGAAAGCTTGCAGCCTACCTGTCAGTTTCAGCTCCACCTGAGAAGCTGCCGTGAAGGTCGCGTTCACCTTACTGCTGGTTGCGTTGAACCAGTCGACGACGAGAGTTGCCAGCTGTCTTTTCCCTAAATATTCATAGTATCCTTTCCACACCGAAGTGACGAAAAACACATCTGAAGGAACTGCAGGGAACGAGGGGAGGAGACGGGTGTTAGGGCTCACACAGCTGTGAGACGCAAGCATGTCTACACTCAGAAGGCACAACCGTGTTCGCGGGAGCCCGGGTCAGCAGCAGTGCCGGAGACAACGACAGCCTCACGCCTTCACGGCGTGTGTCACCGGCAGAAACAGGAGGAGCACCGCGGGGCCGTGCGGGAGCCCGAGCACAGCTCGCTTAGCAGGCCTTCCCAGGCGGTGGGTATGCTGAGTGGGCGCTGCCAAGCTTAGGTGCACCGTGCCTACCAGCAAATAGACTGAGCTGACCATGGAGTCAACACTGCTGTCCCCCTGGGAGCCAAGTCTCCTCCTGGACAGGCTCCCAGGGCTCAGCAGCACTGACACCAGCTGGCAGGGTCTCTCTGTCCTCCACACACCTGCATTTCCAGGCACTACCTTGACTGGACACACATAGCTTGTGAACACAGAGGTATTTCGTATCTTTGGCCTTTATTTTGTAAGGAGGGTCAATCTCTCTCTCATTCATGCTCTCCTATTCTACTTTAACCTTGTATAAAATATGCCAACATGCCCAAGGAAGGTGGAGTCAATGATCTCCAAGTCATCTATACGTATGCATATTTATATATATAAAATCCAGAGATGGAAGGGATGGAATCTTTCTTAAACATAAATTCATCTGGGACGGTAATATTTTCAAACGTTATTAAAATAGTCGCCTGTTCTCATTCTTTTCAAAAGACATTAACTTTGGTACATCTCTGCTAATAGGCATAAACATTTGCCATTTTCATAATATAAAAATGAATAGTATTACAATGGAATAACCTACCCCGATGATTACACTAAATTGCTCTTTTTGCTCACGGTGTGCTTAAATCGTCTAATTAGATAGGATCTGCTGTAGGTGGAGATACTCAAAATACATTGTCTGGATCGCTAGGTAGAAACAAGGCTTAGGTTCTTGCCCAATGTACCCTCCAGCAAACCCACGCACACTCAGAGGGGGACACAGCACAGGTGCCTTGTGCTCGGGCTCCGCGCTCCTCGTCTCTCGTCCTACACAGGTGAAACCCACGGGACTTGGCCTTGCAGGGAACAGGCTAAGGAGGAGCATGGGCAGTATCTTCCTCTGGGTTGGAGGAGACCCATTTTCCTAATAATAATAGGAAAAAAATCAGCAAAAATGGATATATTGAGTCAAAAATCTGACATATTTGCCTATAAATAACTGACATTAAATACTTCTGCTTACTCATCGGGGTCCTTCCAGAGGCTCCTGGTATGATCAGCAACACCAAAATGATTTTGTTTTCCTTTAGTGAAATTACTATCCTTGCAGACAGCGTGGTTTTCCCTAATTGGAATTGACTTGTTCGGCCAGAGATGTGATGCATTTGTTCCAGCCATTCACTTACGGGGATTGTGCTGGTGGGGCTCGGGAATGGGGCCTGTCCGAGGGCGGGGTGGGAGGGGGAGCACTCAATGTCTCAGAAGTGGATTCATCCTGTGCAAGTGTGTGCAACACTCACAGGCCAGGGACGGTGTGTGTGGGCCCTCTGCTGAGTCGGGAGTCGTTGCTGGTGGTGTGCGGGGTAACAAAACAACAAATAGGTGAGTTGTATTAGGTCCTGTCACCCGGATGATGCCAAATTTAATTAGCCCTTCCTTCCAGAAAGAGAAAAGGTGTGTCAGTGATAAGGTTATAGCTCTGGGTGTCAAATCTACAAAAAGACCTGGGTATTCCAGTGTCTGAGCACAAAATAAGCAAATAAAACGCTGACCGGGGACGAATAATGAGCTGATTGTGTTTCCTTCCTCGGGGGGACACGTGTTTCTGGAATACAGCGCATCTACTTCTGCAGTGGATTTACACGTCGTATTGAGGTAAAGCAGTCTAGAGAGACTACAGGGGAGTGTTTGTTTTCCCCTTCACTGTGTAGGTGGAGAGATTCCTTTAAACCTGTTGATTTATTTTGCCTCATCTAAGAATTACAAGTGGAACACAGCCTCCTGCGTTTGCTGCATTATAAATTCCTCTTCACATCCAAGAAGACAATGGAAACCTTGAGTCAGAAAGAGACTAGACAAACAGCCTGGCGTATCTGCAAAGATTTTACTATTCCTGGAAACAATCATAAATAAGCAAACTAGGCCTAAGTTAATGTGATGTGGAGACACGTGCTGTAATTCACACGGCATTCAGATGTTTAAGGCAGATTCACAACGGCCGAGGATTTCATGCAGTGAAAGCTTTCTTGGGAAAGGGCTGCGTTTTCTCAGTTTGCTGTTAATGGCTTTTACAAGGCCCTAGCTCCAACACCGCTCTCATGAACACACTAGAAGGCGGCATGTCTGGACTGGTGAGGCGGGGGCTCCCTCTGTGCTATTCAGGAACCACGTTCGCTGTACAACCCTCTTTATAAGGCTCTCCATATGCCACGTCATGTTCCCAAGACCACACAGTGTGGCCTGGCCAGACGCCCAGGGTGTCTGTGCACCCCCGGCGGCACCACCACAGGGCTGCTTCCCGCGTGCTGTGACGTCGTTCCACTGGGCGACTCTCGGGAAAGGAGTCGAGATGGGCACAGGCTTGGTGTCTTTACGTAACCGAAACATTAACTTTGCCATGGACGCGGGGATTCAAAAATGCCACTGTTAAAAATCGTTTCACTGCAGAGGATAGATCACTCCATTTGATTGAAATCTATAACTGTTCTGGAATACAAACCTGGAGTTTTAGTAACTGTTTCATTAACTTCTCTCACTCCTTTACCTACAAGTAAAAAGACAAATTATCATTTTCAAAAGCACTTAACGTTTGAATAAGGTTGAAAAAATGTCAAATTGAAGCACTTTTCCTCTCTCCAGAGTTTGTACAAAGGATGAGTATCGTACACAAACGCGTCTTAAACCGGATATTCCCGCAGGTGGGCAGGCGGCGTGTGCAGAGGGCAGGGCCTCTCCACAGGCCCTGGCCACTGACGGTGCTACAGAGAGCCTTGCAAACAGGGTGGCTGGGGCACTCTTCTCTTCTGTGATGTGCTGTCGGGGAGATCCCGCCCCGAACTACAAGGCAGTCACTACAACAACTGAGACTTTTTACAGCTCTCCTGATTTTCCAATCCCTCTCCCAAATCGGTGACTGGATAACTTAAAGCTGAAGAGCATCAGCTTATTCCCACGGTGTCTATGTGGCCTATGCATTACATTTATCTCCCAATCCCTCACACTTCTAGAGTTCTATCAGGCTACAAATCACCGTTTTTCAAAGCCGTAGTTCTGACAGGAAAGGCCATGGAAGTACATGGAAGGTCATGGAAGTACATGGAAGGTCATGGAAGTACCTGTCTTTGCAGACGACACAAAGGCTCCAGGATCTAAAGCCAAAGCCACTCACTTTATCACATCGCACCTCTGCCGTTTGCGCTGCTCACGTTCAATGTGCGCCTGCTCTGCGTCTGGCTGGGCACAGGTGAAGCCTGCTCTCTCCAAAGCTGACCAAAGGTATCACTCTCCTTAGCAAATTCACGCATTTTTAAGTAATCAATGGGTCATTTCTACGCTGATTACTCTCACAAATTCAGAGAGAAAATCAGCATCAAAACCACATAGAGATACATTCTATCACCAGGTGATGTGGAGCGTTAAAAACACGCTGACAGCCCAATTTATATGTTCTCAGATGTTTGGTGGTATTTGTCCATTCTAATTCTCAAGGACAGACTTCTCTGAAAATACATGATGCACTGTTTTCCTTGTGACACAGGAAGGTCTCCTTCAGTCAGTTCGTTTTCTCTTACAACACAATGCGGGCTACATGCTTCCTTTGTTGTGCCTCCATAAGTCAGCCCTCACCAGATGCGCACACACACACACAGCTGGCGCACCTCGGCGTGGTCCCGGCAGGGGAGTCGGTGGCGTCATTCCCACAGCCAGGTGCTTATGCATCCATCGCATCCTCAGCCTGGACACCTGCCTCGCGGGCAGCACCCCTCCTCCCCGCACATCAGGAACACACTCCCCTCCCTGGGCGGTGACTTACTTTTACAGACAGGCGACTTCCCTGTCCATTTCATATCTGCCTTACACGTCCTGTGCTCTGATCCACCCGCAAGGAAGAACCCTGGGTGGCAGGTGTACACCAGGGTGTAGCCAAACGTGGGGAGATCAATGGCTCTCACGTCAGCGTGTGCGGGCGTCTCTGGCTGTCGGCAGGCATGAGCTGGAAAAGTACGGATTCCATTAGGAAACCCAGAAGCTCTGTTCTTTACACAGCTAGCACATGAGTCTCAGGTCAATAGGGCAAAGGCACTTGAGAATGGAAATAACCACGAGGGTGCTGAGTGTGTTGCCAATTTCTGTATAGAGACCTGAGGCGGAGCTTGTAGCTTGAAATAAACATAACATTTCCGATATGCTATTCAGATACAGCATGTGTTGCATATCCCTAAAAGGCCAGGCTTAGGAGACACACTCACACACACACTCACACACAGATTGGAACATACTTAGAAATTTGCCTTTCTTTCTAGAAAGGTTATTATTCAATTAAATTAATGGAAAAATTCAATGTATATTATTAGATTCACAGTATTTCCTTTAAAAATATAATTTAGGAATAAATGAAGTTCTAATGTTTATTTTATTTGAAGGAGCTTCAAAAATTAATGAAAAAGTCATGTTATTTTTTAATTTCAGCATCACATGAATGTCTTGAAGGCCCCTAATATCGCAAATAACTTCATTCTTTATAAAGTTCACGTGTGTGTCTCAAAGAAAGGATCTGGAAATTACGAAGCAGATTTACAACTTTTAAATGGTGAATGCAGTTGCTTGAAGGATTGTCAATATTTCACACTGTGGCAAGCATTAACACTGCCAAATTAATGAGGCCCTGATATTAGGATCTCTGCTACCCACACGCATACATGCCCTATCCACATACAGTCTGAGCACTCAGTGCAGGACAAGACGGTTCTGAGGGGAACACATACCTGATGATACGAACACTCACACCAAAGGACACCATCTATCACATTGTTCCTCCAGCAGTCTACTAAGGAGCTCGTGACTGACATGGGGAGAGTGAAGCACTGTATCTCACTACAGTCACAGCAGACGGGAGGAATGGCTGACCCACTAAGCTTACAGGTAGCTTCTTTTTCTAATTCTCATTATGAAGTCACACAATGAAATTTGATCTTTAAATAACTTTATCTACTCATGTACAGCTCAATCCTAGATCAAGTATAGCCATGAGAACACTCCCACTTGGCATCTGATACCCATTTCCTGCGTGGCCACCCCTCTGCTCATCTGACGCCAAGGTGAGCAGTAACGGCACACAAGTGAGCTCCCTCCAGAACGTCAGCTGGCACGTCACTCACTTATCTTGGTTTCCAGCCATTTCTCAGATTGAGTGGGCCTCAGTGTCACCTGGACAGCTTGCTAGACTATCGATGCCCTCTGGCCTTCGGCCCGCCCACCCCTTCCTCCGGAGTTGTCTGACAGGTCTAGGTGCCTTGAGAAGCAGCAGTTACCACAGACCCCCCGCAGGGCTGACACTGCTGTCCTAGGAGCCCAAACTTTGAGAAACACCCGGAGGAGAGGATGACGGCATCACAACTGGCCAGGTCCTCCTGTCTCCCGTGAAGGTGGACACTTCCCAGACCTCTGGGATACCCAGCTCCTGCCGCCAGCGGGGAAAGGGATCCCACTTACGGATGCACTCTGTCTGAATCCCGCTCCACGTTAAATTGGCCAGGCAAGTTCGAGTCGTAGAGCCTTGGATATGGTAGCCTTTCCTGCACCTGAAGAACACCACGCTTCCAACCTGGAGGGGAAACCAACACGGGATTCAGAGCAAGGCAGCTCCCTCCAGGTCAGCGCTGTGCTCCACAGCAATTGCCAGCACAGACGTGCGCCAGTGCTCCCTCGGTCGTCTCCAGTTTCTGTGTGCATCAACAAGCACACCCGACCACACGTTACAGCCCCACATGCCAACACACACCCGACCACATGTTACAGCCCTGGGTGTCAACACACACACCCAACCACACGTTACAGCCCCACATGTCAACACACACCTGACCACACGTTACAGCCCTGGGTGTCAACACACACACCCAACCACATGTTACAGCCCCACATGTCAACACACACCCGACCACACGTTACAGCCCCACATGCCAACACACACCCGACCACATGTTACAGCCCCACAAGTCAACACACACCTGACCAGACATTACAGCCCTGGGTGTCAACACACACACCCAACCACACGTTACAGCCCCACATGTCAACACACACCTGACCACACGTTACAGCCCCACATGCCAACACACACCTGACCACACGTTACAGCCCTGGGTGTCAACACACACACCCAACCACATGTTACAGCCCTGTGATCCAACACACACACCCGACCACACATTACAGCCCTGTGATCCAACACACACACCTGTAGCCAACACACACACCTGACTACACATTACAGCCCCGTGCATCAACAACCACACGTTACAGCCCTGCACGCGGCAGATTGCACAGTGAACCACGTGGTCCTGGACTTGGGGAAACATGACCAGCAGGAGGCTGTTCATTCATGTTGCTGTAACTTTAGTTGTACAGATCACAAGGACCTCGTGTTCCCGTTGGCTCCTTACAAGGGATCAGAGGAAGCTGCTGCTAAATTGAATCACCATTAAGTGCCTCTGACACTACACTGTGCACAGGCCAGTGAAGGATTACTGAAAACAAAGGTGATCAGTGGCAACCAAGCTTTCACTTTCCGTTGAGTCAGTGAGAGTGACAGATGGCACTTGCCATTATTCTGAGATACTCGGCTTCAAGTATTGATATCCAAGGTGCACTTATCTGAAGCGGTCTTCAGGACCTAACCTAAAGCAGACGAGTCTCGACCTCTCAGCTGCTGGGGAGGATTTCTCTGGTGGGATGAGGAGGGCGTCAGGAGAGAGCAGAGTGCTGCTGCCTGCAGGACGTGATGTAGTGCTCACACTACACTACAGTGCTGAGGCTGGACCTCCAGTGGCTGAGATCCCACATCCCACAGCTCTGGGGTTCAAAGTCACCTCACCTGAGAGCCATGTAGCGGGTTGATTTCTTAAGATGGTTACAGCTTCACCCCTCATTACCTTCTGTTTTAAGGTATTCACCCAAAATTAACTGAACTATTAATGTATACGTTGTGAAAAGTCAAATGAACATCCCAAAGTGATACTCAGCGTACTAACACATCTCAGGGCTTCAAGAGGTCACTAGGAGAAGATATCACAAGTAATCTTAGAATAAGGGATCTGAACACATCTCTTTTTCCTCTCTCTCTCTCTTTTTTTTTTTTTTGCTATTTGTCCATTACATCAAGTCCCTGAATGAAGTCTTCTGTGTGTAGATATTCAGAAATAAGTGAACTTGATCTGAGAATCGCCATGAGTTTAGCTGACATACAAACTCATGCATGCTTTCAAATACAAATGTAGCAACTATTACATATATAACACATATGGTTATCCTGAACTTTTCTAAAGATTTATTTATTTGAAAGTCAGAGTTACAGAGAGAGAGAGAGAAATAGAGAGAGAGAGAGAGAGGAAGAGACACAGAGGGAGAGAGAGGAAGAGACACAGAGGGAGAGAGAAATCTTCCATTTCCTGGTTCACTCCCCAAATGGCCACAATGGCCAGGGCTGGGCCAGACCGAAGCCAGGATCCAGGAGCTTCTGCTGGGTGTCCCATGTGGGTGCAGAGACCCAAGCACTTGGGCCATCCTCCTCTGCTTTCCCAGGAACATTATCAGGGAGCTGGATCAGAAGTGGAGCAGTTGTGCCTTGAACCAGCACAAATATGGGATGCCGGCATTGTAGGTGGCAGTTTTACACACTACATCACACTGCTGGCCCCAAGGATATCCTGATTTTGATAGTAAAAATGTATGCAGAATCCTCTTTTAATGAATCTTATTTGTGCAACACAAAAAAAGATACAGTAGGCCGGAGCTACCATTCAATAGGCTAATCCTCTGCCGTGCGGCGCCGGCACACTGGGTTCTAGTCCCGGTTGGGGCGCTGGATTCTGTCCCGGTTGCCCCTCTTCCAGGCCAGCTCTCTGCTGTGGCCAGGGAGTGCAGTGGAGGATGGCCCAAGTGCTTGGGCCCTGCACCCCATGGGAGACCAGGAGAAGCACCTGACTCCTGCCATTGGATCAGCATGGTGCGCTGGCCGCAGCGTGCCGGCCGCGGCGGCCATTGGAGGGTGAACCAACGGCAAAAGGAAGACCTTCCTCTCTGTCTCTCTCTCTCACTGTCCACTCTGCTGTCAAAAAAAAAAAAAACTAAAAAAAAAATATACAGTAATAATAATGGACATACATGGGGTGGGGGCTGTGGGTTAGTGGTTAAAGCTGCTGCCTGCAATGCAGCATCCCGCGTGAGCACCAGCTCGTGTCCCAGCTCCTCCACTTCGACCCGGCTCCCTGCTTATGGCCTGAGAAAAGCAGCGGAATAAGACCCAAGTGCTTGGGCACCTGCCACTGGTGTGGGAGACCTGGCTGCAGCCCTTGGCTCTTGGCTCCTGGAACCATTTGGGAAGTGAACCAGCAGATGGATGATCTCTATCTCTCTCTGTCTCTCTCCATGTCTCCTTCTATGTCTCTCCTACGTCTCTGTAACTCTTTCAAATAAAAAATAAATCTTTACAAAATTAAAATAGACAGATTTACATGTGAACGACATTTTATGTTTAAGAGAATGGTGAAATGAAAGTGGAATACCTCATATCCCCGGGAGCTATTCTGGATTCCAAACTGAGGGGTGCCAGGGTCCGGGCAGCTGTTATGAGCAGGATCTGAAATCAACAAGTTAAAGAAAACATAATCATTACGGTTATTCTAACATATTTTATTCAATTCTAACATCTTTTGAAGTTGAGAAATTTCTGTTTTGGCAAATGTCCAGTGTTTTTCGCGAAAGTTAAGAGTTCAAGTGTATGCCATGTTCGTCTTTCCTCGGACATCTTCCTTGGACGCTGACCTCTGGTTCGTTTTCAACCTGTGACAGCTTTGTAGTTCCCTCCCGTAGAGGAGTAAGTGCCTTCCGCTCTCCACTGCACTCTCCCGTGTGCGGTCGGCAAGTGTATTCTCTTCTGCAAATATCATTCGGTTTATGAGGGCTCAGTTGCTGTCCATCTCATTTGGTCATCCACTGTGTTACTGCACATTTCTGGGGTTTTACTTCCTCAAGATTTCTAAACGAGGGGGCCACTCAGCGCTCGTGAGCAGAGGGACACGGGAGACCACGGTGACCCTTTGCAAACAGCCCTGAGCAGTCAGGGAGCCCCACGGCTCTCCTGCTCCAGCTGCTTGCAGAGAAGCGGACTCGACATCTCCATCACTCGCTTTCCTGGGCAGCTGCTCACCAGGGAGAGCACAGAGAAGGCTCCGTGAACCAGGAGGGTAAGTCAGATGACACTAAGCATTCCTTTAATTATGGAGAACAATGCCTCCATTACATTATCTCTAACTCTGTCTTCCTTTTTAAATAGATACCACTCCATTTCTTAGAAAACAACCAGGGCTGTAAATCATTACTTTTTACTGCAAATTTGCAAAATGAAGCTCGGTAAAAGTGGGTGGTCAAATTAACCCACCAGTAAGGCTGGAATGTGCAGTAGCAAAGCAGCAGCCGGGCTGTCTCTGTGGTGGGGGAGTCTGGGGCCAGGACAGGAGCCCTGCCTTTCTGGGAACAGTGCAGCCAGCTGAGATGTTTGGAGACCGGGAGACTCCGGACTGAGGGCAAAGTTACTCTCGCAGTCTCTGGCTTACCAAGGCTGCGATCACGCAGCTGATTCCTGTGTACACAGAGTGGTGCCCTGCACAGAGCGTTCCCTAGGGACGTCATCTCCACAACCACACGCACTCCGGTTTTAGGGTACACAGAGCCATTACCAATGCAGATGGGCTGCACCCCGCTCCAGGAGCCGTCGGCTTGGCACACTCTTCGGGAAGACCCCACGAGGATGAACGGAGACTTGCACTGGAAGAGGACTTCCGACTTGTAGGTGAAGCTCTTCCCGCTCTGCCTCCCCTCGGCGGGCGTGCCAGGGTCTCCACAGAACACGGCTGCAGGAAACAACCCAAGACGTCACGTCACCTCCGGGGCGCCTGGGTTCGGTCAGGCCCCGGAACTCCTCTGGGGAGTTTCTGTTAACTCTTTCAGGTTTGCCAGTCAGGAAAGCCCCTGACCCCAGGCCCACCGTCTCCAGTGCCGCAGGGCTGGAGCTGGGGCCGCTCAACGCCGTGCTGCCCACCGCCCCCCGCAGGCTGTTCCCCGGGCGGAGTTCAGAACTTACGCAGGCACTGAGGGACCTCTCCCTTCCACACGCCGCGCCCTTCGCAGGAGAGGATGGCGGAGTGAGAAAGCTGGTAGCCGTCCACGCAGCTGTAGCTGATGCTGGAGCCCCAGCGGAAGTCGCTGCCTTCCACCCTGCCGTTGTGCACCTGCGGAGGCTGAGTGCACAGCACCGCTGTTTCGAAGAAGAAGCAGCGGTCAGGCCACATCCCAGAGAGCCCAACGCGGCCCCATGGTTCAGCCCGCCCACGCTGCCATCCCACGAGCGCTTGTCACAAGCGAGTCACTGAGGGAGACAGCGCATACAACAGCAGTGGGAACGCACCCTTCCCTGGCTGCCCAAGCTCCTACTTCACAAGTACTGACGATTCACCTGTGAGGTTCGGGGCCCGAGTGCCCTGAGCAGAGAGAGCAGGCAGTGTGCGGCCCCAGGAGGGGTCAGCAAGGGGAGGCGGGGTGGCAAACGGCTGGGATGCACTGCCGGTGCCGTCTCTAATGAACGCAGCGGGTATGAGAAAGAGCAACAGGCCAAGACACTGCTGCCATGACCGTCACCTAGAACCTCCCAGCACACAGTGCACTTAGGGCCCCGGACGGAACAGGTGCATCGTTAGGAGTTGAGAGAGAAAGAATGGAAGACAGGAAGATCCTTCACCTCCCCGGGGACAGAGAGGAAGGAGGTGGCCATCACAGGAGAGGGGATAGTGGGTCAGGCTTTAGGGGTCCTAGAGGCATCATGAGAACCCGTCCACACAAAACCCTGGATCCTGGGAGCCCAGTGGAGACACCACCTCCTGTTCCTTCACTTACCGCTGATAGGGAGGTAGGTAGGTAGGTAGGTAGATAGATGAGAGAGAGAGAGAGAGAGAGAGAGAGTATCATAAAAAGAGTGATTTGATACTGGTAAATGTATTTTCAAGGATCCTTAGCCCAAATGAGGGCTTCCTAGATGCAAGCTGAGCCAAAGAAAACGCACACAGCACCCGCCCAGTGCGCCTGGCACACCTTTGCAGACCGGCTTGCTCTGGTTCCAGGTGCCGTCCCTGGTGCAGCGGATCGTGGCCGCCGCGGCGGGCTCCATGAGATAGCCAGGGTTGCACTGGTAGTTCACTGTGCTGTTGAAGGTGAAGTCGCTCCCAAACTGGATGCCGTTGGGCAGCGTGCCCGGGTCTCCGCAGCTCACGACTGCCGGCAGCAGGGAGAAGCAAGAGAAGCAGAAATCGTGAGAGGGGGAACCACGGTCCTGCAGCTGCCACTCAAAGTGCTGAATCCCGAAAGGGATGAGTCCTGCGCTGGACGTCTTCCCGAACTGCCCTCTTTGGCAGCCCCATTTCTGTTCTCTGGGTGGCTGGCTGAGGGAAGCCAGCGCCCTCCCACGACCGGCCCTGACAGGCTCAGGGGGCCCTCACTCAGCCAGGGTCAGGCCCAAACACTTGCCCTCCCTGGAGACTGAACTTCCCACAGACACACAGGCTGGACGTGTTGTAGTCACAGTCCCCAAGAACTGGGAGCTTAGTGCTGCTTCGCCCACGTAAGACGGTGGAGAAAAATGCTTAGGAACCGAAGAAACAGACTCATCCCAAACACAGGTATAAATCAAACACACACCTCCCTGTTTTCTCCATGAAATTAAAAACTAATAAAACTCGTTCAAACGGCAACGTCTGCTTCTCTCTGCTTCTGTCGAGCGGATCCGCTAGCACCGGGCTGGAGCACAGCGCGACGCGGGTTACTAACTTGTGCAGTCCGGAGCCGTGCCGGTCCAGGTCCCGTTGGCGGTGCAGTGCCGGGTCATGAGCCCCGCGGTCTTGTAGCCCTCCCAGCAAGCGTAGATGACGGAGCTGGAGAAGAGGATGCCGTCACTGCTGACGATCATGCCGTTGGTGGGCGTGCCGGGATTTCCACAGGACACGGCTGGGGAGGAAACACAGAGGGCTGACCTGGGACCAGTGCTGACGGGCAAGGAAGAGCACGGGAGAAGACAGGGTTGGAGTTGAGCAGCTGCACGTTCATTACAAAAGCACCGAGAATGTTCGCAGATCTCGGCCCCATTTTGCCATGGGATTCGCAGGTTTATGTCACCAGGGAGCTACGCGTGTGAAGCTGAAAACTCACGCTGTCTCTTCCAAAGCGCACGCTTCCCATCAAGTTGAAACAGGACTTGGAGCACTGCGTACCCAAGGCTGCTGCTTTGGGGCTGAGCTCATTAGACGGAGCCCCAGGACTCCGTAAGCGTGTGTGTTACACAGAAGCAGCCCCTGCACCTACGGGCTGTGATTATAAACTCAGCGGCGAACTCATTTTGGAAAACAGAGTGCTGAGGACTCTGGCTGGCTGCACCTCAGTGGACGTGAAATTCGTCTCAACGCCACCACGCGGGAAGAGGCCCGCACGCGGCCGCACCACGTGCGGGCACTCAGGCCCGGCTGCTGTGGGTCAGGGCGGCGGCTCTGCGCCCCACGTCGGCCCGTGCCCTCCTCAGTCGGCAACGGGAACAGCCCACAGCTGCTGGGTGCGTTTCAAGCTGAGGACCTCATTCGGTACTTTTGGGGTTTTCTGCCCATTTTCGTTGAGTGTATTTAGTGGGATTGTTATGTTTCTTTTTAACCCTAGCATGAAAAGGCACAGTAGGCAGACGAGTACAGGATGTGATTCCTGGTTGCACCTTAATTACCGCATCCCAGGACGACCCAAAAACGACCAGCAGCTTTCAAATGGTTTTTGCATATTTATTTGCTCCCCTTTCACATCTAGCCTGAAAACAAATATATTTTTTCTTAAAAATATGGAGGTACACAGGCTGCAATGTTGTATAGGGGTTAGAAGGTTTTTTAATCAGCTCCAGCATTTTTATTTTCAGTGGACATACACAGGTGTACGTATACCTGGGCTATCATGTGATGTGTTTTCTTACATGTATACACCGTGTGATGCCCAACCACGGTACGTGTTTCACCCTTTCAAGCATTTTGCATTTCCAAGTAAAGCTTCCTAAATCCTATCTTTTAGTTTCTTTTTATTTTTTATGTATATGAGGTGAACACATTTCATGTATTTCTTTTTTTTATATTTAAAAGCAAGATTTATTAAAGTCAAAGCCCTCCATCCGTAGTGGCATGGAGGGGGCTCCAAGAGAGGAAAACTCCCAAATGGTCCATGGCAGTTGAGCTGGTAAGCACAATGTTGATTGGCATTCAGTTACAAGGCGGGACGAAGCCCATCACAGACCTGGCTTACATCCTTGATCCTCTCTGGCTTGCTCCTGATAGAACAAAAATCCACGGGGTGGGGGGGCAGATTTAGGAGCACAGAGAGACTTCTCCTTTCTTTCTTTCTCACTCTTTCTTTTCATTCACAATGATGTGCTTCTAGTTTGCACTGGCAATTTCAGAGATTGCTTCCCTTATTATAGTGAAGCAATGCTCACCCAACTTTGCAAGATTTTTGTATTGTGCAACGCAGTATGGACAGGCACAGACTATTTGAGAAATACTGTCAGCATTGCAACATTTTCATGATACTTTTTAAAAAGATGTATTAATTTATTAATTTACTGGAAAGGCAGAGTTACACAGAGACAGGAAGAAAGAGGAAGGGAGACTGAAATATCTTCCCTCTGTTAGCTCCTCCAGCAACAGCGGGAGCTGGGTTGGGCTGCACCAGGAAGGAGCCCAGAGCTCCATCCAGGTCTCCCATGTGGGTGGCAGGGACCTGCATTGGGCCATCTCCCACTGCTTTCCTATGCCCTTCAGCAAGGAGCTGGATGGGAAATGGAGCACTTACGTGGGAAGCTGGCATCGCAGGCGGTGGGTTAATCCACTGTACCATGATGCCAGCCACTCACGACTCCTTTGTGTATTTAGCTGCTGATGGATAAGCTAGCTTCTCAGGGTTTTATAGGACATTTTTAAAAGGTCTAACCTTAGAACAGTCAGATGCTGTTCTAAGAATCCTTTGCACTGTCTGCATTAGGTGCAGTGCAGAAGTGACAGCTCAGGAAGCTCTGTATTCAGATGAGCCCATGCGTGCTTCGCTAGACTAGAGTCATGGCTCTATCACAGACATTTCTCACTCTAGACTTTCATTTCAGCTCTGGGTCAGCAAGTCTGGAGCACACGGAAGTGAACGGGACAGAATGTGTGCAGGCCGAGGTGAACAGCCCCGGGTTTCACGTTCCATGTTCCGCTCCCGGGGCGGCCATGAAGGCTGTGCTCATCGTACACCTCGCTTAGGCTGCAAAGCGAGGTTCAGGCTCGCTGTTGTCTGTGCCACTCCCCAGAGTGAAACGCTGCCCCGCTGTGAGCACTCTATGTCCAGGCATCTAGAATGCTCCCGGCTCATGCCCAGTGCCGCCTGCGTGACGTCTCAGTGAATGTCTAAACATGAACTAAAATTCCGGAGAGGATGCAGCCCTCAACCTTCTAATGGGAAGGATAAATTAAGACCTGGACCTGTGATACCACGACTGCAGTTGCACAGAATGACATCTAGGGACCAGCACAGTGGTCCACTGGGGAGTCCCATCCGGGATGTTTAAGTCCTCTCTGCCCCTCTTCCAATCTAGCTCCCTGCCAATGTGCCTGGTGAGGCATATATATATGCACTATATATATATATAGTCCAATATAATTTATTTTTTTGACAGGCAGAGTTAGACAGTGAGAGAGAGACAGAGAGAAAGGTCTTCCTTCCGTTGGTTCACCCCTCAAAGGGTGCTACGGCCGGCACTGTGCCGATTCGAAGCCAGGAGCCAGGCACCTCCTCCTGGTCTCCCATGGGGTGCAGGACCCAAGCACTTGGGCCATCCTCCACTGCACTCCTGGGCCACAGCAGAGAGCTGGCCTGGAAGAGGAGCAACTGGGACAGAACCTGGTGTGCAGGCACCACAGGTGGAGGATTAGCCAAGTGAGCCGCAGCGCCGGCCCAATATAATCTGAGTCTAAATGAGGATCAACATATGGCCATTCTTTATACTGATGTATGTATGCACATACAAATCTGTATTACATATGCAGGCATGTATATGCATCATAGACTATCTTATTATATACAGAAGACTATCACATAATAACATAATAGTCTATAGACATATAGGTATATAGATAATATAGTCTATAGACATATAGGTATATAGATAATATAGTCTATAGACATATTATTTTTTACTTATCAAAAATATAAATAAGAAAGAATTATGGCAAAGAGAAGAAGAATTGAAGCTTAATCTTGATTTGTATTTCTGGTTCTGATACTGTTTGAGCCAAATTAAATAGGAAGTGTTTCACACTTACCAAATACACATTTAATTAGAAGTTTGCTTGCAAGGAATCCCTCATACGCGTGGTCTGATCTGTCTGAACTCCAAACGTGCTCTCCTGAGCTCTAAACCAACCACGTGCATTCCGGCCCGTGCACCCCTGCTGGGGGCAGACGTGGGCGACACATCTACAACATGCCTGCTGTTTCCTCACTCACTGGTGGGGCGTCTCACCGCTTCCTACCTGCCTCCCAGATTCCACACCGGAACGGATTCCCTGCGAATGCCACAGGACCCAGAACACGCCCGAGCTGCCGTGTGGGAGGGTGCTCTGCACAGGCCACCCACAGCCTGGCAAAGACCCGAGCTGAAACCTGCTTGCAGCCTGCAGCACTTCCTGCCTGGGACGCTTGCTGCTCCTCCTCGTGGCTCCTTCGCCCCGCTCGTTCCCCAGGGCCCATCGGGAGAAGCCGAAGCCTCCACTCGGGTTCCCAACTTCCACAGGATGAGGGGCAGTGTGAAGGACCCCTGTTCACTCAGGCCGGATCTCTGCACGCATGCAGTAGGACGTGGATGATGCTCGCGTCACGGCCTTGTGACGGGGCGGGGGGAGGGTTTCACAGTGCAGAGCGTACCCACCTCTGGGGTTTCTGTGGAGTTGTCAGCCATTCTCAGCACAGCCGTGTGGCTCTAGCTACTCACCCTCACACACGGGCTGCAGTCCCGACCACGAGCCGTTGCTCAAGCAGGTCCGCTCGGTGGAGCCCCTCAGCTGGTGGCCCATCTCGCAGGAGAAGCGGAGCAGACTCTTGGTCTTAAACTCATCCCCGAGCCGAGACCCATGGGCGGGGGTCCCTGGGTCGCCACAGAAACCAGGGTTGTTCCCTGTGGGTGTGAACACCAGTGGTCATTTACAGGCGTGTAAGTCTTGGTCGACACACGTTGTTATGTTTCAGTACGGTGGAAAGCTGTTTAATTAAATATCCAACATGGCGTTGCCTGGATGGCATGCTGGTGATTGGGCAAGAGAGATTTTCTTTATGACAAGCCCAAAGTGCAAGAACACAGGGGACTCTTCTTGGGGCCGGCACTGTGGCATAGTGGGTAAAGCCACCCCCTGCAGTGCCGGCATCCCATATGGGCGCCCGTTCAAGCCCTTGCTGCTCCACGTCTGATCCAGCTCCTTGCTGTTGCACCTGGGAAAGCCGTGGAAGACGGCCCAAGTGCGTGGGTCCCCGCGTGGGAGACCTGGAAGAAGCTCCTGCTCCTGGCTTCGCATCGGCCCAGCTCCAGCCGTTGCAGCCATTTGGGGAGCGAACCAGCTGATAGAGGAACTATCTCTCTTTCTTTCTCCTCTCTCTAACTCTGCTTTTTAAATACATAAATAAAAATCTTTAAAACGTAGACTGTTCTTGTGTCACAAATCAAAACAGCCGGCCGGCGCCATGGCTCAACAGGCTAATCCTCCGCCTTGCGGCGCCGGCACACCAGATTCTGTCCCGGTTGCCCCTCTTCCAGGCCAGCTCTCTGCTGTGGCCAGGGAGTGCAGTGGAGGATGGCCCAAGTGCTTGGGCCCTGCACCCCATGGGAGACCAGGAGAAGCACCTGGCTCCTGCCATCGGATGAGCGCGGTGTGCCGGTCGCAGCGCGCTGGCCGCGGCGGCCATTGGAGGGTGAACCAACGGCAAAAGGAAGACCTTTCTCTCTGTCTCTCTCTCACTGTCCACTCTGCCTGTCAAAAAAAAAAAAAAAACAAAACAAAAAACAAATCAAAACAGCCAATTCAATTCACTTGTGAGAGTAAAGAGAGACGTCTGGGAGCAGTGAAGCACTGGGGATGGTGAACGCAGTAGGTGCCCTCTGGAGCAGGTGGCAGCAGCGGGGGTGGCGGGGGGCACACCAGGAGGCAATGAGAGGGGTGACTCTTCACAGCCGTGTCCAGGGCTGCTGGTGCTCTGAACTGAACTGAATTAAAAATACTCATGGAAGAATGAAGAAAGAATGTTCCTAAGTGGATCAGTGTCACGACTGACAATATGGTGCCAAAACGTGGAAGGACTGTGAGGAAGCAGAGAAAAACAATGAAGCGCAGGCCAGGGCACATGGGGCCAAGGGAAGCTTGTCTGAGAGCCAGAGTGCCAGGCTCCTGCAGCCGTGAGAGGGAAGTGACGGGCGCCTGGCACTACCACTGCACACGGCAGGGACATGTGCAGCTGGATTCTGCAGCAGCCGTGTTCCTGCACAATGGTCCCCGTGGGCACGCACAGGTCCCCAGGGGCATGTGCACTGGTCCCTGTGGGCACGCATAGGTCCCCAGGGGCGCGTACGCTGGTCCCCGGGGGTGCGCGCAGGTCCTTGCTGGTCCCCGGGGATGCGTGCAGGTCACCAGGGGTGTGTGCACTGGTCCCCGTGGGCGCGCACAGGTCCCCAGGGGCACGTGCACTGGTCCCCGTGGGCACACACAGGTACCCAGGGGCGTATGCGCTGGTCCCCGTGGGCATGCACTGATCCCCAGGTCCCCACAAGCACGTCTCACCTGTGCAGTGGGGGAGGGCCCCGCTCCAATGACTGTCCTCCTGGCAAACCCGGGTGCTGTTGCCCACGAGGCTGCGGCCCCCGCTGCACGAGTAGTGGACTGTGGCCCCGTAGGTGAACCTCTCTCCGGTCAGCACGGCGTTGGCTGGGACCCCCGGGTGCCCACACGATATGGCTTAGGGAAAAGAAAAGCACACAGGTAAGTGAGCACAGTGCCCCGGGTGAACCAGTTTGCGCTGGTGAGCCCCCTGGGCAGACACGGCTGCACACACGTGCTGGCATGTCCCTGCCATCCCCTGCAGATAGACACAGCCACGTCAGCTGGGGCCACTGCCCCGTGGTCAATTACCCACGCGAAGGAAAGGCTTGGCTGATGGAGCTCTGGCCTTCTAATCCGGACGTACAGCTTTGCTTAGGGCAGGGGTCTACACATTTTCCAGGAGGAAACCCACTACGTGAGTGTTTCCCAGCCATGCTTCATTGACCCCACAAGATCAGCACTCCAGCGAGCCCGAGCAGACAGCAGGGACCCATCCTGTCTCCAGCCAACGTCACGGTCGTGTGCTGTGCTTGGGACAAAGCGCTAAGCCTGCTCTGTGGTCAAGTTCGTGTGTCTGTGAAGACCACTATAATAATTTCTCTCTGAGCAAGAAGCCGTCTAAAACAAGTAAGTGAAAAATGATAGAATACCCCCAGTTATGTCCTAAAATATCTCAGTTCCCTTAAGATCACGCCGAGTCGGGCTCATGGTTTATCTGCAATTATCCTTCAGAAAGGCAGAGTCTGGAACCCGGATTCCCTCGGGAGAGCGAAGCCATCCAAGTACCACCTTAGGGGTAACAGTGACCACCTGTTTATGCTGAGAACGAACTGCACTGAGGCCAGGTCCAGAGACCACTGGCACCAGGGACTGCATGGGGTCGCTAGTGACCAGAGTGACAGACACCGGAGAGGGGTGAGAGGTGGGCAGGCGGCCCCCCGGCCCTTATGTGCGTCATGCAGTGACACTCCTCATCGGGGACCACGCGTGTCTACACAGAGCCCAGTGGGGAGATGGCCACTTCAGGTGAGATGAACGAGAAGGTAGAAAACCACCCGTGAACCAGCAGCGCCGCGCCCCTCCGGGGGCTGGGCTGCGGCAGAGCGGCTGTGCATCTCCGATGCTGCTGTCAGAGACAACGGCGGGAGGTGGCCCCCTGGGAGAAAGGGAACTGGGGAGGACCCCGGCTCCAGGAGACTCGCGGCACAGTCACGCCATCACAACACTAATGGAAGTCTCCGGAAGCCAGGGACGGCCGAGAGGAAATGGTTTGAAAAGAAAGAAGAGAGCTAGTTTCTCGGGCAGGGAGAGCAGATGCAGGCACAGCCAGGGCGGAGGCCTCCACGCTGCCACGCACGTCTGCTACGTGAGGCTCAGCCTTTTCTTCTCTCAGCGATCGTCCTTCTTTTCCACGGAAGCCGGCTCTGCTGCGGGAGGGGGAACTGGAGACACGGCTCCATGCAGACTGTAAGAGGTCACGTGCGAAACTCAGAAGAAAACACCCGCACCAGACCATGCGGCCTGCACTTCCCGGGCGGGTTAGCACTAGGCGTGTGCCGTGGGCGCTGCTCTCTGCTTTCCTGCCGCACACAGGGTGCGTGGAAAGGGAGCAAGCTGTGCTTGTGCTCGATTTAAAAAGCCAAAGCAAGGAACGGCTTTCCCTCGAGTTCCCTGCGGCCAGCGGACAACCGAGTTCACTAGTGACAGAGGCCAGAGGATGGCCTCCGGGGAGGTGCCGCTGCTGCTGACAGACGGGGCGCTGGTGGGGCCACACGGGGGGCCGTGCAGCCCTCTGTGACTCTGTCTGCAGGGACAGCACCTCCACCCTCCCGGCAGTGCCGGGCGAATCAGGATGCCATGCTGGCGTGGTGTTTGGTGTTGTTTATTATCATAGTCACCACTGACTGCAGGGGACCCCTCACGGGTCTCAGGGCAGGTCCTGCAGACGGAAGGGCACCGACGGACGCCCCCCAGCCAAGCCCTGTGCAGCGTTTCTGAACCTGCGATGGCAGACAGTAGGCTGAGAGATGGCGGTGCTGGGACGGCACAGAGGAAGCGCCCTCCAGGGTAAGCGGAGGCAGACAGAGCTGCGCAGATGGAGCCCAGGGCCCGGGTCCCTTTCTCTCTGGGGCCGGGGCTGCGAGCACGCACCTCAGGGTTTCCCTTTCCCCTTAAAAATAACGCAAGTCGCATTTGGTGCTTCTTGGTCCAGTGGGTCTAACACCCCTAGAATGACCCGACTGGTGAGAGGTAGAACCCGGTCCCCTTTCTCAACACACAAAAATGCGACGTGTGCTGTCGGAGCCCTTCCGGCACCCTGTGGCGCAAAGCCCCCAAGGAATCTCCACTCACCCAAACAGCTGGGCAGGGAGCGGTCCCACAGGCCACTCGCCGTGCAGGTCAGCGCCGACGACCCCAGCAGGTAAAACCCCTTTTTGCAGTGAAACAGGACGCTCGTGCCATACTCGAAGCTCTCCGGTAGGCTCCGCTGCCCGTGGCGGACGGCGTTGTCCACGAAGCCGGGGTCTGAGCAGTTCACCACTGGAAGACAAAGCACCCCGCTCAGCGTCAGGGACAGCACAGGAGGGGCAGCGTGAATTCCACCCACCACTCTGGACCAGGGTGTTTCCAACAATCCCAGCGAGAGCTCTGCTCCCATGGCCACGTTAAGCAAACCAGGTGAATTCCCTTACAGGACTCCTTAGCGACAATGTCTTCTCGGCTTTGTGTGTACGTTCTAAGAATGGATAAATGACACTGGCTGGTGTTCAGTCTGAGGGTCTGTACTCAAGTGTGGATCTCAGGGCAGCGGGCAGTGCAGCGGCCCATTCCCTTGGTACATCAATGCTGTGACACGTAGGACCAAAGCTGTTCCCGCTAATGTCGGACGTGAGTGAAAGCGACACTGCTTCTGTTAGACACGTGGGTGCAGCCAGCCTCTGCCGTGAGGCCCGAGCCCCCAGTGAGAGCGCACGCCTATGCTCTGGTTCCTCCGTCAGCCTAGGTGCCGGCGGGAGGCAGGGAGCCACCAGCCCACACAGCTGCAGCCATGACCTCAGCCTCCTGCGCCAGGTGTTTCCAGGTGTGTCTCAGGCAGGTGCCAGTGCCCCCCCCCCCCACAAGCTGCCATCTGTAACAAGCAGGAAGCGGAAGGGCAGACCCAGGCTCACAAAGCGCCCTGTCAGAGTGGGAGGACAGTGCTGTTTGTAAGTAACCGGAGTTGTCAGAAGGAAGTCTCCAGATCTGGTGCATCCAAGACAAAACAAACAACCCAGCAGCAAATATTCCTAGAGCCCCATCATGCATTGCATCTGTGATTAGGCCACAAACCCTGGAAATGACCGCATCCCCCGCTCAGAGGCAACGTGACAATCCTGGAAGGCTGGCGCCACCTGCCCAGGCCAGGCCGGCTCTGGCACCAGCAGGACCATGGACAGCCTGGCTGGACAGCCGGAGCCCCTGTGCCGGCCCTTCTCCAGGCCCGGGGCTCCCTGGAGGGGGGAGCCTCCCCATGGTGAGAGGTGACACCGTCATTGTGGAAAACCTTCTGGACACAGAGGCGAGATTTTGCTGAGCCCCAGCCCCTTGACACCCTTAAAACAGTGCAACGATGCCGGACGGCAATGAAGGCCCGGAGCCCAGGAGGAGGTGGTGTGCACGCGAACACCGCCGTCGGCCAGCCTGCATACAACTGCCTCAGAGAAGTCCCTTTATAATCCTTCCTGTTCACCCCTGAGGTTGCCTAGGAGATCCCACGGTGTGCCTATGCCAGGGGCACGGAAGCAGCCATAACTGGACACATCGCACAGAGAACACTGCAGCCTGCACGTCCCTGCTGTGGACAGGCGTGTGCAGAGAGCAAGCGACCCGCGGGAATGAGCCTTAGCGCCCAGTCTGTCCTGTCTATGTTATTCCTCTCTCCGCTCTGGTGGGAAGAGGTTGGCAGCGTGGAGACGGCGTGATGGCAATGGCGTGGAGGGACTGTGAGTCCACGCCAGGCCCCGCGGAAGCCACATTCCACCCACAGTTTGTGACGCGACACCAGGAGTAAGGACATGAATCCCAAGACCTGTTGGAGGCTCATCTCAGCATCCTGTCCTCAGACCACGAGGGCTCGGTGTCCAGGTGCACAATCCCGACACTGACTGAGTTCCATCGGCCGGAAGAACGAGAATGCTGCTGTCTCACACACTCAGCCCAGGGTGAGAAAGTCAAGTGCACACACGTGTTTCATGAAGCCCTCTGTGCATGTCAGAGGGCCAAGGGGCATGTTACTAGGATGCTCAGACCAAAGGCATGAAGACTGCTCCACTGGGAACGGGCGGCTGGTCGGGAGTTCATGCCCCTAGGAAGATACGACAGCATCTCTCGGTGACGTGAATCCCAAATGGCTATTGCTCTCATTTTTTGTACTTGAGCTCTCAATCATATTTTAAAGTTTACTCGTTAAACCTCTTTACCCCTTCTCTTATGCACTCCTGAGGCTGAAAGATACCTGTAAGAATACCCGAGTTGGCGTATAAATACAAAGGTCTGCGCTCTCGGGATCATGCTTCCAGGGCCCCTTGAGAATGCTCAGGACCAGTAAAGCCCTGGACCCAGTTATCGGCCTCTTCCCATGCAGTGACTGCAGACAGCTGACGAGTGACCCTGGGGCGATGGCGAATAACTTCTTTTCCCCACTGGGATCGCGCTGGACGACTGATGCCCGTGATTTGTGAACGCCCTCTGACGACACAGGAAGATGGCAGATTCCAATTCCAGGCTCCTCGCGAGCTTGTCACAGACACTGGGCCTTCTCTGCACACGTGTTGGTCTGAGCCTTCTCTCTGCACACGCGTGGGTCTCAGCCTTCTCTCTGCACACGCGTGGGTCTGGGTCTTCTGACTGCACACGCATTGGTCTCAGCCTTCTCTCTGCACACGCGTGGGTCTGGGTCTTCTGACTGCACACGCATTGGTCTCAGCCTTCTCTCTGCACATGCGTGGGTCTGGGTCTTCTGTCTGCACACGCATTGGTCTCAGCTTTCTCTCTGCACACGCGTGGGTCTGGGTCTTCTGACTGCACACGCATTGGTCTCAGCTTTCTCTCTGCACACGCATGGGTCTGGGTCTTCTGACTGCACACGCATTGGTCTCAGCCTTCTCTCTGCACACGCGTGGTTCTGGGTCTTCTGACTGCACACGCATTGGTCTCAGCCTTCTCTCTGCACACGCGTGGGTCTGGGTCTTCTGTCTGCACACGCATTGGTCTCAGCTTTCTCTCTGCACACGCGTGGGTCTGGGTCTTCTGACTGCACACACATTGGTCTCAGCCTTCTCTCTGCCCACGTGTTGATCTGGGCCTTCTGTCTGCACATGCATTGGTCTCAGCCTTCTCTCTGCACACACGTGGGTCTGGGCTGGGTGACCGTGAGGCGAGGGTGGGCACAGGGCATGGCCTGAGAGCTCACCACAGCCAGGGCAGTGGTGTCTCTGTGCTCCTTGGGCCATGCACCTCCCACAGTAACCCTGCAGCTTTCCATATGTTGCTTGCATCCTGGTATTTGTGACAAATGGAAGACTTCAATGATTTTGAGCTGAATAATGTAATTTTGAGTCACACCTGTAGTTCTCAGGGAAAAAAAGGAGCAATTTCTTACATCACACACAACATATTCCCTCGTGTACTTTTTGTCGAACCCTCGCCAGTGAAGGTCCAACCCACGGAGTCACGACTCGACCGCTGTTCATTGGTTCTTTTATTTTTAGTTCTTTTATTTTTATTTTTAGTGATAGAAGAAGGAAAAAAGAGAAAGAGAAGCAGCCGAGAGAAAGAAGGAGAAAGACTGAAGAGGCTGCTCCCGCTCCCCGCCCCTATCACGATCTTTTATCCATTCCCAGTCCCCTGGGGCTGGGGCGAGCAGTCCATCAATCAGATCACAAGGCAGGCACAGCCTCAGGTCAAGGTGTATCTCATCCCATCAGGTTGTTTGCAAGTCTTTTCTTCAGCACTTCCTTGACCTTCTGCTCTGCAAGATGAGCCAGTGCAATGAGGAGGTCCCCACAGGTGGCTGGCCTGTGGTTCCCCACACTTTTCAATATAATTATTCATGAATTAAAACGTATAAATTAATGGCAAACTGAAGCATCGATGTGGTTTTACTTTGAAGCCTCTGAGGTAAGTAGAGGTTGAGCATCCAAACTCTGGTCTCATGTCAGAAGTCCCAGGCAGAACCCCGGGCACCCACTAAGCTTGGGTGTCAGAATCACCTCCCACAAGCAAAATGCTTTGCAGCCATGTGGCCTCAACGTCTCATAAGAGCTTACTGTTGTGGGGGTGGGTCTTGGGCTCAATGTATTTTTTTAAAGATTTATTTATTTATTTGAAAGAGTGACACAGAGAGAGGAGGGGCAGGGAGAGAGACAGACAGAGAGAGACAGAGACAGAGAGAGAGAGAGAGAAAGAGAGAGGTCTTCCATCCGATGGTTCACTCCCCAGTTGGCTGCAAAGGCTGGAGCTGTGCTGATCCAAAGCCAGGAGCCAGGAGCTTCTTCCAGGTCTCCCACGGGTGGGCAGGAGCCCAAGGACTTGGGCCACCTTCTACTGCTTTCCCAGGCCATAGCTGAGAGCTGGATCAGAAGTGGAGCAGCAAGGTCTCGAACTGGTGCCCATATGGGATGCTGGCGTTTCAGGCCAGGGCGTCAATCTGCTGTGCCTCAGCACCGGCCCTGGGCTAAACGTATTTTTATTGGTGTTTGTTTTGAAAAGCAAACAGTGAATATGATTTCTTTTAATTCCAATACAGTCCTCATGCAAAGAGGAAAACTAAATACAAAGGGTAGAATTAAGACTTTGAAAACAGAATGTTGCTGACTAAGCTTTTGCCTGAAATTTTGGTAAGCAGTGTCCAGAACACTGGTGGAGGCACAGTGAGTTCACAGGAGCAGGTGACGCCATCTCTGTGGTCCTCACAACGGAAACAAGGCCACTGTGACGTGGCCCTCTCCGGACGGTGCGAGCAGCTCTCTGGGGCCGAAGGGGCCTGGATTCCCCTGACTTGGAGGGCAGGCAGAGGCCAGCATCCTCGCTTGCTCACACCCACCGCCCCTGAAAAGCCCGACACTTATTCTCCAGCACTTTCTCCTTGCTACCAGCGATGGACAGAGAATGGTAGAGGGGCTATTCCGTTCAGATGGCAGACTGCAAAGAGGACACGTTGGGTCCTCAGCCCATTTTTAACAAGCACCATAGGGGCCCTATGTCAGCAGCTCTGGCTTGGGCAGGAGCACCAAGGCCCAAAGCATCCCAGGTGCACTTGAACCACAAGGCCAGGTGCAACGTCGCTATCTGTGACCCCCTCTTCTGATGAGCATCCGATCTGCAGTCCTCCAATCACTTGTAAAATCTGCAAATGTTCCTTTTGATTCCCTATGGTTTTCTTCTGATAAAAGCTTCTTTAAAAATCATTGTGTGAGACCGGCGCCGTGGCTCACTAGGCTAATCCTCTGCCTGTGGCACCAGCATTCTGGGTTCTAGTCCAAGTTGGGGTGCCGGTTCTGTCCTGGTTGCTCCTCTTCTGGTCCAGCTCTCTGCTGTGGCCCGGGAGGGCAGTGGAGGATGGCCAAGTACTTGGGCCCTGCACCTGCATGGAAGACCAGCAGGAAGCACCTGGATCCTGGCTTCAGATTGGCACAGCGGCCTGGCCATAGAGGCCATTTGCAGGGGTGAACCAATGGAAGGAAGACCTTTCTCTCTGTCTCTCTCTCACTGTCTAACTCTGCCTGTCAAAAAAAAAAAAATCGTTGTGTGATATAACAGGTGAGGTCTAAAGGAAACTGGTCCATATCACATGGAGAAATGTTACAATCAATCTGATTGGCTATTCTAACAGATTGCTCCACTGGGCTAAACAGCTCTGTGTTGAGAAGAAAAGGCAGGTTCACCAAGTGCCCACTGGGAGCTGGGTGCCCCGTGGTACATGTGTGTACTCAGAACCGTCAGGAGCCAGCGAAGAGAGGGTTCTGCCTCCATCACTCAGGTAAGAGCCTCACCTTTCTGACCGACACAGGAGCGAGGTGGCCTGGGGTCCTGCTCACACCTGCCCACCTGCAGAGCACACCTGTCTCTGCCCACCTGCATCCCTCCGCCTCCTGCACAGCTAGCTGTAGCCCTCCCCGAGCGATTTCTTACCAAATAGACACTCATGCTGTAAGAGGAACTCTATGGGATGGACCACAAGGGATCTACACGGCTGTGTTCATCTTGTCTTGGGGCCTCTCACAAGCACATTTTCCCATAATGGATTTTAACCAAGCTATAAGATCAACTTAGGAAGAGCTAAGTTTTAACCCTCTGTTCACTCTACTATTACCTGACTTTGGATATATTTTCCACACTATTTTACTGACAGCATAATAAACACGCCATATAAAAGGACTCACTTAGTGGTTGAGGTTCAGGCATAATAAAGGCTTGTAACTGAACTCTAGACAGTGTTGGGTTTTGATCACAGAGGAATTCAACTTATCCTGAATGATAGAGGGAATTCTGCATGAGATACGGTTACACAAGGTGCTGCTTATCAAAGATGAAATGTAGGTTACATTTAGATTGTACATAAAATCATGTATAGATAATATTATATGTAAGAAATATATAGGAGCCGGCAGAGTGGGTTATGCTACTGCATGAAATACTGGCATCCCATATGGGTGTTGGTTCGAGTCCTAGCTTCTCCACACCCAAGTCAGCTTCCTGCTATTGCAACAGGGAAAGCAGCCGAAGATGGCCCAGTGCCTGGGCCCTGCCACCCATGGAGAGCTGGATGGGCTCCTGGGTCCTGTCTTGGGCCTGACCCAGATATGGCTGTTGCAGCTATTGGACATTGAGCCAGCAGATGGAACACCTGTGTGTCTGTGTGTCTGTGTGTCTGTCTGTCTGTCTCTAACTCTGCCTTTCAAATGAATAAAGAAAGAAAACAGGCTGGGGCTGGCGTTGTGGTGCAACTGGTCAACCTGCTGCCTGCAATGCTGGCATCCCATATGGGCACTGGTTCTAGTCCTGGCTGCTCCACTTCCATTCTGCTCCCTGCTGATGGCCTGGGAAAGCAATGGAAGATGGCCCAAATGCTAGGGCTCCTGCACCCACATGGGAGACCCTGAAGAAGCTCCTGGCTCCTGGCTTTAGCTTGGCCCAGTCCTGGTCATTGTGGCCATTTGGGATGTGAACCAGCAGATGGAAGATCGATCGATCTCTCTCTCTCTCTCTCTCTCTCTCTCTTTCTCCCACTCCTTCTCTTTCTATGTCATTAAAATAAGTAAAAATAAATCCCTCCCACCCCGCGCAAAATAAGAGAAACCTGGCAGCTGGCAGCTGGGAGATGACTTGGTGACTTATATTCCACCTGAGCCCAGTGCCTCTATCATTCAGCCCAGCCCCTGCCTCCTGGTACGTGGAAGAGCAGCTTTGTACCCCGGCGTGCTAGTACTTCCTGTAGGAAGGGAGGCAGGGAAAGACTCGGTATCAAAGAGTTTTTCTCACCCACAGTGACTGTTTATGCTGTGAACGGGCATCAAGGGGCTGGGAACCAGTATCTCAAGTATTGAAAATGATCAATCAATGACAAATATTTAATTTATTCTCCTCTTCTGTCTTGGGGCAAGTTAGAGGAAACGGGGCACTGGTACATGGAAGCCATCTGTAGTTACAACCCACTGTCCTGAGTCCACGTCATCCTTTCTGTAGCGAGGACATGCCATGTCAGGAGCCCCGGCGACACTCTCCCTGCCAGCTAACTCCCTGGTCCCTGGGTTGTTGTCCACCCCAAAACAAGAGCAATTGTATCCACCTCTGTGTCAACAGCATCCAGTAAGGCATTTGGAATACAGTAGGCACTTAATAGGTGTAAATTATATGGACCAGTTTTAGGGGACAGGGACACAGGGCTCTGATCCCACAAAGGTATCAACACAGCAAGGCTGCGCCCCTGTGGGAAGACACGGGAGACCGAAATCTCGAGGTATTCACTCTTAATCGTTCCTTCAGTTGTATAATTTCTTTTTCCTGTCTAACAGGGTGGGGGATAGAGTTGGTTGAAGGGCGTTTAATCTTTTCCTAAATCCTTACAACCATATAAACAGAGACAGACTCTACAGCCGTGTCTCCCGATGGCCATTCCAGACCTCGTGTGTCAGGCAGGTGTGTGTTCCAGTTCTCCTCTGAGGACAACAGGGAGAGCTGAGGGACAGTGATTAAGTCAGGAACGTTTAGTTCAGTGTTCAATGGATAGTCCCATGTGGACATACATATTCAAAAATACATAAATTCACCCAAGGACCCTGGTGTGAGAAGCAAAGGGGCGAGATTTCACCAGAAACCCAGCTCTCAGAATGGGAGCTGTTGCTAGCAGGTGAAGCTGCTGCTGGGATGATTGTGTCCTGTACCAGATGCCCGGCTTGAGCCCCATCCAGCTTCCTGCGAACAGGCCTGGGAGGAGTGGACGATGGCCCAAGTCCGTGGGTTCCTGCAGCTCACGTGGGAGGTCTTTCCACAGGATGACAACATGGATGTGTGCTGCTGTCCGTCTGGGTTTTCACGTCACCCCTCCTGTCCAGGGTTGTTCATGAATCACCAGCCCATGTGGGAGGTCTTTCCACAGGCTGACGACACGGATGTGTGCTGCTGTCCGTCTGGGTTTTCACGTCACCCCTCCTGTCCAGGGTTGGTCATGATTCACTAGCCCATGTGGGAGGTCTTTCCACAGGCTGACGACACGGATGTGTGCTGCTGTCCGTCTGGGTTTTCACGTCACCCCTCCTGTCCAGGGTTGGCCATGAATCACCAGCATCATGGCGACCACAGCCGAGAGGGTGCTTTCTCACCTCTGCCAGCGTCAGCCTCAGGGTGAAGCGTGAGGCCATGGCGTGGAAGCCAAGGGCAGGATGTCCCCCACATGCTGACTGACTGTTTTCTCAGGAAGTCTACTTTCAGTCCTTTTAGGAGAAGGCAAGGCTTTACCATTAAAACTAAGTGTGAGGTTGAACTTGAATTAAATGAATGCGGCACTTATTGGACTGAATAAATCACATTTTGTTGTGAGTTTATAAAAACTTTTTAACTTGATTTATTTAATGTGTTTAAAAACACACACACACACACACAAAGAGAGAGAGAGAGAGAGAGAGAGAGAGAGAGAGAGAGAGAGAGAGAGAGAAGAGAGAATCTTCCATCTACTGGCTCAGTCCCCAATGCCTGCGATGGTCAGGGCAAGGCCAGGCTAAGCCAGGAGCCAGGAGCTTCACTGGAGCCATCCATTGGGTGGCAGGCCGCAGCGCCTTGACCCGTGACCTGCTTCCTTCCTGGGAGCACGCCAACAGGAAACCGGGACTGGAGAGGAAACGGGAGTCTACCAGACACTCTGGTACGGGCTGCAGGTGCTGTAGGCAACGTCCTAGCCACCGCATCAAGTGTCCACCCCATGTTTAGTGTTTTAAAGACAGTGTGCGCCAAGTGTTGGGATGTGCACTGAGAGGACTTGAGCTCCCTAGTGCTGGCCTGGAGTCACTTCACCTCAGTGAAGGTGGCGCACGAATTCAATACGATACTGTCCACCTGTGGTGTGGACATCCGGAACACAGTATCTGCACAACACAGCCAATGGAATAGAGAGTTAACCTGGTGTGTGTAATGACTATCCATGAGTAGACGTTGTGGATTGCTGTACTGCTTGTAAAGTTAACACCGAGTCTAAGGTAGTGTCTGACCGTATTTCTGAGTGAACACTAAGCTTTGGTAAATAGAATTGGCGATGGGCATTATTTTCAGAGCGGCATTTTCTTGCAAGGTTCCATTCTTTCCCTTCAAACAGAAGCTGACTCTCACAGTTCTTGTGTTTGGGGTGAAGACGCGAGCACTGGCCTCACACCAGTTACTTGGCCTGGGGTACCGGGGAGCCCCACATCCGGGCAGCAGCTGGCCATTCTTCATTGTAACCCCTCATTTCATATCCCTGACAGTTTATAGGGAAAAACTGATATTTCTGCCCTAATTTCTATGAAAACCATTCCTCGAGTGGAAAAAACACAAGTGATACCCTCTAGTACGCTGTGTCTCTGTATAGGAAGTGGGCACAGTCATCCACACAGCAAGCCTTGTATAGCGCCAAATGATTTAAAATGTCAAATTTATAAAATTAGTCACAGGTGCTTAAAGGTATATTTTTAATTTTGTCTGCTACATCATATTATAAATGTTAGAACAATTCCTGTTATTATTATTAAATGACTTAAGACCAATATCCCTTGCACATCCACAGGCAAAAAAAGTCCTTCTTCCAAAACCTAAGTTATACAAAACTGAACACATGCTACAAAAATGGGCTACATATTTCAGAATATATAAAATGCAAACGTTTATATAAAATACAGGACCTCGTCTTCAAGGTCTAAGTCCATGCAGGTTCCCTCGACTTAACACCAAAAGCGTGGTCCATAAAAGGAAAAATTGGTCAACTGAAGACTTGGCTGCTAGTGGGACTCTATTAGTACCATGGAAAGACGAGCAACAGTTGGGCAGGAAGTTTCCTGCTCCTGTGCCTGACAACTGTGGTTGGATAAAGAGAAACAGACGACTCCCGAAACTCAACCTTAGAAACACAGACAAATGAAGAGTCCAGTCAATCAGTTAGAAAGGGGCGAAGGTGTAAGGCGCGTTTCACAGAGGAGGCTTACGGCAGGTGAGCGTGTGGAAAGGGCTCAGCAGCACCAGCTCTCAGGACACCACCGGGTGCAGTCACTGCACACCTGGGCACAGCTGGAAGCCAAACAGCACCCAGTGCTGGAGAGGAGGTGTGGGAACCGGGCTTCCCTGTGTCTGCGGCGTGACCAACAAGTTCAGGCACTGTGGGGAACCACTCGACAGTGTCTCTGGAAACTGAACTTTCAAAGACCACAGGACACACAATGTACACTCTTGGGCATTTTCCCCAGAGAAATGAGGAAGTGCAGTTACATAAAGCAGGTCAGTGAACAATTCCAGTCGTGCTGCTTGCAATAGCGATAACTGGACACAACCACGCTTCCTTTAATGAACACACGGTTAAATAGCCTCGTGCATGCAGACCATGGGCTGTCACTCAGCGGAAAAGAATCTAATTGTTGAGAAAACCACCTTGCATTCTCCAGAGAATGGTCACTGAGTGGGAAAAGCCAGTCCCTGCAGCCTCCTACCAGAGGAGGCACACAACTTCATCTTGGAGTGAGAGGATGACAGATGTGGAAGCCAGTCAGTGGTTGCCAGCAGTGAGGAGAGGGGGCATGCAGGTGCTGAGACAGGGTAAAGGGTACCCTGGGATTCCCAGGGATGCTCCGCAAGTTCACCGTGCCACAGCCAACATCCTGGTGATCTTAGGGAACTCTAGTTTTATAAGATGTTAGCACTAGCAAAAAGTAGGTAAGAGACACAAGGGAGAACTACTCTTTCTAACAACTACAATTTTTAAATACTTGAATGTATGCACAAAGAATGAGAGAAGATTGCAAATTAGGTCAGTTCTGCTTGGGGTCAGCTAGCTAAGTGCTCCTGGGCTATGTACTCGCATAGGGGCAGCTAGCTGGCTAAGGGCTCCTGGGCTGTACACTAGCATGGGGGCAGCTAGCTAAGGGCTCCTGGGCTGTGCACTCACATGGGGGCAGCTAGCTGGCTAGCTAAGGGCTCCTGGGCTGTACACTAGCATGGGGACAGCTAGCTGGCTAGCTAAGGGCTCCTGGGCTGTACACTAGCATGGGGGTGGCTAGCTGGCTAGCTATGTGCTCTTGGGCAATGCATTGCTTCTGGGCATCACTGCACAATATACAGAAACTGAGCAGAACGCTGGCTTATGCGAGCCCAGACACAACAAGGCCAGAGATTCCGAGACTTTGCAGTCACTCAAAATCGACTCATTCTTGCGAGAAGCCAAGTGCAGGGGGATGTTTGACCAGGAAGTGTGGGACCTGTCAGGAGCCTGGCTCTGCTCCCACCAGGCAGGAGCTCCAGGCGAGACTGAGCTGGGCTTGCTGAGGGCCCTGGTCCACCCTCGGGTCACCTGCAGAGGCTGGGGCACGGCGTATGGAGGGGACAGCAGGAGGTACTTCTGAGCACGCCTTGCTGTGGTTGGGAGAGACCGTGTGGCCCTAACTCATCTCAGATCCTTCTCATCATTACAACCACTGACAAGCACAGGAAGGCAGCAAGGGAGGAAGAGTGAAAGGTTATCCCTTCTGTTTCCTTCGAGGGGCCTCCGTTCAGGCAAAAAGGGGGCCGTCATTGAGGCAGCTCCGGCTTCTGGGGCTGGTTCCTGCCCCGGAGAACATGCGCCCGGCAGTGACCCGGTCCCCGCTGCATGGCCCTCACCACCCTGGGAGGCAGACTCTGGGCCACCCTCACCCTGACTTCCCTGCTGTTACGGCTCAGGCTGGCTGAAGGAAGGCCTTCATCAGTGCCTTGGACAGACCCCGAGACATTCTCATCCTAAAGTTTGTCTTTTAAGGGAAAGTAGAATTAGGAGACTTGAGCCTTTGAGCTTAAGCCAAGCTTAAGCCAATTGAGCCCTTGTGCCACAGCTCTGTGGCTGCATGGCCAACTCATGCTGTGCACAAGGGAAAAATGCCTTGGACATCCACTCTGCTCTGGCCCCATTTGCACCCAGCTCCCTCAAAGCCCCTCGGGAACCAGGGGGTGCCTCATTAGCTCAGGTTTTAATATCCTGCTACCGCCACCTCCACACCAATGCACGATGCACCATCGACATGAGAGGTTGGCATGGGAACCAGAGCAAAATCTTAAACATCACCAGCTTAGAGATTGGAAACACGAAAACAGATCTGCAGCATAGAATGTTCTGGAAACACATGTTTGATCAAAGTCTACGTGACGATTCTTAAAGAGAAGAATGCAAGATAAATAACTGGCATCTAACAGCAGTGAGAGTGCTGCGGATGAACTCAAGGGCCAAGCGATGCTCAGTAAGCAGGACTGACTGAGGCAGAGAAGGAAAGAAGCGCTGGGTGCAGGGAGGGGAGAGGATCCTGGATGTGGCAGTTGATAATCAAAGGTGGAGGCATGGGTGCATTGTTACCCCGCGAGTAAGAGAGAGTGCAGAGACCCTTCGCTGAGGTGCAGCCCACCCCGAGCTCTGGGGTTCTCAGAGCCTGCTGCACTCCCGCCCAGCGCCCATCTCCCGGGTGGCGTCCTACCTCGGCAGGTGGGCAGAGGGCTACTCCACTGCCCGTTGCTGCGGCACTGGGCTCGAGACGCACCCTGCAGCAGGTAGCCCGCGTTGCAGGTGAAGTTGACCACGTCGTTCAGGTTGAACTCGCTGCCGTTTGTGAGGCCGTGGGCCGGGTTCCCAGGGTGGCCACAGGTGATGGCTGTGGAAGAGGACAGAGTGGCGTCACTGCTGGACTCAACGGCTCATCCCACTCGCTTAGTCTGAGCATTGAAGGGGCTGGGACGCATCACACGTGGCTTTTACTTTTGGTTTTTTGTCAATTTTTTAATCGATTTTTAAAATTTTTTTAACTTCTATTTAATAAATATAAATTTCCAAAGTACAACTTTTGCACATCGTGGGGGTGGACCCCAGGCTGAGACTGTGGGTGCTATTTTAATGGAGGAAAACGACCAACCCCTGCCAGACATTCTTTCTTTATCATCATGGTGACTTTCTTACTCAGAAAGTGACAGGACATCAAACGATTTAAAAACGAAGCAGTGGAAAACATGAGGTGTCGAACATGCTTGGATTAATCATGAGTTTTGAGAACTTCCCCCAGGACACAAAGGCTAATTTTGTGAAATCCTCATTTTGAAGCATTCCATCCACTTGTTTGGGCTTCAATTGTCTATGGAAAAATTATTCCAATATCGTCTTAAATATCATGAAATCAACAAAATAACTGTGCATGCTCACGAGCGATTGTCATCAAGAATCCTATTGTGCGTCCCTTGGCCATGCTGGGAATTGTCATTATTCCACACCCAAATAAGGGCAGCACAGAGCTGCAAGGGATCTTCAAAAGAAACACAGGATGGTGATTAAACTGGCATTTTCCTCCTCATTTATCTTGTCATCCCAGAACTTTTTATATTATCACAGCACTAGCACCGAGAACACCTGCCAATTCCCTGTAGTGACAAAACTGCTTCTGCGTTATTCACACGACAATAAAGAGTGCGCTAGCAGAACCGTCCATTTAAGAAGAATCTTGGGATCGGGGTTGCTTGTGTCCTAAAATCAGCAGTCAATATTTAAATCTGGGTGGTAGAAGGTGAGGATAATCATTGCGTATATTTTCACCAGTTTCTATGGAAAGACAAAACCATATGCTCCATGAACGGATGGCAAACACAGCACAGAGTTGAGGGGGCGTGGTTTCGCGGAGCCGGCAAGCTGAGGGCCCAGCTCAGGGCCTGTCCTGTCACTCACCATCGTTTCCACCCAGTCTGTCCTGTGACAATGCCAGGGGGAGGAAGCCACGGCACCCCTGCTCTGGCACCCACTGAAGCGAATCAACTGGCAAACCAAAGCTCACTGCGTGTGCAGGAGGGTGGGAGGGAAACAGCGTGGGCCAAGGGTTGGGAGAGCAAGCTGGAGACCGAGGCGGGGCCCACTCTGTGCCAGGTGAGCGTCACAGTCCTCCCTCAGTCTATCTGGGGATTGACTGTGTTTGTCGCATGGCAGGAAGCTGCCGAGCAGCTGGCGCGCTGGACTTACGGACGCAGACAGGAGTGTGCCCCGACCACTTGTGGTCCTGCAAGCAGATCCTCACGGAGGTGCCCACCAGCCGGAAGCCAGGGTTGCACTGATAGACCACCGTGTCTCTGTAACTGAAGCCGTCACCGCTGATGTGGCCGTTCACGATAGGGTCAGGGGAGCCGCAGTGGCCAGCTGAAAGCAAGCAAGTCCAAGGTTAAAAACGGAAGATTATCCAGCTTGCGTAGGAAGCACACCATCCATGCTGGGTCACCTGCACTGCCAATGACAATGCTGGATACATAACACGGTATGTCCCTTACATTCATATATAGTACACACGCTTATTTTACATAGTGTTTATTTTAAATTTGACTTTTTCTCAATATTTGGAAGTAAAATAAATGATGATGGATGCCTAGAGTTCAGGGGAGACATTTCCTGAAGATGTAGTAAACTTAGGAGAAGAGGAGGAAGCTGGGATTTGAAACTCATTGCTCTGGGCCTGCCTGTGTGTACAGAGAGAAGGGAGACCCACGGGCGATCGGAGCGGGCACAGGGCACGCCGGGGGGAGGCCCTGAAATATCAGAATGTGCCCAGTGAGTGTGGTGGGGGGGGCTCTGACGGGGGGCGTCCAGCTGGAGAAGCAGGTGGAGAGGTTCTTCGTTCTCCGGGCCTGAGCGGCCGGGGCGCTGCCCGGTACAGATGTGGAGACGGGACTCAGTCTTCTCCAGCAGTACCCACTACCCACGTCCACGCCCTGTCCACGTCTTCCCTGCCTTCAGCCCTCCCCTGCCCCCCTCTCCTCTGTCTTCAGCCCATTTCTCCTCTGTTCCCTCCTCATAGATGGAAATAGAGTCTCCTTAGTCCACGGGACACGGGGCATTGAGAACAGCTCACATTTAAAAGGGTCTGTGTCCATGAGTTTGGGATGGGTAGGAGGGGAAACGTTCATCACAATCCCCGAATCGTTCGTTCACAAAGAGGAAGGCAGTGAATGTGGCTGCACAACGCGGACTGTCTGGCCGCAGACTCCCCTGCCACTCACTCCCCACCGAGTGCACAGCGGTGGGCGCCCTGTGCTGGGCAGAGAACACCCAGAGCTGGGAGAACTGCGCACTTTCACGGTGCTGCGCTTGGGGTCAGCCTCGCCCCCTGGAAGAATCTGAACTTGCAACGTTGCCGTAGAAGACAGTTTTGGGATCTTTGTGTCCTCTGGTTTCCTACTGGACCCATCGTCAGCAAGGTGATGCTGTGAAGGGGAGATGGAAGAAGCCACCTCCTCTCTCTGCCTCGATGCACACAGGAGGTCAGACCCAAACCACCGCACTGCACGCGGCTGACCTCTGCCCTGCCAGGTCTCTCATCAGCTGACTGATGAAGTCAGCTCTGTGCAGACCAGACCCGTGTCCAGCCCATGCGGCAGGGAGCTTGCGTGAGCCCCAATGTTCTCCATGAACTGAATGGAGCCCTAAGTGCTCTCAGAGGGCACACAGGACACTGGCTCCCAAAGCCGCCCATCCCCAGAGGCTGTCGTCGTGGGGAATGGATCTTCTGTTACCGCAGTCCCAGCGACAGAGCTTGCCAGAGTCTGAGGAGCCGCAGGCCAGCTTGCCCGGGACATCTCAGGTGCAGAAAACACCTCGTTTTCAGAAACAAACGCCACCATAACACATCAGGTCCTCCAAGAGGCCACCCACATCCTGGGGGTTATTCTGGATAGCACTGGGGGGTTCCAGGAAGGAGGACCGGGGACCCAGGCCACAGTGGTCCTGAAGACAAGTGCGTGATGGAAAAGCGCCCTGGCTCTGGATCTGTGCAGGCGCATCCTTGATTTGGACCAACACGCCTGACTAGACTCACTTTAAACCTGAAGAAACATTTTTCACCACTGTGTTTTGAGTGCATTTGCCAGGGAAAGTCCAGCAAAGAAGCCTGGCTCCTGGCCAAGATGGTAACAGAACACTTTAGGAACTGGCATGCAGGGGAGGGTGAGCCCGGCTTAGAAGCCAGGATGTCTCCTGGTAACTCCTGTCAACTCATGGCCACGGCAGATCCCAGAGGGATTGGCCCTGAGCACTTCAAGGAAACCCGAGAGCGTCCCTCAAAGGCATCTCAGCCCCTCGACTGGAGAGAAGCGGCAGCATCATCACCTGCAGCCTGAGCTTCCAACGTGAAAATCATGGAGCACACGGCTTCCCAGGTGAGTAACGGTGGACGCGGCGGCTCCCAGCTATGGAGAGCTGTGCTTCCCGATCTGCCTTGATGCGGACCATGGGGCACCCTCATCTGGAGCCAGCACACAACTGTAGATGCCTGCACTGGATCTCCCCTTACAACAGTCAAAGCCTCAGAGCAATTCCAGGCTGCCCTTCAACACAGAGCTTTGCTTACAACACAGGAGACATGAAGAAGCTCTTGCTCTATAAAGTTGTGCTGTAACCTTTGTATGCAGTTTTTAAAACCCTTCATGTGGTCCTGGTTTTCGGTCACCAACACCACACACGGAAAGCAGTTTTCTGAATCCACCACCTTATGGGTGTGGAACTGTGTCCACGCTCCCGCAGGGTTGAGAATCCAGCAAATAGCAATGTATTTGCGGATGTGAGTAGAAGTGAAGTAGCGTTGCCACTTGACACGACTGTCCTTAGCATCATGACTCCAAGTACCCTGCCGACGCTGCTACTCTCATCTATCTGACAGTAGTGAACGATGCTTTCCCAAGGCTCAGCAACGGTCTTGGACTGCTGAGTAAATGAAGACCCCAGTGTGGCCAGAGAGCGACAGAGTGAAGGCCAGATGGACGGAGCACAGTCCTGAGGGTGTGTGCTCGACCCCCATCAGAGGCAGGCGTGGGAGCTGCAGCCACACGGAGGACAGAGCTCTCCACGGAAGGGGCCACGTTTACGATCTGAAAGGCAGTCTAGTCGTGGAAATCAGACATAGTTACTGCTTGATATCTGGCCTCTGTTAAGATAGGAAGACGGTAGTTACGGGGCCAGACTGCCTTTCCTAGGGGGGCAGCCACCAGGAGCTTTCCACCTTCCAACACTGTGTGTTAAACTCCACTTGCTCTCGGTTCACCTGCCGAGAGTCGTTTGGTTGCTAAAATTCTACTGAGCATTTACAGTAGAAGGCAAGGTAAGCAACACTACTTCCTGCAAGATAAAGAATGAAAGACAGACCAGCCGGCACGAGTGCGATGCCGCCCACTTCTAAACAAGGCATCTAGTGACTTAAATAAGGCAACGTGGTCCGCTGGTGGACACCACACCAAGATGCCAGACTCCAAGGTGCTTTGGTTTTTCTAATCGTTCACTAGTTTATTTTTTTTTCTTTTCAGGGCATTTGGCTTCAATTTAAATAGAGATCACCTAATATTTTCCATAGGCAATTCTGCAGCAAAAACAGTCACACCTAGGAGGTCGCAAGCCCTGGATTTCTTGAGAAGTGTTAGTCTGGAAATCGTCCTGTGAATGTGTGAGAAATGGGCTAAGTGTGACAGTCACTCTTTTCACTCTCACATCAGTTTTACTCATGAACTTATTAGTATGCCCCTAATAGTGACCTGATTCACCGATGGAAAATGACCAAAGAATCAGAAGATGCTATACAACCGTCACTCCCTGTGATTTTTAGTTCAACATATGTAGACAGATCTATCCAAGGGAACTGCTGCAATTTCAGTTCATGCATGAATTGATACCATTACCACCGGATTTCTAGAATCTTACGTTTTATCCTCCACTTTCTCTACATTTCCCATGCTGAGCACAACGTTGACTGCACAAAGATTAACTCGCCAACCGCCCCAACTTGCTGCTGACAGCATCAGTGGCAGAAGCCAGACTCGGATGGCAGGTGCTGGTTTCCATCTCTGCTCGGATAACTGTCTGCGACTCACCCTATCCCCCAAACCAGCCCTCACGAGGGCATCTTCAGACCAGCTGAGCCATGGGGGAGGAACCCAGTGAGACTCCCACACAGCTGAGGTCCTGTGCGCACCGCTGGCGAATCCACAGGGGCTGCCGTGTCTGCAAAGGGATTCCCTCGTGCCTGGAGCTTGGGAGAGCTCTGACGTCGACTCCCTCCTATAGGTAACGGAAACTGTCTTCTTGCTTCTGTCTGTAAGTGGTATTATAACTTGGTCAGACTGTCCCAAATAGCAAACAAATAATTTATTTTAATATTTAGACATTCTCTAAAGTTGGGTTTAGAAGAAGCAAAATCTGCCAGACTGATTTCCCCTATGCACAGAGATCGGTAGCAAGGTGGACGATGCACTAAGTGGACTTCAGTGCAGACTGGGTCAACACACGGAGGAGGAGCCAGGAGACACCCCCTGTCTTGCTATGGAGGGCTTCTCACACACTGCATTGGTGCAGGAGACCTGGGTGCCCAGAAAGTGGCCAGGGCCCCTCAGCGAGTCTAGCGCGGACTGCAGGCTGCAGGGGGCACACAGGAAGCCGCCATTCCATCAGCACCTGCACAGCTGGTCGGCACCCAGGACAGGGAGGGGGTGGCGCTCTCCCTGCAGTTCACGGAGTTTAACAGGGACAGCGGGAGCTCGCGAAGCCAGGCTTTAATGCCTCTTTCCAGAAGGTAAGGCCGCTCTAAATTCTGCTGCACACTTGTCGCAGTAAGATCGTAAACTGTTCTGAGAGAACGATCGTTTCTCCTGTCCTAGTAGAGGACTCTGACAATGGGTTCTTGACCGAGTGGGTCCAGCACCGCCCTGCTGTGCACCCCAGCAGGAATCCTACCCGTTCCTGGGAAACCACGTCCTGCTGAGGAAGCCTTACCGACAGGCGGCTTTGGGCGCTGATTCTGTTGCTCCGCTGGGCTGTTGCGCCCGCCGCCAGCCAGCCCCGCTGCGCACTTGTTTTGGACAGTGCAATGGTTCCCGCTCTGCAGCTGGACACCGGTGCCCTGGCACTCGGGGTGACATTCCTGAGTTACCGGCTTGGGCTTCTCTGACCATAAAACAGAATTTGCCCGAACCTCATGAGACAGGCATGGTTGCAACACCTCGAATGCAAGGAAGGTAGCTCAGAGCTTCCCTACCTGTGGGATTAGCAATGGGTCACAGTCTGGCGACGTAGTCAAGTTTACTTTTCCGCTAACCCCACAGAAAACTGCTATGGCAGAGGGAATGTCCCACGTTCCTGTTCTAAGACACTCGCACTCCAGGTGTGGAATCAGAGCTTTAACGGGAACACTGGGACTCGGCCCCACCCCGCAAAGGTCTCTCACTCACTCACACACACACACACACACACAGCTCTCTCCCGGTGCTGCCTATTTGAAGGTCACCTTCAAATGTGCCAGTTTCTATCAGCACAAATATGAAGTATTGGTCTAGGGATTAGAACTGAATCCATTTTTAGCAAATCTATGAACCAAGTAGTCGACCTTAACATTTGTTTTGTGATTACCTCTGCTTTCTGATGACTGCAAACTAGTGAGCGCTGCCAGGCCAGCCGCGCCGGAGGCGGCTCAGACGCCTGACCTGCTGCACTCCGCCCACTCGTCTGGCTCCGGGTAAAGCGGGGTTATTTGGGCAGTGCATTCCAACGCCACTTCATAAACTCGTCCTGATTTTCAACAAACGCCATAAAATGTCAGATGGATGAGGTCCACTCACACGCAGGAAAGACCCCAGGTGACATTAAACATCGGTGGATATGTGCAGATCTCCACGTCTCCCACACTAAAGGACACATTTGAATACTGACCCCCGAGACTCAGCCCTCCACGTGCTTGTGGCGGTTCTGAGCAGCTTTGCCTGTGTCACACAGGATGTGAACTCCTGAGACAGCAGCCCTTGATCTGGGGAGCATCCCTCCTTGGCAAGAATTTGATACAAGGCAACCTTCAAGCCAGTAGCATAATTCGGATAATCATTGTGGAATAAGGAAATCTTTAATCTTGTTTTTTCACTTCCACACTGCAGCAGGTTTTGTACCTCTATCCTTGGCACACACTGCACTATTTGCTTAAGATTTGTTCCTCTGTTGTATCTTGTGATTGTCTGTGCACACCTTAAAACTCAGTCTAGAACTGCCCTTCGTATGCAACCTTCAACAGATCCTAAAATAATTACTTCCTACTTTTATGAGACAAATTACTTCCTAGTTTTATTTTTCTCTTGAATAGGAGAGCCTATTGTTTGTACTATGTATTTAAAATCCTGAGACATCTAGCATTTTTGGTGTTTGGCTTCACTTTGAATTCAGCAGGTGGCATTGTGCTTTTCCTTACCTAGTAGGCTGAGCTGTCTACCAACAGTGCCACGCTCTGACCCCACAGCACAGCCCTGCATTGGACCTGGAGCAGGCAGCTGACTGGCTCCCCACAGCCGTATACCACGTCTGCCCCTGCGGAGGCCATGAGACATCTGCCCTGTGAGTTCACGTTGTGTCCACGCAAGGCGGAGTCCCGCGAGCTGAGTGGTGGTGGCCGTTGTGCCCGAGTCTCCATCCCTGCAGTAACTTGGCCCCATTTCTTCAGTGAACTTCCAGCCACCACAGTGGCTGCCTCTGTTCTCACTCCTCTCAGTCTCACAGTCCCTCCCATCCCTGCCTGGATGTCTGAGGTCCTTTGTTTGTATCTCCCTTTTGGCATTTATTCTTCCCAGTATTTTGTTAAGTATACTTGGCATCCGCCCCATTCATTTCTTAGATACGAATTCCATAATGGGACGCAGCATATCTTATTAACCTTCACATGCTACCCAGTGCTTCTCCAGGAACTAAAAGATCATTACTAGACAGTGTCAGAAATGCTCTGCTGAGAGCCTTGCTCCATCAACCCCGCCTCCACCCTGGGAAGGAGAGCGTGTAGGCAAGACGGAGAACCGGAACTGGGGTTCCCACAGACTTCCCCGTCGCTGACTAACACACCACAGCCTAAGGCCACGCAGCAAAGACCGAAGGGCGCTGGAGGATGCCTGCTCTGCGGTAGTCACACCCTTTTGCTAGCACATGAGTAGCACTGTATTATCTGTTGCTTCAGTGAACATTTTCATGTGGGCCTCTCGAAAAGGAATGCATCTGAGAAACATACTCCAATTTGATTCTCTAAGGACTATGAAAAATACAGCCTCGAATCTTGTCTTGTGCCGTGTCATCTAGCGATTCTGGCCATATGGATGTCACCATGGTCCTCCATTTACAAAGGAATTCCTCTCCACACAGGTCATTAGAGTGCAGCAGAGGCAAACTTGTTTCAAATAACAACACAATCTAATAAAAATAGATAATGTTCCCTCTATGGGGAATGCCTCCATCTGTGACATCTTGAATGCTACAGATCAAAGAGGTAACGAAATGGGAGAGATGGTAGTGATTATGAGTTGAAAAGTTTAAATGACACAAATGTTATCAAAAGATTAATGTAGGCTTCCACTACGGGGGACCCGGCTTACAAATGTACAACCTCCTTCCAGCGTGTGTGCTCTCTGCAGGGTTCAAGGAAAAGTACCACAGGGAAGATTAGCAGAGGAAAATAATTAAGGGAGCATGGGAACACAACGCTCCCCTGATGCAGTGTCAGCTCCTGATAGAGTAGATATGGGGTCAGGATTCTCAGCGCTTAATTCCACAGCCCAGTGAGATCTGCAGCATTCTGGCACAGACAGCAAATTAGAACAAGTCCTGGTTAATTTTCAGACCCCTGGAAGACCCCCATCAAAACAGAGCGATGAGAGTGCGGATTAAGCATGGGGAGACCTTCTGCAAGGATGCACTCCTGTGCACACAAGCAGTCCTGTGCCTCAAATTAGCTATAATGAGGTTTGCACACAGACCCTAAACTCTCTGAAAAGTTCTGGCTTAGGGTTCACACTAGGGGCTTCAACACTACATGGGTCCCCTCGTCGGATGCTAGGCAAAGCAATCGATCTCCCCTCCTTAAATGCAGTTCTCTGAATGCGGTTACGTTCACAAAGTTCAGCCGTGATGGCACTGTGCACCCCCCCCCACTCAGCCATCTCTGCTTCTGCGGTCAAGCCGCCTGCCATACTCACACTTGCTCGAAATCACTGGAAACAACCGCAGCGCTAGAAAGAGGATCCGCTTTCAACAGAAATGGAGTAACCAGGACAAAAGTATTCTTTCTTCTGGTCCTAACAATAAACAAGCCAACTCACCCACGACCTGGAGAAATACGTTTGCCAAAAATACTCCTGCATCACGAACACAGGCAGCATGGTGGACACGGGCTCCGTGCAGCCCAGATTCCAAGGGCACCCTGTGCTGGGAACACCCAGGGGCACTGCACTCTACAATGCTGGGCAGAAAAACCACGCTAAACACATGCACGAGGGGCGGTCCTTACATTCAGTCCTAACGCTGGTTTTTCTGCACACCGTGTGCGGTTGCAGACTGAGGCCTGGAAGCATGCAGCCCCCACGGCAGCACCAGCCTACCTGGCCCTTGTGAATGCATCCGACTGACTTTGCTGCAGCTTCTCTCCTTCCCACCCATGGGGCCACGATGAAGGTTGGTAGAAGCCAGCACGGGTCTCCATGGTCTCTGAGATGAGACACAATGTCCACCTCTGGTCTGTCCTCCATTGCCCACCGCATAGAATTTTAACTATTTTAAAAGAGCTATGATTTACACTCTCACTCTTTGGTTGGCCCAACTCGTGATGGAGTTTGCCACATCAGCCTCCAAGTCTGGGCTGCCAGCTGCTCGTGGCAGACGCACAGCACTTCCTCGCCAGAGCACGGGGACGGCTTCACAGCACTGACATGGGTTCCACAGGCTGAGCATCCTGGCTCCCAGAGAGCGACACCACGCTGTGCACACGGCATCAGAGCAACCCGCGCTCATGACCGCCACTCACCCTAAACAGAGTTCTCTGCTCGGGGCCATGTTCTCAGAACCTTCTCTCTACGCACATTTGCAGGTACTTTATTTTGCCATTGGAAGGAAATTTTACTATTTCTAATATTAATTTCTAATATTTCCTTACACATTCAGCCTTTCTTTGAGGCATTTCTCTGTCTTGCAGTATCATTTTCACTCCTTCAGCTAGTACTATTACCATGTGCTTCCCAAAGATACGCGTCAGTCTTGAGTTTAGATGTGCTACTTCTAAGGAGTACTTCTAAATAGCTAGCAGGTACTCAGACGCACGATCCGTCCTGTGAAACCATAATAACGAGCTCTTCATGGCGACACATCTGCAAAGTCACCTACAGAATACGTGTGGGGCAGGTTGTCACCGTGGGTTAAGGGTCAGTTTGGGATGCCCATGTCCCACATCAGAGTGCTGCTTCAAGTCCTGGCTACTCAGCTTCCAACCCGACTTCCTGCTAATGCGCCTGGGGGAAAGCAGATGGGGACCCAAGTATTTGGATCTCTGCTGCCCGTGTCAAAGACCAGATGGAGTTGCTGGCGGCGGGCTTCCAGTTTCTGACATAAAGCACGTTCCTTACTCTGCACTGCCACAGTGATTCCAAGTGGAAAAGTCAGGACCAAGGAGGGAGCTCAGCCCCTCTGCTCTGCTTCTCAGCCATTGCGTCAACGTCAACTTCAGTAAGTTAATCCGGCCCTGACTTCAGACACAGTTCATTAGTATTTTCATGGTCTCTGACACCCTTCCTTGTTCTCAGCTCAGAGTGGACTTATCCTCCAAGACTATCCTTAAAACTGTACTTCATTCTCTTGAACTTGTCCTAGAATAGTCTCTGCTTGCAGACTGAGTTTCTTACAGATCGTCTACTTGTCCGGGTAATTCCCCAAGTCTTCCTCACTGGCATGATTCAGTTTCCAAAGTGACTGGTTTTTGAGTTGGTGCTTTTTCAGAGCTGAAACCTTGGCATGATACAATTTCTTCTTAATTAAAAAAATTAGTTCTCATCCTCTGCTTCCATTCTTACTCTAGGTCATTTTCCATTTGTGACTATCTCTCCCATAGGGGTCACCAAAGGCCATTCAGCTTGGTGAAAACCTCACAGGCAAAGGGTAACTCAAAGCATGGTTGAGAAGTGGAAATAAAATAACCACACGGTCGATCATAGAGCACCTGGCAACCAAGGGCAGGAATCACTCCCGGGCACCTGTCCTGGGGTGGGACGTAACACAGGCTTGACTTCAGGTTATCACTAAACTTGTCCATACTCATCCCAAGTATCAAGGCAGTGCAACTGTGTCACACATGTGCCTCTGTTCCAGGAGACCAGAGAGTTGACAAAGGAGACAGAGAGACTTGGCAACACTAGCTATGGATCCTGAGGCTAAAAGTCCTTGCCTTGGTTTGAATTACCACTCCTTGCATTTGAAGATTCACTGTGCTCGATTGTTTTAGATAAGTATCCCCTGCATTTGCCCACCTAACTTTTAAATTTGTAGAAAGATAGCATGTATAATATTGTTGAAATTGATTTCTTTTTGACAGGCAGAGTGGACAGTGAGAGAGAGAGACAGAGAGAAAGGTCTTCCTTTGCCGTTGGTTCACCCTCCAATGGCCGCTGTGGCCGGCACACCACGCTGATCCAAAACCAGGAGCCAGATGCTTCTCCTGGTCTCCCATGCAGGTGCAGGGCCCAAGCACTTGGGCCATCCTCCACTGCACTCCTGGGCCACAGCAGAGAGCTGGCCTGGAAGAGGGGCAACCGGGACAGAATCCAATGCCCTGACCGGGACTAGAACCTGGGGTGCCGGCGCCATAGGCGGAGGATTAGCCTAGTGAGCCATGACACCGGCCTGAAATTGATTTTTGTGTGTCATAAAGTGATGACATTTGAGTGTGGTTATGTTCCCAGCTCTCTGTGGAATGCTCTTTATGCCACTTAGGAGTTCATTAAATTAATGGAGTGCACTTATCTCAGATTACAGACAAAATCCCTTTAGAAACCCAAAGAAGTCCTGGTGTGAACCCAACCCTGGAAACCCAGGCGGGACTTGGTGAGTGTCTGTCAGAGCACCTAAGGCAGTACAGCACCCGCGCTCTCGCCATGGTCTGCTCTGAAGGTTCATGCGTGTTAGAGAAGTTACCGAGACATCGAGTTTCGGTTCCGCTCCAGAGTCCGTTGGCCAAACACTCTCTGACGTGTGAGCCCACGAGGGTGTAGCCCGTGTTGCAGGTAAATATGGCGGTGGCTCCAAAGACGGTCAGCGTCCCGATTTTGTTCCCGTTGGGGGGAAAGGACAGGCTTCCACAGGAGATCACTAGAGGCAAAGGGGAACGGAGCATTAGCGCAGGGCTGCACACGAAACTGGTCAGTGGTCTCCGTTCTAAGACATGGGGCAGGGATGTCTGCTTAGGACTTGACTGACCGACCATCTAGAAGCGTCCTCCTCTCATGACCTTAAAGTGAACGCGTAACAATTCAGAGCAGATGCCAGCACACTTTAGAAAGTTTCTAACGCATATTGTTGCTGTTACTTTTCCTTCACCCTCACAGGTAGCCAACCCTTTCTTGAAAAAGCAACAGATTTCAAATATATTCCCTCAAAGCGTAGCTATCCAAGGAGCTGCTGATCTGTCCACTCTTCGTCCATATCAAAAACACAAATGATTTACTACTGGATGCCTATGCCAGCTCGTCAGGAGTGAAGGAATGCAACCCATTCTTATCAAAGTCAACCTGCTCAGACAAGGGAGTGTGGCAGTAAAATCTAGAACTTCTCACCACTGTAGTAGTGCTGAGGGTTCTTGGTTCGTTACCTGCGGCATTTGCACAGTCTACCTAAGAATGCTGACTGTGTGGGAAAGGTAGGACCTGCCGGAGAATGCAAACAGACCCAGAGGAGCCTCACTCCTCGCCCCAAGCCTGCCTCACTCAGTCATAGGAAGGGAGGCCCCATGCCCCAAGCCTGCCTCCCTCGGTTGTAGGAAGGGTGGCCCCACGCCCCATGCCTGCCTCCCTCGGTTGTAGGAAGGGTGGCCCCACGCCCCAAGCCTGCCTCTCTCAGTCATTGGAAGGGAGGCCCCATGCCCCAAGCCTGCCTCCCTTGGTTGTAGGAATGGTGACCCCATGCCCCAGGCCTGCCTCACTCAGTCATAGGAAGGGAGTCCCACGCCCCAAGCCTGCACCGGTTGTCCCAGCACAGTCATCAGTCACGTCCATTTCCACCCAAGAAGCCCTCCGGTGAGGGAGATAAATGAACAGTCACCTCCATCGTCGATTCCTGACACCCTCTAAATCTCTGCACTTCAGATCCACAGATGTCTGAGCACAGAAACTCAAAGGTTCTTGGGAGTAAGGAAATCACAAAGTTATCAGGGCCAGAGGCTCATTCCATTTGAAACAAGTCTGAGAAAAAGTCTCAGGACAGAGACTCAGAGCTGTGATGTGCAAAGTGCCCAGGGCGACATGTCCCAGGTCCCTGTTTGTAAGAAAGTGGTGACAGGCAGCGGGTAATGGTGACGAGGAACACGGAGTCTGGCTGTGTGCTACCCAGGTTCAGCCCCATCTCTTGTGTGGTCTCTGTGCTCTGTGGCAGACTGGCAGCAACACCTGCCACAGAGGGTGTGCCCTGCAGTCAAAGACAGTTCAGAGCAAGCACGGGAAGCCATGGCTTGTGCATAGCTGGGCTTGGTCAAGGTCGGCTGACTGTGACATAGCAAATCAGGACCTACCGAGGGAATGGAATCACGGGTGTAAAGACCGCGCACACAATTTCAGTGCATGGAAACACCACGCATGTGATCGAGATTAGCCCTGGTATTTCGGCGGATCTCACTCCAAGAAGCGACAGCCAAGCTGCACTGCTGGGGCAGAGATGGACACTGTTGGCTAGGAACCTTCTCCAGGAGCCTCTGTCCCGGAGCACAGCATGTCTCAGACACTGGCTGTGGAGAGCTTCCACGGCTCGGACATGCTGTGGACAGCTTTCACGGCTCGGACATGCTGTGGACAGCTTTCACGGCTCGGACACGCTGTGGAGAGCTTCCACGGCTCGGACATGCTGTGGAGAGCTTCCACGGCTCGGACACACTGTGGACAGCTTCCACACTGGTTAGTTTCTGGGATTGCTGACCCACTGCAGAGTTCTTATCTTGTGCCTTTCTTGCCAGTGCGTCTGCTGCACCAAATGTCAATGAATTCAAGTGGGATTTGGATTTTCACGATGTTATGAGCTTTTCATTAAGCCTTTTCCCAAACACAGTGTGAACTTCACCTTGACCTGTGATATTTAGAGATCCCTATGTAGCCATTTGTGACAGCTGGATCGATCGTGTCTGGAAACTTCAGTGTTCAGCAGAAGTGGGCTAAAGATGGGGCTGATGCTGTGGCGTAGTGGGTAAAGCCACTGCCTGCAGTGCCGGCATCCCATATGGGCATGGGTTCAAGTCCCAGCTGCTCCACTTTGGATCCAGCTTTATGTTATGGTCTGGGAAAGCAGTAGAAGATGGCCCAAGTGCTTGGGCCCAGGAAGAAGCCCCTGGCTCCTGGCTTTGGATTGACGCAGCTTTGGCTGTTGTGGCCAATTGGGGAGTTAACCAGTGGGTGGAAGACTTCTCTCTGTGTAACTCTGACTTCAAATAATGTTTTTTTAAAAAAGCAGTGGGATAAGAGACCCAGACGTTTCCCCTTAGAGGTCTTGACACACCCGTGGGGACTAGCAAGAAAACCCCTCTCCCTGCGGCCCCTGTGTCTGTCCTGGGCCTCTCTTATAGATGTCCTGCAGAGGGCGCTCTGGAGCGGGTCACTGCCCTGTGTCTGCCCTGGGGCTCTCTTATAGATGTCCTGCAGAGGGTGCTCTGGAGCGGGTCACTGCCCTGTGTCTGCCCTGGGCCTCTGTTAGAGAAGACCTGCAGAGGGCGCTCTGGAGCGGGTCACTGCCCTGTGTCTGCCCTGGGGCTCTGTTAGAGAAGACCTGCAGAGGGTGCTGTGGAGCGGGTCACTGGCCAGTGTCTGCCCTGGGGCTCTGTTAGAGATGTCCTGCAGAGGGCGCTCTGGAGCGGGTCACTGGCTCAGGAGGAACACAGGGGCACAACTCCAGGGTGTCAGTGTCCCTCTCCGCAGTGCATCCTCCACCATTCTTGCGGGGGGTGGCGTGGGGTGGGGGTGGGAAACAGGCTGTCCCGGGGAGCTTTCCTTCACACTACATCATAACCACCTTGAAATCTCCCACTTTGAAAGAAACCGCCTCCTTGCATAGTGATCCACTTGCAAGGATTCCTTGTGAATGCCATAAATAAACAGTGGCTCAAGCGCAGGTCAGTCCGATGTGTCCTCCCCGGGGAGACCCTGCTACCACACAGAATGCCGAGGGGCAAGAGTGCAGAGGTGAGGATGTGCGGGTGCGACAAGTCGGTCTGCGCCCCTCGCTCACAGACTCGGGCCTCTCCTGGAGTCAGCACGAGTCGACGCTGGGTGACTCTCAGATGACGTCACTTGAGTGTCACCTGTGCCATCAGCCGCTCATCAAGGGTCACCTCTTTGGGGCTAACTGGTCATGGAGAATGGGAAATGCTACCCACAGCCCACAGGCAGACAGGTAACTGGAAATAACTAAGCTCACGGTCGGGACCATTCGGAGCACGGCACAGCTCCTCCGCTGTGCAGCCTGGAAGATGGCTGAGGTCCAGGCCGGCTGCAGGGAAGCAGGGGACTTTGTCTCTTGTGCGCACCAGCTGCCCCTCCACGGCCCTGGGCTCAGGAAGCTCTGCCTTCCCAGCTAAAGGCCGGCAGGAAGTCAGATGGCCCTTGAGCTTCCTGCTGTGCACATGCACTTAGGAGGAGTGGAGCACACGTTTGACCCTACTGCGTTGCTCTCTGTGTTGGTAAGGTGGACGGGGGAATGGGAGATAAACACACCTCAAGAATAAAACAGAAAAGAAAGCATTGCGGCAAAATGAACCCATGTGTTTAGTGATTTTTATTATAGTCAGCAAATGCTGTATTCATGTTAAGGGTCTAAGGACTGCTCCCCTTTCTTTGGGGAGTGAGTTTTAAGGCCTTCAGTGAGTCTCCACGTTACAGTGCTTGGCTTTTCTCTGATATCATTAACTGACTTTGGGAAAGAAGGGGGTTGCCATCTTGAGGTAAATATTTGTCCTCCATGAAAGAAAGTAATCATATCACATTTTGAGTCAAAGCTCATGGTTGAAAACCTAAAAACAATGTCACTACTCTCCATGGACAAGCATGACAGGAACATCTGAGGTCAACAATTAAATGACCGTTTGCTGGGCTTCGTTCCAAAGTCTAGTCTTCTGCTTGCGGTGTCTTAGAGACCAGAGAGGCTAAAACTTTGCATTCTGTGCTTTTCTTCTGAAGGAGCTGCTCCCAAAGCCTGAGCCAGGGATTGCTGGGAGCACCCGACATCTTGCTGGGGGTCCCCAAGCAGATCCTAGCCAATCACTGAGCTCGAGGCCTCCCCAGAGCTCCGCCCCACCCCCATCCAGCCCAGGACCAAGACAGTGCCTGCGCTGAGCAAGCCAGATAGTGAGCAGACTGGCAGATGTTTCAAAGAAAGATGTGTTAAGCTGACAGCTACAACACCAGCATCCCTTATGGTGTGGTTCAAGTCCCGACTGCCCCACCCCCAATGCAGCTCCCTGCTAATGCGCCAGGGAAAGCAGCAGAAGGTGGGTCAAGTACTTGGGCCCCTGCACCCACGTCAGAGACCTGGATGAAGCTCCCGGCTCCTGGCTTCGGCCTGGCACAGCCCTGGCTGTTGTGGCCACCTGGAGAGTGAACCAGTGGATGGAAGACAACTCTTTCTCTTGTTGTGACTTTGCCTTTCAAAGAAATATAATAAATTGTAAAAAACATAAAGATGCTGTTTTGGGTAATTTTTTGGTTTGGGAAGGAATTCTTCCCATTTGTAAAAATATATTATTTAGGTTCACAATAAATCAAGTTATGTTAAATAAGTGGGTGCACATTTAAATTTTTCTCATAGTAAATTTTGATCAGACACATAAGTGTTCTTCAGAGGATTACAGGATTTAATTTACAACACAGTAAAGAGAGGCAGGTGTGTAGCACGGTGTGTTAAGCCGCTGCTTAGGATGGCCCGCATCCCATATTCCTCCCAGAGTTCCTACTAATGCTCCTGGGAGAGAGTAATTGAGTCCCTAACACCCACGTGGGAGACCCAGATGGAGTCTGGCTCCTGCCTTTGGTCTGGCCCAGCCCTGGCTGTTCTGGCCTCTGGGGAAGTAAATCAGCAGATGGAAGATTTTCTCTGTCTCTCCCTCTCCCCCTCTCTCTCTCCACCATGCTCTTTCAAATAAATAAACAAATGAATACATAAATCTTTAAAAAATATTATGGTTAAGAAAAAACAACAGTATTTGGGATCAGACGTTAGATGGAATTCTAGGATGGACTGGAGCCAGCACTGTGGCTCACTAGGCTAGTCCTCTGCCTGTGGCGCCGGCACACCGGGTTCTAGTCCTGGTCAGGGCGCTGGATTCTGTCCCGGTTGCTCCTCTTCTGGTCCAGCTCTCTGCTGTGGCCCAGGAGTGCAGTGGAGGATGGCCCAAGTGCTTGGGCCCTGCACCCCATGGGAGACCAGGAGAAGCACCTGGCACCTGGCTTTGGATCAACGTGGTGCGCAGGCCGCAGCATGCCGGCTGTGGCGGCCATTGGAGGGTGAACCAACGGCAAAGGAAGACCTTTCTCTCTGTCTCTCTCTCTCACTGTCCACTCTGCCTGTCAAAAAAAAAATGGACTGGAGTTTCCCACCTCTGGTACAGACTCCTTACAACTTCCCCTCCCAGGAGTCTGGGCAAGATGGGCTATACTTAGAGTCCATTAAAAAATGAAACTGTTGGTGGGGCCGTCCGGCGACCAAAGCCCTTATGTAGGACCAGTTCCTTCCTGAAGGCAGAGAGTTCTGAGTTCTGCCAGTGAATTTGAGGGAGAGAGAGGCACGGAGCTGAGAGCCGTTCCCCATGGACAACGGCAACTACATAAGGATCTCGGCCGTGGGCTGCAAGGACACACACTCTGCCCGCAGGCTGCTGGCAGGAAGCTGCACCTCCCCGGCTGTGCCTGCAGACGAGACCCTGAGCACGCCTGCCTTGCAATAAGCCACAGTTTGTGGTCCTTGGTTCCACAGTAACAGAAACCAACTCAGGCCCTCAGTTATTGATAAAAAACAAGAACAAACAACTACAACAACAACATACAAGGGTACATCAGAAAGTCATGGGAAATAGAATGAAAAGGTAACTCTCTTTTGGGGCAAAACTTTTGAAGTCCATGTGTTTATTTCATATTTACCATGGACTTCAAGACCCCGCCTTCCCAGAGAGCTCCCGAGTGACATGGTGACTGGGATTCCAGACACCTCAACTCCAAGGCCACTTCCACATCAGTTACTAGAGGTGCAGGTCAGAGCTGAAGGCCACTGCAGTTGCTGGCGGCACACACTCCCAAGTATGTTGGGTGTTACAGCTCCAGGTGTGCACACCTGGGCTTCCAGAAGCCGGCAAACATCTCTCAACAAGCTGCTTTCGTTAGTACACAACGTTTACAAAAGAAATAAGTAGAAATTTTAAAATGGCAATATCAACATCAGGCTGTTGAGGGAAAGGAAATGAGCTGAGAGCTTTCAGCATGGTCACCAGGGCACTGGCCAACTTTGGGACGACTTCCCCAGCCGGCTGGTCACACACGGCCTGGAGCCTTCCACTCCCCACTGGGAGGCACCACAGCTCCCCGAGAGGAGCTGACTGTGGTTGGGCAAAAAACTCAGGAGGGACACAAGGCAAGATGTCTATGTGGGAAAACAAGGGCCATCTTGAAGGCGTCAGGAAGAAAGAATGAGGCCACCAGGTAAAAGGGACAGTCCTGACCACTTGGTGATAATATGAGCTGCACACACACACACACACCTGGGGAGATCTAAGATGGCTGAACAGGGGGAGGAGGGGAGGATGTGCGGATTCTGACCACAGGAAGAGAGCAGGAGAAAAGGCGAGGAACTGCATGCCCAGAGCCCAGCGGGAGAGGAGCTCACAGGGGGAAATCTATAGACACAAGAGTGATGCGTGGAGCAGCGGGGACAGTGCACCGCACAGCACAGTAGTGAACAGGGCACCGCCGGCAACTCCCACAGCCAATGGCCAGAGGGGAGTCCATCTTCTTGGAACAAGCACCCAACCAACTGCAGATATAAGCCCTCAGAGGAGAAAAACCAACACATGTTGCCACAAATGCCTAAAAATAAGCATAGAAATAGGAGAAACATGAACAAGGAAGACAATATGACTCCCCAAAAGGAACACAGCCACACTGCAACACTAGAATGTGAGTACAAACATATTGGTGGCATGGCTGAAAAGGAATTCAAATGAATGATAAGGTTACTCAAAAACACAAAGAAACAAATAAATGACTTAAAGAAATCCTTATATGACATGGATGAAAAATGCTGCTGGGAGCTAAATGAAGAACTCATGTCAACTAGAAAATACAGTGAAAAGTCGTAACAACAGCCTAGGTGAGGCAGAAGAATGGATATCTCACCTAGAAGAGAAATTCTTACACATATCTCAATCAGACAAAAAAAGAAAAGAAACGGAAAAACCGAAGATAGTGTTTGAGATGTATGGGATACTATCAAACAACAAAACATGTGTGTCTAAGCAGCTCGTGCAGGTGTGGAAAGACAGAACAGATTAGGTCTATTCAGTGAAATAACAGCAGAAAAGTTCCCATATTAATATGGAGACAGGGACATCCAGGTTCAGGAATCACACAGATTCCCTAACAGATATGGCCAGAAAAGATCCTCACCATGCTACATTATACTCCAACTTTTTTTTTTTGACAGGCAGAGTGGACAGTGAGAGAGAGAGACAGAGAGAAAGGTCTTCCTTTGCCGTTGGTTCACCCTCCAATGGCCACTGTGGCCGGTGCATTGCACTGATCTGATGGCAGGAGCCAGGTGCTTCTCCTGGTCTCCCATGGGGTGCAGGGCCCAAGCACTTGGGCCATCCTCCACTGCACTCCCGGGCCACAGCAGAGATCTGGCCTGGAAGAGGGGCAACCGGGACAGAATCTGGTGCCCCGACTGGGACTAGAACCCAGTGAGCTGGTGCCACAAGGTGGAGGATTAGCCTAGTGAGCCACAGCGCCGGCTCCACCTTTTGATAGTAACATATAATGAAAAGATTCTAAAACGTGCATGAGAGGAATGCTAGATTACCTTCAGAGGAACCCCAATTAGACTAATAGCTGATTTCTCATCAGAAATCCTGTAGACTAGGAAAGAATGGAGAGACTAGTCCAAATCCTACAACATAACTGTCAACCAGAATACAGTACCCAGAAAATCACAAGCTTACATGAAACTTGTTCACCTTATATAAATAAAAATTTTGAAAAACCCACAAAAAACAATTCAAAACCAAAATTAGGAGGAATGAAATCATTAAAACTAGAGAATTAAACAAAATTGAAATAAAAAACATTAAAAAATTGGTGAAAATAGAGAGTTTTTTTTGAAAATATAAACAAAACTGATGCACCATTGGCCCAAGTTACCAAAAAAGGGCGAACACTCAAGTTAACAAAATCAGAGATGTAAAAAGGAGATATTACAACAGACAACACAGAAATTTAAAATATCAGCAAATTACTACAAACAAGTATTCCAACAAACTGGAAAATCTAAAAGAAACAGATGGATTCCTGAACATACACTATCTACCAAAATTGAGTCATGATGACACAGACAACATACACAGAGCAATAACCAGGATGGATATGAATCAGTAACAAAGAAAAACCTGGATCAGATGGCTTCACTGCTGAATTCTATCAAACATTAAAGAAAGAACTGACTCCAGTTCTTCTCAAACTATTCAAAACAACTAAACAGGAGAGAATCCTACCAGTCTCTTTCTAAAAAGCCAAATTCTACCTTAATTCCCCAAACAGAAAAAGATACATCAAAGAAAGAGTACTATAGATCAATATCCCTAAAGAACAAAATGCAAAAATCCTCAACAAATACTAGCTAATCAAATCCAACAACACATCAGAAAGATCATTCACCCGGACAAAGAGGGATTTATCCCTGGTATGCAAGGATGGTTCAATATGTGCGAATCAATAAATGTGATACATCACATTAACAAATTAGAGAATAACGACCTTATGATTATCTCAATACATGCAGAGAAAGCATTTGATAAAATACAACATCTTTTCCTGATGAAAATGTTAAGCAATTTGGGTATAGAAGAAACATTCCGTGATCAAGGCAATATATGACAAACCCACAAGCAACATATTGAATAGGGAAAAGTTGGGAGCATTTTCACTAAAATCCAGAACCAGACAAGGATGCCCACTTTCACCATTGCTATCCAATATAGTTTGGGAAGTTTTAGCCAGAACCATTATCCAAGAAAAAGAAATCAAAGGGATATGAATCGGAAAGAAGGAAGTCAAAATATTTGACTGCAGATAACATGATCCTATTAGCAGGGCAACCAAAGACTACACTAAGTGACTGCTGGAATGGTAAGAGAGGTTTGAAAAATTGCAGGATGTAAAATCAACACACAAAAATCAATAGCCTTTGTATATACAAGCAATGCCATGGCTGATAAAGAACTTCTAAGATCAGTACCATTCACAATAGCTACAAAAAATTTAAATATCTTGGAATAAATTTAACCAAGGATGTGAAATATCTCTACAATGAAAATTACAAAACATTAAAAAAATAGAAGAAGACAAAGAACAATGGAAGAATCTTCCATGTTCATGGATTGGAAGAATTAGTATTATCAAAATGACCATACTACCCAAAACAATTTACAGATTTAATGTTATCTCAGTCAAAGTCTCAAGGACATTCTTCTCAAATCTAGAAAATAAAGTGCTAAAGTGCATGTGGAAACACAATAGGACCTGAACATATAAAGCAATGGTAAACAATGAAAACAAAGCCAAAAGGCAAGACAATGCCAGATTTGAAGACATACTACAGGGCAGTTACAATCAAAAGAGCTTGGTTTTGGCACAAAAACAGGCATAAAGACCAAAGGTACAGAACAGAAACCCCAGAAATTAATTCACACAGATATGATCAACTAATCTTTGACAAACCTGCAGAAAGGACAGTCTCTTCCACAAATGGTGTTGGAGAAGCTGGATATCTGCATGCAGAAGTATGAAGCAAGACCCCTACCTTATACCTGATACAGAAGTCAGCAGCTCATAATGCATCAAGGGTCTAAATCTATTACCTGATACCATCAAACTACCATAGGAAAACATTGGAGGAAACACTGCAAGACACTGGCACAGGAAGGCTTCTTGGATAAGACCCCAGAAGCACAGGCAATCAAAGCAAACATAGACAAATGGGATGACATCGATCTAAGAAGCCTCTACACTGCAAAGCAAACATCTGACAAAGCCCAGAAGCAACCCACAGAATGGGAGAAAGCATTTAGAAATTGAGGAAGGATCTATAAAATATCCAGAATCTATAAAAACCACAAGAAACTCAACAACAACAAAACAGCACTCAAGTTGACAAATGGTCAAAGGACTTGAACTGGCATTTTTTAAAGGATGAAATAAAACGGCCATTAAACATATGAAAGCCTGCTCAAGATCACCAGTTATAAGAGAAATGCAAATAAAACCACAATGAGGCTTTATCTCACCCCAGTTAGAGTGGCTACCATCCAGAAATAAAGAAATTATAAATGCTGGTGAGGGTGTGGGTAAAAACATAGTCTAATGTGCTGTTCATGGGAATATAAACTAGTGCCACCATCATGAAAGACGGTATGGCGATTTCTTAAAATCAGAAAACAGGCCTACCATATGACCCAGTCATCCTACTCCTGGGAATTGACCCCAACAAAATGAAATTGGCATATGCAAGATTTATCTGTACTCTCATGTTTATTGCAACTCAGTTCACAGTAGCGAAGATATGGAATCAACCCTATGTCCATTCACTGATGCCTGGATGAAGAAACTCTGGTATACACACACTATGGAATACTACTCAGCCGTAAAAAATGAAATCTGTATTTTGCAACAAAATGGATGCAACTGGAAATTAAGCTAAGTGAAATAAACCAGTCCAATAAACACAAATATCTTATTTTCTCTGATATGTAGTAATTAATATAAAAATAAAATGTGTAGGAATGAAATGGAGAAAAAGGGGGAAACCATGATTTCACTGGAACCCACTGCCTCTGGAATGCACTACCTCCCTGCTGACACAGCAGAAAGACAAATCACAGGAAGTGACACACGCTGGGACCAGCAGTGTGCGTCAGGGAGCCTCCAGCCACTCACGCTGTGCATCCCGCACAGACAAGTGGTATGAGCTGGCCACTCTTGGGCTAAAGCAGCACCGGGTCACCAGGACACAGCCACTGAGGGTCAGAAAGGAGCCTTCCCAGCACTGCCGATGCAGGGGGCAGAACACTTGCAAGGATGGCACTGGTCTGGTTTCCTCTCTTCCTCCGCGGGAGGGGCTGCCTGGCTCTGATTGAATGTGGCTACTCGGTGTAGACGCTCTCGTAAACAGAATCCTCCACTGTGAGGGCAAATGCTGGGGGAATGGGGATTGTAGTACGGAAGGCTGCGGCCCAGCAAATGCCAGCCAGAGGGGTGGCGCGTCCCTGGGAAATGCGGGACGCCAGAGAGAGCCATACTGCACCTGTGTGTCCACAGAAACCCTGCAAGACGACGAAGGTTTGGGGAGTGTCTGGTTTTAAGACCGTACTTACCCCTTACAGGGGGACAGGTGTGGAGGAAGGGGGACAGTTGCTAGGGCCAGAGTACAACAGGGAAGCCAGAGCCCCGGCACCAGGATGCTCCCAGGGTGACCAGGAGTCCTTCTACTCATTCTGCGAAGCCCGCTCCAGGCAGGGACAGCCTGGGCACTAGGGCCGCTGTTCACCTTGACCATGAAGACTGCGGATCCTGGCAGCCAGCAGAGCTGCCTACGCTTGCCTTTGTGTTCTGGGAAGAGCTTGTAGTGAGTGTTTAATTAACAGCCGTTCTATTAAAAGTGGAATTAAAATTATGATCAAAGATGCATTCATTCTTTTGTCTGCTCCCTTATTTATTCCGGTTTATTCTTCCTAAGCTGTGTGTTCCAGAAATGTTACACCGGTCTGACGACTTGTTCCTACGCATGATAATTCCCAGTGAACAATCAACTCAAGATTGTATATTAAATACGTCTGAATCAGATAGCCCTCTGAACAATGCGCTGTTGCTTTATTTTTCTATTTATTCATATTTATTATGGAACTCACTCAACGTCTAACTGCTTATCTTGTACCTAGGAGGATAATCATCTTCCTTTTCAAGACAGGCATTATTCCAGAGCGCAGTATCTTCAGTACAAACACTCGTTCTTGTGATCCTAATTAGAACTTCTGAATAGCCAGCAAATGAATGACAGTTATCTTTTTACACGTCGGCCCATGCTTGTTTTTCAACTGAATCGAGATATTTGAGGATTCTAATATTTCAAAGTCTACAAAATATGGTCATTAACAGGGAAGGGCTCAGCCTACCACGCAATCCAGCCATCCTACGGCTGAGCTGTGCCACACCAAGGCACAGGGGGAGGAGGAGGAGGAGAAGGGGAGGAAGATCGGGGAGGGGGAGGAGGAGGATGGAGGGGGAGGGGAGGAGGAGGAAGGGTGGAGGAGGAGGGGAGGAGAGGGGAGGAGGGAAGGAGGGGATAGGAGGATGGGGGAGGGGGAGCAGGAGGATGGAGGGGGAGGGGAGGAGGAGGAAGGGTGGAGGAAGGAATAGGAGGATGGGGGAGGGGGAGGAGGATGGGGCGGGGGAGGAAGAGGAGGCAAAGGGGAGGAAGAAGGGGAGGAGGAGGAGGAGGATGGAGGTGGCGGGGAGGGGGAGGAGGGGGAGGAGTGCTCCAGGAGCAGCTCCCGCCTCACTCACCTTTACAGCGCGGTCTCTCTTCCCCAGTGCTCCATGTCCCATTGGCTTGGCACTGGAGGAGCCTCGGGCCCTCCAGGTAGTAGCCGGGGTTGCAGCTCAGCAGCACTTGAGCTCCGAACTCGTTCAGCGATCCCGACACCAGCCTCCAGATGACATGCTCAGAGAGCTGCGCTTCCACGGCTGGGCAGGGCACCGCTACGAAAGAAGCACACGTGATGTCATGGTCTTGTCTGCAGGACCGCAGCAGGCTGGCCTTCCACGCTGACGGCCTGCTGGGGCATCTCTGCTGTCCACACGGGTGCATGGCAACCATGCCAGTGGACTGCCTTGTGACCAGGGCATCGGAAATACTGGCTGGGACTGTGAGAGCTAAGGGAGGTGACCATTTACACCACGGCAAATGAGGGCAGCTCCCCTGGGACTGACGGGCGCTTTCCACCAGGGCAGCGAGCACATGTAAATAACAATCTTACCTATGAATTCCACCCCTCTGAGGGATGTGGAATGTGCCTGTGTAACTGAAAATCAGCTTGGACACCAGTTCTCAGCAACAAGAGGCTCTCGTTGCTTCCTGCCTATGAAACACACACACTCACACATGCACACTCACACATATACACATGCACAGACACATAAATGCACACATGCCCACACATGCATGCACACACATGCAATGCACACTCACACATGCACACTCATGCACACACATAAACATGCACACACACACAAACACGCACACACATGCTCACACACATACACACATGCACACACGCACACACTCATGCACACAGAGAAACACACATGCACACATACACACATGCACACACACATACACACACGTGCACACACATGCTCACACACATGCACACACTCATGCACACACATGCACACACACATACACACACGCACACATGCACATGCACATACACGTGTCCCACAGTGTATCTGGGTATTACTTGGTTGATAAGAACACAAAAGCATGTACGCATACTGCATTAATACTCTTACAGGAACTATTCAGAATGTTCTAAAGGAGAAAATCTATGCATGTTTCTAGGAAAGCCCTGGATCATGACAGCTACGCAGGAAACATGAGAGGCAGCACCTGCAGCATCAGGAGTAGTTAGTAGTGGTGGGACTAGTAATACTAGTAAAGGGAGAGTGTTACCAGGGACAGCAAGGGATTCCCATATGCTGGAGCTAGCTGCAGACTGGAGGTATGTGTAGCCTCATATTTAAAAATCCTGTGAAATTTGCAAGTGTAGGAGCCACAGCCACTGTATTAAATATGAAACTTCATTAGCTAGCATCCATCACAATCTATTACACACAGAATGACTAGATGTATCTGTGTTTGTTGAGCCCAGAAGAGTTAACTAGAGAAACCGCAGTTCATTTCAGAATAATGACAATAATTAGGACACTTGGACTCCACGCAGGTCTGCTGTAACTGAATCAGACACAGAAGTCTCCGTCAGATCCTTGCAAGAATACACAGTGCTTCACACACCGACACCAACAGAGAGGCCGTTTCTGATATCACCATAGAAGAATCCGTGAGGACAAACGTGGAAAACTGTTCACTTAAAAACAACCCTTTTTAGGCCAGCATGTGGCTCACTAATCCTCCACCTGTGGTGCCGGCACCCCGGGTTCTAGTCCCAGTAGGGGTGCTGGGTACTAGTCCTGGTTGCTCCTCTTCCAGGCCACCTCTTTGCTGTGGCCCGGGAAGGCAGTGGAGGATGGCCCGAGTGCTTGGGCCCTGCACCTGCATGGAAGACCAGGAGGAAGCACCAGGCTCCTGGCTTCAGATTGGTGCAGCGCCAGCAGTGGTGGTCATTAGGGGAGTGAACCAACAGAAGGAAGACGTTTCTCTCTGTCTCTCACTGTCTACTCTGTCTCTCTCTTTCACTGTCTAACTCAGCCTGTCAAAAAAAAATAACCCCTTTAAAATTTTACATCAAGCAATGTTTAGCACAGAACACATTCTAAACGGATATGGGTATTCCAGTGTTTTACCTAATGACACAAACAGGACTCTCTCCAGCTGAGATACCTCAGAATTGCAGGCATGACTGCATGCACCCTTATACATCTTTAAGCCCTTACTTGGGCCTATAAATCACTGAGTTCCACTGCATATTTCAAATAAAATGCATTTCATTTCACTGAAATATGAGCCCCAAGAATAAGCTTAGAATAAGCTTCATTGTTTTGGATCATCCGAAGTATCTTCTACAAACCCCGTGCACAGGATTTAACTTCAGCTTGCACACAGGATCGAAACTTCTTTGTGTGAACACCACACATTGCAGCCACTTCCGATCCTCCCTGCTGGCCCTCCACTCGTGACAGGGTCCTGGCTGTCTCTGTAATGATCACTTTCCAGTTTGCTTGTTCGCCTGCACCCCCTGCCCCCCGCTAGACTATGCACTCTTTCACCAGCACTTTCTTACACAGTAGGCACACATCAAGTACACTCGTAATTACGCGTGGGCTTGGAAAAGCAGCAAGGCGGGAGAATCTGCCATAACAAATCAGGAAGAAACTTGACAAATGAAACAGCCGGGAGGAAACTGGGAACAGGCGCATCTCCCTGAGGCTCCCGAGGCAAGTGGAGGCACAGCAGCCGGCCAGGTGCGGCAGCCCGCGTGCCCCTGTGCTGACGCTTCTTCTGGAAAGTTGGCGCTTTTCTGACCGACGGAACCTGAGTCCAGCTTGCACTTGGGCGCCTTCCCGCGCCTGCAGCACTGGGACTCCCTGCCATCACAGCGGGCTCCTGCACAACTCGCTCCAATGGCTGCTTTTCGCCTTAGCATGTTCTGCATGGTCTTCTCCACACTGTGTGTGTGACCGTGCGTCTAATTTCACCCTAAGCTGGTTCTCACAGCCACCCTGAGGCAGGACTTGCGGGAACTGCTATTATTTTTGTTATTGCTTCACAAACTAGCAAACAAGCCGGCGCTTGACCAAACCTGGCCAGAACTTCCAGCTGTGCATCCCAGACTGGCATCCTCCTGCGATGATGCTCCTTGGCCACCAGAAACAACACAGAAAATTAACTATTCCACAGATGACCGCAATAAGGGACACTACACACACATCACACAATAACACTCACATGCCAAACACGGCACTTTCTGAAGAAGGACTTTGAACGTTTGGTCAACGCAGAAATAGTGGCAAATAATTTTCAATACAAATCTCATTTGTAAAATAATTCTACCTTAATAAACCGCTAGGTCACGTTTAGTAAAATTAAATTTGCTTTCAGAGGCACAGGGTGTAGGGGACTTGACAGACACTTGATCTTCCCCTCTTTCACTGTGAGAAAATACAGACATCTAACACCCTGAGGAAAACAGCTACTATGGAACCATTTTCTCCTGTTTCAATAGATTCCATACAATGTTTTCTGTGGACCATCCCAAGTATTTGACATGATAAATACAGGGGTACTTCAAAGAGTGCATGGGAAATTGATTAAAAGACAAGTTTATTTTAGTGCAAAAATTCTTGAAATACATGTATTTTTTTCATACTAGGCACCTTCCGTGAAATTTTTGAATACCTGTCATATGCATGACTTTGGTTTATTTGCACCAAGGTAAATTTACATTTTTTAGCTCCATTTTCCATGAATTTTTTAAATCCCCTAGTACCACTGACTGTTGATATGGGTGACACATTTTTGTACTGAGACTCCCTGAATTCTACTTTCCAAATCAGATCAGTTGAGAGCAAATGCAATACACGGTTTCTGTGCACAAAAGGCAATATTCTCTGCCTTGTGGATGTTTCCTTGACAATATAAAATTCTTTGTATTTTACTCGAGAAATAATGGGCTTCAATCTTGCCAGGAGTAATTCTGATTTCTCAGAGACGCGTTCAGCCGGGGGCTCACTGCTGTTTTGCTGAAGACATTCAGACAACGAAAATGTTGCCGCCATTAAGAACAGTCCTTGGCATCCCTCCTTCAGGCAGACACTGTCATAAATCATCTGCGAGACTGCTCAGTCCCTGGCGTACGATGCAGCTACACTGTTGTTTAACACACAGCATTTCCCCACGGCGACCCTTGGGGGCCAGCATTTCTTAATTCCAAGTTAGTTCGAGTGCGTGTCATTGGCTTCGTAAAGCGACGGGTAGCAGGGTGAGAACGAGTTAGCTGGCCCTCGCAACCGCCCCACACTCACCCCCATGGCAGTGCTGCCAGGCCCGACAGGCACCCTGTACTGAGTGCCTCCAGCCCCGCACCGTGGAAGTCCGGAGCGTGAGGCCAGCTGGGCTTGGGCAGCAACGGACGTCCAGTGACTGGGGAAGGTCCTTCTTGGTCTCAATCGGTTCACAATCAGTCGATTCAGTTCATTTAAACAAATGGTTCTACAAGGTGTGTTTTAAAGAGGAATGGTCCTCAGCTAGTTCTTGTCCACAGAGGAGACCCAGCCCGGCGCTAAGCACCGGTGCTGGCTGCTTGCGAGGAGGCACTGACGGGAGAGGCAGGAGAGCGACTTTGCTCCTACTTCTGCCGTTCAGATCTCAGCTCCCCCCAGCCACCCCGCCAGATGGGTCTTTCCCAGAGCCCTTGGCCCTCCCTCTGTGCCCTCCCTTTCAGCCTGAGGTGTCCCTGAGAATCTGGGGGAGGACGGAAGCAAGCCGGCATCGCTGAGAGCTCATGGTGTGCTTTCTGCCTCCTCTTCCCCAGAGCTGCTCCACAGTGTGGCTGCAGAGGAATTCGCTCACCCGAAACACTAACGGCCAGACCCAGCCTGGCACGTGGGATCTGTGCAGGTCTGAGCTGCTCATGGATTCTGATTATTACTGACTGAAAGAGACAAGGTGTGGTGGAGAACCAGGGTATATTGCTGAGTAAAAACAATTCCTAATGAGAATTAAACAGATTTGATCATTTTGTGGAAAATAATTAAGTCAGTATATTTTTGAGTTAATTTTTATATAAGAAAAAATTAAAGGAAAGGTTTTGAAACATTTTCCAATACTTTGGAAGTTCCAATGTCATAACATTTTTGTTTACTTTTCTCTAGCTACAGTTTCAATATGCTTTTGTTGATATCTGAAAATAAATCTTGATTACCTCTATAAAATAAAAGGTAAGCTTTATGTTTTTTTTTTCCTTTTAACTGAGACTGAGCAACACTTAAAGGAATGAAAAGCTCCTGACAAAGACTGAGCCACGTGCACCTGCCAACGCTGCCCGCACTTACCACGACGGGAGCCCCACGGCTCAAGCTAACAATTCAGAAAACTTTCAGTGGAAAAACAACATTTCTAAGGGCTGAAAATGCATTCATTATAGAATAAAAATACATGCTCTAGAGTGCATTCTGTTTTTCACATTTATTTAGCACTGCTGTGTTAATAGCAAGTAAGTAAACTGTTTTACATGTGCTACATTTTCTAAGGTCCCAAATATAATGCATCTCATCTAACAGGAATTTACTTGAGAAAACACCAACATAAAAACACACATTTTGAAAACTTCCCTCTGTCATATTTGAATTTTTTACAAATCATTATTTTTCACTATATAATATTACACATACATCAGGTCAATTCTTTTAAAACATCAATATGGGGATGGGTGTCTGGAAGCATTACTGTTGGGTGGGATGTGATCGTAACACGTCAAAGCAAGCAAACAGCACCGTATGTGTCTGTAGACGTATTTATCCCAAGAACTCTTCTGTATATAGAATTGTATCTTAATTTTTCTGTAAAGGTTTAGAATCGCTATAGGGAAGATGATGATATGAATATAGTTATATTTATTAAACCAATTAACTCAAATGTTAAATATAATATTCCTCATAATCATTGCCAGTTTAAAATCGCTGCATGTGTGCAATGTGCACAATGGCTTTAAAGTCCATTTACCCCGTGCACTCCTCACAAGGACCATGCTGTAAAAATCCAGGCACGGTCTATGTTCTTAGGGATTGCTCTGCGTTTCATAGACGTCTGTGCTGTGCCTGGACTGCAGGGGCAGCAAGATGGGAGCAGGGACCCCGGTCACCCAAGGGTGCAGGTGCCAGCCACGCCCCTCAGGATGAAGCCCCGGATGTGCACAAGTTCCTTGGTCACACTGAAGGAAATGTAGTGCTGGCATCAAAAACTCATTTTCTCGAGTTTTTGTGACAAGGCTCACGAGCCTCATTCATTCATTCCACACTGATTGATGAAGTCCACTGATTTATATTGTCCAGCAGTGGACAATGCATTGATGCCCTGCCCTTGTGGCCCCTGTCTCAGAGAAATCGTGTGGGAACAGAGTTAAACGCGTTCCAGGACGCTGGGGCCGTGAGTGACCTCAGGGAAACGGCTGCAGCTGCATGGACGTGCTCACAGTAGCTCTTCATGGCTATCGGGGAACCCACAGGTCCTTCCCCTGACAGCTGAGAAAAATACAGAAGACGCGCTAGTATCTGCAAACCACATAAAGTAGACGAAAATACTCTACGGAACAGAAAATGGCTGCCTCTGAAAGTAAGGGGTTGCATGTGACCTAGAATGATGGACTCTGGGGTTTAATGATCTTAACCTGAGCAGAGCACCAGGATCGAGGAAGACATTTTACATAAGGCTAAGGTTTGCCCGACTGAACCATACAACTCTGAAGATGTTATGCTCGCTGGATAGACACCCACGGGTTTGTTACTACTGATGGTGTCCAGAAGGAGGCCCTCATGGGGTGGCAAAGAGCCCTTCAATAACTGTGCATGCTCACGGCTCACATCAGTGCCAGTGGGCTGCACCATCGGCAACCCTGTTCCCAGGGCCTGCGTCACACACAGGGCACAAGGCAGGAGGAGCGATGGTGACAGCTGTCCATGGGTCTCTGGGGGCCTTTGTGAAGTGATGCATTGATCTGACCCTCGGCTCTGTTCTTCAACAGCCTTGGAAGACAGAGGAGAGTTGGGCCTCCTGAGCAGCAGTGGGAGTTTTCTTCTTTTAACTTTCACCTGTATTTTTCAATGTATTCACAGGTTGCACTTGATGATCACGCACTTAGATCAAGCCGGGGCTGGACCTGTCTTCCCCACTGTTGTGAGTATCTTTACTGGATCAGTTGTCTGTGTGCACTAAGGCACTTCCGGAGGTCACGTGGACAGCCCTGTGCAACTGCGGGCAGGTAGCTCACGTCTGTGTCTCCCAGGGCACTGCGTACCAGGGGATAACAGCGCTACACAGGCTGTGGGGACTCAGACTTCATGCACATAAATTGTTAAGACAGCGCCTGGCACGTGATGAACGTCAACAACACGTAACTGATCCCTAACTCAGCACTATAGTGACCTGCGACAGAGGATCTTTGTCAAGTCCTCCAGTGAGAACATCATGTACAGTACCCCGAAAACAGGAATGACTGATAAAGCTAAGAACATGCGCATGTCCTAGGCCATTACCTAAGGGGCTAAGGGGCTGATCTGGACCTCCAAACATTTCACATTTAATACTATGTATTATACATATATAAACACATTTTTGCATGCACATATGTAAATACATATGTACATAATTTCTCATGACCCAGCATTCCTACTCCTTGGTATTTTCATAAAGGAACTGAAAACTTCAATCCTAACAGCCTGATTCATAATTGCCCAAACACAGAACCAAGGAAGACAGCTTCCAGAGATGCGTGGCTAAACCACCTGTGTCCATATAGACAATGGAGACCGGAAGAACGGTGCTATCAAGTCAGGAAAACACTGGGAAGGATCTCAAACGCAGACTACTAGCAAGAAGCCAATCGGAAAAGGCTACAGAGCGGCACGAGTCCGACCGTGTGGCGACCGGGAAAGGCAAAGCTATGGAGAGTGAAGGGGCCAGCCGGGGCCAGGGTTTGTGGCAGGGACGGAGGTGTCTGTGGAGGGCAGAGGGTTTTCAGGGCAGGGCAGCCGCTCTGCGTGACGCTGAATGGTGGCGCGTGTGCTCCATTCACCCACACCCACGGAAAGTCCAGCTCCCGGAGTGAGCCCTCAGGGAAACTGAAATTGGGTGACAAGGCTGTGTCCACATAGGCCCATCTATTGAACAAAGGTGCCATCTGCGGGCAAGGCGTGCACCTGTGGCCTCAGCGCCCAAATGGGAAATCTCTGGACTTTGAGACAGTCCTATTGAGAACCTAAAAATTCTCTAAAGACCAGTCTCCTAATCAAACACACAGAAGCTGTTGGGCAGATATACCTCAATATATTATTCTAACATACTAGCAAAAATCTATCTTCATAATTGTATGGAAACTACTTTTCAATTTGCATAAAAATAAATTACTGCAGGACTGGCATCCTGGTGTAGCCGGTAAAGCCACATCCTGCAGTGCCAGCAAACTATATGGGCGCTGGTTAGAGTCCAGGATGCTCCACTTCCGATCCATCTCTCTGCTATGTCCTGGGAAAGCAGTAGAAGATGGCCCAGGTGCTTGGGCCCCTGAACCCACGTGGGAGACCCAGAAGAAGCTCCAGGTTCCTGGCTTGGGATTGGTGCAGCTCTGGCCATTGGAGCCAACGAAGGAGTGAACCAGCAGATGGAAGACCTCTCTCTCTCTCTCTGCCCCTGTTTCTCTCTCTGTGTAACTCTGACTTTCAAGTAAATGAATAAATCTTAAATACATAAATAAATTATTGGAAAAACCCAGAATGTGATCTTTCCCCAAACACCTGATTTTGTGATTATTATATATGTATTAAAATTAACAATAAAAAAGCTATAAAAACAAAAGTTACATCTTATGTAGTTAGTTCGTCATTATTCAAGTCTTTCTCGGTACACACTAAAACACAGCATATATCTGACACTCTAAGCATCACTACCAGTGAGCTAAAACAAAGATAGACACAACTGGGGTAAGCAGGAGCTGGCTCTGCACCCTGAGCCAGGCAGCTGGGATCCCTGAGGGCCACCCTGGACACTAGCGCTCTGGGTGGAGCTTCTGAGGGAGTTCCCTGCATGACCAGAGCACAGAGCTACGGGGCCACGGGGCCAGCGACGGGCCCAGGACTTAGAAACCCAGCTCTGCGCATCTGTCACCTTCAGCTCCCATGCAGGGGGTCATGCTAGTCACAGGTTGTTAGGGGATTGACAGGTGAGCTGCTAGAAACACCTAGGGGGTCACAGACGGGCTCTGTGCAAGGTGCAAGCTGGGTGCGGCCTTCCTTGCCCAGGACATCGCCCAAAACCTGTGCCACGGCCATCTGGCCAGACAAGCTCTTGTTTTGAGGGAATGATTTTGTTTAGGATTGAACCACAAAAAATCCTTTTTTTTAAAATAATTTGACAGGTAGAGTTACAGATAGTGAGAGAGAGAGACAGAGAGAAAGGTCTTCCTTCCATTGGTTCACTCCCCAAGTGGCCGCTATGGCCGACGCTGCACTGAACCGAAGCCAGGAGCCAGGTGCTTCTTCTGGGTCTCCCATGCGGGTGCAGAGGCCCAAGTACTTGGGCAATCCTCCACAGCCTTCCCGGGCCACAGGAGAGCTGGACAGGAAGAGGAGCAACTGGGACTAGAACCTGGTGCCCCAACCGGGACTAGAACCGAGTACCAGTGCCACAGGCAGAGGATTAGCCTAGTGAACCGCAAAAAATCTTACAATATCTATCTTATTATCCCAGATTCCCACAGAATCATTTAATTGTAAAGAAATAGTACCTCATTTAATAAAGAACAGCTAAAATATTCAAGAATATTAATGCTTTTCAGTATTGTCTGACTCTCCGAAAATGCAAGAAAAATGAAGATGAGAGTACAGAAAATAACACCTGTGGGGAGCACTCAACTACCTTCCATGAACTTCAGTTCCTACATTCATACCTAAAGAAATCAACATTTTTAATGCCCAAAATACCTTAGGGAAAAAAGGCCAATGAAGTAGTTTTATAACTGAAGGCATTTGGATCCCTTATGCTAATATCATTAGACCAAAGAAATAATCACACACACACACACACACACACACACACACACACAATCTCTATATGGTAGCTTTTGAATTTCAGAAACTGGGAGGTTACACTGTTTCCAATTTGAAACTGATTTGGATCCACTTTCATTGAAAATCTTGCTGTGGAAATATGCGTTTGAGCGTGTGTACGTGGCTGTTTTTGGCTCTGATCACACACTTCACTGCTTTTTAAGGCTGGAGCTGTAGAACGGAAGTGCTGTGAACAGCTCTCTCGACAGCTCCCTGCACCTCACACATCAGATTGGGACCTTCCTGGGGGACCAGCTCAGCGCGGGTTAATATGAGCAAACTAGGCCTTGACGTGGATTTCAAACAAGCGCAGCCCAGGCAGGGTGGGAAGTGTGACCCTCCCTGGTGCTGTTTTAATGTCTTGCCCGAGTGCAGCTGCTGGGCTGAGCGTCACCTGGGGCAGCGACTGACGGATCCAGGGGGCTCCAAGTGGCTCACTTCCAGGGGTCAGGGCTCGTTTCCAGTGGCTAAGGTGCTCCACGTGGAATAAACTGGGTTTACCGCGATCCCCCAAGGAGCACTCACGCTCACGGGGCGCGGCAGGGGCCTGTGCACACTGGGCTGCCTGGGGCACTCACGTTTGCACGCAGGTGGCCGTCCCCTGTTGCTCCACTGTCCGTCCTCCTGACACACCGCCGTGGCTGGCTGGCCGGCCTCTAGCTTGAAGCCCTCGTTGCATTCGTATGTCACTTTGCTGTCCAGCGTGAACTCGTTGCCGGCAAACGACCCGTTCCCTGGGGATTCTGGGATTCCGCAGGACACAGCTGGGAAGACATGAAACAAGTGCAGGTTTAATTTACCAGGCATTACTCCTTCATCATCATCAAGATTATCGTCATCATCGCTGATGCTACTGAGGACAAGGCCGTCCCACCTCCTCAGGTTAGCCCCGCCTGGCAGGCTTCATCCAGCCAGCGCCACAACGCAGCCTGCTTCCCTGAAGGTGGGACAGGAGGGGCGCCCACCGTCCTGTCTTTATCATGTGGTGACTCCTTGGCCCTGAGTTTCGTTTCCCCAGAAAGAGCATGGAGGTGCCCACCACAGGCTCAAACACTGTTCCCTCTTCTACATCCTCCTCCCGCTCGCCCAACTCACGTTCTCCAGGAAAAGTCGCCAAGAACTGACCCAAGGCCACCCTTGTCCCTGTGGTGAGGAAGTCTACGACTGCACACATTGTGTATCGGGGAACAGGGCCGGCAGGACTCGGGTGCAGGCGGCAGGGAGAGCCAGGGCACAGCAGAGCAAGCACAGATCAGCTTCAAGGCGAAAGGCACAGTGGGGACTGGCTCGGAGGACTGGCTCCTTCCAGCGAGCAGGATGCCACGAGAAGGCAGTACAGTGAACAGGGTATGTCCAAAGGTTCGCGGGAAATAACAGGCAGTATCACTGAATTCCAGTTTCTCCAAAAACTTTTTGAACTACACTAACACTGTCCTGTTAGGTTGCAGACGTGGCTACTGTGACCCACACAACAACGATGAGTTCTGGGCTCACAAGTGACAATGAAGCATGGGTTCAGCAGGGAGAGAGGGCCTTTCCCAAGGCTCTGATGCCACTGGCCCGAGAAGCTCTGTAAAATCTAAACGAAGGACCTCAGGGGACTCAGTGGACGTCAGATGGTTCACCTTGTGGACCTAAACCTGAGAGCTGAGCGTCTTCCTTTCCCTATCGAGTCCAGCGAGAACACGCAGACAGCATGTGCTAGTGGGAAGGACTCCTGGAAGAGGTCGTATAGCGCCGTGTCTCGCAGGGCCAGACGGATAGCACGGTGGGCTGCAGGCGGCACTGCGGGTCCCGTGAGACCCCTGGCACGACAGCCTGTGGCTGCTGAGCAAGACCACCAGCTGCCGTGGGGGACCGGGTTTTCTGGGTTTAATCTGAGTGTCTTGGTTTGTCTGGTTCTTCTTTAACAAATCTTGAATAAATATAGTGCGAAATTATCAAAAAAGTGAAAGAACTTAGTGCTAACAAAAGTCACACTTCAGGAAAATCCAAGGTCAACAACTTTTCCCATCAACTATGGCGACCATCTGAAGTGTGTGTGGATGTGTGTGACTTAAAGAGAGAGAGAGAGAGAGAGAGAGAGAGAGAGAGAGAGAGAGAGAGGAGAGACCTACCACAATAAACCATTTGTAGTAGAGGAGAACAAAAACCACAGAGCCACAGACACCACGTGGGCAGACATAGGCACCTGGCGTGGGGTGGGCGGGGGGCTGTCTCAGCAGCTGGTTTCTCAGGGCTGGTTTCTTTTCAGTTCTGCTATGCCTCACCGCACTGCCCATCTCCTTTCCCGGCCGTTTTCTGACAATCCCCATTCGGGCTCACAAACCTTCCCTGCCCTCCCATGTGCTGCGGCCGGCCCCGTGCTCCGTTTCCCTGAAATTCTTATTGAGGTGAGCCCACCACCACCTGGCACTTCGCAGGCAGGCTAAGTGCAACAGTGACTTGCTACAAGCACTTGAAGCCAACTCAGCCATGCTGTCTGCTCTCTAAATCCAGACACGCGGGTCCCGAGTCCACGGACTTCCAAGGCCCTGGGAAAGGCACGCGTGTGGGATGCGGTTTTCAGTCCCTTGGGTATCCTAGCAAAAGGCGGGGCTGGCGGCTAGCAAACAAGTGGAACCCAGTGAGGAAGAAAAGCTGTGATTATTTTGGTTTGGACTTTAGAGAGGGAGGGAGAGAGGGAGAGAGGGAGGGAGGGAGGGAGGGAGGGAGGGAGAGAGAGAGGGGAGAGGGAGACAGGGAGAGAGGGAGAGAGGGAGAGGGAGAGGGAGAGGGAGAGGGAGAGGGAGAGGGAGAGGGAGAGGGAGAGGGAGAGGGATAGGGAGAGGGAGAGGGAGAGGGAGAGACTTTCCGAGTTTCCTCCCACTAGTTGGTGCCTGAGATGCCAGGGGCTGAGCCAGGCGTGCCGGGGCCTGGCATTCCATCTTCATCTCCCTGTGGCTGGCAGGGACCCAGATGCATGAGCTGTCACCTGCTGCTTCTTGGAGTGCACATCAGCAGGAGGCTGGATTAGAGCGGAGCCCGGATGCTGACCGTAATGCTGGGCCGCCCGCTGGCATCACTCTTACAGAATAAACCGGGCTTATGGGACGAAGAAAGGTTCCTGCTAGCCGATAGCATTCATTCATCTACGCATTCATTCATTCCCAAATTGTGCATGACTTTCACGTGACAGGTTCCCCCTCCCAGCAGCCGGGCCAGCGATCACGATCACGTATCCCTTCTGTGTGTTACTTCCTGTTTGAAAGCTCAGCTTCTCAGGCAGGCTGGGTGACCTCAGTTAAGTTAATGAATGAATGTGACCTCATTACTCTGGTAAAAACATCTACATCAGGACGTGATTGTCAGTATGAAATGAAATCACATGTATGGGGCCGGCACCATGGCTCACTTGGTTAATCCTCCGCCTGCGGCACCGGCATCCCATGTGGGCGCCAGGTTCTGTGCCGGTTGCTCCTCTTCCAATCCAGCTCTCTGCTGTGGCCTGGGAGGGCAGTGGAGGATGGCCCAAGTGCTTGGGCCCTGCACCTGCATGGGAGACCAGGAGGAAGCTCCTGGCTTCGGATTGGCACAGTGCGCTGGCCGTAGCGGCCATTTGGGGTGAACCATCAGAAGGAAGACCTTTCTCTCTGTCTCTCTCTCTCCCCTCTCACTGTCTAACTTTATCTGTCAAATAAAAAAAGAAATCACATGTATAAACATTTAGCATTCAATGAGTGACACATTATTGTTGTTATCAAATGCATATGTGTCGATATATACACACAATTCACATTTCGTTCTTTTGCAAACATGGATGTGAGGTGCAGGGATATCAAAGAAAGAGTGGGTAGAAAGCTTATTTATTTTCTATGAAGGTATTTCAGGCAAGCAAAATATAATTAAAAGATTAATTTATTTTCTTGCAAAAGAAATGAAATCCGCGCATAGATTTTTTTCATAAGACACGCTGTCCATGAACTCACTGACGATTCCTGGTACGTTCAGGAAGGGTCTCACATTTTGCTTCAGAAACACTGTGTGCAAGAGGCACTGCGGCGTCCAGGGTCCTAAGCTTCCGGAACACGGAACTCCGGGCAGGATTCCCTTCTTCCGCGAGGCCTCGGAACAGGAGTGACAGCTACCCTTGACGGCTTCAAACCCTCCTGTGACGTTTTTCCTCCTTGTCTTAAAAGATGCTTCTCTGTCCTCGGGATGGCTTTCTCTTTGAAACCGCCCACATTTCAACATTTGCCCATTCACTCTGCTCCTTTGTCTCCCTACAGCGACCTCCATGACTCTCAGACAGTCAGCTCTTCCCTTTCGGCCTGTGACTCCCACATCCTGACGCCCGCCTGGCTCACGTCACGTTGTCACCTGCCTGTTGATGCAGTTGAGCGCTGCCCACAGCACACGGCTAAGTGCGTGAAGTCCTGGCTGGGTGCCTGCCCCACCCCAGCCCAGAAAATCTTCCTGTCTGGGAGCCATTCTCAGAGTCTCTTCCTTCGCTGTGCTGCTCTGACTCGGTTGGTATTAATCATCGTCTGCTCCCTGGAAAACCGTGCCTTCCCATTGCCCGTGATCCTGCGCAAGTCCATACCCCCATCGTCACAACTGGACCTTCGTGCTCTGACCTCACACTAAAGACGGGGGGGGGGGGGGGACCTGGGGACAGCGCCCGCAGTGTGAACAGCGCTTCCTGCAGCAGAACAACACAGTGCGATGAAGAAAACCAGGCTTGGCACAGCCGACTCCTCAAACAGAAGTTCATAGATTCCTGATGATTCTCAAATACACACGGTGCAAGACTGTAAGAGCTTTCGATTAACTACAAAATATATATGTATGTGTTCTTCCACACAGTACACATACAAATGTTACCTCGTTGAAACTAATCTAAGAGTCCTCTCGATCACTCTCACTGGATCTTACTGTATAATATCAGCGTCCACATCTGCTTTGGGTTTATAATCTTTTGAGGCCAAGTGATAACAGTCTATGTGGTACATTAAGTATCAGGGGCAGATAATGCAGAAGTCATGGCTTCTTCAGTTGAAATCCAAATGCCTAAATCTGTAGGAAACTCTGCAGATCTAAACTAGAGTTGAATACATGGTGGGAAATGTCAAAAGGATTGATTCCCTTTACACACACACATAGCAGAACCTAGTGGTACTGTGTCCATTCTATCACTCTGCAAGTAGTGATAGAGTTTCAGAACATCATCACCAGCCAAGTAGTTAAAATATTTTTCTCAGCTTGAATTTTATAGCTTTCATATGCATTTAGTGTTAAAATGCAAATATGGGCCAGCACCATTGCTCATTAGGCTAATCCTCCGCCCACGGCACTGGCACCCCGGGTTCTAGTCGGGGTGCCAGATTCTGTTCTGGTTGCTCCTCTTCCAGTCCAGCTCTCTGCTGTGGCCTGGGAGTGCAGTGGAGGATGGCCCAAGTGCTTGGGCCCTGCACCCCATGGGAGACCAGGAAGAAGCACCTGGCTCCTGGCTTTGGATCGGTGCAGCGTGCTGGCCATAGTGACCATTTGGGGGGTGAACCAACAGAAGGAAGACCTTTCTGTCTCTCTCTCTCTCTCTCACTAACTCTGCTTGTGAAAAATGCAAATATGTATGCATAGTGTTATGTTTGTACTTACAGAGGCCATCATTATCAAATAATTAAATTCAAAACCAGAGTCATGAGACATCTTAGGAAATATTGAGGGAACCCTAGAGCACACATGTGTAACACATGCATGCATGTATCTATGTTGTGTGAGGGAACACACATGCAAACATTCCTGCATACAAGTCCCTACATCCACAGCTTGCTTAAGGATTCAGCAATTTGCAGACTGTTTTCACATTATACTTTGCCACCCATTTTTTTGTCCTAAGCCTACTAGATCCAGGACTTCTCCTCCCTTCCTAAAGCTATGGATGTTGGAAAATGTGCCTGCCTAGTGTTCTCACAGGCCTAACACTCTAACAGTCAGTGTGTTGAAGGCTGAGGTCTCACCAGGCTGCAGAACCTGAGGGGCTCGTCCAGCACACAGCACAGGTGCCGCGAGGAATTTCGCTCACTTAACATCTGCATTTTCTGGGCTTCCCCATATCCTACCTCCCTGAGTGTAAGCTCAATGTTCTGCCTGTCGCAGTCCACCACGGCTTCTCTGAGGCTCTCCAGGATTCCCCACCCTCCCAGCCTGGGCTAGGCTAGCTGGCAGACCCTCACTCGGGAACACCCCTCAGCCAGCCTTCTCATTTCTTTGCCTTGGTCTCTAATTGTTTTCCCAAATGGTCGTCGTCATCTGCACCTGTGGGAGCCTAATATCACATCAGACAGAAACCGGGTCTCAAACAACGTGTCCTGCTCTTTCTTAATTGGTACCCACATGGCACATAGTTATTTTCATTTAACAAGTACTTATTTCTTTAAAATAAAAGCCTGCTTAGTGAAAGAATATGGAAGTATACTCTGCGTTTGTCTGTGTTGTTATCCGTATTGCTGCTTGTGTTGAAGTGTTACCTTACACAGTCTTCTAACAATTACTAGTCACTTTAAAATGCCAGAACTGCTTCAACGCATGAGGACAGGAGATCACCGTATCACTGGGCCTGTGGTTCGTGAGAGGATATTCCAACAAACACAGTCTGTGATCATTGCAACACTCGTCACCAACTTCTGTTGCATGTGGCCAGTCACTATTTTTCAATTGCTTTTGAATGGATAAACTGGGAAATAAAAAGCACAATCACAATGTAAAAAGTCGGAGATGTGGTGAGAGTTCCCGTTCAGTGACAGACCTCTGGAGGAATGCCGTGCCCACTTCTCAGTCTTGAACCGGGGTGCTGAGCAGGGCACAGCCTCCCTCCGCGGGTCTGCTGGGACGTGAGAGCTCGTGCTGCTGGGCACAGGTGTTTAGACTTCCCTAAAAGCTCTATGGCGGCTGCTTAGCCTCCCCCACGTCTTGGAAGTGTCTCCTTCAGCCACCCTCCCAGTGACAGCTGTCCCAGCAAGTTTGAATCTCATGCATCAGGTGGCCTGTGGGGGCAGCCTGGAGTCGCTGCCACTGCCACCTCCTGGGGAGGAGCTGAGCCCCCACTGCTCTTCCCCAGGCACTCTGCTGGTCAGCGGGCACCCTCCTGGAACGGCAGATGTGAGTAGACACAGCACGTACCAGAGCAGAAGGAGGCGCTGGCCATGGTTTGTTTGCTCACCCTGTGTCACAGGGAGAATGTTCTTCCCTGCACAGATCCAACTCAATCACAGGAGAGCATCTGCACAGGGTCAAGTGCAAATCAAGTTCCCAAGCACATTGGAGCTTAGTTTAGCACAAGGACTACCAATGCCAGCTGGTTAAAAGTTGAAAAACAAATGAATGCGAAATGCCGGGGTGGGGATGGGCTGTGGATCCCCTGGTGTTGGGATGGAACTGAGGGATCCCTAACGCGCTTCTCTGGATGGATGGATGGCTCTGCGCATCCCGGTTCCTTGGGCAGGGGGCGCAGGCTTTCTCGGAGTTCGCATTTTGTTTCTCTGGGTTCGACACTATTTCTGGGGTGCTTGGTTCACTAGTATCCCATCAGGGATGTCTGAGGACAGAATGGGGGGGCAGCTCCGCCTGCTCAGGGATGTGCCACTGAGTCGTCCCTCAGTTTCCAAGGCTCCTGAGCCCTGTGCCACCTTCTCTCCACTTCCCTCTACATCTCTAGAGATGTCCTGGACCTGTTCTTTCACTTTCCGAGCATGCTGAAGAGGGGATACAGGAGTTCCGTCTGCTCGATCGTGCTAGAGCAGCAGCCAGTGAGGATTCTGCGGCTCTGAGCTTCCTGGATGTCAGCGCCAGCAGTGAACCGGGCACGGGGGCCCTCTGCAGCGGCCGCCCAGGCACCTGCACACACTCAGGCTGCCTGTGGGGCCCGGAAGCACCTTGCCCACAGCAGGAAACCTGAGGGGCCAGCACAAGCCAGACATCTTTCATCCTTGCCTCTGCCTGCGCTCTAGACTTATCAGGAAATGAAAAAAATAGGTACTGCAAAAGCTGATACTGTAGAGTGTTTCAAAACCCGCCACGGCTTTAAATTTCAGGTTGTGCATCTGCTTAGTTCATGCTATGAATAGTGATTCAGGGATCTCTCACATTAGGCTTACAAAGCGTAACTCCTGTCTTTTTAATTATGAATCATACTATGACGAAAACTATCATTCTGCAACTCAGCGTCCAGGACTACATCTGAAATTCTAAGATGCTGTGTTAAAGGAATGCCATCTTTGATACAACCCAAGTAACATAAAGATTGACTTCAGAACGGTTTCTAACGAGACAGTGATGACTGAGGTTATCTTGCATTTTGCGGCCACAAAGTCCCCTTCACAGGCAATCACTTATCAACCTGTGTGATTTTGTGTCACCCAAGAAGCCAAATCTAGTACCATTCAGCAAAAAATATATAAAGCGAAAATGGGCCATGTTCTCTCATAATCATAACTATGAAATGATGGGGGCGTCATTGTGCTTAACCCAATCAAGCATCCTCATCTCCTTAATTCTCCTGATTCTTCCGTCGGGCGGGTGTTGCGGAGAGAGGACGGCAGAGGTAAAAGGGCGAGAGCTGAAGTCTCCTGGTGAAGCTCCCACAACCGTACGTGAAGAGCTGTGGCTCGTCCCAGCTGTGAACGCTCCAAGCCAGCACCCGGTCCACGGCTGGAGCACGGGTCCAGGCCTTCCAAGTGCGTCCCAGCCCCAAGTCCCACGGCGCTCTCCAGCCACGCTGCAGCAGACACTACCGACGGTCTTCAGGAAAGCGCGGAGGGAGGAACGAGGACTCTCCTGCTGTGGTTTCAGAAGCCAATCAGTGGCTCGGACACTCAGGAGAGAGGGACACGAGCCCAGGAAGATGCAGGGACTGGGGACGCATTGGCCATCAGAATGGCAGCACCAGGCGGTGGGAATGAGGACTGCACACTTCACAGGGGAGCAAGAGGCAGCCGCGAGTTAAGCCATCGGGCGGGCGGACCGCGGTGCTGAGAGGACGAACTCCTGGGCAGGTGAGGGAGAGCGGGCTCCACCTTGGCCACGGGACCCTGAGGCAGGCACGGCGGCTGTTCCGGTCGGGCAGTGGCCTCAGCAGTCTGCAGCGGGAAGGAGGCCAGGGCAGGGCAGCAAGGGAGGAGGGGCAGCGCTGTGGGACCGTCGCTGCCATCAGTGAGGGCACTCTGAGCCCTTCTGTGCTCTGCTCAAGCTGCACGATGGCATGGCGAGCGCCAGCTGCTCCCAGAGCCCGTGACTCTGCAGTAGCAAACTGTTCTCATTCTCCCCCGATCACAGGGAGGCCTGTCACCTCCCGTGCGCCGACTCAGACTTTATCAGAACATCGCCGTGGCATCGGCTGCGGGGATGCCGCGCCCGAGCAGAGCCCACGTGCACCCTGTACACGTCATGTGGGGCAGGTCATCAGCCACTGGGCACTGGCTGATCCCTCAGAATTAGCTTTGTGAGGTCAGACACTGAGCCTCGGTGTTGCGGTTTTCTTCAGAGTAAACAGCAGGCATTTGCTATAGCAGTTAATCACCCGCTTCCCAAATCGGAGAGCCTGGTGCAAGACTGGGCTTCTGGGGCCAGTGTGTGCTGCAGTGCTGGGGCGGCAGCCTGAGATCTGGCATCCCACATGGCTGCCGGTTCCAGTCCCAGCTGCTCCACTTCCGATTCAGCTCCCTGCTATGGCCTGTGCAAAGCAGCAGAAGATGGTCCAAACATTTGGGCTCCTGCCACGCCCCTGGGAGAGCAGGAGGAAGCTCCTGGCTTTGGCCCATCCCAGCCCTGGTCAGTGTGGCCATCTCGGGAGCAAAGTAACAGATGGAAGAGCTCATTCTCTCTCTCTCTCTCTTGCACTCTCTCTCTCTCTGAGTTTCAGATAAATAAATAAATCTTAAAAAAAGAAAAAAAGGAAGATCTGGTTTCCCTACAGGTCCAGTGTCCTGCTAATACGCACCCTGGGAGGCAGCGCGTGGTGACTGGAGTGCTCAGGTCCCTGCCACCCCCGAGGGAGATCTGGATTGTATGCTGGGCTCTTGGGTTCAGCTTGGCCCCGCCCTGGTTGTTATGGACATCTGGGGAATGAACCAGCAGATGGAAGACCTCTACTGTCTGGGTCTCTCTGTTTCTCTTTCAAATAGAATGAAAAGTAAGTAAATACAAAATTTTCAAATTAAACATATGTGTCTTACTCCACTTTCTGTTGCTACAGTAGAATACCTGAGGCTGGGCAGTTTAAGAAGGAAAGAGGGGTCTTCTGGCTTCCGGTTGTGGAAGCTGGGTTCTCTGTGGTCAGTCGGCAGCAAGGACCTCTTGAGCTTCACACACAGCAGGAGTGACGAGGGCAGGTGTGCGTGGATGAGAGGTGAGACGGGAGGGCAGCTGTGCTCTGCCCAGCCTGCTCTCAGCTGTTGAAGACCCCCACTCAGCCCCTCGGTACCTGCCCACCTCCTCAAGGCCCTGCTCCCACTACCACCACAAGGGTGCTGCACCTCGTGCATCGCAGGGGGTGGCTGTGGAGGAGCGGCCTCGCCCCCCGAGACACGTCCAGCAGCTAGGGGGATCCCCACTGCTGAGGCTGCGCGTCCTCAGGGCACCAGAGGAGCCACAGCCTCTGCTCCCACCAGTCAGCACGTCTGTAACACACATTCGAGTCTGCTTAGCAGAGTCCCGTGTCATGGTCTCCCTAACTTGATGCACAGTACAAGCAGTTACTTTAAGGCAATGGGTTGAATGCATCACCTCCCAAATGCAGGTGCTCTTTCACAATTCATTAGCACATGGGCTTCTCAGGGGCGACCCTGCCAGGAAGGCTTCTCCCTGGGGCATGGGGTTCAGGGCCGTGACCTAGGGCAGGGGGCTCAGCCCCTTCTGCTTGCCCTCTATCTGCCATGTGAGGACACAGCAATCCTACCTTCCGGAGTGTGCAGCTCTCACCAGACAACCAAACGCACTGGGGCTAGACCATAGAATCCCCAGCCCCTGACTATGAGAAAAAAATCCTGTATTTATAAATCCCCCATCGTGGTGTTCCACTGCAGGAGTGTGAAACAGGCCAACCCCTCCTAACCCCACACGCATCGTGTGCTTCTCACACAGGCCCTCGGCTGCACCCGCCGCAGTGACGCTGCTGGGTGGTGGAGCTTTACCAGAAAGTCCAGCGGGGTTCGAGGAGACGGGCGCCTTCACCCGCTAGGAGGATCCTGAGTGGGGGTAAGCATGGTCCCAGCACTCCTGGGACCTGTATCACATGCGCCCTGCCTGCATCTAGCAAGTGAAATTTCGTCATAATTCTCAACCTAGTGGAAAATGTAACAGGCACCATAGCCTGGAGAGAGGATCAGAGTGCATTCCTGGCCATAGCCCGGAGAGAGGATCAGAGAGTGCATTCCTGGCCATAGCCCAGAGAGGGGATCAGAGAGTGCATTCCTGGCCATAGCCCGGAGAGAGGATCAGAGAGTGCATTCCTGGCCATAGCCCGGAGAGAGGATCAGAGAGTGCATTCCTGGCCATAGCCCGGAGAGGGGATCAGAGAGTGCATTCCTGGCCATAGCCCGGAGAGAGGATCAGAGAGTGCATTCCTGTATCAGCTTTATGCCAAGCAAGACATGCCAGAGATTCTTTCAGCACGATCTGAGCATCACTGGGCCTCCAGGTGTATTTTGCAGAACAGAGAGCAAATGGTGACACTGGTGGGCTTGTGCCACGTCCTTGCTTGTCACCGTTTGTCACCAACACACGGCACCGGCTTTGAAGTGTCATTGCATGGGCATCGCGTGGGCCCTTTGTGGTGGGACGACAGCTTTGGGGTTCACTTTGCGTGAAGCACAGGCCACGGAGGCTGGAAGAACATGAATTCAGACTTCGCAGAGACACAGATGTTTTCTGTCCCTCTGTGACTTACGGGGATGTGTTAACTCTTGTGGGCCTTTGATTCCCCACCTGTGAAACGAGAGCCGTCCCACCCCCTCAGCAGAGGTAGCCAGGCAGAATTCAGGGTGCAATTTACAAAGCAATGCATCTGCAATATGAGGCCCTGTGCGAGCCGTAACATTTATTATTTTGTCATGAGAAATAATTATTTTCCTCCAGATTTCAAGAACAGCATTTCTCAGATAGCGAACATGTTCTTTGGAAACAAAGTAAAACGTCCCCAGACGGAAGGTGGCCCAGCAGGGCTGGCGCACGGATTGCGGAGCAAAACGAGGCCCCCTCGAAAGGAAGCCTCCGGGACTGCGCCAAGGCAAGGCCGCAGCAGGAGCTGATTTCTACCCAGAGAAGGCGTAGTTAGGTCGGCACAGGTGTAATTGTTTACAGAAAACGTCCCCTCTTAGGAACATAAAACAATCAAGATAAAACAATAGAAACCAAGTGTCTGAAGCAAGCAAGCTGGGAGGCACAGGGCAGAATGCACGTGGGTCATCTACAAATGGACCCAGATCCCAGCCGACCGCCGGGTCCTCCCCAGTCAGAGGCTCCCGACAGCCTGAGCCTTCACTGGGTCTCACAGAAGGGCCCTAGGGTGTCCATCCACTTCTGGCTTTCATGGGAATCTGTGCTTTGTGATACGGGGAAGCCAGGACGACGAGATCCTGCTCTGTAAAAAGAAGTGAGTTCACAGGTGTTCACAGCGGCTCTGAGAAGGCACGGCTGCCGTAGCCTACGTGAGCCTGAGTTTACCACCTGCACACTAAGGATGAAAACTATGTGAAGCACCCTAACATAGGGGCTGGCCTCAGGGCACAATTAAGCTGCCGCTTGCATGGTCACCATCACATATGCCGGTGCTGGTTGGAGCCCCAGCTCCCTGCTAGTGCTTCTGGGCAGGAAGTGGAAATGGCCAAAGCGCTTGGGCCCCGGCTACCATGCTAGACTGAGTTCCTGGCTCCCATGACCAATGGGGGAGTGAACCGGCAGGTGGAAGATCTTCTCCCTGTCACCCTCAGCCCTCTACAACCCACCCCACGCCATTAAAAGAGTCCTCGGTACTACTGACTGTGCACTTGACAATGGTTATCATGATGAATATTCTCTCATATGCATTTTACTACTGTAATTCTTTTGTGAAGCTCAGCCATATTATCTAGTGCATGACCACCAGGATAAAGCTAGAAGGAAACATCAGGCAACCGTCTTTCAGTTTTCATCCTCTTTCATTTACAGGTGAAAATATGAAGCAGGCAGGCAGATCGGCTCCTTATTAAGGACACAGGGTACTGAGCATGTTTTCAGCAAATGAACGCAGGGACCTAATACGTTCTCAAAACCGATGATCTGAGACGTTGGCTGCATCGTAACAAAAACAACAAACACAGCATGTGAAGAAGAAATAAACGTGTGACCCCAAAATGAGGAAGGCTGTTGAGGATGCGACAGAGCTGAGAGAACTGGGCCCTGGGGAGGTGAACAGAGGTCACGGATCACCACGTGATATGTAATTCTCACCACGTGATAAGTAATTCTCACCACGTGATATGTAATTCTCACCACGTGATAAGTAATTCTTACCATGTGATATGTAATTATCACCACGTGACACACAATCCAGCACGAGTCTAAGCAAGTGTCCACTGAAATGCTCAATGAATGGACTGAAGACGAACGGTGCTTATTTTCAGAATTCAAGGCTATAAACCCTTTTATTTTTCTTCTATACCACGAGCTGCGCATGTAGAGGGGTAAAAATAAGAGAAAAAAAATCTTGCAAAGCGAAGTCCAGGGTCTTCACCCCAGATAGGTTCTGCCTGCGCCTCGTCCTCGAGTCGGCCTACCTGTTACCCGATGGGAAAGTAAAGAAATGTGGTCATGCTCGGGACTTTCCCAGGCGTTCTAAGAGGCCAACAGACCGAGTCTCTCAGTTCCCAAACCAGGCACATGACCTGCGTGTGATTTACAGAGAACGGAAGAGGAAATGGAGAAACCAGCATACCCAGAGGTAGTGACAGTAGACACACGATGAGCAGATGACGGCCGGTGACAGATACAGACAGGAAGATAGGGAGCAAGAGCGCATTCCATGCAGAGCGTGAGGATAATAATAAAAACATAATAGGCTAGTTAGGAGGGGACGGGATGCGCTGACGAGTCAGAAAGCAGAGGAAAGCCTCGGAGAAGTATCAGGAATAATAAATGGAGCCTCAGGGCTCAGCCTAAGTGAAACAGAATCTGTTCAGAGATGATCCACATTCAGAGATTATCAGCCCCTCAGGTGGCCAGATTCGCGCTCAGCTCCCTAAGTGAACCACGGGAACATTCTCAGATGATTATTTGATCATTTACATAGAAACAAGTGCACAGCCTCTACACGCGCTCCTGGAGGCTGGTGGACCAGCCACAGGGCCACGGGCCGTAGACCACAGCCTGGTCTTCCAGGGGCGCCTGGTGCCAGCATTTCCGCCACACGTCTCCCGGTGCCCAAACTCCAGGTCAGTCCCTCAACCACTGACAGATGAAGGACTGCAGAATTCATGCACTAGCAGTGAGCGAATGTGCGGCCTGAGATACTCTCCAGGGAGCCACTCCACGGAAACCCGTGACTTCCTGTGTCCTGGAGACCCAGCGCTGATCAGAGAGAGAAGGCGACAGCACACGGGAGGGGCAGAATGCGTGGATACCAACACAGCTGGAGCTGGGGCTCCTTTTCTGCCGGCCTTTCCCAGCAGTCGACAGCCTGAGCAGTCAGCGTGACTTCACGCTGCAGGAAGGCGCAGCGAAAACGAGGGACAAGGTTACTCTACAGCGCACTCCGGTGACGGCGCCTAACGCTTTGCCAACCACAGCTCCCGAGCTACCTTGTCCTAATTTCTAAAGATTTTCAGCAACACTATAAACCGCCAGCTTTTCAACAACAGGACATGGTGCCTGTCAAGGGGTGCTGTGATGGCACATGGATGAGCCCGGATCCCAATGGCGCAGCGAGGATGACCCCATCTCTGACACTGCCCGGCAGTGCAAGCCCGGGAGACCGCAGACAACAAGAGGCTCTTATTCACGCTTCAATCTGCCAAACTCCTCCAGCCTAGCAAATGCTTGGAATGAAGTGGTCGAGTCACGAGCAGACAACGTGCAACGATCACTTTCCTTGTCTCGGGGTCATCCTCAGAGGGTCCAGAAAGGAAGAGTTTAGGAAGTAACTACGTCACTAACAAAGAGGAGTACATCAGCCCAAGTCCACAGAGGTTTTCAGAGACTGACTGGGCTGTCCAATCTCCTGTGATCTCAAGTCTGACTTTCCATGTATGCCGGGGTGCAATGCAAGCCTGGCACAGGGCAGGAGGTCAGTAAAAGCCAATGCGTGGAATGAGAGGGTCCCATCCTGTTCCACACACACACACACACACACATACACACATGTACACGCATACACACACGCACACACATACACATACACGCATACGCATACAAAGACACACATGCACACACATACATATGCATGCACACACATACATGCAAACATGCCCCCACATTCATACACACACGCACACATGCACACACATACACACACGCACACACACACGCATACAAAGACACACATGCACACACATACACATGCATGCACACACATACACACATGCACACACGTACATATACACACACACACTCTCACGTCCTCTAGTCCTGGACATTCAGTGCACACAGGGGGCTAGTGTGGGATTCCCGGGCCATGCACACACACACTCGAGACGTCATGGTTCCCTATGCCTGATGTGCAAGTTTTCCATCGCCGTCAGATTTCTGCCAGGTCCCCCGCACCTCCCCTAGCCTCTGGGAGCCCACACATCCCCTCCTGCTCCTGACTGCCACCATTCTGTCCCAAGCGCAGCCACCAAGCTCCCTCTGGCTGACCCTCCTTCAGGTGCCACCCCGCAAGGGAAGGGACAGAGGCCAGAGCTCCCTACAGACGATGAATTGCGCCCTGGGAATCAGAATTTAAATCTCAGTGCGCCTGATCTAAAGCCAGGTCAGCTGTGTGCTCACCATCCTTCTCACAACCATGAACTAATATAGCAGTCATCAACATTCTTAAGTGATATTAATACAATAGCTAATCGATATCCTTTAACAAGTTATATAAATTCATTAAAATAAATGAATGCATTAAGTATATCCTGTAACAATAAAACATTATGCTTTTAATAATTATACTGTCTTATTATATTAGATATTAATGCTTGATGGTCACTTGTACAACTTATCTCTTTTCTGTCTTTTGTTCCACACACCGCGATTATGTAACTTATCTCGTTGTACCCTCACAGGAACAGCCTGAGTCGCTACTTTGCTTTATGGGGACAGCAGAGTGGAGAAATAACCTAGGGGTTCGCTGGGCAGTCAGCCAGGAGGACAGGCTGCCCCCCAACACCTGACTGTGGAGTGTCTGGGCCTCCAGCTGTGTCCCGGTGACCCCCTCCCAGCAAGGTGCACACGCGTAGAGCATCTGACCGTTCCCTTGTCCCCGGCACGTGTTTCTGCTAACATGGCCTGTACCATAAATGCCTCAGCTCTCTCACAATTTTCAGTCACTGCTCAGAGACCCTGTCCTGCCCGGGCTGTTACCCCTCCTCCTGTTTTTGGGACTTTTCCTTTTGTCCATCCTAAAATCTTTAATGTTTTTTTCTAATGATTTTTTTCAGCCAGTGCATTCATAGTTCCATTTCTTTTTTATGTTATATCTGAATTCGTGGTTTTCTGAAAGCTGTCCCTTTGCTGCCTAATATAATGGCCACTTGTCTTTTCTTGCAAACCAGAGGATCCTTGTAGATCTCTTTTCCTAGGAGGAAATCTCACAGCTGATGCCTGGTCACATTACACATCCCCATGTGGACAAGTGACACTAATCAATAAAGGTAAATATACGTGCATACGCACAGTGTCCTGCCTCAAGGAACTATATTTCAAACATAAATTAAAATAAAAAATCTCAGGCCGTATGCACAAGAGTAACCTCCCATCTCAAATGGCATTATTTCTCTCACAGTTGTCAAACTGAAAAAAAAAATGATCTGTAATGCAATTCTGCACTTGAGTGGATACAGCTTTCTGGAAAATCAGTGATCACATTGTATTGCCATTCTGTCAGCAGCGCGGCAGAGCCAAAGCAGTGACTGTCACAGCTATCTAAGTACAGAGCCATCTGACTCTGCCCCATCAAGTTCATTGCACAGATGTCGTTTCCTGTGTGGGTGGCCACACGTGCCAGTTGTCAGGCAGCATGTACTCAAAACAGTACCAAGTGCTCAGGACACAGCGTCCCGTCTCCCTCCGACGCTGGAGGCAGCACCCATAAGCAAGATGCCTGGCTGTGTGCTGACTCCATGAGTCTGAAGCTGAACACAGCCACAGGAAATGATTTTCAGGAGGGCACACCCCATGGTCACCGTCACACCCACCGGCACACCGTCAACCGGAGTGCACTGTACAGTAACCTTGTCCCTCGTTTTCGCTGCACCTTCCTGCAGCGTGAAGTCACGCTGACTGCTCAAGCTGTTGACTGCTGGGAAAGGCTGGCAGAAAAGGAGCCCTAGCTCCAGCTGTGTTGGTATCCAGAGATCTCTCTCTCTCTCTCTCTCTCTCTCTCTCTCTGAGAGGGTTTGTTCACAGCGGGGGTTAGGGGTTATGGGAAGCAGTCCACTCTAATGATGGTCTTTGTGACCCTGGCCAGATGAGGAATTCGAAACCAGAGAAAGTTATTCTAAGTTACATTAAAAGAAAATCCATGAGGGCCAGCACTGTGGTGTAGCAGGTAAAGCCGCTGCCTGAAGTGCCAGCATCCCATATGGGCGCCGATTCGAGTCCCAGCTGCTCTACTTCCAATCCAGCTCTCTGCTATGGCATGGGAAAGCAGTGGAGGATGGCCCAAGTCCTTGGGTCCCTGCACCCACATGTGAGCCCCAGAAGAAGCCCTTGACTCCTGGCTTTGGATCAGCGCAGTTATGGCCATTGCAGCCAATTGGGGAGTGAACCAGCAGATGGAAGATCTCTCTCTCTCTCTCTCTCTCTCTCTCTCTCTCTCTCTGAGAGGGTTTGTTCACAGCGGGTGTTAGGGGTTATGGGAAGCAGTCCACTCTAATGATGGTCTTTGTGACCCTGGCCAGATGAGGAATACGAAACCAGAGAAAGTACTGAACCAGTCCACAACACTAACACCATGAACTGAAGTCAACAACAATGACTTTGACAATTAACTCCCACCATTTACAAAACATAGCTAAGAACAAACTTCAACACCAAGAAAAAAAAAATTAGCTGCAGCAGGCACTTGCCAAAGTGATTAAACCAATTCTGGGGATATCTATACCTCATATAGAGTGCCTGGGTTCAAGTCCTGGCCCCGCTTCTGTTAATGCACACACTGGGAGGCATCGGGTGATGGCGCAGGTACTGGGTCCCTCCCACCCATGTGGGAGTGCTGACTTCAGTCCCTGGGCTCCTGGCTTTGGCCTGGCTCAGCCCTAGGTATTGTGGGCATTGAATGGTGAACCAGGGAACCAGATGTGTGTCTGTCTGTCTCCCTCTCTCCCCCCTGTCTACTTTTCAAATAAGTAAAGTAAGTTAGTTTGTACAAATCAGTCAGTGAGACTAAGCTGATAGGATGTGTACTTTTGAGGAACAGTACACTAAAATGAACCACAAAGTGTTCAGCAAACTTTCTATGTCACCTTCGAAATGCTTTGGCGGAACCTCGTTCTCGGGGTAGGTTTGAATGTGCAGGTGCAGCCGCGCCTTTTCAGCCCAATTTAAGAACTTGTGGAAGGACCTCAGATGTGTCCTGTGTGGCTCTCACTGCATCCGTATCCTAATTTAGACCTGGGCTAGGAAGGCAGGTGTGCAGACAGATGAAGTCCCCAAATCCAAATTCCGTCCCCACTGGTAGTCAGGCGTGAGGTTCTCATGGCCAGGACAGAATACAGTGAGGTCATGACCTGCTGGGTGTCTGAGCTCCTGCCCAGGCACAGCACACGCATGTGTGTGCACACGCCACAGAGCCCATAGTTCAAGGTGAATGGGAGCACCGCAACCGTTCTGGCAATTCTTTCTTTCTTTATTTATTTTTTGACAGACAGAGTGGACAGTGAGAGAGAGAGACAGAGAGAAAGGTCTTCCTTTGCTGTTGGTTCACCCTCCAATGGCCGCTGTAGCCAGCGCACCGCGCTGATCTGATGACAGGAGCCAGGTGCTTCTCCTGGTCTCCCATGGGGTGCAGGGCCCAAGCACTTGGGCCATCCTCCACTGCACTCTGGGCCACAGCAGAGAGCTGGCCTGGAAGAGGGGCAACCAGGACAGAATCCAGCGCCTCGACCGGGAGGATTAGCCTAGTGAGCCATGGCGCCAGCCCTGGCAATTCTGAGCAAGGCACAACACGATATTTGCCTTTGAGAGTCAGATACTGCCGACAGAACTGGTTTTAAATATTTTTATGTCAACTCTTTCTAATATTTAATTAAATACTAAACATAATTCCATCCATTTATTTTTGTAAAAGTCGAATGTAACAGCATACAGAAGCCCCGCGATAGCTCTCAATGGTTGATGAAATGATACCCAAACCCTTGTTGAATAAACACCTGGCTCTCGCCAACTGCACAGACGAAAATCCACCAGTCACATGAAAACTGCTGCTTCGGCATAGGACAGGGGCACTTCCCCTGGGGAGAACCAGTAGTCCAGAGGAGATGTGTCCCCACACCGTGAGGGACTAGAGGAAGCCCCTGGAAATTCAGTCAAGGGCACAATAATTACCCGACAACCACCTATGAAAAACTGTAGCCATCAAAGAGGGGAACACACGGATCACACTTCTTCCACACTAGCTTACCACACACACACAAAAAAACCAGTACCTAGGGACTGGCATTGTGGTGTAGCAGATAAACTGCTGCCTGCAATTCTGGCATTCCATATGGGCACTGGTTCAAGACCCAGCTGCTCCACTTCTGATCCAGCTCCCTGATGATGCTCCTGGAAAAGCAGAAGAAGATGGCCGAGTGCTGGAGACCTGATGATCCTTCAGTGTGGGAGACCTGGACGAACCTCCGAGCCTCTGGTTCTGGCCTTTGCTGCCACCTGGGGAGTGAACCAGCAGACGGGAAATCTCTGTCTCTCCCTCTCTGTACCTCTGCCTTTCAATTAAAGTAGTATTTTTTTTAAATTAAAACCAATATTTATATGTAAACAAAACCACTTCAGTTCTATGAAAATAGATCAATTTTAACAGGAGATTGAGAGGACTTTTCTGGTCCACAATTCATAGATAGATAATTTCAATTCACATACTATAAAAGCAGGTGGTTCACAAACAGTGAGCAAGTACTGCACCAATAATGATCAGTAAAACTGAATAACACCAGGCAGAGAAAATTATGAAAATGGAAATATTTGTAAAACATATGAAAAATAATGAATTATGAAAAAATAAGTAATATTCCACAAATAGCAATGAAATTGAAAACAACCTTTGCACTTTGTTTTATTTTGCTTGTCAGTGTGCAAGGATTGAAAGGATTGATAATTATCATGGTTCACTGCTGCTATGCAAATGAGATCACCGCTTAGGCAGCGCCCGCTGGTGTGGGGCAGGAGGGGCTGTCTTCTCTCTGGAGGCTCTCAGGGGTGGGGGCAGAATTGCATCCCTACAACTGCACCTCTCAAGTCTGCTCCTCGCTGGCTGTCAGCTCTCAGCACTGCAGCTCACCACATCCTGGCCCTGTGGGACTTTTTCTTTGCTTTTTTTAATTAAAGATTTATTTATTTATTGAAAGGCAGAGTGACAGAAAGAGAACGAGAGAGAGAGCTCTTCCATCCACTGGTGCAATTTGTGGCCACATAAACCATGGCTGGACTAGGCCAAAGCCAGGAGCCAGGGACTTTATCTGCATCTCCCACACAGGTACAGGGGCCCAAGCACTTGGGCCACCACTACTGCTTTCCCAGGCACACTAGCAGTGAGCCGAATCAGAAGTGGAGCGGCCAGGACCTGAACCAGTGCCCACATGAGGTCTGCCATCACCGGCAATGGCTTACCAGGTTCGCCAGCACGCTGGCCCCGACCCCTTCACTCTCCAAGCCCGCAGCAAAGACTCCTCTGCCTTGAAGGATGAACTCAGAGGAGCAGGGACGTGACCTCGTGTCTGGGCCACACCAGAGACTCGTCAGCTCAGAGCCAGACATTTGCTCTCCACAGTCCAGGGTAAACGTGAGGTCAGCCTTGGCTCCTCCTGCGTTCTCCTGGGCCGTAAGCGCGGTCTCCCCCCACATCTCCGTTCACGCCACCCCTCAGTGTACCTGTCTCTGGGATGTCACCTCCCCCGCCCCGGATGTGAGACTGGAGCCGCTGGGCGAGTGGCCACACTCAGCACTTTAACTCGGTCACCTCTGTAAAGGCCCCATCTCCCAGGAAGATGCCATTCAAGGTATCGGAAGTTGGGAGACCAACATATCCCTGGTGAGGGGCACACGATTCAACCCACAGCACCAGCTGGCGACTGCAGCCACGCACTGGTCCCTGGGCTCTGTGTGTGTGTTGGGGGCGTGCCACAGAGACTCTCTGTGCTGGAAGTGGGGGCGTGCCAGAGACTCTCTGCGGGAAGACTTCCCTGCGACTTGGCCACCTCCTCTCTGAAGTCAAACACGACCTCTGCAGATTTCTGCCTGGGCTTCTTCCCTACATCCCACACCTGCCGCTCTTCCCATCGAGGAGGGCGACTGGTGACATGGCTGAGCCATCTTCACGGATTCACTAATCCATGCAGATGACAACTAGGTTCCACACACTGGAAAATGCTGGAATCCAAAGATAAAACATCTACTTTGAAGTGGTGCGTGCTGTCGTGTGTGGATTTCAAACACATTCGCTGGCACCTGCTCCCAGGGCCCCTGGACCACTTGTGAAACCGTCCCCCTTCATTTCCGAGAGCAGAAGGAAGAGGAGGCGTCAAGCACACGTGCTCCCTCCATTTGCTTTGGGAATCTTCGGAGTACTCAGTCTCGGGCTTATTTCTGAATGTCAAGCACATAAAACCTTCCCCTAGGGCGTTCCGCTGATGGAAGACACAGTTGATCTCTATAGCACTCTTCTCCACAGGACACTTGATTCTCTCATGATAAGTTGTCATGTTCTGTACGGTTTCTTGTCCGGGAAAGTGAGGGTTTCCTCTCACTACTGCTACTCTACACACCTGCCCTGTGTGCACGCTTCCACTCACTCCTGTTTTCATCATGAACCACATTTCAGACACAGGGCGACACAGGCCACTGGGTTTCAGCTTGCGGTAGAGACAGATTACACCGCCTGGGTAAAGTTTCTGAGGCACAACTGGCGAATGTGGGGAGACCGCCGGCACTGCTGAGCCGTGCTGTGCCTCCCAGGCTGACCACGCCCAGTGCGAGTCAGGAGTCTACACAAGGCAGCGCACCGGTCCAGGCCAGCCTGTAGCCTGCATCTGCACAGCTCACAAGCTCAGAGGATTGAGAAATACAAGCCACGAATCCGTGAAAGAAAGCACCTGTGACACACAAGAGCCAGAATGTACACCACCTGGCCCTGCAGGAAAGCTAGCCGATCTCCGACATCAGTTAGGATGAGGAGTGAGAGACAGTTATAGGAGCTCAGTCGCCCAAATGCTGCTGCCTCTGGCTGTGTACTGCGCCCCGCCCAGGGAAGACCCTCCAGCATGCCACAGCCTCCTCTGTGTACCACGCCCCGCCCAGGGAAGACCCTCCAGCACGCCCCGCCTCATCTGTGTACCACGCCCCGCCCAGGGAAGACCCTCCAGCACGCTGCCTCATCTGTGTACCACGCCCCGCCCAGGGAAGACCCTCCAGGACGCCGCCTCCTCTGTGTACCACGCCCCGCCCAGGGAAGACCTCCAGCACGCATGTCTGCTGTGTGCTGCCAGGGCTCTGCTTGCATCCAGTGCCTGTTCTCACCTGGTGCTTTGGTGAAGCTTCACGCCAATCAGCGAGTTCACTGACCCCAGTGGTCGAGTCCCCAGGCTCCGGTCACACAGTCGGGAGATGCTGGGGCCAGAGGGGCCCTTGCTGTATTGTGCACATCCCACTGTGCAGTCCCCCCAGCCCAAGCCCCACAGCAACATGGAGGGAGGAATCAGGGTGCGGTGGGATTAATGCAGACTGGCAGATTTGTGCTCTATCATTTAGAATGTGGCTGACCTGGTGAGCTTTGCCTAGCTTCACACAATCACATAACAGCATAGGAAGGCCACTTACAACTCCAGAAATTTCCACCCAGATTTAGATTGCCAGGTCTGAACTGATGGAAGTACAGGATTGTTATCAGGATACAGACGTTCACAGAAACAAGTAAACATACGTATGGGAAAAAAGCCTGGAGCCGTATTTTCCTGAGCCCTAAGCTCGTAACGTTCCTGCGTAAGAGCTGCTACGACTTACAGAACGCCTCAGTTCCCGGGGTCACGTCCCCATCTCAGCAGATGAGTTGCCATGGGGATTAATGTGTGATGCAGGCAGACACACATCCCAGCTCATCCACCCGTCGTGCTGGCCCCAGTCCACGGCCTAGACAGACTCTCATGAGCAGAGAGTAACTGTCCATCTCAGGGTTCCAACGTTAACAACAGAGGCTCATCCTTCACTGCAGAAAAGATCAGTTCCCCACTCACCGGCCTGCAGAACTGAGGGCAAAGCATAAACAAGCAAGAGGCAGAGTCCACTCCCAGCGAAACTGCAGCTCGCAAAGGCGCTGCAGGCCTCAGGCTTCACGAGGCACTGGGGAATCCGTCCCTTTTGAACACACCACGTCAAAGCAGTGCAGGCTGCCGTCGCAGGCTAGCTGGGTCTCGGAGACAAGGCAGGGGATTCTGTCGCAGGCCTCTGCTCAGGATGAGGGCGCTTAGTGCAAAGAGCTGCGAGACAGAGCGCCTGGCTGGACGCTGGAGAAGCAGCGTGAAGGCAGCTGTGCCTGCCGTCCTCAAGGCAGAGAGCCCAGACGGATCTTCGGGGGCGCTGTGTGGAAGCTCAGGGGAGACACAGCCTGGGGTGCTCTGAACAGCAGCGGCTGGCCGCCTGCATCCCTCCACTCTGGCAGTTTCATCAGGGTGCGAATCGCGAGCCGTCATGGTGACGTGGGGACAGCTTTGTCTGGGGCTGGAACGTGGGAGACACCATTCAGTAGGACTCTCGGTGAGATTGGAGACGGCATCCCCGAGCCCTGTCCCACACCCAGCACTGGTGTCCGACGTTCACGTAACCTTGGAAGGCTCACTGTACACGATTTCCTGTTGTTGTCAGTCATCCAGAGAGCTGGATGGCAACATTCCCCCGTTTCGCCAGGATCAGGGCCCTGTTCACACGGGCCCGGCTCCCACAGCACATCCTCCACCTCCAAACCCAAGCAGGAACTTAGCACAGAACCCTGTGCTTCTACAGCTCTGCCAGCAAAGAGGTGGGGGGAGACAGAGAACAGGATAAGCTGGGCTCGGAACAAGATAAATCATCCTTCACGTACAAAGGTCATGTCAGACCCAGAGCCCAGGAGGTCACAGGTGGGTGAATATCGATTTTTTCTGTTCAAAACATTTACCAGTGGCTCCAGGTGCCAGGTGCTTGCCCGGTGTCTGGCAGGTGCAGTGGCAGAGCCTGTGAGGCTGGGAGCGAGGGTCTTAACAGAACACGACCCCGGCCCCAGTGGTAACCTTGGAAGGTTCATGCCGGCTCGCATGGCTCCTGCTCACACAAAGGCACGGGCGACACTCCAGTCAGCACTGAAAATCCTCCCAGGCAATTTTTTTAAAAAGAACAAAAGTGTGCTCTTGCAGTCAGGTGATGTATAAATCCTATTTATTCTTCCATAAGAAAACACTGAACGGTGTTCAAATCACTAAGGAAAAAATATAACATCAACTCAAGGATAATTTAAGTGTTAAATCTGTCGACTCACATTGCAAGCTCCCAGTGTCACGATGATGCACCTACCCCCTCACACTAACCTGAATTACTGCCTGGTTGCATTGACGGTTTATTGATGACTGATCTCCTACTGGCAGCTTTACCCACAGGCACTGGGGCGCGGCGGTCAGCACTGAGACCAGGAGCCCCCTTTTTCTACCATGGCACCCCAGACTCCTGGCACCCCAACTTTCCATGCAATCACTAGGGCCCGTCGATGCTGTCGCCTGAATACGTCCAGTGTCTCCTCTCATTATTGCTTCCCAGCACCCCCGTGCTCACACACACATCTCTAGAGCCTCCTTCCAGTTAGGACCCACTGCAGTCACACACACACACACACACACACACACACACACACACCCTGCCCTGGCCGGCAAAGCATCTGCCTTCCTCAAGTGCAGATGTCACCACACCTTCCATAGACTCGCTTCAACCACGGGACAGAAACCCAAGGCCACCCAACATGCAGTTGAGGACTCCCGGGCCCTGCCCCTGCCGACAGCTCCAACCTCCTCTTCCACCACGACTTCTCCGGGCAGGATCCACGCCCGCCCGTGCTGCTGCTATTCAGTGTCGACCTGTTCTTGCTTCCGGCCTTTGGAGCTGCGGTCCCATGGGCCCATCAGAGCTGTAAGATCTGTGCCTGTGTCTGATTCGTCCTGGCACCTGCAGTCCTGCCTCAGGGAGTAAGTCTGAGCTGAATGAAAACAGGCACAGCGTCCTTACAGCGTGCCCCAGGTTTCAGCTCTGCATCTGCGACGCTAATCTACAAACGGAGACCATGACTGAAAGCACTTCACTTCTACATGAGGTTCATGATACACCTACGCTATGTCGGGGATAGTGTGTGGAGCGGGAGGCACGAAGCCATCTGGGATGCCTGCTTCAGGTTCTGGTTCCACCCCCAGTCCCAGCTCCCTTCTAAAGCACGCCCAGCGAGGCAGCGGTAGAAGCTCAAGTATGTGGGCCAAGTGCAACACACACGGGAAACCCAGATGGAGGCCCCAGCTCCTAACTCTGTCCTGACTCAGCCCTGGCTGTTGCAGAACCCTGGAGTAAACCAGCTGATGGGAGTTCTCTGTCCATCTGTCCGTCTCTCTGTTTTATATAAAGTAAAATAAAATAAAATAAAATAAAATGCAAGACAAGAAAGTATACAACTACACGCTTCTCCATAAACAGCCCCTGCACCTGTATTAACTGTTTGGTGGTGAGTCTGAAGTCCGTAGGTTTCAGAGGTAATGCTGACGTGATTATACTGGTAATTATACTCATGGCAATTCTTATTCCCCAGTTGTGCATTTAATACAAACCTGATAGCCGGGGAGAAACAAGTGAATGTAAGACTTACATGCTGGTTTGGGTAGAACAGTGTGATAATTTGTCATTTAACTGATGTCGCAAATTTCTTTCCCCACGCAGAGTTCCAAGCATTTAAAAGAGGCTTCCTGGTTTTTCTTATTTCATCGCGTTTGATTTTGAATTGTCAGCGATTTAGGACTACACAGGTGACAATCCATCTACATATATTAACTCTCTTTGGACAAAACACTACCTTGTGTACTTATTTATTTTACACTTTATTTATTTATTTGCATTTTATTTGAAAGGCAGAAAGAAAGACAAAAACAGAGCTAATCCATCTACTGTTTCAATCCCCGAATACCTGCACAAGCAGGGTTGGGCCAGGCTGAAGCCAAGAGCCCACAGCTCCTTCTGGGGCTGCAACACGGCATGATGCTTCAAGTACTTGGGTCCCTGCAATCCCCAAGGATGACCCAGATGAGGTCCTTGGCTCCTGCTTCTGTCTAGCCCTGCCCTGGCTGTGGTGGGCATTTGGGGAGTGAACCAGTGGATGCAAGGTGTCTCTCTCTCTCTCTCTCTCTGTCTGTCTCTCCCTTTCTCTCTCTCTCTGCCTTTAAATAAACAGATAAATAAATCATTTAAAAAGACTTATTAATACCCTCTCCGAGACACCACGTTAGTCCATCTCAAGTGCTCCCTGAGAGAGCAGGCATCTCCCGTCATGTTGTCCTCGTGCATGACCTTGGGGGACCCGGAGCACACCACGCACGTGCCCGCTTGGCACCCTGCTGCTCCTCTCCTCACACGAAGGCCCTTCAGCACCGGCTTGTCCTACCTGGAGAGCTCACGCACTCAGACCCTCATCCTCCACAGGACGATTTCGGGACTTCTGCACCGAGGCCTGCTCTCAGGGCTGCTCAGAGCCCAGGCACTGCCAGGCCCCGGCTGTCACTGGTGCTCTGTTCCCAAGGCAACAGGCAAAGCCCACAGATGCCCTCCTAGCAGAAGCAGGCCCTCCCGTGTTGGAACCCACATCACAGGCACGGTTCAGCTAAAGCAAAGGTGGTGCACTGTTCTAAAGGAAAGGGCCTCTGCTTTTAAGGGGAGGCTGTCACTCCCGATGACGTGTGCGTCTGGCATCTCTCTTTATACTTGGTTTGCACTGAAGAAGAATTTCTGGGGGTAGGAATAAAGAATGCAGGCTAGGTTGTCTGATCCCCAACTTCTGGTTAGAGACACATAAAGCTGAGAGATTCCTACCATCCTCACAGAGCAGTACCAGGAAAGTCGACCCAGCTCATGAAGAGGAAATAGAAGGAAGCCCAGGCAGACAAAGTCACAGCCATACTTGACCTTCAGAGGCTGACACATCTCCTTAGACTACAAAGCTTGATAGGACAAAACTATGGGGGCCTTCAATTCATGCTAAAATGCTGCATCTGACAGTCTAGGTTTTTATGCACAAAATAGACTAAATGCAAACAACAAACAAACAGGTATGTGATACTGAGTCTACTGTAGGAAGCCCTAAACTATAGTAAGGAAAACGAGTCTTTCAGTAACACATATTTTAATATAACTGCCATGAAAAAATATCGTTAGTCAGATGATGCATTTTTTTACTGTGTGATTTAAATACAAGTATGTGTTAGAAAAAGTCTGCCCAGAGTCCAGCGGGGCTTGGTCACACTGAACGTGGGGTACCAGGGTGACACAGACAGGAGTAAATGCTAGGAAAGCTGTATTTGTGCCGCTGTAAATCAACACTCAGCGTTTCCTTACCTTTCACCCCACGTCACTGCTTCTCTCGGTTCCAAAGTGGGATCTAAAGGAGCCACCAATGAACCAGGGTCTGAGGCAGAAAGCCCCTTTCTTACCGTGGCACAGTGGCGTGAGGGCATCCCACTGGTACACGCCCCCTGCACTCCGCCTACAGGTGGCGTTGCTGTGGCCAATCATCCGGTACCCGGGCTTGCAAAAGTAGTGCACTGTGCTCCCCACCGCTCCTGTGGTCCTGTTCACAACACCGCCATTCTGCAGGGCATGGGTCACGCTGCAGTAAGGTGCTGTGGGCACACAAACACACATGTCAATCACAGCTTGGGGCGGCACTGTGCACAGCGGGTTACACTACTGCTTGCGACAGCCACATTCCATGCTGGGGCCAGGGTTGGAGTCCCAGATGCCTCGCTTCCAGTCCAACTTCCTACTAATGCTCTGGGACAGCAGCAGAGGATGACCCAAGTGCTCGGGCCCTGCCACCCCTGTGATGGACTTACATGGCGTTCCTCAATCCTGCCTTCAGCTTGGCCCAGGCATGCCTATTGCAGCCATTGGGGAGTGAACCAGCAGATGGAAGACCTCTCTTTCCCTCTCTCTCCCTCTCCCTCTCTCTTCTCTCTCCCTCTCTCTCTCTCTCCCTCTCTCTCTCTGCCTTCAAATAAATAAAAATTTTAGAAAAGGAGGTGCAGGCATCTGTCCTAGTGGTTAAGATGACGCTTCAGGAGGCCACGTCCGTATCAGGTGCCCGGGCTCAAGGCCCAGCTGCACTCCTGGGTCCACTCTCCTGCTTCTGATCACCCCAGAAGCAGAAGTGAGGCCCAGTCACTGAGCCCCTGCCACCAGCACAGGAGGCCTGTTTCCAGCTCCCAGCTCCTGGCCTCAGCCTAGCTCAGCCTCAGTCGTAGACATTTGGTGAGCGAACCAGTCGATGGAAGATCGCTCGCTCCCTCTTTTTCCAACAAACTAGATACATAATCAACAAATAACATCTGCAGAGCTGTGACTGAAGTCCAGTGCCATGATACACTGTGGGAAGACCTGGGAGAGAGGAGCGGGCGGGCTCCACCCAGGGCGGAGGGTGAAGGTGGGGATGACTGTGCTGAAGTCCTGCACAAAGGGCAGAAGACTTACACGTCCATCAACACTTTCCTTAAAACAGGGAAAACACTGTGACGAATCAGTGCAGCCTATCTCCAAAATCAGCCGTGAGACAGGAAACTCTGAGGAGCCCACAAGGGGCAGGGAGACCCCAGAGTTCTCTGGGGGTCATCAGTGTCTTAGGGGAGGGCTCAGTCTTCTGAGGGCTGTAATTTGCAAGAGTCTACTTCCTCTTACGCTGTTTCTTTTGTCCCAAGGATCCCTAGATATGAGTGAGATCTGTGATACACACAGGTTTAACTTCTGTCTGTCTGTCTGTCTCTGCATAGAAGCATACACAGACATGTCCATGCACATTGAAACATGTGCCTCATAAATGTTTTCTATGTCTATTTCCTGCTCAAAATATAAATTCGTTTGCCATCTTTACATAGACATTAATAGTTCCCCAACTCACCCAGAACAACACGTGGAGGGGCCGAGGGGCAGGACGCCATGGGACAGTAAAGGGGACGCTGAGCAGGACACGCACACCTGCTCGGGTCCTGGCTGCAGGAGCGGAATGAAGGCCCATGCTCCAGCTGCGCACGCTGCCAGCTGAGGCTCCGGAATGCAGGGTTCCTGACGGAGGCCACCGGCAGCCGCCCAGGGTGGGCGGAGCCTGGGAGGGCTGGAGTTCTTGACTATCAGGATGGACTCCCAACAGCGAGTCCAGCACAAGCTTCACGGAGTGGACAAAGGACTTTGGTGGCCTGTGTCCTGCCACACATTGCAATACCGCTGGTCAGGTGCCTGCTTGGGTTTTTCCCCTCAGACTCCATTTCCTGGGATTCAACTGCACTGCCCCTGTGCTGAGAGATCAGTGGTTCACGTGGGCATGGCAAACTCCACCTGGACCTGCCACGGGGGCCTGTGGGGCCCTGTTGTGGGCCACAGTTCCATGCCCCTACCTAGGTTTTTTAGGATCCCTCTCACTTAGTCACTTTCTGGAAGTTACCTGTACTCAGCTCCCGACAGAGACCACGGAAGCGCCAACCTTCCAGTAAGGATCTGAGTGTGTGTGTGAGCGTCACCGACTTTACACACTCATATATCACACAGGCACCCATCCACGGACGGACGATAACACTGGGGTCTCCTCCCAGTACAGTACAGCACAGAGAATGCTCTTGGGGTGTGAGAATGAAAACAGCCCTCAGGGCGGGGAGGCTGCCCCCTCAGACTCAGGCGGTGGAGCGGTGGAGCCTGTCTGCCAGAAGAAATCCACCGCAGGGGAGACAAGGAGAATACACTGGCAGTCACTCCCACACCGATCATTGCTGCACACTGGAGACAAGCTCCACAGTTTGCAGATCCAGTCACTGCCCTGATGACCTGCTGAATGAGGTCTGGCTGTGTTTAATTAAACTTCCCGGAGGAAGCCGCCTCAATCCCGTGCCTGCTGTCCTCACATCGAGGGCCTTCGCAAGAGCTCGGTGCTCAGCACCCGGTCAGGATGTCCACCCCGGGAGAGTGGCGCCTTCTCCTGGGACCCACGGGCCTTCCTCCTCCTCCTATCCGTTTTCCGGATGTCCTCGGCATGTAGGCTGTGAAACGCCATCCCCTCCCGAGACTCACTCTCCATTGGTGGGCGCCGTGGGTCTCTCAGGGGAAGACCTAAATGCCTTCTCGGCTACCCAGAATGGAGTGTCCAGGAAGGTTCAGCATTTTTGCTTCAAAAGTAAATGCCCTCAGGATTAAGGTTGTCTGCCTACTGCTTTGTAGGACAGTATAAACCCTGACATGGGTCCGATCATGCAGACAATGTACCCAGGATTTAATATAGCACAAATGGCTTGAATAATTGCTAATTAACTGATTGACACAGTTAACATAAATAACTATTAGTGTAGAATTATTAACATATATGTAAAAATGGCAAACAATTTCCATTTTTATCAGAAAATATGCATCTAAAATATATGTATTATGTATATATACATATGTAAATATGCATGTACGAATTTGGTGTGTATGCATATACACAGAGACATACATACAGAAAAATGTCATACCACCAAACAGAACAGGTACAGCATCATCACTTCTGCAGTTAACAGCAGTGTCGTCATTTCTTCCTATGAGACTATGCCATTTTATCTATTGGGAATCCGCTTTGCTTTTTATGGCAGGCAACTCAATGTTTATAATGTTAGCAACTAATTCTAAAGCTATGACTCCAAACTTCTTAATGTTGGTTAGTAACATCAGGAAGAGTGGTTGTCTATCACACTACTTCTGTTGCAATGAATGATCAACCTTCAGGAATTAGATTTATGTTGGACGTTGCTACTTAAGGTTCTTCCTTAACGCACTGGGGCTTGTAGTAAGAAGGGTTTGGTGTGAAGTCCGACCCTCAGGCACTGACCTGCGTACCGGATCCTGAATCCTCTCTTGCTGGTGGCGTGGTCGGTGGACCAGCGGAGATACAGCCGATTACTCCTGCTTGTGAAATTGGACGGCTCGGTGTGGTTCCCACTCAGAACCACCAACAAGGGGCTCTGTCCAGAAGGACCTGAGAGAAGCAGAAAATGGAAACCTTCAGATGTGAGCTGGCCCCGGCTACACAGGCTGCTGAAATCGGAGGCTGCATATGTAATACACCATTAACAGTGGACACAGAATTCCAGATGATCATAGGAACAAGCACATTCTCTGATAAAAGTAAGACCTGCAAAAGCAGTTTCAGGTGGCTATGCTAATTTGATGCCTAAATGCTGCTTGTCAATAAAGCTGCAATTGAAAAAACAAAGTCATTAATACTCTCATTGATATTTATAATATCCTAGAGTCAACCCCCTTATCCACGGGGGATCGTGTTCGAGACCCCCAGTGGATGCCTAAACCACAGATAGTGCCAACCCCTCTAATCTGATGCCTTTTCTGTCTTCACCCAGCGCTTGTCATACTCTGTGGCTGTTAGTGTTACGGTCTGATGGTTGGCAGCAAAGCCAGCATGACAGTCTGTCTCCTTCCTCACCACGTCAGACAGAAGAGTCATTCTTACTGTAATGGGATCTTAGCAACCTCCACCTGTGGTTCCCTGATTCAGTCCACACCTTCACCTTTCCTCCTGGAGGAAGCACTTTAGGAAGTATGGCCTCTTGGGTGTTTCCCAAATGCCAGATCAACACCTTGAGTGTGGGGCCATTGTAATCAAAGTAGGGATTACTGGAACACGGACAGGGACAGCAGTCCGAGTGGCTACTGGTGACAATCCAGGGCGGGTGCGCGCAACATGGAGAAGCAGACAAAGGGGAGAGTGGCATCCCGGGCGGACTGGGCAGGACAGGAAATGCGTCAGTGCACTGATCTGAAAGGGGAGCACGCAGAACTCAAGGGCTGCTTCTGTCGGTGTTTTCCCTCCTAATGTTTTCACACCCGGCATGCGACTGTGGGTTAAGCGAGGAGCTCTGTTTCACACAGGCACACAGCAATGGTAGTGCACCACGAATGGAAGATGCCTTCGCATAACCACTCTGCAAGCAATCTGGTAATACCCACGAAGGCTACAGGTTTAATGGTACTGCTATAAACGTGGACCACGGACACCACGGCTACCTAGGAACAAAAGCAGGGAGTCCAGTATTGTTTCCTGATGGTCTATTTTTGGCCCTGGCCACTAATGCAGAGTTTGGAAGAATTGGAAATGCCATAAGAAATAAGTCTATGCAATATCTGAATTAGTAAACTAGCTATGTGTGTATGACATAATTAAAATGTACCAGCAACTGTGTAAAAACTCACAAGTGGGGCTGACATTGTGGCACGAGGCGTTAAATCACCGCGTGCAACACCAGCACACCACATCAGAGTGCCAGTGCACACGCTGCCCGCTCCTCTTGTGATCCAGCGTCCTGCTGATGCGTCCTGGAGGCAGAACCTACATCCCTGTCACCCACGCAGGGGACCGAGATGGAGTTCTGTCAAGTCTCTCTGCATTTCAAATAATAAATCTTTCATTCATTCATTTATGTATTTATTTTATTTGACAGGCAGAGTTAGACAGTAAAAGAGAGAGACAGAGAGAAAGGTCTTCCTTCCGTTGGTTCACCCCCCAAATGGCCACTACGGCCAGCGTGCTGCGCCGATCCAAAGCCAGGAGCCAGGTGCTTCCTCCTGGTCTCCCATGCAGGTGCAGGGCCCAAGCACTTGGGCCATCCTCCACTGCCATCCCAAGCCACAGCAGAGAGCTGGACAGGAAGAGGAGCAACTGGGACAGAACCAGTGCCCCAACTGGGACTAGAACCCAGGGTGCTGGTGCCACAGGCGGAGGATTAGCCAAGTGAGCCGCGGTGCCAGCCTAAATCTTTTATTTAAATAAATACATAAATAATAAACACCAGTGCAGTGTCTGGCCAGCTGGCAGGCTGTCATAACCAGAACCCACTGCTATTTCACTCCCAGGCTTGCTGACAACACTGCCCTGTGAGGGAACCCAGGGCAGTCGTGCTGTCTTACAAGTGTGTGGGGCTTTCCTCCACGCTACAGCTCACTGCTGGGCCCACGCTGTAGAAGGGTGCCTGGGGTCCTCACTGGTGCTGCTACTGCACACTGCACCTGGGGAGGTGGGGTCTGTGAGCGTTAGACAAGTAGCTGCTATTCACGCAAAGAAATTAAGAAACCACAGTGCACTCCTGTCCAGCTCCCCCTCAGTGCAATTCTGCTATCGTGGCTGTTGTGGGCTGCACAGTGTTCCTCCATGCACATGCTGAAGGCCTAATCCCCAGAACTTCAGAATGTGAGTATGAGGCCACTTCAAAAAAATCATAGGAAGAAGTGGAGTTAAGGGAAGCTGTGTTTGGTAGCACCTGAAATCCACCTATGGGCGTCTCTCAGTGCACAGTTTCCATTAGCTTTCTGTAGATCGCACTTGTGTCTGGAGACAGAACCTTTGTAGGAACAGAGTAAAGCGAGGCTGTCCAGGCGGTGTGAACCCACACGGCTGCCATGGCCATGAGGAAGGCAGACAGGGACACAGCCACACACCAGGGACACCGCGCAGAGACACAGAGAACAGGCCCTGTGCTGGCCCAGCAGTCCTCGGGACACGCGGCCCCAGAACCCGAGAAGTGGTTTTACTTCTCAGGGCAGCCTTAGTAAGTAAATGCAGAAGACTGGGACTGGCTGATGACAGAACACCCAGGACCCCAGCGAATGCTGCCCCTCCCTGCCCAGGATTGCAAGGGCCACGTGTCTGGCACTCTGCCACTGTCTCCCGACTGAGGAATGGGAGGTGTGCTTTGTTTAAACAACTAATGCATATTCAGGAATAAAGCAGAATCCATTAACCTAAATTTATGAGACTTTTGAATCTCCAGTGTCATTCTGAATGACAGCTCGAGAACACAGTGTTAGGTACCTTGGCCTCAATGTTCAGTCCCTCACTCCATTCCATCTGTTCTCTTTGCATAAAATGCAGCACACTTACTAGAACTATTCTCCCTTTATAATTATTTTAAGTTATTTTCATTTTATTTGGAAGGCAGGAGACAGAGGCACAGAGAGGGATCTTCCACCTGCTGGTTCACTCCCCCAGTGTCCACAACAGGTAGAGCTAGACCAGATCAAAGCCAGGAGCCAGGCGCTCGCCCTGGGTCTGTCATGTAGACGACAGGCACCCAAATACTGCAGACACCAGGGCTGCCTCCCCGAGCCTGCATTAGCAGAAGCTGGGCTCGGACGTGAAGTGAGGACACAAACCCAGGCACCCCAATCTGGGGGGCGCATCCCCTGCAGTGTCCTAGCCACAGCATCCTAACCTATCTCTCTAGGACTGCGCCTTACACACGGATGGGGATGGAGGGAGGACAGTGTCGTGACACAGCCGTGGAAGCCACTGCTTGGCATGCAAATTAGAGGGCCTGCTTTCATTCCCGGCTCTCACTCCCCTCCCTCCAGTCCAGCCTTCTGCTCATGGGGGCCCTGGGAGGGAGTGGATGATGACCCAAGTACTTGAGTCCCTGCCCCTACATGGGAGACCTGCGTAGAGTCCAGCCTGGTCCAGGCCCAGCTGTTGTAGGCATTTGAAGCGAGACCCAGCAAATGGGAGACCACACTCTCTTCTTGTCTCTCCCATCTCTCTGTCACTCTGCATTTCAATTACACAGGCAAATCTTTAAAAGGAAAAGCATAGGAGACTATTCTTAAAAACTCATGGAAACTAGGATGGAATTAAAAGAAATGTTTATTTTGGTGCGAAAAAATTGAAACCATGTAGTTTTTTCATAATATGAATTTTCGATGAACTCTGTGAAGACCCCTGCATCCACTCTGCTGTATGTAGCAAAACAGCTTAGCCATAGGCCAGCAGCAGCCACTGTGACTGGGAAGGAAGGAGGCCAAGGGGCATCGTGGGTGCCACTGTCTACTGGGACATGCAGTCCGACGATGATTAAGGACCCAATTTAAAAACTTGCAATATCCACTCTTTGAACCACAGAGAGCAATAGATTCATAAAGTGAGAAATCATTATGCAGGGGCCAGCATTGTGGCATAATGGGTAAGGCTGCTGCCTGCAATGCTGGCATCCCACACAGGCGACGGTTCACGTCTCAGCTGCTCCACTGCCAACCCAGCTCCTGGCTGATGGCCTGGGAAAGCGGTGGAGGTGGCTCAAGTCCTTGGGCCTCTGAACCCATGTGGGAGACCTAGATGAAATTCCTGGTTCCTGGCTTTGGCATGGCTCAGCCCCAGCCGCTGTGGCCTTTTGGGGAGCGAACCAGCCAATGGAAGATCTGTCTCTCCCTCTCTTTCTCTGTAACTCTGCCTTTCAAATAAATGAACTAAATCTTTTACATATATATACATATATATATATATATATATCATTTTGCATAGAACGTATTTTTGGCTGTGTTGTGAATGATACAAAACACCGTCTCATTGAAAGAGGGCGGAGAGAGAGGGAGGGAGGGTGGAAGAGAGCGAGAGAGATGAACACATTACTGCAAAAATGGCATCATGTAAAAATTTCATAGAACTCTGAGCACCATCTTACAGAAGAATCTCTGAGAAAAGAACAAGCCTAAGCATAGGTGTTGGCTCACTTTCATCAATTTAACGGTAAGTACTGTCATTCTCAAAGATTTGTTTATTTATTTGAAAGGCAGAGTTACACACAGGAGGGATAGAGGGAGAGGGAGAGGGAGAGGGAGAGAAAGAATCTTCCATCCACTGGTTCACTTCCCAAAGGCCCACAACATCAGAGGCTGGGCCAGCTCAGCCAGGAGCCTGGAACACCATCCATCTTCCACATGGTTGGCAGAGGCCCAAGCAGTTGGGCCCCCGTCTGCTGTCTTCCCGGGCACATGAGCAGGGAGCTGGACTGGAGTGGAGCAGCTGGGACTCTAACCAGTGCCCACGTGGGATGCTGGCCTCACAGGCGTTGGCTCACCTGCTGGGCACAATTATGGCCCTGGTACAGCGTTCTCCTCCACTGACTTCTGATCACTCTGATGCTGACTGTTGTGATGTTGCTTCTATTACCTGCCTCGCTTACTCTGTATGATGGGCACGATCCACCCATGTTTTAGGGAAACCAAATTGTAGCAATTAGTGCATAAATTATTGATAAAGACTTTGCTCCTGAAATCAGAAGACATAAAAGGAGCACTAGCTGCATTCCAGTTCAACCACTGGAAACAAAAGCACGTGTGCACTTTTTTAAAAAAGTGATTTAAATGTCATTACATACACATGCATGTGTGGGAATAGTTCTAGACAGGATCAGAGACAGGCCTGAGAGCCTGGCTTCCTCCCTCTGAGTCACTGAGATATTCAGGAGAGAAAGGAGCTGCTCGAGGCCACCCACTCTACACCCCCACGTTACAGAACTGAAGAATGACTACAGGAAGTCAGTCGGTTTCCAGGTGTGCCATCCTGCATTGGAGCTGTTCGAAATCTGCACCACAGAACAGTGAAGACGTGATCTAACTGAAGAAGATATCCAAGGATATACCCAAGTCCCTCTGCCAGATTTGTATGCGTTCATGAATGTGGTGAAGGTTGCTGCTACACAAAGAGCCAAGAAACCTACCATCAAATATTTCCAGTGCGTCAAACTGCTTTTCGCTTTGAAACGTCTCTACGAAGAGGGTGATGTTAAAGTTCGGATCCACTTTGATGCTCCAGGAGCAGGTCTGGGAGTTGAAGTAGTTGCCGGGGTACCCGGGACTGAGGATCACCCCAGAGGACTCCGTCCGCACTTCGTTGGCTGGACACTGTGCTGCAGGGAGAAGGACCAGAAAGCTTTGCTCGAACAAAGCGAATCCAACCTCCAGAGCATCGTTGCTGGCCCTGGGTATGCAAGCCAGTGAGCAGAAAGGGCCAGGCCACAGAGCTCTAAAGCCAACGCGAGAAGCAGACACAGAGCTGATCAGCGCGGAGCGCTCATGCGCTGTGTGCGCCTTTCCCTCCACAGTGCATCCCCGAGTGCACACACCTTAATGTGCAGCAGATGCCTCGTGGATTTTGTCACACGAACCCACGTTTTTCCTAACTCATTCGCAAAGACAGGCTCACCTCTTCTATATAGTGTTACCAAATTGTCACGGAATTTGATGTGATAAAAGAAAAATCGCATTAATAATGGTCTTTGGTACAGTTAGAATCCTAAGGTTTACGTGGCTTATAGGTTTGCCTGGGACCCTGAGGAGGGAGTGAATCAAGAGGCTGGCCTGAGACCCACACCGCGCCCGGGCGTCTCCCCTCCCCCACGCACAGGAGGAGCAGGGTTTCCTGTAATGCACCATCAGGCTAACATGGCTGCATCTACACTCCTCCCCTCCTGCTGCCTTGCTCACTGTGTTCCACTTCCACATCATCGCCGCAGATGAGGACAGGCACAGGAAGCTGCCAAAGAACAAAGGGGGCTACCTTCCCGCGTCTGCTTACAGAGACGGCAAAAGGAAATTATTTCCGTTATCTTCGTGGCTCATAAATAAAGGCAGACATGCTTTACCTTAATGAAAAAGAATGCTTATCAAAAGAAATTTGGAAATCCATGGGCAGTTTTGTCATAATACTTGTTTTCCGTGAACTTTTTGAAGATTGCTCATATGCATGGATTTCATTTTTTCCACCAAAATATTCTTGTCTTTTTAAAAATATTTCTCATGCCCCAAATGATGGAGTTAGAAACGTGCCAGGGAATTCCAATTCAATCCCATCAAGGTGGCATGTACCAAGGCCATCTCACTAGTCCAAGTGATCAATTTCAGTTCACAATTGATCACACTGATAGGTCTAAGAGTCAAAGGGATCACACAAACAAGACTAGTGTCTGCTAATACTAACTGATAGAATCAAAAAGCGAGAGAATGATCCAACATGGGAAGTGAGATACACAGCAGACTCATAGAATGGCAGATGTCCTAAATAGCACTCTGGCCTCAGAATCAGCCCTTAAGGCATTCAGATCTGGCTCAAGAGCCCATGAGAGTATTTTAGGCATGGAAAGCCAAGACACTCTGGAAAAAAAAGAGGACCTAAATGAAAGATCTCTGTGAGTGAGATCCCAGTGGAACGAATGGGGCCATCAAAGAAGGAGGTACCTTTCTCTGAAGGGAGGAGAGAACCTCCACTTTGACTATGACCCTGTCGGAATAAGATTGAAGCTAAAGGCTTCCATAGCCTCGGCAACTCATGACTGGACCCTAGGGAGATTACTGATGCCATAAACAAGAGTGTCAAATTGTTAAATCAACTTCAGGAGTCACTGTGTACTTACGTCTCATGAGGGATCTGTCCTTAATGTGTTGTCCAATGTGAAGTAATGCTATAACTAGTACTGAAACAGTATTTTACACTTTGTGTTTCTGTGTGGGTGCAAACTGATGAAATCTTTACTTCGTATATACTGAATCGATTTTCTGTATATAAAGATAATTAAAAATGAAAAAAAAATCTTGGTGTTAAATTGTAAATTGCACAGAAAATTAATCAATTTTTTAAAAAAATATATCATGTAGTATCTCTGTCCTTAATGTGCTATACATTGTGAATTACTACTATAACTAGTACTCCAACAGTATTTTTCACTTTGTGTTGCTATATGAGAGCAAACTGTTGAAATCTTTACTTAATACATACTAAACTGATCTTCTGTATATAAAGAGAATTGAAAATGAACCTTGATGTGAATGCAAGGGGAGAGGGAGTGGGAAAGGGGAGGGTTGTGGGTAGGAGGGAAGTTATCGGGGGGGAAGCCATTGTAATCTATAAGCTGTATTTTGGAAATTTATATTCTTTAAATAAAAGCGTTATAAAAAATATTTCAATATACATTATTAACATTTCAGAATACTTTTAAATTTACACAATGAGAATTGTGAGGTTGTAAGCTTTTCCATACGCCTCTCACCCATCCCCTCCTCCTCCTGTGAGCACGTTGGCTATAATGAACCAACCCAACGTTCCCTGTTGTTTTACTCCAGTTTCCTTGTATCCCTCCTTGCTCCTCAGAGACCCTAGTAATCCCTGTTCTGTATTCAGATTGAGTATTTTTTAAAAGTTGTGTTCGCTCCAACATATAAGGGAGAACATTTGTCTTTCTGTGTCTGGCTTATTTCATTCAACATTATTTCATCTAGTTCCAGCCATTTTGCTGCAAATGACAGGATCCCGCCCCTGTTCTAGCTAAGGAGTGTTCGGCTGGGTACATGCACCTCCTTCTCCCATCTGCTCCTCAGATGACGGCCGCCCCGGCTGTTGGGAACTGCTGAGATAAATGTTCAGCTGGTATCTCCTTGACGCAACCACGGCTTCGGGGCACGTGCCCAGGAGCACGTGGGTATAGGAATGAGCAATAGCAACAAACCTTTCATTTCTGTTTCCACAAACTCTTTGAAGTGCTGTCATGTTACACCATTCTTTGGAGAAAAACACAGGACACAGACTGGATTGTGTCAGCCAGGGGCTGGAGGAGGAGACAACAAAGCCCAGAGCTGAGACTGAAGGGCCGGAGCTCCTGGCAGCCTGCTGTGAACGGGCCCTGATCGCTCCCCTCTGCCCTGCATCAGAGCCCCTGCACACAAACCCTTCTCTTCTGCGGTTTCAAGGGGACTTTAATCAGCGGTTAGCTCCTAACCACAGTCTGTAGGTTTTTCACAGTGGCGACAGGTACGCGTGTAAGAAAAGTGTGATCAGGTATCAGTGTGGGATACAGGACGGCCCGCACGGAGCTGCTGAGCTGCAGCTGCCTGCGAGAGGGGATGGCACACCCAGGGCTGAGGGGCCACAGACGCCGCTTCTGTCTTTCGGAGAACGAATGGAGACGGGAAGAGAGTGACTGCCGTCGCCCTTCATGTGGCCCTGCGTGTTTCGCAGCAGGTGAGATGTGTGCATTTCACTGTTTGTAAATTTTACCTCACAGCACATTAAAAACCATCTAGTTGTATCCTTGCTGAACAATTTAGGGAGAATGTAGCAATGCCAGAAATTTACAGTGAAATGGGTCAAAAATAGAAGAACCAATGGGTAGACAGAAAGCATTGAGCTAAGCACTGACAGGGAAGGGCTGTAAACATCTCTGGGGAACCGTGTGGCAGGTAATTGGGTCTCTAAGGGCACTTTTGTAACTGAAATTTTGGAACAAAACTTGACTTCCTATGGGATATGGCTCTGATTTCCCAGGGACAGCAGAAAGAGAAAGGACACTCCAGCTCTCTGGTCACGGTCACTGCCACAGGATAACAGTGCAGACAGAGGAAGACACTCAGAGCCATGCGGCAACAGCGTCAGGCCATGCATACCTTCACACGTTGGCAGGGGTCCTTCAAACTGCAGCTGGGAGCTCAGCTTGCAGGTCAGCGTGTCGGTCCCCAGTAAGGTGTAGCCAGGGTGGCACTGGAACTTCACGAAGTCCCCTGGAAGAGTGGGTGCGGCACGCTAGGAAGCCACGCGTGGGACATTCCGTGTGGCAACGTGTTAGACAGACGTGGCTGCTTAGCAAATGACATCAACGTGAAACCATTTCAGAAGCAAGGTTATCTGCAGTGCTATTTGGTTCAGAACCAATCGCACGTTTGCTTCTTAAATGATAAAAGTGCTGTCTGAAACCTGCCAGGTACTAGGACAGAAACCACATGGCAGTCTTGTTCCTTGACTAATCATCTGAGTCTGTACTCCTTCCCCAGTGATCATCAAAAACACAAACAGGTGGAGCCAGCACTGTGGGTAGTGGGCTAGGCCTCTGTGGGTGAAGCTGGCATCCTATATGGGTGCCGTTCGAGTCCTGGATGCTCCACTTAGGATCCAGCTCACTGCTGATAGCTTGGGAAAGCAGAAAATGGTCCAAGTGCTTGGGCCCCTGCACCCACATGGGAGACCCTGAGAAGCTCCTGGCTCCTGGCTTCAGATCAGCCTGTCTCCGGCATTTGGGGAGTAAACCGGCAGATGGAAGATCTTTCTCTGTTTTGCCTCTCAAAGAAATAAATTAAAAAAAAAAAAAACCAGGCCAAAACAGTGAACCAGATGCTTGCAATTTAAGCAAGGCTGTTGAACAGGAAGGCAGAATGGCTCCTGTGCATCTCGAGGGGGCCTGTCCATGACCTTGGCCAAACCGGCACACTCCTGCCATTCATAACTCATTATCAACACAACAGAAATGTATCCTGTGGTTTGGCCAGGGGTTTGGAGCGGCGGGACAACAGGATGAATTATTTCAATTTGAGACTGAGGAACACTGGGTTGCAATTATTACATTTCACACAAGTGCTGTGGCTGCCTTCTCAATAGAATGAGATGACTGTTTAATGAATTAGGCCATTAATGTAAAACCTAAAGCAGAATTTCTAGATGCTATCATTAAACAAATCCTATCAATTGCATTCACATTTCAACGAAAGGTCAGCGTTATACTAACCATTATTTTAGCTGCAAATGATTAAATCCTTCCACAGGTACATGAACTTATCCTGGAACTAAACAAATCTATGTGCTCTGAAGACTTTATTCAAACATCTGTCTGTCTATCTATCATCTATTTTCCCTCCACCTATTGTTTATCAACCCATCCATCATCCATCCATCTGTCCATCCACCCATTTATCTGCTTAGTGACTGCTCTGAAAGAACAAGAATGCTCAAAATGACAAGAGCAGAATTCAAATGGCAAAACGAGCCAACAAAATCACAGAGAGGAGGGAGGACAACTGCTTTCTTTCTGATGCGTGGTCTCTGTGAGATCCCCGCGTGGTTCCACTGCTGCGTCTTTGACGAGCGAGCCCCTTCCTAGTCTGAGAGGTGGGAATGAGAGGTCAGGGTGATCCCCGGTGCTGTAAGAAAGAAAACTTTACCTATTTCAAAATCCTCGTCCTCAGTAAGCATTTCAGCCTGCGGAACTGCTGGCGGGGGCTGGCATTTCTTGAGCTGAAATGCTAAATGATTGGTTAAAAAATAACAATGATTGTGATTACACTGGCTACATAAACAGAGCATATACTAAGCAGTATTATAATACCTAAGAACACTGACTATTTGTACTTGTAAATCATTATTTTATAAAACTCGCAAGCTTTAAAACTTCATATATGATTATTTCAAGCCAATAAACATTAAATTTCAAGGAAAATGGTGAACAAGACAATGATGATGTTTAAATAAGCACACTATACCCATGCTTGGAATCTCCCAAGGGAAACGACTGACCCAGGGCTTGGCCCCACGCTCTCTGGAGCTGATGTGTCCCCGACTGTCTCTGTGTTGAGTGTCAACCCCAGGTAAAATCGGGGCTCCTATGTGAACTCTTCTACTGCTTGACTCTGGCCGGCACTGTAGTGTAGCTGGTAGAGCCGCCGCCTGCAGTGCTGGCATCCCATATGGGTGCCGGTTCAAGACTCAGCTGCTCCACTTCCAATCCAGCTCTCTGCTGTGGCCTGGGAGGGCAGTGGAGGATGGCCCAAGTGCTTGGGCCCTGCACCCCATGGGAGACCAGGAGGAGGCGCCTGGCTACTGGCTTTGGATCAGATTGGCACAGCACACCGGCCGTAGCGGCCAGTTGGGGGGTGAACCAACGTAAAAAGGAAGACCTCTCTCTCTTTCTCGCTCTAACTCTGCCTGTCAAAAAAAAAAAAAAAAGATGGCACCTGCTGGAACACTTCACCCAGGATCAGGGACAAGCGAATCTATCAAAGCCCAGGACTTCACTTACATTTGTCTAAGAATGAATCCAAGCTTACAATAACACACGGCCCAAGAACTCACGAATGAACACTAAGGAGTTCATTAAGCAAAAACTGCAGGAGAACCCTGGGGCAGGCCCTGCGAGGGGGCTCAGCCGCCCCGACTGTGACTGTGCCACCACCACCGCCACCGCCGTGCTGCTCCCTAAGCTGGGCAGGGCCACGTGCACTCACCGTGAAAGTTGAGGACGAAGAAGCCGCCGTTGGAGAAGTCGCTGTGGAACCTGAGCAGCACCTGGCTGGTGGAGCTGTGTGCTGTCTCCAGCGCCGTGTTGCCGCTGAAGACGCCGAGCTGGGGGGCTGTCTGGTCAGGCCCGTCCCTGCCGAGGACACACAGGAGGCGCAGTTGGAGCGGGCAGCTCCTGCCTGCCAGCACCCCTCCTGACAGCGTGGCAGCGTGGTGGGCCTGGGCCCCCGGCTCCCGATGTGGCCCCCGCCCCCAGGGCTCAGCCCTGCAGGGATGTCCAGGCCCAGGGCCGTGGGACTCCGTCAGCGGCTCCCTCATTCCCACTTGCAAGCCTAATTTCCACTATTTGTGCTGACTTTGAGTGACAGCACTGGAAACCCTCGCTGCGAAGAGGGGATCCTTGCAACCGCCCTCTGGGAGCTGTGTGCCACAGCGCCTGCCACACACTGGACCCAAGTTCTCCACGTCTGTCCTGGGTTCTGCGCCCGGCCCTGCTCGCTTGGCAGTCCTGAAGGCCTTTGGAGCCCACCTTTATTCCAGAGCTCAGTCGAGGGGCAGCTGCCCAGAGCGCAGTACGGTTTGCTTTGCCTGGGGCTAACTGAAAACTCCAAGTTCTCCGTTCTCCTCATGCTCACACCCACTGTGCAGGGCGCTGCCGTCTCCTCCAGGGGCGGAGTGTTCTCACCGATGAGACCCGTTCTCCCACACCCACATCTGGCCTCACAGCTGTGCTGCTTACGGCCTCTACATGGATCCCACTGCTCTTAGGATCAAGTCCCAAATCCCTGCCGCAACGTACAAGGTCCTGCATCTCCTGCCCCAGGCTTGTGTAGGCCACGCCGGCCCCCGGACAGTTCAGCCATGACACCCACACTCACAAACACAGGTACACACTACACATGCACCTGACATCACACTCTCCCATGTACACCACACCCACCCACCAGTACCACACACTCTCCCATGTACACCACACCCACCCGCCAGTACCACACACTCTCCCATGTACACCACACCCACCCGCCAGTACCACACACTCTCCCATGTACACCACACCCACCCGCCAGTACCACACACTCTCCCATGTACACCACACCCACCCGCCAGTACCACACACTCTCCCATGTACACCACACCCACCAGCCAGTACCACACACTCTCCCACGTACACCACACCCACCCGCCAGTACCACACACTCCCCCACGTACACCACACCCACCCACCAGTACCACACACTCTCCCATGTACACCACACCCACCAGCCAGTACCACACACTCTCCCATGTACACCACACCCACCCGCCAGTACCACACACTCTCCCATGTACACCACACCCACCCACCAGTACCACACACTCTCCCACGTACACCACACCCACCCGCCAGTACCACACACTTCCCCACATACACCACACCCACCCGCCAGTACCACACACTCTCCCACGTACACCACACCCACCCACCAGTACCACACACTCTCCCACGTACACCACACCCACCCGCCAGTACCACACACTCCCCCACGTACACCACACCCACCTGAAGTACCACACACTCTCCCACGTACAACACACCCACCCACCAGTACCACACACTCCCCCACGTACACCACACCCACCCGCCAGTACCACACACTCCCCCACGTACACCACACCCACCCGCCAGTACCACACACTCTCCCATGTATACCACACCCACCCACCAGTACCACACACGCTCATGTACATACTACACCCACCAGCCAGTACCACACACACACTGACATACCCCTCACATGTACATATCACACACATATCATGTACACGCACTCATGAACACACAACACCCATCTGCCAGTACCACAGTCACTCATATATATACCACACATACCTGCCAGTACCACACACACTCATGTACACACATACATGTCACGCACACACACTCATATATGCACCATATATCACACCCACTGATACAACACACCTATGTACATGCATACACACCACACCCACATACTCCCAACCACACTCACATATACCCCCCACACACTAGTACCACACTCATACACCCCTCACATGTACACATCACACGCACATATCACGTACTCACATACTCATGCAGACACACATGTGCACATGCCAGGGGAGGCCAGACCTGCCACCTTCCCAAGGCAGAGGGACACAGAGCCACATGTGCTCCTCTCTGCAGCATTTCCCAAAGCTGCGAATAATGGCAATGGATCCCACAGCTTTTCCTTCTGAAAAAAAATCACTTAAAAACAAATAATCTTAGGATATGCTCATCTATTTAAAGTAATCCTGGGTTTTCTAGCATGTACCCAAACTCTTAAAATATCCCACAAAATTTCTTCTCTGGGTCACTGGATGTTGTTGGCAAATCCCTTTTCTAGTATCTAACTACAGGAGGAATACTTCTATTGTCCCACAGGACAGGGAAACTGTGGGTGACAACAAGCATGTAAAACCATAGAGAGGATTCTGAATGTCCCCAGCACATTCAATGGTGATGTACACGTATGGTGATGTACACATATGGTGATGTACATGTATGGTGATATACACGTATAGTGATGTACATGTATGGTGACGTACATGTATGGTGATGTACACGTATGGTGATGTACAGTATGGTGATGTACATGTGTGGTGATATACACATATAGTGATGTACATGTATGGTGACGTACACATATGGTGATGTACACGTATGGTGATGCACACGTATGAGCACCAGCCACCGTGCACACGTCCTGAACGCCACACTACACCCCATGCATATGCACAGCTTCTATGCATCCATTAACATACTGATTAAAGGGGAGGTGAATGAGCTCTACCAGCTCAGGTCTGCACATGCACGCAGCCGACACGCACTGAGGAGTTGCAGGTGCTCCCCGGGCAGGCTCTTACCACACAGCGATGTAATCGTTCACAGCCTCCGTCTGCAGCAAGGTGAAGTTGATGTACACTCCGTGGCCTGGAGGCACCGTGATCAGCCACATGCAGTCCTTTAGGATCGGATACTCATCCGGAAACCCAGGGGAGTAAATGGTCCCATTCTGAGCTGTCACGTTGTAGCCACAAGGAGCTGAAAGGGGACGCAGGAAAAACAAGCCCAGTGCAGTCGATGGTCAGAAAGTAGACTGGGAAGGGATTCTGCCTCCAGAGACACTTAGCCACCAACTCCCCCTCTAAGAGACGACCGTGATGCGCTTCTGTGGCTCCTGTCTAAAAACCTCCCAGCAATCGTTCTCCCAAGGGTTTCACTTGTGTCCTCCAAACCATCAAAACCCCTCATGGCAAAGTCACTCCCATGTGGCGCACAAACCTCCTCGGGCAGTCACGGCCTGTGGCAGAGCTCAGTGTGCCCCGGACTCACCCACGCAAGGGAAGCCGTGGGAGGAGACTCGAGGGGACGGCTGGCTGGTGCAGTGCTGTAGGTCTCATTTCTAACCCCGTTTAAGCTGCTGAAGATGGGGACAGCTCAGCGTCTGGCCTGGAAACCCAGCATCATCACAGCTCCTCGCTCACACATACCCCGGGGAGCGGGTAAGGGAGTGGAAGTGGGCTTTATTGAACTCTCCGCCCCCGACTTGTACTCAATGACAGGAAGAACCACAGTACCACGCCTGTCTGTACTGACTTCAGAGGCCAACGTTCACTCGCCACAGCAACTGTCCTATCTCTGGGAAAGTGATCCGGGCACAGAGAGCAGAGGGACCTGGAAATGCAGTCCTCACCAAGTTCAGAGGCGCTGGGGAGCAGCCCTGAAGTCCAACCCCACACCCGCTACAGCCCAAGTGCTCCAGGGCCATCCGAGGTCCCCATGGAGGAGAGAACGTGGGATGACACTCGGAGCCTCCCCAGGAAGAACAGCCCGACAGCAAGGAGAGCTCTCGCTGAGGCAGTTACAGGGGGCAGCTGCCTGCCCTGGAGGCACGGACAGGCAGAGTGAGGGGCAGCTGCCTCTGGCCTGAGACCTGGGCAAATTCAGCCGAGGAAGGACCCTGGAGAACATCTCAGGGGGTTCGCAGTGCGAGTCTCACTCAGTGGGGACTGGAGGTGGACAAGCTGGCGTTTGTAAGCTGGGATGCCCACTGGGAGCCTCCGTCCCCAGTCCTCAGCTCCTGGGGTCCCGTGACGATGGCACGTTCGTCCTGCCTTGCCGGCTCCCCTCTGCTGTTCAGCATGCATGGGGAGCACACATGCTTGTCTCGTGCTTTGCTGCTCGGTGACCCTGTCCTTCTGCATCCACCCCGACGGGCGGCGGGCTGCAGCAGGTGAGGCTGCCACCGGGGTGCCTGGGTGCTGTCTCAAACTGCCAGGCACAGCCCCAGCTGCTGCATTTCGGATCCAGCTTCTGGCAAATGCCACCTGGGAGACTGTGATGACGATCCAAGTTCTTGGGGTCCCTGCCAACCACATGGGAGATGCAAATGGAGTTCCAGGTTTCTGGCTTCAGCCTGGCCCAGCCCTGGCAGTTGTAGGCGTTTGGGGAGTGAACCAGCAGGTGGAAGATCTCCCTCTCTCTGCCTTTCTCTATGTGTGTGTGTTTCTTGATTGCTCAGCCTTTCAAGTAGATAAAAAATTAAATAGCAAACAAAATTCAACTCAAGTGCCACCACCTCCAGGGGTTCTGAGAGCTCACGTACACAAGGTAATAATCAGCCGCCAGCAGGCAGGGACCGGCCCCTCCCTACCCTGACCACAGTGGCCTTTCCTTCTTCTCCATTGTCTGCGTCAGGCCATGATAAACACGAGGCAATAGCAAGTGGATGAATCCGTGAACAGGTGACACTAACCACAAACACACTGAGGCAGTCAGGCCGCAAACCTTATGTATGATCTCACGTCTTTCATTCAGGATTGACTTGTGACTCTGATTTCCCTTTTGCTTTTTTACTTTTCACACTGAATCTTGTAATACTTTTTAAAAATCTATGTATTTATTTGAAAGGCAGAGTTACAGAGAGGAAGGGAGACACAGAGAGATCTTCCAACCTCTGGTTCACTCCCCAGATGGCCGCCAACAGCTAGAGGCTGAGCCAGGCTGAAGCCCAGAGCCAGGAGCTTCGTCTGGGTCTCCTACATGAGTGCAGGGGACCCACTGCTGTTCCCAGATGCACCAGCAGGAAGCAGGATCGGAAGTGGAGCCGCAGGGACACAATCTGGTGCCCATATGGGATACCCGTTTGCAGACAGCAGCTTCACCTCTATGCCACAATGCCAGCCCCATGAGTCTTGTAATTCTATAACCACATTACTATTGTAGAGAAAACAGAAAAAAACAAAACACATAGCTCCCAGCTCATCAAAGGCAGCAGAGATGACGGCGTGGTTTTCTTGGTCAGCACATCCCTGCCGTCTGACATGCTTTGGGTCACTGAACAGCGTTAATGACACTGAGCAAGTCGGCTATTCTGTACAAAATGTATCCATGATGCTAAAGCAAGAATTCTCTCGTTCACTTGCTCAACGAGTATTGAGTATTCGTGGAGAGTCTGCCCTGTGCTGAGGCTGGGGGCGCAGCAGCAGCGCCTGAGACCACATTGTTGCCTTTCTGGAGCTACGGAACGGTGATGGAGAGAGGCATTGAAGGGGCATGGTGTCCTGACAGCCCATGGGTGGGCTGCTCTCTGACAGTCACACAACCGTAAACTGCCTGCTTACGCGTTGCTCAGAACGTCTCGGTCGCTAGTGCAGGGCTGAAGGTGGAAAATGCAACTGGTGCAGGAGTGCTGGGAAGGAAAGGACAGACCCTTCAGACCCTTCGGTCAGGTGAGTAAAGGGGCTGTCCCTTAGGGCGCAGGCTGCACCTTCCCCAGGCAGCATCCTGCTGCCCTCCTGCTGTGCGCCTAGAGAAGATGCAAAAAAGACCCTCAAATAGTATGTCACAATGTCATCTCTGATCTCCCTGCCTGATCATCCATCAAGTTTCCAGAACGTCTTTATCCTCCCTGAAGAGGAATCAAATTTCTGCCTCAAAAGGCATTTCAAGAAGTCCAGCTGCAGGGGGCGGATCCTGCTTTCCCAGGAGATGAGGCTTAGACAGGACCCTGTGGGAGAGATCAGGGGCACAGCAGGTGCCTTCCAGCTTCTCTCCTGTCTGCCCGCAAGTGACACTTGCCTGCTGGGAGGGACAGAGGGGCCACCAAGGAAATGCAGAACCAGCCATTTCCACACTCCTTCCCAGCACAGCCCAGGCGGCTTCCTTTCCCTGCCCCTGCCTGGGTGTGCTGCCCAGAGTACAAGAGTCCAGGTTGGATGCAGGACTGTGATTGGAGTTTGGCTAAGGAGAGAAGCTTCCTGAGTTACTTCTGCATGTGTTTTCCAGAGGAAAGCAACCACCTAAGAGTGATGAAGATGGATGACTTGATCAAAGTCTAGAGCCAGCCTTTCCTGCGTGGAAGGAGATGCCCGACTTGCGTGTCACATCCGCAGTGGGACTGGCCACCGAGGCCTGAGGTCCCAGTGTGGCTCCTGTAGTTTCCATGACATGGCTGGGGACGGGCTGACTACTAGGTGATGCACACACACACAGGCACGTGCACACATGTACACACGTGCACCTACACAGTGTCGGGGGTGTCTACTGAACCTGGGTCATGTATGAAGCCAGAGCCACAGGATGAGGCAGACCCTGCCCCGGAGCTGCAGGCACAGGCCCTCGCTCCCTTCACCTCCACCTCACCGGAGGCTGACTAGAGCAGTGAGACGCGGGGACTTCCCTCCATGGAGCTCCTTCTCTGTGTAAAACTCATGCAATGTGGAATCACACCAAGAATCATGTGAGAGCAGTTGACATTGTCAAGCCCTCAGTATCAGCTAGGAGGCTTCCCTATAACTTATAGATGGTTTTCTCTAGGATTGTGTAATTGTTTCTGCCTGCACTTTGAGAATGAGTTAAAACAAAAAAAGTTAACAGGATTGAAAAACCCAATGAATGCAAGTGGCATGAGCACATAGCCTTTCAAACTCCGGGATGTATCCGAATGCTGAGAGCTTAAACCCACCTAACGTATAGAGCCCCACCTTTCTCCTTGCCTGATTGCTGTCCCCATTGGGCGGTTCTCAGATAAAAACATGGAGAGCACTTTATCTCAGGAACTGCTTTTGGGTTATGGAGATTTTCAAAACAATATTTATGAATACAGGTAGGGAAAATAATTCTTTGTAGTCATTTTTAATCTCAGCTATGAAGAAACATTATTTTCTGTTTTGACTAGTTTGGCAAATATTAATCTTAAGAATATGTACATCATAATATATTATTTGGCTGGTTGGATTCCTGTGTCAGCTATGCAAATTGTGTGCTGCTAATAAAACCTAAGGACCCCAGAGAAGCTGCTAATACACTTTGCCACAATGAGTTTCTGTAACATGAACCCCATTCCTGTAACTCTACATGGATATAATACATCCTAATGCATACATCCTCATACATCCTATGCATACATCCTCATACATCCTAGTGTATACATCCTCATACATGCTAGTGTATACATCCTCATACATCCTATGCATACATCCTCATACATCCTAATGCATACATCCTCATACATCCTAATGCATACATCCTCATACATCCTAGTGTATACATCCTCATACATCCTATGCATACATCCTCATACATCCTAGTGTATACATCCTCATACATGCTAGTGTATACATCCTCATACATCCTATGCATACATCCTCATACATGCTAGTGTATACATCCTCATACATCCTAGTGTATACATCCTCATACATGCTAGTGTATACATCCTCATACATCCTATGCATACATCCTCATACATCCTAATGCATACATCCTCATACATGCTAGTGTATACATCCTCATACATCCTATGCATACATCCTCATACATGCGAGTGTATACATCCTCATACATGCTAGTGTATACATCCTCATACATCCTAATGCATACATCCTCATACATCCTAGTGTATACATCCTCATACATCCTATGCATACATCCTCATACATCCTAGTGTATACATCCTCATACATGCTAGTGTATACATCCTCATACATCCTATGCATACATCCTCATACATGCTAGTGTATACATCCTCATACATCCTAGTGTATACATCCTCATACATGCTAGTGTATACATCCTCATACATCCTATGCATACATCCTCATACATCCTAATGCATACATCCTCATACATGCTAGTGTATACATCCTCATACATCCTAGTGCATACATCCTCATACATGCGAGTGTATACATCCTCATACATGCTAGTGTATACATCCTCATACATCCTATGCATACATCCTCATACATCCTAGTATATACATCCTCATACATCCTAGTGTATACATCCTCATACATCCTAATGCATACATCCTCATACATCCTATGCATACATCCTCATACATGCGAGTGTATACATCCTCATACATGCTAGTGTATACATCCTCATACATCCTAATGCATACATCCTCATACATCCTAGTGTATACATCCTCATACATCCTATGCATACATCCTCATACATCCTATGCATACATCCTCATACATGCTAGTGTATACATCCTCATACATGCTAGTGTATACATCCTCATACATCCTAATGCATACATCCTCATACATCCTAGTGTATACATCCTCATACATCCTATGCATACATCCTCATACATCCTATGCATACATCCTCATACATGCTAGTGTATACATCCTCATACATCCTAGTGCATACATCCTCATACATGCGAGTGTATACATCCTCATACATGCTAGTGTATACATCCTCATACATCCTATGCATACATCCTCATACATGCTAGTGTATACATCCTCATACATGTTAGTGTATACATCTTCATACATCCTGTGCATACATCCTCATACATGTTAGTGTATACATCCTCATACATCCTAATGCATACATCCTCATACATCCTAGTGTATACATCCTCATACATGTTAGTGTATACATCCTCATACATCCTATGCATACATCCTCATACATGCTAGTGTATACATCCTCATACATCCTATGCATACATCCTCATACATCCTAGTGTATACATCCTCATACATTCTAGTGTATACATCCTCATACATCCTATGCATACATGCTCATACATGTTAGTGTATACATCCTCATACATCCTATGCATACATCCTCATACATTCTAGTGTATACATCCTCATACATCCTAATGCATACATCCTCATACATCCTAGTGTATACATCCTCATACATCCTATGCATACATCCTCATACATCCTAATGCATACATCCTCATACATTCTAGTATATACATCCTCATACATCCTAATGTATACATCCTCATACATTCTAGTGTATACATCCTCATACATGCGAGTGTATACATCCTCATACATGCTAGTGTATACATCCTCATACATCCTAGTGTATACATCCTCATACATGCTAGTGTATACATCCTCATACATCCTAGTGCATACATCCTCATACATGTGAGTGTATACATCCTCATACATGCTAGTGTATACATCCTCATACATGCTAGTGTATACATCCTCTTACATCCTATGCATACATCCTCATACATCCTAGTGTATACATCCTCATACATCCTAATGCATACATCCTCATACATGCTAGTGTATACATCCTCATACATGCTAGTGTATACATCCTCATACATCCTAATGCATACATCCTCATACATCCTAGTGTATACATCCTCATACATCCTATGCATACATCCTCATACATCCTATGCATACATCCTCATACATGCTAGTGTATACATCCTCATACATCCTAGTGTATACATCCTCATACATGCTAGTGTATACATCCTCATACATCCTAGTGTATACATCCTCATACATGCTAGTGTATACATCCTCATACATCCTAGTGCATACATCCTCATACATGCGAGTGTATACATCCTCATACATGCTAGTGTATACATCCTCATACATCCTATGCATACATCCTCATACATCCTAGTGTATACATCCTCATACATCCTATGCATACATCCTCATACATTCTAATGTATACATCCTCATACATTCTAATGCATTTGCAAGTGAGCTATTATGGTGGTGCTTACATTTCTTAAATGAAACCACCTGAAGAACATACCCATGTAAGTATTCTGGTGATAAAGCATTAACAAAATATTTAAACTACTCAGCAGAATATTTAATCTAGCCAACAAAATATGTAAAACTTTAAAACCATATTTGTGAGTGTGCCTGCAATTCAGTTATCAAATTACATTTCACAAATTAATAAATCACAGTCTTAATACTAGTTTAGCAATTATAAAACATTTTTGAACTGAAACTTCTGCACAATTTTGGTGCTAGCAGAAAAATAGTGTCTCCAATTTCTCACATCAATTTCAGACTTATTTTCTCATTTGTTTACCTTAATCAATGTATTTTCTGATCATTGTTTTAAAGAATAATTTAGATATACTAATTTTAAGTAAGATTCCTATGCAGTTTAACATAGGGTATGTCAAAAAACTCATGGAGAAGTTGAATTAAAAGTTTATTTTGCAGGAAAAATATTTTAAAATTCATGCACAATTTTTACATCTTTTTAATGAACATTAGGACCCTTCTTTTGCATGGATTTCAATATAGTTTACCTAAATGAATTATCTTTTAATTCCATTTCCATGACCTTTTAGAAGTACCCTAGCATAAATATTTTCAGCATATAAATACAAATTGATTTAATGTATATCTGGAGATAGGTACCATAAGATTTAGAATTCTTGAACATTAATCAGAACTAGCCCATTTTTTGAAAAGATATTCAGAAGTTGTTCAAATTATCTAAGACTTTTCTGAAGTTCTCTGGAAGTCCACAGAGCCAAATTTTGAAGCTAGATTCCAGTCCAGTTGCTTTAGACAGCAGTTATAAAGCATGGTACACCATGCTTGCTGTGGTTCAGATCTTAGTGACCACACGCTAAAGGCCTGGTCCCCACGGTCTCATGCTAAAGATTACTGGATTAACGTCAGCGGTTAACGGATTACAGATGGAGGTTAACCCTTTATGGCGGGTGTGGAGGTGAGGACTCCAGGGCCCGACAGAATCAGACGGGGCTTGCAGGGTGGACACAGACACACAGACACAGACCCCAAGGATCGGGCCTGTCTCCCCGCTTCCGCCTTGCCATACAGCCCTCTAACCTCACGCTGCACGGTCACCTCCTCCCGCCTCACCAGACGGGGGAGCACACTGCACACACCTGAACCGCCAGTCTCTCAGGAAACAGACTCTCCTTTTTCATTTGTGTAAAATCATACCCTTGGCTTAAAGTTTCAAAGTTTACTCCAATATGAAGAAGATATAGAACATGCCTTGAGTGGCTCTTAGAAAATGCGTTACGGAATGGCTCTAACCACTCCAGTGTTTCCTTCACGGACTGACGCTGTGTTCTGTTAACGACACTGCTGGCAGGAGGAGAAAACAGCCCTGGGCGCCCTCGAGTTTCAGAGGGACAAACTGCCTCTTGAGACACCAGCATCTGATACTGGGGTGCCCGCTGGGGTCCTGGCTCCTGCTGCAGGCATCTGGGGAGTGAACCAGCAGACAGATCTCCTCTCTGTCTCTCTTTGCCTTCCAATAGAAAAAAAAATCTTCAAAACATAAACAAGCAAGCAAAAGAACCCAGCTTTGCCCAGAGAGGTTTGGCCATCTGGTTCTGCAAAATGATGATGGCATAAATGATGGGCAAGCCTTCTTGTGCTGTGAGGCTGCATCCACTGTCATGGATTTAGACTGGGGCCCGCTGGGCACCCGCAGCCTGAGGTCACCCACAGGACACCCCGCACAGCAGGCTGCACGGCAAAGCCCCAGGGAAAGCTCTGGGTACCAAAGCCCAGCCTGGGGTGCTCTGGACGTCACCACACAGCAGGTCTGAGAGAGCCAGCTGCCCTGCTGGACTCCAGCCTAAATGTCTTTTCTCCTGACTTTTTTTGTTTTTTTTTTTTTTTTGGCAGGCAGAGTTAGACAATGTGAGAGAGAGAGAGACAGAGAGAAAGGTCTTTCCTCCCCAAATGGCTGCTACGGCCAGCGCTGTGCTGATCCAAATCCAGGAGCCAGGTGTTTCCTCCTGGTCTCCCATGAGGTGCAGGACCCAAGCACTTGGGCCATCCTCCACTACCTCCCCAGGCCACAGCAGAGAGCCGGCCTGGAAGAGGAGCAACCGGGACAGAATCCGGCGCCCCAACCGGGACTAGAACCTGGTGTGCCATCGCCGCAGGCGGAGGATTAGCCTAGTGAGCCACGGCGCTGGCCCTTTTCTCCCGATTTCCACATGTTCTTTCCCTCTTATTAAAAGGAGCTCTGAGCACAACAGCTTTTGGTGAGTTCCTCTATGAGTGTCCAGCCTTGGGGCAGTGCTGGATGTCAGAGGGACCCTGGCCTCCAGCTGTGCGCACTCTGGGAAGAACACAGCAGCACCTTCAGGCCGTGCTACACAAAGATGCGCTTTGTTGTTTTCCCTGTGATGACTCCAAGTCAACGCAGCTATCTCTATGTTGGACGCAAAGACCAGAAAATCAAATTACATAACTGTTTTTCGTATCAAGCCAGGGAATCTACCGCTCTCCAAGATGTTCAAAGGATCCAGGATGAACTACAAATGAGAAAAGATCTCACCGGTGATCATTTCCAATAATTTATAAATATAAATGCATGAGCGTTAGCTTGAATGGAGTGTCACTAGGGGATCTGAGAAGTGTGTCCATGGCAAATAGCACACAGCTCCTGCTGTGGCTCTGGAGTTGATCTACCAGCTGCCGTTTTATAGGTAATTCAATGGGTATCGGACTAAGACGAGTGTCAGCTGGTGTCTCAGAGCTGATTTTACATGGGACAGGGTGGGAGAGCAGAGGGAGGTGGAGCCACAAAGCCCCCTCCGTGCTCCCTTGACTTCTTCAGTGGGAACCCAAGGCTGGGAGCCCTGCCTTCTCCCCCACGGGGAGGGGGGGAGGGGGCAGCGTTCAGCATCTCAGAGGAGCACAGAGCTGGTTCATTTTTCATTCCAAGGGACTGCAGCCAGGTTGACATCTGTTTCTTATGAACTCATCATTTTTACAGTATACTTCGTGCGTGTCTTTTACTGGGAACTACAAAAGTTTCTCAATGGTCCTAAACACTGGCCCTGCAGATTTGAACCAGGGACTCCTGCTCCTACGGGGCCCTGCAGTGAGAGCAGAGCCTGACCCCGGCCTCCTCGTGGGCTCTTCTAGGGCGGACCCTGTCTCCTCCACCCGGGGTTTTCTCCACCTCAGAGCAGGGGAACACCAGGACCCTCCAGAGCCCACCGCCCACTGAGCTCAGGTCTTGGAGGTGCACACACAGTGTCACAGCAGGAACCTCTCCCGGACCCCTGCAGGCCCATGCAGCTGAGTCTCAGCCCCTGCCGGCCTGCGCAGCCCTCTCCCGGTCGATGCAGCTGAGAGTCTCAGCCCCTGCCGCCCTGCACAGCCCTCTCCCCGTCGATGCAGCTGAGTGTCAGCCCCTGCTGCCCTGCACAGCCCTCTCCCCGTCGATGCAGCTGAGTGTCAGCCCCTGCTGCCCTGCACAGCCCTCTCCCCGTCGATGCAGCTGAGTCTCAGCCCCTGCTGCCCTGCACAGCTCTCTCCCCGTCGATGCAGCTGTCTCAGCCCCTGCCACCCTGCGCAGCCCTCTCCCCGTCAATGCAGCTGAGAGTCTCAGCACCTGCTGCCCTGCACAGCCCCCCTCCTTCGATGCAGCTGTCTCAGCCCCTGCCGCCCTGCACAGCCCTCTCCCCGTGCTTGCTCCTGCAGTGCGATTATCTTGCTTGTTATTTAAGTTTTGTCACTTCCTCGAGAGCAAGGGCTATATAAATTTGCTACACTCACTGGTGTCTGATATTTACTGAGTACAACCTAGAGATGTTCTATGAACACTGTGGAATCCATGAGTGAATTGTCGCCTACTGCCCATTGGCTCACGTGCACTGTGACACCCTGAGCAGCTCGCCTGGCCCAGGAGAAGTCATGAACCTACCGTCACATCTTGGGAATGGGTGGTTCCAGTTCCTGTTGATCCCATGCTCACACGTGAGGACAGGGTGCCCGATCAGAATGTACCCGGGATAGCACTCAAAAGAGATGGACTGGCCCACGCTGTAGTCCGAGTTGATCATGTACCCGTTCTGAAATGGGGGTGGGTCGGGGCAGTTCTGTAACTCGTAGGCTGAAAGAGGAAGCAGACAAGACGGTGCTCAGAAACCAGAGGTTACAGGACTCGGGATGTCCCTGGGTCGGTTTTGTGGATACAAAGTTTAACAAGGTCCTTCCCAGGTTGACAGTGGCCGTCCTGGTGGAAAACAAGGATCGTTAGGGCCAGCAGTAGAAGCATGACCGTGCACACTTGAACGCTCACCATGTGTGCTGCGGATGCAAAATCACACTCACGAAACACAGTTGCAACAACGTCAGCCTTGGAAAGCAAACAACTGATGTGAATTTATTATTTTTTAAATACAGACAATAATAAAAAGAGCCCATAAAGAAAACTGAGTGAACACAAATCTGGAAATTCTGTGAATCTGAAAGAGGAAAACCATGACTCTAAGAGCTTCCAATTAGGTGAGAAGTGCTACAGTGGTTGAATTTTTGTTTAACTTTTACAATGGTTAATTTTTGTTTAACGGAAACCCATTCCATTCCATTTTATTTTTTTCTGAACAAAGAGAACTGTAGGATCCCCAAGCTAGCCAACCATCAGCACAGCTTTATAACTGTGCTTTATAACTCTTGCTTTATCATGACGACTTGTGAGTTCAGTAGAACGAACTCCAGGTGGATGAAAGATGCGCATTGAGTCTCTGTGATAGTCAGACCTGCTCACATGCTGTTGAGAGTCAATGACCCATAACTGAGGCGTCCTCTAGATACTGCAGTGTTGGGCTAACGCGCCCCCATGCTGGTGTCCCTTCCTCATGCTGAATGCACAGCCCCTGGGGGCGGCTTTCAGTCTGCAGAGTACACCTGAACAGACCGGGGTGAGCAGAACTCACAGCTGATGCATTCCAGAGCTGCCCTGTGCGGCAGGAGCCTGGGAGGAGACTGCTTAGCTCCGCCTTGCAATCCCATCATGCGATTCTGTCATATGATCCCCCCCAGGAGCTCTCTCTGACCCTCAGCCAGGTTGCGCATGGGCGGATTGAAGGCCGCAAGGCCACTGCCTGTCCTCCTCCCTCAGCAGGAGCCAGGGTCCTAACAAGGGACCACCCGAGGCCGTCCCCAAGCTGGGAACCCTACGAGCATTCCCAGAGGGTGGACCCCGTCACGCCCTTTGAGTTGGAGGTGAACGTGCACCTTTGAGTTTTGCAAACACATGCTGAAGGGTGACTCGGTTCAAGGCTTATGCTGGGTGTTTCCCAGGAGTTTAGACATCAAGTTGCCAGGTAAATGATCTGAAATAAGGAGGGTGGGAGCGGACAGGAGAATGGGCCAAGGGAGCCATGCAGCCAAGTGGGGAAACGGATGGGCAGGTGCAGACGTGCCATGGAGAGTCACCTCAGGCCACGGTGGGTGCCACAACCCAGAGGGCAGACACACGCGACCTGAGTGTCACTTTAAAGGGACTGATGCTCCCATAAAGATAACACTGGGGCCCACAGAAAGACGCCCATCCCTGGGGACTTGTGGGCTGCGGTCTGGGAGGCCAGGATAGTTGCTGAGGGCAGCTGAGCGTCACTGTCTTTGGCCCGAGATGGTCCTGATGTTATCCACAGCGCTCCTGCAATGGCAGCTCTTCTCGCTAAAATACAAGATGAAGCAACAGCGGTCACCTGCACAGCTCAGGTATGCCTGCACGATCGGCCACCAGCCTCTGGGCAGCCTCTGACTAGTGCGTGGGAAACCCCTGCCTCATGAGAGCAGCACAGACGTCTCCACTCGGAGGACATCTCCAGAAAAGAAAAGCAGGCTACCACGGTCGCAGGCACACTACAGGACTCCAGCCATCGAAACACGTGACACACAGACCCGAGTGCCGGGGAGACAAAATGCCGAATATCCCTACGCCCCGACTCTGGGCTTGCGAGCGTGTTTGTCTGCACTTTAGTACCAGATTCTCTGTGGTTGGCGACAGGATGCCAGGGTCAAATCGTGGCAGCGGTGAGCAAGCTAAAAATTCCGTAATTCCAGCCCTTGTGTCCTCTGGATTTCTTTGCTCCTGCAGGTGCCCTAAGGAAGGTCGGGGACACGAGTCAGAGGTGTGGCTGAAGCGGCCAGAGCACAGGCCAGTGGGCAGCCAAGGCCGAGGCACCTTGAGCGAAGCCTGGTGTGGGCTGCCTGGGGACCGAGCTGGAGGGGACCAAGTCCTCCTGAGGACCTGGCAGCTGCCAGGCTGTGCGAGGGGCATGGCTGCAGGGCCCGGATCCCCAGCTCCCCTTCCTGCCCCTGGAGCACACGTCTTCCCTCCTCTTGAAAAGCCGCCCTCCCCACGTCTACACCAGGTGGATCTCAGCAATGCCCTTCTTCCAGGAAGCAGGTTTCGACCACCCCCTACTTGTCTTCACCCTGTCTCGCTGCTTTATTTCAGCGCTTTGGAATAGTTTAATAATTGTTTGTGCAACTTACAATGAATTTCCACAACTGATATAAAGAACTGTATTAGTGCTTGCATGACAATAAAGTGAAAGATTAAAAATCATTGTTTACTGTGCTTAAAGATGGCTGAAGTTTGGAAGGCTTCTCGCTGCATGCTGTTTCCCAGGGAAGCAATGGGTTTTCTTCCGCTGGCTGTGGACGAGCACTCTGGGTTCTCAGCACCACGGCAGCCCGGCTGCACGGGGCTGGTCTGACTGACGTGGACCCGGGCTTGCTGGGAAGGGATTCTACCAGCTGTCAGAATCCTGGACTGAGCAGGCATCTCGAGCCCTGCACCCCTCGTCAACATCAGCTCCAACATACTCATTTGAAAATACAAAAAGTTTCAATTTAACAATTACAAAGTCAACCAACAAGACAGAAACAGAAAAAAGACAACTTCTTTGGAGTTTGATTGACAAGCAAAATTTTCAGATTATTTTTTGGCTGAAGTCTTCCATTGTCTCACACATTTCTACTGCCCATGCTTGACAACTCCCGCAGACTTCCAGAGGCTTTGTCTGCTAGTTCTGTAAGATTCACTGTACTCGCATCTCTGAAACGTGAATTAAACAGGGGCTCATCAACAGAGAAATCGGTCCAGGAGACACACAGGAGAGCTTAGAAGCACTTTCCAGAGCAGTAGGGACCCTGGTGAGCGAGCTGATCTCCTGCACACCAGGGCTGTGGGACGGGGCCCATCAGTTCCAGGAGGCCCTGCCGTCCTGTGCCCTCCTTACAGGGGCCACAGAATTCAGGGTGGTGACAGACACCATGAGCGGATAGGGCTTAGAAGCGTTTCCAGGACCAAACGCACTGCACTGCTCAAGATAACGCTGTGGAGCCGCTGCACTGACGGGGACCCGGGCCTGCAGGAAGGCAGAATGCCTCTGAAGTCCTTCAGGAACACAGCCCGTTACAGCAGGAGACACGTGCACGGCTGCACATGGGGGCTGGGTGCTCAAGGGAGCAGGTGGCTGAGATCCGTGCTTCCACCATAAACCCACAGCATGGAGAACGACATCCAGGAACCGTGGTGAGGAAATGGGTCAGCAACGGAGATTTGGCTCCTGGTCTCCAAGAGAAGAGCTCAGGAACTGAGGGGACGCTTGAGCCTTGTGGGCCCCTCTTCCGTCTTCAGTGAGGATGCCCTGGAGGGGATGGGCCCTGTGGGCAGCTCTCTACGAAGGCAGCTCCTCTACAAAGAGCCTCCCAGGACAATAACTCCCTCTCACCCTCAGGTGAATGGGAGTTGGGTAAGCCCCTGCCAGCGCTCCCTGGCTAAGCCAGCCTCGCTCAGGGCAAAGAAGGATTCCGTTGTAGAAACAGCTCAGCTTCTAACAACTGAGCGCTGTGCAGGGGGAGTGGTTCGTGCACGCACAGTCCCAGGCATCAGAAACCAGTGTCGCGGCTTCTGCCCGTTACTGGGAAGCCGGGACTCCACCAACCCCGGCCTCTTTTCTCATAAACACAATTCACCAACATTCTCAGCTTCATGACTATAATGATGAATGTGCAGACTCCAAGTTATCTTTTAAAAATGGGGTTTGGCATGCACAGCAAGAACAGGAGAAAAATGGTGGGACTTCGAAGTAAGATGTCTCTGCTTCCTGCAGTTGACACATGAGAAATTACCTTTCAGGTTTCAGCACTGGACAACTCCCTTTCCCAAACAAGGTTTTGCTTTCAGTGTGGGAAGTGCTGGGTGATGCAGGAGAGGAAGAGAAGAAAGATCCAACCTCTCCAGATGCCCAACTGGAAAAACCAAGCAAGTCACTCAAAATCTTAATATAAAAAATGTCACAAGTATTATGAAAACCCAGTGCCAAAAACCCAGACTGAAAAAGTAAGCACATAATGCTATCTTCCATGAAAAGAATCCTTCACATGCACCTGAGAAAGTCACTATTTTTAAAAATATTTATTTAATGTACTTGAGAGGCAGAGATGCAGAAAGACAGACAGAGAGCTGGAGAGGTATAGCCAGAGCTCCCCAAATGCCTGTCCAGTGACAGTTGGGCCAGGCTGAACCTGGGCCTGTCCAGGTCTCCCATGTGGGTGACAGGGACCAAAGCACGCATGTCATCACCAGCTGCCTCCCACGGCGCAGGTTAGCAGGGAGTGGGAGTCGGGAGCAGAGCCTTGACTTGAAACCCGGCACCTTGACCCGGGTGCCCCCTCCCCCAGCAGCGGCGTGACCCAGGAGGGTCGCTGTGGCTCACGTCTGTCCACACAGGCGGTACTCACATCACGTGTTTGAATCAGTGCTTCACGTGAGGCCAGGCGAACCATGTGGTCATCTCCTGCTATCCCTTGTATCTTCATATTAATATCCAGTTACTTGATATAAATCTTCATAGCCTACCCATTCTTCTGTTCTTGACTCAGAAAGAGGGCACACAAGCTGGGTTTTATTTTTTAAATTTCTTCATACGTCACTGAACTGCAAGACAGCTGTATCCATGAGTACCATTTTGATCTTTTTATGATCGTAAATAAATGACATAGCACAAGAATGAGGTGTGCAACGTCAAGAACTGTCTGCATGATCTGTGCGCCCTCCTGTGAGCTGTTCATTATAACCTCAGCTTAGAAGTCCCAGGACGAACCTCCGAGTGCTTATGCCACTTACACATCAGAGTTAAGTGTCATTCTGCCAATTTATAAATCTCATAAAATGATAAATACTGATAAACTAATTAACTATCATCCCTGTAAGCTATGACGAGCTGCAAAAAGCTAGAACATCTCAAAATTGCTTTATTTATTACTTTTAAAATTATGTTTCTCAATGACAACAAACAATATCTCCTTCAATTAAATGCATGTTGTTGAGGGCCTTTTTGAAAAACATATACTTGGAGTCAGGTATCACGTAAATAAAGCATTTGCTTCACTGACCAGGAGTTCAGCCCAGGTAAGGACACACAAACCCCATCCCTGGGCCAGTGACAGTGATGGGCAGGTGGTGCAGTGACAGCGACGGACAGGCGGTGCAGTGACAGTGATGGACAGGTGGTGTGGTGACAGTGATGGACAGGCGGTGCTGTGACAGTGATAGACAGGTGTGGTGACAATGATGGGCAGGTGTGGTGACAGTGATGGGCAGGTGTGGTGACAGTGACGGGCAGGCGGTGCAGTGACAGTGATGGACAGGTGGTGCAGTGACAGTGATGGGCAGGTGGTGCAGTGACAGTGATGGGCAGGTGGTGCAGTGACAGTGCTGGGCAGGTGGTGCGGTGACAGTGCTGGGCAGGTGGTGCAGTGACAGTGCTGGGCAGGTGTGGTGACAGTGATGGGCAGGCGATGCAATGACACTGATGATCAGGTGGTGTGGTGATAGTGATGGGCAGGCAGTGCAGTGACAGTGATAGGCGGTGCAGTGACAGTAATGGGCAGCTGTGGTGACAGTGATGGACAGGCGGTGCAATGACACTGATGCACAGTTGCAGTGACAGTGATGGACAGGCAGTGCTGTGACATTGATCGACAGGCAGTGCTGTGACAGTGATCAACAGGCAGTGCTGTGACAGTCATGGGCAGGGATGGGCAGGTGCAATGACAGGGATAGACAGGCGGTGCAGTGACAGTGATGGATAAGTGATGAGCAGAGCTGATGGTTTGGGGATCTCAGGGCTCTGGATGGGGCCTTTCTTTGATAACAAAGGGCCCTTGTCCACGTGTGGATGCAGGACTAACGCAAGAGAAGATGGGGCAGTGGGTAGTTATGTGACATCTAGCTCTAAATACTGACAATTTAAAAATATTTAGTATTTTATGTGCCAACCACAGCCACCACCTGGTCCTAGTCTAGACAATTTATACTGGGATTTTATTATTATTTTTATGTTTTTGTAGACTATTCTTTTTAGATCCACATATGTGCTAACTTTTGAAAATACATACATTTGGCCATATTAACCATACCTGGAAAATATCAAGAAAAATAAAAAACTTCTGAAACATGATTTTAAGATATCAAGACAAAAAAGCCTCTGAAACATGTTTTTAGAAATGATTTTGATGTTTCAAATGCGGGTCCCTGTATCTGTTTTTTGCAGTGCCAATCATGAAAGACAAGTAGAATGCTGAATAAGAGCGAGATGTCACAAGTCTACTCAGTACCCACTGAGACAATCCAGCTCATTGGCAACTCACAGTTTGAGAAGCATAATCATACTATGCTTTCTTACCCTCTCAGATGTTACCATCATGTGAATTAAAACATGGAAATGGCCGGGTAAGAGGCCAGGTTAAAACGCGGCCTTGGAGGGGAGCATTCACACTTTACAGACCCTCCTTCATGGGCCGAGGGTTGGGAGGGGCCAAGGCAGCCAAACATGAAGAGGAGCTGGGCCTTCACTGCACAGACAACTGAACCTGGGACACAGCCAACCACGGTGACATGGGACAGCAAGGGTGCAGGTGCCGGAGCCTCATCCAGCCCAGGGCCACCAGGACAGGAAGGGGTGCAGGTGCTGAGACCTCAGCCCCCAGGGACACCAGGACAGGAAGGGGTGCAGCTGCTGGGACCTCAGCCCCCTAGGGACACCAGGACAGGAAGGGGTGCCACAGCTGGAGCCTCAGCCCCCCAGGGACACCAGGACAGGAAGGGGTGCCACAGCTGGGACCTCAGCCAGCCCAGGGACACCAGGACAGGAAGGGGTGCCACAGCTGGGACCTCAGCCCCCCAGGGACACCAGGACAGGAAGGGGTGCCACAGCTGTTGGAGCCTCAGCCCCCTAGGGCCACCAGGACAGGAAGGGGTGCAGGTGCTGGAGCCTCATCCAGCCCAGGGCCACCAGGACAGGAAGGGGTGCAGGCGCTGAGACTTCAGCCCCCCAGGGTCACCAGGACAGGAAGGGGTGCAGGTGCTGAGACCTCAGCCAGCCCAGGGACACCAGGACAGGAAGGGGTGCAGGTGCTGGGACCTCAGCCCCCCAGGGACACCAGGACAGGAAGGGGTGCAGGTGCTGGGACCTCAGCCCCCCAGGGACACCAGGACAGGAAGGGGTGCAGGTGCTGAGACCTCAGCCCCCCAGGGACACCAGGACAGGAAGGGGTGCCACAGCTGGCACCTTAGCCCCCCAGGGACACCAGGACAGGAAGGGGTGCCACAGCTGGGACCTCAGCCCCCCAGGGACACCAGGACAGGAAGGGGTGCAGGTGCTGAGACCTCAGCCCCCCAGGGACACCAGGACAGGAAGGGGTGCCACAGCTGGCACCTTAGCCCCCCAGGGACACCAGGACAGGAAGGGGTGCCACAGCTGGCACCTTAGCCCCCCAGGGACACCAGGACAGGAAGGGGTGCAGGTGCTGGGACCTCAGCCCCCCAGGGACACCAGGACAGGAAGGGGTGCAGCTGCTGGGACCTCAGCCTGCCCAGGGACAGTAGATACCTCAGCCAGCCCAGGAACATGATAGCAAGGAGTGCGGGAGCCAGCACCTCCCTCCTCAGCCTCCCTCTGCTCCTCCCCGTTTGCCCGCAGCACAGGGCCATTCCCTGCACCTGCCCCTTTCTCAGTTGCTGGGAGCCAGACACCTGGCAGACAAGGGGACTGTGTCACCACCAGATCCTCTCAGAGCGCGAGTCCTCCTGTTCCCTGGCCACGCCAGCTTCTCTGTGCCAGAGCTCTCCCCGACCCCTGAGGGACATGACCCCTCTGACCTGAGACCTCAGGGCCAAACCATCCAGCCCTGCACCCTGCTCTGAGCTGCGCCCTAACCTCAGCCTCCACAGGAGGGAGCCAGAGGCTGCTTCCGTCACAGCTCGCCACCAGTGTCTAGAGCCAAAATCAACTCCTAATGTGGGTTTTGCCTCCTGTCTCCCTGTATTTACCAAGCCACAAAGTCCACAGCCCACGTGGCACTACACCGTTTAGAGGTGTCTACCACCACGGCACACTCCTGTAGGCTGCCCTGGTTCCTCCCTGCCTCTGCTGTGTACACCCAGGCATCCTGGCTGGACAGCCTGCTCCAGGGAGGGTCTCGGTGCACACACCCAGAGCCCCAGGCTACCAAGAACCCTCACAAGAAAACATACCGCATGAGTGCCACGGAGCCACACGTGAGCTGGAGGGTGAAGGTGTCACCGTTTTGCTGAATCACAAGACTATTAACTAAGGGCCATCTTTAAATTTATTTTGTTTTTTTTTTAAAGCCTCCCCTCCTAATATAAACTCCAACGGTTTCACAGTCATATTTTGAGATATCTACTATATATATTATATACATAATAAAATGCAGTATTATCTGCATCTGGGGAGAAGCAAAGCCTCAGGTGCTGCTAACCTTGCATGAGCATCACAGCTGTCTTCTGAATGGGAACGTGCCGCACATCAGAGGGGGGGAAAGCCGACATTCTTGGATGTACACGTGTGTGTGTGTACACGTGTGTGTGTGTACACGTGTGTGTGCGTGTGTGTGTGTTTCTCACCCAGCCCATGGATCACTTGAATTCGACCCCAGGTCCCAGAATCACCGGTCTAGAGTGAGTCCCTTTGTGATGGAAACAAAGTCACAGCCCAGTGTCATCGCCTCTCTGGCTCCTGTGGCAGCCCTTCCCGTCCTGGTGTCACCTGGGGGGCTAAGGCTCCAACAACTGCACCCCTTCCTGTCTTGGTGTCCCTGGGGGGCTGAGGTCCCAGCAGCTGCACCCCTTCCTGTCCTGGTGTCCCTGGGGGGCTGAGGTCTCAGCACCTGCACCCCTTCCCGTCCTGGTCCTGGTGTCCCTGGGGGGCTGAGGTCCCAGCACCTGCACCCCTTCCTGTCTTGGTGTCCCTGGGGGGCTGAGGTCCCAGCAGCTGCACCCCTTGCTGTCCTGGTGTCCCTGGGGGGCTGAGATACCAGCAGCTGCACCCCTTCCTGTCCTGGTGTCCCTGGGGGGCTGAGGTCTCAGCACCTGCACCCCTTCCTGTCCTGGTGTCCCTGGGGGGCTGAGGTCCCAGCACCTGCACCCCTTCCTGTCCTGGTGTCCCTGGGGGGCTGAGGTCCCAGCACCTGCACCCCTTCCTGTCCTGGTGTCCCTGGGGGGCTGAGGTCCCAGCTGTGGCACCCCTTCCTGTCCTGGTGTCCCTGGGGGGCTGAGGTCCCAGCACCTGCACCCCTTCCTGTCCTGGTGGCCCTGGGCGGGCTGAGGCTCCAGCCCCAGGTAGTTCAGCTTCTGAAAGTCTCTGCATTTGAAACAGACACACATTCAGGTCCTGATGCCATGAGGTGTGAACACCTCAGAGACGCTTCTGGCTGGGGAGAGACAGCCCCTCCTGTGAAGCCAGTTCTCGGGCAGCAATGGCCCCTCAGCAGCCTGTCTTTGATGCAAACCAGCCAGTCCAGAGCCCATGCGTCTCTCAGGCCTCAGACCCCAACAGGGGATATTCCTCTGCCCAACCCTCCCAGGGCCTGGGGCCTGGGGCCTGGGAATTTGGGAACCGGACCCCATGGCCCAAAGTCCAGACTCGGCTGCAATTGATCAGACTGGCCTGTCCTGACCTGACCGCTGGTCCTGTCCTGGCTGCCCGCCCTGCCTGTCCTTCCCCAGGGAACTGCACGGAAAGCCCCAGCTCCGCGTTCCGCATGCTGCATCTCTAGGCACTGTTGCTATGAAACCTGAAGGAGCTGCGCTGTGCTCAGAGCCTGTCTCCATGCCTCACTAGACAGACAACACAGAAATTCTCCTCTTGCTTCTATTTGTGTGACCAATGACCTGGCTTTCCCACCAAATCACGACAGTGCTCACGGGAACACCTGCGTCTTACTTTAATTCCCATCTCCTACCCTAGAAACCGAATTCTCCCACTAGCCTAATAAACGGCTCGGCTAAGAGACAAAAACTGACTTAAATCCCAACTAGGCGAGTTTAGATGACAGAGGGTTTGGTAAGTTCTACAACAGTAGAATGATGGCACAAATACTGGAGTGACTAAATACAGATCTGCCATCTAAGCTGATTTGACCCAAAACCATCACCCTTGTTAGTTTAATCCAACCAGATTGGCAGTTATCATAAACAAGTGACATCTTAGCACATAAAGAATCAATAACATGCAAACACATTGCAATCCTAATACAACAAAACAAAGGGGTTACTGAAATTTAATAGTATTACAAGAAGTAACAAAAAAGATTGTATTTTTTCTGTTTTGAGATGTATTTCATACCATGACTTGACTGTTCTGTTTTTCCAAGTCTAGAATCCTATGGCTATATGTGAACATCTGTTATATGGTCAGAAATATTCACAATGTCTGAAACGGATTTAAACTGACTCTGATGTTTGAGCTGCCATGACTTCTTGGTCACATCTTCCCAACACCAATACTTCGCCAGGTGTGCGATTCTTTAGTAGAGGTAAAGGCCTCAGCTTCGAGGTGGCACAAATGTCAACTCAGCCTTCAACAGATGGCGGGGTGTGTGTGTGTGTGTGTGTGTGTGTGTGTCTGGAACACAGACCCCCAGCAGGGTCACTGCAGCCCGAGGCCTCTCCCAGAATGCAGCCTCCCTTGGGCTCTGAGAACAGAGCCCTGGCCCACATCCCAGTCTCGGAACCGACGCCATGCCCTCCTACAGTCATGAATCATTATTCCGCAGGTGCTGTGAAAACCATAAATGCTGATGATAACAGGGCAGGACACTCCCAACAGTGGTCTTTATAAAGTTCCCAGAACATGTGCCTTGGGGCTGGCGCTGTGGCGCAGTGAGTGAAGGCACTGTCTGCAGTGCAGTCATCCCATATGGGAGCCAGTTCTAGTCCTGGCTGCTCCACTTCCAATCCCGCTCCCTGCTACTGGCCTGGGAGAACAGCAGAGGATGGTGCAAGTCCTTAGGCCCTGCTACCCATGGAGGAGATGGGGAGAAGCTCTTGGCTCCTGACTTCAGCCTGTCCCAGCCCCAGCTTGTTGCTGGCTTCCGGGAGGAGAACCAGCAGACGGGAGACCCCTCCTCTCCTCTCTTTCTCTCTCTCTCTCTCTCTGCAGCAAATAGATAAATTTTTAAAAAGAAAGGAAAATGTGCATTGTGAAATGAGCCGTCATGGATTTCAGAAGTTTTCTGCATAAAATAAACTTGGGCTTTAATTCCACGTTCCAGGGACTTTGTGAAGTGCCTCCCTGTTCTAGCACCTGGGCTGTGCCCCTAGCGAAGGCACTTTCAGATCAGCGTGTTTGAAATGGGCTTCTCTGAGGCAGAGTGCTTCCCAAAGGGGCAGCCATTGAGATCATTTAGATCACAATTACATAGCAATGTCACGGGGAAAATCTTGGCTATCTAGGTTAAGGGGCCGGCGCTGTGGTGTAGCAGGTAAAGCCACCACCTGCAGTGCTGACATCCCATATGAGAGCCAGTTCTAGTCCTGGCTGCTCCACTTCCCATCCAGCTTTCTTCTATGGCCTGGGAAAGCAGCAGAGGATGACCCAAGTCCTTGGGCCTCTGCACCCGTGTGGGAGACCTGGAAGAAGCTCCTGGCTCCAGGCATCGGATGGGTGCAGCTCCGGCCGTTCTGGCCATTTGGGGAGTGAACCAGCTGATGGAAGATCTCTCTCTCTCTCTGTCTCTCTCTCTCTCTCTGCCTCTGTCTCTCTGTAACTCTGCCTTTCAAATAAATAAATCTTAAAAAAAAATCTAGGTTATAACTTCCATGAAGCTTTTTTATATGTATTCTTTTCTCCTCCATTTCTTTAAAGTTTACAGGGAAAGGTGTTCTCATAGAAGTGCTGCTTGGCTCAGGGATTAAGGAGGCCAAGCCAGTGCCCATAATAAACAAGGAGCAGCCCCACAGAGTTTCTCTCTAAAACTAGCAAAAACAGGGCAGCCTATTTTTTTCTAATTGTTGATGTCATGGAAGGAAATGGACCCCAGGGAAACCCTCTGGACCTGGGGCAGGGGTGGCTCAGGGAGGGGAGGGAAGCTGAGTGAGGTGGGCCACAGCCTGGAGGAGGGTGGGAGAGAGCAGCTGCAGGTGGGGGAGGGGCAGCGCCTGTCCTGGTTCAGGACCCGGACCTTGGGCTCTGTCTGTACCACCACAGAGGGACCTGGTCACGTCTCTCCGTCAGGGTGGCTTAGTTTGCACAGGCCTCGGCCAGGCCCAGGGTGGCTTAGCTTGCACGGGCCTCAGGTGATCACGGAACACGCTGTTGCAGTGTTTGCTGGGTAAACCTTGGGGACAGCTGCCGGCGCCTGGAGGCCATGGCATCGGGCAGCTCCTGAAGAATCACAGAGGGTCTGCAAGAGGCAGACGAGTCCCACTGGCCTCTGGGTCCCCCTTTCATCCCACTCTCACAGCATCAGCTGCAGGTTCCTGCAGAGGCCCTGGTGTCTGCTCCGTCGCTGCAGCAGCCCCAGAACACACCTGCCAGTGTCAGGACCACACCTGCTGAAAATCAGTCAGGGTTGCATCCAGCCAGCATGCTGCTGCTGGGGACAGCCCACTGCTCTCGCCACCCCTGAGAGGGAACTGCGCTCTGAAAACTGACAGTCAAATTGCAAACGTGTTCCAGATCATCGCATGGTCACTAGTGCATTGGACTCAGCACAAGGCCCACAGAAGCCCCCTCCGCAACCAAGCAGCATCAGCAAGGCCACACACCTGGTGTTTGTGCCACTGTCTGCACAGGCACGGACTGGCTGGACCGCTCTGTGAGCAGTATCCACGTTGTGCAGGGACTAAAAGAGACGAATTCAAAAGGAGGTGGCAAGAGCATATCACCAGCCTAATAAAGGTAAGCCCTGTGCAGGTGCTCCCTAGAACGCAGGCACACTGGCCCTCAGCAGGGGGTCGAAGATGAGCAGGAGGCAGGGCAGGGGCTGGGGTGGGTGCAGGGGCTGATCCGCAGCCAGCGCCGCGGGCCGTGCTGTGCACAGAGCACAGATGCAGACAGAAAGCACCGCTGGTCTCGTGGCGTCTGCTCTTTCTGGTAGAACACTTACTAAATGCACACAATATGCAACTGGTCCTGGCCATGCCTGTGAGTTTAGACTGCTTCATCCCCAGATCTCACTGGCTTACAGTGAGGAACTCCCTCCTTGTGCCTGGACTCAGGCCTGGGCTCCCTGAGCAGCCGTGAGTGCGAAGGATGCTTTGGTGCTTCGAGTTTACACTCCAATCTCGCCCACCAGATGGAGGCACAGCCACACCTCGGCGGAGCCTGAGGGAGGAGGCGCCGCCAGGAGGAGGTGCTGGGGACATCGAGCTCCCGGCACAGACGTCCGAGAGACAGCTGCCTTCAGGATAGTACCGCGTCCGGCTCTGCCCACCCTCCTCAGCCCTTCTCTGTCTGTTACCCAGCCTCCCCCCGAGGTCATCTTTGACACCTGCTGTTTCAGGACACCAAGGCTGCCCCATGCTGGAGTGGAACATGAGCCAGGTAGGGTCTGCACTCAAGGGGTGCCGTGGTGGCCTCTGATGATGCACACAGGGACCTAGCCCTCCCTGGAGCCGAGCGGGGTGGTCACAGCGGCCATGTGCGCTGAGGCTGCTGTGAGTGGGCGGGCAGCCCCTGGAAGCTCTTCAGAAGCACAGGTCCGGGGCTGATGTGACATAGCAGGTTACGCTACCGCTGGCCAACATCGGCATCCCATGAGAGCACCGAGTCAAGTCCTGGCTGCTCCATTTCCAACCCAGCTACCTGCTAACATGCCTGAGAAAGCAGCAGAAGATGGCCTACGTTCTTGGGCCCCTGCACCCACATGGGAGACCCCCAAGAAGGTCCTGGCTCTGGTCTGACCCAGTCCTGGCCACTGTGACCATTTGGGAAATGAACCAGCAGATGGAAGATCCTTCTCTGTCTCTCCTTCTTTCTCTGTAACTCTGCCTTTCAAATAAATAATACTTAATAAACAAAGGAGGAGAGGCAGGGTAGGAGTCGGGGGGAAGAGCGGTGTGTGGGTGGAGCCTGTGCGGATCTTGAGCTGCGTCCGCAGAGCCGGGAGAGCAGGGACAGGCGTGCATCTGGACAGAACACACGCCTGTCCCGAGGAGTCACCAGAGAGGCTGCGGAGCAACTGTGCTACGGCCTTGTGGAGTCCGTCCGACAGCCTTCTCAGCACAAGGTCTGTGAGGGTCTGTGGGTCCTGGTGGTGACACAGTGGGGCTGCAGAGACACTGCACCTCGCACCGAGCGGGAGAGGGCGCTGGCAGAGGAGCTGCCTGGAAGGGAAAGCGGAGCTGAGCTGAGGACGCTTCAAGTGCCCATGAGGCCGGTCACTCCCCGGGCTGGGGCTCGCAGGCACCTCATGTGGAGACACAGATGTCGCAGCTGCCCGATACAAACGGCGGTCATGGTCACCAAGTCTAAGAGTGCAGATGACACTCAGGGAAAACGTGTGACAGAGCACGGGAGGACTCCCACGGGGCCCTGCACCCCAGGCTGGACAAGGAAGCAGGGACAGTAAGGACAGAGCCACTGTGACAGAAGGAACACCAAAGGACTGTGCTGTTCCTGCAGCCACAGGACCCGGCTGGTAGAGACAGAGTGGTAGGAGCCGAGCCAAGTGCTGTGGGGAAACACAAGAAAGGAAGGCAGCCTGTGGGAGCTGGTGACGTGACCACCAGTGAAGTGGAAGACAGTGGCAGCAAACCCCGTGCAAGGACGGGTCAGAGAGCCAAGGAGGAGGGGGCCTGGCAACGCTGGTGCAGACATCCGTCCGCCATGTCTGAGAAAGCAGAGGCTACAGGAGGACCAGCAGCCACCAGGTCCCCAACACTACATCTACCGCGGCACTGAGAGACAGAGGAGACGGGGCTCTCCAGACAGGCCTTGCAAAGTCCCCTGGACGGGTGTTGGCTGACATCATGGGAGGAAAGAGCAGGGGCCCTGGCGTAATGTCTCTGTGAGGGTGGGAAGAGGGGTACCCGGGGCACAGGTGGGCTGCCCAGAGGGAGGAGCAGAAAACAGGCACAGAGCAGCGAGCCCCGTGCTGCAGGAGGCTGCTTCCCCCCACCCTGGTGTCCAGTGCACGCACACATGTGCAGGTGCGTATCCTCCAGGTGGGCAGGGACCCTGTTTGTTGAGGGGGAGGAAAGAGTGAAGAGCAGAGGCGAGGAGAGGCGAGGGCAGGCACAGTGCATGAGGTCCTGGCCCTGTCCATGGACATGGCTCACTGCCAAGGCGTCCCTGAGCAGAGCAGGGGTGAGGAGAGGTGAGGGCAGGCACAGTGCGTGAGGTCCTGGCCCCGTCCATGGACGTGGCTCACTGCCAAGGCTTCCCTGAGCAGAGCAGGGGTGAGGAGAGGTGAGGGCAGGGCACAGTGCGTGAGTTCCTGGCCCCGTCCACAGACGCGGCTCACTGCCAAGGCTTCCCTGAGCAGAGCAGGGGTGAGGAGAGGTGAGGGCAGGCACAGTGCGTGAGTTCCTGGCCCCGTCCACAGACGCGGCTCACTGCCAAGGCTTCTCTGACCAGAGCAGGGGTGAGGAGAGGCGAGGGCAGGTACAGTGCGTGAGGTCCTGGCCCTGTCCCACGGACGCAGCTCACTGCCAAGGCTTCCCTGAGCAGAGCAGGGGTGAGGAGAGGTGAGGGCAGGCACAGTGCGTGAGGTCCTGGCCCCGTCCACGGACGCGGCTCATTGCCAAGGTGTCCCTGAGCAGAGCAGGGGTGAGGAGAGGTGAGGGCAGGCACAGTGCGTGAGGTCCTGGCCCCGTCCACGGACGCGGCTCACTGCCAAGGCGTCCCTGAGCAGAGCAGGGGTGAGGAGAGGTGAGGGCAGGCACAGTGCATGAGGTCCTGGATCCGTCCACAGACGCGGCTCACTGCCAAGGCTTCCCTGACCAGAGCAGGGGTGAGGAGAGGGCGAGGGCAGGCACAGTGCGTGAGGTCCTGGCCCTGTCCACGGACGCGGCTCACTGCCAAGGCGTCCCTGAGCAGAGCAGGGGTGAGGAGAGGTGAGGGCAGGCACAGTGCATGAGGTCCTGGATCCGTCCACAGACGCGGCTCACTTCCAAGGCTTCCCTGACCAGAGCAGGGTGAGGAGAGGCGAGGGCAGGCACAGTGCATGAGGTCCTGGATCCGTCCACGGACGTGGCTTGCTGCTAAGGGCTTCCCTGACCCTCTTTCTCCTCACCTGGATCCTACATTAAGCGACCCCATTTCTGGAAATCTATGCCTACATTCAACATTTTAGGTGAGAATTTCAGCTGCAATGGCCAAGATTTCAAGAGAAAACGCCAGCCTCTCACTCACAAAGTGCTAAGTTCTGCTTCTGAGGTAGGCGGAGAGATCAGGGAAGGCAAGTGATTTAGATGTGCTTGGAAAAAAAAGTCGCCTTAGATTTGGCATTTTCAACTTAGTTTGATTTAACAATATTCAACAAAAGGCCAGCTAAATTACTTTGTGAGAAATGAAAGTGTTGAACTTTTTTACATGTCAAAAATACTTTGATAATGGTTGGTTAAAGCTTTCCTTAGAGATTCCCTATTTGGATGGATGGACAAAGGTTAAAGGCCAGACTGTCTGAGTTTTTCCTTTGTTCTGGCAGAATTTGAACAAGCCGTGAGCAGCGCATGCAGCCTCACTCCTGTGCTGGGAACACATATGCGTGCCCAGGGACACTGTCTCTCCCCTCCAGCACTCTCCTGTCCTGCCGGACAAGAACCAAGACGCAAAAGGACCCGGGAGAAGGCTGTGTGGCTGGCAGATTGGGATGACAGTCACCAGAGCAGTCGGGTGGGCAGGGAGTGTGTGTAAGGTGCCACAGGGCTGCACCTGGCCACGCACTTCCAGTCGGTGCCCTCAGCCCTGGCTCCACTCCTGGGCAGAAGCCAGCACAGTGTGAAAGCCCACTGCACAGGCGGCATCTGGAACGGAGGTCAAGACATCTCTTGGGACCCTGCATCCTTCTAGGAACCAGGCTTGGTACCAGCTCCACTCCGGACTTCAGTTTCCTGAGTAAGCACACCTGCAGAAGCAGCAGGGGTGGCTCGAGCCCTCAGGTCCCTGCCACCCATCTGAGAGACTAGGGCTGAGCTCCTGGCTACTGGCTGCCACCTGCACCGGCCCTGGCTCTTGCAAGCATTTGGGGAAGAGACCAACAGAGCGGCGCTCTCTGCCTCCCTGTCTTTCTGTCTCTCTGTGCATTTCAAATATATTTAAAATATATAAATAAAAATGCATGGAAAAGCCTCTTCAACTGTGCATGTTTTAACCAATTAGGGAGACTTCCACCTCACGTCACGATTGCATTACTTCCACGTTACAACTGCAACGTAAGCAGCGCATTTCGATCTGCTGTCCTCTCTCACCTTGGTACGTGAGCTTAAACCCTTGCCGGTTCTGGGAGTGGTCGCTGTAGAAGTGGATGAGGGTCTCGTGCGTCGTGCTCAGCAGGGCACCGGGCAGGTCTGTGCCGCTAAACTGCCCGAGCATCGGGCTGGTGTGGTAAGGTCCGTTCTGAATTTCAAGGTAGTCATGATTCGCTTCCGTAGAGAAGTTCAGAAATTGAATATGTGCTCCTATTAATACAAAAAGGCATAATTAGTGTATTTCAAAATGTATAAAATCAGTGCTCAGCCAAGGTGAGGAGAATTTGATCTGTGAGACAGGGTAGCTTCAAGCAGGAGGGCAGGTATTTTGGGCTACAATGGATTTTGGCTCCATTACTCCTCCCTGGACCTGCGAACGCCATCCGTGCAATCCGTGTGCAAACCTGAACCTGTCTGTGAGATGCTGAGTGTGAGCAGCCCCGATCCCCATGGAGATGGAGGGTGCAGGGGTGATTTTGAGCTGGAGATGAGGACGCACACAGCGTGCGGACCGTGCTGACTGCCTGTTGTTACAGTTATCACAGCTGTAATACCAGGTTGTGATTCTGATCCCACCCTACATCCTCCACATGCTAACCACGGCTCCATCAAGGAAGAAGCCAGCATTGGTCTCAACACGTGCAATAAACTTGGAGAGTGGCTTTCATGCTACCTGAGGGTCTCTCCACTGCACAAGGCATTTATCCCTTAACAACTGATCGTTTTCCATTGCATTGCTACTGATGTCCACAAGAAATCCAACTGGACACACTAACTGTAACTCTCACAACCTAGTGCAACTGGTACAGCTCAGCTAGGAGAACACTGAAAAATGGCCATTCTTTCTGGTGTCGTGTTGATCTGTGTGCTGAATATGCTGTGGCTGATAATTTAGCACAAGTCAAAGCCAAAACAACTTAGAGTTATTTGTTATGGTAGTATGGAAAATGTGTTTGACTACTGTATCTACAATACTTTAATTAGTTTAAATGGTTTATGTAAAACTCCAAAGACATCAGTCTTTGCATAAATTCATGCAATTAAGTTGGGTTAGAAAATCTAACTGAGCATGTCAATAGCTACCACAGAGCGTTCTCCCGAGGTGTGAGGACAACCTTCCTTTGGGTTGCTTTTCCCCTGTTTGTGACAGGGAGGCATTTAATTTGTCGTCAGCTATGTTTCCCAGATTAGGAAAATTAAAGACAGTGCTTACATGGGCTACTCTACCTAAGGGTAAATGCGGAAGAAGATCATGCACACTATCTTCTCTGGAATCAAAGGGATGTGAGATGATCAAAAGTCAGAAATCAGTGAAAGAAAAAGAAAGAGAAAGAGAGAGAGAGAAGAAGAAAAGGAGGAAGGGAGAAAGGGAGGAAGGGAGGGAGGAGGGAGGGAGGGAGGAGGGAGGAAGTAGGGAGGAGGGAGGAAGGGAGGAAGAGAAGGAGGGAGGGAGGGAGGGAGGATGGAGGGAGGGAGGGAGGAGTTCCATCAAACACCCAGAGGGCAGTGAGATCCAAAGCACTGAGTGACACTTAGGGTCCACAAGGAAGACAACTCCACTGATTACTGGAAGAACCGTGTGAGGAGGAGCTCACGAATGGAGAACGCCCTTGTCTCATGGACACAGGTAAAGGCCCAGGATCAGGTTTGGGATCCAGCTGGCCAACCAACCTCCCCCAACAAGCACCAGCAGGCGATCATTAATATTTTCCTAATTTCACAGGTGAGCACACTGAGGCTCAGAAAATCGGGCCCCGTGTCCACGGTTAACACTGCAGAGGGCAGAGCTGATCCCCAGCTCCCACAAGCTCCCCTCTCTCAGAGTCCATCTGGATGCTCAGACAAGAGCTAACACTAATGAAGGTGCGCCTTCCACTGCTTCTTGGGAAAAACCTGTTTGTGTTAACTTTGCTCAGCTTAGGATGGGAGAGGATGTCGAATGTAAAACTTCAGAAGGAGGCTGAGGAGGCTAAAAGCAAAGCAAAAAAAAAAAAAAAATCTTTAATCAACCAAGATTTGGGATGCTTTTTAGGAAGGTGATCAGATTCACATCCCATAGGGAACACGTCAGAGTCAGGCCAGGGGAGTCCCAGTGCTGTCTGGGTTTTAGTTGGTTGCTGAGTGCCCCCTCCATCCCACCTAGAAAGGCCCACAAGTTAAGGGCTTGGTCCTCAGAGCCCACCAAGAAGGGTCTCAGAGGGTGTGCGAGGTGTTCAGGGTTGGACTTTGGAGAGGGGATTAGGGTGCAGCCTGTGAGTCAACCCTGGTGGCTTTATAAGGAGCCACACAGGAAGGAACACACGGAGACATGCAAAGTGCCCGTCTCCCAGGTGACACTTGTGCCTCCCAGGACTCTGCCAACACGGAGCAAACCCACCACCCATCTCCAGAATCAGGAACCAAATAAGCCTCTTTATAAAGTCAGCTGCCTTGGATAGTCCCTCACTGATGCAAAGCAAGCTAATACACCGCTCTGTAGCTGTCTTCGCCAGCGTGGTATCACGTGATCTACGAGCGCCTGTAAAATGTGGACTGGGAGAAAGCTACACACGGGTTTCCAAGTTGTTCCCCCTGAAATAGCGCCTTCTAAGAGCACTTTTCACGAACCTGTGTATGGTCAAGGTAAGTAACCAAGACAAGTAACTCATCAACTTAGACACGTTTATAAACACATGAAAATGCCCAAGACAAGAACTGTTCTTTGTTGAAAAGTCATCAGCAAACTGATCTTTTTTTTTCTTTTTGAAATTCAGGAAATATTTTGAGTCACAAGAAATTTAGTAGTTGAAAAGAGTGGAGGAAAGGAAGAGAGGGAAAGAGCAGGTAGGAGGTCTGGGGGTGGGCCAGTGGCTCCCCAGGCCCTCAGCTCTGAAGTGCCCTCTACACCTAACTGCTTGGCAGCAGACCACTCACCCCACCACCTGACCTGCTCCCACCCATGTGAACTGAACACACAGTTACCTGCTGTAGCCGGCTAACACATCAACTTAAAAAGAAAGTTTTCCTGTTAATTCTTAAATTACATTAAAGAGTATATGTGTGTGTGTGCATGTATATCCATGTGTGTGCATATGTGTGAATGTGACCATCTTTAAGGACACTAAACCCACCAGGCGTCCAGTTCCATAAATATCCGCGTTTGTCACTACCAACGGAGGAAGGAAACTGACACAAGAGCAGCTCAGATGACCTGTGGAGACCCTGACATTTCTATTTACGTCCAAAATTACAGCCAAATGGGAAGCAAGCTGTGCTCTTTCAGACATGCACATGCAGACATTAGGTGTATGTCTCCAGACACGTAAGAGCTGCATGGAAAGACAAGGCCACAAACAGAGGAAAGACAGCAAGTGGACCGAGGGGTAAGAATGTGGCAGACAGACTAGGACTAGGAGTGCTGGAAACAGAGAAAGTGGCTCTCTGATGATGTGGAATTCAACCTCAAATGGGGATGGAACCGTGACAGTTATAATACTGTGAACAAAATTACCATTTTAAGCAGGATAAAATGTACAGCCACATATAAGCCACCTGCAACATATCAGGAAATTGACAGGGCCCACCTCTAATCTGGCTTAAGGTAGAATTATTCAGCGCTCTCATTTTCAGCAAATCGTGTCCAGTCTGACATCATACAGCCCAAATGAAGGGATTAGAGCAAGCATAACCCAGTCATCTATTCGTTTATCTCAAATAATAGTTTAAAAATGCATTATTACAGCCAGAAGTGAATCTGAGTGCCTGTCTTTGGTGGAATTTGCACAGCACATTCCCATGCGGCTGCAGGTGCATTTTGAAAATGAAGCGTGGTTGAGTCCCCTGCGAAAAGGATTTTGCCTTCGAGCTTGAGCAAAGTTTTAAAGAGGAACGCAACATGACTTCACAGTTAAACCCTCCTTCCCAGGCGGCAGAATTAGTGGATATTAACTGCTCTGCTTTGCATCTTCTGTGCTCTGTGAGCGTCTGGCAAATGCTCATCATTACAGGGTTTAGCAAACGTGTTAAAGAATCTTTTGTGTCATATCTAAGTTACTAGAGGGTCCCAAAGCATGATGGTTCTGGACAGCATTGAGTACAACCTTAGCAGTTTTAACTCTGGAGAGTCAAGTTAAAGCAACCTAATAATAATAATAATAATAATAATAATAATAGCAAAACTTGCTTGCATCTCTGTCAAGTGTGCTATCACACACTCTCAGGGAATGGACCGCATCACAGAGCTCTGCTAAAGCACAGGACAGCCAGCCAGACTTGTGAAAAGGAAGGGAAGGACATAACAACACGGGAGAACTTGATCTAGCTACTACAGACCTGTAACTCCTACAGGATGCCTTTTTAGGCCAGGCATCTGCATGGCTTCCACACTGCCCTGTGAGATTGATATTTTACTGTATTCATTTTTAAAATTTATTTAATTTAATTGAAAGGCAGAGTTACAGAGAGGCAGAGGAAGAGAGAGAGAGAGTGAGAGAGAGAGAGAGAGAGAGTCTTCCCTCCCCTGGCTCACTCCCCAAATGGCCAGAGCTGGGCTGATCTGAAGCCAGAAGCCAGGAGCTTCTTCCAGGCCTCCCGTGTGGGCGTAGGGGCCCAAGAACCTGGGCCATCTACACCATTTTCCAAGGCCATTAGCAGAGAGCTGGATCAGAAGTAGAGCAGCTAGGGCATGAACCGGCATCCACGTGGGATACCAGCGTCCATATGGGATGCCAGCACTGCAGGTGGTGGCTTTACCCACTATGCCACAGGGCTGGCCCCTAGTGTGTTCATTTTGAAGATACAGTTTCCAGAACATCTTGGTGACTTGTCCAAGCTCACATGGCCAGTAAGCGATGGAGCTACGATTTCTACTCTGACCCAAACTGTGAGCAGGTGCAGCACTGACTCCCCCTCTCCAGGTCTTGGGGCAGAGTCCCGGGCCAGATGAAGAGACAAGTGTCACTGCCCCACCCAGGAACACACAGAGAATAGTGGTCACAAGAAAGAACGCTGCAGCAGCAGCCAGGAGGTCGTTACAGAGTGGCCCTGTTGTCCTCAAGTGTTGGCCAGGGGAGGGAGGCAGCTGTGTAACTCCCAGGCGGGACCATCTGTCAGGCAGTCCGGGCATCTGGTTGTACATAAGGATTCCAAACACCCGATCGCACCCTCCAGGAGTGAGAACCAGCAAACCTCTTCTTCCTCAAGGAAGGCGACGCCATCTCACTGGGTTCACTCAGGCTGCTGGGGCGCTGAAGTCATTCCCGCCATCCCACAAAGCCTGAGCCAGCTGGCTGCGAAGCTGATGATGGGGAACATCCAGGTTCCCTCAGGTACCCCAGAGTCTGGGAGGACAGCAGGGTTTGTTTTGTGACTCGCTTGGTGGCGTGGATGCATCACGTTGTGCTCTTTCATAGTCAATAATCTTCTAGCTCAACTTCCGTTTTGCCCAAATCTCATGTTCTCGACAGCTTTTTGCAGAAGCAATTTACCCTAAATAAGTGCCCTGAAAGAATCGTATGGAAATCTTGTACTTCTTTTCTGCTTTACTGGGAGTGGGAGACACGTTCTGTCTGCAGCTAGTCTGTGAGAGGGCAGAATTCTGGGCCTGCCTTAGCCAGGGGCACCTGGAGCCAGGCATCCACACCGACCCACCCATCCTGGCCCAAGCCATCCCCTTCCCTGCTGCAGTGTTCCAAGTGGAAGCAGAGATGATCCATTTCCTCTTGGGGTCTTAAGTAAGCACATTTCCCCACGTCCGCTGCCTTACAAAAACATTCTGTGTTACTGAAAGAATATTTTCACTGGGGCAGGCAGTGTGGCATGGTGGGGAAAGCCACTACCTGCAGCTGGCTCCCCATATGGCAAATCCAAGTCACAGCTGCTCCACTGCTGATGCGGCTCCCTGCTGCTGGGCCTAGGGAGGCACTGGAAGGTGGCCAAGTGCTTGGCCTCCTGCCACCCCTGTGCGAGACCCTGATGGAGCTCCGGGCTCCTGACTTTGGCCTGGCCCAGCCCCAGCCGTTGCGGCCATTTGGGGAGTGAACCAGCAGATGGAAGACCTCTCTCTTTTTCTCCCCCCTCCTTCTCTATAACTCTGCCTTTCAAATAAACAAATAAATATTTTTATAAAACAATTATTTAACATATCTCACACCTCAGAGAGGGGTTAGGTGGTAAACCATCCTGCACACATACTCACTCACATACATACAGTCACACACATGTACCCAGTTGCCCTACACACACTCATACACACACAGTAACACACTTACAGTCACACATGTACCCATATACACTCACACACTCAGTAATACACTTACGTACATACAATCACATACAGGTACCCAGTCACCCTACACACATTCATACATGCACAGTAACATGCTTACAGTCACACACATGAACCTATATACACTCACACACTCAGTAATACACTTACATACATACAGTCACGTACATGTACCCAGTCACCCTACACACATTCATACACACTAACATGCTTACATACACATACCCATTCTACATATACTCACACACAGTAATACATGTACATATACAAAGTTACACATGTATCCAGTCACCCTATACACACTTACATAAACATACATAGAGCCACACACATCTACCCAATCACTCTACACTCACCCACACACAGTCACATACTTACTTATGTAGCAACACACATCTATCTAGCCACTCTACATGCACACACACAGTAACATGCTTACATATACAAAGTTACATACATGTATCCACTCTATATGTACTCACACACAGTAGCACACTTACATACACAGTCACACACATGTACTCACCCTACATATACACACAGTAACACACTTACATGCAGTCACACACATGTACCCACTCTATGTAATACTTATACAGTAACACACTTATATGAATCACAAACATGTACCTACTCTACATGTGTTTATACAGTAACATCCTTACATGCAGTCACACATGTACCCATTCTACATAATACATATTAACACACTCACACAGTCACACACATGTACCCACTCTACATGTACTTACACAGTAACATCCCTACATACATAGTCACACACATGTACCCTCTACATGTACTCACACACAGTAACGCATTTAGATGCACAGTCACACGCATGCACCCTCTACATGTACTTACACACAGTAACACATTTAGATGCACAGTCACATGCATGCACCCACTCTACATGTACTTACACACAGTAATGCATTTAGATGCACAGCCACATGCATGCACCCTCCACATGTACTTACACACAGTAACACATGTATATGCAGTCACACACATGTACCCACTCTACATGTACTTACACACAGTAACACATGTATATGCAGTCACACATGTACCCACTCTACATGTACTCACACACAGTAACACATTTAGATGCACAGTCACATGCATGCACCCTCCACATGTACTCACACACACAGTGACATCCTTGCACACAGTCCCCCACCTCACCCTACACATGCTCATTCCCACACGCAGCACTCACACACGCGAGAGGGAATCCAGGGATGCACCAGGGCCTGTGGTGCGCCCGGGCACACTCAGCACCAGGCACTGCTGAACGCACCACGGCCGTCACCCGTGTGGACTGCTGAGCCCGCGTGTGCCTCCCCTCACCTCCGGGAGGCAGCACACTGCACCGCGCGTTCCCACACGGCAGGGCAGCTCCCAGAAGACACTGACTGTGAATCGGCAGGAGCACCTGCCTGTGCCCTGAGTCCCACAGAAACTGGGCCCTTTCCTGGGAAGTCACAACAGGAAATGCCCCAGGACCCCTGTCAGTTTGGGTTCCCTGGGCACAGCTTCCAGAGGCAGACACTGTGAAACCTGAACAAAATCTATGATCGGCATCCAGGGCAGTGACTTATGCCCACGTCCACACACAAGTCCCTGTGCTTATTTGGATCTGAACACTCAGTCCCTCTGTCCTGGGCCCTCCCTGGGCACCTAACCTGGCGCACCTGTAGTGTGTGCTCCAGGGCAATCCACCAAGCACATGAACTAAAACACAAAACCACGAGGAAGACGGGGATGGGTGGGGCAAAGAATCAGAATGTCATTGCAAAAGGCCAGGATGAGGTGGCAGTGTACGGAGCAATTAAAATTATGAATTATTTAAGGCAAGCAAAGGAAAGGTAATAACTAAATGTAAAAAATTCATAAAATCATAATCAATAATATATAACACAGTCCAAATATATGCCTTAGGTCCAATTAAAAATATGTCACAACATGCAAAGGAGACTTCCAAACTTTTACCACAAGAAACAATAACCGTTACTGAGTTCCAGAGATAGATGAGAGAAGGCGGCGTTAGCAATAAAGCAATTGATAATTGAATTAGGAATGCCACATTTTGCACTTCATGTGCTCCTACATCTTCATTCGGCTAATTTAATTTGCCTCGAAAAGAGTTGCATGGCTGAATTGATTTTTCAAATAACTCTCTCGGTTCTCAAAATCATCCTGCCAAAGCCTTATTTAAATCTGTAAGCCATTTTCAATTAAAGACACCATTCTGTCAACAGGACATTGTATTCAGCTTCACTCCGTCCAGGACAGCACCAGGCAGGTGGAGCCTGTGGGGCGAGAGGCGTCTCCACGCACCATAGCGCCCCCACTCACCGTAGCCGATGGGCAGGGCGATCTTCCAGGTGCAGTCCAGGTTGTTGGGGTAAGCGCCTGGGAAGCCGGGGCTCAGGACCACTCCACCGGTGCTGTGCAAGGTCCCTCCGCAGGTGGCTGTAAAGGGACAAGGCCGTCAGCGCTGTGGCTCTCGCGTTCTCCAGGCAGCCTCTGCACCAGCCTCCCCTAGGGCTGTGCAAAGCAAGCCGGTGTCTCAGGGACTGCGTCCCTCTCCTGAGGACCGCTTGGGCTACAGCGCAGTGCACTGTGGGTACCTACGGGCCTGGCTCCCTCTCCCACACGTGGACTCCTGAAGAGTAACGGTCGACGCAGGGGCTCTCGGTTCAGGGGAGTCCACTTACAGCTGCATTTCTTCCATTTCTTAGCCACTTCCCAAGCGGTGACATCAGGGAACCACGTACTGCCCGCTGTGCTGACCGCATGCACCAGCCACCTCACTCCAGACAACCCAGCAGGGCCACGGTGACGGGGCCAGTCTAACCAGGAGCCCCTGCTCTGGGGAGTCTGGGTGACGTCCTGCGGTCCCAGCCAGGCCTGTCAGCAGTGTGCATGCAGGAGCCAGGTCTGCACCTCCCGTGTGTTCAGTTTCGGGATTCACCTAACCCAGGCCGGTCTCCCCAGGAAACCGCGTGTTGCGCTGTCAGCCACGGTCAAGGCCCTCTACCCTGAAGAAGCCTGGCTGACTGCATTACAAATGTCAGCGGATTTAAGTTGGAGCATATGAAATTCTAGGACTGGATCGTCTGTGATGATTACAAGGGCGACGTCTTATATTCCCAGTAACAGGGCAGACAGAACTGCTTTGGTCAGGAGGCCACAGGCCCCGACCTTATTCACGCTGCAATGTTATTACCAGGCAAAGGAGGCTTGGATCCACTCTCAGAGGCCCTGTGGGGGGCCTTTTCCATTCTCTTTCCTTTAAAAATATCCAGTTCGCCACTTGCTTTTCACATCAAGGGTAAATTTAATGTGAGCCAATCCCTAAGTTTCAAATCTAGTGACTGTGATAATTGTTTAAGACAGGGCATCCTATTCTGGATTTCAAATGTTATGCAAGATTAAACACGAATAAAACTTAAAGCATGGTTTTGTGGTGTGAGTCAGGATGGCAGGAGCTTCCTGGGTAACAGTCTTAGGAGACACTTGGGGCATCACAGTCTCGGGGTTTCTTGGGGCATCACAGCCTTAGGGTCACTTGAGGTGTCACAGTCTCAGGGGTCACTTGGGGCGTCACAGTCTCGGGGTTACTTGGGGCATCACAGCCTTAGGGTCACTTGAGGTGTCACAGTCTCAGGGGTCACTTGGGGCGTCACAGTCTCGGAGTTACTTGAGGTGTCACAGCCTTAGGGTCACTTGGGGCATCATAGTCTCAGGGGTCATTGGGCGTCACAGCCTTAGGGTCACTTGTGGCGTCACAGCCTCAGGGTCATTTGGGGCGTCACTGCCTTAGGAGTCACTTGGGGCTATGACGCCGCAAAGCGCCTCCCAGGGGAACACACCAGGGGCTGGAAGAGGGCACCGGGAGGCCCCTTGGTCCCCAGTCTGGACACACTGGGGGATCTGCGGGTGGATCGAAGCACACTTGGGGTAAGTTCTCTTCCTTCAGGGCTTGACAGCCAGCACAGGCGGTAGAGGTGTACGTCCAACTACAGGGAGGACGTGTATAAACACGCCAGATACTTGATGAAAACAGGGAAACAAATGCCCAATAAAGATATTTCAAAAAAAAAAAAGGTCTTTTGTGTTCCAGCGTGATTTTTATCAAAGTAAAATAAAGCAGTGAGGAGCACAGGGTGCAGGGGACAGCCCCACATCAGCGTCTACACAGGACCGGCTCACAGAGCCCCTGCACACAGGATTCATGTGATGGGGTCCACCTGGGGATGGCCCCACATCAGCGTCTACACAGGACCGGCTCACAGAGGCCCTGCACACAGGTGTCACGTGATGGGGTCCACCTGGGGACAGCCCCACATCAGCGTCTACACAGGACCGGCTCACAGAGCCCCTGCACACAGGAGTCATGTGATGGGGTCCACCTGGGGACGGCCCCACATCAGCATCTACACAGGACCGGCTCACAGAGGCCCTGCACACAGGAGTCATGTGATGGGGTCCACCTGGGGATGGCCCCACATCAGCGTCTACACAGGACCGGCTCACAGAGCCCCTGCACACAGGAGTCATGTGATGGGGTCCACCTGGGGACGGCCCCACATCAGCATCTACACAGGACCGGCTCACAGAGGCCCTGCACACAGGTGTCACGTGATGGGGTCCACCTGGGGACGGTCCCACATCAGCGTCTACACAGGACCGGCTCACAGAGGCCCTGCACACAGGTGTCACATGATGGGGTCCACCTGGGGACGGCCCCCCATCAGCGTCTACACAGGACCGGCTCACAGAGCCCCTGCACACAGGAGTCATGTGATGGGGTCCACCTGGGGGCCTGGAGGTAGGCCCGCCTCCTGACTGATGGACAGCCGTCAGCCGCCCAGCACCTGACTTTCTGCAGACAGCTACGCGGGGTCCTCTTGTTGCTGTGCAGCTAGAACACCAGGAGTCAAGGCATGGGCAGAACATCAGAGCGCCCCGAACACGTGCACCTCCGCTGGCCGTGGCTGTCTCAAGGACCGCGCCACCAACTTGCATATCGCACCGGCTCAACCTTTCAAGTGGCTCCACCTGTCCCTTCTCCTCCAGCACGCCTGATGGACAGCCTGTGGCCCAGGACCTTCTGGTCCACAATGCCCCCCAGGTCGGGCCCTCATATGTAAACCGTGTGTGCAGAGAGCAGTTCCCAAGGTCACGGTGAGTACTCGTTTGAAGAGCTATGGACCTTGATTCTGGGGGACTTGGCCATCACGTCTTACTCAGATTCCTGGGTTTTTGGCCAGAAAAGGCAAAGCTTTTGCTCAAGGGCACAGGCTGTGCCTGCGTCAGAGCCCACGGAGCTGGGCAAACAGCAGCTACAAAGGGCATCCGCACTCTCCCCTCGGGTCTCACATTCATCGTGGGGCGGGTGTGAGTTTTCCAGTGAGAAATCTTTCTCTGCATCCTGTAGGAAATTTCTCAAGTTGATGCATCTCAATGTTTGCTAACGTGAGACATGCCAATAAAAGTCAGGGTCAATTATATGTTGTTACTGGGAGTGTTCACAGGAGACATTCCTTACTGATGTAGATTTGCTTCGTGGTCTTTGTTTTCTGATACCCGAGGAATGGACTGCCCGAGTGCAAAGTATTTCAACGGCCACGCCTAAGGAAAAGCTCTTCCTTAAATCAGCAGCCAGACAGATACCCGTGGAAGAGGCAGGCAGCGGCCATCCCTTCCCTCTGTCGGCGTCAGCTCCTCGCCGGGGACTTTACCCTCCACACGAGGAACTCCATGTATCTGCCTGACAGGTTCATCGAGAGAGTTTCACCAGAGAGAACCTCCACAGAATCAGATACTAGACAGGAAGGGCCATTCTTCACGTGAGAACAAGCACATCGTGACCAGAACAGAAACAGGCACCACCTCCCGGCTCAGTCTGTCCTCAAGTCGGATGCTTTGTTTGCTCTGCGGGTTTGCTGAAGTTTAACTTCTCCTGCACACAACCCCACTCAAGATAGCCAAATTGTGGGTGAATAAGAACCCCTGCACACCTAGAACTTGCTGGAGATAGGGGAGATCAGGCTGTCAGGAGAGCATGGAACAGGGAAATTAGCTGCTCCCCTGTGGAACGTGCGTGCTATGGTGTCCTGTGACAAATGACTCCAGGATAACTACCAGGATACACGGGGACCTTAGATGATGTGCATTTGTTCCTGTGGGGCCGAACACTCTCTGGAAACCCCATCGGCAAAACAGGGCTGCTGGAGGTGGGCATTTGGGAGGGAGAAGTGAGTGCTGGGAGACCCTGCGGGGCTGGGGAGGGAGCAGCCTGACCTGGGGACTGTTTCCCGAGCCAGGCGCTCCGGCGGCCTTCACTTCCTGTCCTTCTTGACTTCAAGTACGGAAGCACCTGCTACGTGCCGAGCCGACAGAGCAGCAGCGAGTGGCACACGTCTCTGTCGTCAGAGCCCTTGGGGTCATGGGGAGGGCACACTCCACGCAGAAGCGCAGCAGTGTGGGGAGGTAGCCCGGGGAAGGCGTAGGTCATTAGCGCTTGGGCAGGACCCTGGGCACCCACAGGTGAGAGGACACCAGGGAGGCCTTCCTCTCGGATGCCCTAACTCAGGAGGGCCCTCGAACACTCCACTGGTATTTTAGCATTGGCTGGAAACATTTAGAGTAACACACAAATTCTGTGCTGAAGTCCATGTGGGCAAAGCAGCTTTGAGTAAAGGCAGGGCTGGTGCTGCTGGTCTTTCCCGCTGCCTCAGGCTAACAGAGCAGGCACCGCGCCAGACTGGGAGGAGTCAGGGCACGCTGGGTTCCCACACGGTGGACACGACTCCCTGGGGACGAGGGAGGGAAAGGACGCCACGCGTGAGGCGGCTGAGCTGCGGGGGTGTGGCCGGTGTGCCATCCTGACAAGCCACACAGCAAATCTGGGACAGCATCCTGGCTGGGTGGCGGGGAAGAACGGCCAGGGGAGCCAAGGGCTGGGCATCCGTGTCAGCCCTGCTCCTGTGGGGCAGCTTCGGATCTGTGGAGCTGTTGCTTCAGCACCGGAGTGGTGGGGGGCTCAAGGCACAGGCAGGGGAATGAAATTACAGGGCGATGTCTTCAGGACCAGGCTGAGACATCAGGGGGATCCAGGGAGTGAGGGAGCCAGACAAGCTAACTCCAGACTGGTGTTTTAGGCACGAGAGGTGCATGCTGATGGCAGCCACTGAAGGCGAGGCCTGGCAGGGGCTACCCCTTGCTAAGGAATTGACCATGGTTATGCAGGGTCAGTGTTGGGTCAGTCCCATGCTCTCAGTGACGGACGGGGTGGGAAGAAAGGGCGTCATGCCTTGAAGGCCATTGTGTTCTGGGGACAAATGTGACAGAGACAAAGGTGCCATTCCCATGATGCCCAGAGACCCTGAACCCTCACCGGGTCACCCTGCTGCAAGGCTGTGAGCAGCAGAGCAAGGGTCCGCCTTATCAAATGGAGAGTGGAGAGTGCCCTCCCCACAGGGCAGGTGGATTCTCCGTGGAGTGGCTGTTCCGACTCCCGGCTGAAGACTACACGAGAGCTGTAAGTCACAGACCTGTCACTCTGAGTTTTGGTTCCGGAAACGAGATTTTCCCAGAACTACAAGCTCAGACTCTGAAAGCAGCTGCATCCCTCAATTCAATGCATTCACAACCCGGATTCCTGCTTCAACTACAATTTCAGCATGGTAACTACACCAGACCATCTTGCCACATGCAGTGGGAGAAAATGCATACAAGGTCCCTGTGAACCTACACCATGAATATGCTACACCTGTAGTATTGACTGCTGTCCTACTACAACACCTGCACCAGTGACTGCTGTCCTAGTACTATACTTGTACCACTGACTGCTGTCCTAGATATACACCTGATCCACAGACTGCTGTCCTAGTACTACACCTCATCACTGACTGCTGTCCTTGTACTACACCTGCACCACTGACTGCTGTCCTAGTACTACACCTCATCACTGACTGCTGTCCTAGTACTATACCTGCACCACTGACTGCTGTCCTAGTACTACCCCTCACCACTGACTGCTGTCCTAGTGCTACACCTGCACCACTGACTGTTGCCCTAGTACTACACCTGCACCACTGACTGCTGTCCTAGTACTACCCCTCACCACTGACTGTTGCCCTAGTACTACACCTACACAACTGACTGCTGTCCTAGTACTACACCTGCACCACTGACTGCTGTCCTAGTACTACACCTACAACACAGACTGCTGTCCTAGTACTACACCTGCACCACTGACTGCTGTCCTAGTACTACACCTGCACCACTGACTGCTGTCCTAGTACTACCCCTCACCACTGACTGCTGTCCTAGTACTACACCTGCACCGCTGACTGCTGTCCTAGTACTACACCTGCACCACTGACTGCTGTCCTAGTACTACACCTGCACCGCTGACTGCTGTCCTAGTACTACACCTGCACCACTGACTGCTGTCCTAGTACTACACCTGCACCACTACCTGCTGTCCTAATACTACACCTGCACCACTGACTGCTGTCCTAGTTCTACAATGCACCACTGACTGCTGCCCTAGTACTACACCTGCACCACTGACTGCTGTCCTAGTTCTACACCTGCACCACTGACTGCTGTCCTAGTACTACACCTGCTCCACTGACTGCTGCCCTAGTTATACACCTGCACCACTGACTGCTGCCCTAGTACTACACCTGCACCACTGACTGCTGTCCTAGTTCTACACCTGCTCCACTGACTGCTGTCCTAGTACTACACCTGCACCGCTGACTGTTGCCCTAGTACTACACCTGCACCACTGACTGCTGTCCTAGTACTACACCTGCACCACTGACTGCTGCCCTAGTTATACACCTGCACCACTGACTGCTGTCCTAGTATTACACCTGCTCCACTGACTGCTGTCCTAGTACTATACCTGCACCACTGACTGCTGCCCTAGTACTACACCTGCACCACTGACTGCTGCCCTAGTTCTACACCTGCACCACTACCTGCTGCCCTAGTACTACACCTGCACCACTGACTGCTGCCCTAGTACTACACCTGCACCACTGACTGCTGCCCTAGTTCTACACCTACACCACTGACTGCTGTCCTAGTACTACACCTGCACCACTGACTACTGCCCTAGTACTACACCTGTACCACTGCCTGCTGTCCTAGTTCTACACCTGCACCACTACCTGCTGTCCTAATACTACACCTGCACCACTACCTGCTGTACTATTGCTATGTTACAAGTGTTGTGAAAGCAAGTCCTACGTGCATCCTTTGCAACTGAGGAGTGGAGCAAGCACCATTCTTTAGAGTTTGTGTGTAACCTGGTTTCGAAAGCCGTGTTCCTACCGATGCAGAGCGGTGAGGGGTAGTTCCAGCGACGGACAGTTCCCGGCATACAGGAAATGTGAGAGCGGCCCTGTTAGGAGACAGGAAATAAACCTCACATCACTGAGAATCGAGGACTTAGGGATTCAGTGTCTGTGAGAGTATCTGTGCCTTCTTTTCTGTCTTTTTTAAGTACAAATATAAAAATTAATATATACAACCTATTTATATTTATGATTATTTTAATGGATCACAAAAATCCTTCATCACTATAAATTTTCTACTTAAAACAGAATCTTGTAATGTCTCTTTAAATGGATGACATTTCTACCCGGTTCCTTTGTTAATACTTGAAAGAGATTCACTGAATTGGGAAAAGCATGTCTTTATTCCTCATCATTACAATGTAAAGCTTTCGGTCTGAGAGACTCAAGTGCTTAGGTAAGACCAGGTTTTGCTGGGAAGGGTCCAAGGCAGGCAGCTAAGGGTCTGTGTGTGGAGAGGTCCATGAGTGGCTGCCTGTTGGGGGCTGCCGGATCACCCCTGGCCCAGGAAGAACTGGGGCCTGTCCTGCTTGTAGGACAGGAAGAGGAGCCTGAACCTCCCCTTCGTCACCCCACAGCCTCACTGGCTGTGAATCCACTGCTGCAAGGAAATTAATCCTCATCACCCAGAATCTCTTTATCCTTTGAATACACGAAGCTTCCCACTTTTCAAAAATACTTTAGTCTCTGTCCTATGCCAATCGAACAGCAGAGGCTGGAACTCAGACCACTGATGCTAACGCCTCTCTTGCAATTAAGGAGAGGCTAATCTCGGGACTCGGCGGTGCAGCCCATTTGTAATTTTTTCTCATATGATAAGGTAGCCTTCTCTGTTATTCTTATTCATCTCATAAGTTTCTATTTGCCACCTGCAATTGGCATGCAGAAGGCTGAAAAACAACCTTTAACTCTTGTTAAGTAATCCCAGCAAAACTGGAAATGCATCAAAAAGAATTTGCACTAAAGAGGTTATCGACGACAAACCGATTTCCTGAGCTTAGAAACATTTCATGGTCAATTCATCTGCCACAAAACTAATGCTGTCATACTTCCTGGCATTTTAAAATGCGGTTCCAGTGAAGAGAGACAGTGTTTATCTGTTAAGAAGGCAGCTGGGCAATGTTCTTGCTGCCAAAGTTCATATTCATTCTCTGATCCATTAAATTTTCTTTAATAAACTTCTTTATGAAGTATGGATACACATAAAGGGCACTTATTGAAGACTGCCAATAAGACAGTCATTTGTGACCAATCTGAGCTACTGAGTTTGTATAAACATCTCAGATGCGTCAAATTTTGGAATGGATCAGAACCAAGACAGGTTCCTTGCACTAATTGACTAGTTTTTCCCCAAGTGGGTATTTTCTTTTCTATCTGTTAAGAGAACACAAAAGCTTGTCTGGGAGAAGACGGAAATCATTATCAGGAGTCACAGAAATTCTCAGGTTACACGTGTGGCACGTGTTGTCAGGGCACTGCCATGGATCCATCTGCACTGCCCATGGATCCTCCCAGACAGGCGTGTGCAGAGATCTTCCCAGCACACCGAGCAAGGGACAACTCCTCCCAGCAACAACTCCGATTTAAGTACGGGCATGCTGTCTTTCCAGGGTGTCATAGACGGGAGAGCTGTTAGCCTTTAAAAAGAATCCCGAGTCCTCCTTTGCTCAAGTGAGTGACAGAGCCACTTGCAGGCTGGGGCTTGATACCATTTGCAAGAAGAGAGCACCTGGCTTGCATGTGGAGAGCAGAGCTTAGGAGCTGCCTGGCGGGGCTGAGCAGCAGGGGCTCCACGCGTCTCCATCTCCAGGCAGGTCAGTAATTCCTTAGAAGAAATCCCTTCACCAAAAAATTCTTTCTAGTTTCTTCTCTGCAGAAAATAGTGCTTTTACAAGAGAACGCTTGGGCCAGCACTGTGGCACAGGGGATTGGGCTGCTGCCTGCAACCCTGGCCTCCTGTGTAGGGGCCACCAGTTCAGACCCAGGCTGCTTCACTTCCAGGATCCAGCTCTCCGCGAACGCTCCTAGGAAGGCAGAAGAGTGCTTCGGCCCATGTCGTCCACATGGAGTTCCAGGCTCCTGGCTTGGGTCTGGCCCAGCCCTGGTGGTTGCGGGCATTTGGGGGAGTAAAAAAGCTGATGGAAGACCTATCTCTTTGTCTCTCCCTCTCTCTGTAAATCTGCCTTTCAGATAAATAAATAAATCTTCAAGAAAAAAGAATGCTAACAGAAACTGCAAGGTCGTATCATCGATAGGTAAAAGATGAACATCCATGATGAGAGCAAGTATTTTTTTTTTTTTTGACAGGCAGATTGGACAGTGAGAGAGACAGAGAGAAAGGTCGCCGTTGGTTCACCCTCCAATGGCCACTATGGCCGGCGCACCGTACTAATCTGAAGGCAGGAGCCAGGTGCTTCTCCTGGTCTCCCACAGGGTGCAGGGCCCAAGCACTTGGGCCATCCTCCACTGCACTCCTGGGCCCCAGCAGAGAGCTGGCCTGGAAGAGGGGCAACCGGGACAGAATCCGGCGCCCCGACCGGGACTAGAACCCGGTGTGCCGGCACCGCAAGGCGGAGGATTAGCCTAGTGAGCCGCGGCGCCAGCCCGAGAGCAAGTATTAAAGTGTGGGCATCGGGGGAGAATAGAAAACATGATATTTGCATGGTGTCAGAATGGCACAGACAGGCACAGAATGGCATGTCTGTATGGACTCATGGCTGGACGGAACCTTGACACAGGACGCATGATTCTCTGTCCTGTGGGCATTTTCAGGGGAAGCAGGAAATCTTTCTCTGAGAGAATCAACCAAAGGACCTGAGTGCACTGGGAGTGAGGGGGAGCCTGTGTAGTCAGGACCCCCACAAAGTTTCCCCAGCAGTGCCCACTGTAGAGAATCCACTTCTGTGGTGGTCCTTCAGAGGGTCACGGAAAATCCACGGTCTCAGCGATCTTGTGCCCTTGCACCACAATGAACGTAGGCTCTGATTCCATTTTCCCACTGACTTCTTCAAGTCCCTGCATGACGCCCATCCATCTCACCAAGTCCAAGCAGTGAGCGCAGTGCTCATGAGTCCCACACAGCGTGGGTGCACGCTTGCTTGCCGAAGGTGTCTTTACTATTGATATTTGTGTCTAAGAACAGCAAAGGCAGTCCGTGTACTCAGCGTGCTGGGTACTTGACAGATGTTTGCACTAAGCTCAAGGCTCGTACTGGGTGGCTGGTGAGGAGCAGCGTGAGACTGGGCACAGGAAGCACCTGGTGGAGCAGTCAGGTGCCGCTGGGGCTATTAGCTGAGCTCTAGGGGAGGTCCCCAGGCACACGCGCAGAAATCTCACTCTACGCAACGGGGTCCCTTCCCTGCTGTCCTGGTGCACTTCTTTTCTACGCTTGCCCAGGCTGTTGTGTTGGAGTCATTTACAAAATGCAACGACAGAAATGCCCTTGGATAACTCTCATCTTCCACACTGTAATAAACATGGAAACAATGCCCTCTGTTACCCGAATTAACTGAATGCCAGAGACATCAGCAGGCCTGACCGTTCCTCCTGGACTTGGGAAGAGAAATGCTTAGATTCTCAATTTTTATGGCTGCCAGAGAGCGTGATGTAAGAATTACGCTCAGTGATAGATAGAAATTACTGTGGGAGGGAGCTTACCTGTGGTTAGACCAGAAAATAAACAACAGAATATGACCAATGCTGTTAGGCATTAATTTACAAACATTTATAATAATAATTTACAAAAATTTTGTTTTTAAAAGGTCCACTTAAGTGTTCTTGAAAATATTTAAGTCTGTAATTTGAGTGCCTCAATTCTCTGGCATAAAGTGGGCATCTAATGCTGATCCATCGAAGTGAGTCAAGAGAACATTTCAGACCAGGATGAGATGCAGACCCCATCCCTGGGTCCAGGACAGGGTTTTGAAGACTTTGCCCTGTGCATAGCTATCCGGAGAGCATCCATTCTGAAGCAAAATGCACATGAAAAATGCTGCGCTCAGCTGTGACAGAGAGCTTTATCAGCGAGCAGCTACTTCTGAAGGAGGATTAGGATTATTAGTGTGCATGGTCTGATGTGATTACCCCGATTCACCAACTGAGTGAGCAAAGCCAGAGGCTTGAGCCAGGGCTGCCATGCTGACCCCGCATCATCACAAGAACGCAGAGGTACCTGCAAGGTGTACCCGGGCTCGCACTGGAAGGACAGCACGTCGTTCACCATGTAGCGGTCGCCTATTTGGATGCCGTTGCTGGGCAGGGCAGGTTCCTGGCACGCGGCGAGCCCCACAGCTGCAGGGAAGCAGAGGAGCACCGGGCATTACACGGCACAACAATGTTCTCGTCTGAGCACCAAACAGGGATCTCTCCACTGTCCTCCTCCCACCAAGTAAACAGAGGTCCTACCCTCTTGTCATTCTGTCACAAATGGGCTAAGTAACACTACATCAGAGGAATGAGCGAATTCTCAATACTAACTTACGTGTTCCCAGTATGCAGTGACTCAAGGCTCTTGTCCAAATACCATCTGTTATGTGCACATTTAGTATAAAACACTGATTCCAACAGATTCACAATTTACAGGTCTTTAAAATTTTACTTCCCATTATATGCAAAATTCCATGATACTATTTTGTGTGTGTGGCTTCTCACTCTTGGCAGCCCTTATGAAACAAATCACAATGTGTTCTGAGTGTAACTTCCACGCAGAAAACATAATATTTGATGACAAAAATTTGTATTCACTCTTTCTCTGTTGTCTTTCTCTTTCTCTCTTTGAAACACCGCGACAACAACAAATTCTCAAGAACGGTGTGTTCTTAGGTAAACAGGACTGAAGTCTGTGGTCTGTAAAGCCATAATCCCATGTTATCCTAGATGGAACTCCTTTCAGTCAAGGGACACATAGATTTTTTTCAAAAAGATATCAACAGCATAGGAATTCAGGGTAAGGTGTTAGCTTACTTAACTCTATGTGTTACTTAGTACTGATACCCATTGCATAAAGCTTATTGTGAGCATAAACAAAATACACAGCTATGGGGCCTAACAGAGTCACAAGTGCTTCTAACTCTGGTGACAGGGCGAGAAGATTCGGCCATGAGATGAGCAAGTTTTGAGCACCCAGTTTACAACAACATGAGGACAGATGTGTTAATTAATCAGAAATGTATCTGCATTTGAAGTGGTGCTAACGGTTTGTTGATTGTCTCCAAGAAACAGGGAGAAGGGCTTCTCCAGTGTAGACCAGCCCAAGTTTTTTATGTGACCCTGGATTTAGGCTTTAGTTCTTCCACTTGACACCTACATGAATGAGTTTATCAGATCAGCGAGTTGGAGGGGTGGGGTAGGTGGGTGGGACTCCAGTTCACTCCCCCAAACACCAGCAGGCCATGGGAAGAACAGGCCACCTCCCACACAGTAGGACGCATTCCGCACGCCCTCCCCCCCGGGGTGCAGCGCTGTGTGGACACTGTGGCCAGCACACACGCTCTGCCACAGCATCCCCTTGCACTCCATGCACAAGAAATTCAAGTTCAGAAGTAATACTGAGTATTTCAAAAATGCCACAGGAAGGAGGGGCCCGGCGTAAGGCCCTGAGAGCGTGCTCCTGCAGCAGGTGCCGGGTCTCCTCTGTGCAGTCTGCACGGGCAGCTCTTGGAGACCACACTGCGCTGCCTGTAGCTGCTCAGCCCGAGCCAGACGCACACAGTGGCGCCCAGTGGTGCAGAGCTCGTGCCAGCTATGAGCAGAAGGCAAGGTGAAGACACGAGGCTGCCACGCCGGCCAGGTTGCAGGGACCCAGCACCCCCCTGCTGCTTTGGTGATCTGATCCCCTGATCCCCTGAGTCGGAGGTCAGCACGGCCACAGCCCCGGGTGGGTCTGCCTCACTGTCCGCCAATCCTGACAGATGAAGCCAGGAGAGACCAGCGTCTCTGTCCCACGTGAGCGGGGCCCTGGCTTCTAGGGTCCATGCGGCTGGCTGAGTGATTCCAAGCCACACGACACGTGGATGAGGCATGGGGTGGGCGGGCACGAGCCGTGTCAGAAAGTCTTCTAGTTCAACCAGATTTCTACCTAGTTATATTTGTATTTGTATTTTTACATACACAAAATAGGATGTGCACTAAGCTGTACGATGTTTTCTTATCACAGATTTCCAAGCCATTTGGGGCATTTATGTAAGATAAAGCTGCTAAATCTGACACTATGCAGTCACTTCTGCTTTGTTTTATTAGCGGAAGGCTAAAATTCCTCTCTCTAACTTCAGAATACGGATTACAACTATGTTTACATTTAATCCCTTTTCCTTTCTATGGGTTAGAAAGATCATCTGCCATACATTGCTTAGTTTTTTTTTTTAATTTCACTCTCAAAAATATACTTAAAAACTCTTAGCAGAAGAGTTCCAACTATAATGGGTAACACTGAAATTCTAATCTCTGCTGGTACTGCACTATCTTCATCTTGGGGTACTTCAAGTGTGTATACCAGACAGGACAGAGAACACAGGATAGGACAACACAAACCCGTTCCATACAAATAGGAAAAATGCTTTGAATTTAAAAATGGAATGTAACAAATAATTTAATATTCACTGCAATTTACTAAATTTCCTCCCTTTAAGCATAAGATATAATGTTTTTACCTACTTACTATATTTTTATTATAGATTGATTTAGGTGCTGTGGTTATATATTATTTTTATTTTCTCTTTTCTTAAATTCTATGTCTACATATAGATAATTTGGCTGGCGCCACGGCTCACTAGGCTAATCCTCCGCCTTGCGGCGCCGGCACACTGGGTTCTAGTCCCGGTCGGGGCGCTGGATTCTATCCCAGTTGCCCCTCTTCCAGGCCAGCTCTCTGCTGTGGCCAGGGAGTGCAGTGGAGGATGGCCCAAGTGCTTGGGCCCTGCACCCCATGGGAGACCAGGAGAAGCACCTGGCTCCTGCCTTTGGATCAGCGCGGTGTGCCAGCTGCAGCGCACTGGCCGCAGCGGCCATTGGAGGGTGAACCAATGGCAGAAGGAAGACCTTTCTCTCTGTCTCTCTCTCCCACTGTCCACTCTGCCTGTCAAAAAAAATATATAGACACTTCATCTGCTTAGAAAAAATAACTTGCATTTATACCTCTCTTTCTTTTTTTTTTTTTTTTGGATAGGCAGAGTTAGACAGTGAGAGAGAGAGATAGAGAGAAAGGTCTTCCTTTTTCTGTTGGTTCACCCCCAAATGGCTGCTACGGCTCCCAATCCGAAGCCAGGAGCCAGGTGCTTCTCCTGGTCTCCCATGGGGTGCAGGGCCCAAGCACCTGGGCCATCCTCCACTGCACTCCTGGGCCACAGCAGAGAGCTGGCCTGGAAGGGGACAACCGGGACAGAATCCAGCGCCCCAACCAGGATTAGATCCTGGTGTGCCGGTGCCACAGGCAGAGGATTAGCCTAGTGAGCCATGGCATCAGCTGTACCTCTCCTTATGGGAATAATAATATATAAGCACATTCAAAATCTTCTTATTCAGGGTTTACTGTGGTCAAGGCAGGGCGCCCTGTGCCTTGTGGGTCGGCTGTGCACAGGCAGCAACCCTGTGACCTGAGGACAGAGGCAGGGCAGACTCCCAGGACTGGGAGTTCTGGCAGTGCTGGGTTACACAGACGAACCGGAAATGAGGGGATTCAGCCAATCCTCGCACACATCATTCGCTTACAAAGCCTCAACGGAGAAAGTCTGCTGGGACGTCTCCCTTTCACGCCGCCTGTTAGAAGAGCGATGCCTGAGCCCAGTGGGACCGCTTCTTACGCTCTTAAGCCAGGAGTGGCAGCTGCACGTGAGCAATGGGCCAAACCGCAGAACCAGCCATTTACAAGCGATTACTCACACGCAAGTGTGGACAGCTAACTAGACAGACTCGCACCCACACACAAAGAACAGCTCTGGAGGCTGAAGGCCACGCCAAAAGGAAACGCTAAACGAGTTTTCAGGAGAGGCCGTTGAAGGAGTAAACCTTCATACCAGTAGCAAACGTGTGATGGAAAAGCTTCTGGTTCCATCAGACCACAGCATGCTTACGTCTTATGCCTTATGCCACACATGATAGCACAGCACACACACTAACCAAGGGGCTCCACAAACCACAAAGGGGTCCTGATTGGATGTGCAGGGGCCCTGTGGCATTTAAAGGGTTAAAGCTACTGCCAAAGAGGAAAAACAAAACAAAACAAAACAAAACAAGGTGTCCCGGTGTCTTGGTGTCTTAGCCACCATGGGATAATGCTATCCACAGATGTATTTACTGCTTAATTCCAATGTTAAAATCTGAATATATTACCAGTATGTAAAATTACAACTAAACTTAGAATGCGGCAAAAAAAGCAGTTTTTAAACCCGTGAATCCAGTCTGAAAGCAAAGACTATAAAACCGAGACATTAGAAGGATGATTGTTCCAGGGTGGGTGCCATCGCACTTAGGATGCAGCCTGGATGCCTGACCCTCATCCAAGTGCCTGGGCTGGAGTCGCCCCTCCACTGCCAGCCCGGTTTCCTGACTGTGCACATGGGAGACAGCAGGTGATGACTGCGCCCTGCTGCTCACACGGGAGACCCAGAGAGAGTACTGGCTCCTGGCTTTGGTCTGGCCCAGCCCCAGCTGGTGCAGGCATTTCTGGAGTGAAAGGTAGATGGAAGATCTCTCTCTCCCTCTCTGTCATTTTGCATTTATAGAGTGCATCCTAATTTGACCAGACATTTATAGTTCAAATGTTTTTGCCTACTGCATATCATCAAATGTGAAAGTTATCAATGAATCAGAATACAGTACTGATAATCATCAGGTCTCTGTTATCCACTGCAGCCATTATTCTAAACCCATTGGGCAAAATGCAGAGAGGAGTTTCCTCAAATCTTACAAATGAAACTGGCTTCAAAACACATACAAATCATGTAATTTTTACCAAATACTTGGAACACGATAAATGGGACCTTCGTAGAAATCACTGAAACAACCTTGGGTGAGTGCTCTCCTGTCGGCACTGCCCTCACTTCATCTGGCAGAGTGGATGGTTCTCCAGCCTCACAACTTACAGGTCACACATGTCCTACTGCAGAGCCCACAGCAACAGGAGAGATGGAGAGCACAGAGTGAGGACCACAGACCCCAGTGCAGCGAGCAGTGCAGGTGGGTTTCAGCAAGCGGAACAGTCAGTAATGCACTCAGATGCATACCCACACACATGCAACAAAATATACACACACGTGTATACCTACATACACACAAATGTATGCCTGCATACACCCTCATGTATACATACCCACACAAATGTGTACCTACATATACACACATGTATACCCACACATACACATATATACACACAAATGTACAACTACATATACACAAATGTGTACCTACATACACACAAGTATACCTACATATATATATACACATGCATACACACAAATGTATGCTTACATATACACACACGTATACCCAGGTACACACTTAAATGTACACCTAAATATGCACATATATGCACAATGTATACCAACATACACACACATACAAATGTATGCCCACGTACACACACATATACACAAAAATGTACATACACATTTGCGAATGTATACCCACATATATAAATGTATATTCACATACACAGACACATACAAATGTATGCTCACATACACATATGCACACAAAAAATACACACACACACATACAAATGTATATACACATATACAAATGTATACCCACTTACACAGACACAAATGTATACCCACATACAAATGTATACCTATACACATATCCCTATACAAATGTATATCAAATGTATACCCACATGTATACATACACACACACAAATGTATACCCCAATACACATATGCAAATGTATACCCACAGACAGATGTGCAAAGATATAATCACACATCTGCATAAACATACAAATATACACACAAATATGAATTTATACTCACATAGCCACATATTTACACATATATACATACACAAATGTATATCTACACATACACACATGTAGATGTATGTTTCACACACATGTACAAATGTCTACCCACATACATATGAACACATGCAAAAGTTTGCCAATGCATACACAAAGATATATCCATACTCATATACACACATACATATGCATACACACATATACACAGCTGCAGACTACCCACATACACACATCCATAGTCATATACAAATGTGTGCTGCCCACACATGCAAGTGTATACCCACACACATACATTCACATACACAGATTTATAATCCCCCCAGATATGTCCCATAGAAAAATGTGTACCCACACATACACAAACGTATACACACCTGCACAGCATTGTACACAAGCGTACCCCTGTACATATGCATACACATACATATCAATAACTCATTAGTCTGGCATTACACTCTGTGGGACAAGAAGACTCTTCTTCAATTTGAAAGCTCATTACTGTAACTAATTAAAATACCATTTTGATGTACAAGCAGGTAGATAAAAGTTCATCATATATATGTATATATTCATAATATATGTGGTTCAGCCTCAAACAGAGGTGTTACTGATGATCGCTATGGAATCATTAAGCAACAACTGCATTGAAGTTCAGACTGTGGGCTAGAAACACGTGACGAGATGTCCTAATGTCACTGAGCGGACTCCAGTGAGGCTGAAATTCCAAGTGCTTTCATCACAGACGTAGACCTGCACTCGGACCGCCACACACGTTCCTTACTGAGCCAGTCAATCTCCATCACAGCACAGATTCCCACAGAGGGAACTGCCGATGGCGTCCTAAGAATAGGAAGGGAGAAGCTCCTGTTTCTTTCTTCTCATCTTCCTTGAGGTTTGGAGCTAACACGATGTTATCTTATCTGTGCACTGGTGGCAGGTTCATCACATACAATAAATACTATTTCTCTTCAAGATGCAGGTGTTTCCAGTGTGGGAGGGGGAGTGGTAAGATGCATTTGGGGGTTGCTGACAATTGTCTCTCTCCCTCTGCCCCTCCCACCCCCAGATTCAGCGTATATTAACATGTTAAAGGCACAGAGGATACTGCAGTGATACATTGTTTTCAACTGTACCCATCTTCAGGTTCTGAACATCTAAGTTTTCACAGGACCATCTGGGTCTGTGCCCCACCCATTAGTAACAGGGAAGGGCTGCTCTGTAGAATACTTGAGAGGCACTGCTTCAGCCCAGCACCCTCCCCCAGGGAGAGACGAGTTTATCCTTGGTGACAAAACCAGGAAGTGGCGCAGCCTGTCCACACGCCCAGACACCACAAGCCTCAGCAACTTACAAGTCCTGATGTCCCACACAGACCTGTCAGTACCCGTCACGTTTTATATTAATGACAACTCTTGTCTTCTTAATCAAATGAAGTAAATACAAAATACTCAGATTTGGGTGAGTGTTTAATATTTAACAGGCTAAATGATCATGTGAAACTAACTAAATCAAAGAAATGTATTGGGATAGAATTTTGGCAAATGTATCCATAATTGTATAAATTTCCCTTGCTTAACGTTCGGTAGCTGGATTTAGCAAATACTGTTGCATGGGCCCCATCTGGGCCTGCTTGTTACAGCTCTCACTTGGGCCACAAAGCTGAGCGTATTTGCCCTCAATAGCTGACTCATGTCGTACAGGATGTTCTGCTATTCTCTAAGTATAATACTGAACACTTTTCTACAAGTGCTGGATCGTTATGAGCACAGGTGTTACTCTAGGGAGATGAGGAAAGAGTAGAGACTAATATGGACAACCTTAGATGTTAAACTATCCACATTTTCAGAAGTCTATGCAAAGGAAGCATATACATTCATCTCAAAGTGTGAAACCAGGTGGTACATTAGACTTGATATTATTTCAAAAATCAACTCCAACCACATCTTCCAAATAGTACAACTGTGCACAAACATTCAGGTCAAACATCTTTGTTAATCAGTTAAGAAACTGTTAGCACAATAATGATGCCAAATGTGTCTTTTTTAAAATCCTGTGTCCTGGAACCGACTCTGTGGGTTAGGTCGCTGCACCTGACACTGGAGCATCAGGTGAGTCCCAGCTGCTCGGCTTTCAATCCAGCTCCCTGCTCATGCACCTGGGAAGGCAGCAGAGGACGGCCCAGGTGCCTGAGCCCCTGTCACTCACGTAGGAGACTGGAATGAAGTTCCTGGTTTTCCCCTGGCCCAGCCTTGGCTGTTGTGGCCGTTTGGGAAGTGAACCAGAAGACAGAAGACCTCTCTCTCCCTCTCCCTCTCTCCCTCTGTGTGTGTGTGTGTGTGTCTGTTATTCTCCTTATGTTGCTCTGCTGTTCAAATAAATAAGCGTAAAATTATTTCTCTGTCCTTTGAATAATATCAAGTAATGTACCAACCTTTCAACATTTTAAGAAACGTCTGTCCCGTCTAGGAGTGACATCAGAGACACGGCAGAACAGGGAGCCCTAAACACTCCTCTCCAGAAGACAGCACCACAACACAAACCCTGAAACCAAGTGCCTTGAAGAGCTCCGAGAAGCGGGTGAGACGCCCCTGCCGCAACTAAGCAGGAAGCCCAGGCCCCTCCTCCACTGTGCTGTGCACTCACTGCTACAGGCCCCTCCTCCACTGTGCTGTGCACTCACTGCTACAGGACCCCTCCTCCACTGTGCTGTGCACTCACTGCTACAGGCCCCTCCTCCACTGTGCTGTGCACTCACTGCTACAGGCCCCTCCTCCACTGTGCTGTGCACTCACTGCTACAGGCCCCTCCTCCACTGTGCTATTTACTCACTTCTACAGGACCCCTCCTCCACTGTGCTGTGCACTCACTGCTACAGGACCCCTCCTCCACTGTGCTGTGCACTAAGCAGGAAGCCCGGGCCCCTCCTCCACTGTGCTGTGCACTCACTGCTACAGGCCCCTCCTCCACTGTGCTGTGCACTCACTGCTACAGGACCCCTCCTCCACTGTGCTGTGCACTAAGCAGGAAGCCCGGGCCCCTCCTCCACTGTGCTATGCACTCACTGCTACAGGCCCCTCCTCCACTGTGCTGTGCACTCACTGCTACAGGACCCCTCCTCCACTGTGCTGTGCACTCACTGCTACAGGCCCCCTCCTCCACTGTGCTGTGCACTAAGCAGGAAGCCCGGGCCCCTCCTCCACTGTGCTGTGCACTCACTGCTACAGGCCCCTCCTCCACTGTGCTGTGCACTCACTGCTACAGGCCCCTCCTCCACTGTGCTGTGCACTCACTGCTACAGGACCCCTCCTCCACTGTGCTGTGCACTCACTGCTACAGGACCCCTCCTCCACTGTGCTGTGCACTAAGCAGGAAGCCCGGGCCCCTCCTCCACTGTACTGTGCACTCACTGCTACAGGCCCCTCCTCCACTGTGCTGTGCACTCACTGCTACAGGCCCCTCCTCCACTGTGATGTGCACTCACTGCTACAGGACCCCTCCTCCACTGTGCTGTGCACTATGCAGGAAGCCCGGGCCCCTCCTCCACTGTGCTGTGCACTAAGCAGGAAGCCCAGGCCCCCTGCTCCACTGTGCTGTGCACTATGCAGGAAGCCCGGGCCCCTGCTCCACTGTGCTGTGCACTCATGGCTACAGGCCCCACCTCCACTGTGCTGTGCACTAAGCAGGAAGCCCAGGCCCCCTCCTCCACTGTGCTGTGCACTAAGCAGGAAGCCCAGGCCCCCTGCTCCATTATGCTGTGCACTAAGCAGGAAGCCCAGGCCCCCTGCTCCACTGTGCTGTGCACTATGCAGGAAGCCCAGGCCCCTCCTCCACTGTGCTGTGCACTATGCAGGAAGCCCAGGCCCCCTCCTCCACTGTGCTGTGCACTAAGCAGGAAGCCCAGGCCCCCTGCTCCATTATGCTGTGCACTAAGCAGGAACCCCGGGCCCCCTCCTCCACTGTGCTGTGCACTAAGCAGGAAGCCCAGGCCCCTCCTCCACTGTGCTGTGCACTAAGCAGGAAGCCCAGGCCCCTCCTCCACTGTGCTGTGCACTCATGGCTACAGGCCCCTCCTCTATTGTGCTGTGCACTAAGCAGGAAGCCCAGGCCCCTCCTCCACTGTGCTGTGCACTCACTGCTACAGGCCCCTGTGGCACAGCAGGCCCATGCTGGAGGAAAGGCACACTTCTCCACTTCTCCAAGGGGAAGACAAGAGGTGAGAGGAGTGAACATCCAATGTTCTGACTGTGGTGGGGTGGGGCTGCCCGAGGGACTGGTTTGTATCCTCGTCTGGATCTAAATGCTGATGGTAAAACGCTGCAGGTCATCAGACAACAGGAATAAAAACCATGAACAACCGTGGTCAAGCAGCAGATCTTCAGTATCGCACAGAGACACACACTGGAGCGCTGCACAGAAACCGGTGACTATGTGCAAGCACGGGGGAGGCCCACCCAGAAAGGGCGTCAGAAGTCTCCAGGATCTCCAGCAGGATTCTCTACACAAACCCACAGCGCGAGGTCTGGAAGCAGTGCCAATTTCCCAACCACTATAGACAAACATGGCCGAATCAAAGAACCGCCTAGACATCTCGTAACTGATACACACATTACGAAAGAACTGAAGCACGTTCGTAAAGGCGATCGACAAGTGACAGAAGAGCACAATCGACAAGTGACAGAAGAGCACAAAGGGAACAATGTCACTCCACCAAGAAGCGAATGCAGGAAGAAAATGAGAAAGTCAACAAGAAGCTACAGTATCAAACAAGATCAGCTTCTGAAGACACAGCAGCTGTGCTGGAAAGCGCCCAGAGGGACCCAACAGCAGTCCCGACCAGGTGGAAGACAGAATCGGGACTTCAGGAAAGAACTGCACAATTACTGTGGTAGGGAAAAGACAAAGAAAAGCGAGGAGTCCCTGAGAGATTTAGGGGACTTGACAAAGCAGAATGGTCTTTGTTTTATGGAATTTACGTAATGGGAATAGGGTAATGGGACAGACAGCTGTGTGGAGTATCAGCCAAGGGGTTCCCAAGTAGAAGAAAAGTGCAACTACACATTTAAGACACGAACGGACTCAAGCTAGGATAAAACTGAAGGGAGCGACACGGAGACCCATCATAATGAAACGTCCAGGCGACCATCGTAATGAAACGTCCAGGAGACCATCGTGATCAAACTGCCCAAAGTCACAGCAAACGGGGGCTCCAGAAAGCAACAAGAGCAGAGCAAACCGTCACACACGAGGCAGCTCCTGCCAGTTTCCTAGGAGAGACCTGGAGGCCGCGAGTCCACGGAAGGACGTGTTGCAAGTGCTGAGAGGGAAAGAAAACCCTGCTAACCAGGATCACTACACCCAGCCAAACGCACGGGAAGTGAAGCTTTCTCAGATAATCCAAAGCTGAGGGAGCTGTGGTCCCGAGAGACGACAAAGACAGTCCCTCAAACTAAGGTGAAAAGATAAATCATGAAAATATAAAGACAAAGTCAAATATACATTCCTGGGCATTGTAATGCAAGTGGGAGAATCACTTTTACCTATGGTATGGGATTTAAAAAACAGAAGCATGAAAAGAAACAGTCTATGTTAATAAATATGCAATACTGTAAAAGTACCTTCTGTGATCAGTAACAAAGTTGGGGATGGGATCCAAACATAAAGAAGTAGTTTTTACATGCAACTGAAATTAAGTATTTATTAGTGTAAAGTTTATTGCTATAACCTTAAGATATTTAATGCAATTGCACTGGAAATCACCAAGAGAACATAACAACAACATACACAAAGCGAAATAAGAAAGGAATCAAAACATATCATCTAAAAATCAATAAAGCATGATGGAAGACAGCACGAGACAAAAGGAGGGACAAAAAGCCACAAGACAGAAAATTAGCAAAAAGGCACTAGCAATTCCTTCTCATCAGTGACTGTTTTAAATGTGGATGGATTAAGTACAACAATTAGAAGGCAGGGATTGGTTGAATGAATAGAAAACACACTAAGAATAATATGTTGTCTGCAGGAGACCCACTTTAGAGCAGTGGCCACACATTGACTAAAAGTCAAAGGAAGGAAAAGAACATTCTTCCAGACAGGAAGCTGGCGTGAGAAGGGGTGGCCTTTGTCTCTCAGATAAAATCAACATTAGACAAAAATGTCACGACAGACAAAGAAGGCCGTTATATAATATCAAAAGGGTCAACTCAGGAGGAATTGTGCACACACTTAGGATGATAAATTTAGTGTTATATGCGCTAACTAAAAAAGGAGGAGAAATGCACAGTAGATCTAGGGCCAGAGCTACAATCCAGATACGATCCAGGTACATTCCCTGTGCCTTCTCCAGCCCGGCTCAGCCTACATCCCAATGCAACTCTGCTGCGCACCTCTGCCCTGTGCTTTCGCGTGAGTTGCTTAGTGTTAGTGACCACAGATCCCCAAGAACTCATGGCAACTGAAGTGTCAATGAATCCAGGCACCACGTGCATCTGCAGAGAATCAAAGCAGGTAACGACTATGCAAAGATCAAAACTGTTCACTCATCAGTTGCGCCAGCATTTTTTCAAGTGGGAAATCAGAAACAAGGCAGGATGCCAGCTGTGCTTGATGCGTTCTAAGCCCTTCTCTCGACGGGGCACCGTCCCCTGAGAAGTAGCTCAGGGGAAGGAGTCAGCAAGCCCTTGCCATTCACCGGGGCCTGTGGGGGGCTCCACATTTCAGAATTATGAACCATCCCAGTAGGGTTGAAGGCCACAGAGACCAACTCACAGGACAGAGGGAGCCTGTTGCAAAGGAAGCCCAGGAGTGACCAGTGCTAAGAAAACAGCAGGGGAGGTGGAGAGAACACCCAGAGCATGTTCTCCGGGAGAACGCTACTGCAGGACAGCTGGAGCAGTCTCGAAGAGTCGGGCGTTCCAGGAGGCACACAGACGTGGGAGATGCTGTGGGCCGCGCGCTGGGGAAAGCGTTTGTGTGAAGGCGCAGATCCAGCAAGTGCGTCTGGTGGAGTCGGTTTTGAGGGAGACGGTGACTCCTGTGCCATGTTATGCACAGATGTGAAGGTTGCGTGATACTGCACCCCTGGACGATTTTTAGCAGGATACGACTGATCAAAGCTGCGTTTTGGGATAAATCTGTGCATGCAGCTGTATTGACAAAAGGAAGATACAGACCACCAGAAAATTATGGTGGGGAGTGTGGCACAGTGGTTAGGAAGCCATTTCGCGTACAGCCCGCCCTGGGGTGCTGGGTTCGCGTCCCGACTTCACTCCCGACCCAGGTTTTTGCTGATGTACCTGAGGGGTCGGTGAGGGCTCAGGCATCGGCACTCCCAGACGGAGTCAGCCCCTGGTTTCAGCCTGGCGCAGCCTTGGCTGCTGCAGGCATTCGGGGAGCTTGTGCAGCTCTAGCTCTGCTGTGCTCCCTCTCTGCCTCTGCCTTCCAAATAAAACAACAATAAATAGATAAAAATTACAGAAAAAGCCCCAAACGTGAGCCACTAAGCACGTAATAAAAAAAAAAAAAGGAAGGAAGGAGGAAAGAAAGAAAGAAAGAAAGAAAGACCTCCTGTAGTTCATTCGAATGATAACATTTGGGGGAGAGAAGTTTTATAATAAAAACACACAAGGGACTTCACCAGGGAGTGTCAACGGGCCTGCTGCTAACTGTGTCCCTCTTAGAACTGTGATAAAAGCCTCCAAGGCCAGGAAGCTTTGATGCCATGTCCACTGGTCACACCAGCAGGAACAGACAGGCTGGGGAAGGAAGTGCAGGGAGCCCGAAGCGGCCCTGTCGTGTGCCCACTCTGCAAGTGGCGTCTTGTTTGGACACACAGGGTTTCTCACCACCCGCCTCACCCTGCTGGCAGTCCTGGGCCCACTCCTCTGTGTCCAGACCCTCGATCCTGGACTGGGGAGGACTAAGGCTCTCACACATGATTACATGGTGCTGGGCTAAGTCACAGAGCTATGAGTCCTCATTTCTTTCATTTTAGCATCTTTCCTCCCTACTTCCCATGAAAAATTCACAAGATCTGCTACAGAACAGAGAATTCTTTTGAATTTTCACATCCAAGAGAGGGATTTGGTAGCATAACATCATGGATTCTAAAGCCAGCAAGAATCTCCTGAAACCAAATGAATTATTTAATAAAACAGAAAAACATAATTTTGAAAAGACCACAGTTTATCAAAAATACACTTCTGCATGTAGGTCGCTCTTGAAATATGTTCTTTGTAATTCCAACCCTTTAGAGTTACCCATAAAGGACGTGCATGCGTGCGGATCTTGCCATTTTATGCTGCAAAAATACTTGTATACACTGTTCCTACATTTGGGCTTAGAAGCCACGTGAATCCGGTGAATTTGGATTTTCCGTGGCGTGCTCACATTTTCCCTCACAGACTGGACCCACCGAGCAGCACAATACTCAGTGACGGTGAACTTACTCACCACGTAATCTAGGAAATCCTCCCGAGAGCTGCGCTGCCCCGTGAGGCCAGCTCCTCACCATCCTCAGAACACTGGAGTCCGCCAATGCCCTGAACTAGCCGGTCCTGCGAAGGTTCTTCCACAACCCCACCCACCCCACCTTCACCCGCTCTGCAACGTCAGCCACAGAGGGAGGCGATTCCGGGCTGGCATTACTACCACCGACAGAGCTAAGACAGAGCTCACGACCGGATACAGACAGGCGACGGGGGCAAAGGACCTCTGAGAGCTCATCAACAAATGTCATTCAGCCCAGGATTTAAATGTTGAATCACAGGACCCAGTGACAACCAGAGCCCAGGCATTCGGATGTTCACGAGATGAGCTCTGAGTAAAGTTCCTAGTTTCTCTACTGCACCTCCACAAGAGACAGCTGTGGGAGTTCTGAGACAGCCGAGCCCCTTTGGGAGGTCTGCAGGGTTTACGGAGATGTCAGCGTTCTAAGTCACCTCTGGGAGCACACAACTCTCCACCCAGACACGGGCACCTGTCACCTCCTTCCATCACTTCCTCTCCACCTCCATCAGACTGTCAGCTCTACGCGCCGCGTGCCACTCCGCGCTGCGTCTGCGGCTGTGCCTGCCAATCCAAGTCCCACAGCGCCTGTGGGCCTAGTGGCAGGGCTGCCTGGGGCTGGGATCCCCTGCCCCTTGCAGCAGGTGTCTGCTCAGTAGCTGATGAGGTCACATGATGCCACGGTGCCACTTCCTCTTTTCTGGTGTGTCCACTGCTCTTTGTAATGCAGACATTGTTATTTTTGGAGTTCATGACTGTCTCTCCAGACAGGCTCTGGACACTCACTGCTGTGTGAGTTGGGAGCCCACACGGACTCCATCTGAAATACGTCTGTGGTTCTGGAAGTAGTCAGAACGCAGTAGGGAATGAGGGACACCTGAATAATGACCAGTGCTCACGAGAGCAATCTTTATAGGACACAGAGATGTTTGCTCTCCCAACTATGGCGTTCAAAGAAGTTCTCAGGAGATATTTTGAAACGAAAACACACCATCCTAGGAGTCAGCTAACGATTCGTATAGGGGTGAGTAGAAGGGGGTCTTGGCCTGAGCTTCCCCACACCGCTCAGTGGAGGCTCCCTTGTGGGTGGCTACTCTGCAGGAGAGCCCGAGCTGTCAGCCCTGTGTGAGCATGTCCAGGACACACCATGGTTCCATGCTGTCTGCCCCTCCGTCATGCCTGCCACTCGAGGTGAGAACCCCCACTCGTGTTATTCCTGGGACAAAGCACCACTAGGACATACACTGATAAGGGCTATTGTAACTGTTAGGGCTCACAGAAGTTGCCAATATTCAGTTATGGCGACATCCTAGCAAAGACGTGCAGCACTACCCAAAGACAGCATGTTTCCCAGAATTAGTCAGCATTCTGAGTGCTGTTTCCTTGATTTCATTTTTGAAAAGCAGAGAGAGACAGAGACACACAGGCAGACAAGATCTCCCATCTGCTGGGCCGTTCCCCAGATGCTCACAACAGAGAATGTTGGGCCAGGTCAGGCAGTGAATCCGGGTCCCCCGCACGCTGCCAGCAGCCTGGAGTTGGGGGGGGAAGCTGGGAATCAAAGCTGGCCCTCCACTAAGAGAGGTGCTGTCAGTGCACAAGTGAAATGTAGCTCACACTTGATCCCTGCAGAGACGCTTGAAGGAGTGCACTTCAAAACCACATCCGCATGAACACGACTCTGATGGGAGTCCCTGCCTGGTTTAATCAGCGGCTTAGCTGCCTGCGGATACTATCGAGTGAAGTATATGAGGTTCCAATGTTATATACACACATCCGTCAGATAAACGTCACTCTCACCCTCAACATTTCCCTGACAATCTTTTTGGGAGAGTATCTCTTGCAAACGGAAAGTACATTTTAGGATATAGAGCAAGGTTATAGTTCACCTCTTAACTAATCATCATGTATTTTTTAAAAAAGAGAATTAATGTAAATCTGACTTTTTCTTTTTTTTTTTTCATTTTGTTGCCAGAAAATTCAAAGCTAAATTTAATACCTAATAAAATGATTCTTTTCATCTAGGGTGATTAATACATTTATATATTTCTCTTCAGTTGGACTGCTTTAAAAATTTTTAAGAAAATATTTTCCTTGTTGTAAGCTTTTTTTAAAAATTCTGTTACATCAAACATTTGGAGAGAAGATAGATTACTAATACTTTTTTTAAGGTAGACAATCTTATTTTCTTAATTTGAGTGACGTCTTATTCATTTATAATGCTAATTTTTCCGTATACATCTAACAATGACAAATAAATAAAACAAAGACTTACTCATGTACAATATGATTTGTACTTTTACATGACATATTAATAACCCTGTGTCACAGGAGTCTCTACATTGGTAACTGTAAAAAATAAGAGCCCAAGTCGAATCAGTTCTAAAGGCAAAACATTTTTATTTTATAATGATCAATAATTTAACTAATAAAATAAAATTATATTAAACTTCCTTTTATGCTGATTCTGGAAAATAATCCTAAATTAATACCATGCTATTTAGGAATAACATCCACTTAAGATCATCAAAGAGCTGCTACATTAAGTCTCTTCTAGTTTACCATTTTTTTCTCAAAGTATCTCCAGTTTTATTCTTCTCACAGTAAACACAAATCACTGGTTCCTAGCACACTGTAAAAATGACTGCGATATGCGTTTCTCCGGCTCTCCCCAAGAAGGGTCACTGCCATCGCTCACGCGTCTAAAGCTCCGTCCCCTCTTGGAATCTTCGTGCCTTAGACGTGCAGCACGGCTGCCAACTGCCTGGGGACCAGTGCTGGGCTCCTGGTTAGGAAGCATCACCGACTTCTGCCTAGCTAAGGTAGGACATACTTCTGTGTGGTTATCACAGAACAGCAGGTTTCTGTTTTGCAGAGTATTTGAAATTCATTCTGCACAATAGCTTATCTGTGTACTTGCTCCCAGAGCAAGTGTGGAATGTCTTGGCTCAGTAGTGAATGTTGATCAGGAAAACACCTGCTAGGAAAGGCACGGAACAAAAGCATCTGCAGGGAGCGTCTGCAGGTGCTGTCTGACTCCAGGCCATAGGTGAGCACCAGGAGGGCTACACCAGTTGTAGCTGCATTTGGCTTGAGGCAAAAACACACTGATGGGGTTTATGACATCGATTTTGGATAGATTCCATTAGACAGTGTCAGAAGGCTCATTGCAGGCCTGCAGCTCAAATGTCTTCTAACTTAGTGATGCAGAAATTTGAATAAGCTCAGTCACAGTAGCAGTTGAGTTTACTAAACAAGGCTTAAAAATGAAATATCTGACTGCGAAACAAGCGCGGCTCTATCTAAAAACCAGAGTAAGTTGTTTGTAAGCAATCTCTAAATTTTCAATTTGAAATGTACACAAAATTTAATTCTGTAATCTATCTGAATACCTCTGACTTTTTACATGTTGAATGAAGAGTGTAACACTCATCACTCATTTGAAGTCTGTGAGACGGATGATAAATAGAAAACTGCGTTAACAATAAGCACTCAAGAAGCACGTCTCAAGAATTAACCTAAAAACTAGTTTCAGTATTCACGTGACTATCCTTGAACGAGTGCATTTTTAAAATCCTTAAAACCCCAGGAGCAATTGTAAAACCCCTAAATTAAAAAATAATCTTGAACTAGAGCCACTTTAAAATCTCATCCACTTGAGATATACAAAGCGGCAAAACAAAGTATCTCCTCACTAACAACAAGACAAAGCTCAACTCTGTCAACCTTTCGTCTACGGCCATACCACCCTGAACGCGTCCGATCTTGTCCGACATCAACCTTTCAGAACCCACCGGGGCCCCGGGCTCAGACACCCTTGTGGCCTCAACTCTGAGACAAGCCCCTCCAGCGAGAAACAGGACACGGGGCGTGTCTGTGGCAGAGCACAGGAGACAGGGGCCAGGAGCACACGCCAGCCCAATGCCAGCAAAGTGCTGAAGGCCAAGGGGGTCTCGGAGGCTCAGGAGTCTGATGCAGGGGCTTTCTCTCCCTCCCAAGGGTTCCAGGAAGAGGAGCTGGGAGCCTGCCCTCTCGCTAGAGCAGCGCTGTGTGCACAGCAGCAGGGAGGGACACTTCCTTACGCCTTCACTCTCAGGAAGCACACGCCTGGATCCACTGGGGACGGCTGCAAAAGCTGTGACTTGGCGCCAGGCCAAGGTGAAGTGCAGCTTGGAAAAGGACAGAGAATCACGTGCGCATCTGAGACCAGGCAGCAAAGAAAACGGAAATCCGATACAGCTTCAAGACGGAGGCTTCCCAGCCCCAGGGACCGGCAGGGAACTCCCTTCTCAGAAGGCCGAGAAATCTCTACCTGAAGTGCAGGTGCACAGGGCCTGGCTTAGGCAGGGAAGGACTCACTGGCTTCAGTGTGTGCGCACTGCAGAGGGGCAAGCAACAGACCTCTGCTCCTGGGAGAAGGATTTGGAGGGATACTGGCTTTGGGAAAGGTGTCCAGGGTGACAGAAAGCTGGCAGCCAAGTCCTAACGCTGAGCTCCCCAGACTAAGCAGAGGGCACCTCCACACCAGAGGAATCTGAACCCTGGGATGTGCTGAAAGTCACCATAGCAATGGCAGAGCTCAGCCCCAGCAGGGCTCCTGACTGGCTGGAGCCCACAGCCAAGCAACAGAGGTGCAAACAAGCTCAGGTCTAAATGGAGTCAGCAGGGGTCTCTCCAGTTCTACTCACAGCTTCAGGGAGAGGTTAGCAGACACACAGAACAGCAAGAGAAGGAAACTCTGCCCAGATGCAGAGCAAGGAACACAAGCAAACTTACAGCATATATGTGCACTGGAAACATCACGCACGGCTATTATGGTAACTACAGAAACCACAAAATAATCTGGTGGAAAAGATCCATGATTTATACCTGAGGAGAGGGCAGAGGGGATCACTATGAGAAAGAGTAAAGTAAATTCTAGAAGGAAAAAGCCCACAAAATCAGAAAAGAAAATTCTTTCCATGGTTCTTTAGTAGACTTATAGTTGGGGAAGAAAGAGTAATAGCACTTACACAAACTCTAACAGAAAAAGAAAGGAATGAATAAAACAGAACTGACCGTATAAGAACCATGAAATAACAGGAAACAGTCTGACATCCATGAAAATGGAGTTTTGGAAGAATCAGAAAAAGAGAATAGGACAAAACATTTTGTATAATAAAAAAGACAAGAAATTTCCTCAAATAAAAATTATCAAACCATAAAATGCAGAATATCAGCTTACTCAGGCAGAATTAATGTCATACATGGTCATATCTATGCATCTACACACACACACAATCTGTACACACACAGTCTATACACACACAATCTATACACACACAGTCCATCTATACATATACATCCATATTTACACATAAATACACCTACACACAGAATCCACCTGCACACATACATTCATCTATGTGCACACACATAATCCACCTACACAAACACACACAACCTTCAACACAGATACATACACCTACACACACACAATCCACCTACCCACACACATAATCCACATACACATACACACACAACCTTCAACACGGATGCATACACTTACACACACACAATCCACCTACCCACACACATAATCCACCTACACATACACACACAACCTTCAACACAGATACATATACCTACACACACACAATCCACCTACACACATACACATCCATCTACACACATCCATACACCTACACACATACCTAAACATATCCCTACACAAAGTCAATCCCCATGAAGATAAAAGCTAAGGTGATAATGTTAGGATGGAGCCAGTGACTTCTTTTTTTTAAACCTTTACTTACTAAATATAAATTCTGAAACTATAACTTCTGGATTATAGTAACTTTTCTCCCATCCTTTTCACCTGCAACCATCCCATCTCCTGCTCCCTCTCCCATCCCATTCTTCATCAAGATTCATTCTCAGTTATCTTTATATACAGAAGATCAATTTAGTATATACTAAGTAAAGATTTCAACAGTTTTCACCCACACAGAGCATGAATTACTGTGTGAGTACTAGTTTTACCATTAATTCGCATATACAACACATTAAGGACAGAGATCCTACATGGGGAGCAAGTGCACAGTGACTCCCATTGTTGATTTAACAATTGACACTCTAATTTATGACATCAGGCTTATCATGAGCTGCCAAGGCTATGGAAGCCTTTTGAGTTCACAAACTCTGACCTTATTTAGACAAGGCCATGATCAAAGTGGAAGTTCTCCCCTCCCTTCAGAGAAAAGTACCTCCTTCTTTGGTGGTCTGTTATTTCCACTGGGATCTCACTCACAGAGATCTTTCATTTAGGTCTTTTTTTCGTGCCACAGTGTCTTGGCTTTCCATTCCTGAAATACTCTCATGAGCTTTTTAGCCAAATTAGAATGCTTAAGGGCTGATTCTGAGGCCAGAGTTCTGTTTAGGACATCTGCTATTCTATGACTCTGCTGTGTATTCCACTTCCCGTGTTGGATCATTCTCTCCTTTTTAATTCGATCAGTTGTTAGTAGCAGACAATAGTCTTGTTTATGTAATCCCTTTGACACGTATTCCTATCTTTTTGATCAACTATGAACTGAAACTGATCACTTGGACTGGTGAGATGGCATTGGTACACGCCACTTTGATGGGATTGAATTGGAATCCCCTGGCACTTTTCTAGCTCTACCATTAGGGGCAAGTCCGAGTGAGCATGTGCTGAACTGTACATCTCCTCCCTCTATTATTCCCACTCTTATATTTAACAAGGATCACTTTTCAGTTAACTTTAAACATGTAAAAATAATTGTGTGTTAATTACAGAGTTCAACAAATAGTAATAGCTAGAACAAAAAAAAATACTAAAAGGGATAAAGTATTAAGTTGTTCCTCGACAGTCAGGACGAGGGCTGATCAAGTCACTGTTCCACATATTGTCCCTTTCACTTCAACAGGTTTCCTTTTTGGTGCTCAGTTAGTTCTCACCGATCACGGAGAACATACTATATTTGTCCCTTTGGGACTGGCTTAATTCACTCAGCATGATGTTTTCCAGATTCCTCCATTTTGTTGCAAATGACCAGATTTCATTGTTTTTGACTGCTGTATAGTATTCTATAGAGTACATATCCCATAATTTATTTATCCAGTCTCCTGTTGATGGGCATTTAGGTTGATTCCAGGTCTTAGCTATTGTGAATTGAGCTGCAATAAACATGAATGTGCAGACAGCTTTTTTGTTTGCCAATTTAATTTCCTTTGGGTAAATTCCAAGGAGTGGGATGGCTGGGTTGAATGGTAGGGTTATATTCAGGTTTCTGAGGAATCTCCAGACTGACTTCCATAGTGGCTTTACCAGTTTGCATTCCCACCAACAGTGGATTAGTGTCCCCTTTTCCTCACACCCTCACCAGCATCTGTTGTTAGTTGATTTATGTATGTAAGCCACTCTAACTGGGGTGAGGTGAAACCTCATCGTGGTTTTGATTTCCATTTCTCTGATGGCTGGTGATCTTGAACATTTTTTCATGATCTGTTGGCCATTTGGATTTCCTCTTTTGAAAAATATCTATTTAGGCTCTTGGCCCATCTCTTAAGTGGCCTGTTTGTTTTGTTGTTGCTGAACTCTTTGTACATTCTGGTTATTAATCCTTTATCCGTTGCATAATTTGCAACTATTTTTCCTATTCTGTCGGTTGCCTCTTCACATTCCTGACTGTTTCTTTTGCAGTACAGAAACTTCTCAATTTGATGCAATCCCAAATGTCAATTCTGGCTTTTACTGCCTGTGCCTCCAGGGTCTTTTAAAGAAGTCTTTGCCTAGGCCTATATGTTGCAGGATTTCTCCAATGTACTCTAATGATTTGATGGTGTTGGGTCATAGGTTTACATCTTTAATCCATGCTGAGTGGATTTTTGTGTAAGGTGTAAGGTAAGGGTCTTGCTTCATGCTTCTGCACGTGGAAATCCAGTTTTCCCAGCACCATTTGTTGAATAGACTTTCCTTGCTCCAGGAATTGATTTTAGATCCTTGATCAAATATAAGTTGGCTGCAGATGTTTGGATAGATTTCCGGAGTTTCTATTTTGTCCATTAGTCTGTCAATTTATTTCTGTACCAGTACCAGGATGTTTTGATAACTACTGCCCTGTAGTATGTCCTGAAATCTGGTATTGTGATGCCTCTGGCTTTGTTTCTGTTGTACAAGATTGCTTTAGCTATACGAGTTCTCCTGTGCCTCCATATGAATTTCAGCATCATTTTTTCAAGATCTGAGAGGAATGTCTTTGGTATCTTGATTGGTATTGCATTGAACCTAGAAATTGCTTTTGAGAGAATGGACATCTTGATGACATTGATTCTTCCAATCCATGAGCATGGACGATTATTCCATTTTTTGGTATCCTCTTCTATTTCTTTCTTTAAGGTTTTGTAATTTTCATCGTAGAGATCTTTAACATCTGTGGTTAAGTTTATTCCAAGGTATTTGATTGTTTTTGAAGCTATTATGAATGGGGTTGATCTTAGGAGTTCTTCCTCAGCTGTGGCATTGCCTGTGTATACAAAGGCTGTTGATTTTTTTGCATTGATTTTATATCCTGCTACTTTGCCAAACTCTTCTATGAGTTCCAATAGTCTCTTAGTAGAGTTCTTTGGGTCCCCTAAATAAAGAATCATGTCATCTGCAAAGAGGGATAGTTTGAGTTCTTCCTTCCCAATTTGTATCTCTTTAATTTTTTTTTTCTTGCCTGATGGCTCTGGCTAAAACTTCCAGTATTACATTGAATAGCAATGGTGAGAGTGGGCATCCCTGTCTGGTACCAGATCTCAGTGGAAATGTTTCCAATTTTTCCCATATAACACGATGCTGGCCGTGGGTTTTTCATAAATTACCTTGATTGTGTTGAGAAATGTTCCTTCTATACCCAATTTGCTTAGAGTTTTCATCAGGAAAGGGTGTTGTATTTTATCAAATGCTTTCTCTGAATCTATTGAGGTAATCATATGGGTTTTTTTCTGCAGTTTTTTTTTAATGTGGGGCATCACATTGATTGATTTGCGAATGTTGAACCATCCTTTCATACCAGAGATAAATCCTACTTGGTCTTGGTGGACGATCTTTCTGATGTGTTGTTGCATTCTACTGGCCAGAATTTTATTGAGGATTTTTGCATCTATGTTCATCAGGGATATTGGTCTGCAATTCTTTCTCTGCTGCATCTTCTTCAGGTTTAGGAATTAAGGTGATGCTGGCTTCATAGAAAGAATTTGGGAGGATTTCCTCTCTTTCAATTGTTCTGAATAGTTTGAGAAGAATTGGAATTAGTTCTTCTTTAAATGTCTGGTAGAATTCAGCATTGAATCCATCTAGTCTTGGGCTTTTCTTTGTTGGGAGGGCCTTTATTACTGTTTCAATTTCTTTTTCAATTATGGGTCTGTTTGTTTTCTATGTCTTCATGGTTGAATTTAGGTAGGTTGTATGTGTCCAGGAATCTATCGATTTCTGATAGGTTTCCCTGTTTGCTGGCATACAAATCTTTACAGTAATTTTTGATGACTCTTTTTATTTCTGTGGTGTCTGTTGTTACATTCCTTTTTGACCTCTGATTTTATTGATTTGGGTCTTTTCTCTGTCCTTTTTTGGTTAGTTGGGCCAATGGTTTATCAATTTTGTTTATTTTTTCAAAAAGCCAGCTCCTCATTTGACTGATTTTTTGTAATTTTTTTGGATTCAATTCTGTTGATTTCTTCTCTAATTTTAATTCTTTCTCTTCTCCTACTAGTTTTGGGTCTGGCTTGCTGAAGATTTTCTAGATCCTTTAGATGCATTGAAAGCTCATTTATTTGGTTCCTTTCCAATATTTTGATGTAGGCACCTATTGCTATAAACTTTCCTCTTAACACTGCTTTTGCTGTATCCCATAAGTTTGATATTTTGTGTTGTTATCCTCATTTGCTTCCATAATGTTTTTGATTTCTCTTCTGATTTCTTCCCTGGCCCCCTGTTCATTCAGGAGCATATTGTTCAGTCTCCATGTGTTTGCATATGCTGTAGGGATCCCTGAGTTGCTGATTTCCAGCTTCATTCCATTGTGGTCTGAGAAGGTGCATGGTAAGATTTCGGTTCTTCTAAATGCTGAGACTTGCCTTATGGCCTATTATGTGGTCAATCCTAGAGAAAGTTCCAGGTACTGCTGAGAAGAATGTGTGTTCTTCAAGTGTAGGATAAAAAGTGCTGTAGATATCTGTTAGATCCATTCAGTCTATAGTGTCAATTAAATCTCATGTTTCCTTGTTGATTCTCTGCCTGGTTGATCTGTACATTGCTGAAAGCGGCGTACTGAAGTCCCCCAATACTATTGTATTGGAATCTAAGTCTCCCTTTAAGTCCCTTAACATATCTTTTAAATAAACCGGTGCCCTGTAATTAGGTGCATATACGTTTATAACAGTTACATCTTCCTGTAGAATTGATCCCTTAATCGTTATATAGTGCTCCTCTTTGTCTCTCTTAACAGTTTTTGTGTTAAAGTTTATTTTGTCTGATATTTAGATGGCTATGCCAGCTCTTTTTTGGTTTCTGTTGGCATAGAATATCTTTTTCCAATCTTTCACTTTCAGTCTGCATGCACCTTTGTTGGAAAGATGTGTTTCTTGTAAGAAGCAAATAGATGGGTTTTGTTATTTAATCAATTCAGCCAGTCTGTGTCTTTTAACTGGAGAGTTGAGGCCATTAACTTTCAATGTGACTATTGATAAGTAGTACTTTGCCCTGCCATTTTCCCAAAGGTATTTCTTTCTTTCTTTCTTTCTTTCTTTCTTTCTTTCTTTCTTTCTTTCTTTCTTTCTTTCTTTCTTTTTTTTTTTTTGACAGGCAGAGTGGAAAATGAGAGAGAGAGAGACAAAGACAGAGAGAAAGGTCTTCCTTGGTTGTTGGTTCACTCCCCAGATGGCCGCCACAGCCAAACACTACGGCCGGCGCACTGCGCTGATCCAAAGCCAGGAGCCAGGTGCTTCTCCTGGTCTCCCATGGGGTGCAGGGCCCAAGCACTTGGGCCATCCTCCACTGCACTCCTGGGCCACAGCAGAGAGCTGGCCTGGAAGAGGGGCAACTGGGACAGAATCTGGCACCCCAACCGGGACTAGAACCCGGTGTGCTTGCACCGCAAGGTGGAGGATTAGCCTATTGAGCCGCAGCGCCAGCCCAAAGGTATTTCTAATATATGCTTTGAACTTCCTGTGATCTTTTACTGGGAGGTTTTCTTCCTTTACCTTCTTTCATACTGATGACTGTGTTTCTGTGTGTAGCACATCTTTAAGCATCTTTTGCAGGGCTGAATGAGTGGTCACAAAATCTTTCGATTTCTGTTCGCTATGAAAGGTCTTTATTTCACCTTCATTCACAAAATGAGAGCTTTGCAGAATATAATATTCTGGGCTGGCAGCTTTTCTCTCTTAGTACCTGGGCTATGTCTCGCCATTCCCTCCTAGCCTGTAGGGTTTCTGATGAGAAGACTGCTGTGAGTCTAATTGGAGACCCTCTGACAGTAATCAGAAGTTTTTCTCTTGCACATTTTAGAATCTTTTCTTCATGTTTCATTGTGGTGAGTTTGGTTACAATGTGTCATGGTTAGGATCTCTTCTGGTCATGTTTATTGGGATTTCTGTGTGCTTTCTGTACTTGGATGTCTCTTTCTTTCTCTAAAACTGGGAAGTTTTCTGCTAGTATTTCACTAAAAAGGCCTTCTAATCCTTTCTCCCTCCCCATGCCTTCAGGAACTCCTAGTTGAATGATGGTTTTGTAAATAGTATCCTGTAGATTCCCAACAATATTTTTCGATTTCCAATTTCCTCTTCTTGTTGTGGTTTGATTGTATACTTCCCTGTGCTCTGTATTCTAAGTCTAATATTCTCTCTTTTGCTTCACTGATTCTGTTTTTAAGGCTCTCAACTGTGTTTTTTATTTGTTCTATTGAATGTCTCATTTCATTTTGATTTCTCAACATCTGAACTTCATGTTCTATTAAATTCCTCATTTCATTTTGATTCCTCCTTAAGATTCCGTTTTCATGAGAGATCTTCTTTCACGTCCTGCATGGAGCTCAGCAGCTCATGCATCTGTTTTTGAATACTTCAAATATTCTTATCATGAATTTTTGAGTTTCATTTGTTGCCTTTCTCCTATCTGGTCATCTTCATAATCTTGTATTGAAGTGTCATGTTCTTCGGGGGAGCATCATGTTGTCTTCCTTGTTCTTGTTTCCTCACTTGTTGCGTTTGTTGTTTGGCCTTTGTGGAGATACACGTTGTTTTTTTTTTTCCCCGCTGTGGCAGCTTTTCTCATTGTCCCAGGACTCTGAGATAAGTGGACTGCCTGCTTTCAGTGAATCTCCAGAGGCTTGTGCTGGGTGTGGCCAGAGAGCTCTGTTCAGTTCTTCAGGGTTAAGGGTGTGCCTAAGGTGACACACCAGGTTTGGCGTGGTAAATCTTCTCTCTTTTTCTAATCAGAAGGGAAGTAAATCTGCTCAGCTGAGCTCTTCTCCTCGATGGTGATCAGTGCCTGAGCGCTAGCCCCTGTGGGTATAATATTCGTCTGCTCTGTCCCAAAAACCACACAAAGTATCTGTGCAGTCCTCAGTGTAAGCTCAGATTCCCCTGAATGTCTCTCACTGGATAGTCAGGGCCGCCCAACTTGTGGTGTCTTCCATCGAGACTACTCGTGTCTCAGCTACACCATGAGTTCTCCCACACACCCTCAGTTCTTTTTTTTTCCACAGTCCCAGTTCATAGCTCCACACATTCACTAGGTCTTAGTCTCCTGTTACTGCTCCCCACCAGAGTCAGGTTTTTCTACTTGGCTGATTGCCGGGCGCAGTCCCTAGCTGGCATAGCTGTTACATATGTCCAAAATGGCACCTGCTCTGTCAGCTCCTATGTCTTTGTGAGTGGAGAGAGAATCGTGTCCTTACCACCCCTTTTATTTTCTCTCTTCCTGTTAGGCTGGTGTACTTTCCCGCACGGGGATTCAAGCTTCGTTCCCTCTAGGCTCTTCCTGCTGCTTTTCTGCCAGTGTCTCGGGCTACTCCGATTTCGTCTCACCTCTCTTTCCAGCGCTGGTGTGGAGACTCTTGGCAGGTGGGGTCCTGATCCATGGGCGTCTGTGTCCTCCACGTATATCCACTACGTCCCTCTAATCACAGAAGAGTTTCCTCTGCCGTTTTTTCCCTAACTCTGCCCTGGGACTACACAATCTCCACTTTCATTAAACTATCTTCTGGACTATCAGTGAGCTCCCTCCCTTGGACAGTTCTCGACTTCTCATGATTAATTAAGCAGTGAGAAGACAACACAGACATTTCTTCAATGGACTGAAGACAAAGGAATTTTGATCCAGAGTTTTGTAGACAGTGTGAACATCTTTCAAAAATGCAGGTGACGTGGTGAGTTTTTCAGCAAAACACAAGGTGGAATGATTCACTGTCAGCCCCTGCACTATGAGGAATGCATAAAAGAAGCTCCTCAGACAGTCTCAGAAATGTGGATCAACCTTGTGTCAGCGACAGAAACTGCAGGCTGGGAGCCAGGTCAAACAGGAGGCTCTGCGGCTGCCAAGGCCAAGATGCAGGGGCCATCCTGCGTGAGGGCCTTGCATCCTTGCAGCCTCCTGTGGGAGGTCAGGAGAGCAGAAGGCAGCCTCCCCACCCGCCCCGAGTGAGCCAACACTGGTGTTCACTCCCAGGTGTGAACAGGACAAAGGCAGGGCAGGCAGGCACCTGCAGCGTCTGAGCTGTGACCCAGGAATCCAGATCACACCAGAACCCATCAGGATCACTCTTGCTCTCGTGAACATTTTCCAATCCCTCCCTCCAGATGCAGCGCTTGCTTTGGGTCTGAGCAATTCCCATCAGTGTCCATTTGGCCTGATGGCCTGCTATGATTCAGAGCCTGGTGTTCACTTCACGAGGAACCCGGAGCCCATCAGGTGGACCAGGTGTGGCGTGCTCTTCTCCACCCAGGAGTTAGAGCAGACAGACTGGAGGTGCACCACGGCCTCCCCACCCCTTCACCTTCCACAGAGCAGCTAGCACCAGCGATGCTCGGCCTCAACACTGGTACAACACAGCTCCTCTGCACAATTTTGCGGATCGGGCATCTGGGTCACTCCCCAAACTGCTGTGAGGGTCTGCCTGAGGGAGCTGACCTGTGTACATCTGCGGCCAGCCGGGTGGTCCACTCCACACACTCCACACCTGGTTTCTTCACTCTGAAAACTGCAGACCCTCAGATATCAACAGCGGTTCTGAAGACTTAGGAGAGCCAGCAGATGTCTGGTGCTCACTGGGCATGGAGGTAAGTTAGATCCCTAACTTACTCTCATTTCAGCTGTGGCTGGAGAGTACAGTGAGAACTCAGGGATTTGCAGGTTGGGCATGCATGCTTTAAGTTAAGTGCCAAAAATATGTCAAAGGACTAACTGTACTGTGTTGTAAAATCTTTGGTCAACTTAGTTCAACATTCCTTGTACCATCTGATGCTGAGCTTAGCAAGGTAATTCTACAAACACGATGTAATCCACATCCCACATTCTGGCACAAGGAGAACAGAGAAATGACTTCCTCTTAATGCCTTGGGCAGGAACTATCAGGATGTATTGCCATCAAAATTGCTCAAAAGCAATACAACAAATGAAACCATGGCATTTCATGTGGCCAAATGAAAAACAGACACACCAAGTGGTTAACCTTGGATTCTTGAATGTGGCGCCCTTGAACGAGAAGTGTGCTAGTGTTTCTCTTCTTACGACTCACACTGACTGGGAATAAATGGGGAAGCAGGTCACTGTGCTGAAGCAGCTGAGGCTGGTGACTGAGGGACAAGTCTATCCAACCACCATCACAAACTAATGATTTCACGGGCACCTGTTTCTGTGAAACATGAACAAGAAGCCAGAATCTTCAAGACAACTCTGAGAGGGACAGTACCACCCATCCATCCTAACATTTCTGGGAATATTAATGAATTTATTAACACCACCATAAATAAGCCTTACGTTTTTCCATCTAGAGATGTTAACAAAATGTATCAAAGTGGCACGTTTTCCAAGACTTATCCCCCATAAATAGCATCCACAGAAACATTTCACACCCTCACCAAAGTAGTCCTATTCATATAAATTAGAATAAACTTGCATACAAATGCAAGTAATAAGCAGGGAAATGTAGCGAGATTGTGAAACAGCCCTGTGGTTTGCGTCTGGTTCAGAATACTTATCATCAGCTGGAAATCTGGCCTTTCAAACCGTGCATGCATTTACATCCCAGCAAACTGTTTATCTCAATTCCAAAGATCAGTTATTAATGCTTTTCCATGTATTTGCTTATTTGCAAGTGCTTATTAAAAGAGATGAATATCAACATTAATCATTTTTAGTGCTTGAAAACATGTCCTAAAATAAACCTCGCTCTCATTGGAAATTCTCATTTCGCTTTTCCAAGTTTCACCTGCATAATCAAACGCCAAGGAAGATCTGTGAACTTGACCTTTGTCATCCCATTTATCAGACTATTAACTCAGTCTCACATCCATTTTTAAAAGGTTAGAGTCTCCTCTGTGATGTCGTCTTCCAATTAAAATGAATAATACAGCAAGGCGGGCTCTGAAGTGACGGCTCTTTGCTAGTTCTCATTTTAACAGCCTTTGAGACCAGAAACAGAGTAGGCTGATGACTACCATCTATCTGGAATTATGAGTTTCTGGTTTTGCAGGCTAATATGAATATTTATCATCATTCACCAGAAACCAGTATGACTACAAATGACTAGATTCTGTGCTTTTTTTATTATTATAAACAGCTTGAAATACTAGCGGTGGTTTTATCTAATTATTCCAGAAACTAACTTTAACATCTCCTCATTCATTAGCCCTTTATAATGTGTAGCTTCCAGGGCTGGGTTTTATGGGATCAAACCTCATGCACGTCTCAAGCACAGTTCGAGAGCCAGGCCTGGCAGGAGCATGGGCCTGCTTCCCCTTTCAGAAAACCACTCGTGTGACGGGCACATGAAAGGCGGAAGCTGGGATCTTACTTTTGTATTCCAGCCGGAAGCCCGCGGCGGCCACACTGATGTCAGACTGGAAGTGCAGGTAGAGCTGGTTGGACGTGCTGTTCAGCAGGGCTGGCACGGTGCTGCCTGTGGGAGACAACAGGGATGGGGTTAGGTTACCACGCAGCCCCTCGGCTGCACAAGGACAAGTCAGGGCGCTCGCGCAGGCTTGGGGGCCCTGATGGCTTGTCTGGTATCTGAGTCTTGGCTGACCATGCTGCTTGCAGCCATTCTGCTTTTCTAGGTGCACTAGAAGTTACCCATTGTTTCTCTGCCTTCCTCTGCTAGGTGCATCATCCTCGTGTCGCATCAGCAAGGACACGGACCCTCATAATTTATCACGCTTTGCTTTCATTTAACACCATGATCTTCTGAATTATTTTTATTTTATCTGACATGAACAAAGAAGGAACAAAAGGTGTCCGGGGAATAGGTAGTGCAGACATCGATGCAAGCCACAAGGAGTGGCTTCTCACTGTGCAGTCCCTGTCCCTTCCCCCTGTGATTCATACTGAGATCTGCAGAGGAGTTCAGCCACACACTTGTGGAGAGGAACACAGAGGCTGATTCTTGTATGATGCCTTTCTTAAAGCGGTCCAGCCTGTGTCACGGAAAGCACAGCATGAGGGGAGGGATACAGATCCCAGGACAAGTGTGACAAAGGGGTTGTGGAGGGCGGAGGTGCAGAGGAAGAAGAGAGCCGTCACCAAGAAGTGTGGGATATTTCGGTCAGTTGCACCACAAGATGGGAAAGTAACATTTAAATCACTTCTTTTCCCAAGTATGTTTGCTTGATATTTAATTGCATTGAAGTCGATTCCTAAATAAGAAGTATGACCTCATAGAGCCCTCTAATCCTCCACTGGGCCCTAAACCACTGCTCCCTAACTTTTCCTAAATTGGGGTCACTCACTCCATCCTGCCATCACCCTGCTGTCAACCAGAGGGTGACAATGAGCTCCTAGTGTTTTCCCCAAGTCTGCGCCTGTCCTAATTCAACCTATTCACGGTTTAACAGTGAGAAAGTTCTTTGATACTGCATTTGTGGTGATGTCACGTTAACAATGTCACGGCTCCCAGATCGTCTCAGGGTTGAGTCTCGGACTTCTTCACTTGGCACGGAGACCCTGCACGAGCTGACACCTGCCTGCATTTCTAGCTTCTTCTCGCTACTTTCTATTTCACACTTCACACTGTCCTGCTTCAAGCTGAGCGGTCTTTCCCCATGCCCTGCCACTCGTCCTTTCTCATTCGAATTTCTCCACTCAGTTCACAAATTAATCCTTTTACACATCCATTCAACATGCTTGTGTTCACCTGTTAGATGGAACTGCTAACCAGCTATCCCAGCACGGGGATTGAGCTTTCACTTGGTACACAGAAGGGCTTCCTGGATGGGCAGAGCTTCCGGGCTCTGCGCTTTCCTGAGCCCTCACATGGTGGAGAGCAGATCGGCCCTGACCTGCAGATGTGGAGCAGCTGGAGTCATGAATCCACACGTGGTCCTTATGGCTGTGTCTCTACAGCTCTTGCTGAGACCAATGAAATAGCCATCACTTTATTGCCAGAATCATTAAATACTGATTTTTGTATGCTTTCTATGGATGCATTCTTTCTGCAGACATAAACTTGTTTTTATAAATGGATGACAGTTATACATTTTTCCAGCTTTTAGTAACATTCTGAATCAAATGCAGTGATCTCCCAGGCAGGACTCACCCTGCGGTTTTGGGGAACTTAATCCCCATCACTGCCAGGGTTTTCTTCCTTGGGATCCTCACCACGTTAGACTGCTTGGGCTCACCTTCCACCTCCCACTCTCATGTGGTCAGTGAGTCCCAGCAGCTCCGAGGCCCTGGGCACAACTAGGTGTCGGGACCTGCACCTAAATGCAGCCGTTCTAAATGTCTAAATGCAACTGGCCATCACGCCTTCACGCAGTCCTGCCATCACCTAGTGCTACTGCAAAGAATCCAACCATGGCCTTACTTCCTGGAGGAAGCCCAGCCTGGGAGGTTCTCTATTCTCCCTGGCAGTCAGTCACTCAGTCCTTCCGTGTCCAGCTTTGACCTGTCCTGTCTGCTCTCAGACGGAGACTTCCAGGACACAGGCAGAGGGGGCTGCCCCAAGGCAGGGATGCCTGCTGCCTTTAGGCTTAAGGTCTGGACACCTGAAACGTAGCTGGACAGAACGTCAGTGGCAAGAGGTGACTTAACATCACACTGTCTGGTCACAAATGCAAGGAAGTTTTTGTTGGTTCCACTCTGAACATGCCTTAAGGACTTTCATTTGGCCTCAGAGTAGCACAGGGCATGTTTCACCGGATTTACTAGGCTCGTATGTTCAAACACGTCCCTTAATGGTAATATCGGCATTTTGGGCCAACGGCTACCCAAGCTCTTCGTGGGTTTTGGAAGAATAACAGTGAGTAACACAGGAAACAGAAGAGGACTCCATGTCCATCCCTTACAGATTGTACCTGTGTGTGTGTGTGTGTGTGTGTGTAACTTTCGGAACTCTGGCTACCAAAAGCAGGAAGCTGGCTCTAAATGTTAGTACTTTTCAGGCCTAAATTATTAGTGCACTAAATCAGTCCATAATTCACAGTAAGGACACTGTAAGTGTGTGTTGAGTGAACAACACTAAGAGAATCTTTGCAAGGCTGTACTCCTCCTGAAGGGAGGGGTGAACATCCACTTTGCTCATGCCTTGTCCAAATACAGATGGAGTCTGCGCTCACAGCAGGCTTCATAGCTTTGGCAGCCCATGGCAAGAGCCTTGGGGATCACTGACATCACAAATAAGAGTGTTAGGGATCGGTGCCATGGCGCAGTGGGTTAATCTTCCACCTGCGGTGCAGGCATCTCTTACGGGCACTGGTTCTAATCCCGGCTGCTCCTCTTCCAATCCAGCTCTCTGCTGTGGCCTGGGAAAGCAGTAGAAGACGGCCCAAGTCCTTGGGCTCCTGCACCCATGAGGGAGACCAGGAAGAATCACCTGGCACCTGGCTTCAGACTGGCACAGCTCTGGCTGTTGCAGCCATCTGGGGAGTGAACCAATGGAAGGAAGACCTCTCTCTGTCTATCCCTCTCAGTTTCTGTGACTCTACCTCTCAAATAAATAAATAAATCTTTCTAAAATGAGTATTAATGGTTAAAGGAACAATAGAAGTCATTGTGTGCTTACTCCCCATGTAGGACCTCCGTCCTTAATGTGTTGTACTCTGAGAATCGACTGCAAATCTTGTTCTGAAACTGTACTCTCTATGTTGTGTGTGTGCATGGGTGCAAACTATTGAAATCTATGGTTAACATGGAGTTGGAATTTTACATATGAAATCAAACTGGGAGATGGAGAGGGAGGTGGGATGGGAATTGGGGTGGGAGGGTGGTATCGGGGAAAGAACCACTATATTCCTAAAGTAGTATCTATGAAAAAATGCTTTCATTAAATCAAAACTTAAAAAAAGAGAATCTTTGCTGATTAATTCCTTTGTGGTTTGACCCTGGGTTGATGGACAGATTGACGATGCATAGATGGATGACAGATAGAAAGATGATAGGTAGATAATGAATAGGCAGGTGATTTTTTTTAGACTGAACAATTGTGAATAAGCTGTGAGCTTCTCTTTGCTGCTTAGTGTAAACACAACAAACAGCAGTTATTGTTGGAAACTACACAAGAGATTATGCAGTGCAAATGGGGGGATTTGCAAAGGGGATTTGTGAAGCAGCCCTGTTGCCCAAGAGGAAATTCATGTGTCTGAAGAACATTGCTCTCCCTTCTCAGTCTCTGCCAGAAGTGAGGTACAAACAGGGTACCTGCAAGGCTTTTTAAAGATTTATTTATTTGTTTGAAAGGCAGAGCTACGGAGAGGCAGAGGCAGAGGGAGGTGGGGGGGGGAGAGAGGGAGAGGGAGAGGGAGAGGGAGAGGGAGAGGGAGAGGGAGAGGGAGAGGGAGAGAGAGAGAGGTCTTCCACCTGCTGGTTCACTCCCCAGTTGGTTCTATCAGCTGGAGCTGCACCTATCTGAAGCCAGGGGCCAGGAGCTTCTTCTGGGTCTCCCACATGGATACAGACCTCAAAGACTTGGGTCATCTTCTACTGCTTTCCCAGTCCATAGCAGAGAGCTGGATGGAAAGTGGAGCAGCTGGAAGTCGAACCAGAGCCCATATGTTAAGCCAGCATTGCAGGTGGCAGCTTTACTAGCTGCCCCACAGTGACGGTCCCAGCTGCAAGACTTTGAGAGAGATGGGGGAGGCCCGTGAGGACAGAGGAGGAAGGCAGGAAGGGGAAGGAAAGTGCAGTCTTTTACTCACTGCCCAACCCAAGACCCCGCTAGCCTCAAGAAAGAGGCCCCTCAGAAATCACTAATCACAACTTGCTTTATTCAATGTATGCGGAGCTTGCTGCCATCTCACTATTGCATTATTTTGCATTTGTGAAATTTTTGTATAGAGTACGTTACTATAGATCTGATTTCACCAAGGGAGCTTTCATTGTCTTATTTGCACTACTTTTCTCCTGGTTTCACAGCAATTCAGGGTAATCAGTGACTTTGCCCACTCCATTACTCTCTCAAGCTAGCTATAAATCATTCCCAAAGAGCTCTCCGTTGTTGCTTTCCACCTGTGAGTCTCCTGCCACGGCCAGGAGAACCAGCTCAGTGCCGGTGCCGCCCAGGGGTGCGGTAATGGAAGCTCAGTGCCCGTGCCGCCCATAGGTGCGGTGATGGGTCTTTTATGAACCCAAATGCATGAACCTCCTGCTTATGCAGTGCTCTGTACTGGTTCGGGTCTTTCCACTGTATTACATTTAAGAAAAGAAACTGCACCTTATCCTCTTAGAATCGCACCCCATGGTTCCAGGGCACTGCTTTTGCAGGGCAGGCATTCAATACCTCCGGTTTGACTCTGTTTGTCTTCTGTGACTTATTACAGTGGAATCATAAAATCTTCTTTCAGTCCTAGCTCTGTCACCCTAAGTCACTGAAAAATATTTAATTTGTTATAGTTCTATAAAATAAAGATATAAGGGTGGGCATTGCAGTGGCATAGGTTAACCCACTGCTTGGGATGACAGGATCCCATACTGGAGAGCCCATTTGGTTTTTGGTTAACATGCTTCCAATCCAGCTTCCTGCTAATGCACCTGGGCAGCCAGCTGATGATGGCCCAAGTGTGTGGTCCTTGTCATCCACATGGGAGACCTGGATGGAGTTCCAGGGTCCTGGCTTTGGCCTGGTTAGCCTCAGCTGTTTTGGACATTAGAAAGTGAAGAAATGGGTGAAAGTTCTCTCTCTCCCTCTCCCCCCCCCCTTCCTGCCTCCTGCTCACTACGGAAGGAAGGAAGGAAGGGGAAGGAAGGGAGGGAGGGAGGGAGGGAGGGAGGGAGCACGAAAGAAAGAGGGAAAGCCACATCTTCTGAGAACGAATACGCCTGTCACATGTGAGTAATAAATGAGCTGTGCACGTGGAGGTGCTTTGTGAATGGTCGTGTTCCTTCTAAACGTGGTTATGAATTGCAGCAGCTGATCTCCTGAATGGCTGTCCTTTCTGTACTTCTGTTGAGAAATCCAGCATGCTATTCTACCCTCAATGCTGGATCTTAGAGCCCCAGACGTTATACAAGACAAGCAGGCGTCCTTCAGCCAGGGGGAGCTGGGAGTCCGGTGAGGACTCAGCGTCCAGCTGCAGCTGGACAGGTCACAGCTATGCCTGCCATGCAATGGTTCTCCCTCTTGGCCCTTCTCAGAACTGACTAGGAAAAGGAGCTTATTCCCAATGCACATAGTGTAACTGAGTAATTTTTAAAAAATGTTGCCACAGATAGAATGTTTTTGATCATATTGTTTTCCTGTGACCTACATAGAACAACACATAACAAAGGAGTCAGAGGAATTTTAAAATTGTTCCTGAAGATCTACTCTCTGTAAACCAATATTACTTCTCTTCAATGTTGTCAGCTACAAATCTGTATGCATTTTTCTCTAATTTATTCCTTTATAATGTACAACCTGTCTGCTTCCAGAAATGATTTAAGTGGGTTACAATAATGTCCAAGTGGAAAAGAAAAATCAAAACAGTAAATTATTAAAAGTGTCAATAATTTTTCCTGAAATATGTGCCTCCTGTAACTACTCATTCTTATTTCTTTTTATTCAATGACCATTAAGATGGACTTAATATAGTCTTTATAAATATTTTAGAAAGTATCACAGGAACAAAAAAGTTTAAATATAAATTATTTAAATATTCAAATTTTATGGCTGATTTGTCTTTTTTCAAAAAACTCCCTTTGAAATGATTTCTGACTTAAAAGTTACAAGTCTAGTACCAAAACCCTGATATATCTACTGTGTCCCTTTATGTGATATAACTTATCTATCTTCATTTATCTATTTATAGCTGTTTATCTATGATATATACATATGCCTACTTTAAAAATAATTTATTCCAAACCATTTTCAGATATGTTGCAAACACAGTGACTGCAATCTAATATAAAAATCTAGTATTCATTTCTTAAAGCAAAGTGGCTCTCAAATCACATTAGCACAAGTGCAGCACCACGACCCAGTCTGCAGACACCACGTAGACTCGAGCCATCTGCAGTGACGGCTCTGCAGCCAGGGCCTCCCTCCAGGATCTCCGCAGGCACTCAGTGCCACGTCCTTGAGTGTTCCCTGGTAGAGAGGACCGCCTCAGTCTTCCCTTATCTTTCCTTAATGCTTTTGGGAAGAAATAAGTCCTTTCTTTATGGAATATTTTTCAATTTAAGTTTGCTGCTTTGCATGACTCCAGCTGCAACTTTTGGACAAGAATAGCAACACAAGGCTCTGCTCTGCGAGTCTATCTCAACTGCCGGCTCCTGTCAGGGGATGGAGCGGTCAGCTCCCTGTAGGGGCTGAACCGGGGCAGCGCTTCCCAAGGCTCCTGGCTCAGAGACATCACAATGACTGCTTGAAAGCTGCCATAGTGGGAGTGTTCACACCACAGCGATTGCAATGTGACACGTTATCAAAAAAATCTTTTTGAAAGCCAGTTCCACGTATACATATGTGTGTCCAGCTCTGAGTCACTTGGCAAGGAGGCGTCTGGCAGAAGCCCCCCCCTGTGTGCTCACTAATGTTCTTTGCAACAAGTAAGCACCAGGCATGGAGATGCATCCGGACTGTGGAGTCCTGCTCCTCATCTACTGGTTTTAGCATCCCCTGACTTTCCAGCCTGAATTGACTATTATCGTTATTTTATAAAAGGACTATTTTCTAATTGTACCATCCTTCTCCATTTATTAGCGTTTATGATACAATGAGGGAAATCATTCTTGTCCATTCACTTGATACGTCAATTTGTTGACATATTAGTATGAATTTATAGATTACTATCTATAAAAATGCCTTATTTAATTTTTTCCCTGCACAGTTTTGGAGTCAATATGTCTCCAAGAAGTGACGATCCCTTTAAGGGGAGAGTGGTATTCACAGAGATATTTAGAAAGCGAGCTTTGGGGACTAGGTGGATTCATTGCCTACTGGGTTGTTACTGACTTACACGTCTGCAAAGACAGAGGGGGGGAATAGAATATCTACACACACAATTTCATTTCTGCCTATAGCTGTATACCTACTAAAATCACGAGTTCATGGCATTTCTCACTCAAATCTAGCACAATGAGTTCCATGGAACAGCTTTGTGATCTTAGTCTGTGTAAGTAGCCTATGATGTTTGCACCAGAGAATCCCCTAATAATACATTCCCCAGGAAATGTCCCTATTATAAAGGGACATAAACATATATATATATATATATATATATATATATATATATATGAAGTATGAAATACCAGCATAAACTCTGCTCATTGCTAATGGTAGCTGCTGCATACTGACTTGTCTGATCTTTGACTCAGATATCTGGGAGGCAATCTTGGAAACAACTTTGGAATTTTCCAAAAGGTGGGAGGGTCTTGCTCATCTGTGGAGGGCTCCCCCGACCCCGAGTGTCTGATAGCTACAACTCAGAGCACCTGGGTCAGATCAGCCAGCTGATCAAAGGGTTGCAGCATTGAGCACATGATCCCAGCCCAGCCCTCAAGCTCTTGGGAGGAAGGGCCAGAGGCAATGAAGATACTGGTCACCAAAGCTCAGGTGCTTCTGGGTTGGCAACCATGACAATGTGCCTGGGAGGTGACACATGCTGAGCTCCACATCTGGGACCCTCCTGGCCTCACACGCCAGGTCCTGTTCCTTGGCTCCTCCTGACTTACACCCTTGGTAACATCACCGTGATCATGAGGATCAGGGGTTGCACGCCCGAGCTCAGTGATTCTCTAGCAAACAGTAAGAGCCCCTGGTCATGACCGACAGCCAGTCTCCAGTAGTGCAGGTGCCCGGGAACCTCAGAACTTGCAGCTGGTTCCGAGGGGGCTCTTGTGGAGAATGAGGACTTAAATATGGGATGTCTTTGCTAACTCCAGGGAAATCCATGTCAAGATTGCATTTCTGCGCAACATGTAGAATGCTTAGGATAATTTTCTCCTAACTTCAAAACCCCCAATAAAAGCGGGTAGGTCATTTCTGTAGTTGGTATTCTTTGTCAAATACACAGGCAATGGGTTCACTTCATTATTACGATGGTCACTATTAAATCATCTCCCTCCCAGCCTTGGTCAACCCTCATGCATCTGCCTCAGTCTTGCTTTTTAGATTCTTTGCTGGTGATGCAGGCAGCCTGTTCAGTAACAGATGTACGCCTGGCATGTGAGGTACAGACATAGTTGAGTATTCAGCCCTTTCCACTGAAGAATACTAGCTAGGAAATACAAGAGCACACGCTTGAAGGTCAGCTTCAGTGTGGCAGTGTTGCAGGGGAGGAGGTACGTGTGACGAGACTGGCTCCTCAGACAGAAGGTAGCAAAGCGCACAGAGCTGAGCAGAGCCCACCAATTTAATACATCAACAGCACAAGTGCAAGGAGATGTACGGAGGCACAGAGATACATGTGTACTCCAAGCAATTTAAATGCCTAACAATATGTATATTCCTAAGAAATTTAAATATCTAGAAAATGAAATGAACCCTCCAAGTGTGAACTTGAGCACACACTAGAGACACACTTGAGACGTGAGCACAGAAGCTCATGGTTCTCACTGCGGGGAGATTTCCCCTCTTTCTCTGGATTGCTTAGACCTTACTGCTGTCACGGGCCTTTCATTTTCACCCGGATATTCCTCTTTCTTTGCCGAATTGTGAAAAAGCACTATATTCTGTCATCCTATGAGACTCAGCACCTTCTGCTGCCTGTGACCCAAATGATCCAGAGGCAACCACGGTCAACTGCGGCTGCTCCCTACACATTTTATGCTGTCATGTTTGCTAACAAGGAACACACTGCTTGCTCTGTGGGAGACATTCAAAAGTCAGGTGCAAAACAGCTGTTCCAGCAGACGTGGTCAGGCGCAGTCAGCACTGGCCTTCAAGCGTGGAGGACCCTTTCTGAGATAAAAGCTTCGAAAGCATAAATAGTAAACGACAGACAAACATGGGTCATCAGTGATAATACCAATGAAATGTCAAACAGGGACTTTAGTACCCAACACCTTGGTTAGCCATGGCCGTGTAAGACCAGAGACAAGACCCTGAGCCGCACTGTGAATGCCGACCCACACCTGGGGATGCTTGGGAAGGAAGGAAGTAGCAACGCCAGCCTCTCTTTCCAGTGAGCTGAGTGAGGGAGACGTCTGAAGCGGGCGAGGGAGGGCTTAGATAACCACGAGGTTCCTGTGCCATTCTGGCGAATTCCAAGACATCTCAACCCTCACTCCTCACTAGTGAAGCAAGGGTGACAAGAAAACTGAGCTCAGCACAGTTTCTGAGACTAAGCTGCGCAGCCTGGCACCCACAGTGTGTGGTCCATATTGGCGACTGATGAGGGCCATGGCAAGGGTGGTGATGGCGCTAATGATCACTGCCCCCTTGTGGCTGAAGCGAGACACAGTGGGACAGAATGGTGAGCCCTCTGAGGGCAGTAAAACCCGCTACAACACAAGACAAGGAATTGAGATCTGAGTGACACTCATGCGCACAGGAAGACCAGCCAGGGGCGTCTGGAGAAGAATCGGATGACAAGGTTGGTGTGTGAACGCAGGAGGTGGAAGACCAGCCAGGGGCGTCTGGAGAAGACGCAGATGACAAGGTTGGTGTGTGAACTGTGAACACAAGAGGTGGAAGACCAGCCAGGGGCGTCTGGAGAAGACGCAGATGACAAGGTTGGTGTGTGAACTGTGAACACAAGAGGTGGAAGACCAGCCAGGGGCGTCTGGAGAAGACGCAGATGACAAGGTTGGTGTGTGAACTGTGAACACAAGAGGTGGAAGACCAGCCAGGGGCGTCTGGAGAAGACGCAGATGACAAGGTTGGTGTGTGAACTGTGAACACAAGAGGTGGAAGACCAGCCAGGGGCGTCTGGAGAAGACGCAGATGACAAGGTTGGTGTGTGAACTGTGAACACAAGAGGTGGAAGACCAGCCAGGGGCGTCTGGAGAAGACGCAGATGACAAGGTTGGTGTGTGAACGCAGGAGGTGGAAGACCAGCCAGGGGCGTCTGGAGAAGACGCAGATGACAAGGTTGGTGTGTGAACTGTGAACACAAGAGGTGGAAGACCAGCCAGGGGCGTCTGGAGAAGACGCAGATGACAAGGTTGGTGTGTGAACGCAGGAGGTGGAAGACCAGCCAGGGGCGTCTGGAGAAGACACAGATGACAAGGTTGGTGTGTGAACGCAGGAGGTGGAAGACCAGCCAGGGGCGTCTGGAGAAGATGCAGATGACAAGGTTGGTGTGTGAACGCAGGAGGTGGAAGACCAGCCAGGGGCGTCTGGAGAAGACACAGATGACAAGGTTGGTGTGTGAACGCAGGAGGTGGAAGACCAGCCAGGGGCGTCTGGAGAAGACGCAGATGACAAGGTTGGTGTGTGAACGCAGGAGGTGCGAGAGAGGGCAGTGGAGGCCTGAATCACATCTACTGCAGTTTCTGGCTGGGTTTCTGATGAGTAAGATGGCACCCATGTGCAGTTTCGAGACAAACAGCTGCGGCTCTGTGGACTCCCTGGGGCCTCAGCGCATAGGGTGACTCCCCCAGAGACTAACCCTTGGGCCCCCTCTTCTCAGCAGCAGAGAAGTGTGGCCTCCTGTCTACCTGAACCCCACCTCTGTACTGCCCACTGCCCACCCCCAGACTCAGCGCTGTCTTGTGTCATAGCTGCTGTCTGACATGGGCAGGGGGCTTCTGCTCCCTGAGGGAGGGCTCCTGGGGAGCCCATGTGCTCTGGGCTGGGCACATGAACCCTTCTGGAGAGATGGGACAGTCTCCTGGGAAAAGCTCCCCATGCAGGGCCCCCTGTTTGTGCTGCTTAATAAGCGTCTGCAGATTCTCACTCTCAGACAGAGACCACGGCCTCGGCGGCGTCTTACCTGAGAAACTCCCCAGCCTCGGTGCGGTCGCATCTCCGCCGTCGTGGATCTCCAGGGAGTCCCAGTTCTGCTCCGTGGCAAAACTGATCACTTGAATCTACAAGCCACAAGTCGAGTTAATGTCTGATTTTGCTTGACAACATGAGTCTAATCAGAAGAGATTTGCTATGATTCAGATATCAATTAATATATATGGGAAAACCAAACAAAGCAAGCCATGAAAGGTAGTCCAGAAATTTCCATAATGGCATTTCTGACAGCTCTGATTCACAAGTTGATTATTTCTTTCCCGAAAAGAGAAAACAATTGGGAATATTTTATCACCATAAGAGAATACAGAGAAACACGTCATACTCTGCTTAAAACAACTGTTAGAAGAGCAGGCAGGGTTGGTAGGAGCGGGGGGCCCCGCGGGGCCTGTTTCTGGCACTGGCCTCTGCGGACTGACCTGGATCCCCGATCCCTCTGTAACTATGATCTTCCAGACGCAGTTGAGGTTGTTCCCGTAGGGCTCCGGGTAGCCAGGGGACAGGATTGTGCCTCTCCGCTGGGTGAAGTTGCCGCTGCAGGGGACTAAAGACAGAGCCATATCAATGAGGATGGCACACGAGGAGGTGCCGGCACTGTGGGGGACAGGATCCCGGCAGTTGTTCATGGACTACAGCACTGCCAACGGGACTACTAGCCAGGGAACATTTAGGCTGTTTTCAGCTACATTGGCAACACAAGTGATTCCTATCTGTGATGCCATTAAGTTACAGATTTGGGTGTGCAAATACAGCTTCTGAAGCTCTCACACCAACCACGGCATCGCTGAAGTGACTCTGGACAGATTATGGCAGAGAATTATCTCCCACGTGCAGACACACCATCCCCGACTGTGCAGGTGGGCTTCCGAGATAGTGCGGGGAGCAGGAGATGGTTACGACGCACAATGAATTCAGGTGCTAACACGAGTGTAGGAGGGTTTTCTCCAGACCATGAGGCAGATTAACCCATCAGGCCTTCACCCCACAGGCCGCTCTAGCTTACTGCTTTTCAAACATGCATCAGCACAGCCTCATTAGGAGGGCATTACACAGTAGCAGAGTAAATCACTGTTATAATGAAATTATGTCATACATCTGAGTTCAGAGCTGATGGCATACTTAATAAATACTGGGCAGGAAAACATGTTTTACCTGGTTAATCTGATGACCTGCGTTGTGAAACAATGATGACCTGCGTTGTGAAACAATGATGACCTGCGTTGTGAAACAATGATGACCTGTGTTGTGAAACAATGCTTTCTAGGGTTTGGCTGCTTCTCACATTATTTCAGGTAAGGGAAATTGCTTCTTAAAAGGTCCTAAGTGCAGTGGACTCAGCTGGTCGGGACAGGGGACTGAAAGCAGCTCTGGGCACTGCTGAGAGGCTCTGACGGAGGCCTCGTGCAGGGACTGCCGCGTGGACCACACTTACCCACGCAGCTCGGGATGGTGTCATTCCACTGGGCCAGGGCGTTGGGCACAGACTGGCAGCGGACGGCCGTGGAACCCTGAAGGAGGTATCCCGGGTTGCACTCAAATCGCACGACCGAACCAGCCGAAAACTCAGAACCAATTCTCCTTCCATATCTGGGCTCGGGGACAGAGCTGCACTGGGTGTCGCTGGTACGAGGCACGGCTAGAGGGAAAACAACCAATACAGCATCTGTTATCTTTACCAGAAGCCGAGGCACTGCCTTGGAAGTACGTTTGAGGCGAACAAGAGTCGGTGCCAACACAGAAACTCAAAACGCCTCCAACTGGAGGGAACAGCTCGGGGAGGGGGGGGGGGGGATCTGCACATCTATCGAATCCTCACGTCAACTGAGGCCGCTGCAGCACTCCCATCTCACTGAGGAAACACGCACGAGGAGAATTAGCGCCTCAGGAGGACGGTGGATATGGAGGCAATGAAAACTAAGCACTCGAATCACCATTCTAGGGATAATGAGATGACTAAGAAGTCAAGGACCTCAGAGTCCTACAGGTAAATAGTACGACCCCTGCGATGTAATGAGAAAACTAGAAATGGGACCACCATGTCACCCAGCAATCTCACCTCTGGGTATTTATCCAAAGAACTGACACCATGATCCAAACGACAGTTCTGCTCTTCCATACACATGACAGCATTACTCACAAGAGCAGAGATACGGGGACATTCTAAATGTTCAACAGGGCACAAACGGACAAAGAAATGTGCTACACATGCAATTTATCCCATCCCTAAAAAGATGGAAATCTTTTTTTCATTTTTTGAAAATTTTATTTATTTGTTTGAGATGTAGAGTTACAGAGAGAGAGAGAGGGAGAGAGAGAGGGAGAGAGAGAGGTCTCCATCCACTGGTTCATTCCCCAAATGGTCACGATGGAGCTGAGCTGATCTGAAGCCAAGAACCAGGAGATTCTCCCAGGTCTCCCACACGAGTGCAGGGCTATAAGCACTTACACAATCCTCTATTGCCTTTCCAGCCCATAAGCAGAGAACTGGATTGGAACAGGAGCATCTGGGACACGAACTGGTGCCCATACAGCATGCCAGCAGTGGAGATGGAGTCTTGTTCTACTGTGCCACACTGCTGGCCCCAAAGATGGAAATCTTGCCATTTGCAACAATATGGATGAAACTCTAGGCCATTATGTAGGGTGAACAAGCCAGCCACAGAAAGACAAATCCTGCCTGGTTCCACGTATATAGAGAAACATAAAGTAGCGGAACTCATAGAAGCAGAGATTACAATGGCAGGTACTGGCGTGGGGGAAGGAGAGAGGGGGCAGCTGATGTTCACGGGGTACAAAGTTGCACTTACATGAACCTAATAAGTTCCAGAGATCTGTTGCACATTATGCCCACAGTTAACAAAACTATGGTGCACTTGCAAATTAAGTAAAAGATTAAGTTTCATGTTATTAGAGTAAAAAAAAAAAAAGATGGTACATACATAATGGGATACAAACAATATTCACTCTACATGTTAGGGAAGGAACCGGAAAGGGAGCTTGGCTCCCACTACTGGAAGCAGAGCTGATGAGAAGACCTGGTCTATTCTCTCTCCCTGGTTGGGAGATGGGGGCTCATGGCTTTCAAGGTGGCCATCCAACACACGGTGAGAGAGTTGAACAAAGCAAGTCACACATTGGGTGCATAAAAGAAAAAGCAAAGCAAGCAGCGCAGAGCAAAGTTTAGTGGGATATGCCAGCCGGTGAGGACATGGTTGGTGTAAACGCAAGGAGGACACAGGGCAGCGCTGCCCTGTGCTAGCTGCCTGGCACGGAGCTCAAGAACGGCATTCTCCGTAGACCAGTATGGACTGCTGAGGCCCAGGGTGCTGATGCTGATGCCACCACGGCCCCTCCACCATGAACATGAGGATCATTCCTTACAGCCTCAGCCCTGCTCTGTTGTCCTCAGCCTACATACAATTTTGGGTATCTAGTAACTGAAAGACCTCTTCGGTGGCATCACATCTAAAGCAAAATTTCATTGTCATTTTCCTCCCTGAGTGTCCTGAACTAGCCCTAGGCTCCCTCATTCTCTCTTTCTGAGACTTCCTGAGGTTTGCCACCACGTGGGTTCTCCCTGGTGGAGGAAGTCAAACCCGAGTAGTGCCATGGGAGTTGTGCGTCATGTGTTTGTAGGTCTTGGGCATTGACAGGATGTCACTGAGGGATGAGACAGTCACGTTGTGGCGTGTCTGAAACCGCCCCGCATAAGGCATGCTCTCAGCCAAGTGTGCAGATGCTTCCCTTGCTGCGGAGGTCTGCAACGCAACCTCTTCTAAAACACGGCCTATTCCGCTTTGTCCTGAGGACAAAAGACAGTCTTGTCTGCATGATTCCCAGGATCCCATTCTTCGCTCCTGTATTTCTTCATACACAAGCACAGCCCTTGGAGAGAACGTGCTCGTGGGCTCATCATCTTTAAAAATAATCCTTCTGGCCAGCGCCACGGCTCACTTGACTAATCCTCTGCCTGCAACACCAGCACCCCGGGTTCTAGTCCCAGTTGGGCGCCGGATTGTGTCCCGGTTGCCCCTCTTCCAATCCAGCTCTCTGCTGTGGCCCGGAAGTGCAGTGGAGGATGGCCCAGGTGCTTGGGCCCTGCACCTCATGGGAGACCAGGAGAAGCGCCTGGCTCCTGGCTTCAGATCAGCCTGGTGCGCCAGCCACAGCGCGCCAGCCCTGGTGGCCACTTGGGGGGTGAACCAATGGAAAGGAAGACCTTCCTCTCTGTTTCTCTCTCACTGTCTAACTCTGCCTGTCAAAACAGATTAATCCTTCTGCCATCGCGCTGCCTTTTCCTAACGCATTGGCATCATTTTTGGTTTTCAACTGATCTGAACAACAGACACGATTTGGGTAACTGCTGAGAAGGAACCAGTTCTAGAAGCCCGTGAATCAGGTTACTTCGATTAAACTACATTTCATTTCAGCGTTGGAATATTTTCTGTAACATGCAAGAGTTAATCAAGCTCTATATCGTCTAACAGCTATAGTTGAATAAATTCATGATATATCATAATTGACTTTTTCTACAATTACAAGCAAACCACAGAACAAATATCGTATTCTATCTTAATAAAGAGTGGCTTGAAATTATATTTTTCACATTTGTATGTCCGAATATTTTGTTATAGTTTCAAGAAGGCATGAAAAAGAAATTCCCTTGGAGCCTTCAACAATCATCTCAAGGGTGTTTTACAGAGATGAAGAATTTCTTCAATGGCAATTTTCCTACTCAGGCTGAATTTCGCGGAAAGCACCACTATCGTGGCACAGTTTCCACTTAGCTAAGAGGCGTCAAGTGCAGCATCTAGCGTTTGAATATTTTTAGGGCGTCACTGTCATTCTAGGCTCTCCAAGACGAGTGGGAGCATGGCCTCAAGGGCCACTGGGCACAAGCCACTGCTGCACCTTTCTGCACGAGGTCACAGTGTCCACCTGAAAGAAGAGCACAAGGCGGGAAAGTCCTTCTGCATCAAATGAGATGAAAGACTGTTTCAGAGGAAGCGGCCTGGGGAGTGCAGAGAAAAGATCAGTGTGAGGTGTCGGAACCAGGCAAAGGAGAAACCTGTGCAACTGACCCATCAACCCCCCGTGGTGTCTGGGGAGAAACACAAGTGGGGCTCTGGAATCTTCCCTTGCAGTCGACCTGCCTCTCGCCCCTCCCTGGACATTTCAGACACATCAGAGAGAAATTCCATTCTCTACTGTAACTATCGTGTATGCTGTAGCAAGTGCTTCAGACCACTGGGAAGCAGCACTGACGTCAGCCTGTGGAAAAGTGAGTCGGGACTGGTGTCAGCCTGGACGGGAGGGTGAGGAACAGGACTGACTGCCCACGCCGCACGGGCTGCGGAAGAGGGCGGGCGGGAGGCAAGCTGCGTGCTGCACAGCATCCAGGGAAGAACAGATGCGTGATGGGATGTATCTGCTCACCGCCCTTCACCCCACACGGGCTGCAGCCTCTCACGGCACCTGCCCCATGAACACATGACAGCACCAGCACGAAGAGGAACCTGAATGCAGGCAGGAGCGGCTCCCATGATCCTGGCGAGGCTGTTTCTTGTCCTGTGCAGTGGCTGAGGGACATTTCTCAGTGCCATTCCCCTCTAGTAGTTGAAAAATCTGGTTTGACAAGTCGCTGCCAGTCAACAAATTCAACTATGTATCACTGACTTGCAAACAAAATTCTAAGCTGAAACTTCTTTGTGAAAACTGCATTTGTATGCTCTTCATAAAAATGTGCGTTTCTAAGAAGCAAGAAGCCAAGTAAGCCTTATGACACATGCCACGTACAAGAAGAGACCACGAAGGAAAATCAACCCAGACGTGACTTGGCTCGGGAAGGACTCTGCACATTCTCACGCAGACTGAGAAAGGTGTCTCCGTTCATCTTCAAGAAGGCCTTTCGATGAACTATCCTACCATGAATGCTAGAGGGCAGGTCGTGGGCCAGGACTGAGGCCAGTGAAGTTGCCCCCTGGGAGCTTGCATAGCTACCCCAGTGCCTGGTATTGAGTCCCGCCTCTACTTCTAGCTTCCTACTAATACCCTTGGGAGAGAGCAGATAATGGCAAGTCAGTCTCCACACCCCCCCCCACCTCCCAGCTCTTCTCCATCTTTATTTCAAAGGCAGAGTGACAGAGCAGGGACAGAGAGAGTGAGAGTCAGAGCTCTTCCGTGTGCTGGTACGCTCCTAACATGGCTGCAAAGGCCAGGGCAGGGCCAGCCTGAAGCTGGCACCCAGGGACTCAGTCTGGAACATGGCTCTGCATGGGGGCGACACATCTTCTCGCTGAGAAACCGATACTGAAGGGCAGGCAAGTGCCATGTTACAGAGGGCCTTCCCGGGAGACCTACAGTCCTAACTGGTGCCCTCCTCCCACCGGCTTATCATGTGTAGCCTTCTACTCTCAAGTAAGGGGGGAAATGAAGACGTGAACAAGACCCAAGAATGCCGACTCACAGGCTACATAGTAGGAGTCTGTTAGTATCCCTTTACCCTTCCGGATCCACAAGTCCAGAAAGACAGCAACATCAGCATAATTAACGTTTTTCCTGTATCCCTGCCCAGGAAGACGTGGAGGGGCAGGGCCCACGGGTCAGACTGAGCTCTCTGTACACCTGTGGTCACCGACAAGCTTCTGCACTCTGACACGTCACCCATATGTTCCATGCAAGGCTCCAGCAGCAGTGCTGGGATTGTTTGTTAACAAGGGTTAGTGCTCCCGTAAGCATGGGAGTCACACAGCCTCTGTGCGGCTTTAGGCTTGCAAGTAGTATGCGGGAACAATATTCAAAGTTAATGCAGTGGTGAGCCAATAACGTCTAGTCTTCAACCTAACTACCATCTTTCAAGAAGCAATGTTCAAGTTAGCTTTTCTTAGTTATTGAAAATGATCCTTGTGCTGGTGAATGACTTAAAAATTGCATTCATGATCCTAGTTCATTTTGTTCAAAGTATTCAGATTTGATTAAAAAATAAGTTTTTGTATAAGCTTACCAGTAGAAACAAAGAAAAGATATATTGGGACTTACAAAGTATTAAAGATGTTGAAGTCATTATGTATTTTTAAGTGCAAGGAAAACAGGTTCCTTCTATAAATGATTTTTCTTTCTACTTTTCTGTATTTTACGTATTTCAATTATTACGCATTTGCTAAATAAGGAAACATTTCTAAAAGCATGCCTTCTGAGGGTAGCATTAGGAGATAGGCTAGACATTGGTTCATTTACATGAAATATTTTATCTCGTGGATTTTCTGATCTTTATCAAAAACCAGAGGCAGCCGATGCCAGCCACTTGGAGCTTGCTAGGAGACAACCGTCCTTCAAGTCCGGCCCTCTTTCTGTCACCCTAACTGTGCTCTGTGTGTCTGCTTTGGAAACGCACTATGCAATTTACATGCAGGAAATTAGGACTGGTAAGAGGCATTTCGCTGAAGTTGGCCACTCTCCAATGATGCTTATTTTTAATACTCGTTAATTATTTACATTTTAATTTCGTGAAATATAACCCAACGACATCACCGCTTTTACTTTTATAGCCTCATCATTCAATCCACTGCCCCTTGAATGAGCTATAGATTTTGCCTCCCTATTGGTGGCAAATAATCAATCTCACCCTTCCTGTTACCCTTTACCTCATCTTGTGGCTGAAAACTGGAGAGTTTGTACAGTGAAATATTTTGAGAGCATGGCTTTTACGAGGTAAAATTATTACAGACGATCTGTAAGAAACATGACATTGTTATTCTACATAATTCCTTAAAAAACTAGGTGCTCAAAAACAGCTTCTGTGCACGTTTCCATTAAAGGAAAGACACTGCTATAAGGAGCGATTCCAGTCCAATTCTGAAGAAGAAAGTTGAGTAGTGTCTGGCCCTGAGCAAAACTGATGCCTAGGAGACGCACGCACTGCTGCTCAGCTGTGAGCAGGCAATTCCTCCCGGCAGACGCAGCCCCATGCAGTCCCCGTCGGCTCTGTCACACACTGGCCGCACAGACACCTGCCCTGTCCCTGGTGCTCACACAGTGTCTACGGTCCTTTCAGGACAGACACAACACAAAGGTGCAGAACAGCAGAGGAAGTTTCTTCCTTCCCACAACTTCTGAGCAATCTCAGATTAGTATTAATCAAGGGTCAAATTCAAAAACCAGTGTAAGATGGAGCAGTGCTAGGAGCTAACAAAATAAAAGCAAACTGTTAGGTAGTTAGGGTGACTGATAGATGCACGAGCGATACTTCCTACTTAGGTTTTCATTCGATTGCTCTTTACATTTGTATTTTTTACATAAGACACATAACTGTACAACGTACTATAAATGCATTTTGTTGATCGTTCACAAGGATGGAAACCACTGTGAAGCATTTCACTTGGATGCAACATGAAAGCATGTTTGGAAGATTTCTGCGAGTCAGTTTGCAGCGCCTTCACTGGAAGAAGGGCGGTCAGTGGCCAGCAGGGGACGGCAGGGACTGCAAAGCCAGGCTCACCTTGGTAAACAAAGTGGAAGCCCCGTGCGGATGCCCCACTCTTGGCGCTGAATCGCAGCAGAATTTGATTCGATGTCGCCAACGGCAGCGTTTCACCTAGAATTAGAAACAGAGTTAACAAACTGGGTCCAGAAGACGCAGCGTGGTGCAGCAGAAAGGAGGATTTGGGTACATAAATATCAACCTGAAATTTCATATTTAACTTTTGAACTTAACAACAGCAATTACTTTGCTTTGGGGTTGAAGACCCAAAATGTATTTATCAAGATGTAAAAACCATTCTTGACTGAATTCTATAGCTCCCATCTACCTTCGAAGAAAGCAGGAGCAGGACTATCAGCCCATATTCTACGATTTCTAAATGCATGTGGGAAATAAACAAAAGCCCATTTGATGCAAATCTGATTGAGATCCATGAACACGATGGTCTTCAGAAAGGTCATGGGCCCTGGACTGTTTGAAGTCCCCTTGTCCAGGAGACAGCGGTCCAAGCGCTGGGTGAATTTTTCACTTGGTGTCAATTTGATAATGACTACACAGGATTTTACATAAAAACTAAGAAAATGTCTCTGAAACCAAAACTGTTAAAAAAAATTACAGGATTCAGAATAAAGCTTCCAGATGCATATTTTTAACCCTGTAATGCACACTGCAGTCCCTGTAGCAGTGCTGAGAGCCGGTTCCTACATTTCAGCAGGTCAAAAATGTGTATTCTCCGATGCCTTCCTAAACACAATTGCCTTGGGTATCGGTAGAAAATAACACTACATTGGTGTTCAGATTTTTGGATAACATTGAAAAAGTGAAAAATTGGAAACCAAACCTTTGCCTTAGCTAAAGCTGTGGTGCACATGTACCACCTGGCAAATTTGCTCCGTGGATGGTAAAGCACACAGCAGGTGTACAAAGGGAGCTGCAGCCCTGGCAAAGGGCGGAGCTGAGTACTCTGTGCTACATTAACCTAGCACAGAACACCCAGCGCAAACCTAACAGGTTGATGTTCATTTATATGTTTCATAAGGAAACACTTAGATGTGTCACTTTAAATGAAAACGTGGCATGAAAACAAGTTGTGAAATAACATCCCATGTTTCATGAGGTCTCATGTATGTTTACATGCGTATGCATGTGTATGGATATATGCACACACATGTACACGCATACTTGTGTTAGCAGGTACTGGGTTTCCACATGTATATATTTGTAGGGTTAGGATGACTGAGACCAAAATGTTAATTGTCTTTACCTCTAGGAGGAAGATCAAGCAATACAGAATAGAAGATAACATAAAAAGAGAGTTTATTGACTCTTCTTTTTTGTGGCATTTGCTTCTTTTAGTGAGATGATTATTATATTCTTCAAAATCTTAGAAAGTAAAGTGACGAAAGCAGGTGGTTTTACACGTGGGGTAATACATTTGAAATCTTTCGTTTAAAATAAAATTTTACTAACACAATTGAAAATTCAAAGATGATTAAATTTCTCATTCATCAAAAAGAGAGAAAGGAAGAGGCAAGTTTAAAATCAATCAACCAAGTAGCCCAAAGGGAATTACAGACAAAATTCCAGGCATTTACCGGAGTGAGAGCCGGAGAGGGAGCTGAGCAGCCTGGCCTGCGGATGAGTTCCGTCAAACAGCTCAGCCAGGTCGTTGAGGGCTGTCTGGAAGTAGGCGAACTGTCCAAACACCACTGCAAAACACGGGGAGGCGGGCACAACGGCTTTTACAAAGCAAACTGACACGCAGGTGACGGCTTGTGCTGCATGTTTATCAGTTCCCCTGGGTGACCCCACCCTATGGATATTTTGAGAAAAACATTACTGATATATTTTCTCTGCAATTGGTACTTAATAATAAGAGAAAACTATTTTTTAAATCTTGAATCAAAGTATATTTGGGCTAATTCAGCCTCGTACTAAATGATTAATCTGGCCCAGAGCAGCCTCTAGACCCAGTACCCTGTGGCAACTGTAACCCAGCCTAAGAAGGGACCCTTGCAACCAAGCAAAGGAGGCACAGCTAACGCTGCCGCTGCCCAGCCAGTCAGTCAGAGGCCGAAAGCCAGCAAAGCCAGCGTACAAGCCCGGCTGACTGCAGCCAGTCACGCGTCTTCTCTTCACACTTCCTTGCCCTGACTATAGACATGACCTGTGCAATGGGGTTGGATGGGTTTTGAACCATCTTTGGATTGGAATGCTGCTCACTTCTAGGACACTTTTCCTGCTCGAGAAAAGTGAAATTTACCTAATCTGTTTTTAACACTGTATAACTGGACATTTTTTTCTTTTAATAACTATGACACCATTAGTGGAAAACTATAAAGATACACCATTTAGTTTTGAATGATTAGTGACATTTTATTCAATGAAAAGTAAGCATAGTGCTCAAACTGCATTATAAATTTGGTAAAGAATCTAGAATTTTTTACAAAAACTTATTACAATGCCATATACAAATTTATTTTAACTCGGTCATGTACTCAGTTCAGCAACATATGATAGGAATTGTTTATTGTGATTTGTTTTATAATTTTATTTTTCTTATAAATTACTTAAGTTATATGCACATTGCTCCAGATAAATCATACTCACACACTGTCCAACTTTAAGTTTAGTCAGTGTTTCTGTATTAGATAATAGAGATGGCCTTTACAATATTTAGAAAATCTGTGGTTTAACACCGATTTATAAGCAATGGGCAACTAACGCTCCCCTCATTTATGTGTAAGGTTTGCCCTAGAATCACTCTACATCAGGCTGAATAAGAAGTGTGATATCAGTTTTAAGTGTCAGAATTCTAACGGAAATAATGTGTACAATGGAGGCAGTCTAGCTACGACTGTTTCTATATATGTGTGCATACATGTATAGATAGTAAGTGCACACATATGCATAAGTGTGTCATCTAAGACTTTACAATTTCCTGGGAGAAACACAAGGGGGCACGTGGGCAAAGTGGATTTTCACAACATAATGTGCTCTAAAAGCCCGTGGTCCAGAGGTTCCCGAGGAAGAGGGCTTGAAGCTCCCTCCCCAACCTTCTCATTCAACTCTTCCCTGCCCACAACCTTCACACATTAATTAAAGTTCTGGCATGCTGGGGGCCAAGTGCCTGGGTCTTCTAATTACAGTAGACGTGAAACCCATATACAGAATTCTTCTTTTCCTTCAGGAAACACTAGGCAACCACCGACTTTATGCTAGAAACTAATAAAGGAATGAAGACGATGGTGGCTGTGTCCCAGGGCTCACACAGGATGCATGCAGCAGTATCCCTCAACAAATAAGGACTGAGCAGCCACGGCACACTGAGTTCATTCTGGAGAGAGACCCGGAGCCTTTCTGGACAGCTCTCTGGATCTGAGCTCCAGCCATGGCTGATGTTCACTCAAGAGAAGAGGAGCAGGCTCATGAGAGGGAGGCTGTGCTCATGGGTGGTCCTGCCACTACCAGGAGTGGGAGATAGTGACAAAGAGCACAAAACACGACGTTTGGGGAAAGGCGTTAAGCTAGAGGAGCGGTTATTTCCAGTGCTGGGAAAAGTTGCTGTCTCATGGGGAGAGACAACATCACAGCCAGTTCTTCAAGGATGAGGATTTAAACACTTTGTTTGTGCCAGAATGGAAATAGGGAATGATTCCGGCAGGAGCACATAGCAAAATGTTGGAAGTAGCAAGTGTGGCCAGTAGTCTGGTTTGACCAACCGTCCCTGGAGTTGGGGAGGGGTGGAAACTGGGTTGCAAAGGCCCCGAAAGGCCAGATCCAAACACACGGTTTGTGCTCTGTGGGCAACAGAAGAACTGAACATGTTTATGAAGGTGTTAACATGATCAGACTGCTGCTTCAGAAAGAACACTGTGTGGATGCTTTTGGATGAACACAGAGGAAACGAGGAGGTCTGTTGACTTGTCTTCAGCATCAGGTGACCAGAACAGCTCGCAGCCCTTCCTTCCTAGTAATGGCCACAGCAACTCATGGCCATACACACCATACACCAAGCATGGAAGCGGCACGGGCTGCTTTTTGCTTACAGTGTGTGCCACACTGTTGCACAGCTGTTTAACTAATCAAGTCATTTTCTAGGCATAAGTAAGGGAGAGGCTGAAGACAGTAAAAGACATTAGGACTGTCAATGATTTCTCCTTTAGATAGAATATGTCTGTGTCACTGAACCTTTCAGATTAGGAAGTGACAATCAAAATTTAGATTTGGGGTGCAGCATTGCTCTCCTGAATACTAGAATTGCATTGTGATAACAACAGAATTTTGCAATAAAATCATAGAATACTGCTGTTATATTCCATTGACATAAATATATTTTCTCTTAAACTCATAAAAAATAGGAATATTAGTGACAAAGTAATTGGAGGAATGATGGTGAGCAATCAGGTGAAAAAAAAAGAAAGTTTTTCATTTAAACATAGAATTAAGCCTGAGGTGGGAGAACTGGGTCTAGCCCAGAAAGCTGGAATCTGAAGAACAGCTCTGATTTTGGGGGGAGCTGCTTAGAACAGAGGGATGCCTGTGAGCCCCCGCTTTGTTCCCTGAAAACAAGAGTGTTTGTCATTCCTTCACACTGCCACTGGGGGGCCTTGCCCTCTGCGCCAGCATCTGTCAGGTCTCAGGTTTGATGCCCTCTAGTGGGCAAACCAATAGGACACTGCCCTGTCCTGAACATCACCCCTTCTTATTTTTTTAAACTTATTTTCTATGATGGTTCTCTTTTTTCCCCCAAAGAAACCCTTTACTTAAGGAATACAAACTTCGTGCATTTCATAAGCACAACTTTAGGAATACAGTTATTCTTTCCACCATACCCGTCCTCCCACCCACACACTCTCAACTCTTCCTCCTCCCTCTCCCATTCCCAATCCCATTCTCCACTAAGATCCATTTTCAATTAACTTTATATACAGAAGATCAACTCTATAGAGTTCAACAATTTGCACGAAAAAGAAGAACTTGTTCCTCAATAGTTGAGACAAGGGCTGTTAAAAGTCATTGCATCTTGAAGATAACTTCAGTTTTTGTTTTTTTTGAGAAACTTAATTAACTTTAAAGAAGCACTCAAGAATGATACATCTTTTGTGAGCAATTATATATAACTATAACTCATGAGACGTAAGACCTCCATCAATACATTAAAAGAACTAAGTCCATGAGAACAATTTTTATTATTAATTAAAGAAGCACCTAAGAAAACAAGCAATGGAATTGGACATTATGGCATGCTTAAACTTAGGGGACATAAGAATATCCTCCACTTAACACACTAAAATGAAATAAATCTTTGAAAACAAGTTTTACTGTTAGCTCACAGTTAGTGCACAGTGAGTTTTATTGATAATTTAACAATCAACATCTTTATCTATGATGTCAGTGATCATCTGAGGCTTTTGATATGAGCTGCCCAGGCTATGGAAGTTTTTTGAGTCCACAAACTCCATCAGTATTTAGACAGGTCCATAAGCAAAGTGGAAGTTCTCTCCTCCCTTCAAACAAAGTATATCCTCCTTTGGTGGCCACTTCTTTCCACTGGGGTCTCGCTGAGATCCTTCATATAGGACATTTTTTGCCACAGTGTCATAACTTTCTATGCCTGAAATGCTCTCATGGGCATTTCAGCCAGACCGGAAAGCCTTGGGGCTGTTTCTGAGGTCAGAGTGATATTTAAAGCGATTGTCATCCTATGAGTCTGCTGTGTGGACTGCTTCCACGTTGGAGCATTCACGCCTTTTAATTCTATATTATTATTACCAGTTAATCCTATTTATATGATCACTGTAACACTCAATCCTATCTATATGATCACTTTAACACTTAGAATGTTATTTTTACTATCCAGCTTAGGGGATTTGGGTCCCATGGCAAGTTTTTAAACTGTACCCTTAGAAGTAAGTCCACAGGAATGCATACAGAAGCATACAACTTTAAGAACATGGTAATTCTTCCCATCATGCCCGCCCTCCCACCCACATTCTCAACCCTCTTCCTCCTCCCTTTCTTATTCATGCTCTTATTTTTTACTAAGATCTATTTTCAATTAACTTTATGCACATCTGATTAACTCTTGAAAACCAACCCAGGTAAGCAGCTAAGTGGAGTGGTATCAACAGGCACCATGGGCTGCCAACAGCATGCTGGGTAAACACCCAAGGCCAAAATAAATGCTCAGCCTGGAAGTTAGGAGGGGTTGTTAGCGCACAGTGGGGCTCCATGGGCATCCTTCGTCTCCCATAGGCAAGTTTCTTACCCAGTGAGGAACTCTCTGTGGCACACTTGCACTTCCTAAATGTTCCTCTCAAATGAATCTTACATTAGAAACGTCATCTAAGTGGGTTTGAAATGTAAAGACAGTTTTTGCGTATGTAGGGTTTTTAACTGTATGGCTGGAGGAGGGGAAATAATATATAATTTTTGAAACTATTACCTGCTTCACCCCAGAAAAGATTTCAACAGGAGGCAAATTTTGCTGGCCAGCAGTGAGAGCAGGCATTGGGCAGACAAGTGCAGAGACACCACGCAGGCCCCTCTGGCAGAGAAGTCATTTTGGAGAGCAATCCCAGTGGGGAGCACGGTGAGGGGGTCCACGGCCTGAGGCTGCCCCAGGCAACACAGTCAGGACTCCCCTTTGGGGTCCCCCCACTGGGAAGTGACTCATGGATCCAGGGACCTCTACCCTACTCCCTCACTGAATGCCACGCCCACTCTGCAGAGAGAGATGAACAGCCTCCTCCCAACCCACACATCACCTTGCAACCTCCCTTTTGCAAAACCAGCTGGAGGGCTGATTTGTGAAGGAGGAAGAAAGAACAAAGCTCAATTACTGATTGCTCTGGGTCAGACTTCCCAGTGTGTTCTCTCACCTGTAGAGGGCCTCATCTAGGGTATGTTTAGGAAAGCAGTGACTTCACTGGATTCGTATTCTTCATCAATATTTTATTCTATTCAGAGCTGGAATATTGGTGTAGTGAATGACAGTAAATCAACACTGAGAGAAATACAGTGAATTAAAATAAAAGAAAGTCTTACCAAATTCCTTTGGTACAGTTATGGAATAAAGGCATATTTGGCCAGCTGTGTAATTATGAGGGTAGTTTGGCGACAAAACTACCCCTTCTGATCCTGTGTACTGGCCTCCACAGGGAGCTGAAAAGGAAACCATCCAAGTATTAGGCACACGTTTGCTCTAACTTTTCTTCTCATAGATTCAGCAAGAAAGCATATGGATATCTACAAACACTTCTGGTGTCTCTTTCTATAAATGCAATTTCAAGCTGAAGGAACTCATCTTGTTAGAGAACCAGGGCAGATAAAATGGTGGGAGTTATATGGACAGCTTAGTGTGCGTGTCGGCGCTCACACATGTTTGTGCATGGATGTCAGAGTATTTAGATATCTGCATATTTGGATCATGTCTTTATGTCTGCATATGTATTTATGTGTATATGTGCATTGTGTGTACCTGTGTGTATGTGCATGTGTCTATGAGTGTATATGTGTACAGATGTGTTTCTTGGTTTTTTACCCTTCATTATCTTATAAAAACTTCAGTACAGCTTTTGCTGAGAAAACTTGTACAGGTGTTCAAACACATTTTGATGTATCGGGTGACAGCCATCCCGTTAAATCCCAGCCATTTGATATTCAGTTTTTCAATTAAATTTCCAGTATTTCAACATCTCATATTTTTTATACAAAGTGGGTCTGAGTCTGTTCGTGTATTAGATCATAGACTGGTGACAGGCGTCCCTCACTGCCAGCACCCTGCACCCACACCTGTCGCTGGCCCTCATTGTGGCCCCTGTCCAGGTTGCACCTGTAGTGAACTGCATTCAGAAGTATTTTCAGTACTGGGAAAAAGTCCACATTCCAAGAGCTCATTTCTTCTTGATACAGCAGTTTCAAGCACAAAGAAAACAGAAATTAGAGGTATTGTGTTTAATCCTTTGAATATTAATTAGCACACTGTTAAATCCTACTTGATGGACTGAACACTCTCCATGATTTCTAAACCCCCTTAGAGTTCGTTAATGCTAATTCTAAGGCACTTCTTTAATGATTTGTCAAGTGTGTCCGTGATTTGTCAAGAGATTTCCCAAATCCATGCATACCATGGCTTGGGAAGCATTAAGTCATATTCTAAAGGTCAAAGAAAAACAGCTTAGACAGCTGACAGCTTTGATCTGTTTATGATCAAACTAGTAGACATTTCACTTACCTAAACTAAGCACAGCCTTCATTCTTATGTTTAATTCAGAATTCATTTATCATCCTAAAGCACACTGTACTTTATCACAATTTTAAATAGCGGAAAATTATATTTCCAGTTTCAGATGCTAGAGATTTCTTAAGCTAAATTCCAGAGGCGGAGGTTTCCAGCGACATGCAGGAAGACGCCCTCGGTCAGTGTGGCTGCAAGCACTGATTTCTCTCTCCCACCAACCACACCATTTCAGAATTAGCCCTTCCCTTTCCTTAAAACACTGAGAATCCAACTTTTTAGAAATGAAAACAGATTCTTGAGTGGAAATCCATTTTCTTTTTGCCCAGTCATAGAAAGCAACCAAATCATTTTGCAAAGACCCTTCTTCCAGCTCAAAATTCATCTGTTTCAGATTTTAAAGAAGAAAACTGGGATGAATCACCACAGGGCCAACATTTTAATGCCCCAATTATTAGAGATGGGCATCTTCTTTTTCTTAAAATATAACTATCATGCCTCACCTTGTTTAATGATAAGACAAAAAAACATTACTTTATGATAGCACTAAAATCAACCAGGGAAGGAATGGATGAAAACTGGCCTGGTGTCTTTGGTGGCATTGATGAATTGTGATTATGAGGTTACCTTCCTACTCAGGCTTAGAGACAGGCACTCCAACCATATAGCACGTTTCAGATGCATTAAGTGTTCTTGAACTTGAGTAAATTATGTAGAGAACTTTTATTTATTTGCTAAGGATTCTGTCCATGTCATGTTGTTAATCTAAGAAACCAGCATATTAGAAATTACTTTACATTAACGTGATAACAGAAGAAAAATATGTGCTTTCTGCCTTGGTAATTAATATTGAACACATTATTTCTGAATGAAGAAAGATGTGCAGAGGCATTCACTGCAGATGGTAATAAGAGCTTCCTAATCCATTTGGTTAATTGGAATGTATAGCTCATATTTAAAGGCAGGCAAATCCAATCAAATTTAATGAACAAACAAACAAACAAGAACCTCCTGCCAACAGAAGCCATGCTGATCCACGAAGGAGCTCTGTACTTTCCGATCTTGGTTCCAATTATTCTAGAGGAAACCTCAAGGAGCAAGAACTGCAGGCAACAGATAAATCGGCCTGGAAAGCTTGTGCCATGCACCTGAGGTAACCTGCTCCAACAGGCGTCCACTGGGGTCCTTTCACAAGGGCCAACAGAGCAACCACCTGCAGCTTCCCTGGGGATCTGAGGTTCACAGGCACTGATTCATGTGCAAATGTGCTGAGTCACCCCCACAGGCCTGAGGGACCTCTTTTCCTGGGCTTCTCCCTGGGGTATCAGGGAAGAAGCAGCCAGGGATCTGTGACCTCTGCCCTTGGTGATCTAAACAGAGACTCCCTAAGTTTTCAGACAAGGAAAAGGAAACTATCTCTAGTTTAAAACTTGGATCATATATTCATTTCCCCAGTGTGGCCTCATTTTGTAAAGTTTTTATCGTGGCTGAAGTATTACTACTCCCCCATACATTCAAATGGTATTTGAGTTTATGACAAACCAAGATCCTTTAGAATCACTTTTTTTTTTTAACAAAATTAGAAAACTCATGATTCTCCCCTACCTTAGCTCGCTATTTGCAACTCCCTCACACAGACGTGGTCCATACACAGATGGGAGCTGCTGGACAGATATGACACCCCGGGGAGTGCACAGATACAAGAAACATAGTAGAACCCCCATCCCACGGATGCATGCTTAAACACTACGTCCATGTGGTCGACCGCCCTCCTGCTGGGGTGTCGGGGTCTAGGGCTACAGGCAGCTCTGGCCCGCACGCTGCTCAGACGCTGATCCGTGTCAGCTCTCGAGGTTGTGGTCACTGCCCTGGTCTATCTGAAGACGGTGTTCAAAGTCAGGTACGCACAGAATGAAGAGTTGGATGTACTGAGCTGTGTGATCGCTGCATGTAAGTCTCCCAGGAGACACGATGCGGGACTCACGCCCAGTGGGCCCTGGTGCTCATCAGAGACGAAGCGAGGACGTGAGCACTTGCTGACTCGGCAGGACACTCTGCTAGCACTGCTGCAGGGTCCCACCCTGGGCCCTGCCCGTGCTGCTCACTCCTCACCCCGGAGAGGGATCGCGCAATATGGAAGAGGGAATGCTGGGTAATCGTACCGGGAATTTATATCAAGTGCTAGTAAGTACTTCCAATGCTGTAATATTAGTGGGACATTCAAAAAGCTACTTGCATTTTAAGTACACTTGAAGTATGACATAATTCATATTCACTTTCGATAAAATGATGACTACATGCAGTAGATTATCTAAATGTTCATATGACCATGATCATAACTGCTATGGAGAAGACTGGGCAGACGGAAGGAAGTGGAGGTCCAGGGGCGTCAGTCACTACTGTGTGTTTATGCTCCTGGTGATAAGTGGAGGTGGAACTGGGCTCCCCTGTGGCCAGCGCCTCCTCCACCTGGGCACTGCAGGCAGCTACGCCTCTCCTTTGCAGCTTGTGGTGAGAGAGACACAAACATTACGTCAGGAGGAGTCACAGGACCTAACATAATCTTGAGTAGATATGATTCCGAAATGATATAAGGAATATATAAGAAATCTACAAATACAGAAACAGTTAATATAATGAATGTGTCAGAAATATATAAATGGATTCATAGAAGAGGATTATAATCCCACTGAATGAAGCCTTACTTGTCAGTTAGACAGTAAGAAAAATGCTACTCGAACATTAGGCAACACGCATGTGAAGGGCACTATGTCTTCCTTTTCAGGCTCTTACAGGTCTTCTGACACTGGAGAAGCATCTGCGCTTACATTTCTGTCATTATTACTAGAGATGAAAATATGAAAGGACAGGAAGACTTAACATGCACTATCTTTGTTAAAAATTATTTTAGCTTCTCACTGACTGATTCATTGACACCAACAGCATGGTCTAGCCTGAGTGTCCACTTGGCCTGACCTGGACTAGCCTGAGCTCTCACCAGGCTGCCATGAGTGTCCCGGCAGCCAAGCCTCCTTAACTATATATATATATCCATTATATATGTATATATATATATATATATATATGTGTGTGTGTGTGTGTGTGTGTGTATAATGGATATTTTATATCACTGGCAAACTCTACCTACCTACCTACCTATCTATCTATCTATCATCCATCAACTATCTATGGAAAGAAGCACCCACAGAATGTTAATTTGTACCTTATATGTAGATCAGGTGTGAAACAGCCCAAAAGAGAAGTAAAAGTGTCAGGCTGAGTGACACAAGATGACCGCCCCGTCTGGTACCTGGGAGGACGCCTCACTTAAGTGACCAGTGCCTGTCAGCCCCACGCCAGTTCTCCGAGCCACCGTAGCACTCCAGCACGCGGCCCTCCCAGGGACAGCAATGACAGCAAAGCAGCCCGAGCGCACACGTACCGCTGCAGGAGGGCAGCACGCGGTCCCAGGCAGGTTTTCCATCCGCTCCGACCACACACGTGATGGTCGAGGGGTCGACAATCTTGTAGCCAGAGTCACACTGGTAAGTAACGGTCGAGCCCAGCTTGAAGTCGGTTCCAATTCTTGTCCCGTTCATTATATTTCCAGGGTCAAAGCAAGCTTCCCGAGGTTTTTCTGCAGGAGAAATGAACCCGCACCAAATGTTTAGTCTCCTTCAATGATCTACTGTACTCAGATATGCTGTACAGCAAACCTAGCATGGCAATTCATTCTATTGATAAAATGCACCTCACAGACTTTGGTCCACATTCACAGAGAACTGCAGACGGCTTTGCCAAAGTCCTGTTCTCGCTATCGACAGGCTCTCGGTGAGTGCTGTGTGGCATCTAGGACTAGCGTGACTTTGCTACGTGGATTTATGTATTATGTGGATTACTTTATGTGTTTGCAGGTTTCACACGGCAGCTCATGCTCTGAGCATTCTATACAGCTGCCGGAAACCCCATACAGAACCAGAATATTTGTTTTATTCAAATACAGACCAAATACTTCCACAACGGGAAACTCTTAGTGTCTGTCCCTCAGCAGCATCTAGGACCTCTCATCCTCTTTGTCATTTTTGGTGGAGATTCTCGCCTAGTTCTGCCGACTGCTAGATGAGACACCACTTACACAGCCTCCGGCTTCATGCGCTCATTCAGATTTCCAAGGACAGGTTTTTCCACAGGTGAACTGCATCTCATGGTTTGGTTCTGTTTACCCAGTTGTCAGTTCAGGATGTTCCATGATAAATCACGGGTGCCTGTCTCGCTTATGACTGCTCATGTTCCCTAATTAGATGACTTCACGATGCATATGCTTCGCTCTTGTTCTTGTCTGTTCCACTTAAGACCCCTGGGAGGAGTCCTGCCTTGGACGGGAATGGACCGCAGCTGCCCGACCCTTCCTTGCTGGCTAGCCTGACTGCCCTGCGGCTCACGCATCCACAGCGCCCTGAGAACTGATGCTGCTGCCTGCGCCGAGCACCAGCCGAGAGTCGTTCCCTGCCCATATAAAGCATCCGCGCTGTAGTCTTTCCTCGGACTTTTGGGTGAGGCTCCGCTGGAGAACACTTCAGATATCAGGAGCCATCAGCTCCACAGACACAGCACACTGGTTTCTGGTGCTGCGTCTTCATGCCGTCTGAAACGGCACACCACTGCCTGGTACCTGCGACCCCTGGGCGAGCACAAGGTGTCCGAGACGGCCATGTCGGCACACCTGCTCCTCACTTTAGAAGAAGGGTTTTGGGGCCAGAGCTGCGGCGTAGCAGGTAAAGCTGCCGCCTACAGTGATGTCATCCCATACGGGTGCCGGCTGGAGTCCCGGCTGCTCTGCTTCCCATCCAGCCCTCTGCTATGGCCTGGGAAAGCAGTAGAAGATGGTCCAAAGACCTTGGGCCCCTGCACCTGTGTGGGAGATTTGGAGGAAGCTCCTGACTCCTGGATTCGGTTCGGCACAGCTCTGGCCATTGTGGCCAATAGGGGAGTGAACCAGTGGATGGAACATCCTCTCTCTCTCTCTCTCTCTCTCTCTATCTCTATCTCATTCTCTCCTCTCTCTGTGTAACTCTGACTTCCAAATAAATAAATAAACCTTAAAAAAAGAAGAAGGTTTTTGTCTGTTTGATTGATTTGCTTTTATTTTTGGCTGTCATAGACCAGGTACTGTTTGGCCAAGTGCACGTCACTGAATTCTTGTAAATACTGAAACTACCTGATGATTCGACAGAAACCTTCCGAGTGATGTTTTCAGTTACTCCTGAACATAACTGCCCTCGTGCCCTGATCGAAAGGCCCCAGGTACTCACACTGAAGTAAAGGTGCTTACATGTGAAGAATCGGATCTTTCTGGGGGAAATAGAGTAAGTTTCTAGTTAAAAACCATATAAGGAAATTCAAATAGGGACAGAAGTGGCATGTATCCTGTATTTTCCTTTGTAATTTTTCTCTACAAATTGAACATAAAAGAACTTCACTAATTTTTAAATAAGACACCTGACATGGTGAACAGCTATTTGTTGTTTCCTCCGATCTTTTCTAAAACACACTGTACTCTCTGTTCACATGAGACAAATATTTGCAAAAAAATAGATTTTCATAAACCTAACAGCAAAATGTGAAGTTACGGGTGATTCTGTATGTGGCCTGTGTGTTTTCCCTGGGTGTTAGCACCAGTGATGGTGACTCTCTGTAGGTCATTGACTGATCTGATGCCCACAGCTCTGCCCAGGGCCAGGTCTCCTGGCAAACCAACAGCTGTCAGCGACAGAGCCAGGAAAAAGACAACAGATATTTCTACTCTGAAAAACACTGGGATAAATCCCAGCTACTTTGGGGTCAGCCTTGTGGTGTGGCTGGTTAATCGCTACCTGTAGCACCAGCATCCCATATGGGTGCCAGTCCCAGCTGCTCCACTTCCTATCCAGCTCCCTGCTGATGGCCTGGGAAAGCAGCAGAGGATGGCCCAAGTGCTTGGGCCCCTGCACTCATGTGGGAGACCCAAAAGAAGTTCCTGGCTCCTGGCTTTGGCCTGGCCCAGCCCTGGCCAGTGCAGCCATTTCAAGAGTGAACCAACAGATGGAAGATCTCTCTTTCTGTCTCTCTAACTCTGCCTCTCAAATAAATAAAAAAAAATCTTAAAAATAATACACATAGGGACTGGCACTGTGGCATAGAGGGTAAAGACGCTGCCGGCAGTGCTGGCATCCCATATGGGTGCCAGTTCAAGTCCCGGCTGCTCCACTTCCTATCCAGCTCTCTGCTGTGGCCTGGGAAAGCAGTAGAAGATGGCCCAAGTGCTTGGGCCCCTGTACCTATATGGGAGACCTGGAAGAAGCTCTTGGCTCCTGGCTTTGGATTGGCCCAGCTCCAGCTGTTATGGCCAGCTGGGGAGTGAACCAGCGGATGGAAGACTCCTCTTTCTCTCTCTCTCTCTGGTTAACTCTGACTTTCAAATGAATAGGCCTTTTAAAATACACCCAGGTACTTGGATATGCTCACATTTGGACTTGCAGAAGAAACCAGTCAGAACAGGATTAAAACATAGCCGGAAACAAGTCTTGAATGTCAACAGATTATCATCCACAAGCTGTGCTTTACACTAAACGGCCATGAACTTGGAATGACATTTCCCAGCAGGATTCTTCCTTCCGCTAAGGGAGGAACGTTCCTCTGGAGTTTCCTTTCCCCTGGGGAGGCAGGAGTCTCTTCCCAGGAAAATGAGCTGCATGTCACCACTGTGTGTGCTAAACGGATTTGAAAGACTTCATGAAAAATCTGCAATGAAAACAGTCCCAGCACAAACCACCGTCCACACACCCAGCTGATCACAGTACCTTTGAATTCAATGGCGAAGCCCGACAAGCCCACGGAGGCGTCACTCCGAAACGCCAGGAAAAGACTGTTCCCACTGCTCTCGATTCTGTCAGGGGCCTGAGAGCCTGGAAACTCCCGATGAGGGGGCTGTTGGAGTCGGCCCCCTCGTAGATGTGCAGGAAGTCGTAGCTGGGCTCCATGTTGAAGCTGCAAGGAAGAACAGCAGGTGCTGTGGGACCCCACATCCACTTCCCGCGTCTTGCAGAGTAGCGCGCCTTCACTCCCCTGTGTGACGTCAACAACTATTCATACTCCATCAGTGCAATCCAAAAGCTAAACGTAGTAACACTCAAGATGTCAGAATAGCACCAGGTATCCCAAGTGCCCATTTCCATAAATCATATTAGTTGTTTTGCACAATGACATTCAGCATCTGGACAGGAGGATGAGGAAGACAGTCAGAGAACGCGAATCTCCTGTCACGGGCACACCACGTCTCCCCTGCACCTGGGGATGAGTGAATGAAATGGGGTTCGGAACAGTGGGCTCACAAAGCATGGATTCCCACACCGGCATCTGATGTTTATGTAAAATATGTCTGTTCTGGAGACAGATCCTCAGGATTACTGACCCTTCCCGACAGTTTTACAAATGCTTTGTGTTTGCTTTTACTTCACAAATGGAATTGTCCCTGCTTGCACAGAGAGGTCATCCAGCAGTAACGGTCTACACTGGCGAGAAGGCAGGGTTTCCCACAGCACACTTCACCACGCTGAGTGGGCCTACACCTCTTCTCCCTCTCCTGCTCTCTCCATTTCTCTCTCCCATGTTGTTGAGGGAAAGAGTACCCAGAGTCTCACAGCCCGGCCCCCGAACTATCAAGGGCAAGATGTGAGTGCTGATGGCTTCCGTGAGTTTTACACACACACACACACACACACACACACACCAGATTTAAGCACGGTGCTATGTCTAACATCTGCTGTGATCAGACTCAACTGAAACATCTGGAAGAAGCCTCAAGCCATCCCAATGCCTGCCTCTCCCCTGTTCCTCTCACCTCCTGTCGGGAGTTCTGTGTCTCCTGAAGACTCAGTGTGGGCAGCTCCCCCCCCCTCCTTTCTGTTGGGAGACGTGCCGCGTGACCAGGACCAAGAGGGGCATGGCATTTTTTGTTTGTTTGTTGCTATCTCTGAATGTTTTAATAAGCAGCAGACTCAAGCCTGTGAGGACAGCAGGTCCTTCCCAAACCTGCCCACTGCATCCTGTGGGATACACAGAATGTGGGTCCCTGGGCTCCACCAGGGCTGCCCACTCTTCCCCCACTCTGAGTGCAAGCTGTGCTCACTCCAGTGTGAGTCCCTGGACGGATTCACTAAAGGGTGCTGCGCTGAGTCCCTCAGTCTGTTTGACAAGTTTGGAAATGAAGTTGGCATTGAAGAAGGTGTCAGCATTTGGAGTTACGGGTATAGAGGCCAACAGGGACCAAGTAGAACTTGGCTGAAGTAACGGTGACGTTTGGAGTATTTCCAGGATGCCCATGAAATCTGGCCATGCTGCTTCTCCAGTGTCTGGCACTTAGGATGACCATTACAGGTTATGAAGTAAGCAATGAAATGAGATGGAAAAGAAAAACGTGTGCTCTATATTCTCTGTTCGTTTGGACACAGGGTAATCCTCGCACAGGCATCTAGAGTGGAATTGTAAACAGGTATGGCTTTCCACGTTATTTCACTCTCTGCTCCCTGTGCGCATGCAGAGGCCTCAGCAATGCGCTGGCGTATGACCACGCCTTTGAGCCATCTTCTGAGTTCCACATGTGACTATGAGCCCCAAGCCTGCAGAGCATGACCAGAGCCCCTCATCAAAGACCCCGGCTCCAGCAGGGGGCCTGTGGCCCCTGACTGCTCCAGGTCCTTCCTTGTTGCTCATGCCAGATGTCTGCCCTTCCCCAGAGGTCCCTGGACTGAGCCTCACCCTTTAGCAAGGTACCTCCCAAGGCCTTGGTCAGTGCCAGCCTCCCTCTGAACTTTGAACAGCCTATCCGCACCCAGGACTCTGGAGTCTCCTTAGCACCACAGCAGAGTAACAGCCCAGATCACAGAGTGGCAGGTGTGTGACCTGCTGAGACATGGGGTCAGCTGGTGACTCCTGGACTCCAAGAGCCAGAGGGAATGGGAAAGTCCCCATTTCAAACTTGCAGGCTGGGGTATGAGGAGCGGTGGCAAACAAGACGCATAAAACTGCCGCGACTACCATCAGACGCACTGCACTTAGGAACCCTGATGACTGCTCCCGGAGCCCAGGGAGACACAGGGAACTCTGACCTATAAGGCACCCTGTTCTGCTTTTGAGCATTAATTTACTGTTAATCTGGAACCAGAGGTGTCTGCAGGTTTCACAGAAGGCACCACCAGAATTTGGCATTAGAAAAAAAAACCCACAAATACATAAAAAAATATAGGCAGCAAATGTTCACTGGTTTGGGAGGTAGCTGAGTGGCATAATGAAGTATTCACCATTTGGTACATTTATAGCAGCTTTAGTAAATTCAGGAAATGATGGCTGATCCACCTACTTAAGATTCCGGACCACAGATACTTAGAATTACCCAGACGCAGATCTCTCAGGAGGAGAGAGTGCAGAGGTGGCCCCTTGCAGCCTCGAGCACAGACGGGAAGATCTCTAGAAAAGGAGACCAGCTCTATCAGCAGCCAATCAGCCTCTTTGAACCACTTTGCCTTGAATAATACGAGATTAACTGCATGTTCTATAAAACCATTTACTTTTATAAACACCACGTCCATCTGGTTCAAAACCCCAAGTATAAAGTTGGAAAAGATCATTGGGCATCAATAAAACGCAATTTCCACAGTGTTCATGCTACTCACACAATAGTACTGTGTCACTGCTTCTACTGGAAAGCACAGTATTTGACCCTGTATTACCCAGTCTAGCAGGAGCAAGTTCGCGTATTTAAGACGGTGCCTAGTTACTCAGTTCACAGTCACTGGATGCTAGGACACTTCCACTTCCACAGCTCTTAGCGAGTTCAGCTATTGGAAGGAGAACGGCAGCGCTGCTCTGCGAACGTCAGACAGGACGTTATGGGAATGAAGGAGACAGACTGCAGTTAGAGGACAGGTGTGCCGGTGAGTGATGACAGCACGCTTATCTATATCATACGGTTACACTTGTCTTGAATATCTTGTAAATTAAGGTTTCGTCCATGGGCCCCATTGAGTGCATAGAAATGCTCACGAGAGCAGTGACACACTTCCATTCACGTTGCTTCGCGACTGGTCGCAGTATCCGTCAGACACAAACCCAAGGCTCACCCAGATGTAGACCTGGAGACTAGGAAGCTCCACTGAAGTCATTTCTAAGTACAGCATCTACAACCCTGCGGCAAGGAGGTGTTTGGAGAGAAAGGGTACCTTTTGAACATCAGGGCGATGACAAAGTCCGGGTTCACATTTATTCTCCAGTCGCATTCTTTCCCAGGAGGGTAGGGCTGAGGGTAGTTGGGTGACAAAATGACACCTCCAGGGCCAGTCAGGTTCCCACCGCATGCAGCTGCCACACAACAGAAGTCAGGGGAGAGAGAAAAAGGCAGTCAGCGCATAGGTGCTCTCGAAAGGGCTGGCTCACCAGCGATTTCCCACCAGCGTGAGTGCTGGGCTCGCCTACCCAGGTTCACCTGCGAGACTCAAGCAGGTTGCACGTTTCTCATAGACTTGCTGATGGATTTTAGACAAGTACAATGGCCTGCTCTCTGTGTAAGGAGGCTGTTCAGACTTCTGACACATGAAAATTTCTTTATAATTTCAAGTTTTGCCCAATTCAACTGAACACTCAACACTCAGTGTGCACAAGCGCACACACATACACACACACTACTTGGATAGAAAAAAAATTCCCATGACAACACAATATGCTTCTGTTATCTCTTGTGCATTTCTTTGGTCACAACTCGTTGTCTATTCTAGAACACTTGTTTCCCCTGGAACACTGGCCACCTACCATTGGCTCACTCTTTCCTCCTAATATCCAGCACAGGTTCTGGATTTCTATAATAATCCAGGAAGTTCTTGCTCGAGAAGTGAATCCCTGTTATCTCACATTTCCCACATCCTCTGGGTCACGTACAGCATGTATCAATTTTCCCACATTTGAACATTGCAAAACATTCACCCAAAGTTTAGGTGACATTAAGGGATATAAATAGGGGGCTGAGATAAAGCATTAACCATTAAAAATATTACTTCATTTCAGTGCTTTGTACATGCTACTAGAAACACTTTATATGTTAATAATCATTTTAGATTTCATAGTCATCAATGCTGACTTAAATGTGTTTGTATTTAGGTCAGGAAGATACTACTTTGGAGCTCAGTAATGCTTCCAGGCAAACTTTTAGTCTTGGTCCTTAAAATACTTGGAACTATTTACAGGACCAAATTTGTCTTTAATCTTCCATCACATGGAAAGTGTTAAGCATTGCAGGATCCAAAGACCCACCTATTCTATGCTGACCTATACATGAGTGTAGGTCACATACTGTGGACCCTCACCGGACTGCTTTGCCTTTCACCACAATTACATCCCAGAGTTCCCCTGAACCACACATCTTATTTCAAATCACTGACCGCAAATACAATTAGGAGAAGACAGAGAAGAAAATGTCGGAACTGGTGATCTTTACACAAAAAGAAAAAATGTTTTCATAAGTAAAATGAAAGAAGATGAAGACACATGCTCTCCGGCTCTCAGTGACGGATGAGTCCTCAAACACTCATTTCACATCCTTGTCAGCTTAATTTTCCAGAAGACAAATACGTAATCCCAGCACTTTTGAGATAGTCTCACAGTCTAGTAACAGGCAAAGTGATGATATCAAATAAATATGTATAGTCAGTTCCTTAAAGAGACAAACCCAAGAGTAATAGGATAAAGTGAGGCCCACCTCTCCCCTGCTATGCAGGTTCACCATAATCACCTACATGGACGCAATCGGCTAATCAGCTCCTGCAAGGCAAGACCTCTCCAGAATCCAGAGGCAGAAGTTGACAGCATCGCGCACTGGGAGCACGGACCAATTAGGGAGGTAGTGGGAACATAGGAAGAAGGGACTGGAAGGTCTAGAAGATTCTACACCCTGCAGGTTTCAAAAGATGAAAAATGACAGATCCAGGGCACTGGCTACAGGGAGTTACCTGCTACCAGCACGAAGACTTCAGGGATTTAATTCAAACACTGATTTAAAGGAAACAGAGAGGAAATATTATCTTATTCATGCAGGTCACAGGGCACTGTCAACGAGATTTAAAAGCCACAGAGGAATTAAGAAGTTGTGCCTCGTTTGCTCTATCTTTGGGTCTGGGATTCTTCATTTTGGCTTCATTAGCTTTTAATTGGAAAGTCTGCAAAATGTTTTGGGGAGGGTTAGAACTTATTAGAAAATGCAACATATTCTGGGAAACTCTCCTAAAAGGACAGAGAGAGGAAACCCACGCATGTCCACTCGTGAGAGTCAGTTAAGATTTGGGCTTGAAGAAAAGCAACTGCCAGCTGAGGAAGACAGCAGGGGGCAGGCGTGGGTGCAGCCTTAGTCTGTGGCGGGAACGCGGGGCCCATACTGGAGCGCGTGAGGCCTCGTCCTGGCTCCTCCACCTCTGACTCAGCTTCCTGCTCATGCGCACCAGGGAGGCAACAGGAGACCCTGGCTCGAGCACTTGGAGCCCTGTTGGAAGGCCACTTGATTGCTTTCGGGACTCTTGGCTTCTGCCTGGCCCCGCCCTGAATGCTTCAAGTCTCTTCACAGACAATCGGTGGATGGGAGATGTCTGTTTGTCTTTCTGTTTTTCTCTTTGCTTTTCCAATAAATAAAAAATAAATAAATAAGTGAAACTTTCAGAGAAGAAGGAAATGGGGGACAGTGTTGGGCGGTGCCGCAGGCTGAGCTACTTGTGACCCCTGCATCCCATATGGGCGGCAGTTCAAGTCCCAGCTGCTCTGCTTCTGAGCCAGCTCCCTGCTAAAGCACCTGGGAAGGCACGGTAAGAAGCCACAAGTCTTGGGTCCCTCCACCCAAGGGGAGACCCAAATGAAGCTCTGGGTTCCTGGTTTTGGCCCCGTCCTGGCCATTGTAGCCATCTGGGGTATGAACCAGTGGATGGAAGATCTCTTTCTCTCTCTCTCTCTTCTTCTCTCTCTGTATCTCTGACTTTAAAATAAATTCATAAATCTTTAAAAAAAGAGAAGAAAATGTGAACAGAAACAGGAACCAGGTCCTCTGCTCTGGAGAATGAGTCATTTAAGACACAGCTGAAGAAAACAAAAGGCACGCGATGTGGAACTCCTCAGGGAAGTGTGAAAAGTGAGCCATCCGAGCCAACCAGCAGCCAAGTTAATAGCAGGTTAACTCAGAGGTCCCCTGCAACAGCGGTGGGGCCCAGAGATTGAGCAAAGAGACAGAGAGCTGAATAGGCAGCAGGAGGGACTCCTACGCTAAGAAGAAAATGGAAAGAAGAAATAAGCTGGTGTATCAGGAAGCAATGAACTCAAACAGCCAGTAGTCACAAGAAACAGGACAAAAGCTCAGTCCCATTATCAGTTGAAGATGCCAAATTTTGGGGGCCAGCACCGTGGCACAGTGAGCTAAGCTTCTGCCTATGGCACTGGTATCCCATATGGGCGCTGGTCCGTGTCCCAGCTGCTCATCTTTCAATCTAACTCCCTGCTAATGGCCTGGGAAAGCAATGGGAGTTGGCGCAAGTGCTTGGGCCCCTGCATCCATGTGGGAGACCCAGGAGAATCTCCTGGCTTCTGGCTTCGGATTGGCCCATCTCTGGCCTTTGCAGCCATTTGGGAATTGGACCAGCAGACAGACGATCTTTCTCTCTGTCTTTCCCTTTCTCTGTCTGTAAATCTGCTTCTCCAACAAAAAAAAAATATTTAAAAAAAAAAAAAAGTGTTTGAAAAGTCTGAGAAATAAATAAGTCTGTTGAAAGATGACATTCGCCATTCACCAGTAATGGTAGATGTGTTTGTAACAGTGTGCTTGTTACAGCTTCTTGGAACTAACAGAGGACTTGTGAAATCAGTACTGGTGGATCCAAGGACATGCTGGACAGGGATCCTGAAAAATGGTGATATGCCCGGGTACCTTCCAATGGGAGACCACCAAAAACAGGGAAACGAAAGCTATTCACCAGGTACTGGTCAACAGGGACATGCAACTGAAAATAACCACGCAGGATGATGTCATTCAAAACATTCTAAAGACAGCTTATATGTAAGTAGGATAGTTATAAAATTTACTTATGCATCTTTATGTTCATAGAAATTGCCCCCAAGTAAATCAGTGTTGGTTTTCTTCTGCTTTCTTTTTCCTCATTTCAACAAACACACATTAGCTTTTAATAAGGAAAGTGATAGAGAAATTTTAAAGTTTGTCGAATCTTTAGAGAATTTATGTGAGTGCTAACACTGAGATGGGAACCACCAAGCAAGTTTCCGGAGAGTACATAAACCTCTGTGTTTTTTTTTTTTTTTTTTGGGGGGGGTGGATTTTACCATGAACTTAAAAGATCACTCACTTATTTCCAAGTAAACATCTCTATTTTTCCATGCCATAATCCCTATGCATTTCATCAGGTTTAGCTGCCCAAACAATTTGTTAGTCACCTGTGATGGGTGAATTCAGCTTGTGCTTAGGGCTGGTACTGAAGGCAGAGGACCCATTCTCTGGCTGCTTTGCTAAGGATGAGAGCAGTCACCTGCTGGTCAAAGTTAGGGACTAGGAGACAGACGAACAGAAGGCTGTAGTGGGCACACTTAATAACCAGGTGTTGCAAACTGGTCCACTGCCTTTAAGAGACTAACAGACGGTTGTACTGCTGCTCACATATTCCTTCATGAGTTTAAAAACATGAGAACTGGGAGGACAAGAATTTCCTTCCTAAAAACAGGCTACTGGCTTAAAATGAGTGTTGCACTTACAGGTAATTACCCCACATTAAGAAAGAAACAGGCAAGGACTTGCGAGTCTCTTGAGAACTGGGCTTGACACAAAATTCATGAAGCAAAGGGGTGAGAGGCAGACCAGGCACAGACCTCCATTTGAGGACAGCTGTGTGCTGAGGGTAGGGTCTACCGGACAGCTGTCGCGGCTCAGCCGTCTGCAGCAAAGTCCGATAAGTTCCACACTCTAAGGGAAAGGCTGGGTGCTACAGCCTGGCAAGGCTACCGAGAAGTTCCCTGTGCTGGGTTTGTGACGCCAAAAATCCTCTCTAGCCACAAAATCCCCTCGAGGTCACCATGTAAAAATGGCAGTGGACTCCAGTCCTGCCTTCTCATGACCTGTCCTCTTTTTGCAGGCTGAAGTTTAACTTTTCAAATAGATTATGAAGAAGTGCTAACGAAACTGTGATAGTTCAGATACTAAAGGTTAGTAGTTTCTGTACTAAATTATGATGGAATACTCTCAATGGGTATTTTGTGTCATTACAAATTCCATATAAAAGTTTATGGTGCCCTACAACCATACTTGTGATACATCACCTGAGATGGCTTTTCCAAACAACACCTGCAAAACCATTTGTTACCCTTTTAATAAGGTCAAACTATAAAATTCTAATGAATTTTAGAAACAAGTTTCTCCTTTCATCTTCATTTTGACATAAGCAGTATAATTTCTAGTGTGGGGATTCTATTTAAAATGCACTGATATTATAGAGAAAAACGTAGGAAGAGAAAGTACCTTTTAGTGAGTAGGCTTCTGCTTAAGGCCATTTTCTATATTAAAAATGAGACTAGCAATGGTAAGTTACCAATTTTGAGCCACCTGGAATTTTAAATTGCAGTAATTTGATCTATATTTATATAAGACTTGCTAAGGACAGGAAACGCTGGATAAGTGTCAATTACTGTACATTAAGTCAACCGCTTCCTTTATTTCACCTAATAAAATAAAGCTTAGAGGTTTACAATAAAACTTCAGTGTAGTCTCAGAGAGCACAGGGCACTTAAGAACCTCCGGAGAAAAGGTTCTGAAGAACTCACAGTCACATCCGACACAGAACAACAGTCATGCCCGACACAGAACAACAGTCATGCCCGACACAGAACAACAGTCATGCCCGACACAGAACAACAGTCATGTCCGACAGAGAACAACAGTCACACCCGACACAGCACGGTACCTATGCAACCCATCCATTTACAGCGTGACTGCAGTCAGAACAACAGTCACGCCCGACACAGCACGGTACCTATGCAACTCATCCATTTACAGCGTGACTGCAGTCAGAACAACAGTCATGCCCGACACAGCACGGTACCTATGCAACTCATCCATTTACAGCGTGACTGCAGTCAGAACACCAGTCATGCCCGACACAGCACGGTACCTATGCAACTTATCCATTTACAGCGTGACTGCAGTCAGAACACCAGTCATGCCCGACACAGAACAACAGTCATGTCCGACACAGAACAACAGTCACGTCCGACACAGAACAACAGTCATGCCCGACACAGAACACCAGTCATGCCCGACACAGAACACCAGTCATGCCCGACACAGCACGGTACCTATGCAACCCATCCATTTACAGCGTGACTGCAGTCAGAACAACAGCCATGCCCGACACAGAACAACAGTCATGCCCGACACAGCACGGTACCTATGCAGCTGGGAGGGTCCGGCTGCCAGAAGAACCTGTTGTTCTGCTGCACGCAGGTGACTTTGGCTTGTCCTTGAAGCTGGTACCCTGGATCGCACTGGAAGGTGAGGGTGTCGCCCGGCTCCCGGCTGTCTCCGTAGCGGGTGCCATTCTGGGGCATTCCTGGGTCGTTGCAGGTGGATGCGACTGTTGCTGCAGGAACAGACAACATGAGGTCAGGTGTCTGGAAGCGGTTCCTACGTTCACATGGCTGTGGAGGCTCCTGCAGCCAAGGCACTCTGCATTGGCAGAAGGAATCATTTTGTCCACCTGTGAGCCTGTGAAACCAGTGAGCTCTCCCAGGGGTACATTCAATGACATGCATCCCCACTGTGCTCACATTGACAATGCCAAATCTCATTGAAACTGCAACCAGTTAGGGAAGGCACCAAGCTTGCTGTGTTATGCAAATACTAGGTACACACACACACACACACACACACACACACCCCTTCCCCTCTGATGTTCTCTTTAGCAATATTTTATTGAAAACACACACTGAAAGTTAAATAATTGGAGCACACTGATCTCAAGGAACCTTGGAAAAATGTCCTTAATATCGGGGCCAGTGCGGGTGACAGGCTGCAATTCCAGAGGCAGGGGCAGGGGTCAGAGGACACAACTCGTCAGTTCTAACCCGGTAGGTTCTACAGTTCTAACCAGCCTCGGTCCCACAAAAACTGTGGTCTTAGTGAAATTATGAATTACCCCCTTTCACTTTCCAAAAATTTCCAATTTGGACAATAAGTTGTATGGCCACCCTAATCTTAAGAAAAGCTATAACGATGTCCCTGCCATTTTACGAAAAGCAAGTATCAGGAATTCCAAACCAGCTGAGTACAAATTGGCATATGCCAAGCAGGAGAGCAAGAGCTTCTGGGAGCACAGGGCCACGTGGTGCCAGGAGCAGGCTGCACCCGGTGCCCCTAACAGCACGCTGCTCTGGCACCCTCAGCCTCCTCTGGGCTGTGTTCAGCTAAGTCAGGAGACACGAAGAGCCAACTACATTTTGTCCCACATGCTCTGTCATCAGCAGCCTAGCATCCTGATAGTCGCGGATTCAAAGGAGCAGGAGCCTTGCTCGCTGTCTCTTGTTTTGCAAATGCTGCAGCTTGGTTTGGTACAGAGCAGAGCAAGGAAGTCCATTCAACTAGGAAGGCAGGAGTCAGAAAGAACAAACTGCTCTGTGCTCCTGAGGACACTGCCAGTCAACAGAGCTGGCGTGGACAGAGGGTGCAGGCTGCAGGCCAGAGAGTGACCTGCAGTCGGACTTCAAGGTTCTGCTGCACACTCAGGCCCTGTCGTTAGAACTTAATTAGCACTAATGGCCACTTGAGCTCACTGATCTTCCGTGAACTAATCAGCGAGAGAGACCAGCGAATGCCTTATCAAGTCCACTGTGATGATGAAGTCTGACAAGCGGCAGACTTGTCTCTCCCTGTTACCCCCGAGCTAGCTGCTGCCAGAGCCGTCTTACCATTCACTGTTTTTCTCTCATTGGTTTCTATTGCATGCTTATGTGTATCGATAGCACAGTAAGAACAGAATGAGCATCTGTGTACCCACCTGCGTACGACACAGAACATTATTCTTGATACGTCAGTATTATCCACGGGCACCCACATTTTGCTTCCCCAAGCAATACTCCCCTCTGCCCCAAGTGAGATCACTGCCTGGATCCAGGTTTACCACTCCCTTGCTCTTGGTCACTGCTACTAAACCCAGGCATTCTAAAGGCCCACCTGGATGGGCGCCCTTTCTCATGCGTTTCAGTCGACATCAATGGCATCATGTGAGCTCTGTGACTTTGCTTCTCACCCCGAGTTTCATGTCTGCGAGTCAGTGTGCTCAGGCTCAGGGCTGGGGGCTGCTCTCACTGCTCGTGGTTTCCCACTGTGTGACTGGGCCACAGCACCGCCACAGTCCCCGCACGCGTCCTTGGGCCGTGGCTCCCGCAGCTCTCACGCACACAGTGCCACAGAAATCCCTGTGTGTGTGGCTGCCGTGTACTTGCACCACCAGACAGCACGTGGTTAGATGGTGTCATTGTCACCAGGAGTCAGAGAGAAGACTCACCCTCATCTACTGAGTCATGCACAAACCCTTCCAACAGTCGGGCTAGAAGGTGAGTCAGGTGGACCCAGGGACTTTCAGGCCTCCCACATGGTGGCAGCACATAACTACTGGAGCCATCCCTGTTGCCTGCCAGGGTCTACACTGGCAGGAACCTGGAACCAGGAACCAGAGCCAGGGTTGTGATGTGAGACGTGGGCATCCTACCTGGCGTCCAAAATGTTAGGCTAAACACCCACCCCAGAGGGTGTTGTTAATTCAGTGTAAGCATCTTGCCTTTTAACTGGTTAGCTGTATGAAAATCACTAACCTCCCCCCTCTGCTGGGATTAATCGAGACCATTTTAACTTGTGCTGTCAATGCAGTCCCCTCTTCCTGCTTTGCTGTTTTTTGCTTTTCTGCTGGTCAGTTCCCATATGTTCACTTTTTTATTTTAGTAAATTAAGAGAAAATTTAGTCTGTATTCAGTTGCAATATTCTTACCTGTGTCTTCCGAACCCTAGAGCACTTTACTTTTCACTATTGACACGTTATTGCTGTCAAGTAGTATAGCTAATTTTTGAAAAATTAGACATTGTCATTACTGCCGTGTTAACATAAACCCTACAAGCTCTAGCATCGTGACCACTGCATACAGCTGAAGGTTGTGTGTATTTCTGTGCATCTTCGTCGATTTGCTCACTACGTTTTCTTTCTCTTTCAATCTCAGAGCTTTCATCTGTTATAATTTTTCTATGTTCATTCTTTTTCCAAATTTCCTTTAGTAAGAATATGTGAGAGTTTGGAATATTTTCAAACACAGTTGGCCATTGAAATAGTATACTGTTTTCTATTCATATTTTTAGCCGTTTTTGCGTTCTTGCAGTCTGAATCCGGGGATAATTCCAACATCTCACGCAGACAAATGTAGCTGAGATGCCTTGACTTCGGCACGTCTGTCTCTGGCAGCTCTAGCTGTGGTGATTCTTGTAGTGTGCTCTGAAGGTTCCTCCACCCACAGTGGGCTCACATGTGACTCTGTGATGCACCAGCAACAGCAAAAGCCTTCAAATTCAAATCCTCGTCTTGTGGCATGTTGGACCGCACAGACAGTGTGATTTCACCCATAAACCACTTGTAGCTGTCAGTTATATGTTCATGGTTAAGTCAGCATCGATATCCATATCTACATCCATACTTATATCCAGGTATGTAAATACAGCCACGCCTATACCCATATCTAACCCATATCGACAGCTCTATCTACATAACATCCATGTCCACATCAGTCTGTGCCTACATAGCTCTGTGTGCCCCTTCATACTGGCATCTGTCTCTGTGTGTTCTCTTTCCTACTGAGAACACAGCCTTCTCTGGAGCTCCAGCCGTCTTTTAGCAGCTACCATCACCTCTCCAGCATCAGAAAGGCACTGGCTTCCCTTCCAAGTGCTATCAGCGATTCGCAGAGGCCACCAGGACAAAGTCCCTGAACCTCACAATCCCTCTGCATGTCATTCCATTTCAGAAGCAGTGAGGAGTCTTCATTTTCTGGCAGGCTGAGTAACACATTTAGAAAAACTAAGAACAATTTATTCTGGGGGCCTTGAATGCATTTTCATTGGACGAATTTTGAAAGGGTTTGTTATAACATTGCAAAGAGGTGGCCCCGCAACACCGGTTATGTCTTAAGCACAGCGCCTGCCTCACCATCATAGTTACTATTTCTAACGTTTCAAGTAGGGAAATTCTAATTAAAAGCAGAATTCGTGGTGGATATTGGAAAGACGGTGCTTGGGTTCCTGCACCGGCTCTGCAAAGGGAAGGGAACAGGAAGGGTTGTAGGAGACCCACTGGGGGACACCATCACAGTTTCCATTGCTCCCAGAGGCTGCAGAGATTGGCAGACAGGGCAGAGGGTGAGCCCTTGTCTCTGAGAGAAGACGGACAGTGGCAGAGTTCAGGCCACAACCACAGGTACAGAGCTGGTAGTTAGAAGGCCCCACCGTCTAGTTAAGAGTGTCCCCATCGTAAGGTAGAAATGACAAGACGACAGTGCTGTGGGCTTCAATCACCAGACAGCACCTGCGCTGAGCTCGCATTTTACCTGTGACCCGGAGCTGGCTCTGTGCAATGTTCCTGTAGATTCAACACCCAACTGTGCCCTGCTTGTGGTGAGGCTTCTCTGTTGTTCAAAAAAAAAAGAGAAAAGGCTGGCGCTGTGGCTCAACAGGCTAATCCTCTGCCTAGTGGCACTGGCACACCGGGTTCTAGTCCCGGTCGGGGTGCCGGATTCTGTCCCAGTCGGGGCACCGGATTCTGTCCCGGTTGCCCCTCTTCCAGGCCAGCTCTCTGCTGTAGCCCAGGAGTGCAGTGGAGGATGGCCCAAGTGCTTGGGCCCTGCACCCCATGGGAGACCAGGAAAAGCACCTGACTCCTGCCATCGGATCAGCGAGGGCCGCGGCCATTGGAGGGTGAACCAACGGCAAAGGAAGACCTTTCTCTGTCTCTGTCTCTCTCTCACTGTCTACTCTTCCTGTCAAAAAAAAAAAAAAAAGAAGAAGAAGGAGAGGAGATGAGAGGAGGGAGAGAAGAAAAAAAAGGAAAGGAAAGGAAAGGAAAGGAAAGGAAAGGAAAGGAAAGGAAAGGAAAGGAAAGGAAAGGAAGAAAAGAAAAGAAAGACATAGAAATAAAATCCCATTGTACACTTACAATCTTGTTTACTGGACTAGATTTCAAAACTTGTCTCAGGCAAGCGGTTACATGCACAATTATGTGTTTATCGGTAAGTGATAATTTGTTTTCCAGTTTATATAAGAGGATTTCAAAAAACTGGTGGAAAATGGAATTAAAAATGTTTATATTGGTGCAAAATTTTTCTTTTTTAAGATGTATTTTATTTATTTGAAAGACAGAGTTACAGAGAGAGGTAGAGCCAGAAAGAGAGAGAAACAGGGAGGTCCTCCATTTGCTGGTTCACAATCCAGATGCCAGCAATGGCCAGAGCTGAGCTGATCCAAAACCTTGAGCCATCTTTACTGCTTTCCCAGGTCATAACGGAGAGCTGGATCCAAAGTAGAGCAGCCGGGACTTGAACTGGCGCCTATATGGGATGCCAGCACTGCAGGCTGGGGCTTTAACCTACTCAGCCACAACACCTGCCCAGTGCAAAACTTTTCAAAATGCATGTAGTTTCTTTCCAAAATCTGCATTCCCTTGAGCTTTTTGAATGAGTGCTGAAACTATTCATGGTTAAGTACACATGGGGCAGACACTGGCACAGCAGTTAAGATGCTGCTCAGGTGCCGCATTCCACATCAAAGTGCCTGAGTTCATCCCCATCCCTACTCCTGAGTTCCGGCTTCCTGAAAATCCACACCCTGGGAAGGAGCAGGTGATGGCTCCACCGGAGGGGTAGCTTCCACCCAAGTGGAAAGCCCGGAGTGCGTTCCTGGCTCCTGCCTTGTCTGGCACCAGCCCGGCAGTTGCAGGCAGATGTGAGGTCTCTGCCATCTCTGTCTCCCTCTGCTTTCCCAATAAATGAAAAACTAAATCTTTAAAAATGAATTAGTACTAAAATAATCATTACATGGTCCTAGCCATACTAAATACAGTGATATTCATAAAATCTATGCAATTTAGTATTTCAATAATTAAAAAATAAAAATTGAGAAAACAAGCCAAGGAAGCAACAGAGAAAAATCTCTTTCCAACTTTAAAGCCCAAGAGACATTTCTTTTACTTCCTTTTTCAAACTTTTACTTGATATTTATTAAATGCAAGGATGCATAAAACTACAAAGGTGTACAAATCTTGTACATGAGTAAGAATTCAACAGGAGCATCAGCCATGCAATTCATGTGTTCTGCAGAACACTTTCCCAGTAGCCAATAGAATCTTGTGCACTTAGACTGTAACACGCCAGGGACCCTCGTCCCTGCTCTGGAATTCCCACTGCATATTCCTGTGGCAGGCTCAGAGCTGTCCCCCAGGGAAAAATCCTTGCTTCCGGTGTGTTTTTGTTTCTTTTATCACTACTTAATCTAGTCCATCCTAAATTTAGGTAAGCATACAGCACATTTACCCCCGAACACCTCTTAAACCTTCACAGATAACCAGCAAGTGAAGCAGCAGGTGCCCTAATGGTCGTGTCCTCTGCCATGAAGACCGATTCATCTCTGCTTACACCGAATTCCCTCTGGAGTATCACTATGACATACCGAATTCCCTCGGGAGGATCACTATGACTTGGGAGTATCACTATGACACACCAAATTCCCTCGGGAGTATCACTCTTACACACCGAGTTCCCTCGGGAGGATCACTATGACACTATGACACACCGAGTTCCCTCGGGAGGATCACCATACTCAAAGGGCATGCCATAAAACGTTAGGTGCTCCTACCATGAGCTCCAATCTAGTACCCGCATAATTAGCTGAAGCTTATGCCGAGCATGTGTGGGTGTGGGCTGTGGCGGGAGGGGTGTATCTGTGCTCAGAAATCATACACACATTTGCTTGTATGCACTCAGAGACGATTGGAGATGACAGCGAATCAGAAACCAAGGCTCACTCAAGCTGAAATGAACTCCCAACTCAACGTGTGTCCTTTTAGACGTACAAAATAAAAATAAAAAGCTCCTAGGGTTATCCAGATTGCCATTTTTTTTAAACAATAATAAGGGGCTTCAAGGAGGAAAAGATGGACCCAGTGCAGCGGGACCACTGGTGGTCAGATCTTCGAAACGAGTTTCATTTCATTTTCCTCCGGGTGTGAGTGGTGGAAAGATGTTTCCTGACGCGGCAGTGAGGCTGACTCGGGATGAGTGTGAGCCCCAACCAAAGACACTGCGCGGGGCCGAAATTGCTTCTCCACCTTCAGGGTCACGGCAAGGTGACCGACGAAGCCTGCTCTCGTTTCTCCTTTGTGATTGTGTTCTTTTATGTGTTACAGCCTCCTTTTACTCAGTTTTCCCTTAAATATTTTTTCTCCAAATGGGATTTTGGTGACTCTGAATCTTCCCAGTTTCTCATCGTAAATAAGAAAACACTATTTCCAGTCCCATCAGTCTTCTCCCTCTATTACTTTAGAAAGAGGAGGCACTACTCCCGGGGCGATGAGCGGCGTCTTTTTCAATTTCCCACGGGGCTCACCTGCACTATTTCAAGTCACAGAGGCGCCTGCTGCAGGCTCATCAGGAGCTGAGGGATTGTCTCGCTACCTGTTCAGCAGGATCCAGAACCGCTCTCGGCAGCCCCAGCAATTCACACACGTGCTCCAGGTCAAAGCAAAGGGCCTGGTGTCTCCTTCCGCACAGGCAGCAGTGAGAGCAGGGAGCCACTGTGTCATGAGGAGCTGTGAGGACCTGGTTTCATCCCAATTACAGCCATCTCTGGACTCCAGGGACCCCACAGAATGCATTGTAAAGGCATATACAAAATGTGTCCATTTCCTACTTTACTACAACACAATTTAACAACTAGGCCACATCCTGTTAAGTGAATGAAGCCTTCCTCACATGTTTTCTGAACGTTGTTTAGAAATGTGTGTTGACAGGGGCTGGCGCTGTGGCATAGCGAGTGAGGCCGCTGTCTGCAGTGCTGGCATCCATATGGGTGCCAGTTCGAGTCCCTGCTGCTCCACTTCCGACCCAGCTCTCTGCTGTGGCCTGGGAAAGCAGTGGCGGATGGCTCAAGTCCTTGGGCCCCTGAACTCACTTGGGAGACCCAGGGAAGACTCCTGGCTCCTGGTTTTGGATCGGCACAGCTCTGGCGTTGTGGCCATCTGGGAGTGGGCCATCCAATGGAAGACTCCTTCTCTCTGCCTCTGCCTCTCTGTAACTCTGCCTTTCAAATGGATAAATAAATCTTCGTAAAAAATAAAGAACTTTGTGTTGACAGAGCTCCCGTTCCTATATACAGTAGCCTCTGCACCTATGGTTTTGCATTCCTGGGGCCAGCCAACCCCTGATGGAAAATACTTAGAAATGATAATTGCATCTGTATTGAATATGGACAGAAGTTTTCCTTGCTACTCTTTCCCAAACTCTTCCCTGGACCCCTGTATTAGGGGTTACAAAGAGTTCAATGTGCAGGTTCCGTGCAAATAGTATCTACTTCATAGAAGGGACTCGCACACCTTTGGTCTAATCCCCTTTCTGTCTCATGTGGATGCTTAAGAACTAAACAACCCTCTTGCTAGGTGTAGGGCCCAGGGACCAGAGCCACCTCCTGAAGTGTGCCATCGCTGTAAACAGATTCCCACCCTCCTCGAGGGCAGGCACCTGACGGCAAGTTCCCTAAGTACCTCCCTTCCCAAGGAGAGATTGCTTTTCTGCTGTGTGAAGGTGACTGTCGAGCACAGAGGGCCACTCCTATGACCAGCAGGCCCAGGACGCACTCTGTGAGCTGTGGTGCGGCCGTCCTCTTACTGGAGGGCCCGCAGCCCATCCTGGAAACCCGTGTGGAACTGGCACGTGCCATCCTGGGCGCGTGCTCCGACACCGGGCTGCTAGTTCTCTTCTCCCACTATGGGGACGTTGTCTGGGTGGAGGAGACTATTTTTTTTTTTTATAAAGCTTTTATTTAAAGAATATAAATTTCCAAAGAACAGCTCATGGACCACAATGGCTCCCCCCCACACACAACTTCCCTCCCTCCCCCCACCCTCCCCTTTCCCGCTCCCTCTCCCCTTCTGTTCACATCAAGATTCATTTTCAATTCTCTTTATACACAGAAGATCAATTTAGTACATATTACGTAAAGATTTCAACGGTTTGCCCTCGCATAGAGACACAAAATGATAATACTGTTATAGTACTAGTTATAGTATTAATTCACAATGTACCGCACATTAAGGACAGAGATCCTACATGATTTTTTTTAAAAAAATTGATTAATTGTCTATGCAATTTCCAGTTTAACACCAAGATTTTTTAATCATTTGCAATTATCTTTATATAAAGAAGATCGATTCAATATATACTATGTAAGGATTTCATCAGTTTGCACCCACTCAGAAACACAAAGTGTAAAAATACTGTTTCAGTACTAGTAATAGCATCACTTCACATTGGATAACACATTAAGGACAGATCCCTCATGAGACGTAAGTACACAGTGACTCCTGATGTTGATTTAACAATTTGACACTCTTGTTTATGGCGTCAGTAATCTCCCTAGGCTCTGGTCATGAGTTGCCGAGGCTATGGAAGCCTTTAGGGTTCGCCGACTTCGATCTTATTCCCACAGGGCCATAGTCAAAGTGGAAGTTCCCTCCTCCCTTCAGAGAAAGGTACCTCCTTCTTTGATGGCCCCGTTCTTTCCACTGGGATCTCACTCGCAGAGATCTTTCATTTAGGTCTTCTGTTTTTTCCAGAGTGTCTTAGCTTTCCATGCCTAAAATATTCTCATGGGCTCTTGAGCCAGATCCGAATGCCTTAAGGGCTGATTCTGAGGCCAGAGTGCTATTTAGGACATCTGCCATTCTATGAGTCTGCTGTGTATCCTGCTTCCCATGTTGGATCATTCTCTCCCTTTTTCATTCTATCAGTTAGTATTAGCAGACACTAGTCTTGCTTGTGCGATCCCTTTGACTCTTAGACCTATCAGTGTGATCAATTGTGAGCTGAAATTGATCACTTGGACTAATGAGATGGCCTTGGTACATGCCACCTTGATGGGATTGTATTGGAAACCCCTGGCACAATTCTAACTCCATCATTTGGGGCCGTTCCGATGGAGGAGACTATTTTTAAACACCTCCCCAACATCTGCCAGCATTTCCTGTCTTCCTCTGACATGACCCATTCTCTGCATCGAGGATGATCTTGTCAGGTTGCAAGTCACTCTTGCCACTCCGCTCTTTACCATCCTGTGCATTCCCTGTCACTCTGCTCCACAGCCCAGCTGCGGGGTCCCACGGGATCCAGCCCTACCCACCTCCCTCTTCCATGGCGTCTCAATTCCTGCAATCTACAAATTCACGGCTCAGTGTAGGGCTGCTCCCTGGATGCAGCCTTCCCCCGAGATGCTGCTTCTTTTAGTCCCTGCCAAGTTCAGAACTTAGAGCACGCTTCATTGCCAACTTCTGAGAACTGCCCTCCATGGCTACCCAGGAATCCAGGCACCCCTCCCCCATAGCCATCCTGTGCAATAACCTGTAGCATGCTCTGCTCACACAGCCCATCTCTATTTCTTGTCAGCATTTACAGGATGTCCCTGCTACACCAGAAACTCTTTCTCGGTGCCATGTTAGGAGCTCAATTAAAAAAAAAATAGCAACAACAAAATCATGGAATTAGAGTCCAGACTTTTTTTCTATAAATAAAACTGCTTTAAATGAGCTAACAGAAGTTCTTCTTCATGGACCTTTTGTAAATGAATTAAAGCAAGAATTGCTACATTTGCAGAAGTGAGTGGACATAGCCTAGTTTTACGTTCATGTAAGTGAAGCCCTTAAGTGGGATGATTGATGTTTTAGACAGGCCCCTTCCACCTGAGTGGGGGTGAAGACCTGGTATCCGTCCTGTCCCTCATCTCTGGGAGACCCAGGACCCACAAACCACGCATCTCAACATTGAAAAGTCACAGCAAGCTAACTCCTGGTGGAACAGGCTCACATCTCCCCTGACAAGCACAGAGTCACAAGATGAAGAAGTCCACTTAGAGTCACCAGGATCCCCGATTTCATTCCTGAAACACTGCTGCAGGACACAGCCTGCTGGCAGCTGCTCACTTCCTACTGTTTGCTTCCCCTGGACCTTGCGGGCTATCCCACAAGTGTGTGGATGCCTAGCTGATGGCTTCCGCTCCTCTTAGCTTCTGGAAACCCTTCACACCCAGGCACATTGTGTACTCTCGGCAGGAGGGTCCCAGGGAGATGGCCCAGCTCAGAGAAGCGGGTCCAATCCAGTGAGGCAGGGACTCCAGGGTGTTGGGTGCCCTGACAAAGGACTGGAACATTCTGCTTTTTCTGTAGGAAGAAGGCCAGCCAGGGGACGATGCTGTGCCCTTGAGTGCAGGTCAGTGGGCAAGGCCTCTCGTGTCTGGGTCCAACAGTAGCACCACAGTGGAAAACAAACCCCATCTCTACCGAAGAGACAACATGCAGAGGCATAGGAAATCCAACCTGCTCAGGCACAGATTTGGGGAGAACCACAGTGGAGCCTGGACTCTTTCTTGAACAGACAGATTCTTGATGGTCAGGAAGCCAGAAATCAACCAGGGTTCAGGTGCTAACGTATGTGTGCATTTTCATAGTTCCAGAAATGCAGCACACACCCATGACTCGAGATTACCAGTCTCACGACGACTGCCCAGACGTCTGCAGATGCAAGGCTTGCTTTGTGTGCATCTTTGTCACAAGATCAGATCCCACACTCAGCACACACATCAGTCACCTCTGTCTCCTCCCCAGGTGTCCCTTCTCACCCAGTGCAACCACAGTGGCCCAGGATGAGGCCAGGCACTCGGGGGTATTGGCAGCACCTGCTTGCCCTCTGGCTTTCACCAACCCTGGCTGTGATCCCTGGGCAGCTGCTCCTCAGGCTCACCTGTGGGCTGAGCAGCTTGAGAGCGGGTGGTGCCACCAGTCCTAGAGCTGAGTCCCACACCTACCATCCTCCTCTTCCCATTGCTGGTCCCTACCTTCTGATCTTCCCTGCATTCTTCCCACCGCCTTCTCTCTGTTCTCCTAGCCTCTGATCAGCGTTTGATGTGCAAAATTCTTTCTAGCAGGCAAATGTTGTCATGAGAACCCTGAAATCTCTCTCCAGCAACCATGGTGTAGACAGAAAGTCACCCTGCAGACTCTTGATTCATTTAATCCTGGGAACCGCCCCAACCAGTGACACAGTCCCCACGGGAAATTCCTCATATGCTTTGAATTTCAACTTCCCCTGCAGCAGAATGAGCTATTACCAACCTCAAAAGGCAATTGTAAGAACCTGTACCAAAAGGCCCGCACTGTGGCACAGTGAGTAAAGCTGCCGTGTGCAGTGCCAGCATCCCATCTGGGCACTGGTTCACTTCCCAGCTGCTCCACTTCTAATCCAGCTCTCTGCTACAGCCTAAGCAAGCAATGGAGGACGGCCCAGTCCTAGGGCCCCTGTACCCGTGTGGGAGACCCAAGGGAAGCTCCTGGATCCTGGCTTTAGATCTGTCCAGCTCCAGCCATTGTAGCCATCTGGGGAGTGAACCAGCAGATGGAAGACCTCTCTCTTTATCTCTACCTCTGCCTCTCTTTAGTTCTGCTTTCAAATAAATAAATATTTTTTAAAAGAATCTGCATCAAGTCATATTTGCGGGAGTTAAACCTGGAAATGAAAATCATTTATTATGATGAGATCATATTTGGGAGAATCATCAGAATCATATCTTCAGTAAGGTAAAGAAACATTGATTTTACTGGAGTGGAAACGGCTTCTACAGAGGGACTCAGGTAGAATATGTAATGAAAATATTTTCCTCCCATAAAACTTTTGCTATAAGGACATTTCAGTGAGAAATAGGAAGAGCATGACCAATAAGATGAGGAATTCAGTGTGAAAACAAGATTTCAATCAGACACTTAATTGGAATGTGCAGCCTGGAATCTTGACTTGCAATTTAGGTGATGTCACCTCCAACTTTGTCCTGCATGACTGCTAGTGCCCTGCCATGATTGCTTTTTAAAACACCTCAGTTGAGCTATCATTCTCCCTCCTTGCTTCAGGCGTTCTTGGAGCTCACGCAGCACAAGCGTAAAGCACGCAGCCCAAGTGGGAGCCAGAAAGAGGGGATCCCAGTGCCACCCTGCTAAGCTATCTGAGCCCAAGTGGGAGCCAGAAAGAGGGGATCCAAGTGACACCCTGCTAAGCTATCTGAGCCCAGGAATGTGTGGAGTGACAGCTTCTGCTCTTCTACTCACCTAAGTCACAGCCAGTGACCTACTTCTTAGTTCTCAAGTTAGTTTTCACAGCTCCCTGCCAATCACCACTGACACAGTCTCGTCTGACACGTGTCATCCCTAGGACTTTGCAAACATGTTGTGTCCACTGCCAGGGACAATTTCCCTTCTGCTCTGCTCACTGATCAAATTCCCCCTATGTGACCAAGCTTCACTTACATGCTGTAATGACAAGATTCGCTTCCATGATGGCCTGAGCTTGAGGGCAGTCACCTCTCTAGGTGTTGGGGACACACGGGACCCCCACCCCATGATCAGCCCCTTGCATCTACCAATCACTTCTGGCTGAAGGCACCAGAGAAACAGCCATGGGAGGGGGGAACTCCATGAACAGCCCTTTCCTGCCCAAACACGGTCCTCCCAGAGGAACTCTGCTGTCCCCATGCCCTTCCCAGGAGTTTCATTCACCAGGGAAGTTTGATTCCCACTCCAGGCTAGAAGGCCAGGCATCTACAACGTAATGCGGGACTGCCGCAGCCATCCCCTTCCCCCAGTCTGGTTCCCTCCCCTCTGTCCTGAGCTCCGGGCTCTCACCGGCTTGGGGGCATCTGATTGGCTTTGCTGTGACAATGCTGTGCAGGTGACCACGCCAGGGGCCTTCTCCTGCTGCTGCTCTGGCTGCTCTGCACACTGATTCTTGACCCTGTTTCTGAACCTTCTTCACTGATGGGCTACTACCCCTGCCAGCCACCCATTCCTGAGACCAGGTGGCCTGTATCTGGCTCCTGGGTAAGACAAGCGCCTGGCAGAGGGGACGGCATGAGATACATACTGTACAAATACTGGTGGAATTGCATCTGTTTTAATATTTTAAATATTTATTTCTTGTTTACTTGTTTGCAAAGCAGATAGAAAGAGGAATAAGAAGGAGAAAGAGATCTTCCATCTGCTGGTAAATGCCCAAATGGAAACAAGAACCACAGATGGGCCAGGCCAAAGTCAAGAGCCAAGAGCTCCATTCTTGTCTCCCGTGTGGGTGGCAGGGGCCTTTGCTGCTTGCCCAGGTGCATTAGCTGGATTAGAGCTGGATTAGAAGAGAAAGAGCCAGCGCTTGAAGTGGTGCTTGGATATGGGATGCTGGTGTTTTAGATGGGGCATAAGCCACTGGGTCACAACACCAGCCCCTGAACTGAGTCTTGAAAGCGCCTAGCCCAAGACCTGGCCCAAAAGAGTTGATAATGATGCCTACTGTAAGCTTGATTTTAATACAGCAGAGGCAATATTTCTGAATGAAGATGAATTGTTTACGATATCAAGAACGAACACATGATTTAATCAATTCCTCAGAAAATGAGTTTACCCTTTTGTACATATTCAGATGTAATATAAACCTAGATGAGACATGTAAGACTCACACAGACTTCAGTTAAAGTAAAAAGCACAGGTATTTAACATGGGCAGCCAGAAGAAAGGAGGAAATGTGGTGTTCATTTCTTTTAATCTAAATAATTTTCTAATCTAGACTTTATTTCAGAACAGTTTGTTTGCAATTTAATGATGCTTATTTTTGTAAATGGCTAATGGAACCGTTTCTGTGAAGTGTTTACAAATGGATCAAAATACTACTACAGAGCAGACTAAATGATGGACATAAATAAATGCCAAGTACATTATTACATTTTTGCGAGTTGAGTTAAACACTATAAAACGTACAACACGAGGTAGATCACTGTGAGAAGTGACACCTCATGAGCAGGCAACCACGGCAGGGTGCAGGCTTGGCACTCCGGAGAAGCACCTTTGCTGCCAGTGCCAGGCCTGCAGCCTGTCTCATGGGAGGTGCCGACTCCCCGTGTCTTACCTCCACGGTGCTTCCAGACCGATCTACCACATTTGTGGATGAAAGTGAATCTGGAGACTTAGCCTATCCACTTTCACCTCACTCCTCCTCCTTTATGTCGATGGGAAAATGAGTAGATCCTGACCCTGCACGGTCTCCACTCTGAGTCTCTCCTGCACTCTTCACGTTGAGCACTGACCCTTCAAGAGCGCAGCAGCACTGTCACCCACGCACACCCACACACCCAGCACTGCTGCACCTGCCACCTGCGTGTTTCAGGGCCTCACTAGGAAAACAACACCTTGATAGGCCACGTGATAGGCAGGATTCTCATGCTAAATTCCCCTTTCCAAGGTAGTATGATATGGCAGAGAACTGTTCGACTCTTGGACAGATACTTCCCAAAAGCAAAAACACTGCTAACTAAGAATACGCTTTCATTGCCCAGGAGTCAGTCAATTCTACAAAGAAAGCCTGTGGTGTTGGGGTAGAGGAAAGCTGCATTTCCCCCCATCCTTGCATTCATTCATTCAGAGCTCTTTCCGTCCACTCCTGTTCTAGGCACGCGGCATGTATCCGTCAATGCATTAACTTTTCCCTCTTGTAGGGCTTAGACTCCCCTGGGAGGAGATAAGAATGAAGCAAGGGGAAAAAATTCAGCATATTGGAAAGTGTCACACTCTGTGGACAAAAGGAAAGAGAGCGGGGACAAGGTTTGGGAGAGCTGGAGGCAGCTGGGCGTGGCTATTTAATTTTTTAAATTTGGATTTTTCTGTTACTTCAGCATTCATTTCTAAGATTTCCTTGGACACAGCCACGACTGTTTGTTTTTGTGCTGTCCATGGCCTGGCTTGCACCATGGTGGCAGAGGTCACGGCCAAGGCCCGACCAGGTTACCGCCTGGCTCTCTGTGGAGCTGGCTGTGTGCCCAGGACAGATGGTGTCTCAACACAAGCCCTTGCGTTCACATGGCATTTGTCTTATGTCACTATATCTCTTTGGTCTTTCTGTGTTCGAGTTAAGGGAGTTGAAAGTGTGTTAGCCGGTTTGTTAGCCGGGTCCTCACCCTGATTCTGCTCTTGGTGCCTGGCGCCAGGCAAGCATTTTCCTTGGGAAGCTGCGCTTCAGGGCTACGTCCTAGCCCGGGAGAGGACAGTCTCCTGTGGAAGCTCCTGACTTTGTATTTTGCAAGATAAGCAGGGACTCAGAGTTGCAATTCGCCTGCATGGACATGGTGCCTCTGTGGCAGGATAGGCTTAGGAAACACAGGGAGAGACGATTCAGCATCCACTGGGCTGCAGCAACTCGAGCCTCAGCACTGTACCAGAGAGAATGGATCGGAATAGGAGTACACTGACCCTTCCTTTCGGATAAAGTGGGAACCCCTCAGGAACCAGTCACAAGTCTGCAGAGACTGAACCCCTCAAGAGCACAGACTGCTAATGAATGGCACAGCACCCAACTAGGGGAAGAAAGAGAGTCAGCTTCTGTGTGCGTATTTGCCAGAGAATATACAGGACTGGAACAAAGGACAACTGCCAAACGAAAACATGCCAACTCAAAAGGACTGCTACTTTAAATATAGAAGGAAAAGCTGTACAACTACTAGATAACCACATAGGAGAAAACCTGAGATTTAGGCCCAAAGAGTTCTTGGACATGACAACAAAGGTATCATTCTTACATGTCAAAAATGGGAAGTTAAACTTCGTCCACATTAACAGAAAAAGCTTTTCCTTTGTAAAGGGTTTTGTGAAGTGCATGGAGAGACCAAAAAAGAATGTTGAAACCCAAATACCTGCCAAAGGACTAACATTAAAATAAAAACTTGTTCAGGATTCATCAGTTAAAAAAAAACCTCGAAGGAGATGTGGAGAAGGCATGGGACAACATTGGCTGAAGAGGATCTCCCGCGGGAGCAGTGGCTAACGATGCTCAGTGCCACTGAGTGCCAGCGCCCCGTGAAGAGCATGGACAGCACACAGGGTCCACAGCTCGCACCACATGGACACCCGCAGATACCACACACAGACTCCCACACATGATGTGGAAGAGGTAGATGGACAAAATCACGCAGAGGTGGGGAGCGTGTGAACCGGTGCAGGTGCAGCCGTGTGGGAAGCCATCAGCTAACAGAGGCCAATCATTCAGCCAGCAACTACACTCCAAGGCATCTTCCCAGAGAAATGAAAATGGTTCATGAATGTTCCCAGACGCTTCGTTCACAATTACCTCCAAATGGAAGCAGCTCAGATGTCCCTCAGCTGATGAGGGAATAGACAAACTCATTCACTCAGTCACTCTTTCCATGGAGGATTATGTAGGCATGTAACGGAACACACATATAAATGAAAATAAAGGAGTAAGTTAATATTTATGACCACAGACTCCTTACAGCTGCAGGGTGCCCTTCACAAACCATCCCTGAAGTGACAGAACGATGGATGCAGAGAACAGTGGAGGGGTGACCAGGGGTGCTGGTGGGGGTGCCCAGGGATGTGGGGGTGGCTGCAAGAGGGCAGAGAACAGTGGAGGGGTGAGCAGGGGTGCTGGTGGGGGTGTCCAGGGATGTGGGGGTGGCTGCAAGAGGGCAGAGAACAGTGGAGGGGTGAGCAGGGGTGCTGGTGGGGGTGTCCAGGGATGTGGGTGTGGCTGTAAGAGGGCAGAGAACAGTGGAGGGGTGACCATGAGTGCTGGCCAGGATGTGGGTGTGGCTACAATGTGCACCTGAGGAACGCTGCTGGTGGCAGGGATTTTGTGGACGTCAGTGGTGCCCGTGTCAATATCCGGGCTGTGACAAGGTGATCTAGCTTTGTAAGGGATTGCTACTGGCGGACAACGTGTAAGGGGTGCACAGCACCCCTGTGCTTTAAGTCCTGTAACTGCAAGTAAATCTCCAATCATCTCAGGTCACAGGAGGAATGTCTGTCTGTCTATCTGCCTATCTAAATCACAGTTATTCACTTGATTTACATACAGGGGGTGCAAGCTGTTTGATTTCCAAAAATCACTGTATGATATGAAAGAGCATTCATACACATTTGAGTCTAAGAGATTAACAGAAATCCTATATTTCTGAATGTCCCTTCATGACAGGAGATGGTGTGGACTTCTTAGCAAACACTGGCAGATTTAATCATGCACATTATCCATGCTAGCACTACCCATGCTGGTGAGAACCATTCTCTCCAAATGGTAATCATCTAAACTCACTAAGAACCATTCTCTCCGGATGGTAATAATCTAAACTCACTAAGCCAACACCCTTGCCATTGAGCACGACCACCATTTACCCGAGTGGCTCTGCCAGTGCTGCCACTGTGAGCCGGAAGGAAAGAGGAAAACAGGACGAGGTCCCAGGACACAGGGGCTGAAGCCGCCAAGAGCCCCTGTGCTCGCAGCTTGCAGAAGCACAGGGATTCGAGCAGACATGAGGATGGAATTAGAGACGGCATTGCATGATCATTACATCCTCTGTACAGCCCGCTCCCAAGAGTTCTTCGTAATAATGTCTCAAAGTGGAATATTTGCTTTTATGTTCTTGATACTTAATGAATATTTAACAGGTATGAAATAATGTTAGACAGCATACCTATAAACATAAATTTAAATTGAATTCTACAGTTAACTAAACCTCTAGGATGTAACAGAAACAAATCACTCACTTTGGTTTTGCACAATAGGGAATGTGGATTTTATTACAAGCAAAAATTCAGACTGAATTCCACAAAACTGCTTCATGCTAATTAAATAAAAATAAAATATTCAATAAGTGTCATTGGCATCACAGCTATTAAACTAGGGAATAAGCCACCCCACCCCACATTTAATTCCTGAATTCAGACATCAGTTATAGTTTGTAATGATTGCATTTACGTTTTTCTCTTGCTTAATCAAGTCTAACAGTTCGATTCTAAATTCCTTATTGTGATATTGAACCTTTGTTTATCTCAAATTATCTCAGACCCTAATCAACAATTATTAGAAAGAAATGTCCGTTTTAGGCAATACTTAGGAGTCATTGTTTTCTATGTGTTGCAAATAAATGTTTGGTAATTTGTAGCTAAAAAACTATATTTTTGAGCCATCCATACTATATGGTTGATGGAACTGGAGGATGCAAATCATAACAATACAATAGATTAATAATGCTCACAGCAGCACTTGAATCACTTAATTAAGGTCTGAAAACTGTACTTTGAACTAAACTAACCATTCTTTAGTAAAGGAATTGTGACTACTCTGAGACAAAGCCACTAATTAGCAATTTTGCTTTCATCATGTCAGACACAGACACTTGTGAGAAACCCAAGCACGCTTGCTCTTTCATGTTTAAAAATAGTATACTCTTTAAAGTTACTTTAAAGCACTTCACATCTAGTAGTAATGCAAATATTTAAACTTTAAATGAACAAAATTCTGTTTTTGTATCCTCATGAAACTAAAGAAGGCTTCAGTGATTCAAGGATTTCAATTTCATTATAATAAATAAAATCATAACCAAATCAAAAGCTAAAACCCAGAAGGAACACACTTCAAAATTATAAAGGCTACAGATGGCAAATCAACAGTCATTATCATGTTGAACGGGGACACTTCCTGTCAGATCTGGAACGAGAGAAGGATGCCCACTGTCATCCCGCTATTCCATACAGCATTTGGAGTGTTAGCAAGAGAAATTATAGAGGGAGAGGAAATAAAGGGCATTGAAATTGGAAAGAAGTAAGTCACAATGTCCATGTTTGCACGACATTAAGTTGTACATAGAAGAATCTTAATATCCCACCAGAAAGCTGCTGGAACAGATAAACCCATCAGTGAAGCTGCAGGGTACAAAGTGAACATGCGAAGACAAGGAGCATTTTTATATACCACTAATTATCTTGCTGATAGAGAAATCAAGGAAGAAATCCCATTCACAACAGCTATAAAAATTAAATATTTCAGAATGAAGTTAACCAAAGAAATGAAATTTCACTGCAATGAAAACTATAAAAGAGAGTGAAGAAATCAACAAGGATATGAAAAAATGAAAGATATTCCTTGCTTATGGTTTGAAATAATTACCATCATTAAAATATCTATATTACTTAAAGCATTGTAAAGATTCAATGGAATCTATCAAAATACCAATGCCATTCTTTTTTTAAAAAAATTATCTGAAAGGCTGAGGCTGAGAGAGAGAGAGAGAGAGAGAGAGAGAGAGAGACAGATATCAATCGATCCTCCATCCTCTGGTTCACTCCTCAAATGGCCATGCTGGCCGGGCTGGGCCAAGCTGAATCCAAGATCCAGGGCCTCCATCTGGGTCCCCCACATGGCTGGAAGGGGCTCAGACACTGGGGAATCTTCCGCTGCTTTTCCAGACACATCAGCAGGGAACTGGATGAGAAGTGGAGCAGCCACACTCTAACTAGTGCTCCCAAATGCCACGGAGGCATTGCAGACCACAGCTTAACCCGCTGAGCCACACTGCCAGTCCTCAATAACATTCTTTACAGAATTAGAAAAAAATCCTAAAGTTCATATGAATCACAAAAGAACCAAAAAATGCTGAGCAAAAAAGAAAGGGGGGGAATGAATGAATGAATGAATGAATGAATCGAGCTGTCAAGCTGAAGGCATCACATTCTTGATGTCAAAGCATACTACTAAGCTATAGCAATTAAAACAGCATGGTACTCGGAAAAAAAAGCACAGCACATAAATCAATGGGACAGAGTAGAGAGCCAAGAAATTAATTCACGTACATACAACCAAGTGGATTTTGACAAAGGTGCCCCGACACATATTGGAGAAAGGACAAATGTCTTTACTAAATGGTATTGGCAAAACTGGTTGTACATATACAGAAGAAGAATGAAGTCAGATCCCTACCTCTCGCCCTATAAACAAACAATCGAGATGGATCAAAGACCTAAATTTAAACCTGAGACAATGAAGCTGTTGGAGGAAAACAGAGGGGAAACACGCTAAGACGTTGGTGTAGGTGATGACTTCTTGGATAAGATCCCCAAAGCCGGGTAACAAAAGCAAAACTAGATCAAGGAGAGAATATCAAACTCAGAAGCTTCTGCACGGGAAAGGAAGGAACAGAGTGAAGACACAGCTAGCAGAACGGGAGGAAAGACTTGCAAGCTACTTCTCTGACAAAGGACTAACACCCAGAATGTAACTCTCGACAACCAAGAGACAGCTAATCCTGTAGGAAATGGGCAAAGGACCAGAACAGACCTTTCTCAAGGACAAATGACCAGCAAATATATGAAAAAAATGCTCAACATCATTCGTCATCAGGCAAATGCAATTCAGAACTACAGTGAGGAATCTCCTCACCCCTGCAGAACGGCTGTTATCAAACAGACTCCGAGTGGGGCTGCTGAGGCACCATGTTAGAATGCTGCTTGCATCGCTGGTGTTCCATACAGGTGCTGGTTTACGTCCTGGCTGCTCCACTTTCGATCCAACTCCCTGAGAGTGCACCTGGGAAAGCAGCAGAAGGTAGCCCTACCGCTCTGTCCTTGCCACCACATGGGAGGTCAGGATGGAGATCTTGGCTCCTGGCTTCAGCCTGGCCTCCTCCCAAACCATGTGGCCATTTGGGGAGTAAATCAGTAGATGAAAGATTGATCTCTATCTCTCTCTCTCTCATCTATATGTATCTCTGCCTTTCAAATAAATAAATAAAATGTTTATATACACACAGAGAGAAAAGGCAAAGAGTAATAAATGCTGGTGGCCAGCGCTGTGGCTCAATAGGTTAATCCTCCGCCTGCGGCGCCGGCACACTGGGTTCTAGTCCTGGTTGGGGCGCCGGATTCTGTCCCGGTTGCCCCTCTTCCAGGCCAGCCCTCTGCTGTGGCCCGGGAGTGCAGTGGAGGATGGCCCAAGTGCGTGGGCCCTGCACCCCATGGGAGACCAGGAGAAGCACCTGGCTCCTGGCTTCGGATCAGCGCGGTGCGCCAGCTGCAGTGTGCTGGCTGTGGCGGCCATTGGAGGGTGAACCAACGGCAAAGGAAGACCTTTCTCTCTGTCTGTCTCTCTCTCTCTCTCTGTCCACTCTGCTTGCCAAAAAAAAAAAAAAAAAAAATTCTGGTAAGGATGTGGAGAAAGAGGAATTCTTATACACTGTTTTTGGGAATGTAAATTAATGCAGTCTCTGTGGAAAACATTATGGAGATTTCTTTAAAAAGCTAGAAATGGAGCTAACAAACGATCCAGCGATCCCGCTATTGGGCACATACCCAGAGACATGGGCTTGCTGTATGGGAGATACCTGCACCACCATGCTTACTGCAGTACTGTTCACAACAGCCAAGCTATGGAATCAACCATGGGGCCCATCACCAGATGGCTGGGTAGAGAAAATGTGGTGTGTGTGCTCCACAATGGAATGCTGTCCAGTTATAATAAAGAATAAAATCCTGTCATTTGCAGCACAAATGCCCCACACCCGAGGCGCAGTCACCACGCCAAGAACCGTCAGAGCTCGAGCAGCATGAAAAGCAGTCCCTTGCATGTGACCTCCTCTGTTCCCAAGTCACCACTGCTCTCTGCACCCTCCTGCCAGGCGGTGCCGGGGAGCCTCGCTGTGGGCAGCTGGGATGCAGGGCTGTGAGATGCGGGGCCACAGCAAGGGACAAATCTAATTTGACAACTGCAGCCTGAACTGAATTCTCTCTGGGGCTGCTATGTCTGCAGAACTGGGGAAATAACAACAGTTCCTGTACCTGGAGAAAACCTGTAAAGGAAAGAACCCTGTGTTCCTTGCTTCGGAGGGGTGGCTTCACTAAAACCGCTAGGTACTGAGAAGGGCATTTTGTCCTAACTTCACCTAACTCACTGGGAAGTTGTTGCAAAGAAAGCCCAATGCACATGCTCAAGGTTACATGGCTGTGAGTAAGGAGCTACCACTGGGGCCTGAAGCAGGGCCTTGTTGCCTCTTCTAAAATCATTTGACTATTGGGCTGCAGCACAGCAGGTTAAGCCTCTGCCTGCAATGCTGGGGTCCCACGGGGCAAACTGTTTCAGATCTGGCTGCTCCACTTCCAGTCCAGCTCCCTGCTAACGGCCTGGAAAAGCAGCAGAAGACGGCCCAAGCTCCAGTGCCTGTGCACCCATGTGAGAGACCTGGACAAAGCTCTGGGCTCCTGGCTTCAGCTTGGACTAGCGCAGGCCACTGTAGCCATTGGGGAGTGAAAAAGCTGATGGAAGATTTCTCTCTCTGTGTCTGTCTCTATTTCTCTCTCTGTAACTTTCAAATAAATAAAAGATAAATTAAAAAATTATATAACTATTGCATAGACTAGTATATATAGGAATATCAGTATGCATAGATTTGAGTGTTTTCTGTTACTATGCGGTTTGTCATAATTCAAGTGACTCAAATTATGCTGATGGTTATTTTTCTGTATAAAATCTGTTATTTATGATGTTTATACATTACAGTTTTCCATATGACTAATATATATGAGATATAGTTCTTGGCTGAATGACACCAGCTCACTGTGAGCAACAATGCAAGCGCATGCGCACCTGAGAAACGGGAAAATGGGAATGGAGACCACCACGCACAACCACCTTCTGCTCATAGCCTATTTTGTCCCTCATGGACTCAAAGGTTCAGCATTTTGTCTGGAGCCCAGGAACAATTTGAGGGAAACTATCTGTGATTCTGCTCAGCTCCAGGCTGGGGTTAGAGTTCTGAAGACAGAACAACATGCATATAAATGAAACCCAAGTCTTGCAGGATGTCAGAAAGGAAGCTGTCAAGTCTTGGGCAACTCAAACTGTTCAAGCTGGCATACGACCATTTTCCATCTTGCTAATAAATACAGCTTTCAAGCTGGCATACGACCGTTTTCCAGCTTCCTTTGGAAAAAAATGAACGAAATGCATGTGTGCCACAGGTGGTTGGATTACTGACACTTGGACAGCCGAGCGCCTCCTTCAGGACTGTACGTGTCGCCAAGCCCATGACTCAGCTCTGCACCTCACACGCTTTTCAGCCGCATCAATGAGAACCTGACTTACTTGAGGGAAATGCCTCCCGCCACTGTAAATGGAGTTTGACATGGAAATACTGAGCATTTGCTTTGGTAAGTAAACCATTCTACAGACTGGAGATGTTAGAGTGCAGACAGAGAACAACAACAGCACAGATTTTCTCTTAAGGAAATCAGGTCTCACTAGAACCAGTAACTAAAGAGTAAGAAACAAACAAAAAATAAACACAAATGTAAGAAATGACGGAAAAGCAAAGACAAGAAATGATGGTGTGTCCAAGATGAGTGGCGACAACCAGTGCAGCATTCAGGCCAAGTATCTACTGCCTGTGTACCCCTGGGTATTCCATCATGTGTGGGCAGTGCTCTGAAGAGTGAGGCACAGGGTTGACCCACGAGGAGTTGTGGAAGGGGAGAAGAAACAGCAGGTGGGGGAATGAGAGGGTAGTGTGAAGGCAGAGGAGGACACTCAAAATCTAGAGGAGGAAAGACCTGTTAGGGACCAAGAATGGGAGGAATTAGAGTGGAGGAGTACCCAGAGCTGAATGGATCAATCTGAGGTCATGTGAGAAGCTTAAGGTTTTATTCTAAAAGACTGAGGAACCAGCAACTTTCCAAAGTAAAGAGTTAGCTTGGTTAAAATTGCCTTCTACTATGGTGCCTTTTCTTGACTCGAATACAACATCATTGAACCCCTCAGAATGGCCCTGGAGTGTCCAGTGGACATGCAGACTTGGGTGGTGCGGCCACCCATTTGAGGAAGAGAAAGGCTGGCAGAGACCAGCTACCCAGTTGGGTTGGGGTTACATCCAGATATCGGGGCTACTGGATGAGGAGATTGGGTCAAGTTTGGACAGGTTGCTTTTGTTACTTATGAATGTGTGAAAGATGTTCAAATGAGTTAATCTAATTGGCAACTTAGAGGTGCACAACACAGGTGTAAGCTAGAAATAAAGATTTTTGGAATCACTACCTTGCAAATCTTTGCCCAACCCGGGGAAGAAACAAATTAGGACAGGGAGGTTTAGGGGCAGAGAGCTGACTAGGTGTGCTCAGGCCAACTTCCCAGGACATCTGCACCTGAAAGGCAGAACGGGAAGGCCAGTTAGGCAGGAAGACCCAGAGAAGAGAGAATCTGGACAAGGAGAGAGTTCACAGCACTGCAATGGTAAGATGCCCCCCAGGAGTGAGCTGGCTGAGATTCATGGCCGTCACCGACCCTGACCCAACAAAAGCAAAGCGTGGTAGACAGAGGTAGAGATGGAGATAGAGAAGTGGGAAGGGTGTGCGATATCTGGAGGTGAAGAAATGTAGACGCTGGAAACACTGGAGCCTGCCATGGGCTGATTCTCAAAACAGAAGAGAAAAAGGCTGACAGTCTAGGGTGAAAGACTAGGGTTTTCTGAACTCATTTTAAAATCAGAGAAACATGAACATCTTTAATGCTGGAAGTAAAGAGTCAGAGGGAGAGGTGGAAACCAGTGTATGAACAGGAAGTGTGAGGGACACAAACAGCAAGTGTCAGGTGCACAAACAGGAAGTGGCCGCAGGGTGTTCTGGGAAGCCTTAGTCTGGCCCTGGAGAAGGGGCTGGGTACAGCATGGGAATCCCAGCTGCTACGTGTGTCTACTTGGGGGAAAGGACAGCTATGTCTTTCCTGGAGTGTGCTGAAAGACAACCTACTATTCTATAACAGAGACAATGATTTGGGTGATCTGAGGGAAGTGGTGAGGATTTCGGAGCGGATGAAGTCAGAGTTCACTGACGTAATAAATGCATGCATCTGAGCAGCTGTGTGGTTAGTGGCCACCACCCATCATGATGGAAAACAAGCAGCCGCTTCCAAATGAGAGAAGAGAGACCGGTGTCAGGGCCAGCAAGCCCACAGGGCAAGGAGACTTACAGACCAGAACTCAACAATGGAGCAGCAGCTGAGGGGGCAGGGCTGTCCCAGCAAGAGAAAACTGATACAAAGTCAGGAGGCCGCGATGGGAGAAGCAGCACACAGCAACTGGAGATGCGTCAGTCCGCGGGACGCATGTTCCAGTGGTATGGAGTCGCAGGGGCAGCTGGAGGAGCTGGAGTGGAGTGGCCCAATGTGAGGAGGCAGTGGCTGGCCACACTGAGACAGCAGAGCCATCCCTGTGGCTGAAGGGACCTGGCGGGAGCAGCAAGAATGCAACCCAGGTCTTGACCCTTTGCAGGGGTGGCCATGTGGGCAGCAGAGGACAGACAGCGGGAGGCGAAAGGAAGACTGAACGCTTAGCTTCCGAACAAGCTGTGGTCACTCCACTCTGTGAGGCCAGCTGTCTGTCTGCCCTCCCTGTTAATCTTAAAAGGGTGGGACAACTTATGTCAACACACTGCCGGGGACACAGTAGGAGAGGTTAAACATCTCTTGGTAGATAAATGAGTTAATACGTGAGGGGATCGTTACTTCAGTATTATCACTGCGATGCCATCATGCATGTGAGGATGAGGCAGGAGACATTTCCCCTGACCAGGATGTGACTGGAGGATTGATCGCTGCATCTCCCTGCCACTCCCATGATCTGCGCACTCACCACGTACTTCTGAGCCATATGTCTCAAAGACGGTGTGACGGGGCTGGAATTATGGTGTTGCTGGTTAAGCTGCTGCCTGAGACAGCATCCCATAACTCTGGTGTCAGTCGTGGTACCAAACTCTGCTATCTGTCCTGGCCGCTCTGCTTCTTGGTTCAGCTCTCTGCTAATGGGCCTGGGAAGGCCAAAGATGGCTCAGGAACCCCAGCCCCTGCTGCACCCGTGGGAGACAGATGGAGTTTCAGGTTCTCTTCCGGCCCAGTCCCCCAGCCTTTGTGGCCATTTGGATGGAAGATCAATCAGTGTGTGTGTGTGCCTGACTTTCAAATCAACCTTTAAAAAAAGACAGTGTGGTAATCCACTCGGTTACTCATGGAAACATTCCTTTCCCATTAGAGTGAGCTTGCACACCCTCACACCTGTTCCTCTCTCGATTTAGGCTCATATGGGTAAACTCTATGCAAGGATTCGGGGAAAGACACACATGAAATAATTGCTGTTGTTGGGGGACAGCCACAGGCTTGCAGTAGGAGCAGGACTGGCATCAGCACGGGGTTCGGGGGCTGGTACCGCAGCTGGGTCTTCACAGGTCACCACGGATATCCCACTTCACGGAAAGCACCCAAGGGCAACCTCAAGAAGTGCGGTGTCATGCATCTCATGCGTCTCCCTTCAGTTGTTATCAGTCGTGTTGACGTAAGCGAAAACCAATCACAGCTGAAACTCCAGGATTCCAACAGATCACAGTACAGCAGCAATCGGGACTCCCGCTAAGCCAGCACCTCAGTTCCGATCAGTTCAGCGCACGTTTCTCCTGTCCCTGTCGTGGGCCAGGTGACCAAGGCAACGGGAGCTGGTCACACACTTGGCTGCTGCTGCTCACCAGCTCCTGACACAGCTCAGTCCTCCCAGCCCAGGAGGGGGGTGCTGGGACCACAGAGATGCCGGCTCCGAACCCGGCCTCAACCCCACTGGATGGCCGCTTCTCTCCTCCACACGCCTCTCCCTAGTAACTGGCTGTGCCCAAAGCCACTCTTCCTATAGCAACAGACACTTTTTCTTCAAAATGAAAAGCACCTATTAAATTACCTTCCAGGAAGGAACTAGGGAGCGAGGTCATGATGTCAGGCCACCACGAGTATTTGTGGAGAAATCAATCTCACGAAATCTGAGCACAGAAATCTGCCCTGGAGCCGGCTCCCTGGGAACGGGGCAGCAGATCCTTCACCCGGGAGATTCGGCTGAAGCTTGTGCAGCCCCAGAGTCAAGGTCGTTTTGTGTGCTGAACTCAGTTTTCTTGTGTATCACGCACAATTAAATGGTAATTAAGCGTTAATGAAGAGCCTTAGGCTGATTACAATTGACATAATTGCTGTAGTCAGTTCATGTCCCGTGTTTTACACACTGGGCAGCCCTGGGAAGACAAAGCACCAGAGACTGCAGTCCGTTTTCCTAGAGGAGCAAATGGAGTCTTGATGGAAAACTGGAGCCAAGACTCATAGAAAGAGCGTCGTGTGACCCGTGTCCAGCTCCAGCCGTGGCCGCTAAACAGCACTGAGGAAAAGCCAGCGCTCTGGCATCCCCTAGCTCATAACCCGTGCCAAGATTATCTTCAAGCAGGGAAACATGACAACGTTAGTGGAGAGGAAAGTTCAGGATGTCAGATTCAACGATGCTACTTTAAGTAATGGCTGTTAAAGTTGATGCAAGGAAGTCCTCTCGCCTGGTTTCCTTGGTGTCAGAACAGGAAGATTTAAAGTAAAATCAATTAATATAAAGAATATAAGCCAAAGGGTCACCCAAGGCACCACTCTTTATTAGATAAGTGACACGTGCGCTTTTTAGTCCAAACAAAGCCTAGCGCAGCAGGTGCTTCTGACAATAAACACGGAGATGAGGGGCTCTCAACGAGCTGTCAACACCGGATGAGAGGTGAAAGGATCTGTGTTAGCAAAATTAGCACTTAAATATTGATTATCACAGCCCTCCCTGTTAACATTTCTGAATCAAGCTACACTCCATTACAAAGCAATTGCTCACATAGATGACACGCTGTTTGTGACAGGATCAAAGTCATCGAATGTTTCCAGATTCACACACCTGGGAACTTTCAAGCACAGCCAATTAGCAGGCGCTTGTTAAGCCGGATTATAGCTCATGCTCAGCAAGACAAAGGCTTTCTGCCCTCCGGTGGCTGGTCTAGTAGACTGGAGACTCAATTCTGACACTGGAGCACTAAGTGCTCAAACAGAAGCATGACAATTGGCGTCTCAGTCACACTGACACTAGGGTCTGTGATGGCTGCGGCTGTGTTCTTGGGCTCCGAGCACCCTGGCCAGGGCTCATGGGGGAAACTTCCTGTGATTACGGCTGAGGTGCAGTGAGAGACCAGCTGGGTGAGGTCTGCAGCTGCACAGAGCCGCGGCGCCGAGGGGGATGGCAGCGGGGAGCCCACACTGCCCACACCTCACCCGGGTTTCCCAGGAGATCCAGTGTGGCAAAGCCACCATGGAACAGGCTAGAGTCGAGTGACTCACATCCACTCACAGGCCTGCTCTCCACGGGGCTGTTTTACTCAGGGCCCAGCGTGGACCAGGCGGCACCCTCTCAGCTGGACTCCGACAGTGTCTTTTCGAAGGTCGGGTGTTGGGACCCTAGGGGAGCTGGGCTTCTGTGAGGGCAGAAATTCCCAAGGGTCTGCATGGACGAGGCCCTGTGACCAAGCAGGAGAGAGAGGACAGTGGGGCTCAGCGAGTGCCGGCAAACGGAGGGGAGGCAGACAGGGCCCTCCTGCGTCTCCTGCCTGAGCACCCACGGGAGCAGGGCCCACGCGGATCAGCCTCTCCAGCCACGGAAAGGAAAACACCTGACAGGGAATGAGGGAACAAAGAACTTCAGAAAGGGAAATGTACTAGGGATGGATACATTGTTTTTACCTTTCCTTTTTCCTGAATGATCAGTACACAATGTCTACATTTAATAAAGTCCACTCCGCAAATAGGAACAATTATGAAATGGTAAGAATGTTTCCATGTTAACGTGATACCAATACAAAGAGAACAGTCAATGGAGTTCAAGTAACCGCGGATCCACCTGGTGGTGCAGCAGGTTAAGCTGCCACAATTTGAGTTCTGATGCAGCTCCCTGCTAGTTTCGCTGGGGAAGCAGAGCGTTCAGCCCAAGTTCTCAGGCCCCTGTGCCCACGTGGGAGACCGGGTGGAGGTCCTGGCTCATGGCCTCAGCGTGGCCCAGCCCTGACCGTTGTGGCTATTTGACCAAGGAACCAGCAGATGGAAGCGCTCACTCTCTCTGTGTCTCCCTCTTTTCCTCCCCCTCCCTCTCCCTCTGTTTCTGTAACTACCTTTTAAGTAAATAATATAGACACACCTTCAAGAAATAAAGTACTGAGGACAGACACGGAAGGTCAACTTATGAGAGGCTGAAATTGTCTGAATCATGTCCCAGCTCTGCACGTTCATAAATACCATTCAAAGTTTTCGTATCTTGTGTTTTCCTTTCTGTCAGAGTTTAAAGACCCGATTGCAGGAACTCATTTGCAGAAACACTGAGAGCAGACATGTTTTTACCCTTAAAATGGCCTTTTCTAAATTACATGCTAGATTGGAGGATCTATTAGCTAGTAACAGGGACGGTGGGACGACAGCCAAATGCTGTGTTAAACCACACGCGACAGCCGGCATGCGTGTTTAATCCACAACAATGGCAGTTTCCCGGTGTTCCAACTGGGGTGCACAGGAGACCCAGTGAAAGAAAGGAACCCGGCTTCACCTCTGCAGGGAGTTCACCAGCGCCCGTCCCTAACTGGTGATGCATTAACTGCCTGGAGCAAACGCGCCATCCATCCGAAATCCTTACAATAGAGGACCTCACTGTTCTACCTAAATTAGGGACATTTCCTCTGAAGAGAATCTTGAAGGAACACAGATCAGAAGCGACTTTGTGTTTCTATGGAATTTTAAAGGCGAGGATAGAGGCCAAGAAGAAAGCTCAGCATTCACTTATGTGTGACGCAGGAGCCACGCTCGGCACGGCGACCGCAGGATGAGGAAGCAGGCAGACCGCACCCTCCATTCTATTAGCAACCTTTCACACATCGAATTGACCTAAGCTAATTTTCCTACGCATATCCTAAACATGGCCCACCAGTGGCCTGCCAGGAGCTGAGTGTGTGCACATGCAAGTTCGGCTGTTTTCAGGAAGGTGGCTGACCTTGTGCCCCCAAGCACGAGGCTCCTCCCGTGGTACATCCGAACAGCACAAACAGCAGGAACAGCTGCACATCTCCACTCCTCCTTGTTAGGAAACCATTAACTAAAGACAGACTAGGCAGCGAAGACCCAGGAGATGGCCATGCAAGGGCACCAACGTGCTTCAGCAGGGGAGACTGTGCTATTAGCTACTCCACCCCTCACCCCGTGGAGGACGAGAGAGGACGCTCCAGGCAGGGGTCGTCGCCTGAGAGCTGGAGCAGGCGGTCTACACGGTCTCGCCTTCCCCCAGGTCCTCACCGTCAGGTCCTGGCACTGTGCCCGCACAGTCTCCCCCGACACAAGCACTGGCCCTGTGTCTTCATGTCTGCAGATCCACAACACACGCAGAACTCAAGCAAATTTGCTAACACTTTCCCTGGCTAATCTGTCTTTTCTGGGAGAGACTCAGTGTATATGAAAGAAACCTCTTCTCTTCTATAATATGTATTTACCAAAATTCAAATGAAATATTTATCTATTTATTTGAAGACAACTGGACACACATACACACAGACACTCCATCTGCTGGCTCACTCCCCAAGTGGCCACAGCGTCCAGGGATTGGGCCAGGCCAAAGCCAGGAGCCTGGAACTAAACCTGGGTCTTCCACATGGGTGGCAGGGGCCCAAGTACTTGGATTATTTTCTGCTACTTTTCCCAGGGAGCTGGACTAGCAATGAAGCAGCCAGATCTCACACCATGTTCATATGTGACACGAGTGTCTCGGGTGGTGGTTCAACCCACTGTACCACAAGGCTGGCCCTTCAAGTTAGCCCGTCAGAAACGACATCCCTAAGGGGAGGTTTAGGAACACACAAGGGACTGTGGCTGTGGCACAGCAGGCGAATCCACCGCTTGTGACCCTGGCATCCCACACTGGGTGTCAGTTTGAGTCCTGGCTGCTCTGCTTCTACTCCCATTCCTGCTAACGTGCCTGTGAGACAGCAGATGGTGGCTCATGACCGTGGGTCCCTGCCAACCAGATGGGAGACCTGGATGGAGTTCTTGGCTCCTGGTTTCAGCCTGGTCCAGCTCTGACTATTGCAGCCGTTTGGGGAGTGAACCAGCAGATGAGAGATAAAACAAGTACTCTCTCTCTCTCTCTGACTCTCCCCTGTCTGTTGATCTGTCTTTCAAATAAAAAATAAATAAACCTTAAAAATGAAACACACTGGAGCTGTGTTCACCATGCAGACAAGCTGTGAGGACAGAGACGGCAGCCAGTGCACCTACTTGAGAACTGGATGGAGAAGCCGGACTTGCTGATGAAGAAGTCGCTGTCGAACTGCAGGGTGAGGGAGTTGAAGGTGCTGTGGATGTCGCCGGGGAGGGCCGAGCCGCTCCACTCCTTCAGCAGGATGTTGCTGTCCACGGGGCCGTCCCAGACCTTGAGGATGTCGTGTGCCATCTCGGTGTCGAAGACGATGAAGTGCAGGCTGCAAGGACAGAGCAGGAACACACGTGGTGCTTAGTGGTCAGCAGGCCTTCTGCCTGCGAGCACAGCCCGCCTCGGGTGGCACCGTCCACTGCCTTCCCACTTGCACAAAGCCCTCAGGCATGTGCCGCAGTGGCTTCTGGCAGCTAAGAGTGAGGGAGTCAGGGTGCACAGAAATCAGCTCTGTGCCGGTCAGAACGCAGCACGCACGGCTGAAGTCTGCCCAGGATGCAGAGTGTGAACTGCAGGCTAAGCCATCCCCACGGAGGTCACACAGGTGCTTCTGAGACTGCCAGGCCTGTCTTCCTCAGGGCTTTCTAGGGCACGCACACCAAGCAGCCTCCTTTGAAGCCAGTAGGAGTCAGTGTGAGAATCCGTGTCCAGGTTGTTCCTGAATGCACCACAAGGTGGCAGCACGCACACCGGGCGGATGAGGGCACCTGGCGTGTGCTCTCCTACTGGCACCTGGGTGGCCAACCCTCCCCTTGGGTTTGGTTCTACTTAGTTTGAGAAAAAAATACTTCACTTGAAATACCCGCATGAAGGTAAAAAGGGTGGTATAGGCTCCTGTAGAACATTCTGACACACTCCCATGAAGCTCACAGACTTTTCTCAGAGCAGTAAGTGTGCTGGCCAGCACCTGTCCAGCCCTATTCAGCCTGATGGACAAGCTGAGCTAAGGCCAACAGGAGTCTGCATTTCTGGAATGTTCTGTGTAACCGATTTTCCTTTGCTGCTCACTGAGGAGCAACTGTGAGGTGACACAATCAGAGAAGGCCCTGGAAAGCCGCACTTAGATCTCTTTTTTGTGGGTGTTACCCATCAGCCGAAGTATCTACCTCCCCCGCACGCAGCATGCAGTGTGCTGTACCAGTGCCCAGCGGGACACGTGGGCTGTACCGCAGACTGTAAATGCACCAGGCCCAGGCCTTCCCACCACCATTGCTGACGTGTCGCTCTCCTGGCTCCATGTCTTCTTACAAACCAAACACAGGCAGAGGCAGCCTTGCTTCCCGCCTCAGCGCCCCTGCCCTGTGGGGGCTCCGGTGTCCTGGTGACACTACGTCCCCAGGCTTCTCACTGGTGCTGTGTACTGGTGGCAGCACAGGCTGCAGAGTGAGCCACACAGTAGACACCGTTTTCTCTTTATCACTATGATTATAACTGCACATCTTTATGAGCTGCAGTGTGGTAATTTGATACATGCATCCAGTGTGTGATGGTCAGATCAGCACAGCTCCCACAGCTACCATTTTCATGCACTGAGTGGGTCACACTAAAAGCAATGGCGAATTTTGTTACTTTATACAGAGTTGGGAATTTTGAAGCTATATAATAGCATGAGAAACACCTTAATTGTCCAGTCCATCCTCTACTAAAGCATCTTCAGTTGCCACTTTCCAGTTATGGCAGTCAGTACTGTACTGGTCATTCTACAACCCAATCCAAGGTTCTCCACATGTTTAAAAAAAGTCCCATTTATTTAATGTGTTAGGAGGGTTTTTTCTTATGTTGTTTGTGGGGAACCACAGGCCGGCCACCTGTGGGGACCTCCTCATTGCACTGCCTCATCCTGCAGAGCAGAACAAGGTCAAAGAAGTGCTGAACAAAAGACTTGCAAACAACCTGAACAAAAGACTTGCAAACGACCTGATGGGATGAGATACACCCTGACCTGAGACTATGCGTGCCCTTTGATCTGATTGATGGACTACTCGCCCTAGCCCCGGGGGACTGGGAATGGATAAAAGAACCGACCTACTCTATATAAAGATAATCGAAAAGGGAAAAAAAAAAAAAAAAAAAAAAGAAAAACTCAGTGTTACATTGGAAACTGCATCAAAAAAAAATTTATCAGTCTCAAATATATATATATATATATATTTCATGTAGGATCTCTGTCTTTAATGTGCTATACAAAGTGACTCAATGCTAAAATGAGAACTCAAAGACTATATTTCACTTTGTGTTACTATATGAGGGCAAAGGGACGAATTCATAATTTAACACATACTAAATTGATCACATGTATACAAAAAGAATTGAAAACGAATCTGGATGTGAACAAAAGGGTGGAGGGGGCGGGCAAGGGGGGAGGGTTGTGGGGGGAGAGGGAAAATATGGGGGGAAACCCATTGTAATCCATAAATCATACCTTGGAAATTTATATCCTAAATAAAAGTTAAAAAAAAAAAAAAAAAGACCATGTTAAGGGCGGGAACAGGGAGCAGCCTCTTCAGTCTTTCTCCTCCTTTCTCTCAGCTGCTTCCCTCTCTTTCTCTCCTTTCCTTCTTCTATCACTATAAATAAAAGTTCTTTGAGAACTGATCAAACAGTGGTCGTGTCGTGCGTGAATCCGTGGGTCGGACCCTTGCTGACGAGGGTTCTCGACAGTTGTTGATGATGAAAAAGTATTAAATTCTACAAAGTTCTTTTAGCAACTATATGAGCACAGAGTTTTTTTAATATATAAATGAAATGAATTATAGAATTAGGTTCTTCATTTTTCTCTCTTATAATGTGTTTGTCTTTGGAAATGAAAGTTATTTTAGGCATATTGAATGAACTGGACCACTTTCTTATTTTTTTTTCTTTCATGGAATAGATTTTTCCAAATATTGTATATTGAATTAGATAATCTATTTTATAAAATTTTCTAGGATGTCATCTCTCCTATAGGTTTATCACTATTTCCATTCTGAATGTACATTATGAGAGTCTCTTGTATTTTATGTCAATAAATCTCATCAGTTGTCTACTCAGTGACACTTTTTAAAGAATCATTTTCATTGTTTTCAAATTACTTTTATTGCTTCATTCGTTATGGCATAGTATATATATATATATATATATATATATATATATATATATATATACTTTCTCCAAGATGATATCTTTGAATATACTCTGACACTATTTAGAAAATTTCCATTAGTCTAATAGGAATTTTTCCTATTATATTCTCTCTCTCTCTCTCTCTCTTTCTATATATATATATATATATATATATATATATATATATGGATCTCATTACAAATTAAGCTATTAACTTTGCATATTATTATTTTCAAAACAGAGGACATTTGTGTTACTTTTTTTGTTACAGACTTCTAGTGCTATCCCATTTTGTCAGGAGGCATGGTACAAAAGTTGTGTTTCTCTGTATTTATTACTTGTTTGTTTCTTTGATCACATTTTTATACCTCTCATATTTATTTGAATAGAATCTGCTGTTTGCAATTATATTTTTTATATATCTTTTAAATAAGATTAAACTGCATAGTTCATAGTCTTTAAATTCACTAAATTTTTATCTATCTGACACATATCATATAAAGAGATTAAGAGTGTGTTATGTAATGAACAATGTCTGCAGATAACTCCATTATTTGCTGGTTTCTTTGTTTTTAAACTATGTTCTTAGCTGGATACAAATTTCTGTTCTATGTACTTGATGAACATAATCCCTAAATAACATACCCATAGTATGGTATATACGGAACAGTATATACCATAACAGTATAACAAAGGACTGGAAGGGCGTTTGCTTACAGGATTCAGCACTTCCAAGATGTTTTTATTCTGTTCTATACTGTTAAGAACTCTTTCAGCAGGTCAACATACACCCACCTCACCCCTCCACACATCAGGAGAATCAGGAAAAGTTGGAAGCATTTCCACTAACACCCAGAGAAGGATATTCTCTCTCACCATTGCTATTCAATATAGTTCTGCAGTTTTAGCCAGAATCATCAGTTAAGAGAGAAAATCAAAGTGATACAAATTGGAAACAAGAAAGTCAAATTATCCTTGCCTGAAGAGGACATAATTTTATATATAGGGGAACCAAAAGACTCTACTAAGAGACTATTGAATTCAGAGTATGGTACATTTGCAGGATATAAAGTGAACCCACAAAAAATCAACATTCTTTATATACAAAGATAATATCATGGCTGAGAAAAAACTTGTAATACCACTAACACTCACAATAGCTACAAAAACTTTAAATACATTTAAATAAATTTAACAAGAATGTGAAAAGTCTCTACAATGAAAATTTCAAAATATTAAAGAAAGAAATAGAAGACACAAAAAATGGAAAATCTTCCATGTCCCTGGACTGAAAGAATTGATATCAACAAAATGTCCATTCTACCCAAAGCAGTTTACAGATTCAATGCAATCCCTATCAAAATACCAATGACATTCAGCTCATATATAGAAAAACATGAGACCCTGAATAGCTAAAGAAATCATAAACAACAGAAACAAAGCCAAAGGTATCACAATACCAGACCTCAAGATATACCATGGGGTCAGTTATAATCAAAACAGCCTGGTACTGAAATAAAAATAGAGATATAGACCAAATGAACATAATAGAAATCCCAGAAATTAATCCACACTGCTACAACTAGCTAATCTTTGACAAATGCACGAAAATCAATTCCTTGAGAAAGGAATGTGTCTTCAACAAATGCTGCTTGGAAAATTGGACCTACACATGCAGAAGTATGAAATAAGACCCTTATATTAACACCTTATAGAAAAATCAATTATAAATGGACCGAGGATCTAAATCTATGACCAAATATCACCAAATTACCAGAGAAAAATATCAGGGGATCTCTGCAAGACAATGGCATAGTAAATGACTTCTTGGAAAAGATATTAGAAGCACAAGCAATAAAAGAAAAAATAGACAAATCAGATTGCATTAAGCTAAGAAGATTCTGCACGGTAAAGAAACACTCACCTAAGTGAAGAGGCAACCACAGAGTTGTAAACTATTTGTAAACTATGCAACTGATTAAAGATTAATATCCAGGATCTATTTAGAGCTCAAGAAACTCAACAACTGTAAAACAAACCACCCAGTAAAGAAATGGGCAAAAGAAATGAACAGGCATTTTTCAAAGGATGAAGTTCAAATGGCAAACAGACACATGAAAATATGCTCAGGATCACTAGCCACCAAGGAAATGCAAATTAAAACCACAGCAAGGTTTCACCTCACTCCAGTTAGAAAATAACAAATGCTGGCAAGAACATGGGGAAGAAAGTATCCTAATCTACTGTTGGTGGGGATGTAAACTAGTACAACCATTACGGAAGGTAGTATGGAGATTCCTAAGAAATATGAAAATAAATCTACCACATGACCCAGCCATCCACTCCTGGGAATTTACCCAAATGAAATGAAATCAGCATATGAAAGAGTTATTTGTACCCCCATGTTTATTATAGCTCAATTCACAATAGTTGATATGCAATCAACCAAGATGTCTACCAACTGATGACTGGATAAAGAAAATGTGGTATATAAACACTACTGAATACAACTCAGGCATAGACAAAAATTAAATCCTGTCTTTTGCAACAAAATGAATGCAACTGTAAACCATGATGCTTAGTGAAATAAGCCAGTCCCCAAAGACAAATATCGTGTTTTATCTGATATGTGGTAGTTAATATAGAATAACAAACAAATGTATAGGAATGAAACAGACATCTTATGATTTGGTTGTTTTTTCAGCCCTTGTTTATATTAGTGTGGAACTGTGGTCTTCCTACTGCTTACTTGTTGGATATTATGGTTAATGGTGAATTAAGCCTATGATTATGAAATGGATCAAAATAATATCTGAAGAGAGGAAGAAGGGGGGTTGATGGAGGGAGAGAGGAAGGAAGGGGTTACAGCTGTCTTCTGAGAATTGTACCTATGAAATATATGAAATCTAGTCTCGTTATATTAACAAAAATAAAAATAGTTAGATTGATAATAAACTGAAAACACTATTTAAAATTCCTCATATGTGACATAATATATTTTAAATACATATGATGAAGTCACTAAACAAATAAAAATAAGTAAAAATGAACATGACTGGGGCTGAGGATGGGGCTGTGGTGTGGTAGGTTAAGGCTCTGCCTGCCATACTGTCATCTCATATGGACACTGATTCTAGTACCAGCAGCTCCACTTCCAATGCAATTCTCTGCTGATGGCCTGGAAAAGCAGTGGAGGAAGGCCCAAGTCCTTGGGCCCCTGCACCTGCATGGGGGACCTAGAGGAAGCACCTGGCTCCTGGCTTTGGATTGGCCAGCTGTTCTGCCATAGGGGGAGTGAACCAGCAGATGGAAGACCTCTCTCTCGGTCTCTCCCTCTTTCTGTCTGTAACTCTGCCTCAAATAAATAAATATTTTAAGAAAATAAACTTGACTAACTGGAATTAAAAATCTGTGTTTAAGAAATTATGATTAGATTTAAAACAAATTTAAAAGAAGGACATACAGTAGAAGGGTGAGTGAATTAAGCAAATAATCAATAAACACTGTATTCATGATGCATAATAACAGTAGGGGAAAGAAATAAGGTAAAGATAGACATTCTAGCTTGGACAGAATGAGCAACAGACTTCAATCAAAGAGTTCATAAAAGGGGACAGATGTACACCTCGATTATTCATCAGAGAAATGCAGACAATAATTATTACACAACACTAGGATTGCTGCCATGATAAATCATTCTTCTGTAAGTGAGCTGAAAAGGCAGCATTCTTGGGACCACAGCCCCTGTGGCAGGAGTGGAGGGGGAGCTGTCTGACAGAGTGTGCCTGTCTGAAGGACTTACAGGTAACCAGCAGCTTCAGCGCCCGGTGTGAACCCAGAGCACTCACACATTCACCACCAACATGTCAAAGCCTGCTCAACACAGCTCCACTCACAATAACCCCTGCCTGGACCACACAACCCAAGTGCCCCTCAACACCCAGAAGGGCCAAGTGTGATGGGATATCCAGCGCCACTCAGGCACAGAACGCACAAGTCCAGGTCACCCCATCTTCTATAACACTCAAATCCAGCAAACTCGTCTGAAGTTGATCCCTTATTGCTCATGAGGAGAGATGACACAGAAGAAACCCTGGGGTCCCGAGAACGCTCGGTTTCTTGGTGAGGGTGCTGGTGATACAGGGGTGTTTGTTTTGGGACAACCTGCACCTTGAATAATTTGTGCAGGTTTACACATGCATGTGGCGAGCCAGTAAGAGGCTTACATGGATAAAAAGGCATCCTGGTGCCATGAGTTCTACCATACTTGTGACTCCAACAGAAAACAGAACAAAACCTAAATAATGACAATGTGACAATCATCTTTCATAGACATGGACAACTTTAGAAAGTCAGAATTCCAGACTGTACAGCACGAGGCAGGAAGGTTAAAAAGTTGAACAAAATATGGCATCCTTATGGAACTAAGAGCTGAATCAGATACAGGCACATGAAGAACAATCACACACCACAGTACACAGTGACACACCGCACAATGCTACAGATAAAGCATCAGGCAGGTGCACAGGGTGGCGCGCATCTGATTCTGCCATGCTGGGTCACGACAGCTCTCACCAGGACAAGAGAAGCAAGGAGGAGATTTAAGTAAAGGGAACCACAGGCATTGCAGGTTGCAGGCAAAGTATAAGAGAATGCACACACACACACACACTCACATACACACACACACTCACACAAGAAACTAAAGTTTCAAATGTCAGATAAGTAAAAATATAAAAGCTACAAATAAATGTAACAAAATGTTTAAATATTTTCCTCATCAGATTGACCAAAGATTAAAAAGATGTTATCCAGTTTCAATGATAAAGTAGGTTCACTGCATTTTCATGTATTATTTGTGGCCATACCTACCCCTTTTAGAATAATTTTGAAATGGCTATAAAAATCCGAATGTGCACACGCAGCAAGTCCAGCTAGAGATTAATCATAAAAAGTACACTCAGGATGACATATGGGGAGGATAGTAGCATTATTTATAATAGTGAAAAAAAATGGTAACAACCTGAGTGTCTCCAAAGGATATCGTGTAAGTAAATTCTGGTACATTCAGGCAGTGGATATTGAGCTAAAGAGAGTGAGACGGAATTACAAGGAAGGACATGAAAATTTGATCAGGTTAACTATGAAAAAAATCTGCAGGGTAATATTATGGTATATTATTTTTGTAAAAATAATTAAATAGATGAATAAACGTATCCGATTGTATGTATTTATATTTGCATAGAAAAAATATATATATACATATACTACACTTTCAATTATAGTTATTTAGGAGACTACGATTATAGCAAACTACATTTAGGGTTTTGATTTTGTGCAACACTTTATTTCAAAACAACGAAAGTACATAAACTTGAATGCCAAGAAGAGGAGCCTAAATTTATTTTGTGTATGATAAGAAACCAAGTTTTCTTTAATGGTCAAGTGTAATGATTACCTTTGCTTAATAGAAAATTGCACTAAGGTACATGGAAGTGTTTACATCATTTCATGCAGCAAACGACTTCTTACTAATACATTCTTAGGTATTAGTTATAAATACTAGCAAATCTTACTTTCAAGACTCTGTGCCACAGCATTATATATAATAACAACAATTTGAAATAGCATAAACTGGGTCCAGTGTCCTGGCACAGCTGGTTAAGCTGCTGCCTACAATACGGGCATCCTATATGTCTGCTGGTTCACATTCCGCTGCTCCACTTCTAATCCAGCTCCCAGCTAACGGCCTGGAAAAGCAGCAGAAAATGATCCAAGTACTTGGGCCCCTGCCACCCACATGGGCGACCCAGATGAAGCTTCTGGCTCTGCCCTGGCCATTATGGCCATCTTGGGAGTGAGCCAGCAGCTGGAAGACCTCCCCCCCCCCCCTTTCTGTAACTCTTTCAAAGTAAATAAATAAATCTTAAAAAAAGAAGTATCATAAGCAACTAGATACTATCATACTATCGAGTGGGCCTGGGCACCTGTAAGCCTGGGGCAACACGTCAGCAGCTCTGTCTGCAGGGAAATGGTCTATTTGTTTTCAGTTGGTTGTTTTACTTTTAAAGTCTTTATATCTTGGTTAGTTTAACAATTGTATGAAATGAATACTTTTTAACGTCTCTTAGACTGAGAGCGGTGGCTGGGAGTGGATGGTGGGTTCACAGGAGGCGGGTCTGAAGGTCTGCCTATAGCAGGGCAGCCGTGGTGGGCAGGGCTTCTGTGGTACTGGAGGTGAGGACTCTAGAAGCCGGGAGCAAGAGGGGCTTGTCCCGACACTGTGGGGTCTGCCCTGGATGTGTCCACTCTAGGTGATGGCAGGGACGGGGACACAGGGAGAGTGAGAAGGGAAGGGCGTGCTTGCTGGAGACGTGCCTGCAGACTTCTGGAAGAGAGCAGATCACTCTGGTGGGTGAGAGGGGTGACGTCCTTCTAGAGGCTCTCACATTGAACTGGGCCCTGCACGACGGGAAGACTCTGAGCGTGAGGCCACGAGTGGAAGCCGGGGAAGAGTATCTGTTGGAAGAAAGGCACCATTCGCCGACTGTGGTCGGAGAACTACCATTGCCTCAGAGCCCAGGTGTTCAGGACACAGGCCAGCAGGTGTAGCTGAAACCACAGGGCCACAGGCTTCCAACCACGGACATGGGTGTGGGTGTGGGGCCTGTGCTGGTCGGCTGATGGCCAGAGCATCTGAGAGACTGGAGGATGCATGAGAGACGGGAGGACGCGTGAGAGACGGGAGGATGCATGAGAGACTGGAGGACCCATGAGAGACGGGAGGACGCATGAGAGACGGGAGGACGCATGAGAGACTGGAGGACGCATGAGAGACGGGAGGACGCATGAGAGACTGGAGGACCCATGAGAGACGGGAGGACGCATGAGAGACAGGAGGACCCATGAGAGACTGGAGGACGCATGAGAGACGGGAAGACGCATGAGAGATGGGAGGACGCATGAGAGACGGGAGGATGCATGAGAGACGGGAGGATGCATGAGAGACGGGAGGATGCATGAGAGACTGGAGGACGCATGAGAGACTGGAGGACGCATGAGAGACGGGAGGATGCATGAGAGACTGGAGGATGCATGAGAGACAGGAGGACGCATGAGAGACTGGAGGACGCATGAGAGACTGGAGGACGCATGAGAGACGGGAGGATGCATGAGAGACGGGAGGATGCATGAGAGATGGGAGGACGCATGAGAGACTGGAGGATGCATGAGAGACGGGAGGACGCATGAGACAGGAGGATGCATGAGAGACGGGAGGACGCATGAGAGACGGGAGGACGCATGAGAGACGGGAGGACGCATGAGAGACTGGAGGATGCATGAGAGACGGGAGGACGCATGAGAGACTGGAGGATGCATGAGAGATGGGAGGATGCATGAGAGACTGGAGGATGCATGAGAGATGGGAGGATGCATGAGAGACTGGAGGACGCATGAGAGACGGGAGGACGCATGAGAGACGGGAGGACGCATGAGAGACTGGAGGATGCATGAGAGATGGGAGGATGCATGAGAGACTGGAGGACGCATGAGAGACGGGAGGACGCATGAGAGACGGGAGGACACATGAGACTGGAGGATGCATGAGAGACGGGAGGATGCATGAGAGACGGGAGGACGCATGAGAGACGGGAGGACGCATGAGAGATGGGAGGACGCATGAGAGATGGGAGGACACATGAGAGACTGGAGGATGCATGAGATGGGAGGACGCATGAGACAGGAGGATGCATGAGAGACGGGAGGACGCATGAGAGACGGGAGGACGCATGAGAGACGGGAGGACGCATGAGAGACGGGAGGACGCATGAGAGACTGGAGGACGCATGAAAGATGGGAGGATGCATGAGAGACTGGAGGACGCATGAGAGACAGGAGGACCCATGAGAGATGGGAGGACGCATGAGAGACGGGAGGACGCATGAGAGACGGGAGGACGCATGAGAGACTGGAGGACCCATGAGAGACGGGAGGACACATGAGAGACTGGAGGACGCATGAGAGACTGGAGGACGCATGAAAGATGGGAGGATGCATGAGAGACTGGAGGACGCATGAGAGACAGGAGGACCCATGAGAGATGGGAGGACACATGAGAGATGGGAGGATGCATGAGAGACTGGAGGACGCATGAGAGACGGGAGGATGCATGAAAGACGGGAGGACGCATGAGAGACTGGAGGACGCATGAGAGACAGGAGGACCCATGAGAGACGGGAGGATGCATGAGAGACAGGAGGACCCATGAGAGATGGGAGGACACATGAGAGACAGGAGGACGCATGAGAGACGGGAGGACGCATGAGAGACAGGAGGACCCATGAGATACGGGAGGACACATGAGAGACAGGAGGACGCATGAGAGACGGGAGGACGCATGAGATACTGGAGTATGCATGAGAGACGGGAGGACGCATGAGAGACAGGAGGACGCATGAGAGACGGGAGGACGCACGAGAGACTGCAGGATGCATGAGAGAGAGGAGGATGCATGAGAGACTGGAGGACCCATGAGAGACGGGAGGATGCATGAGAGACGGGAGGACGCATGAGAGACGGGAGGATGCATGAGAGATTGGAGGACGCATGAGAGACGGGAGGACGCATGAGAGACGGGAGGACGCATGAGAGACTGGAGGATGCATGAGAGACGGGAGGACGCATGAGAGACGGGAGGACACATGAGAGACGGGAGGACGCACGAGAGACTGGAGGATGCATGAGAGACGGGAGGACACATGAGAGACAGGAGGACGCATGAGAGACTGGAGGATGCATGAGACTGGAGGATGCATGAGAGACGGGAGGACACTTTTGTAGAACACAGCTGTCAGTGTCACCTGTTGAAGATTTCTATAAGGCTGCCATCTTTACTACACAAATCAGCTTTGCTAGGCAGTGACACGCACTGGGTCTCATACAGAAGTGGTTACCTCATACTCGTAAGTGGGGTGAATCTAATACTACACTGTGTTAATGACTTTTTACTAAATTCCACCCAGGTAACCACATTCCAGCATGCATGTTAACAGTAAACAGCTCTTCCAGACCCAGGAACCCATCATAACCATGATTTGAGGCACTCTAGTAACTAACAAAAAAGTTACAGTGATGCACAGCCAGAAGTTGCTCTGGGCCTCAATGAAATAAAAGTGGGGGCCAACACTTGGAACAGCAGGTTAATGCCCTGGCCTGAAGCGCCGGCATCCCATAGGGGCGCCGGTTCTAGTCCCGGCTGCTCCACTTCCAATCCAGCTCTCTGCTGTGGCCTGGAATAGCAGTGGAAGACGGCCCAAGTCCTTGGGCCCCTGCACCCACATGGGAGATCCGGAGGAAGCTCCTGGCCTCAGATCGGCACAGCTCTGGCCGTTGCGGCCAACTGGTGAGTGAACCATTGGATGGAAGTCCTCTCTCTCTCTCTCTGCCTCTCCTCTCTCTGTGTAACTCTGACTTTCAAATAAATATATAAATCTTAAAAAAAAATCACAGTGGCCCAAAAATTCTTGTCCCAAATTAGTGACACCAGATGTTTATACTTTTCAAGGTGCTGTTGATTAGCCAGTCTGTGAGAACAGAAATGCTTACATTTAGAAATCGTAGTATGAATGTGTAGCACTGAGTTGCATATACACTAGCTTTTTTAATACCTTAGTTAATCACTAGGCTCATGTTGGTGTGACTGATATATTACTTTTTCTGAGTGCACAGTGTAGGTAATATTGGCTGTGGTACCAATAATAAAGACAGTAAATATGAAAGAGCCAATAGCAAATCTGATCAGATCCTATTTTTATACTACTGTAATTTAAGCCTACAATTTTATATGGTATACCTTTAATTATGTTATTTTCCAGACCACCACAATAAAAATTGCATATATTTTCTGAATTACAAATGACTCAACCAGGGGCAACACTTTGAAATAAGTATCAATTGAATAAATTATTCATAAATATTCATACTTGCGGCTTAACTTTCTTATTAGGGAAGAATTCATGCCTTAAAGTTAAAAGATAGGTTTTAAAAAGTTATAATCTATACTTTTATATGTAAAGGATATGAGTGGGACAAAAACTTCTCTAGATTAGGACATTGCATCAATGTGTTATTTTCTAGAATTCTAATGGATAAATGTCGAAGTTGTTCATGTTATAATTGTTGTGTGTGTTTTTTTTTTTTTAAAAATTGATTAATTGTCTATGCAATTTCCAGTTTAACACCAAGATTTTTTAATCATTTGCAATTATCTTTATATAAAGAAGATCGATTCAATATATACTATGTAAGGATTTCATCAGTTTGCACCCACTCAGAAACACAAAGTGTAAAAATACTGTTTCAGTACTAGTAATAGCATCACTTCACATTGGATAACACATTAAGGACAGATCCCTCATGAGACGTAAGTACACAGTGACTCCTGATGTTGATTTAACAATTTGACACTCTTGTTTATGGCGTCAGTAATCTCCCTAGGCTCTGGTCATGAGTTGCCGAGGCTATGGAAGCCTTTAGGGTTCGCCGACTTCGATCTTATTCCCACAGGGCCATAGTCAAAGTGGAAGTTCTCTCCTCCCTTCAGAGAAAGGTACCTCCTTCTTTGATGGCCCCGTTCTTTCCACTGGGATCTCACTCGCAGAGATCTTTCATTTAGGTCTTCTGTTTTTTCCAGAGTGTCTTAGCTTTCCATGCCTAAAATATTCTCATGGGCTCTTGAGCCAGATCCGAATGCCTTAAGGGCTGATTCTGAGGCCAGAGTGCTATTTAGGACATCTGCCATTCTATGAGTCTGCTGTGTATCCTGCTTCCCATGTTGGATCATTCTCTCCCTTTTTCATTCTATCAGTTAGTATTAGCAGACACTAGTCTTGTTTGTGTGATCCCTTTGACTCTTAGACCTATCAGTGTGATCAATTGTGAGCTGAAATTGATCACTTGGACTAATGAGATGGCCTTGGTACATGCCACCTTGATGGGATTGTATTGGAAACCCCTGGCACAATTCTAACTCCATCATTTGGGGCCGTTCCGATTGAGCATGTCCCAAGTTTTACATCTCCTCCCTCTCTTATTCCCACTCTTATATTTCACAGAGATCACTTTTCAGTTAAAATTTAAACACCTAAGAATAATTGTGTGTTAATTACAGAGTTCAACCACTAGTACTAGGATAAAGAAAAAAAAAATACTATCATGGATAAAGTATTACATTGTACAACAACAGATCTCTGTCCTTAATGTGCTGTACATTGTGAATTAATACTATAACTAGTACTCCAACAGTATTATCATTTTGTGTCTCTATGCGAGGGCAAACCGTTGAAATCTTTACGTAATATGTACTAAATTGATCTTCTGTGTATAAAGAGAATTGAAAATGAATCTTGATGTGAACAGAAGGGGAGAGGGAGCGGGAAAGGGGAGGGTGGGGGGAGGGAGGGAAGTTGTGTGGGGGGGGAGCCATTGTGGTCCATGAGCTGTTCTTTGGAAATTTATATTCTTTAAATAAAAGCTTTATAAAAAAAAAAATAAATAAATAATTGTTGTGTGTTTTCTTGTTACTTCAAATCACTCCTTATGAATTCTTTTCCCTAAAAGATGTTAATGAAGTATCAGGCTCCCCTTCCAATGAATCCGTCAGTTGGTTGCATTTAGAGAAAGACAGTGCTCATTCTAACTCCAGGAAAACAAGCCACAAGAGGAATTGCGACACAAGAGAAAAACCGAAACCTCTTTAAAGAAAATAGATTCTGCCTGTGTGAAGTCATCCCGTTTCTTACAGATGACTACTCTGAGTTTAAACATCAACACCAGTGGTACGGTTTTTATGTTAGTCAAAAAAGGGTGAGGAATCCAAAAGTCAGAATATTTAGGGGCCAGTGTTGGGGCACAGTGGATGAAGCCACCGCCTGCAACTCTGGCATCCCATGTGAGCACGAGTTCGAGACCTGTCCGCCCCACTTCCAACCCAGCTCCTTGCTAAGAGCCTAGGAAGGCAGTGGGACATGGTGTAGATGCACGGGCCCCTTCCCCCAGATGGGCACCCGGCCCAGCCCCAGTCACTGAGCCATCTGGAGAGTGGGCCAGTGGACAGAAGCTCTCTCTGTCTCGCCTTCGCTCTGTATATAACTCTCTTTCGAATAAAGAAATATATCTTTTCAAAAATTAATCTTTATTATTTTTCAGTGAAAAGTGACTTCACTGATTTTCATGAAGGATATGGAATCTTAAACTCTTGTTACTCAAATATTGTCCCACTGTATAAATAATTATCTAATTACTGAATTTATCTTGAACATAAACATATTAACTTTAAAGGTGTAACTATAAATAGTGTTTGCATAGCTGCATGTTTTAGGCTCTAGGTTCTTGCTCATCTCTGTAAGGAAACTGGCGTAGTTTTATCTATGGTGTGATCTACACTCTGATTTATATCCTAAGCTCTAGCACTTGCCGCCATTGCTGGAAGCCAGGTGGCCACATGGCCCAACCTCTGTGGTCAAGCCCCACCCCCATCCTAACGAGATTCGCTGCTCCTGCTTCCCTGCCCACCCTCTGGAAAAGTTTTAAAAGGACCTGTTCCTGAACACGTGGCGCTCTTGGCTCTTCTCTCCTGCTCGCCTCTCCCCTTCTCGTCTCTCTTCTCTCCTCGCTAGCTCCTCTCCTCTCTGTTTCTCTCTTATACTCTTTCTCTCTCTTATCCTTCTTCATCCCTCCCCTCCAGTCTGCTGGGTTTCCCCCAATAAACTCCTTCCCTTACTCGGGTGTTCGGTGTGCTTTGTGACGGCCAACAGTCTCCACGAAGGGAAAGTCTTCTCTCCTGAGAGGTCTCAAAGCCGCTCCGTTCACTCCCCAGACAGTGATGTGATTGCCCGCGTCTCCAGATGAGCCACAGAGCAGAAGGCATGGTCTCCTGCTCAGCCCACCCCACGTGGCTTTCACCCACACACAACTGCATATGAAGAATGAGTCTAGGAAATGTAGGCATGGACGCAGGCTGAGGTCCCGGGGTCCCCTCTGTGAGCCCCTCTGCTGCTCCCACTCATGATGCCATCAAGGGGATGGTGCACTCGACAGCACAGAGAAAAGTCTAAAGATGCAGGCCAGGTGCATGCCATTGTAGGGGCCTAGCGTTCCTAACAAGTCCATCTTGTGAAATGTGAAACAACCACAGTGAACTCAGAAAGTCCTGCCGAGGAGAAAAGAGATTTTAAGAAGTGCTGCTGAGGACACTGTCCTCTTGCATCTCATCAAGGACTGTAATTAAAGAACTGACTTTTAAATTACCTTTTGTGTTATATGTTAAGGTTTTAGACACAGACTTCTGACTAAACACAGAGAATATACTCTAAAAGTACCACTTTCCTTAGCTTAAAAAACTCACCACAATAACTTGGAACTCTCAATTGAAATAGAACAGTTACTATTTAAATTTCTGTCCTTTTCCACAACTTTTAGAGACTTCCTTTTAGAGGTGTAACTTTGGGTCAGAATCCGTTCTTGGCCAGGCTCAAAGCTAAGCTGGTATTTTGCGAATGACCCCAACATGCCCCCCCAACACCTTTGTTCTCCCAGGAAGGGAGGGTGCCCTCTGTGCTTCCTGTCTGGGGTCCTGTCTTGGCAACTGACACATTGAGCAAACATAATGCAAACACAACTCCCTAGTTTGCCTTCTCTTGTTGCAAAGACAGTGCCTTCTCTTGACGCCATGACAACGAGCCCCAGGGACAGGGAGCCCTGGTCTTTCCCCTCACCTCAGCTGGGCGGCCACACCTAAGCAGCCCTTCCTATACCACCACGCCCCAGCTAGGCTCACCCAGGTCAGAAGACCCGCTCAGATATTCATAAGCAGACAAGTATTAGTTTAAGCTACTCACGTTGGGGGAGGGACATTTGTTACACAGCAAAACTGAACGACTCCCTCACTTTCTAAGCTGTGTTATATAAGGCTCAATGCACAAGCTCGAAGGAACAGGAGTGAGGAGTTCAGGCAGTGTTTAAGTTAGCCATGGGTTTGTGCTTCCTTCTTTGGGTTGGAAGCTTTTGACAATGGCGAGTCCTTGGGGTGGTGCCTCTGCTACAAGAAGGAAGGTGTCTCCACTCCCAGGTCCCGCCAACCACAACGTAACAGGTACCTGAGGGTGTTGCCAAGGTCTCCCACCAACCACAACGTAACAGGTACCTGATGGTCTTGCCAGGATCTGCCTCTATGACCCACGTGCAGTGCAGGTTGTTGTCGTAAGGAGCTGGGTAGCCGGGGGACAGGATTCGTCCTGATGTGGCTGCATGGATCTGACCGCCGCATTCCGCTGCAGAGGACAGAGAGACGGGGCCGTGGTTTCTATGTGGCTGCTTGCCCCATGTCTGCACATACTACAGACATGGAGAACAGTCCCATCGTCTCCTGCTATCGTGTCTTCTCTGACTTCTTCCCACTCTCTACTCTAAGGAAAGTTCTTGTCCTGATAAAGTTGAGAGTGTGCAACCATGAAACATGCATGTGTGTGCTGTGAGTGTCCACAGAATAGTGCTTGAAATCTCTGCTTCATGCCTGCATGCGTGTGCACACACACACACACACACACACGCTTCAGGAATGCCTAAACACTCAGCCTGAAAAGAGCAGTAAAACACCCCCTCTTTGTACAAGACTGGGATATGAGCAGGGCGGTACAAGTGCTCCTTGGATTGCTCCGTGCAGTGCTGTGAGCCGGTCTGACTCACCCAGGCAAGAAGGCAATGGCTTGTCCCACACTCGCCGGTCTCCGCTCAGACAGGTCAAGGTGTTGCTGCCGTGCATGGCGTAACCTGGGTTACAACTGTACAAGACCACGGTGTCAGTAAAGTGGCCTTCATCACGGATCCTGTAGCCATAATTAGGGACGCCAGGGTCCTCACACTTTACGAGATCAAAACCTACAAGAGAGAGAGAGAAAGGATCAGCAGAACTCAAGGTCAAATGCACACTGTATTAAACAGGGTAAGTAGGGGTAGGCGTAGGTGCAGCACCAAGATGCTGCCTGAATGCCTGAGCCCGAGTCCGCCTTTGGTTCCGGGTCCAGCTTCCCACTGACAGAGGCGGCAGTGACAGCTCAAGTACCTGAGTCTGTGCCACCACACAGGGGAGCCAGACTGAATGTTGGGCTCCTGACTCCAGCTGGCCCAGACCAGGCTACTGAAGGCATCCGGAGTACGAACCAGGAGATGGGATCTGCCTTTGTCTGCCTTCCTATTGCAGGTTCAACAGAACTCCAGAAATGCACGACTGCACTGCTGTTGTCAAAGCAGGATCTTAAATGCAGAGACAGGGCTGAGGGAGCTGATGACAGCATCCGCCCTGCTTTCTTGTGAGGCAGTGTGTGCAGGACAGCTGGGATCACTCGTAGAATTCTGTATTCCTCTGAGCTGCGTCAAGGACATTCTGACAGATTCAAAAGGAGACCTGAAATCTTGAGGGGCCACATGGCCTGTTCACTTAAATTGTGATTTGCTGTCAACGTTCCATTTTGAGATGCAGTCTATCAGAGAATCTATATCCTTCAATTCACAATGTACTTTACCCTGTTTATCTCTACATAATCAAGGCTGAGTTTGCCACTTCTTACAGAGGATCAAAGACAGTACATGTTTCATAATTCATACTCAGTTGCCAAGAGAGTTTGTTTTTATAAAGTTTCCTTTTGGAAAACACTGGTCTTTAAGAACTATAAGGTTATCACCTTTACAACAACTCTGATCTATTTGAGAAATCCTGAGAATTTTAATTCTAGATGCCGAGAATGCCAGAGCAGAGAATACATCAACTCTGGTGCAAAACAAAGGTGGAGGCAGGGGTTAAGGGAGATGGCCCCAGTCACGGCCGGTCCAGGGAGGCTGCAGGCATTTGTCCTCTTGGTCAGCTCATCTGGGGCCAAAACCACCAGAGAGCAGAGCCTGGGCCATGCATGCCACCCCGCAGAATCTGATGGGAGCCTGCCTCCAAACAAGGACCACAGCCATCCCCTGCAGGCAGCAGCACCGGGAGGGAGTAGCTGCCTCTGGCCACACTAACAAGGCCACCCTGTCATCCCCAGTGTCTCAGGACACACCACACCCCGAACCCAGCTGTCGTGCCAGGGGCCAGTGGAACAGACAGCTGCAAGTATTCACTGGACAGACAAAATCCAGGTGTAAAAACACAAACCCAAAGCGTTCAATGCCTATCTCTCCTGTCAGTCCTAACATGGCAGAACGAGGCTGTTTCTGTCTGGGACCAAGGCACTGGTCCGACCCCGCACACAGTCCCCACCAGGCAGCCACAGCCTCAAGACCCAACACAACTTCCCCAAACTTCTCCTCTTCCCAGAGGAAACAGAAATCTGGACTTCGCAATTATGTAAAGATACATGTGGGATGCGTAAATGGAACTGTTTCAAATCCTGGATTAGATTCTGAACATAAACAGCATGAAGAGAACTAGATAGATGTTTCAACGATTTGTAAATATTGCATCTTCCCTCAGACTCAGAGTCGGGGAAGTTGTGTGATTCCACCTGATACTGTCAGTCCGAGATTTGAAGCCCAGGCACCCACTAGGGATGATGGAAGCCAGAAAAAAGGGATGGCCACGGCAACCACTCGATTCGACGACCAATGATTTCACGCTTTGCTGGGCAACACTGTTGTAAAAGGTCTTTGCTGGAGGTACATGCTTATGTTGAGAATGACACGGCGTTCACTGTGGCTCAGGGAGCATCCGGTGGTTTACGGCTGCACGCTCAAGGGAGGGTACATACACCTCCACACACAAGACAATATCCACGGTGCCTCCGTGTGCAGAGAACGTGGCCTGTAAGGACTTCAAATGATCACTGCAAGTCTAAACTGGATTTTAGAATTGCACTCCTACTTCAAAACTGGCTCGAAGCAGCATCACTTCCAGCCCCAATTTTGCATAAAGCTTTTTTTTTTTTTTGGTGGAAGGTAGGAAGACATGCTGTAAAAGACAGATGCATAAAAAAGTCTGTTAAACTTTAATAGGGCTGGATTTTTTAAGGGAATCATCAGTTTAATTGCTTCTATCACTCCTCTCAAAAATGTGTATATTTTTTAAAGATTTATTTATTTGAAAGAGTTACACAGAGAGAGAAGAGGGAGAGAGAAAGAGAGAGGGAGGGAGGGAGGGAGAGAGAGAGAGAGAGAGAGAGATCTTCCATTCCATTGCTGTTCTAAAACACTTGATGGCACCAAGGCACACACTGCATTTTTCACAAAGCTCTACGCTTGGCTCCTGAGCATCTCACATCTATAGGCATGGTGCCATAACTACATGAAATATATTCCTTTTCACAGTCAGAAGCTAAGACATATTTGGTCATTCTAGAATTCAGTTTCCCAAGACGCACTTGATTGAAGAGAATTTGTTCTCCTATGGCTTCTCAGCTGGGGCTGGTGTTAGAGGGGGCAGGTTAAGCCACCACATCCCATATGGTAGTGCTGATCCCACTCCCAGCTGCTCCTCCTCTGATCCAGTTCCCTGCTATTGCACCTCGGAAGGCAGCAGAAGATGCCCAAGTACTCGAGCCCCTGACACCCACGGGGGAGACCTGGATGGTGTTTCGGGTTCCTGGCTTATGCTGGGCCCGGGTCTGGATGTTTCCACCATTTGAGGAATGAAACAGCAGAGGAAAGCTGTGTGTGTGTGTGTGTGTGTGTGTGTGCGTGTGCGTGCGTGTGCGTGTGTTCTTCTCCATTGCTCTTTCAAATAAATGAGCAAATCTTTAAAAACAAGCTTCTCCTGGGATGTAAGAATGCGCACGTTGTTACAGGTGCCATCACATAGATGTCTCTACTTAGAGAGGCACTGCAGGTCACACCGACAGGTGCCCAGAACGGAATGAAGAGTCTCTAGGAACCCAAACCTTGTACCAGGTGCCAGGCCTGTGATCCCAGGGAACCTGGCGCAGCCTCTGCAGGCTACATGGCCATTCCAATGCCCAAGGTGGACATGACTCTGTTCTTAAGCCAGTGACACTCCACCTTGGCCCTAGACCCCACAGCCCAGGTAGCTGTGTCTCTCCACAAACTGCAGGAGATGCATTCCCACTGAGCGTCCCATGCTATGTGTTTACACAGCAACATGGAACCAGAGTCTCCCAGAGACGTCAACACTGCCTCTCAATCTCAATGAAGTGCACTGACTCCATGTAGAAAAGCAGAGTTCGGAAGAGGCATTACGCAATTCTATGATATACTGGCCGTGGCGGTCATTTGGGGGGGGTGAACCAACGGAAGGAAGACCTTTCTCTCTGTCTCTCTCTCTCACTGTCTAACTCTGCCTGTCAAAAAAAATTCTATGATATTGATTCTCGAGTGTGTCAGGAGACATTTTGCTATTTTTTGAAGCTCTTAGGTTTTGAAAGTTACTATTTTAAATCTACAAAGATACTCCTTCGAAAGAGGAGGCAGTTCCATGCTAACATGAAATCAAAAGATGCTGGATTGATCAGCTGAGCGTGGTAAAGAGGAAAGACTCTAGACAGACAGAGGATCCAGCTTCTGCGACTTGAGGCCTCCAGCCTGAGGAAGTCAGGGCACAGAGGCTACCCCGGGGTTGGCTTCACGCTGCGGACACTTAAAAAGAGTAAAGCAAGTTATCTGTGTCAAAGCATTACATTACGGCGGATTATGGCGGATAACAACTGACACTTGAACATTTAGCAGTTCCATTTCTTTCCGTTTCCATTGGTTCCGTAAGGTCAGAAACACATCGGAGAAGCTATGAACAAAATGTTTCAATCACAGCCAGCTCAAAACACCAGGCTGATGAAAATTACCACTCCACATCTTTTGCAGTAATTAGTCTTAATATCCTTAAGACTTCAACCCTTCTCTGTTTTAAGTCAAACAAGAGCTCAGAGTTATAGAAGATTTCCTCTCGACTTTCCAGTTCTCATCCAGCAGACAAAGTACTTTGTCTCAGGAGGGCACGCTCGGGCTGGGGGTGGGCCTCATGTCCACACAGAGCCACGCACGCCCAGCAAGGGAAGATGCCCCGCCTCCCCTAAGGAGCTGTGCAGGAGGCACTGCTGCGCTTCCCTGCGGACGCCCTTCTGTGAACCCCTGGGAAAACCTCAACAGCTACAGGAACAGGAAGCTGCCACCTCAGAGCCTTCCCTGAGGCTCTCCGATTATGAAGGTTCTATGTGGCTGTCACTATACTTTACATTCTCCTTAGCAATCTCAGAAAGGCAGTCAAGTACAGGAACCGTTCTCACTAATGTATTCAGAAAAAGGAAGGCCGCGTTAACAAGCAGTGGACCGCTTCTTGGCCATCCTCTGGGAGGCGTCACTGCTCCCGCGCATTTCTGTGGCTCCCTGGAGCCGTGAAGTCTAGTACCAGCGAGTCCCCGAGATGTTCCATGGGGCCAGGTTCCCGAATGCCTCTCTCATTGCTCGAGAATGAGATTCTGGGTGAGGTGTTTGTGCACGGCCTTTCAAACTATTAAATCACTTGCTGTGTTTGAGCCATGGCTGCTTTTGGTTTCAAATCAATGTCATTTTGTCAGCTACTGTTTTCCATGTCTTCTGTAAATTAAGCTTAATAACGGATGGTATGATTTTATGACAATGTGGGCGGTCCCCAAGAAAGATACTTCAGATTTCCCAGACAGAGCCACAGTGAACAGGGTGCAGATGATATTCACACAGAAATAGCAACTTCTCCACTGTGAGATGCCACGAAGCCTGCACAAGTCTGGAAGAACATCAGCTACCCAAAATAACAAAATAATAAAGATGATGTTTTTGGAACCATCTTGTTTGCTGAATCAAATCAGTTATCAATAAATTGTAAAGTAAACTAACCACAATTAAGAATTCCAGAAGTCAATCGTGAAACGCTATAAATCTAAATTCATCATACGAAAGCAAACCTTCAATATTTGGGGGACCCTGCTCTCGTGCAGAAGTACCAGCAAGTCACACAGTTCCCACGTGTTCCTATCACAGTGCGGGCAGTGAGGAGGATGGGCCAAAGCAATCCTCTCTCTGGCCAGTGGGTGTCCTCAAACACATCACATGGCCACTGCTGTTCCGGCTTTCACACTGTGGTCATAACTGACAAGCAGTGTTTGACTCAGCTTCCAAACCATTTATCATCAATTCTGAGCTAAGCAATGTGTCGGGCACTGTGAGTCGAGTTGAACACAGCAAGGCTTTTGTCTTCTACTGTGGTTCACTACACAAAGGTCAGATAAATAATTTAAAATGACCAATGCTGCAGCACGATTTTGGGCCAGCATGGAGAAAGGCAAGGACAAAGCTTTGTGGAAGAAATGAGGCTGGGCTGCTCTGCAAGGGTGGGAGACGCAAGTCAGAAAACCAGAGAGTGACCACGCAAGACGCAGGGCTCTGCACAGAGGGGTGGGCAGGAACCCTTGTACCCTGCGTGGGGCAAACCTTTGTTTCTGTGGACTCCCATTTTAAAGATGTGGGTTTGGGGTCAGGAGGGAAGACAAGAAACGGCTTTCCTATGGGAAAGACTGGCAGGGAGTCTGTGCTGCACAAGGACAGACCTGCTTAGCATGCAATGGGGACGAACAGGGAAGGGAGGCGGACACATGCAGTATGTTTTGGAGAGAGGATCGGCAGGTGTGCAGTGAGGCCGGGACTGGGGAGGAAAGGAACCTGGGGGAGATGTGGATGGACGTTCATTCAGCAACAGCGGGGAGGCAGCAGCAGTGGGGCACAGGTGCTGAGTGGGTAAGACTGGGTGAGCAGGCAAACTCGCCATCACCCATGCAGCTACAGCATGCAGGCTGATGGTCTGAGACAGGTTGTGGTCACATGCAGCTACAGTGTGCAGGCTGATGGTCTGTGGCAGGTTGTGGTCACATGCAGCTACAGCATGTGGGCTGATGGTCTGAGACAGGTTGTGGTCACATGCAGCTACAGCGTGCGGGCTGATGGTCTGAGACAGGTTGTGGTCACATGCAGCTACAGCGTGCAGGCTGATGGTCTGAGACAGGTTGTGGTCACATGCAGCTACAGCGTGTGGGCTGATGGTCTGAGACAGGTTGTGGTCACATGCAGCTACAGCGTGCAGGCTGATGGTCTGAGACAGGTTGTGGTCACATGCAGCTATAGCATGCAGGCTGATGGTCTGAGACAGGTTTTGGTGAGCATCCAAGCAGGAGCACACGGAACGTGAACAGACACTGCACCACATCCTCACCACACACCGAGTTCTCTGCTGTCTCAGACTCTGCTTTCTCAGCTGTATGTGTCCTCCCATTGTTCTTGCTTTCTATCAGCTGTATGCGTGTCCTCCCATTGTTCTGTTGTTCCCAGCTCTTTGTAGATTGGCCAATGGTAAGAGGGAGCACAGAATATTTGTGTGCGTGTGTGTGTGTGTGTGTGTGTGTATGCGTGTGTAGAGACAGAACGGGGTTTCTAGAAGCTTTTCCACGCAGGACTCCTCCAGTCACAGCCAGCCAGGCCCCAGTGATGTAGCTGGTGGCAGCTCTTGCTGGCGTTACTAGTGAATACTCTCCTAATGCACATCTTATACATCATAACTGAACGTAGGAACACTGATGGGGAAAACTGCTACTCCGACCACTAAGGTCGGTACTTATTCTTATTTTCCCAAATGCATTTTTAATTATGATTTCTGTCTGATGATTTCCTGATGTGAAATCCACACAGGAGCTCAGTCTACTATTTCATTTTTATAGCAGAAATACATTTGAGAGGATGACTTCTTAATATACTTTGAGCCAATGGATATAAAATGAAAGAGAACAAGCGACAGAGCCAGAGAGTACACCTCTCCTCATCTGGTTGAGGACACCCACCAGGAGGGCCCCGCCCCTGAAGTCAACATTAATCAGTGCAGACATCGCTGAGCCACACGTGTTCACAAAGGGCCTTCTCTGCTCCCGTCCATGTGCTGGGTTCCCAACACATGAAACTACTCAGCCCCGTCCTTGCCCAGTGGGGCTCACAGTCTGGCTCATGTGCAGGCAGCATGTCACGGCTTACACACTCCATGGCTGAAGGACAAGCGGTGTGAGTGCAACACACGTGTCATATGGTCCTGGATCCTCTCTCCGGCTGCAGATACAGCTTCGGCCCTCGGGGCCGTTACGGCCACAAGTGCTGGTGGAAAGCCCGGTGGAGCAGCACAGGAGGGCAGGTTCCCTGGTGGTGCAGTGGCTGAGTGAGAGCAGAGAGAGCACAGGGCAGCCCATGTACAGGCAGCCTCGCACCGAGATGGACGGCTGCTTCTAGATGAGCCACCTGTCCTCCCCGAGAACTCTGGTCATGCTCCACGGCAGTGCTGCTCCAGGTTTGCAAGGAGAAGACGCACACACGTGTACACACGTGCATGGTGCAGAGCGGCACCCACAGTGCAACAGGAGGAGCCCAGCCACCCCGCGTCAGGGGCACCGGATGTGATGAGCCGCAGAGCGTGCTGCCAAACAAGCTGGTGGGCCTTGTCTGGCTTCATCCCGATAATTTAAGAAGTAACTTCCACACTGAAAAGCTCTTTTAAAAAAAAAATCTAAGGGTAATATGCCTCAAAAATGAACCTCAACATGCTGTTACTATAAACCCTGAAACTCAAAAGTTGCTGAAAAAATGCCTTGACCCTTCGAAGCATTCAAATGCCTCATGCTGTGCTTTAAAATCCGGCCATAGGAATAAATACTGTTGTACAATCTTCATGGCCAAATATGAATGAAATCTGTAGAAAGCATACATTTTGATAAAACTTAATGTCAGCAGTATATAAAGATTAAAGACAGACTGAATATCAGGTTTGTAGCTTTTGAAATTAAATGTCAATAGAAAGAGAGCCAATATACAGAATAAGGCAATGAATGAAATATAGTTCAGATATAATAACTGAACTTCATTTAAACTGTAATAATTTCAAATTTTGTAACACTAACAATCACTTTCAATGATTTTTTTTAAAGAAATAGCATTTCTGTGAAATTGAATTTGTATTTTTTTTTTTTTGGACAGGCAGAGTTAGACAGTGAGAGAGTGAGAGATAGAGAGAAAGGTCTTCCTTTTTTGCCGTTGGTTCACCCCTCAATGGCCACTGCGGCTGGTGCACCATGCTGATCCAAAGCCAGGAACCAGGTGCTTCTCCTGGTCTCCCATGGGGTGCAGGGCCCAAGGACTTGGGCCATCCTCCACTGCACTCCCGGGCCACAGCAGAGAGCTGGACTGGAAGAGGGGCAACCAGGACAGAATCCAGCGCCCTGACCAGGACTAGAACCTGGTGTGCCGGCGCCACAAAGCGGAGGATTAGCCTATTGAGCCACGGTGCTGGCCGAATTTGTATTTTTTTTAAGTTTTGGCCATGTAACTTAAAGTTACATGAAGTGTAAAAGGAGAAAATGGAGGAGGGAAATTAGGAAAACATAAATGATTTATTTTTAAAACAACCATTTATCAGTATTGTAGGCTTTTCGGTATATAATTACAATTTCCACTGTGGAAAATTCACAATACTTATGTTTGGTTTAGATGGAAATAGCCGAATTGACAACTCAGTTTTCCGAAGTATTTTGCTGTACTAGAGAAACACAGCTGTGGTTAATTTGTTCATTTCCCCCATAGACACTGGTGCCTACTATTGGCTTAGGAACCAGACGAACAGACTTCAGATAGGTATTTGCAGGAACACGCGGTGAACCAGAAAGGTGTGACAGGCGTGACTCAGAAAGTTCACGGTACTCTGGGCTCCTGATGTAGCCCAGATCTGAACACACTGTGCATCAAGCAAACGTATTGTGTAATTCCATCCCCCAAACTCCGTGAAGTCCCAGCGTATGTCCTGCCAGGTGCAGCTTCTACAAAATGATCTTACCAAACGGCTGAAACTGTAGGACCTGAGCGACTCTGACTGCAGGTTCCCTCCCGGCTGACATCCACGGGGCCTGCCCAGGGACCTGCAGCCCTCTGTGAGGAGCCCACGGGCCAAGCAGCCTCACAAGCACAGAGGCTCCTGACGTAGCCCAGCCTCCCCGCAGCCCCTGAGGCCATTCTTGCTGAGCGCCGAGACACACACCGCTGCCCGGCAACCTGTTCTGATCTGCACAGCAAGAGCCTGACTTTGCCACGTATGTAATACGTAATACGTGCAAGCGATATTCATTTCTGAAGTCCTATTGCAGATTTCCATCTTTGCCACTCACTCATGACTGCTGAGTTTTAAGTCCCCAGAGAAGTTTTCAGAGTTGGATGAAGAAACACAAACACACCCACGTCAGATTTACCCACAAAGTCTGTCGAATTTACCCACAAAGTCTGCACACATCTCTTTCTCACACGAGGCTTCCTGAGATTGCTCCCAAAGGAGCCAGTCGCAAGAGCCTAGAGTTTCTGGATCCTGCTCTGTCTTCTCTTGAATTTTTGTGTCCATTCCTTCCCAAGAAAGTCAAAACAAAAACAGCAGGAGACTAAGAGAAAGGCAGAGGCCAGTGCACGGTGTCTAGAGACCCCAAGTGGAAGGCAGTGGTGGGCAGCAGGACTCAGCAACGTGTGATCCACACTGGCACCTGTGGGTGCCCTGAGCACCTCCGGGGCCCCAGCAAGGGTGTGGGGAGAGACGGGACGCCTGGGACCCTGGCCCACAGTGCAGGGCAGAGTCCTCACAGCCCCTCCTGGGCCTCATCCCATTTTGGAGTCCCCAGGGTTCCAGGTGAACTGCGCTGCACAGTTCCACCTCCCCTTCCTTGGGGAGATCTTCACAAGAGAGGAAGGGATTTATGGAAGCACTCCGGGCCCCTATCAACGCGACTCTGTCTAAGGATAAGAAATTATCAACAATACTTGAATTTATTGCTGCAGCTATGATTCATACGTTGCTACTTTTATTATTCTACAACTAATAAATACAAAGGAATTGCCTCACTGTGGGCGGGAACACACCACTGCAGGCAGTGCAGCAAGGCCATCGATCCCCAAGAAGTGACAGCCATGACTAGACCATGCTAGCACACCATGGCGGCAGGAAGTAGCGATGCTGGGGCTCCCTCTCCATCACTCATTCCCTCCAAGATTCCCACTGAGTGACTGCCATCCATCAGGCTAACTGCAGGGCCGAAGTGCCGGCCATCCTCACTCCGCTTGCTCTGGGGCCTTAACGGCTCAGGCCACCCAGTGCCAGAACCACAGTGCGATCTCGCCCCACAGTGCCAACAGTCAAGCAGCCTGTGTCTGCACACGGAACACAAAGCTTCGTCTACACCGGATGTTGTGCAGTGCTCAATTGCAAAGCCCGGATGCAAAGCAAAACAAAACAGGCGCCCAGGAAAGTTGCATTGACAACACGAATCTGCTCCCACAAGGGGGCATCTCTTCCGACACATCTCAAGGGCACCCCAGACGCCCGACACCTTGAAATAACAGTGGTCCTGAGAGCGGGGCACTGCCCTTGGGGTGGCTCTCAGACGTACACCCGCCATTGCTTCCTAAGCCTCCCCTGCTCCGTCCAAGCCGTCCTCCCTCATGGGCACAGGCCAGCCCTGTCTATTGAGACCCCGGCAGGTCGCCAGCAGGACCCAGGTGATCTGGTCACCACTCAGGCCTCCCTGCGCCAGACTCACTGATGTTCTCATCGTTGCCCAAGCCGTGCCGTGCTGGCTCAAGCTCCAGGCCCTAGTGTCTTCCTGCCCTGGCACAGTGCTCCTCCTCTGCATTCTCACAGGCCCTCCTCTCGTGTGCAGCGCCCGCTGCTGTGTGTGTGTTCAGCCTTTTGTGTCTTCCTGTGTGTTGGCTCATTGCTGCACGCTTTGGATAAGCAGAGGGGAGACGGGGACAGCGCCACGGATATGTCTGCCCAGGGCCTTGCCTAGGTAAGGCCACAGTTACGACAGAAACGGTGAGACAGAGCCACGTGACCACATTCATTGGTGCTTATTTTAATCCTAGGCAATGTGTTTCTAAGTGCCTGCGACTCCAATAAAGTAGTAAGCTTCTAATGACTTTAGTTATTAAAACAGAAAATTCACTGTTTGTCTAAAAATATCAGTGGGCTGGCTTTCAAAATCAAAAACCAATGCACGCCTGTCAAACTGCAGTGCTTGGTGACTTACACAATCTCGGAGGATTTAAACAGATCCAGGGAGAAACAGGCAGCGAATGAACTTTCAGAGTGGGCTCAACAAGACTATTTAACAAAGCTAGAATGGAAGCTACACAGTTTCACATTTCTGCATATTCTGATTTTCCAAAGGGGGGACATCAGTTCTCATCACCGATGGATCAACGTGGTGACACAGTTACACAGTGAGAGGGACAATTCCACAGATTTTTTTACATTATATGAAACTCAATACAGAAATCTTCAGCATTAGGCATACAAAAATAATGTCACAGTGCATTTTGTTGGTGGATGACAAGTGAACTGATAATGGATTTTCAACAGTTTTTGCCAGCCAGCAACCTGATTTCCACTAGAAGTTGAACACTCTCCCTCATGTTTTGATAAATAATTTGTTTAGCTACATCTCTCTCTCTCTTTTTTCTTTTGACAGGCAGAGTGGACAGTAAGAGAGAGAGAGAGACAGAGAGAAAGGTCTTCCTTTGCCATTGGTTCACCCCTCAATGGCCACTGCGGCTGGTGCACCATGCTGATCCAAAGCCAGGAGCCAGGTGCTTCTCCTGGTCTCCCATGGGGTGCAGGGCCCAAGCACTTGGGCCATCCTCCACTGCCCTCCCGGGCCGCAGCAGAGAGCTAGACTGGAAGAGGGGCAACCGGGACAGAATCTGGCACCCCGACCGGGACTAGAACCTGGTGTGCCAGTGCCGCAGGCAGAGGATTAGCCTAGTGAGCCACGGCATCGGCCAGCTACATCTCTTTTGAGAACCACTCTGTTCTTTTAAGCCAGCAAGAAGTAGGTATTTTACATCAGAAAACAAGAATTAAGTGACCAACCATTCAAATTAAATAATATGAGCCATCAGTTTGCAAGAGGACAGAGAAGAGATTTCCTCTCCCCAAGAGGACCATTCCGTGCAGGTCTTTCTGCCTCGTGAAGTGCATAACTATATCTAGAAACTTCCAGAATGATAGCCATTCCCTGTGCCTAGAGCTCACCTGTGGGAATTTACTCTCTTGGATCCTTAACTGTGTGTAGGACACAAAGAACGCACTGGATTCCCATACATCAAAGCTTTAGGGAATCTCTCCGCCCCCAACACATACACACACACACACACACACACACGTTACAGAGAGGCCACACTTCAGAGACCCCTGCAGGGACTGAGGTCAGGTTATCTCTCTGGGTCAGACCATGAAAACCATCGTCACTCAACACAGAAACTTCCAACTCCACCAGGGAGGTGTTTTTCCTGTGCAATCTGCCTACAAAAGAATTGATGATTTTTGATATATGAGGCAGATTTCTGTTCAGCTTTATGATAAATCCAGCTTAGGAAATGTTATACTTTCTAAATAAAACTCTGACAGTGAGTGTTAATTCTTGGAATTCACTCTTGAATGGTGTCAATTATCTCTCTTCAGAGTATTTGCAAATTTCAAACTCAATATTCCCAGATAAATTAATATTTATTTCATACCCTTCAGCGTGATAGGTTAGCAACAAATTTAATAAATGGTATTATTTTCCCATCAATGTTTTATAAAAAGCTTACTTAGAAAAAGAAAAGGCATTTGATGATGGTGTCCAAGTCCAAATAGTCTTCAAACATCCTATGTCAAAGATGTGTACTGCAGAAAGCCCATCATTTTGAATCTGAATATATTTTGTAACTTTTTAATGGCATCATTAATGATATCATAACAGGGGCAAGCATATGGTGGAGTGGTAAAGATACTACTTTGTACACCTCCATCCTATGTTAGAGAGCCTGGGTGACGCTGTACGCCTCCATCCTGTGTTAGAGCGCCTGGATTACGCTGTACATTTCCATCCTTAGAGTGCCTGGATTACGTTGTACACCTCCATCCTATGTTAGAGCGCCTGGATTACGCTGTACAACTCCATCCTATGTTAGAGCGCCTGGATTACGCTGTACAACTCCATCCTATGTTAGAGAGCCTGGATTATGTTGTACACCTCCATCCTATGTTAGAGAGCCTGGATTACGTTGTACACCTCCATCCTATGTTAGAGCGCCTGGATTACGCTGTACAACTCCATCCTATGTTAGAGAGCCTGGATTACGTTGTACACCTCCATCCTATGTTAGAGCGCCTGGGTGACGCTGTATGCCTCCATCCTATGTTAGAGCGCCTGGATTACGCTGTACACCTCCATCCTTAGAGTGCCTGGATTACGCTGTATGCCTCCATCCTATGTTAGAGCGCCTGGATTACGCTGTATGCCTCCATCCTATGTTAGAGCGCCTGGGTGACGCTGTACACCTCCATCCTATGTTAGAGCGCCTGGATTACGCTGTACAACTCCATCCTATGTTAGAGCGCCTGGATTACGCTGTACAACTCCATCCTATGTTAGAGCGCCTGGATTACGCTGTACAACTCCATCCTATGTTAGAGAGCCTGGATTATGTTGTACACCTCCATCCTATGTTAGAGAGCCTGGATTACGTTGTACACCTCCATCCTATGTTAGAGCGCCTGGATTACGCTGTACAACTCCATCCTATGTTAGAGAGCCTGGATTACGTTGTACACCTCCATCCTATGTTAGAGCGCCTGGGTGACGCTGTATGCCTCCATCCTATGTTAGAGCGCCTGGATTACGCTGTACACCTCCATCCTTAGAGTGCCTGGATTACGCTGTATGCCTCCATCCTATGTTAGAGCGCCTGGATTACGCTGTATGCCTCCATCCTATGTTAGAGCGCCTGGGTGACGCTGTACACCTCCATCCTATGTTAGAGCGCCTGGATTACGCTGTACACCTCCATCCTATGTTAGAGCGCCTGGATTACGCTGTACACCTCCATCCTATGTTAGAGCTCCTGGATTACGCTGTACACCTCCATCCTTAGAGTGCCTGGATTATGCTGTACACCTCCATCCTATGTTAGAGAGCCTGGATTACGTTGTACACCTCCATCCTATGTTAGAGTGCCTGGATTACGTTGTACAACTCTATCCTTAGAGTGCCTGGATTATGCTGTATGCCTCCATCCTATGTTAGAGAGCCTGGATTACGTTGTACACCTCCATCCTGTGTTAGAGTGCCTGGATTACGTTGTACACCTCCATCCTGTGTTAGAGCGCCTGGATTATGCTGTACACCTCCATCCTATGTTAGAGCTTGGATTACGTTGTACACCTCCATCCTATGTTAGAGCGCCTGGATTACGCTGTACACCTCCATCCTGTGTTAGAGAGCCTGGATTACGCTGTACACCTCCATCCTATGTTAGAGAGCCTGGATTACGTTGTACACCTCCATCCTATGTTAGAGCGCCTGGATTACGCTGTGCACCTCCATCCTATGTTAGAGCTCCTGGATTACGTTGTACACCTCCATCCTATGTTAGAGAGCCTGGATTACGCTGTACAACTCCATCCTATGTTAGAGCTCCTGGATTACGCTGTACACCTCCATCCTATGTTAGAGAGCCTGGATTACGCTGTACACCTCCATCCTATGTTAGAGCGCCTGGATTACGCTGTACAACTCCATCCTATGTTAGAGCGCCTGGATTATGTTGTACACCTCCATCCTATGTTAGAGAGCCTGGATTACGTTGTACACCTCCATCCTATGTTAGAGCACCTGGATTACGCTGTACGCCTCCATCCTATGTTAGAGCTCCTGGATTACGCTGTACGCCTCCATCCTATGTTAGAGCGCCTGGATTACACTGTGCACCTCCATCCTATTTTAGAGTGCCTGGATTCCAGTTCTGGCTCTGCTCCTGATTCTAGCTTCCTGCATATCCTGGAAGGAAGCAGATGATGGCTCTTGAGCCTCTGCCACCCACATGGGAGATCTGGATGGAGCTGCTGGCTCCTGGCTACAGACCAGTCCCAGCTAATATGGGGATTCAGGGAGTGAACAGCAAATGTGGTATCATTCTTTGTCATTCTATCTGCTGTCTGTCTCTCTGCCTTTCAAATAAATATATAAACCTTACTTTAAATAAAAAAGAACTAGTTCCATAACATATGTAGGAAAACCAAAGTCAGAACTACAATGACCTGTGACCCATTCCCCTGTCTTTCCTTTCTGAAATGTGCACAGGCACCAAAGAGTCTAACCTTTGCACAAAGGACCACTGTAAGCCTATGTGTCCAGGACAGACCAGCAATGTAATTATCACTTTTTATTACCTCTGAAGAATAGGAAACAAATTCTGCCTTCATTCTGCTCATAAAATTTTAGATTTTATAGCATGTGGTGATATCATCTGATGGTCTTGGTTTTACTTTGCTCCCAAGTTACAGCCCTGAGCTGTGTCTGTGTCATTGAATTATGTGTGTTGCCCTTCTCTGGCTGCTTCTGGCTTTCTCAAAGTTACTGATGGCCAATAACACACTGGTCAGTTCTGGATGAGGAAGATAAAGAGTAGTGTGGGCCACTCTCAAATTCTCCCTAATAGAAGGAAAAAATTAGTGACACAATAAAAAAGTATTTGGCAAAATCAACCATGTGGAAAGCTGTGCAAGGCCACGTAAAGAGTGAGCCCAGGCTGACTTTTGTGGGACCTGGGATGATGGCACCTGCCACATGTCACAGGTAGCTAGGACCCTAATAGGCAATTCTCACGCTACTGCAGGAGTCAAGCATATCACGGTGCCATGGGATCTTCTGCAGCCATTAAACTCTTAGAGTTCAGTCACAGTTATGATATACGTGCCAGGAAAGTAGGAAAGAGAAAACATCCAATTAGAAGGTAGAAAACCAACTTGCAGGCCATGCTGAGATACCAAAAGCAGCGTCACGACACACAGATCTGTGAGCATTGTGTGGACTCAGGGCTGGGCTGGCCATTTTCTTGTCCTCTTCATCCTGTTCTAGATTTTCCCATAGTATAATTGTGAATGATTTAAAACTTTCTGTTGTATGAAAAGCTGCCTTGACAGTTCCTAGAATACAACGCATGGGAACAATTTAGAAGGCAATGAATTCTGTTCTCGAATAGTAGGGTCATTTCTTTTTAATCCAACCATGCTTACATGTTACAGCCAGGGATGTCTAGGAATGCTGTGAATGTACACATTTAGGAGATTAGAGGGTAGGAGCTGCATTTGTGGACTGCCACTTAGCTGGAGAAGGATTTCCAACATCTAGCTGTCAAAAGATAATAACCAGTTCCAACATGAGCATACTTCACACACTTGAGTCTGACTGCTTTTCGGGGGGGTTAGCGAGAAGAATGCTTTCCATGATGACTGCTGATACAGTTGGGGAGAGACAGCTGGGAGGGGGCACACCCTCAAACCATGGTATGAACCCATTCAGGACATCAACCAGTCCTGCGCAAAGTCATCTGTCTGTCCAGCCATGGCGTCAAGGACTTGCAGTGGAGGAATCCAAGGTTCTCTGTAGCTCCAGGTGCGTTTTCAGTGACCGGCTGCACCCCGTGTCCACGTGTGCTCCGTGCCTGGAGTATTTCTCAGTTGTTTTGCAGTATGATAGTGACAATGCTTTGTACTTCTTCAATGGCCTTGAGAACATCCTCATGCCAGAGCCACTCTCTCATCTATAATGGTGTATTCAAGGCTGGTGTCACTTCAGTCCTACCAGCATGTTCATAAAACAGGGTGACAGCTGCACACACCTGCTGCTCCGGGCTTCCACTTCCTCATGCACAGGCTGTGTTGTGCTGTTCTGAATCAGCCATCAGTGCCAAACTTCCCCACCTCCACCCCTCGGTCAGCAAGGTCAAAGCAGAGGGGCTGCAGATGAGTGAGCTATCTGGAGAAATGGCCACCTACTGTGGGCACCACACCCTTTTGTTTCAAATGGCAGCTGTGGTGGGGCTCACGAGGTCTCTATCTAGTGCTCTGAGGTTTCTCTACTATCAGCTGCGTGATGCAGGCTCCACTGAACACTGCAGAGTCACACTTTCAAACCATCAAGAGAGCCCATCGTGTCTTCTGTGTCTGGATCCAACAAGCCCTGTACAGAACATAACCCTGGTAAAAGGTTCCCATCAGAACAGTGAATTGATTGCAACTGGCTGCACCAACTCTCTGTCACAGATGACCTGCAAAGCCAGGACACCATCGCTGGTGTCACTGCAGAGCCCAGATGTTGCAGGTGCACCCCGTCTGAGGCTGCTGGCCTGGGTTTGGGGAGGTCCACTTCCCAGAATGTTCTTAGGATACGTGGTCAGCCAGGCCTGTGAGTGTGTCAATGCCCTGTGCTACCTGTGGGGAACCCATGCGGTGAAGGTGACACGGCAAGATCAAGGGGCAGTGCACAGTTTGTGGCCCTGTCAGAGGAACTGTCTCAAATGTCACACAAATATTAGGGCGACTGTATCAGCTTCTGCCTACAGAGGGTCCCTCGCAACGGAGCAGACGTGGGGCTGGCTGCCCTGTCACTGGTCTCCAAGCCTTGTGGCCATCAGCACAGCACTTTATGTTGCTTCCATACTACAAGGTTGGAGGCTGGGCCCAGAGAGGCTGAGTAACTTCTTGGGATTTACACAGTAGAAGCGGGACCTTGATGTGAGGCCACTGTGCCCCCAGAGAGCATCCTTCCCTGCTTCCTACGGAGACCACCCAGGACTCTGGGTAATCTCCCAGCAGAGGAAATACCTCCCCACAGTCCTGTGCTGGAACACTGCACAGTCTGTGAACAGCCTAAGCGAGGGGCTCTCTTTCCCTCCTGAGCTGTGCAGCCACTGGCAGTTTTCTCTTGCCAGGTTGTGCTCTCGCGTCTACAGTGGACTCATCATCATCCCCCTGGGCTTCACCAGTGTTCACCAGTGTTACTCTAGAGGCTGGCACTGTGGCATAGCAGGTAAAGCTGTCACCAGCAATACCAGCATCTCATATGGGTGCCAGTTCTAGACAAAGCTGCTCCACTTCTGATCCAGCTCTCTGCTATGGCCTGGGAAAGCTGTAGAAGGTGGCCCAAGTGCTTGGGTCCCTGAACCCATGAGGGAGACCTGGAGGAAGTCCTGCATTCAACCTAGTCCAGCCCCAGCCATTGCAGCCATCTGGGGAGTGACCCAGTGGCTGGAGCATCTCTCTCTTTCTCTGTCTCTTCCTGTGTCTGTGTAATTCTGACTTAGAAATAAATAAATAAATATTTTAAAAATATTCTTAATCTAGAGGAACAATATTAATAACTTCTGGTGCAAAGGGGGACAATCTAGAGTCGTCTGTAATTATCTCAGCCTTCAGTGGATTCTCAATCTCTATTTGGCACCCACCTATCAAGCTATCTAAGTAACCAACTAGCTTTGGCACTTTGAAATACAAGATCTACCTTTTAAGACCAAGGAGATATATAGTTTATTTTCAGGAAGAAGAAATATTTTAGGTGCCAAATACCACAACATATTAAAGCTAACTCAGTAAAATAGATTGAGTCAAATGCCATCAGTCACTGTAAACCAAAGTCAAGAACTGGTTCCTTCAACACACACAGGTTACTCCTTTAGATGACAATATAATTGTATTTCATTGCTATAGAGAAGGAACAGCCACATTTCTAGGGATCAATGTTTCACCAGTGCTTAACGTGACTCTCCTAAGTCTCCTAAGTTAGCGGGGCCATGGTCTGTACCATCTCTGTGTCAATGCAGCTCCCTTCATTCTGCACAAAAGTGCTCATGTGCATTCAACAGTCAGTCAGCCAAAGGATCCCCACAACAGCCCCAGGACACGTGTTTAGGCCATGCTCAGAGTGTGTGTTGATCTTAGAGTTTGTTGCAGAATACTGTTTTTATTGCTCTTACTTAACTGAGAGGTAGACATGTACACACACACACACACACACACACACACACACGGTGGTGGGGGAGAGAGATCTCCTATCAGCTGGTTCACCCCACAAATGCCCACGATGGCAAAGGCTGGCCCAGGCTGAAGACAGGAACTCAGCCATGGTCTCCCAGTTTTGTGGCAGGGATCCAAGTACTCAAGTCATCATCAGCTGCCTCCAGTGTGTGCATTAGCAGGAAACTGGAGTTAGAAGTAGAGCCAGGCTCAAACCCAGACTCTCCAATATGGGATGTGGGTGTACCAAGCAGTAGCTTAATCTCTATGCCAAATGACTGTCCATGGTTATCACCATTGCAATTTCCAAGAATACTGAATGCCAATACTGCCTTTACTTGCAAATTCTCTCACAGGTCCTATGACAGACAGTCTTATAGATGATTACAGGGCATTATAGTGAAACTCTCACAAGTCCAATTTAGTTTTCAAATACTTCTGAATCCAATATAGGATTTTAAAACATTCCATAATTCTTCCATATTAAATATTGTGCAGATATTTAGAAATGATTGCCTATATAATTTTTTCTAATATTGGTAGAAGTCCATGTCACTATAAGAAAGTAAAACAAAAATGCCTATTTTATATCAGATGAAATTCTGACTGCTTATGGCCTGAGACAGCTCTGTAGACTCCATTATCCATGCAATACAACTTGAATAACAATGACTCAATCCACGCTTGTTACACCACAGTCTGGACAAGGTTCAGAGACAATCAACATGAGACAGCCTAGGCCACTGATCTCAAAGGATTTACGACTACAGTCCCATTGGACACAATTCTGTATCAGAACACTGTTAGCTGGCTTGAAAGTAGATTTTTTTGAAGATATTTACTTACATTAAAATTTTTATTTGAAAGGAATCACGGAGAACAACAGAACAAGAACAAGAGTGAGTGAGAGAGATTTCACTTGCTGATTCCCTCCTCAAATGCCTTCATCAGCTGAGTTATGACTAGCAAAAAGCAAGGAGCCAAGAACGCAGTATGGGTCTCCCAAGTGGGTGCAGGCACCCCAGTACTTTAGCTACCTCTTGCTGCCTCCCAGGGTGCTCACTATCAGGAAGATGGGACGGGAAGTGGAGCACTTCCAATATGGCACATGGGTGTCCTATTTAGTGTCTGAACCCACTGTACCTAATGCCCACCCAAAGTATTTATCAGACAAATTGATAGGAATTACATACTACTATAGTGTTAATAATTTTCTGACAATTTTAAAATTTACTTTATGTGAGTAAAGTAGAACATCTTTTCATTTGATTGTTGTTTGTAGCCGTTGAACTCCGTATCTAGTAGGGCCACGGAGTCTTAGACTATAATGTAGATTGGAAATGGGTTAGCTCAGCTGAGATCAGGCACGTTCCAGGTGGTATACTGTGTAGAACTGAAATGGTCTTTTCATCTGATTCTGTCTATAGCCTTTGCCTGCATTCCTGTAGAACTAGGGTCTTCTTTTTTACTAGTTGGACTTTTTGTTCAGTGGAGCATTAAGCCTTTGACTATAATGTAAATTAATTACTATAATGCAAATTATCTCAAAATCTACTAAAGGAAGGAGGGAAGAAGGGAAGGAAAGCAAGGAAAGAAAGAGAGGGAGGAAAGCAGTGTCACTGTTTTTAGACTGTATCTAAAGGCCGGCGCCCAGGCTCACTTGGCTAATCCTCCGCCTGGGCGCCAGCACCCTGGGTTCTAGTCCCAGTTGGGGAGCCAGATTCTGTCCTGGTTGCTCCTCTTCCAGTGTAGCTCTCTGCTGTGGCCCAGGAAGGCAGTGGAGCATGACCCAGGTCCTTGGGCCCTGCACCCCATGGGAGACCAGGAGAAGCACCTGGCTCCTGGCTTCTGATCGGCACAGCACATGGGCCGTAGCAGCCATTTGGGCAGTGAACCAACGGAAGGAAGACCTTTCTCTCTGTCTCTCTCACTGTCTAACTCTGCCTGTCAAAAAGAAAAGAACTGTATCTACAAACTGCACTGAATCTGTTCTGCTTGCATTAATAGCACATTAACGTGAAAAACAAAGTTAAACAATACAAAAAACCAAAGCATGCTATTTCCAGAAACGAAAAAATAGACAAATTTGTAAAAAAAAAAAAAAAGGTTATATAATAAAGGTAAACTTTTAATATTTTACTTTGGTGTACTCAGAAAATAGCATTGGTCTAATGAATACATATTTATCCCCGTCTGCCCCAAAGACAGCTTGGATGTTCCTCTTTTTCAATCCCTTGGATATCAATATTCTTGTTAGTCAACACTCTTGCTCATCAAAGCCAGATCACATGAAACATTTAATCAGCTGTTCTAGGTTGTGGTTAGAAGGCCTGGATTTGGATTCCAGCTGCACCACTCGCTGTGTGAAACTTTAGGAAAGGAATTGAATATTTGGAGATTGTTTCTAACTTTGCAAGAAAATCAAAGAGCGCTATTGGACAGTATCGAGATTGGGGTGAAGCTGGAGATACCAAAGTATACGTGAGTATCACTCATATGACTGCAGAAACCTTGGTGAATTAACAACCTACACATTTACTCTGCAGACATTTTCTAATCCACTCATGTATATACATCTGCCATGGATCTGGAACATTTAAATAGTAAATGCTCCCGTATATAATGCCATTAACTTGCAAGAACAATCACAAAAGCCTTTTCAAAATAGTTGGAAGTGGCTTCATACAGTCTTAAGCTTTATTAATTTGTTCAAACCATTTCTCACTTCTGATATATCATTTAGGGATGAATATTCGATTCATGCATGAGATTTGTTTTAAGAGCTTGGGATTTCTTAAACTCAATTAATGTTTAAACCTAAGAAGTTAATGAGAAGTTAAGACCAGGCAGATTATGTAGCCACCAGCACCCTGGGTCATAAGTCCTGGCTGTCAGACACTTTGTATGCAAGACTTACACCCTGTGTTCCCGCGGTAGAGACGAATGGTAACTCAGACAGGAGGGACAGTTACTCCTGCCAAACGGGTTACAGTAAGAACTCAATGCCAATCATCACCGAGGGGGGCCTCTCTTATTTTTGGAAACTTGGTTTACTACACAATCAGTAACATCCACCTTTTAGAAGGTGCCCATAAACAGATGAACAGATTCAAGCTTTGTCAGAGGAAAGCTGCAGTGTTAGAACAGCCGATGACCCCAGAGCTCTGCGGTTGCCCTAGAGAACCATGGACTCACAACAGGCACCGAGGCTGGAGGTCTGGGAACAGTTCCATCACCCCTGCCCAGTTCTGATCCTACTGCAAGAAATCCCAGGACGCCTGGATTTCCTGCTAGACACTTGTGCACAGCCATGAGGACACAGAGCAAGTGTTCCTAAGTCAAGAACTGCTCCAGTGACACATGAATGAAGGTAAAACAGGAAGCATGTACTAGGTTTGTAAATGTAGCAAGAAATAAAATACGAAAGAACTTCAAAATGTCTGTTGAAAAATATAATTAAAAACAAGTTCCTTCTGTAACACTTGGAGGACCTCATTCTTTTGATTCAACTCTGATTTGATACTATTGGGGCAAGAAGAGTTTCTAGCAATGGAGCCAAATATAAATGCATGTCCAAGAAGCAATAATGTTAATAAAGCTGATCAGCACACATCATGTAGATGTACTGAAATGTCACATTGTGCCCCCCTAAAATATGCACAATTATCGTTCATAAAATTGTGTAATTAAAAACAAAGGACTGTGGTATAGGTCACACAAGAAGTCAGTGATGGAGTGTGGTTGAGTGCAGGGCACTGAGAGGTGACAGCAGCTGTGTCCCCGAGGATGGTGCACCTAGAATTGCTCACAATTCCAAGTAACTTCCGGAAGAGTGAGGAGGAGCTAAGCTTAGCTTGGGTACCAACATCTGGATTTAGCAAGAAGCCGTGGTAACAGTACTTTTTACAAAACTTTTTGGGAACATGTGGGTTTGAAAGATTTTTGGGAGTACATTGGACTCCTTAAAAATTGTTCTTAAGAATTAATGAAGTTAACAACACAACTCACCTGTCCAGGTATGAGGAATTCAAGAAGGTACTGAATGTGGGCAGGTTTATGAAGGAGATGCATCAGATTTTTTCAGAGTACCTGTGAAGTCACAACCTGCCACGATGCCATCAAGATCTGACCTGGCTTTTTGCACACCTCCCAAGTAGAGGGTGTAGTCTGCAAATACTTGATGGCTATGAATGCAGAGGCACAAGAAGCCAGGTATCTTCAGAAAGACCCGGAAGGTGTTGATTTCTGATGTAAGTATTTGCAGTTCAGCTAAGAGAACTGAAGACCCTGATGTACTCGTGAGCTGGAATGAAGCTGACTGTTCATGAAAGGGAGAGCGATCTGCACAGCTGGTCTCTGCTCATCCTCCTCACTCAGGGTTAGCAGTCAGCACCTCCACGAGGCCCTCCCAAGTTCCCCAGAGGATCCAGGGGTCCTGTGTGTTCTTATCTTTATCTGATTTATTGCTTTTTACATAGCATAATTACTGCTAGCAATTATATATATATATGTATACATACATATGATAACTCATGTTGTTCTTTTCTACTATAGCAAAAAATAAATGAATCAAGCACAAAGACAAAATTATCTTTTGGTGCAAAAAACTCTGAAAACCATGCATAGTTTTCATAATCTACAATTTCCACAAACTTTTGAAGACCCTCAATACTCTCGTATGTATGGATTACAGTAGTTTTACATCAGAATGAACTCAACTTTTATTTCCATTATCTGACAGAACTTTGGATATGCTCTCTTGTACCAGCTGAGCCAATGCTTTCTGGTGGAAGACGTGTGAGACCAACATCTGATGGGTTTGGGGCAGTGCAGAGGAAGGATGAGGCTACAGAGAGGCAGAGATGCAGACAGAAAAAGGAAGGCATTCAGGTCAGACTTCGCTGTTCTTCACTGATGGAACGGTGGAACACATAACGTGTATGGTTAACTAAGAAAACACACGTGTCTAGGGTAAGCAAATTGCGAGAACAACACAGCTGCACATGGGAACTGCCCCTCAAGTAGAGTAAACTCAGAAATGTACATACAGGTCTCCTTCTCAAGTATCCACATCCATCTCAGACCAGTGTAGGAGCAAGGAAGGGGACTAACACGTGCAGTGGAAAACAAAAGAACACTGAACATATTGGTGGATAAAAAAAGTAGGAGGAAACATCCCAATAACTCCATTGCTTCTGCCAGCAAGCACAATGACTAGGAGAGATTCGCAGAAACTTTTATGAGAGGGAAATCCAATTGTAATTATAAATTGATATTAAAACACCAATTGTTACTAATTTCACATGTACTCAAATGTCTAAATGTGTGTTCTATTTAGTAAATCTTCTAAATGATATCATCATCAAAATAAAAAAAAAAAATTGGTTCCTTCATGATGTCAGCCACACTAATTCTGTCTTCCCAAAGTGTGACAGTTATTTCACCATAATTTCTGCCACTCAGGGCGTGTGAGGCACTTAATCTTTTTCCTCATGGATTAGCGCTGGAGCCATTGGACAATGATCACCTTTTCAGTATTTCATTTGCTTGTCATCAAATAAAGGTAATGGCCTTGAGCAATAATACATTTTCATGCTAAAAATCCAAAAGGTTTAATTTCCTATGTCACGGTGTTCAATGTTACAAAAGTTTTAATCATCAAATTAGTGAATAATTGGACTGTTTCATATATTTTCTGTATTTTAGTTAATTGATGAGTTATTCTTAGGTGCCCACAGTAAAAAACTAAATTTATTACTTTGTAACTAAAAATCCTGAAAATGGCAGTTATCAAATTATAAACTCCTCTTTTTGAAAAAATAACTTCTCTTATTTTCTCTTGTCTTCTTCATTTCCAACTTTAAAAAATCCATGTTAATATCATTAGTAGGGAGTGCTTTAGAACATGACTTAAAACCGGGAGTTACACAGCAATCCTGGATCCACAGACTCATAAAGCTACAGGTCCAAGTCCTGGGCCTGTACTCAAAGGTTTCATGTCAGTTTTCTCGTTTGGGAACTTGACAACATCTAGGCAAGCATTTACTACACATGGTTGTTGTACATATGCGTACGTGTTTATTGAGGTATATGGTTTCTATATGCCAGTCATTCAATCACTATTACTAATGATATAGACTACTGATTATAATTATTTCATATATACACACATGGATTTTTGTTAATGTACCCTATATCTTGTTCAATATTTTTAAGCTCAGGAACTCTTAAGTGTTATTACCATGCTTTCTTTTCACATCCCTCTATTTTAATATTAAATTATGAATACTTCTAAGTAGAAAAATTTCAAACTACTCAAACTACCATTTTTTTCATCATATGTCTAAATTGACTATCTGGTCAACAGTGTATAAATTATAACTCATAAGAAAGTAGGCAGCAAGGGAAATAATCAACATTAAAAACATCATACAACCTAAGGAACAGAAAATTGATACACAATTAGCCCAACTAACCAAAAAAAAAAGTAAAATAAAGGGAAAAGACGCAAATTTATAAAATCAGAGATAAATAAAGTTACTATGGATACCACAGAAATCAGGACTCACTACAAACAGCTATATATGAACAAATTGGAAAATCCAGAAGAAATGGGCATATTTCTGGATACATACAATCTAACAAAACTAACTCATGAAGACAAAAAACCTAAATAGACCAATAAGCAAGACGGAGGTTAAAGCAGTAATACAGACCCTCCCAACAAAGAAAAGCCCAAGACCGATGGTTTAATTGCTGAAACACTAATTCCAATTCTTCTCAAACTATTCAAAACAACTGAAGAATGGAATCTTCCCAAACTTCTTCAATGAGACCAGCATCTCCTTAATTCCAAAATCAGAAAAATACACAAAGAAGAAAACTATAGGCCAATATTGCTGATAAACACAGATGCAAAAATCTTCAACGAGATGCTAGCTAACTGAATCTAACAGCACATCAGAAAGATCATTCACCCTTATGGTTCCACATATGCAGGAGTGGTTCCACATTAACAAATTGAATAAGAACTATATGATTATCTCAACAGATGCAGAGAAAGCATTTGATAACATACAACACCCTTTCATGATACACACCTTAAGCAAACTGGTCTAGAGGGAACATTCATCACCACACTCAAGGCAATACATGACAAAACCACAGCCAGGATCATTCTGAATGGGGAATAATTGGAAGCATTTCCCTAATACCTGAAACCAGACTAAGGATGCTCGCCCTCACCACTGCTATTCACTACAGTTCTGGATGCTTTAGCCAGAGTCATTAGGCAAGAAAAAGTAATCAACAGGATACAGATTGGAAAGGAGGCAGCCAAATTATCCTTGTTTGCAGATGACGTCATTCTATATATAGGGAAAGCAAAGACTCCATCCACTAAGAGGCTACTGGAACTCAAAACAGTTTGGTAAAGTTGGAGAATATAAATCAACACACAAAAATAAAGCCATTGTATAGACAGACAATGCTATGGCTGAGGAAGAACTTGTAATATCATTCTCATTAACAATAGCTACAAAAAAGTTTTAAATGAGTTAGAATAAATTCAACCAAGGATGTAAAAGATCTCTACAATGAAAGTTATAAAACATTAAAGAAAGAAATAGAAAAAGACATACAAAAATGAAAAAAAAACTTCAATATTTGCAGATTAGAAGAATTAATATGGTGAAAATGTCCATACTAACCAAAGCAATTTAGAGATTCAATGCAATCCAAATGAAAGTAAGACATTCTTAATAGATCTAAATCATCACTACTAGTGCTGCAATTCATATGGACACACAAGAGATTCTGAATATCTAAAGCAATCTTTACAAAAACAGCTGGGGGGATCACAATAAGAAATTTCAAGACATATTATATAGTAGTTATCAAAACAGTCTGGTACTGGCACAAAATTAGACATGTAGACCAATGGAACAGAATAGAAAACCCAGAAGTTAATCCACACAGCTACGATCAAATAATATTTGAAAAATGGGCTGAAATCAATCCCTGGAGAAAGGACAATCTCTTCATGGTGCTGGGAAAATTCAATCTGCATATGCAGAAGATTTACCCAAGACACCTACCTTAAACCTTATACAAAAATCAACTCACAGTGGATCAAAGATGCTGTGGCACGGGAAGGCAGTGGAGGATGGCCCAGTCCTTGGGCCCTGCACCCGCATGGGAGACCAGGAGGAAGCACCTGACTCCTGGCTTCAGATTGGCGCAGCGCACTGGCTGTAGCGGCCATTTGGGCGGGTGAACCAACGGAAAAAATACCTTTCTCTCTATCTTTCTCTCTCTCTCTCTCTCACTAATTCTGCCTGTCAAAAATTTAAAAAATAATAAAAAAATAAATCTACAACCTGATACATCAAATTACTTACTCTGCAAGACAATGGCATAGAAAAAGACTTGGAAAAAATGCAGAAGCTCAAGTGATAAAAGCAAAAATAAACAAATGAGGTTATATCAAGCTAGGAGGCTTCTGCACTGCAAAGGACACACTCAACAAAGTGAGGAGGCAACCCACAGTCAGAGAAAACATTTGCAAACTATGCAAGTAATAAACTGTTAATATCCAGGATCTATAAAGAGCCCAAGGAACTCAACAACAACAAAACAAATATCCAGTTAAGAAATGGGCCAAACACATGAATAGGCGTTTTTCAAAAGATAAAATTCAAACGGCCGACAGACACATGAAAAGATGCTTGGAATCTCTAGCCATCAGAGAAATGCAAATAAAAACCACACTGAGGTTTCACCTCACCCCAGTTAGAATGGTTAGCATCAAAAAATCAAAAAGCAATAAATATTTTTGAGGATGTGTGGGGGAAGATACCCTAATCCACTGTTTGTGGGGATGTGAACTAGTAGAATGATTATGGAAGACAGTATGGAGATTTCTCAGAAATCCAAAAGTAGATCTACCATGTGACCCAGCAATCCCACTCCTGGGAATTTAGCCAAACTAAATGAAATCAGCAGCATTTGAGAGAGTTACTTGTATCCCCATGTTTATTGCAGCTCAAGGCACTATAGTTAAGAAATGAAATCAACCCAGATATCCATCAACTGATGGCTAGATAAAGGAAATGGGTATCTATAAACTATGGAACACTACTGCGCCACAAAAAAGAAAAAAAATCCTGTCTTTTGAAACAAAATGGGTGTGAATGGAAACTATCATGCTTAGTGAATTAAGTCAGTCCCCAAAAGACAAATGTCATATGTTTTCTCTGATACATGGCAGTTAATGCAGAATACAAAATGTATAGGAATGAAATGGACATCTTGTCATGATTGCTGGTTTTAGCCCTTATTTATATTCCCATAGAACTGCAATCTTCCTACTTTTTACCTGTTGGATATGTGGTTAGTGGTATATTAATCTTCTGATTACAGAGTGGATCAAAATAATGTCTTTGCAAAAATTAAAGAAAAAAAAAAGGTAGGATGGAAAGAGGAAGTAAGATAGGGAGAGAGGGAAGGAATTTGTTATCTTCTTAGAACTGTACCTATTAAATATATGAAATCTGTTTTCTTTACATTAACAATGATAAAACATAAAAAAGTAAACAGGGTAGATAAATGTCGATAGGAGAGTTAAGGAAAATAATTACAAGATTGACAGGAACTTAATTATATATTATATATATTATAGTGTATTAATATATAAAATGATATCAGCATTATTTATGTCTATATAGAAAATTTTAAAAGTATATTCATGAGCTTTGCTCTTTTTCTCCAATATTTTAAACGCTATTTAAGTTCATAAGTGGTGCTTAAATTTTGCCTCATGGAAACTTTCAGAATGTTTTATACAAAACACATCAGAAAATGGCAGTTAACAATACAGATGACAAGAGCAGACGCTGTCTGGTGCACTTACTCGTGTAGGTGAGCTGGAAGCCCTGGTCGGTGTCTGAGCCATTGGTGTTGAACTCCAGCCACAGGTGATTGGAGGTGCTGTTGAGCGTCAGGCCCAGGAGCTCATTCTTGGTGAAGGCACCCAGTGGCCGAGACGAGCTGTCTTTTCCATCATAAACCTAATGGAAACCCACAGCGTGAGTGCCCTGCTTCTCAACTGTGCTCTTACGGTAGTAATTTTAACAACACATTCAGTTCTTGATAGATGTGGTTTCGTGTGGTTTTGTACCATGTTTTTCAAAAAAATGAATGCATATGAATGAAACTGACCCTTTGGGATTTGATTATTCTTTACAGTCTTTTTCTATACTCCTGCAGAACACTGATTTCTCTACTTTTACTTGTTGAACTCTTTATTAAGCAATGGCTTAACCTCTGATTATAAATTAAAAGTATGCTGTTGTAAAAATTTTAAAAAAAGAGAAAAGAAGTAAGGAGGATGGAGGGAGGCAAATACTATTATGTTCCTAAAACAGCATCTTTGAACTACATGAACTCCGTCCCATTAATATTAACCAGAAAAAAAGAAAGCCCAATGGATGGCTTCCTCATGAAAATGTTCTGTAATTCTGGCTTCATCATTAACCATAAAAACAGGATTGTATTTGTGCTCGGACCATCTTACACTCATCATGCCAGAGCTCCTCCTGCATTTACACGCTAGGATGTTAACAACGGGGAAGCTGCGCGTGGGGTTTATTGCAGCTCTGCACAACTCCACAACTTTTACACAATTCTGAAACTGAGTTAAAAATAAATAAAAATAAAAAAATTCTTCCAATATCTGTTTTTTTCCTCCACTTCTTCCTCATGCATATGAATTCTTGGTTCTCTCATTGCTCTTCTAATGAACATATAAATTACACATGTTGCACAACAGACTTCCACATGCTACACACAATCACTAAAGGAGAAAATACAATTTCATTACAAGTAAATCATCCCAGGGCGGTGCAGCAGAATCAAGTTCCTTCTCATTTTATTATTCAAGGCGAGTCGCAGACATCTTTTAAAATTATTGCTGGCTTAGCGGGTGGTTTCATTAGACATAGTGAAATCTTACATGCAGTTAATAAAGAGTTTCAAAGGGAAATGTCCAGGCCTCCCAGAAGGGCCTTAAGTTCTGCCATCTGCCAGGCAGTTCTCTGTCATTCACAAAATGACAGATCCACAGAGAGTGGACGGGGATGAAACAGCACACGGCCCATCGCCCAGTGCTGAAACGCGGTCGCCAGCAGCTCCCCTGGGCCTCAGCACTGTCACAAAGCCCTGATGGAGCCTTCCATGGGGCTATAGCAGATCACAGGGATCATGGACAGCATCTCATTCCCGGGGGCCTCCCAGTGATGATGTCCAAAGACAAGCAATTCAAGCCCTCAATTGTGAGGTTCTTGGGACCCGGGATTCTGCCCCACAGCAGCGATCAGCAGTGCACTGGACAGCAGATACCACAAAATGAGCGTGCATCTGCTGACTTCAGAGCATTCTTCCATCAACTCTACAAAGCTAGAACCTGACCTCAGGTTTTGTGCTGGTCCCACAAGGGGTGGGAGTCAGAAGCCTTGATTTTAATCCCGAATGAACCAGCATCAGGCTACCTCAGATCTGCACAAGATCTCACCTGAGCTACAGTAGCTCATTGACCAGGGGCTGGACCCACAGGGCTCTTTTCAATGTTTAGAAGAATGTTCCTAGAGCCACTGGGCGTCACAAGACTGTAGCTATTTTCACCACAGACCTCGCTTGGACTTTGGCATTTAACCAGCGCCATGCGCACAGAGGGATGTGGTGGACTGGGCAGATGGTCACAGATCAGAAGCATCACACAGAATCCTAGCAGGGCGAAGCTGGAAGGCCTGGGGAGAAGCTTCCCGGGTTACAGGAGCTATCCCCGAGGGCTCTGTTCACAGAATCCACGGCTCCTCCCAGCAAGCACTCCTTCACAACAGGCTCAGGACAGCGGTCCTTCCCTCGCACAATCTGTGCGCACGAAGCAATCACGCTCATCCCTCATGTGTGCAGGGGGCTGTGCACACAACGTTCAGTCTTCATTACTGGAGTCCAGTACACTGGATGGAGCAGTGTGGACATGACTTCTGGTCAAGAGTCAAGATGATTTCACTCGGCAGATTTTTAAACACTGAGCTACTTATTGGCATATTCAAAAATATACGTCTGCAAAACAAACAGGGACTTTACATGATTGACAGTTTTTTGAAATTAAAAAGTACTGAGTTATTGTTTTACTTTTGTTATAACCAAGCTTACACTGCCTACAATCAGAAATGAGTATGATTCCTCTCAAATAACATTTATCAGTGTATATTTTATGCGGTATTTCACTCAACTGCATCAAAGTATGGTTCAGAGTTATTTAAAAGTTTTCTTTTAAGGCTTACTGACTTCTAGACTTGTAGTTATCCAAGAATTCAGAAACTACTTACTTAGGACCTAATGTTACAGTTTTTAGATTAGTAAGAATGTGCTAATCTCCTAACCCAAACTGCTCTACAGTCTTCCACACTGCCAGTGGGAGCTTCCAGAAGACATTAGAGCAAGTAGAATAAAAAGTAGAGAAATCCATTCCACTGAATTATGGCATTGCAAACCAGTCGCTGTGGACTTAGGAGGAAGTAAGTCACTTTAATCTGAAGCGTCCCTTGACCTTCACACAGAACGTGAGGGGGTCAAGGGGCACTCCTCACAGCTCCACCTCCAGCCCCTTGCTTAGGGATGACAGGCTCTGTGCATATTCTCTTCATAGTCAGTTTAAGGTCACTTGAATCTGTGCATCCATGGAGATGCCAACACAATTTAAAAATCCTAGAACTTGAGAATATGCACACACCAGCCTCATCATCAGGGCACACTGCGTCCTTTGCACCGGGCAAAGCAGGTGGCGGAAGCTCATGGTCCAAGGCACGGACTCTGGCTGCTCGAACCTTTCTCCTTCCATGCCCTTACACCAGGCCACCACTCCCCTGTCCCTAGCCTCTTGAGAGTCCCCAATCTCTTGACACAGCTACAGGAGACAGGAAGCTATGTTGGATGCCTAAGGGACTGAGGGGCATTTGCAGGGAGAGGTTGGGTTTTATGCATCCAGGCATGATCTAGGTGCCCCTGTAACCCACAGCAAGGTTTGTGTCTTGCTCTGGCCCAGCTTCTCCATGTGGGGACTATTGTGTGTTCCAAGGACAGAAGAGAACTGCTTCCATTCTCATTTTACATTCCTTTCAGTTCTCAATGTTGTGACCACGTTTAAAAGTCAGAGTAACTATGGAAAAGATAGCACTGGGTATCCAGGAAGGTTTAATGATTACTATTATGTGCTAGGCACAATGCTAGAACACTCACATGAATCACAGGATTTAATTCTCAAAACAACCCCTAACTTTAAATATCATTGCATGTTCTCACATTCAAACAAGCTAAGATCAAACATTTAAATAATCCTGCCAAGATATATAGCTATTACAGTTATTTCAGTCTGCATACACTCTAAGTATACTCCATTGCACCTTCTCAAATCAATTGCCAAAATAAACAAGAATGATATATACGTTCATTTACATATCAATACCTAGTATATAGATGGATGGAATGAGAGAAATACATGACAGATAGGTCGATTAGATGTTGGGCTAGGTGATAGCATATAGACATGTTAAATGATAGACAGGCATGATTATGGATAGAGAATACATTCCTTGAGAGGAAAGGATGATGGGACGGTAAGACAGATGATTGATGGATGGATTAAATGAAAGGTTAGGTGATGGCAGATACATGTTAGATGATTGACAGACTTGGTGATGGAGAGATGACTAATACATGGCTGGAGAGGAGAGGATGGTGAGATGGTGATGAACCGGTCCTTTACCTTTAGAATATCTCCTTCAAAGAGCTGGAAGCTTCGAGCCCTGAGATGAATCCCCTTGCCTGCTTCTGTCTCTATTTTATAGATGCATTCATGGTTATTGTCGTAGTTCGACGGGAAATTTGGAGACAGTAATGTTCCCTCATTTCCTTTGACACTTGCTCCACATTCAGCTAAAAAAAAAGAATATTAAGGAAAAGAGGATTCAAAAGTGGAATTACTGATATTAATAGAGCAAAAACTTCAAAGTTATGACAGCTCTCTCTTCTATCAAAGTATGCCTGTTATTCATGTGTCTTCCGTTCACAACATTTTTGTACTGTTTATCTAATGGAGAGAAAAGCTATTCCATTTACCCCATTTTCAAGATCTTCTCATTTACTTGAACAGAATGACCTCTTATTCCACAGAAGCAGCTTGTCACCGTAAGACAGGTCTAGAATAAACTAGATACCCTGCAAGTGTTGTGGCCCCCCACTCTCTCCCGGGGTGCCCCCCATCTCTGTCACATAAAACACCCCACAGGTCCCATGTGCCAACGCTGCACTTAATTGCTACAGTCTCCCTACATGGCGCAATCCAAGGAGGGATCTAGGGAAGGGACAAAGCCTCAGAGTTGCTTCCTAACGCGCCTTGGCTCTGAATGCATTCATTCTGTCTCCAATGGAAGAGAGTTCAGTGGCAGTAAACGCATTCTCTGCCCCATTTCCTGATGAAAGAAGGGCATAGTTCATTTCCAGATCCAGATTTGCATAAAACAGAATGCCTTTAGTCAAGATAAAAGTGAAAATAAGCATAGCAGAGCTTCTATTTCCTGTTGGCTCTTAGAACATCGCCTGACTTCGGAATACCAGTATTGTCACCCGGGAATCTGAACGCTTTTTGTTAAAAACTTCAGCTCTAAAATTCTGTGAGTTCAAAATAATAGTGAATAATAAGGTTGCTACACAACACACACACACACACACACACGTGCACCTATGTGCAAGTGAAAACACATCAGAATTCTGCAACAATTCGTTTATTTGCCACCTTAGCATTTTTTAAACATTGTATTCAGTGGAAGAATAACCATCAGATTGGGACCAAACATCAGGAAAATGTTGTTTAAGTGATGGGAGGAGAGAGGAATGTATTGTGCTGAATTTCAGAGTCTGGCACCTAAGGTATTGTGTTTTATTACATATAAATCTATGCAACATATGATGTATAATACATTCAATTGTGACTTCTGGCCCCTTCCCACAGTGTTGATCACTCTAATCCCTCCCCCTTCTCTGTCACTTACTACATCACTTCTGTCAGGAGCAGTGATTCCCTATCCCGAGGGAGAGAAGGAAACTCCTGGAGATTGCCCTCATTAGCGACTGCCATCAGTACACTGCGGGGGCTTTGGATGTGGAGAGCCAGGGCTTCAGCAGGAGTCAGCTTATGAAGAGCCTGGGCAGCTCTGCCAGCCAAGAGTTGGGCCACAGGAAACAGATCTGCCCTGGCGTCGAAGGCTCCAGGTGAGGGCCACAGGCCTTGTCCACTCTAAGCTGAAAAGCCCTTCACTCGGCCCAGCTTCCCCAGTAACCACTGCTCTCCAGGGGATGGCCAAGTAGGGTCAGCAACATCGCAGGCAGAACTGGAAATTAACTAAAAATGTTTTCCTTTTAGAAATGCCTCCTACCCCCTCTTCAAGCCAGCCCTCCTCCAGGGTGCATTCGTGACAAGGTTCACACCTCCCTTTGATGTACCCCAGGAAGAGATAGGTAGGTCTGGGCCTCCTCACTGGCAAGGCCTTTAAGGCCACCTGATTATCTTCAAGCCCTTTCTGTCAGTTTGTATTTGCCTCTCAATAAAAAGTCCTGCTCATGGTTTAGACACTTTTCTTAGAGCCTCTAATAATGACTCTGTCCTTGGTTTTAGATCCTGTAAGTTTAAGTTGCTTGTTAGGTTTGTTTTCCCCAGACTTAAAAAAAAAAAAAAAAACAAGTAAAATTCTAGGTGGCCTTGCACATGAAAACTTCGGAGGGAAGCACTTCTGCAAGCTGGCTGGGCATCCCCCTGGAGAAGCCGCCTCCTGCTGAGAATCCACCCCCCCCCCCAAACCCGCCTTGACTCCCCTTCCCAGACGTGACTTTTCAGCAGGAAGCAACCAGGTGATCATCGTTTAGTCCCTCCTAACAGACGCCAGGGTTTCAATCTTCAGGGGGTGGGAGTGTGAGGAGCAGATGGGTTAATGGGTAGTCGGGGAGCCCAATGGAACTGGGGTGTAAAGTATGTGCTTCCCTCACCAAAATGTTATCTTTAGCAAGAACAAACAGGCGCCCTCCTTCCTTCGGAATCTCCAAATTTACCACGAGGACTACAAGGAACCTCTTCCTGAGCTCAGAGAGTTACCTGGCCCACCCTTAGCAGGCCCGACAGGATGGGAAACTGTACATGGCGCCTTTTGATGGTTGTGGTCCCCGCCTGGTAACTGAATGCCAACCTGACTGCCAAGGTTTTTGTGTTGTTTTGTTTTAGGAAAGTGCACTTAAAAAGCCACTGCCACTGGGTTTATTCCTCTCTTGGAGCCCCTCTCTATGCCCCCTGCTGGAGGCCTTTGATGCTAATAAATACTTTCAAATCTCAAAAAAAAAAAAAAATGCCATGTCCCCTGTAGTAAGGTGCAGGAGAAAATCAGGAAGGAGAATGCCGAGACTCCAGGCTCCCTCTCTTCAAACAAGACACAGAGGCAGGCTTTGCATGGGGCTGCAGGAGGGTGGACTGGGAGGTAAGCACAAGGAAACGGTGATGAGATGTTATATTTTTAAAAATCACAGTGATATCTGACAATAGTTGATGTACAAGTATATGGCTATCTAATGATAATCACATTTTAAAAATATCTTAGAGAGAGCAGGGCAAGCGATGAGTCTGTGAGACTCAGTCCTGCGGCCCTCCCAGCGATCCACAGAGAAGGTGAAGAAAGGAGCTTTATGCTTAGAGGTCAACAGTCCACCTGGCTCAGTAAACTTCGCAGCTGGGGGTGGTGCCGCTGGTGGTAAAATTCATCAATGATGAATTATTCAATATTTTTTACTCTTTTCCTTTCCTGAAGAAACAGTGTTTTAAAAATAAAAGCCATGTGGGTCCCTGCACCTGCATGGGAGACCAGGAGGAAGCACCTGGCTCCTGGCTTTGGATCGGCGCAGCACTGGCCGTAGTGGCCATTAGGGGAGTGAACCAATGGGAGGAAGACCTTTCTCTTTGTCTCTCACTGTCTATAACTCTCTCTCTCTCTCTCTCTCTCTCTCTCTCACTGTGTAACTCTGCCTGGCAAAAAAATAAAAAAGAAGGGAAATCAAAGCAGTAAAGCAATGGGGCCCCCTTTGCCTGCTCCACAGAGAGAATCGTGGGGGAGTTCAAACCGATAATGGAGGCAGTTGACTTAAGAAAATCATTGAATTCTAACAGTCAGAGTGTGGAACCTAGTCACAAATGTTAGGATGTTTATTTAAAACTGAATTTGACTATTGCCCATCAAAAACATTCAAAAATTTAATTTAGGTCTCTTAATGCAATCCTCTTATCGATTTGGAAAGAATTCACGTGATCAAAGAGGTGATACAAGCTGCCACCGTGTGAAGAAGCTGCCTTCAGTCTCACGGCAACTTTGCAGGGAACCGTCGGGCAGCAAGCACTGAGAAGTGTGCTTGGCTGACCGTGTTTCCCGAGTCCCGCCCATGCACGGTGTGTGCCGGGTGCCCACGGTGAAGTACAGGACATCTCGGTTGAGGACCCTGCAGGGCCAGCGCAGGAGAGTTCATGAGAGGCCTCAGCTGACCACCTGGTCATGAGGATGCTTTTGGTCTGCCTTGGTCAAAAGAGGCCCAGAGGACAGAGGGGACTTGGAAGTGACAGGGATCATTGTGACGGAGCATGGGTGGAGTCCACGCATCCTGAGGTGGACTCTGCTCCCAGCCAGTGAGAACTGCCCAGAGGGCGTCTCAGCACGAGCCAGGGAGGCTTCTGGGAGGGGAGCAGAGCCTGGAGACGAACCACGCACGTGCTCACCCGAGAGCCACTTGGAGACCTCCACAGAGGGAGTGTTCTCTGCTGGGAGCTGGGGCAGTTCTGGGTGCCAGCCCGGGTCTCTGATGCCGGCAGGCATTGCTCCCTGCTCTGGCTGTGCCTGGGTCTCTCCTTTGGCCTCTACAAAGGCATGCTTTCTTTACTCCTCCTGGACAAGCCTGCCACACAGAGAAGCTTTAGGGACTCAGGATTCTCATGTTTCACAAGCAGATTCAACGGGTGATAAGGCTGATATGTAAACTACAATCATGGTTTATTGTTACTAATAACATATTTAGTAACTTATTAATAGTTACAGTAAACTTACATGACAGTGCAATAAAACTCTTTTTTACCCGAGGGAACTGAAGCATAGAACAGTTTATAAACCAAGGATCTTCGCCAAGGTCACACAACTAGTACAGATTTTTATGTAATATCAGCTACAAGCTCCCAGGAAGAGTCAGACCTTTATATCCTAAACAACGCTAAGCAGGAAAATTTAAAATGCATACTATTGTTCATAATTAATAATGAAACTGGAATAGTTTTAAATTCATTCACTGGAGGAAAACATCAATTTACTTATAAATTTTGGGGAAAAATAGAATTAAAAGATTTGGGTGCAAAAATGTGAAATGCATAATCTCTTAATAGTATGTATTTTCATAAGATATATTTTCCATAAATGTTTCGAAGACCCTTTGTATAAAATAAAGTGACAAACGTAATTTTATATATCTTTATATTAGCATCTGGACACCAGTATTACTTTTTAAAAAGCAGATATATAACAAATGGCAGCAATCAAGTCTACGGTAAGTAAAATAATAGCTACAGACTTGGCTGTCCGCTTGTATCTGACAACCCTGCACGGACAGACAAGGCTGCGCCGGCAGAGAGATAAAGCAGAAGCAATTAGCCAGCTTCGAGCTGTCCTCACCCTTCACTCCACACTTGTCCTGCAGAAGGAAGGCCTTCTGCTAGTATTGCAGCGAGTGCTTTTCAAATCCTGAGACACAACCAAAATGTCTGAGTAAATGCACAGTGATAACTCGTTTATGCAATATTCTCATATACCTATACCCAAATGTGAACATGCAAGACCAATACACTGAAATGTGTGAAGGCAGGATTACCCTATTCTAGGGCAGTGCGGTGCAGGACTCAGAAAATAGCATTTCACCTCTGAGCTTTTCTCCAAGAGTTGGAATCGCTTGTGGAGCACACGAACTTGGTCTATTGATTAAACTCATTTCATGCGTGTATATTAAGTAACATGCATAACATTCGAATATATATTTAATATGTACATGGTACATGCTTAATATATGTATACAATGTGTATCTTCAAAGACTTTGGAGCCAACAATGACATTAAATGTAAATCATGACTTTAATGTCTGTTCTGGATTTGAACAGCTTCTTGTACTTCAGGTCACATCACAGCACTGAACATGTGCTGTCTTCGTCATCACAGCTTTGTGACTCTCCATCAAAGTCAGCAAGAAAATGTGATGTTTCTAAAGGCTGAGCATGACGCCTCATTGCATCTTGAGGGCCTCCATGGTTCACTAATCCCTGGCAACATAGCAGGGTTGGCTGTGGGGGAGGCTGAATCCGGAGAGGCCTAGAGGAAACTTCCTGAGCCTGCCTCAAGTGTGAACACCTGACTTGAAGTTTCAAATCCCTGGTGGCAAACACCCTGCCCCAGGGCGCTTCTCCTAAGGACCATCAAGGTGGTGTAATAGGAGCGGCTGGGACCCTTTTGCATCACAACACCCCACCCTTTGCCCACATCCGCACATCCGCCCTGTACCATCTGCTCCGTACCTCAGCAATATATGCACCTCCCTTTTACAATAAAGTGAGGCCCTGCTTCGACTGGGCTCCACACGGCGCCTGATTGTCCCCCGGGTTTGGGGAAGGCTGAGTGGCAGGTGGCGCACTTCCCCTCCTCAGTCATGGCAAGCTGCGGGCAGCCTGCCTAATTCTCCTGCGGTGGCGAGGAACAGTCACCGCAGTTGGCACCACCAAGGGTATGGTGAGAAGTATGGGCAGGGCGGAGAGGTGGGATGTGGGTTCGCTAATGTGATGGATGCAGGGCATCATGGGAGGGAGTCCTGGGAAATCTACCTGCAGAAACAGACTGGGACAGATCACAGGGGACAGGTGGGCTCCCTTGACGTGCGGCTAGAGGCCCCCGAGGAGCTTGGAGCATGGACCTGGACTGATAAAGGTGTGTTTGCAAAAGAGCATACAGCTGCATCTGAAAGACCAACCAAAAACCCAAGGGTGCAGACACTGTGGGGGTGGCACTTAGGAAGCAAACCAAGTCTGGAGGGTTTTCTTGTGCATTCCAGACAGCTATGGCACGACTCAGGAACTGCTGTAAGACTTGGCTCCTGGGCTGTGCAGTTCACTTTTTTGCTGGATTATGTGTTGTTGACACAGAACGTGGTTTTGCAAATGTTACATCATTAGGTAAATACAGCAACTCCAGCAGGTGGGTACAAATATGACCCAACTGTCCAGATGAGGAGATTGAGCTATACTGGTATTACATATCCTGCTTAATACCTCACAGGCTGGGGTGGCAGAGCTAGGATTTGAACCCCAGGAAAAATGCAAAATGACCACACTGTGCTTGTTAATACACAATGTTGATAATTAAGTACACTTACAATGATTAGACAGCCCATGATGGCTGTGTGGCTTATGACTCAAGAGGAAGTTGTAACTCCAAAAAGGTGGGGATGTGAAGCTGTTGTGGGAAACACACCTTCTGGGTGCTTGACATTAACATGATGGCATTCCAAGAATTTATGGACAATGTGGTTGAAAGATAAGTTCATTTTGAGGCAAAACATTTGACATCCATGCATTTTTTTCCATAATACACTTTTTCCAGGAACTTTTTGAAGTACCCTTCATTTTTCACACATTGCTTTTTGAGAAAACACTTTTTTGAGGCATGTACTACAATTTAATTTTGTTTTCACATTAAATCTACTAGTGTATGAAAATGGATATAGTAAAATCATAAAACAAAGGCACTGAAAAGTGCCAGAGAGATTGAGAGGTGTGCAGTAAGCTCCCAGACTCGGGCTGGAGGAAATCACTAAGGAAAATAGGATGATAACATTACAAAAGCAGCCACTTACCAGGCTGCAAAACCTAAGGCCATCTTTGCACATGATTTAAGAGCTCTCCTGTAAATCTCCATTACCACAGCCATTAAGTGTTTTATTTTTAAAATTTTTCAATAATTTGTTGAGTATTAATTTAAGATGAATGAATCCCATTTTTCTTAGTATGAATCATTTCCTCTTTGTAAAGAAGTTTCCAAAACTGTAATTAAAACTGAATTGTCATTTATAGTTCTGCAATAGAGCTAAGCTAATTAAGATAATAGACAGGAGCCACCTGGTTTTCCAGTGACTTCTCCCACGCAGCATTATCCACCATAAGGCTAGCTATCTCGGCCCTCTTGTGTGGAACAGAGGGCTGCAGCCTGGACGCCTTCCACAGCAGACACTTCCTCCTCCTGATGCAGAGGCCAAAAGTGCAGATCCACCACACCAACTGTGGGATCTGCAGCATTCGATCAGTATTCAGTCTTCAGAGGTTTTTACCGAGACTACTAGTGTGCTGCTTGTTAGGTTGTAAAATACACATAGGCCGGCGCCGCGGCTCACTAGGCTAATCCTCCACCTGTGGCGCTGGCACACCGGGTTCTAGTCCCAGTCAGGGCACTAGATTCTGTCCCGGTTGCCCCTCTTCCAGGCCAGCTCTCTGCTGTGTCCCGGGAGTGCAGTGGAGGATGGCCCAAGTGCTTGGGCCCTGCACCCCATGGGAGACGAGGAGAAGCACCTGGTTCCTGGCTTCAGATCATTATAGCGCACTGGCCACAGTGGCCACTGGAGGGTGAACCAACAGAAGGAAGACCTCTCTCTCTCTCTCTCTCTCACTGTCTAACTCTGCCTGTCAAAAAAAGAAAAAAAAAGAAAAAATAACACATAAGCATATATAACCTCATGATCTAGCTACTCAATATACTTCTAACCCAATTCCAATTCTACCGATGAAGAAACTGGTCCATCTGAAAGATAAATCCCTTGCATTTCACAGAGAAGTTTCTTAATATTCTGGCTGCAATAAGTGTCTGGCTGTAGTTATAAAAGTTTTCTGGGCCAGCACCACGGCTCAATAGGCTAATCCTCTGCCTGCGGCGCTGGTACACTGGGTTCTAGTCCCGGTTGGGGTGCCGGATTCTGTCCTGGTTGCTCCTCTTCCTGTCCAGCTCTCTGCTGTGGCCCACATTCTTGGGCCCTGCACCTGCATGGGAGACCAGAAGCACCTGGCTCCTGGCTTTGGATCAGCACGGTGCGCCGGCCCCAGCGCACCAGCCGTGGTGGCCATTGGAGGGTGAACCAATGGCAAAGGAAGACCTTTCTCTCTGTCTCTCTCTCTCACTGTCCACTCTGCCTGTCAAAAAATAAATAAATAAATAAATAAAAGTTTTCTGGAAATTGTTGAGGGGCCTCTATAACTCCTAAAATTCTCAAAGGTATTAATTCACATAACATTTGCGAGTGTTACTTACAGAGGACAGAAACAGACAACAACCGGACAAAGAGAGGGATGGGAAACACCTTCTTTCTGCTTTAAATCAAGTTCACTGTGAGCCGTAAACACGTCAGGAAATCCTGATCAGGACAGAGATCTATGTGATGTGAGGGTGCAACCCCACATTTACACAGAATTTCTAAAGATTTCCAAAATGGTTAAATTTCATGCTATTCATTATCTTAAAGCCTCTATTTCTTTAATTTACTACTATTTATAGATTGTCCTTTAAAAATTAATGGAAATTAAAGTCTTGCTCTTTAATTGTGTTTCAAAATTTTAAACTAAGAATTAAAGAAAATATAGAAATCATAGATTCATTGACATAGAAATATTTAAATAGAATTGGTGAAATGATTTATAGCTGAATTTAATTTAGTGTGAAAATTTAAACTAAATCAAAGCAGAGGTAGAATGTTTTCCCTTACTATGAAATATCTGTAACCTGCGAGACAAATGAGGATGCTTGTATTTATGTTGTTTTTCCTTATTCCACTGATGGGCTTTGTATTTTGTCCAATAAATAGAGTTAAATCATCCATTCAGCAACAGGGAAACTCTCTTGCTTCATTTTATATTTGAACAAAAATTCTCTCACCAGGCACTAGTTGGTTCTTATTCTTATGCACATATTCAATCACTTGTCTGAGAAAAGCTTGTGTCTAAATGATTCTGAAGGCATGCCATGGTCATAATGCAGCCCCTCGCTGGCCTACTATGGGTTTATGTCCTGACTAGTTCATATGACCTGAAACTATAATAATTTGAAAATGCACTGAATCCTCCTAACTCCCCAGCTAGTCTGGGTCAGCAACGTAGTGTCCTGTACGGCCCCAGTGGCTTCCTCACCACGGCCAGGTCACTGGGAGCTGTGGCTGCTGCCATGGCCCAGCTTGAGAGAAGGGAGTGGTGTGCATTCAACGACCAGGAAAAAACAAAACAAAACAAAATTAAAGTGGAGTTTCTACCAAATGTGCATAGCTTTTTGCACCATTATAGAGTCAAAAGTAATCATGTTAGCCATCACTAGAGACCATATGATTTAGATTAGAAACTTTTAGTGAAAATCTATTCTTTTCATTATACCTGCTAACTCTGCCCTTCTTTCCAAACATACCAAACATATGTCAGATATTGTAAAATATTTACTTCTCCCTATCATTCAGTAGCTATGTAGACAGATTCCTAACTGTCCTCCACCCACCAAAACAGCCCCGGTTACAGGGACATACATGCGTCTCTGTTTGGGCCAGTAGCAAGAAACCCAGAACCTGAGAGAGCCATCTGGGCCCAGCTTGCTTCCCTGGGGCACTGTGAGGTCAGCCCTGTGTGTGACCCCAGAGCTCGATCTCAAGTGGCCGCAGGGAGTGCCTGGTGCTTCACCCTGGTTTGCAAAACGGAGAGATGCTGACACTACAGATCTTGGTGAGGATGTCGAGCCTTGACCCAACCTCATGCCCTCACGTCAGGGTGCCCCCAGTTAGACCTGTTAGTCACTTCCCAAGAAGCAGCCCAGTTTGACTTATGCCAGTTTGGGTAACTCTTTCTCTAACACACAAGAGAGAGAAAGGGTACATGGTACAAATGCACTGAAAATGACAAAACGGGCCACAGCTGGGGTGTGGGCACTTCTACTGGGGATACATATCACAGAGTGCATAGGATGCTACTTCCATAACTAGGTACAAATTGTCCTAAGACGGATAAAAGTGAATGGAAAAGATGACTTCTCTTCCATGTGCATGAGCTGAAGGACAGAGGTACAGTCCAGGCGTTCCCTAGGACTCCTACTTAAGACCCGACATTTACTAGGGAAGGCACGGTGGAGCAGAATGTTCTTTGGATGTCATCAGCACTCCTGGGTACGGATGTGCAACTGTCGGCTGGGGTCGAATCATTTTCATCTCTAGAGTTTAAAGGAAGGGACAGAGAATATCGAGGAATCAGATTCCTGAGATCAAAGGGGAGCTTTTGAGGGAAGATGTTTTTATTCATCTAATCAACATGAGTAGATCTTAGGGGTGTGGTCTCCCCACTGTAAAGGGGCTGTCAGCCTACAGGGGGGTGCAGGGCTGAGGACAAGGGCAGTGAAGCCAAGCAGCCCTCCTGCAGGGTCAGCCTTCAGCTCGTGGGCAACAGGCAGAGACGTGCCTGAGGGGGACGGAACGAGCATCCGGACTGAGGGAGTGGCTGCACAGCGCTCACCAGCAGCCGTGGGCTTTGTCTGAGCACAGACGCGGGGGAGCTGGGGAACCGCTGGAGAGCCTGGCCAAGGCCAGTGACGCAGGACCTGTTCTCCACGTGGTTGAGGGGGACTTCCGCCCACCTGTGAAGGGCAGCAGAGTAACGTGTGCTGCTGTGGTGTGCAGCCGAGGAGGTTTGCCACTTGGACAGATCATGGCGGGAGCTGCTGCTCTGGGAATCAGCAGGGGACGTCCTGGAGCTGGGAGACCCTCAGGAGAGTCTGTCCAGGGCCGGGCTGAGGACACTTGGGAGGAGCCTGATTTCGAAGCCATGCAGCAGGCAGGCCTTTCAGAACCTGCAACTAGTTAAGCACTGAGAATGAAACACACAGAAAAGGAAAGACAGCAGCCAGGTGTGATGCATGGGTTGTCGGGTGGGTTTTAGGTCTCCCCACCTCCTGTTTATGTACAGGTGTCCTGCAGCCAGATAGGCTGAAAGCTGTCAGAAAACAGCAGGTGAAACACATGGTAGGTACAAAGGTGGCCCATGCGAGGCCCTGTGTGTGCCCTCCCTGCACAGTGCAGGGGTGGAAAGCTGGAGTACAGGACCCTGGACCTGCATCTCAGAGGCCCTGTGACATTGGAGGAGCCTCTGTGTCTGTCATTCCCATCTGTCAGACGGAACTGACAAGTGCAATCTCCACTCCACAGAAATGCCATGGTGTCGCCTCAGAGAGGACGCGGAAGGGGCTCACAGCAGGGACTGTCTTGGAGCAAAAGTTCAATAAGGATTAAGCATTCTTTCAACTCTCATGACCCATTATTTCATATTTTAGCAGCTGTAAAAACCTGAATCCCACGGAAAACAGTGTGAAGAAGATGAACTGAGACAGAATAGCAGCCAAGAGCACTCTAATCTCCAGGCACTCTGTCCCACTATAGGGAACGGGGTTTGATTTCATGGAGCCAGGAACTTCTCCAGATTGCAAACTGCCCGCTACAGAAGAGTCCACCTGGGCATAGATGCTGGGCAACGCTGGGAGCACCTTAGATCGTCTACAAAATGCTCGCCCGTTTTCCTCGAAACTTGCGTTCTAGATGTGCATCCAGATCTCAAGCACAGCTCAGAACGCCCAAAAGTGAGCAGCACTAACTCTCGGGAGAGCCAGCTTGTAGAAATGCAGACACGCATGTGGCAGGACACGGGGACGGCTGGCCTCAGGTTCACTTGTTCCACTTTTGTTTGGGTGTGAAGTCCTGACTATGAGCACATCTTTGGCTCATTAACCCTCCCAAAGCCACACTGAGAGCTGAATCACAAAATAAACATCGCTGAGACAGAGGAGATGCTGTGCCGTGGAGAAAGCCGACTGTGCAGGGTGAACACGTGGGTGTCCCCCAGGCGATGCAGCCTGCGCCCCAGACCTCACCCGGCCTGTGTGCCTGTGTGCAGCTGGGTGGGATGAGTGCGGAGCCCGTCACAAGGGAACCTCAGTGTAGAGGACTAGCGGCAGAAGGCACTGTGGTGCTGGTTTTCTTTGCTAAGCAGTTTTCGGAGCCTTTATGGGACAGTCTGTAAAGCCTGCCGAATGCTGAGCAGGCCCTGAGCAGCAGGCCCAGCCCTCATCCCTGTGCCCAGTGGGCAAATCCCTGGCTGTGCAGACAACACAGGTCCCAGACAGGGAAGACAGTCACACGTCCTCTCTGCTAATCCCCTAAAGACAGCGCAGTTCCCAGACTGACAATAAATACATCCCCGTGCCCCAGTGAATTCACTAAAACCAGCAGGTTCACCTGGTCCCGTTTCCAATTCCAGAACTAAAAACTATCCATCACAGTTTGGAATTACCTCTTGACTTCTCCCAGAACAGGCTGAAAATTCGGCATTGAGTACCTGGAATCTGCTGCAGCAGGCAACAGTCACACAAACACTGGCTCCAGCTAGCGGGAAGAGCATGCGCGGGTGCCTTGCTGCCCTTCAGCACTGTGGCTGTCTGCATCTGCGCCACCACAGCTTGCCTCCTGGCTGTCTTGTTCCTATGCTTACAGTTCCCTAGGCCTCAGTTACATGTGCACACACAGGACTGCCCTTCATAGAGACGCAAGGCTCGGCTTCAGTTCTACTCTTCAGTCACAGAATTTTAGAGCTGAAAGTGGCGAACCGTCCAGAGTGGGCAAGAGGTCCCCACTGCAGCAGAGCCAACCAGGATCCACCCGGACGCTGCCCTGCTTCCTGTCGCTCCTTCCCACCCCGCCCCTGCCTGGCCACGCCTGTCCCCATGGATGAATGAAATGAAAGCGTGTGACCACCTACCCACACACCTTGGCAGAGGTGCACTCCACACACGGCGGCCCCCACCCAGGCACGTAAGCTTGGTTGCACCTTCTAAGCGGTATCCCGGGAAGCAGGCAAACGTCAGCACATCTCCCACTCCAAAGTGGAAACCAATCCTCCGGCTGAAGGCAGGCACTCCTGGGTCGTCACACGGCTCCAGGTCGTATTCTGAGATGTGGAGAGACAGGGTCAAAGCGCTGGGGCTTGGACAAACACTCAACAAGAACCCAGCCAGAATAGAAATACATAGCATCATAAACAAACCAATATCAACACATCTCCCCGACTCCCATTGTGTGGTTTATGTCCCCGGTACAGTGAGCTTTCCTGCAACACATGACATGAAGTTTAGACCTTAGAAAATTACAGACCAATGAGTCCAACGTATGAAATTGAGAGAACTGATTTCAAAATTGTCACTGTGAGAATATGGGACGGTTTCACTGGTGTTTCTAACGGTGAAAATCCGCTACTGAATCCCTCTGCAAGGTGCTTTTTGATAAACTAGACACGGCATACAAGATAAAAGCAACATCAAAGGTTTGTGATGAAAGAAAGCCTATCACAGCCAATTTCTCCATTAAAATACACCCCGGTCTGGAACAATCACATTGTCCCTATTTTTCAATCTACAAATCATGTTTTATTGAAATGTGATAGGAAATATTTGACAAACTACTAGAAATTTTTATAAAATGGTCAACGAGAAAGTGCTCCAAATATAGTTTTAAAAATAACAAAGCAACGGTGCCTGGCCGACTGCCGCATTGGGGAGTGCGTCGCCGTCCTTGTCAGCACCGGCCTCCAGCCCGGGTTTCTGTGGCCGTCACTGGCCTTGAGGCTCCTAAGCAGGTCCACATCCTTGGCAGCGGGATGTCCCAAGGGCACAGGTGAGTGCCTGCTGGTTTAGCTTCCCTTTCCCTCTGAGGCCGAACATTTAGTCAAATGGTATCAAAAGCCAGGCCATGTGCCCAGAGAAATACCATGAGGGACTGGAGAAACAGAAGAGCTTGTGAGAGGGTATGGAGAGGTCAACTGAAGGGCGAGGTTTACTGCAAACGGTGGCTGAGACAAAGTCTACTTTCCAGGCTGGGTGGGACGGCGAGGACACACAGGAAACTGGGCTGGTCTTCCTCAAAACACACAGCCTTCGCTTCGTGGCTTCCAAAACCATCTCTGCTTCCCTTAACTCTGACTTCTGGATTCGGTGTCCTCAATGAACACAGACGTTCGGCTCTTCACCTTGCCCCTCCACATTGTTTGGATCTGATTCTTCTCTTTCGTGCCTGCTGTCCACCAGGAGAGTGACGGGCACCTCACTCCTGGACTGTATCGCAGCTTCATCACGGCTCTCTGCGGAGGTGCTTCCTACAGCTCACTCTGCCACTGGCCGAGCTCCCAGCCGCGTGCTTTGTGGACCGTCCTTGTGCCGGCACTCACAGAGCTCAGGAATCTACTCTGGATCTCTCGTATGTTCTAACAAATCTGGCCACGTTCCAAATGCACTTTTCACTATTTTAGTACGACCCATAAAGAACAAACAATCTGGACAACATCACTTGATGGAACCCAACGTTTATTGGCAATCTATCATATACAAGTAGCAATGACAGAATCTCTGGAAAATAGGGAGATGAAGACGTCAGGATCTTGCTGACATGATTAGCCTTCTACTAGGGAATTTATACTCTCAATTCAGATCAAACGTTTCCTGTCAATCCTTTGAAAACTCCTGCCTAGTATGACAATAAGTTGATGTTCTTTTATGCTATATCCATTGTATCACACAAAGAATCATCATGATCTTATGGATTTTTGTTTTTATTTCAGAGTTTAAGTAGTTTTCTCTAAAAGACATTTGGGGAATGGAAAGTATGACACAAACCACATGGTGAGAAGGAGTGTGTTAGCATTATCCAGCTGCATACACTTATATGAGGCTCCTACGTCACCTGTGACATTCACCATAACATGTGTATTTATGCTGTGCGTGTTGCCTACGGGATTCCATCTTCTCTCCAACTCAAAGTTGTTGTTTGTAGGAATTACCCTGTTTATTTTTATCCATCAATTCTCTTGGTTCACTTTCTGCTATATATACATATGTGTGCGTGTTTGTGTGTGTGTGTGCACCTGTGCCTGTGTGCACACTACAGGGTAATCAAACCAGACAACAGAACAAGCCAACAAACTGACTCCCTTTGCTTCCCAGTCACCCCAGTTCACTGCACAACTCCTTGGTGTAGGCAATCAGCACTAACCTTTCATGGGGTCAGGTCCCTTCCATTCCCACAATGCCCTCACCTCCTCAGACAACTGTCACCCAAGCCATGTATTCTATTAGTTGAGCAGCAGAGTGCCACTCTCCACCCCTGCTATACGACCTCGGAGTGGATATTAGTGCCCTCAAAAGCTCTTTCTTTTCATAAAAGATGTTCCTGTCTTAGTTTATGGGACCCCATTTCTCCTGTGTCACTAGCTGCCCCAGCCTCATCAGCCAATTTAGATCCTCACTCCTGCACTATCTAAATGCCCCAGAGCTTAACCTGGGACATTCCTGCCATAGCCGGGCACACCAGCCTTCCTTATTCACACTCACTTGATATGCAGGGAGGTTTTCGACCTTTTCCCAATTGGAATCTGCTGTGAGGACTCGGACAGTCCCTCGTGGGTACTGTGATAGGTAGGGCAGGACTTGTCTGCTCAGCACTCACACAGATGTTAAACTCTGATGTCTTTATGTAAGTGGTTGATGGATTAAGCATGGAGGATTGATCCAAGTGCTGTGGCTAGGAGATGGGTGAGTGGGAGGTTTTTAGGTCACTGGAGGTACTCTTCAGGGGTGGTTCTCACGAGAGGGTTGATTATCAGAGTTGCCGCTCAGCACAGATTCTTTCTCTCGCCTTCTTGGCTCACAAGTGTACCCACTGGACCAGCTTCCACAGGCACTGGCCAATAGGGCCACTGGATGCTGAACTGCAGTCTTGAAACTGTGAGCTGGATGAACCTCCTCTTTCCCAGAAGGCTCATCTTGGTGATTTTGGTTGAAGCAATTGAAAGCAGATGACTCAGAAGTATACCTTCATTCTCCGATACACAATTACCCATTTTTCCTTCCAAACCTGCCCTACTCCCAGTGTCTTTCATCTAAAAATGTGCCAGCCTTGTTCACTCAGGCTGAAATCCTCCACTGCTCTCTCCTTTTCACCACACTCTCACTCCCAGCCCCCCGGGGTGTTCTGCTCCCGCCCATTGGAGTGTCTGAAGGCTGAGCCTTGTCCTCTCTTGGGGGGATCGTCTCCTGCTGGGGCTCACACATTCCTGAGAAAGAGCATTCAGGGTGCTTGGATCGCATCAGCTTCTGTCCAGAGCTTCCAGTCACCTTTTCTGACACTCAAAATGAACATCCGAGTCACGGAAATAATCCAGCTTCAAGACTTAACGTCATGTGTTAGAGCTGCTGCCTCCACTCCAGGGCTCTGGCCACTGTGGCCTCGTGTCTGTCCTTAACCTTGCTGGCACACACTGACTGTGCCTCCATTCCAGGGCTCTGGCCCTGTGCCCTCTGTGTCTGTCCTTAACCTTGCTGGCACACACTGACTGTTGCTCTCCTTGTGCTGAGGATGTTACTCACCCCCGTTCACCTGGCTTGCTTGTGCCTCAGGTCTCAGCTCATTAGAGGCCTTCCTTCATAACTGGGTTGACCAACATCTTTTCTCGTACCTCCATCTACTTTGCTTTTTACCATGACATCCCCACCGCTGTCCTCCCCCTAAAATACCCCAGGACGTCTTCAGGGCCTCTTAAGCACTAGCATGTGTCAGGTCTAGAGCAACGATAGACATCCTGTAGACATTGAGTAAATATGCACTGAATAAGTCAACTTCAATAGAAGAATGCATACCCTGTCCTCTTTGCCAGGCACACAGTTCAACAGTGGATGCAGACACAGTGCCCTCCTTTGAAGGTGCACGGTGTGGTGAGGCAGACAAGTACAGAACCGCAGCATCAGGCACCACGCACAGCTTTGGCATGTGTTACGGCTCGAATGTCCCCTCAAAAGCTCCTGCTGCCACGTAACTGCTATGGAGGCAGTACTGAGAGCCGTCAAGAGGTAGTCCACCCTTGTAGACTCTGCCCCATGCAGGGACAGATGCCAGTCTCACGGAGGGGCCTCCAGACGGAAAGGCCACATTCGCCCGGCTCCCTCCCCCTGCCTGGGGACTCACTACTTTTCCTGCCCTCTCCCTTGTCTGGCAGGCACAAGGGCCTTGCCGGGGGCCCCTGCCGGACTCCTGGCTTCCCGGCCCCTAGACCATGAGCAAAGTAAGCTTCCAGTCTCAGGTATTCTGTTACAGCGGGAGGAAGCTGACTGAAGGGGCATATGGGTCCTGCCAAGAAAATTCAGGAGGAAAAATACTCTGCTTTGGCAGAGAGGTGTGCACAACCAGCAGTACTGGGCCGGAAGGAGTGCTGGCGGTGAGGCATAAGGAAAGGGCATTTGAATGATGAGAAACCACGTGTGCAAAGGCACAAAGCTGCCCGAGTTCTCATCTTTTGCAGAGAATGACTAGGAAATTATATGAATTCATTGCAAGTGAACATGCGAGAGAAAAATAAATACAGTAAATATGGGGAAGGCAGCCTGGAGCATCCTTTGTGCAGGGTCAGAGCTGAGTGGGAACTGAGGGCGAGCACAGCCTTGTGCAGAGCATGTACGAACACAGGAAGCCTACCCATGACATCGCCGTGGACACCCGCAGAGATTGAGCTGGGAAACAGAGGGAAACGCTTGCTTACTAAAGGCTTCTAAAACACAGAAATGAACTGGACTAATGGGCAAAACGAGGATATGAAAGTAAGTGAAAACCCTTTTTGGTGAACAACAGAAAAGTCCCCAGGGGGAGAAATCCTTTACTTTATAATTAAGTTGCCACTTTCTGCACACTTGAAAAAAACTCCATTGTGTTAGTGTCCCTGAAGCCCAGTGTCAAGGCAAATAAAACCTCCATTTAGCACCTCTAAGGAGTGTGTTGACCTTAACATTGGCTTTGCAATCAGAGGGCTGCTCCTGTGTGTGTGTGTGTGTGTGTGTGTGTGAGTGAGTGTGTGAGTGTTTGGGGGACTGCCGCTTCATGCGTTACTTCCTCTGCTGGCTCATGCAGTAGTTTTCATTTGTGTGTAAATTAATGGGAAATGCTCACAAGCTGCAACCCTCTGTTTCAAGATTCCACAAGGATTTAAATTGGCCTCAAAGTTCTCTGTGGGTGGCTGCTCACTCATTCCTTTGAAGAGTTCACAAGGGAAAAAGCAGGCTCTAGTTACAAGGGGACTTCTGGAAACTGCCTTGGTCTGAAGGAATGCTCCAGCTCCATGTCCTGGAACCACGATGCTCAGTGAGCGGGTGCTGGGAACTGGGGCCTTTGGGCATGTTGAGGTCCTGATGCCACTGCCTCCACGGACACACCGATGCTGCCGCAGAAGGCACAGGAGCAGGTTTACGCTGCTCTCCTCCCTGGCCACATGAGCACCCAGTGCTTGTCCCCTCTTCCCAGCCCTCCGCCCCCACCATGTGGTGAGGCAAGAGGATGGCTCTCGCCAGATACCAAGACCTTGTCCCTGGGCCTCCCAGGTCCCAAAACTGTGAGACACAAGTCTCCGGTTTCAGTCAACCATCCTGCCTTGCGGTTTAGACCAACAGTAGCACAAGGTCTCCAAAGGGCTTGTGGTCAGCCCTGTGTTGAGAGCATCAGGACTGAGACACGGATGGGCAAACACCAGCAAAGCCTGCACAGGCATGAGAGGCTTGTGTGGAAGAGACCCACAGACTCGCACGCTGTCATTTTCTTTCCGTGGAGGATTCTAATTAAATTCTTTTTGGATCAGAATTAAAAGCACTGAGAGAGGAGAGGGATAGTCTCATAATGATGCTAATTGAGATCCACCAGGGGAGAATGTAGAGAGGGAGGGATTTAGGAATTACTGTGAGAAGAGTTACGTCTTTGATATATAAAGTGGCCAATTTCATGATTAGTGCTGATTGCAGCACATTTCCAAGAAATCAGGTAGTCTGAGCCCATGCTGCACGCTTCATTTACCAGCGCAATAGCAGAAAAAAAATCAACAAAGTCAGATTAAGATAAATGGAAGCTGGCCAGAGCTAAAGGGAGTATAAAAGTGTTCAGAACCTCTTAAAATCCCTAAGAACTGTCAAGACGGCCTTTCGTTTTGCAGTGTTAATGATCATGCAGTATTTAATAGGTAATCATTAATTCCCTGCTTTGTATGCACTGTGGGAGCACAGCCACTAGACATGAAGCTGGAGCTAACGGTAGCCCTGCTCTGAAGGGTGTATTTAGTGGAGGAGATGAGAGGGTGCCAAATACCGTAACAACTCACATCACAGGCAGCCCTGAGGGTTATGCTCAGGGACCATGTGAAGAACACGACCTTACATCCCAACTAGGAAGAGCATCATATTCACCACGTATGTAGCATCCTTGGCTGTGCCCCTGAGGAACTGCCCAGCCGCAGTCTCTTTCTGTTGTCGGGGTGAGGTGCAGGAAGAACTGTTTTATGTGCATGGAGCCCAGCGGGTTTACATGGTCAAGTTCATGCTGCCCATCTTGGACCAGTTTCTCAGCTGTGCAATTATTATTTTTCATTTGTATAAAAAAGAGTCCATGTCATAGGACTATACAAATTAACAACATAACCCATATGATAGTGTACAAACCCTAAACAAATACGAACTACATGTTATAACCAAAAATGAAAATGCTACTTGGCTCTGAAGCGTGGTTCACCCCGGCACATGCTGATGGTACAGTAAAGGAAGACCTCACGTGGACCGGGTGTGACCCCACTTTTCTCACCCTCTGGGTGCCTCTCAATGCAACCTCTGATACCTACTGGCACCCAGGAACCACACGGAGGAGTGCAGGCGCCAAGTACACCTCTGAGAAAGGCATTTTCTTCAGAGAACCGCGCAGAACTGATGAATAAAAGTGAACGAGAGGGGCTTCTCAGGAGAAAACTGTGATTTTTACGATTTTCAAGGACAAAATCCTGAAGGGCAAAGTAGCATTTCCTGGATGTCAGACAGATGTCCTCCTGGCCTGCTTCCCAGAGGCTTGGCCTCTTGCACGTCACTGCCAATCATTTAATTTCTCTCTTGGCCTCCCGCCCCCACACACAGAGGCACTATTATTGGCAGAGGAGAGAAGTAGCAAATGAGACCAACATACCTGAAAATGTGATATTGAAGCCTTCATAGGAAATTGAAAAGTCTGATATGAACCGCAGCTGCGCAGTGAAGTTTCCAAACAGACCTGCCTTAATCGTGTGAGGCAGAACCGACCCAGTGAGCCTGGCGACCGGCTCGGAAAAGCTTCCATCCTCCGTGATCAGTAAATAGTCGTGGGAACTCTCAAGGTGGAAAGTGTGAAAGATCATCTGCACCCCTGGGAGACAGGGGATGAGGACAAGAGACAAAGTGGGGGCAGAGAGACAGAAAGAGAGCGGGAGAGAGGCAGACAGAGAGGGATAGGAAGACAGAGAGTAGGAAAAGTGCAGAGGCAGAGAGGCAGGAGAGAGAGAGAGAGAGAGAGAGAGAGAGAGAGAGATGATACAGGACAGGTGGAGACGGCAGAGGTGAAAGAGGTAGAGAGGACGTAGACAAAAGAGAGAGGAATTCATATGAGACAGAAGAATGGGAAAAAGAGAGAGGTCAGAATTAATAATTGCCAAAATAATTTTTCTGGGTTTAGAGATATGAAAGACTTCAATCAAAATATTAAAATAACACTTTAATATATTAGCCTAACTTTGAAGTTTGAGAGTAAAATGGGAGGAATAGGATGACTGTAGAAATGAAGAAGAGTGGCAAACAAGAAACATAAGTAAATGTTAAACTATATATAACACAGAAAGAGATGTAGCTCAGTTCTGGCTATAGATGCTGATACAGATATGAATATGGATACATGTGTGGTTATAGAGATAGGTATAGACGTGGACATGGTATACATGCAGAGGTTGGTGTAAACGGACGTGGATGTGAATATAGAAAATGTTATGGGTGTGAATATGGGTACAGACATGGCTGTACGTGTAGATACAGATAAGAAATATGCAGATGGGGCTAAGTGTGAGTGCTGTGATATAGACGGACATGGCTCTACACGTGGATATAGGTTTGGACGTGTATATAGGTTTATATATGTATGCCATTGGAAAGGTGAAATAGAGATGTGTTTACAGAAGTGGGTTTAGATGCATATGTAGATGTTGACCTAGGCACAGATGCGGAAGCATATGTGAACACAGATAAAGATATGGATGTGGACATGGATGTGGACATGAATGTGGACATGGATGTGGACGTGGACATGGATGTGGTCATGGATACAGACATGGATGTGGACATGGATGTGGACATGGATACAGACATGGATGTGGAGATGCTTATAGATCTCAGTGTGGATATGACATGCTGTGGGTACAGACAGGGCTGTAGACATGGGTGGAAAGATGTATATTATAGATGCGGATACTGAAGTGGATATGGAAACAGAGTAGACATAGAAACAGATGTTGATATGGATGGGAGATGTATGTGGTCATCGATATAGACATTGATGTGGCGATAGAAGTGGTTTTAAATACAGATACATATATGGATATAGAAGGATGTGGAAATTGATATGGATATAGATATCAATACAATTTTAGACAGATAATAAATTTGCACAAAATGTAAATTTTCCTAGTCTTCACTGTTCTCATCTGTAGAATGAGAATAACATCCATTAAATAAATATTATGTGTGATAATAGTGGGTAAACTTAAAATACAAAGTAAGTATAAAAACTATCCTAGAGTTATCATAGAAATGAGAAGTTTAATTGTTTACTTCTTTTTATTTCATCAAAGTCCACATTTTACTTGATACCTCTATTTCTGACCATTATAGGTAATTTCTAAGCTTACATTAATGTGCATTCATCTGGTAAATAGTGAGCAAGACTAGGAATCCGCTTTTGGTTTTAGCTCCAGCATTAAAAGACCACTTTTATTCCAAAATCGTATCTAGAAATAAAAGCTGACGGCTGAGCACATATGTAAGGCAATCACTCATCTTGCTTGTGGACACGTTAGTACTTATTTCTTTTTCCCATGCTTCTTCCTCATTTATTATTCTGTACATGCCAGGTCCTTACCCTTCCCATGAGGCACTTCAATGGTCCATGTGCAGTTGAGGGAGTTGGGATAAAAATCAGGAAAGCCAGGAGAAAGGACTGTCCCGCTCCTCCCGTGGATGTAGCCTCCACACAGGGCTTCAGAGAATAAAAAGAGAGTACATTAGACTTTCACTGTGGTTACTGCAACAAAGGACTTTACAAAGGGCATGGAGTGTGTTCAAGGACTAAAACATTGACTGCCACATCCGCGAGAAACCAAACCAAACCTAAAGCAATGGTACCTGAGAGTGCGATGTGCCCATTCGAATGCAGGTGTCCCAACCAGTAGAGAACTGGGCAAACCAAACACAGAGGGCAGCCCCGTCGTGACCTGAGCCCGCAGCAAGCAGCCAGCAGAGCTAGAGCAATGCTGCAGGCTTGCGTTCCCGAGAGCAGCTCTTCACCAGTTGAAATTCCCCACAGCAAAGTATGCTATGTTCAGGACTAACCCAGAGATGCACCTTGTAAGCAATATTTTATTTATGTATTTATTGGATTTTTTGAGAGGCAGTGAGGCAGAAAGAGAGAAGCAGAGAGAAAGAAACAGAGAGAGCTCCCATCTGCTGATTCACTCCCCAAATGCCAGCAGCAGCTGGTACCAAACCAGGCCAATGCCTAGAGCTGGGAACTCAAGCTGGGTCTCCCATGTGGGTGGCAGAGCCCAAGGTAATTGATCCATCACCTGCTGCCTTCCAGGGTCTCCATCAGCAGGAAGCAAGAATCAGGAGTGGGGTGACACCCCAGCCCGGCTCTCTGATGAATCAGGAGTGGGGCTGATACCCCAGCCCGGCTCTCTGATGAATCAGGAGTGGGCTGACACCCCAGCCCGGCTCTCTGATCAATCAGGAGTGGGCTGACACCCCAGCCCGGCTCTCTGATGAATCAGGAGTGGGCTGACACCCCAGCCCAGCTCTCTGCTGAAACAGGAGTGGGCTGATACCCCAGCCCGGCTCTCTGATGAATCAGGAGTGGGCTGATACCCCAGCCCGGCTCTCTGCTGGGAGCTATGGGGCTGACACCCCAGCCCAGCTCTCTGATAAATCAGGAGTGGGCTGATACCCCAGCCCAGCTCTCTGATGAATCAGGAGTGGGCTGACACCCCAGCCCGGCTCTCTGCTGGGGGCTATGGGCATGCCAAACAGGTCTTAACTGCTAGGCCAAATGCCTGCATGAAAGACTAGATTTTGAGACGGGGAATAAAGACGTACACCATAGAATTGTTTCCAGAAGAAGTAAGAACGAGTCCAGTCCAGTTGTCTAAGTGTTCACACCGATGTCAGCAATCATAGCCCAGCTACCCACCAACTCTGTGACTTGGCTGTCACTTGTCTCAAACCTCCATGTGTCTTCCTGCAGATAGACACAGTGACAAAGACAGCTCCTACGTGGACACTTGTGGTGGTTGCCATTTTAGAGCACACAGCACAGCGTGTGACAAATGCTACATACTCAGCCACTAAGTCCTGAGGGTTGTACCAGGGACTCCATCTTTCAGATGTAATTTCACGATTTGAATACTTCTGATAAGGCCTGATTCTGCAAACATCATGGGAAAGATCCTGATGTTCTCTCACTGACATTTCTTTTTCATTTTGCATCTTAAGCCCTTTCCATCTTTGCAGGGAATGGAACTGAAATGAAGGATCAGAGGCAACGGCATGCACACAGCAGGAGACAGCAGGAGAAGTGACAGTCATCTGGGCTCTGGGAGCCAAGCCCTGGGTGTCACCTAAGTGGTCAACAGTTCTGCGTCTTGGCTTCTTCCTCAGACGTCACCACCTGCGGCTGTGAGGCCATTCATGTCACCTGCACAGACCCCAGGGCCAGGCTGCCCAGCCCAAGGCAGCACCCCCACTGTGACAGGGAGCCCTCTATGTTAGCTTGACTGGGCCTTGTGGTGCCCAGAGAGCTGGCGACGCTTGTGGTGCCCAGAGTGTCTGGGAGGGGGTTTCTGGGAGAGATGAGCCTGTGAGTGAGGATGGAGGAGGGAGGACCCTCACCAACAGTGGGCCCTGTTCATTCTCTAGAAAGTCTGAGTAAAACAAAGATGGAGAAGAAGGAGAACCTGTCTCTCTACTTACAGAAACAGTCTTCTATCCTTACCATTGGATCCCTGGGTCTCAGACCCTGGGACTCCCAGACTCATATCAGGGCTCCTCTGGGTCTCGGATCTTGGGTCCCCTGGGTCTTAGACCTTGGGACCCCCAGACTTACACCCCTGTCTGTCCTGGGTGCGCAGCTTGCAGACAGACCACGGGGCTTCTTGTTCTCCATCTTGATGAAGGGCAATTCCCATAACAATCTGCTCTCTAGATATGGGAGGATGCCCCCTACTGGGTTTGCTTTCTCTGGAGAGCTCCACACCTCCCCCTACCAGTCAGTGACTCTGAGAGAGGTTCTCTACTCTGCTTGCACCTCCTCACACCCACCAAGGGGTCACAGTCCCACCTAATTCCCTGGATGCTGCAAGAGTGGAATAAGTCAGTGCTGGGAAGAGTTTATGAAAGTCTCACTCATCAGTGTCACATGTTACCGCACAGTATATCAGACTCCCTCTTGTACATCCTCTCTTCTATTCTGTGTATATATTTATGGTGCCATATTTTAAAACAGATATGATTAACTCTCATTAAGCAATAGCTAGAATATTTTTTTCTTAATAAAAGGAACATTCTGAATTCATAAAGCTACTTCCAAAATGATATTTGCAAAAGTATTAGATAATTTATGACAGCTGTGAAAGGACTCACTGTGCCCACTAATCAAGTATTTTAGGGGAACAGATCACTTTTCATATGCAAACCACATCATAAAAGGAAAATACAAAGATTAGCAAAATAGAAACATCTAGAATGAATTCTAAAGTGTCCATTTCCCCATGAGGCCTTTGCATTTCCAAAGTGGCATTCAGTCCACATTTCATAATCAAAGAGATAACATTAAATATGCCTTCTGTAGTTAATGCATCCAACCAGTAATGGTGGAGCACCGACTGTCATCCAACACTGTTCTTAGCACCAGAAAAGGTGACAGCAAACACCAGGGCCTCTGCCCTCACACACATTCAAGTTGAAAAACTCGGATTGAGCAAAACGCAGACGATAGGCAGTGCTGAACAATAACAAACACTTGTGAAGAAAACTAGGCCAAAGAGAGGAAGAGGGAGGTCTGAGAGTCGTAAGAGGAACACTGGTCAGAGAGGCCGCATCTAGAAAGAGGTCTGTGCAGGAGGGCTGAAGAAGCAGAGGAGCTGCCTCCCTCAGCGGGGTGGCCCAACACTGGAGCACGCCTGTGGGGAGGAGTGGGAGAACAAAGGAGAGAGGGGAGAAGAGCAGGGTCCGCGGGGTCCGTCCACACCTTGGGGGCCGCTGTAAAGGACTGGGCATCTCTAGTCAGAAAGGCCATGGGGGCCCTGCCGGGAATATGAGTGATCCCCGAGGGTTGTTACCTGAGTGCCGGCTGCTTTGTGAGTTCCATGGGGGCAGCAGGGAGGGGCTGCGCAGGACCTCTGCAGTCAGTTGGATGCTATGGCCAGGACCTGGCAGTGCTGGGAATGGAGAAGCCGTGGGACCCTCCCTTGAGTAGGACACAGGCATCCTGGAAAAGGAGCCAGGAGGTCCTCAGCCTGAGTGCGGAGTATCTGAACTTGAGGGGGCACTTGGAGAGGAGCAGGTTTTAAGAGCAAACCAGGAGGTCAGCTTTGGGTTCCTGAGCTCTGTGCCTACCAGACGTCCATGTAAAAGGTTCAGCTGGCGTCTGGGTGTTCAGTGAAGACTTTGGAAAGAGATCAATCAAGGGACACAAGGAGAGCGTGCCAAGATGAGGATGCAGATACAGAAACAAAGGCTAAACCCCAGAATCTTCCAAAGCCAACAGTTCAGAGAGATGGGAAACCACCATAAAGGAGGCTAAAGGAGTACCCCGTGTAGCAGGAAGTCAGCTCATGGAGTAGCAGGCTCTGGTCAGTGTCTGTGATTGGATGGCTATAAATGAGAACATTACCTTTCAAATTTTACAAAGGATTTAATCATATGATTTTTTTAAAAGGCTGGGTAAAATTGAGATACCGTATACCCAAAGTTATTTTCAATAGTCTTCAATCCCCAAATTTGCAAATGCTTCACAAACTGATCAAAATTAATTCATGTCCAGCTAAATTTACAATTATAAAATTCCTCAATCTTAATTTCATTGTCTACTTTAATGTCATCAAGAAAAACAGCGGCATCAGGTACTGGGGAAAGCCAGGGATCAAACATGTCAGACCACTCTGAGGTTAGTTCATCCATGCACATAGCACCGGAAACGTCTAACAGATCCCTCACACAACAACTCAGCAGCATGTCAGACAGAAAGTTCCAGATAACCAGGTCTGATGCTCATTCTCATTCAAGTGGTACAAACACAATATTGTCTAATTCTTAACATATGGAGACTTTTAAATTAAGTAGCTCTGTCCACAGAGCCTGCAATTTTTATCTCAGGCAAAAGACATTCATTGTACAGAACACTGAAATAATATTCTCATCCAAAATTGAAGAGAGGAGAGGGAACTAAAAACACCTGATTTAATTTTAGTGTCCATACAGGTCTATACTATATACATATATGGATAGGCCTACATTCTTTAAGTAGAGCTAAAATGTACTGCACACAATCTGAATTTCTTTAATCTAGTTCTTCATGGACTACAGAGCCCTACCTGCACAGCTGTAAAAATACAGTAAATTTGTACTTTTGCTCCCCTTAGGCTATTATCTCTTGAATTTTACATTCCAATTTACATTGCCTTCTCAGCATCAAGGGCCCACAAATGTTAGAGCAGAAATTTCTGGCATGGAGGACGGGGCTATGCAGAAACTCGGGAAGGAAAAGCGGTGTCACATGTTGAGCTCTTTCCCCAGGTGAGCTGAAGTAGGCTGTTCAACCACTGTTCAAGGCTGGCCTTTGGCCTTCTGTTATCCATTCTTCTAAGCCACCATTCATTGAAGATCATTTCCAAAGGGACTTACTACTGTTCTCCAGACACTGCTGTATGCTCTAGGTCATACAACAAGAAGACAGAAATGTTCCTCCTACTCCAAAGCCTATACACTAGTGAAAAAGAAAGATAATTTGTAAGGAAACCCATAACGAGGCATGGGTCATTCTAAGACTAAATTTTATTCTCCAAACTCAAAATGAAGTCAAGGTGGATTAGAGAACTATGTGACCATGACACAACTCAAAGACGCACGCACATCCACACGGATGTCTGTTTCCAAGACAATGGATTAACAAGCAAGTTATGAAAGGCTGCAGGGGATGCAGAAGCTCAGAATTCACCTACTTTTACCTGATTGCCCTGTGATGTGCTGCTGGCTGGGGTTTCTGTGGCTAGTCCATTACGGGGTTTCTGGGTTCCTACTGTCCTTCTTGGTGAAGACCACAGATTCCTGTGAATTCTGGAGTTACTCTCGTCCCATCATTCTCACACACACTCTCCCATCACCTTCCCACACCCTACACCAAGGTCCTTGAAAAAACTGAAGTCCACATGATCAGTTAGTGTTGCCCAGAATCAACAAATAGGATTAGGCAAGTTTACGGCAAGAGCTACAGCATGTAGACGGCATCATGGCCCACTGTCCCTCCCACACCCGGCATGGGGGTGGCAGAGGAAGGAACCAACGGCAACAGACTGCAGTTCGTCCTAGAAACTAACATTTGCCATCACACTGTCAACTTTAAAGAGCACTGCTCCCAAATTTACATCCCAAACACGGACCTCTGTCTTGAACCGGAAGTGACTCTCCATCGGCTTGTGAGGGATCTCAGGATGCACCTGTAAGTCATTTCCCCGCGGTGCCTGCAGTTCCTTCCAGCGCCTCTCCATCCACCCCCTGTCGTCTTCCTTCCACTGCTGTTTCCAGTCCTGTTCGCCCACTGATCTCCTCGCTCCTGACTACTGCCTCTTCCCTACACAGATCGACACGAGGATGCAGATCCTGGGCACTTTCAGTATGTTTGGCTCTCATCTGTCTTTTCCTTTTTGTCTTAAAACACAAATACAGTCCAGTTACAGCAAACATTAAAGGTCACTTTCAATTTCAACAGAACTCATGGATGTCCCGTATCCTACGGAAGTCACTGACCTTCTTTACTCTTCCACTCCATATTTGCATTGCAGTCATTGTCTCAGAAGAAACACCAAACAGAAATCTCACAGCTAAAGAGGGGTGCAGGTTAGAACCACACAGCTGGACAGAGATTCCCTGCCCTGGTCTCCTCCTGCCCTCAGGACAAGTTCCACGGGACCGATCCCGACTCCAGCAGTAAAGGCCTGGGAACCACCTCTCACTGTCATCCACCCTGTGACTTAATTTATATCCCCTAAACCCTCCAGGACATTTTCCCCACACTGTTTCTCTGATGCATCTCAAACGTGGCCTCTTGAGCCTTCTGGGATCTCTAATGGAAACTACTTTTTTTTCCCATTTCTTTATTCACAACCCTTTCTCTTATGTCTAACAATGTACTTACTTCATTGTGTGGTTTCAAACATGTCCCTCCTTTCCCCACACTGATGGACTGTGCACTTCTCAACTGTGTGGCTACAAATATGATATTTTCCAGTGAATGCTTGTGAGCAAATTCTACAAAAACAGTTAACAAAAAAATCTCCAAAGTTTTCCTTGCATTTGTCCTCCACCAAATAAGTGGAGGACAATTTACTTCCAAAATGTACCTCATTTCTTCAAAATGTGAGGGCGCTAAAGTATAAATGTTAAAAAGTAAAAGCACCAAAATGATACAATGCAGGTGAGAAAATTACTGATAGTTTTTATCATTTATCGTGATGACATAATCCATTAATTCTCATTTCTTTCTTCGTTGCTAAGAGCTGAGTTATTAAAGGTTTAAATGTCCTATTGATTTTTTTTGTTGCTGCAATAAAAACCTGCAGGGTTTACAAGATTGCTGACGTTTTGAAAGGGCAACCAGAACAGTTCTTGTTTTCACATTAAACCATTCATCCATGACTAATAAAACTAAGAGATCGAACTCTAAAATACCCCAAAGTTTGCATACTTATTTATAGTCTTTGACCATAATAATCATTATCTCTGCAACATCTTCCAATGTAGCAAGTCCAACAGTTATGCTATCAATCACCTTGGCAGATTCAAATTTACATAAATGTAAATTATAGTAGACAATAAAGGACGAAGTGCCTAACTGTAAGCTACCTTTGTCTTCTATGGGAAATGGCAAACATGTAACCGCTCTCCCTACTCCATCGAGAGCCTACAGGAGTTTTCAGGCCATTCCCACTCCATTGCTCCTAAATCATTTCCTATTGATCATTCCAACCATTTTCCATTGACTCTACTTAACTAAACCTACAGGGAAGAGTAGAATGCTCCGTGTCAATCAACTCCTGGTGATTTTGCTCATTTCTTCTGCCTAGGATCTCTGCACTTTCGAGACTTTGGGGAATTCCTTTCACTCAGCGCCAAGCTCAAGGCTTGTGTTTTTTGGTGAGTTAGTTATTCCTCACCTGCTACTCTGAGGAGTTTAAAATCAAACTGAAGCTATCATGTCATGTGTACACACCCACACACGTGAGGCTCAGATGCAAGCTGGGCTTGGAGGATGAGAGTGACTCCAATGATGTAACACATGATGGGGAATAAACTGGGGAAGGAGTGGGGAAGGCATGGGGAAAGACTTTGAATAGGTTAGTTCTGCTTTCTAAGTTGCCTGCTTGTCAGAAGTAGTAAATCAATCTTGCTTATATGCTGAAATATTTTATCAAAAGTGAGTTACCAAGTATGAACCAAGAGTGTGTGGAGAGTATTTTAGTGTATAGGTACCTCCATATGTTGCCTTTGGAGAAGAATCCAGATTAAACAAAACTATAGATCTCCAATTGTCAGCAAAGACTCTCTAGTGAATGCTAGCTGTTGTCACCTAACCAGGAGCCAGGACAACTCGAGGGCACCGAGGATGAGCAAGTTCACCACAGCTCGCCACTGCAGGATCAGCACTTCAACTCTCAAATCTTTCTTCTCATCAACAAGAATCCTGCAATGTGGCCTACGTGGGGAATCCCACATTAGCACTTCTTCAAGTGACCTAACCAAAATGCAAGTAAACAACATACACTACATTATTAATTCCATTCTCATTTACAGCCCAAAATAAAAAAGACAAAAATCCACAAAAATATCCAATAAATCCGTATCTTTGCATGTCAAATAAATGCATTCAGATAATTAATCTTATTGGAATTTTTGTATAACTTAAGAAAATACCACACTATTCTGTGACTTCCTATTTTCCACTAAAAAAGGCACATTGTTTTACCTACTAAGTGCATAATGAATGTGTAGCTTCCTAAACAAACATACAGAAAAATATTATTGACCTCCTAACATTTCTTTTTAAAAAATTTATTTATTTATTTTGAAAGTCAGAGTTACAGAGAGAGAGAAAGAGAGAGATTGATTGGTTGATTGATTCTGTCCATCCTCTGATTCACTCCCCAGACAGCTACAACAGTGGTGCTGGGCCAGGCCAGAGCCAGAAGCCAGAAGCTTCAGTTAGGTCTCCCACAGGGGTGGTAGAGGACCAAATATGTCCGTCCATCTTCTGCTGCTTTTCCCAGGCCATCAGCAGGGAGCTGGAGAGGGAGTGGAGCAGCCAGGACACAAACCGGAGCCAGTAAGGGATGTTAGCGTCAAGGCGGCAGCTTGACTCACACCACAGTGCAGCCCCAGAAAGCTTTCTCTTCAGCTATGAGCAGCTCCAACCTTTCTAGGAGCACCCGCAAACACGAGGTGCTTTGCCCACGTAGTTCACATCCTACCCCAACAAGAAATTCCCAAAGCTGTTTACACAAAGTGGCAGGGGCATTTGCATGAGAATTACCAGTGTGACTGCTGAGCAGGCTTACCTACAACTTTGCACCCCTCAGCAGGGATGCAGTCTTTTAGCTGAATTTTCCTGAGTCCTGGTCAGAGCTGAGATGGAGACCTTTAGGAGCATCTTCTCTGAATTGCATGCTGATAGGGGCACTTCGAATAGTTCCATTTTAATTCCATTCTCCCCTGATCTTTTGAAGCATCCTTGCATTTGTTTTCCTGACAGATTTCTGGGAGATTGTTTGTGATTTTTTTCCTCTCCTCCATTAGTAGGATATGGTTATTTAGAATGTGTGTTGTGTAGAGACTGTGGCCAGGGAACACCTACGTCCTACAATTGCTTTCCCCTAGTCTGAGCCTTTTTAAAAAACCTTTCTACATTTCAGTTCAACATTTTTAAATCTGTATGTGGTGAAGTTGGTCAGTGTCTTTTACTTAGTTTTTACTTATGTTTCTAGATTCAAGCTACAACTTACTAAGAAGAAAATAAAGGACGGAAAGGTCTGACCCACACGGGTTCCCGGCTCTCTAGCTGCTGGTGGAGGTGATCTCTTATCTCAGACTTTACTCAAGGCTGATATAAAACATGATGGCCGCCATGCATCTCCCCAGAAGATGCAGGCAGAACTCCTGTTCTCAGGTGGCCACCCTTTTTCAACTGCTTTGGAAGGCTCTGGTGATTCTCCCTCTGAGGGAAAGCATGGGGCTGGGTCCCGTGGCCCACGCTGCAGAATCACAACAAGGACAAAGTACAGCAAGCCAGACCTGCCCTTTCTCCCAGTGCCACAGAACAGAAAGGGGACTAGGAACACGGCAGTGCTGTCTCTACACCTGTCTGCTGCAGTATCCACAGTCATCGGCAACCAGCGGACTACAAAATGCTGTCAACATACTGTGAAACCCATGTGGACGCTGATGGGTTTTCCCAGGCAAATGGAGTTGATACACTAGAATCCCAACCTACAGCAGAGAAAGAAGACTGCCTCAGCTGACTTCCTGCATGACAGAGGGCTCTTTCAGACCTCTGCCAAGGAAGCAAAGGCGAGCCCAGGCATCTCTGGGTGCCCTGCCTCCGCCTTGCTCACTCAGGGCCCACAGGACAAGCCACATCCTCAATGTCCTGCAGATGCTTCATGTGTCCCCTGGTGCTTGTCCAGAGCCCAACCCCCCAGGCTGCTGGCTCTGCTCCACGCCACTGCACACAGACGCTGAGTCAGCCTCAGCCCCCTCAGCGCCCACCTTCACTTCCAGGGAATCTCCCAAGGTTCCGATTACTGTTAGGTCAGGAATGTGGTGACAAGGGTCAGTGGCTCTTAGAGTTCTGAAGTTACACATAATTGTCCCAGGAACCTTGTTACTGGGAATGTAACATTTGAAGGAAATCAAGATGTTTAATGAATGCTTATGGTATGCATCAAAAGAAGTGCTTATGATCTATAAAAAGAGCTGAAATGGAAATTTCACACACACACACACACACACACACACACACACACAAATTTGTTGGTTTTCTAGAGAAGCAGCATTATAATGGGGTTACATTCCTCAGTAAAAGGCAAAATGTGCAAGTTTTTTCCAAACAGCCATAAGTAACATTTTTACTGTAAGTACGCACTACAGTACATGGCATGTCGTGGAGCAGTACATTAACGCCTGGTAGTCAAGAGTGCAATTTGTGTTTGAGTTTCCCAAGAGCATGTCTGTGAGGGGCATCACCCAGAGCCAAGGAGGTCCTCTGAGAGCCGTGCTCGGGGGCAAATGCTCTGCTGAGGGCAGAGGCAGGGGCTCCCCAGCTGTGTAGCCCCACAGCAAGTGTCTGATGCTTGGGCCTGGCCAGAGGGAAGGCAGCCCAGACCACCCAGGATTGATCAGCCTGTGCCAAATGGTATCTTCAATAGATGCCATAGCCAAGGAACATGTGCATAAGACTGCTCTGTCAGTTGGGTGGTTTGGGAATTAAGTTGAGTGATAGCCTGTAACTTCCAATGACTCGCTGATTCATTCTTAGGTAATTCTACCGAGTAGAGCCCATGAGGTAGGCAAGCTCCAAATGTTGAACAGTAATGATATTTCACAAGGAAATGACTTGTCATACCACAGCACATCAAAAATGTACCTGCCGTGCCAGTTACTCTCACAACAACCCTGACTCTGGGCCTTGGCAGTGACCTGACCTACCATCCCAGCTGCCCAGTTACTCTCACACTGACCCCGACTCTGGGCCTCGGCAGTAACCTGACCTACCATCCCAGCTGCCCAATTACTCTCACACCAACCCTGTCTCTGGGCCTCTGCAGTGACCTGACCTACCATCCCAGCTGCCCAGTTACTCTCACACTGACCCTGACTCTGGGCCTCTGCACTGGCCTGACCTACCATCCCAGCTGCCCAGTTACTCTCACACCAACCCTGTCTCTGGGCCTCTGCACTGGCCTGACCTACCATCCCAGCTGCCCAATTACTCTTACAACAACCCTGACTCTGGGCCTCTGCAGTGACCTGACCTACCATCCCAGCTGCCCAGTTACTCTCACACTGACCCAGACTCTGGGCCTCGGCAGTGACCTGACCTACCATCCCAGCTGCCCAGTTACTCTCACACTGACCCTGACTCTGGGCCTCTACACTGGTCTGACCTACCATCCCAGCTGCCCAGTTACTCTCACACCAACCCTGACTCTGGGCCTCGGCAGTGACCTGACCTACCATCACAGCTGCCCAGTTACTCTCACACCAACCCTGTCTCTGGGCCTCTGCACTGGCCTGACCTACTCTCATGCCAACCCTGTCTCTGGGCCTGGGCAGTGACCTGACCTACCATCCCAGCTGCCCAGTTACTCTCACGCAGACCCCAACTCTGGGCCTCTACACTGGTCTGACCTACCATCCCAGCTGCCCAGTTACTCTCACGCAGACCCCAACTCTGGGCCTCTACACTGGTCTGACCTACCATCCCAGCTGCCCAGTTACTCTCACACTGACCCCGACTCTGGGCCTCGGCAGTGACCTGACCTACCATCACAGCTGGGTAGCGCGTGGTTCCACTGGTGGCTGCGGTCACAGACCAGGGGCTCGTCGTCACTCAGCGTGTACCCTGGGTCGCAGCTGAACGTCACTGTGGACCTGATGCCGAAGTTGCTGCCGTGCCGGTGACCGTTCACGGGGATGCCTGGGTCCAGGCAAGAGTCCGACTCGAGAGTCACACCTATGTGCACAAAAAACACAGCATATGAAGGCCTTGCCGGTTACCCGAAAAGAAACAAAAGCATAAAACTTTGCCAGGAAGATCACACCTGGACATTATGCACGTGAACCCAGCCACCCACTACGCCATGTTCCAAACACAGAGCTTCACTGGTGCCCTCTCTTACAGAGCGTATCTCAGCAGAACAACCCTGAGTACACGCTGATGTCTCTGGATGTTACCATCCTTCACGGGAGGAAAATGAACGGACAGGAATAAACGAAGCGTGCGTGTTTCCTGTTCTCTCTCTCTCTCCACTTTGTCTCAGCTAGATTTTGGCAGCCACACCTTCACTTTCTTCTCTATGCGTGCACACTCCCAGGTGCGTGGGGCGTGATCTCCTGAGGCTACAGTCCATAAATCCATGCAGGTTTACAATCTGCACTCCAGTCAGCTACTTTTGAGATGACTAAAATTACCCTATGCTAAAAGATATAAAAATATAAAATGCTATGCAAAGTTTAGGAATTTTGCCATTGTGAAGGTTTCTTTTCCTGCCTCTCAACATTTCCCTAGTTTAGTACATGAAGGAATTTCAGAAAGTTCTCAGGAGTTAGCCTTCAGACTGGGGGTGGTCAGCACACCCACTTCCCACATCTGAGCTCTGGGTTCAATTCCCAGCTGCAGCGCCAGACTCCATCTTCCTGCCAATGCAGACTGCAGGGGCAATGGTGATGCTCCCATGCCGGCTCCTGCTCCCCACGTGGAGACCTGCGGTGCTGGTTCGGGACCTGCCCGGTCTGGCTGTCGCAGGCATTTCAGGGATGAACAGGGGAGTGGAGTGACCTCTCTCGTGCTGTCACCCTCTCTCTTTCAAATAAATGCAGGCAAAATTTAAAAATAAATAGAAGTTTGTGGAAAAGAGAGAATCATTTTTATCTTGGTGCAAAAACAATTGAAGTGGATAGTCTTTAATACCAGTATACATGAATTAAAATGTTTGGACCAAAATACTTACCTTTTAATTTCATTTTACAAAAAATTTCTTAAATATCTTTGTGTATTTTTTGCTGTACATTGTGAATTAATACTATAACTAGTACTCCAACAGTATTTTCACTTTGTGTCTCTATGTGAGGGCAAACTGTTGAAATCTTTACGTAATATGTACTAAACTGATCTTCTGTGTATAAAGAGAACTGAAAATGAATCTTGATGTGAAGCAAGGGGAGAGGGAGCGGGAAAGGGGAGGGTAGCGGGTGGGAGGGAAGTTGTGGGGGGGGAGCCATTGTAATCTATAAGCTGTACTTTGGAAATTTATATTCTTTAAATAAAAGCTTTATATAAAAAAGTCTTTGTGTATTTTTGAAAATGAGAACAAAGAGGAATAAAAAATAACATAATAGCACTATTTGCCCATGGAAGGAGAGATATGATCCTTGCTGATTTATGTACCACTCTCCCAGTAAAGTTTAAAACGTTAGATTTAAGATCTGGAAAAGGAATAAAAAATATTTAAATACTTCCAGTTTTCAGACAATTAAGTCTCACAGAGAGATCTGTGGGATATCATTGCTCACCATCATGTGTCTCACCAGAGCTTGTGGGAAGCAGTTCATGAACTTGAGTCAGTCAACAGTGTCTATGTAACCAGAGCCCAGAGCACAAGGAGCCTCAGCCCAAAGCTGGCACCTGCCTGGGCCCCAGCGGGCCTGTGTGCTGTGCTGCGGGTGGAGAACAGGAGAACGAACGGCAAACCCTGAGCCTGTCCCCTCCAGCTGCACCCCACAGGCCTCTCTCTGCCTGGTTCTAACGTGTGGAGCCCTTCCTTGATCTCGTGGATTTCCATGTGTTCTCTGAGTCTTTCTAGAGAATTCTCCACTCCCAGAGTGGCCTTGGGAACTCCCTTTTGTGCTCCAAACTGGCAGAATGTGCAGACCCTGCACTACTCAGAACTCTGCCTTTATGTTGGCAAACGCTGGGTAAAATACAGTAATGCTGATTCTAGCAAAGTTTTCCAAAGGGAGACTGGATGATGAAGAAAGAATATAGAAAATGAAAAGAATATACAGCATTGTTTTCCCAGGAGTGTCTTCTTGGGCAACCATTCCAAGTTCCTAAAAGCAAACACAGGCCTACTTCCCTGAACAACAGCTCGCGGCTGCCCTGGTTTGCAGACAGCATCCGCGCTCTTACTGCTGGTGCCCCTGGCCAAGGCTTTCTCGTGCCAGAGGCAGCATGAGCATCTTCCTGTCCATCTCGCTCGCTCGCTCTCTCACTCTCTCTCACACACACACTCTCCAGGGTATGTTCATGACTATTTCATGACCCCCCTAGAGTGCACCTGTGCCTTGCACACACTATGGGTGCACAATGCTTCTCTCTCTCTCTCTCTCTCTCTCTCTCTCTCTCTCTCTCTCACACACACACACACACACATTCTCTCTCTCTCTCTCTCTCTCTCTCTCTCTCTCTCTCTCTCTCTCACATACACACACACACACTCTCCAGGGTATGTTCATGACTATTTCATGACACCCCCCCCCCCAGATGCACCTGTGCCTTGCACACACTATGGCTGCACAATGCTTCTCTCTCTCTCTCTCTCTCTCTCACATTCTCCAGGGTGGTGTTCATGACTACTTCATGACATCCCCCCGCCAAATGCACCTGTGCCTTGCACACACTATGGGTGCACAATGTTTCTCTCTCTCTCTCTCTCTCTCTCTCTCACACACACATACACACACACACACACACACACACATTCTCTCTCTCTCTCTCTCCAGGGTGGTGTTCATGACTATTTCATGACCCCCCCCCCAGAGTGCAGCTGTGCCTGTATATACTATGGGTCTCTCTCTTGCTCTCTCTATCTCTCTCTCTCTCTCTCTCTCTCTCTCTCTCTCTCACACACACACACACACACACATTCTCCAGAGTGGTGTTCATGACTATTTCATGACACCCCTCCCCCAGATGCACCTGTGCCTTGCACACATTATGGATGCACAATGCTGACTGACTGGTGTTGCAACATCAAGAGTGAGAGGAGAATGTTCTCGAAGGTGAAGCTCTGCTGAATAGATAAAGTGGTCTCTGAGTTCCTGGAAATAATCGTGAACTAAAAGATCCTCTTTTCTTGAGATGGTTTTCCACAATCACTAAGCAATATTGTCACTGCTCACCCATGCATAGCGATGACAGGAATTACTTGGCATAGTGTGGGAATAATGCAGGAATGCACAGCATCTGTGGTCCCATGTTTAATCAAAACCTTCCCTACTCACAATTTGCAGCACAAACAATAACATATATTAGAGGAAACCAAAGTATAGAAGTATAGAACTTTAAAGTTAGAATTGTTGGCAGGTACTGTGGCGCGCACGAAGCCGTAACTGATGGTCAGTGTGGATGTTCTCTCATAACTTGCTCATTTACTTGTCTTCAAAAGCAGTGGGGCCCACACTGACTTGTGAGATTCCAGGCACTGCGCTCTGTCACACTTCCCCTCTTGTGAGTGTGCCAGACAGGGAGCGCCTGCCAGGGTCCTAACAATCGACCTGGCTGCAACTCATCTGAAGCAGGCCAGGCTCAAGATCCTGAAATCAGCAGACATTCAAGGGAGGTGCCATCCTTGCAGGGTAAGCAAAGGAAGTCAGCAGCCGAGGACAGGTGCCCCTCGGCATCCACCACTGTGTCTGCCATGACTCACAGCGCTTCTCTTGCCTCCTGGCCCCAGCCCCGGCAGTACAAAGTACAGGGCACGTCAACAGACTCCACGGACACTAGGGAAGCATTCAGATTCTGTTCCTCTGCTTCTTGCTCACACCAGAGCCCCTAGGAACTTTCTGACACAGGTGGGCTTCCTTTCACTTGCCCTTTGGAGAAGAAGGGACCGGATACATTCGCTACCTGGTGAAGAACAGGGGGTGGCTCCTCTGAACGGCATCCGCGTGCTGCATGTCTCGAGGCACATCTGATGGGCGCAGGGCCTGTCCCGGCTACTGACCTTCACAAAGGTCTCACCCGAGGGAGGATGGCTGCTCCCTGATCATCTTTTCTATGCCACACCACAATCGCCACTTTTCACTACATCAATGGTGTGAAACACACTCACTCACAGAAAAGAAACTAGTCAGTCATATTACATTTTCACTGTGATTCCAAGGGAAGTCCTTGCCTGCCTCTCACTTCTCCCTTACATATTTGTGTGTTCACACCATAGAGTGTGTATGTGTGCATGCATGTGTGTGATACCCAACATATGTGTGCATGGGTGACATCCAGTGTATGTACCTGTACACAAGAACCGGGCTGCAAAAAAGATCACTAAATCCCAGAAAAATTATCTGCATTCACACACACAATATGCTCCTTTACTTTTCAAAAACTTTAGATAACATGAAGTATGAGCCACACCATAGGATGTTTTGTATGCAGTGAATATCTATTCTTCTTTCAAATACTATTTAAACAGATAGTTTTGAGAACATTTCCAAGGAATGCTCTAAAATTGAGTGGAAGACCTCCATGCATTTGAAAATTAATTTGCAATTCTCAATAAGATTAAAGCTGTTGTGAAGTAGTGTGCAAAAGATCGGCAAACAAATAAAGGAAAGGATTGTTCCAGAAGGACAACTCAGTTCGGTTTATAGAAAGAAACCGTGCCACATCCCTCACAAAGAACAAATACAAGAATAGGCAGTGACTGGCCACGTCGTCGGAGTGGTGACTCCCAAGGCAGCCAGCCCACGGAGCAGAGCTTTGCTTCTAAATGTGCCTTTAGGAGAACCTTGAGCAACTGGCTTCAGCCTGGTGCCCTGAGCTCAGACAGCAGACCTGAAGCGAACCACTCAGCGGCTCACGACCCTCACGGCACCTCTGCAAACACAGGCAGCCTTGCCCCAGGGGCTGTAATGCCAGCCAGGCTTTCTGGCTGGAGACAGACAGGAGGAGGGGCCATGATAGTTCTGCAAAGAAAGGAAGCTTTACAAAGTCAGCCATGTGTGATCAAAGACAAGAGAGAGATGAGCAACTCCATTATTTTCAAGTGGCACAGAGAATTTGACACACGTCATTCATGTGTCAGACAATGGATTCTTTGAGAATGTCTTGATGAGCAGATGCCAGCATTTTCCAGTGTCTGTGAGCCAGCTTCAGAACACATTTCCACAAGGCTGCTGGGCACATTCAGATTCATAAGGGGGTTGAGTACAATCGTTGTTCCCACATCACCTCCTCTGCCTGCCTTCCTGGTGCCTTTCTTCTTCTCTTCCTGCTGATACCCACTGCCCCACCCTCTCACCCACTCTAGGTTCTGGCTGCTGGGACCCATGTATCAGGCCTGGGCTCACTGCACTCCCCGCTCACATCCACTCTCCGTCTCATTCAGAACCGCCTTGAGCGCTTGAGGAAAAATCCAGAATTCTGGCCAGTGATGTACCAGCTTCCTGAATCACAACATGCAGAGTCTGGACTCAGAAGACCCATGTGGGAGAACCAGGGCACTGTGACCCTGGAAACAACTGCTCTGCAGTAGCCTTCCACACCAGGTGGCCATGTGACAGCTTCAGAGCTCTCTACCCCCACAGAGATGGCAGCGTGGGACCGCGAGCAGGCACACGGGCTGGTATCTGCTTGGTTTGAAGGCCCCACAGGTACCTGTGCAGGCAACACCAGCCGATGCTGCTGCTGTACAAATCCCAGGCCTTTCTTACAGAAACGTCATACCCGCATTCGTCTGGTGTGAACTTAGACCCCAGGCTCTCAGCAAACAGGGCTCTGCGAACTTGCTGAAGGGGATTCCTCCTACTTAACTGTACTTTACTGTCTTTGTTTCTTGTATTGTCTTTTTCTTTGTTTCTTTCATTCATTTATTCATGTATTCACTTAAGCTGAGAAACACACAGAGAGAATTCCATCCCCTGGCTCACTCCTAGAATGTCCTCAACAGCCAGGGCTGGGACAGGCTGAAGCCAGGAGCCCACAACTCAGTTAGAGTCTCCCACAGGAACTGCATTGCTTACGCCATCACCACGTGCTCCCTCCCAGGGTGCTCATCTTCTGGGGTCCAGCCCGGACCTTTCAATGTGTGTGTCTTAACTGGTGTGTAGACACTGCTGCTCTCTTCCATGGACAGAGCTACCTCCATGCTTTTCCAATAAGCAGGAAGGAAAAGAAAGACCAAAGCGCTAGGGTGACTAAAAATATATGACACAGGGCTATCACTGTATCAAAACAAACAAACATCTTGGTGGTAGTTTTCCCCTTCCACTGATGCAAAGAAAGAACAATAGCCGAGCACGCTGCCACTGGGTCACTCCAGCTGAGGGACACAGCCTTGGCGAGATGCACAGGGCGCATCAGGGGACCCTCACTACAGCACTTTGTGCGTCACGCGCATTACAAAGGATGGTGTGCCTACTGCATTATCCTCTGCTGTGTACTCACGCGAGCATCATCCTCTGATGTTAGTGAGGATGGAACGCTGCACGGGAGCCATGAACTGACTTCCTACCATTTGGTGTTCCAGGAAGGATGCATGAGGACAGCTGCTTCCCTAAAGGAGCTAAGTGATTAAATCACATCCTCCTGCCCGCATGTGGCCTCAGAGGCACATGAGGCAGTCACAGTGACCTACAGCTACTCAGTGGACAGGAGAGGAAAAGTGCCCTGGCCGCTGGCAATGCTGTCCTCTTGCTTCACCCACTCATTATGTCCCACGTACTCATCCAAGGATGGACAGCATCGCCAGGCGGGGGAGGGCTGAGAGAGGACAGGGCCGAGTTCCTCTGCATTTGGGGGTTTCACGTACTTAAATGGCTGCAGAGCACGTACGCTGCTGCACCAAAGAAAAGTCACATAAGGGATGTGAAAAAGCGGTAAGAATGGACACGCTTGGGATCTTCCATTTTACACTGAGGTGAGTGCCATGTATATGTGGAAGCATGAGAAAGGACACGCTTGGGATCTTCCATTTTACACTGAGGTAAGTGCCATGTATATGTGGAAGCATGAGAAAGGACACGCTTGGGATCTTCCATTTTACACTGAGGTGAGTGCCATGTATATGTGGAAGCATGAGAAAGGACACTCTTGGGATCTTCCATTTTACACTGAGGTGAGTGCCATGTATATGTGGAAGCATGAGAAAGGACACGCTTGGGATCTTCCATTTTACACTGAGGTGAGTGCCATGTATATGTGGAAGCATGAGAAAGGACACGCTTGGGATCTTCCATTTTACACTGAGGTGAGTGCCATGTATATGTGGAAGCATGAGAAAGGACACGCTTGGGATCTTCCATTTTACACTGAGGTGAGTGCCATGTATATGTGGAAGCATGAGAGAGGACACGCTTGGGATCTTCCATTTTACACTGAGGTGAGTGCCATGTATATGGGAAAGCATGAGAGAGGACACGCTTGGGATCTTCCATTTTACACTGAGGTGAGTGCCATGTATATGTGAAAGCATGACTAATGGTTCTGAACCAACTTTGTATTGCTCTGGAAGTCATTAAAAGCCAACTTCTTGCTATTAGAATGTGAGTATAATATTATTCTTTTATTCCACATCCATACATGACCTCACGTGTGCATACACATACATATGTCTGCATACACTAATGTGAGCATGTGCAGCAGAGCAGTTACTAAATGGTTGTGCCAGATGAGGGGGAGACAGAGGTTGACCTGTGGAGCAGAAGGGGATGTGTGGGGAAAAAGTCAAGAACAGGGAAACGAGACTGAAACTTCAGCATGTACAATCCCATGTGCACATCTGTACATCCGCGATGCTTTAAAGGGAAGGTGAGTGCATGATACTTACCCTGGAATACAGGTCCTGCAAGACAGGCCTTGGGCCGGGCCTGTGCAGGGGGCTGGCCTAGCTTTGGTGGTCTACACTGATGTGTGTCCAGGGAGACTCCCTGCACACATTTTCCTGTCTGGCAAACATCACCGGTAGATGCCGTGAGCTGATCTCAGAGGTTCAGAAGCCCAGTCTTGGGTTCGGGAATCAGAAACGGAGAGGGTCACTTACCCCAGTCCATCTTAGCAATCACCACGGCTGCTAGAAACCACCATGTGGCATGACTAGGCTGGGCTTTCATCCTCTCTCCTCCCTCCCCATGGGCTGTGTACCCCGAGGACCTTAGGCCACCCACATCTTCCCGCCACCTCCCTGTGTACCGCCTGGGGCACGCCCTGAGACGCCCGCAGCCTGTTTGTGGTGTCTAGAGGTGGGCAGTGGAGGAGCCCACACCACCCCTGCCACGGGGCAGCCAGGCTGGGTGGCTGCTGAGTCGCCTGGAGCGACCTCGGACACGCCCGCAGCGCAGTCACTCACTCTCGTAGTGGATGAGGAAGCCCACGCTGGAGCGGCTGTTGTCGGTGGTGAAGAGCAGGTACATGAAGTTGCCGGTGCTGATGAGGAACTGCGGCGCCTGCGTGCCGTGGTACTCGCCGATTAGCGGCGACGACCCCGCCGGCCCATCGCGTACCTCCAGGGTGTCGTAGTTGACCTCCGTCTGGAACCTGCCGGGCAGAGCCGCCATGGCGTTAGCACCGGTGTGAGCGCTGGTGTTGGCGTTGGTGGTAGCAGTATTTGGCGTCAGCGTTAGCACCACACCTCGCTAAGCGCCCCTCACCTCCACCAACGCCCCGTCTTTTCTCTGCAAGATGCCCACACCCCGAGTCCCTCCCTCTTCTGCAGCACAGCTAAGCTAAAAGACACACTGTGAGCTGGATTAGATTGCTTACAGAGAGTGATCAATAGGATGCAGACAGAAAGATCACTAGATCATAGAAATCTGTTAGGTAGACAGACACATAATAGTCAGATGCTGCACATATGGACAGACAGAAAAAAAACAGATAAACGATGGGTAGACAGAAGACAGACGATAGATGATAGACACGTGGACATGCAGAAAACAGACCAAGGCATCACAGGTGATCGGTAGACAGACAATAGGACAGATACATGCACAGATAGTAGATCAACAGATCAATAGATCATAGATCATAGATGATACATACATGGATACACAGAAGATACAAAAACAGGATGGACACGAGGACAGACGGAAGACAGAAAAACATACAGATGATAGATTACAGCTCCGTACGTGTCCATCCTCAGTTAGTGAAAGGCCAATTCTGCATTTTTGAGCTGTTTTTTATGGTCGTCTGTTTAACATGATCATGGGCATCTTAAAGGGAAGTGACTCTGGGCCAGCTCTGTGGCTCACTAGGCTAATCCTAATCCTCCGCCTATGGCGCCGGCACCCCAGATTCTAGTCCCGGTTGTGGTGCCGGTTCTGTCCCGGTTGCCCCTCTTCCAGTCCAGCTCTCTGCTGTGGCCCGGGAGTGCAGTGGAGGATGGCCCAAGTGCTTGGGCCCTGCACCCCATGCGAGACCAGGAGAAGCACCTGGCTCCTGGCTTCAGATAGCACAGTGCACCGGCCGCGGTGGCCATTGGAGGGTGAACCAACGGCAAAAAAGGAAGACCTTTCTCTCTATCTCTCACTCTCTCACTGTCTAACTCTGCCTGTCAAAAAAAAAAAAAAAATCAATTTCACAGAAATGCTATTTCTTTAAAAAAAATCATTGAAAGTGATTGTTAGTGTTACAAAATTTGAAATTATTAAAGTTTACGCCAGCCATTTGGGGGGTGAACCAATGGAAGGAAAACTTTTCTCTCTCTCTCTCTCTCACTATCTAAACTCTGCCTTTCAAAAAAACAAAACAAAAGTAAAGTGACTCCTAAAGGAAGAAGGCCACTTTGAGTGCCCAACACTGCTCTAGATACTTCCCACAAGCAAAGAACTCTCCGTGCCCGTTCCGCCTGCAGCAGCTGCAGCACACTAGAGTCCTACTCAGGACGTTGCTACTTCAGGCACCAAACGATAGTTTAATGATCTGAAAAAGTTAGAACGGTTTCCACAAACTGCTTAACTTCTCTTTTGCTTCTGGAGAAGCTGGTCCAGGATTATACCGATAGGAAGTTTCAGCCACTTGGGTACCTTTGGATGCAATGAAGGTACCATTCCAGGCCCTGAGATCATTTTCTAAATGGGACCGTCCTGTCCCCCAAGAGCTAACCTGGTTTCCAAGTGTCTGCCTTTGCCCGCAGGGAGCAGCTTGAACATCCCGAGCCTGTGACTCACTCAGTGCTTGGGAGCCAGGGACCTGCAGGGGAGCCTGGGCGACTCCCACGCTCTGCAGTGGACATGTCTGGGAGGGCCAAGTCAAGAGCACACAGGAAGCTCCCTTGGTTCCCTGGCCACAGTGCTGCCCTGCTTATAACTGAGGTACACTCCTCCTGGGGCAAACACAGAAAACTTCCATATCCTTACAACTAAACAGGTAGTACCCTGCTTATAACTAAATTAGCTACAATCTTCCTAGTGCAAACCCACAATAGTTATACAATAATTATACATCCTTGCAACTAACCAAGTTGCACCCTGCTTACAACTAAGTCAGGTACACTCTTCCTAGTGCAAACCCACCCAAACTATATTATCCTTGCAACTAACTAGGCTGGTTATGCTTCATAAAGAAGGATTCGAACCCTGTGTGTCACGTGACTGGCTGAGTAAGGACATAGCTGGTGCGGCAGGGGTCACAGAGGGCCAGCTTTGTCTTTCACTACTCCAAGTCTCTTTTAAATACTGATTTCTTCATTGTCTGGGTTTGAACTCAAGAAGCCTAGACAAGCAGGAAGCTACTCTCATTCAATCTGTTGTCATCAAAGTAGTGACATCCCTGACTGACAAGCGTGCCCCGTGAGAGCAGGAAGGTTTCTGGGGCAACCTCAGAAACAGAAGAGTCTGACGCTCTTCACTACAGGACAGGCTGGCCCACCAACGCGGGACCGAGCATCTGTGCAAGTGGACACATCCCTTAAGAGGAAGTCGGCTCACAGGCCATGCTGCACCAACACAGCATTTGTGCAGTTCAGCTGTAGAAGAGCCGTGCACTGTATCTGAGACAAAAACCACAAACTCAAAATATATTGGGAATACGAGGTACCCAGAAACGAATTTAGCAAAACAGCAGAGTGAAGTCATGCTGAAAAAGAAAGAACAGGAAACACAAAGCAAGCATCTTTCTTCAGAAACTGACACAGGAGGGCTACGGGACTGTGCAAAAAGATTCAAAATCGCTGCTTTCAGCAACTGGCTGAAACCTGCTGCCCTGCTAGGAAGCGGCTTCCGCCACTCTCACTACCAGAGCATGTAAAAATTAACAGGAATCCTAATTTAGTTTATTAAATACTGACAGTTTACTAATATTCCTTGTGATTACAAATATTTGCAGAAATAAGTTCTCCAATATAGTGGATACATAAACCAAAATTGGTTGGTTCCTCTCAGAAATTATCCTACTAGGTATTATTAGCATCCTACACGGGTAAGCAATAACTTCAGTAATACTCTAAATAGAAATAGTGATAAAGATAACACAACTCCTGTGAAGAACATCCCTCTGCTGACATTGTCACTGACTGTTAGAAAATTACTCAAGGACAAAAGGAAAATATTATAATTTATCCACCTTTGTGGGTAAACTCTAATATCCTGAGTAGTAAGACAATGAACACAGTCTAGTAACGAGAAGTTCATTGTTAGAGGCAGCCCAGTGTTCAGAAATAAAGCTTGAAACCCTAACAAAATATTTCCTGAGTTTAAAGCATTTTTACTTTCCAGTCATCCATGGGATTCAATGTTGACACAAATGAGGACATTCTATCTCCCAGAAATCGACTCTCAGGCTTTTTGTGTTGGGTTATCAAATGCACTGTCCAGGGAGGGAACCACTCTTAGGTAATGAACAGGTGAGTGACTTGTGGGATTCTCCTGCTGTCATCCCTGCAGTCACTAGCAAGCGTCACCAGGCAGGACCAGTCTGTGCTGCTGCAGAGGGTGTTCAGGGGCCCAATGGCCAGAGTTGCCACCAGGGGCACTGAGACAACATGCCGGATTGCTTCCAGTGGAGGTCCAAAATACAGGGTCAGACTCAGGCCAGCCCCAGGGAGCGGTCACATGAGATTCCCCATCAGCCTGCAGGGCAGGGATGACTGTGGGCTTCATGGGCAACATTCAAGACCAAAATTCACCAGCGGGTGCCTGTGTCTTGCTCAGTGAGCTCCTCTGGGCAACCAATGAAGAGCCGCCATCATTCTAAGCTTCACACCCTCACCTGCAAACAACACAGACCTGAGGCCTGAATGAAGGAAGAAAAGCTCTTTTCTTACCGGTCAAAAGTGATTTTGATAGAGTGCCCTGGTTTGGCTTCAATGATCCATTCACAATTTAGAGAGTCTTTGTAATATCCCGGCCATCCCGGAGGCAAAATCACTCCACTGGCAGCTGTCAGGTGTCCTCCACAGGGGGCTGAAAGGAGAGACAGAGCATCTGAGAGGCCAAGTGGAGGCTGGGGGAGGCAGGTTGCGACAACAGGTCAGTAGAAGGCAGGAATCGCTCCTGTGCCCACCGATCGGCCGTTCTCAAGTCGGAAAGCAAAACTCATGCCCCAAAGCCATGAGTGCATTGAAAGCAAGGTCTCTGCATTGCACGTGTGCACTTATCATGAAGTCACGCCAAGCGCTCCCCCCCGGAGCTTCTCTGTGCTGACCCACTTAACGCGGATGATCTCACCTCGAGTCACAGCAACCACCAGACGAGCACAGCACGGACACCTGTTTCCCATGCACTTGGATCTCAACAAACTCCAGCTTAGTAAACTCACCTCTAGAATTTAAACACTATGAGAGCTGTGTGTGTGTGTGTGTGTGTGTGTGTGGTTATTCATTTTAATAAAATGGTTTGCCCCACACAAATGGAACTGTGGATGAATGTTACAAAACAAAACAGCTTTCAGCCAGATTCAGCAAGTACGGAAGTGGCCTTCGTTGATCCTTCTGAAGGGGTGTGCAGCAAACAACATCCATGATAGCAAAGACCGCGAGAGAGAGGTGTGCGCCTAGGGCTCAGTGAAGCCAGTTACGCACCTGTGGATCATGTCAGGAAACAGCTATATTTAATACCACAACTGCACACATTTCTGCCTGGAGACACTTTTTTTCTCCAGATTTTGTTTTCTTACTCAAAGCTTGTTGCTATTGGAAATACTCCTTGTAAAACTATAGATATCAAATCAAACATAAGAAAACGTGCTAGAAAAAAAAAAAAAAAACCTCCTGGGGCCAGCACTGTGGCATATCAAGTAAAGCCACTACCTGTGACGATGGCATCCCATATGGGCACTGGTTCAAAACCAGGCTGCTCCACTTTGAATCCAGCTCCCTGCTAATGACCAGCGAAAGCAGCAGCAGATGGCCCAACTGACTGGGTCCCTGCACACACATGGGACACCTGGAAGAAGCTCCTGGCTCCTGGCTTATGGCTGTTTGGAGAGTAAATCAGTGGATCAAAGATCTCTTTCTCTGTCTCTCCCTCTCTCTCTGATACTAATCTGATAGAATAAAAAAGTCGACACCAGGAGTCTCTGTGCACTTAGTCCCCATGTAGGATCTCTGTCCTTAATGTGTTGTACAATGTGAATTAATGCTATAACTAGGACTCAAACATTATTTTACACTTTGTGTTTCTGTGTGGGTGCAAACTGTTGAAATCTTTACTTAATATATACTAAATTGATCTTCTGTATATTCTAAAAAATTTCCTTTAGCAAAGTCTTACTTTTATGGAAAAACGATGATATGTACCATTATGCTGATATAATATTTATAATGGAATAATTTTTGGAAATCAGTGTAAAAGTTGTACATAGGGTATAATTTAAATCAATTGAAAGAAAAATTCCATTCAGGGAAAAGGGCAGGGGAATTCACAACTGTTCAAACAGTGTGACACTGGGTGACTGCTTCATAGATTACGTGTTTCTTGATAAGGTTATTAAATATGGGGCAAGAGGTAGTTCTACAAATAGGCTTTAAATTAGGAAGCAAAGACAAATGTATGAATTTGAGTTGAAGAACATCTGATTTTATATAATGATAACTTTAAAATCAATATATTTTTACAAATTAATGTTAGTAATTCAGTGGATAATTCCTTATGTTTTATTTGCATGCCAAGTAATCATATATCCACTTAGGTTAAGCACTACACAGAATTTGATTCTGTATTCCTTTTAGTAATATAAAAATTACATTTGAAGTCTTGCATAAGTAAAGTTAAACATATTAATTTTATTTATTTCATGTTCTGCTATACACACACACTATCCGTACATGGAGGAAGAAATGGAATTTTTTTTTTTTTTTTGACAGGCAGAGTGGACAGTGAGAGAGAGAGAGACAGAGAGAAAGGTCTTCCTTTGCCGTTGGTTCACCCTCCAATGACCCCGCTCATCCGATGGCAGGAGCCAGGTGCTAGGTGCTTTTCCTGGTCTCCCATGGGGTGCAGGACCCAAGCACTTGGGCCATCCTCCACTGCACTCCCGGGCCACAGCAGAGAGCTGGCCTGGAAGAGGGGCAACCGGGACAGAATCCGGCGCCCCGACCGGCACTAGAACCCGCTGTGCCAGCGCCGCAAGGCGGAGGATTAGCCTGTTGAGCCACGGCGCCGGCCGGAAGAAATGGATTTTAAAAATTACATGATAACATGAATTATTTCTCAGTCCAAAGAAGGAGTTACTTCCTATTGGTTTATTTCCTACATGCAATCACAGATTTACTTCGGTAAAGATTTCTTTCTTTGGGAGTGGTCATGTTCCATGGAAGTGCTGTCACTGTCACACTATTTAGTCATGAACTTCCCTTCAACTGTGTGTCTTGTAACTTGTACTGTCTCTGTGTGATCAACATTACTTTACAGTGTCCAGAGACAGTGCTGACTCTAACTACTCCACAGGGCCCTTGGGGGCAGTAGGAATACTGTCAGCTTAGGCTAGGTGACGCAGAGCTAACAAGAACTCCGTGATTCAAGTAGCCCTGACAGCAGGATTCACTGTTCATACTCACTCTGATGTAGGGGCTCAGAGCCACAGCCCCTAGGGCAGGTGGAGGGAGGGCTCCACGAGCAACGTAGGCTGTGGACACTGAGTCCCTCGCTCCACATCTACATGATGCGCCATATCCCTTCCCAAGTTCCAGCAAACCATAGGGACCAAGGAGAGAAGTCCCCACGGCAGAGCCCTGGAGGGTCTGGTAATGCCACCAGTGATGGTCACACTCACGCAGCCGACAACAAAAAAGCAAATATCCCAGAGGTCATTAGAGCAAAAATTATCTTCTGATGTACTGAGGATGTAAAGTACAGTGGTGGATTCACCAGTGTTGTGCTGCTGAAAGTGAGTCCCTTTAAGTACATGTATCTGTATGCATTTCCCTATAACGTTATTTTTGATGTAGCTATCTGGCTTGGCTGCATTTCCTTAACACTGGCTTCATGAAATATGACAGGGGAAGACAGGCGTCTTTTCCATGACTGGAGCTCATACAACACTAACACCTCTGTGTGCTAAACAACTTACTTATTTACCTCTGTGGTACTTGTCTTTTTCAATGCTAAATACTTTCTATAATAAGCTACATATTTACATTCCTCACATCCTATTTGAGTTACCTTTGGAAATTAACATTTCACAAGAAAATCAGAAATCTGGACTTTAGAAGTTATGGCCGACACCGCGGCTCACTAGGCTAATCCTCCACCTTACAGCGCTGGCACACCGGGTTCTAGTCCCGGTCGGGGTGCCAGATTCTGTCCCGGTTGCCCCTCTTCCAGGTCAGCTCTCTGCTGGGGCCCGGGAGTGCAGTGGAGGATGGCCCAAGTGCTTGGGCCCTGCACCCCATGGGAGACCAGGAGAAGCACCTGGCTCCTGGCTTCAGATCAGCACAGTGCGCCGGCCGCAGTGCGCGTGCCGCTGTGGCCATTGGAGGGTGAACCAATGGCAAAGGAAGACCTTTCTCTCTGTCTCTCTCTCTCACTGTCCACTCTGCCTGTCAAAAAATTTTTTTAAAAAATGATCATTTATGTTTTATTTTCCTGAATATCTGTAATTTCCTTTTTTTATAATAGCACTTTTTAATTTTTTTATTGGTGATGGCTTTTCTTTTCTTTTTAACTTTTATTTAGTAAATATAAATTTCCAAAGTACAGTTTATGGATTACAATGGCTCCACCCCCCCATAACTTCCCTCCCACTCGCACCCCTCCCATCTCCCACTCCCTCTCCCATTCTATTCACATCGATTCATTTTCAATTATCTTTATATACAGAAGATCGATTTAATATATATTAAGTAAAGATTTCATAGTTTGCACCCACACAGAAACACAAAGTGTAAAATACTGTGTCAGTACCAGTTATAGCATTACTTCACATTGGACAACACATTAAGGACAGAAATTCTATATGAAGAGTAAGTACACAGTGACTCTTGTTGTTGACTTAACAAATTGACACTCTTGTTTATGGCATCAGAAATCTCCCTAGGCTTAAGGCATGAGTTGCCAAGGCTATGGAAGCCTTTTGAGTTCTTCGACTCCGATCTTATTTAGACAAGGACATGGTCAAAGTGGAAGTTCTCTCCTCCCTTCAGAGAAAGGTACCTCCTCCTTTGATGACCCCTTCTTTCTACTGGGATCTCAGTCACAGAGATCTTTCATTTAGGTTTTGGGTTTTTTTTTTTTTTGGTTTTTGTTTGTTTGTTTTGTTTTGTTTTGTTTTGCCAGAATGTCTTCGCTTTCCATGCCTAAAATACTCTCATGGGCTCTTCAGCCAGATCCCAGAGTGCCTTAAGGACTGATTCTGAGGCCAGAGTGCTATTTAGGACCTCTGCCGTTCTATGAGTTTGCTGTGTATTCTGCTTCCCATGTTGGATCATTCTCTCCCTTTTTTATTCTATCAGTTAGTATTTCCTTCTCCCCTGATTTCTTTCATAAGACTCATTTATGATTTATTTATTTTATTGGTTACCAAAAATGTAGCCCCAATTCTTGCTTCATTATTTCTGTTTTATTTTTACCTTTAATTTAAACAAATGTTTATTTGTTTATTTTCATCTACTTGAAAGGCCAAGTTGTGTGTGGGGGAAAGACAGAATGAGAGAGGGAGGAGAAAGGAGGGAGAGAGTTAGATGTCAGATCTTCCATTCAGTGGTTCATTCCCCAAATGCCCCTAACAACCAGGGCTGAGCCCACCTAAAGTCAGGAGCTCAGAGCTCTATCTGAGTCTCCTACATGGGTGCAGAGCCCAAGAACTTGAGCCATGAACAGATGCCTCTCAGGACATACTGGCAGGAAGCTGGATCAGAAGCAGAGCAGCAAGGAATCAAACCAGGTACTCCTATAAGGTAGGTGGGTATTCCAATAGTGGCTTAACTCGCTGAGTCACAATGCCTGCACGTTTGACATGTATTACTTTAACATTGAAACTAATTTTTGTTTTGTCTTTCTTGTAATGAGCCATTGCTTCCACTTCTGCCCAACACTGGAGGCCCTGAAGTGCGAATCTTGCCGGGGGCTCAAGACTAGCTCCTCACACAGATGTTCACTTAAAGGACTCCCTTTCCCTGGGTTTTTGGGCAGTGTTGGATTTAAGGTATGAGTTTCTCTTTAACACACAGTTCATTAGAATAACATTTTTGATTCTTCTACATTTGCTGGTAGTTTTTTTAATATACTTACAAAAAGGTACTTCAAAAAAGCACATTAGAAAGAAACTGAACGATGAGCACATATTGGTGCAAAAGTCAGTAAGACTGCACAGTTTTACAATATGCATTTTTTCATGAATTTTTGAAGGCATCTTGGATGCATGGATTTTCATTTTTTTCACCCAAAAAACTTATCTTTTAATTCAATTTTCCACTTTTTAAAAAATATCCTTTCACCTTAAAACTGGAATGTTACCAGAGCATGTGACCTCACTTTAATTCTTACAGCTCATTTCTGGCCCTTATAGGGTTGATTAAAAAACAGTCAAAGTGCATTTTCTAGGTGGTGTGAAGTTCTTCATGCATCTCTTAGACCCAGCTTCTGTTTCTATATCTCACTTCTTCGTTACCACTTGATTTTGTTTCCTAGCAGATCTTCTTCCAAAAGTAGCAGCTCTCTTTTGAGCAGGTACATTGATTGGGGAACCTATTTAGTCACACGATCAGAGCATCAGCCTAATCTCTCAGAGACTTATTTGTGCTCGGTAATTGGGTTTCTCGGGGCAGGGATAGTTTCCAATCTTTCACCATTAATTATTCCTCTCCATTAAGGATTTTCTTCACTAACAGCCTATAGCTGGGCTCTGCTCTGAACTGCTCCCGGGGGCTCTTCCTAATGATGGAAGCAATGCCTGTGTTTCTGTGGCCCTTTCCCCCTTCATCTGACTTCCTTCCCTGGTCTCTGCGGCCCTCCTCCACTGGCTGCACTCAGGAACTCGCGAACCCCGCGGCTTCTCCCGCATCTGCTACACGGCCTCACGGTAACGGACACAAGACAGGGCATTTAAAAAACAGGTCGTTAGCTCACTGTGTATGGACTGCTGTGATAGGTAGGGTACGGCTATGCATCCTAAGTGAGCACCTTGGAAATGAGGACCAATCAGGGACAACATCCTTGTTAAGTTGTTTCTTTCTGGTTTTATTATGTAAGTAACCAGAGCAGAGACATCAAGAAGAAAGGTACACGGCGGTTTTTTATAGTGCCATAAGGGTAACAGAGGTGCTAACTAAAACTAACTTGTTGCTACAGCTTGAACTGTGTCCTCTCAAGTTCCTGTCTCATAGGCTGATACCGAGCACCTTGGAAGTGGACAGTGTGTGGTCACAGGGCCACTGCCGATGTCCTGGAGACACGACCTAGAGGAACCTGTAACCCGGGATGACGTCGTCCGTGTGAAGATGGCAAGCATGGACGCAGAGAGGGGCAGGCACTCATGGATAGGGGCCATGGTCAGGGGCCAAAAGGCCAGTGGCAAGCCAACAGGAGAAGGAGAGGCAGGGACAGTGCCCCTCCCCACCTCAGGAGGAGACAGCCTGACTACACTGGAGCCTTCGCCCGCCACACTGTGGGACGACAAGGTGCTGTAGTCCCACAGTGTGCTGCCAAGCCCTGGGACGTGAACACAGTGCGTCTGTCTGTATGACTGACCGACTGTGTAGGAAGACAGACAAGACAGACGGGTGATTTCAAGGAGGACGCTGGGCAAGGACAGGGACCGCACCTTCACAGCGTGGCACCGTGGAGCTCCAGACCACGTTCCCGTCCTGCAGGATGCAGGTGATGGACTCAGAGCCCTGCGTTTTGACAAAGCCGTCGTCACAGTGGAAGGAGACGGAGCTGCCAAGCAGGAACCTGTCGCCAAAGCGCCGTCCATTGATAGGGATGCCAGGGTCATGGCACTCATTCTGACCAAAAGCTGTGGAGGGGAAGACAGAAAAGACAAGTAGAATTAAAATCGCTGAGTATCAGTTACCTGTATTAAATGAGAAGAAAACACAACTTATGAAGCAGTTCTTGTCCCAGATTTCAGGGACATCTTTCATAGGTGACACATACATTAAACAACTAGAGTATCAATACTGAGAGAAAGAGTCAGAGAGAACAGCTGGGTGGAGGTAATCGCTGTCTTACAGCACTCGATGACTTGAGAAGCACTTTCCATCTGACTCAGCAAAAGAAAAGGGGATTCGCTGGCGACAGAGAGCATTCTGCTTCAGGGGTATCTGGGTTAGATTACTGGCATTTCTGTTCATTATCTGCATTGGGCAGCCCCCCCCCCCCATGACTTAAACCTAAGTGTCTTTATTTAACATAACTGAAAGAAATATGGAGCCTGAATTTCAGAATTACTACATATTGAATACAATAATGACTGGCTTATTCTAAATCTAAGACTAATTTAAGTAGATGTTCTTATATAAAATGTTTCTCAAGTAAAAAACTTAGATAAGAGGAAAATAGCTTCCTTGTCATAATTCACTAGGGACGTTCAAATCCTGGCATTCTAATACTTGGCTCCTGACCTCAAACGCTTCAGTCCTCCTTACTATACTATTTTACTGCATGAGGATGAACAGGGGAATGGACTGGTGGCTGGATGATTGACTCATGATTGATGGATGCACGTGTGGATGGATGGATACAGCATCAATGGACAGACAAATGGACAGGGGTAGGTATGGACAGAGAGGACGAAAGAATGCAATGGACAGACAAATGGACAGGGGTAGGTATGGACAGATAGGATGAAAGAATACAATGGACAGACGAATGGACAGGGGTAGCTATGGACAGAGAGGACGAAATAATGCAATGGACAGATGACTGGACAGGTGTAGGTATGGACAGAGAGGACGAAAGAATACAATGGACCGATGAATGGACAGGGGTAGGTATGGACAGATAGGATGAAGGAATGCAATGGACAGATGAATGGACAGGGGTAGGTATGGACAGATAGGATGAAGGAATGCAATGGACAGATGAATGGAGAGGGGTAGGTATGGACAGATAGGATGAAGGAATGCAATGGACAGATGAATGGACAGGGGTAGGTATGGACAGATAGGATGAAGGAATGCAATGGACAGATGAGTGGACAGGGGTAGGTATGGACAGAGAGGATGAAGGAATGCAATGAGAGAAGGGAGGATAGATGGGCAGATAGATGGGTAGATACAGAGATACATAGAAAACCACAGAGACAGAGAAATCATGCATGAGACCTGGTCCCCTAGTACAAGGCTGGCCAACACACTACCCTAAATGGAGGGACATTTTTCCCAGGCCATCAGGGTAATGCTGCAGGCTTTGCTAGTCCCATTATTTTGGCAATGGTTACATGGCAACTGGAGTTACAGTCGTGACTCCAAGCCCGAATATCTGAGTCTCTGAACAGAACCAACAGGTGCTCATGCAGGGGTACTCACTGGTGTATGTGATGTTGAACCCTCTGCCTGTGGTCGAGTGGTCGGACTGGAACTCCAGGCGCACAACGTGCCCGCTGCTGGCCAGCTGGGCGGGCACTTCATTGCCAGAAAACGTCCCAAGGACGGTGATGTCAGAGGGGCCGTCATCCTTGACCGCAAGGAAGTCAAACTGAGGCTCCACGTCAAAATCGTTGAAGATGAGGTGGATCCTACTCCCTGGCTCAGAGATAATCAGCCACACACAGTTCATGTTGTTACCGTATTCCTCTGGGTAATTTGGCGAGAGAATAATGCCGGATGATGCCGTAAAGTTGAAGAAACAGGAAACTGTGGAGACACAAGTATGCTTTCAGAGAGTCCCACATGTCTCCCAGGAAGTGCCATGAAAAACGCTGCTGAGCTGAGAAAGGCCACACCTCCACACAGCGGTGCCGGCCTAGCTAGTTCAGCACTGGCCATCCTGGAGCGTGGCAGTGTCTCCTTCCACAGATTGCAAACAGAATACGCCATCATCTTACACACCCCAGCCACAGCCTATCCACAATTACCTGCAGACTTTGCTTCAAAATGGTCCTTTCAAGTTGGCTGAAAACATGCATTTAATATTCTAACTTCTGGTTGTTAACTCTGCCTACAGAGAACAATATTCGCATGAAAAGGCATGCATGTGTTCTAGGAAAGATTTAGTCCATTCTACGATAGCATTTCATTTAATCCTTCATGTGTTCCTTTAATGTGCTGTTTTGCAAATTTTCCTTTAAAGTGCATTCCATTTTTTTAGTTACAAAGATAAATAAATAATTCATGAAATCAGACCATGCTCTAATTGCATAACATAGGTTATGTGTGTGTATATATCTTATATATAATATATATTACATATATATATAGAGAGAGAGAGAGAGAATATGTATTATTTAATTTGGAAAGAGCAATTGCCAGATTTATCTTAGAACATGGCTTTCTTCGTATTCCACAAGATTTCACGTAAGCTTCCCAGCTATTGGCTATTTATTTACTAATGAAAGATGCCTTTTTCTGACTGACTGTGAAGAGGGCTGCTTTTCTTCCTGCTGAGACACTGTCCTCAGGAGGAGACAGCCACTCCTTCCCTGACTGCAGGTGCGCCCTCCCTCTGTTGGTGCGAGGCAGGGAGCTGAGCTGAAGGCCTGGGGCCATAACCACAAGGCCTGGATGGAAGCCTGGGGAGAGTCACATCCCTCCTGGGAGTCAGGGCCCCTGCACTCTATCTAGGGGGCAGAAGGCCATCAGGGATTCCCTGTAAGAGAAGAAAGCTGGGAAGCTGGTGCTGGAGGTGGCCTTGCCTGGATGTGTGTGGATGTGTGTGCACACCTGTGTGTGAGTGCATCGTGTGTGCACCTCTGCATTTGTGTGTGCGCATGTCTGGTGGAGGAGGCACTGCCCCCGAGCTGCCTGCCCTGGCGCTGTGTCCATCTTCCTGCCAGCACCCCGCGACACTCACACACACAGCTGGGCTTGTTGCCTGACCACTGGTTGTTCTGCTGACAGGTGATGACTCTCTCCCCGACCAACTCAAAGGCCGCCTGGCACTCGAAGGTGAGCGTGTCTCCGTGGAGGAAGCTGCCGCCTGTCCGCTTCCCATAGGCAGGGATTCCAGGGTCCCCACATCCTCCCTTGTCAATTTCTGTGGGTGACAAAAGCCAAGAGACCATCAAAAGAAATAAGCAAAGAACGTGCCATTAGCCCCACAGTTTAGAGAACCAACAAGTGCATTCTTTTTGCTGGTCTAAACACTGTTTTTATAAACAGTGTCAAACGTATTCTCAAGTCATCCAGCATCCGATTACGAAAACCACAAAAACTGCAATCCAAACTAGAGAGGAAGGTCTGTAATCTACCGTCTTTTAGGGCATGCCCATGGCTACACAGATGTGCTGACGACATAAACGCTATAATTAATAGAATATCTGGGAAAGTCCAGTCTGTCATGTGCAGTAGCTACTGTCAAAACGTGAACACAACTGTTTACCTGGATGCTTTTTACCATGAGTGATAAGACCGTTCATTCCTCACTGAATTTTTCAATCAATAGAATCCATTTGGATATTCTTTCCCTTAAAAGAATGTGAAGACTCATGTATGAAACAAGTGGATATATTTAAGACTCCAACCTTCTCTCATTAAAACTGCATTGAAATCAAATGTGGATACAAGCGCACCAAACGTGTAAGGCTCTTCCATACCTTGCCCTGATTCAAATGTTAACCACACGGATGAAATCAACTATCATGTGCTCCTCGTCCATTCTGTCAATGCATGTTTTCCATTTAATAAAGGCTTTTTGGCAGCCAACCACGTGTCAGGGCCTCTTCTGGGGAACAGGTTTAGTTGAAAAGAAGAAAACATGTTTGTATTCCTTGGGCTTACATTCCATGGAGGAAAATGACTCTAAAAGTGGGGCTGGCATTTGGCACAGTGGTTGAAATGCCACTGGGGGGCCCAGGCCCCATATCAGAGAGCCTGGCTTTGAGTCACTTCCAGCTCTATTCCCAAGTCTAGCTCTGCCTAATGCACACACTGTGAGGCTCAAGTGGGGTCGCTGCCACCTTTGTGGGAGATCCAGATCGAGCCCTGGGGTCCTGGCTTCAGCCTAGTCCAGCCCTGGCTATTGCAGTCATTTGGGGAGTGAACCAGCAGAAAGAAGATCTCTGCTTGTATACCTCTATGCCTTTAAATAAAAAAAAAATGCCTTTTACAAAAAATTTTAAAAATGTGATTTATGCCTGCTGTGTATTTTCAAACAACGCAAAGCAGTACAAAGGGGTATAGAAAGACTGATGGGAGAGACAGTGTTGGTGTCAAGAGAAGACTGAAGGCAGACCTTCTGAAAGATTCCAGAGCAGGATGGCCGACCAGGTAGGAGCGACAGGAGGGCAGCTCTAACTTGGGGGCCAGAGCACGGCTTCGCACTTGTGCTGAGTGAAGTGGAAGGAACACTTGCATGGTTTGTAGATGTGGCCTGACACCTTCCGAGCCAGGTTTAAAAGGTTAAAAGTGAGTTACAGAAAACCCAGGATGCATTCCAATGACACATATCATCATAACACAACCACTGGTGACCTGTTCTTTTCTTGTTTTTCGAAGTCTTCAGATGACGTTACTTATGGTTTACTTGTCTATGCACTTATTTATCTTTTGTTTTCCTTCTGGAATTCTTCACAGGCTTGCAAAGTCCAAGAGCAAATTCAAATTTCTAAAAAAGCAATTTACCCGCTCTAATGAGCTCTCATCTCACAGAATGTCTGCGGCTGTGACTCCAGCAAGAAGTGCAAGGTGCAGTGTGGGAGCCCGTGGCACACTCAGAGTCAATGCACAGGCGGCAGACACCCCTGGAGGAGGGAGATTTTCCCTGGTGCCTGGGGTATCGCGGACGTGCCGTCGGCTCAGCATGTCACACAGCACCAAGGCTCCCCACACGCAGAGGAGCAGACTCGTCCTGAGAAGAGTGGCACACACCAAACGCAGGGGTATGCAGTGACTTGGTGTGCTCCGGTCTCTTCCCTTCTGAGGCCATCAGACAGAGCAGCTGCTCCTGCTCAAGTCAAGGCCAGCTGCAGAGAACGCTCTTCCTCACAGGTCAGCTGTGGGGGCTGCACGTTGTTGGACTCAAGCTGAACACAGCTATGAATGGATTTTCTCACTTGTTGCTTGAGACATCTGGAACAAGGCGTCTCATGCTGAAAGACACACAGAGGCTTCCTACTCCTGCGTGGTTCACGGCTGAGAGGAGGTCCTGTGCGACGTGGGTGCCTGGGTCGGGGTTTGGGTTTCGACCTCTCCAGTGCTTGCTGCAGATAGCACTGTCCCGTCAGGCCTCGCGTTCACGCCATCCCCATGCTGCTTCCCACTCACTTGGCGGCGTGGAACTACGCCGCTGTGCTTCCAGCAGACGCCCTGGAGTTGGGAGCTTCAGTCACTGCCATGACTGTCTGCACACTTTCCAAGTTTCTTTCTTCACCTTGAAGCGAAAGTTCAATATTTCTTCTTAGAGTGAAACTTTCAGATAATTCTCTTTTCCTTATTAATTATGGCAGGGCTCTCTTTGCTTGAATTTTGCAAATGAAATGACTGGGTTTGGACATCTGGTGTAGCGATGAAGGCACTGTTTGAAAAGCCTGCGTCCTGTATCAGCGGAGCACAATCAGTTCCAGCTCCTGGTAGCAGCACGGATGGTGTAAATAGTGAGGATCCTGCCATCCACTCGGGAGAGCTGCACAGAGATCCTGGCTCTGCCTTCCACCTGGCCCAGCCCTGGCTGTCACAGGCACTCGGGGAGTGGACCAGCAAACAGACCTCTTTTATCCCTCTCTGCCTTTCAAATAAATAAAATGATAAAATCAAACAGGTGGAATGGAAGCAATGAGAGCCTGTTTCTCTGTCTGGGAGAGACCCTGAGGTCTGCTGTTTGCACTAAGACATCAGTGCCCATTTATCTGGCCCGAGGGCCACTGCCACCTCCAGCAGAGCCAGGGCCTGACCGCTCAGTCGTCGGGTGTCGGGACAGACTAGTGATCAGAGCAGAACGGCCTAAAACCAGTCCCTCAGTGTATCTCACGTGGCTTTTGTTCTGCCACAAAGGAAGTATCAAAACATGGCTCGATGGTGCCTCTGAAGCTTCATCTTGGGGATCCTTTTGGGATATTTTACATCCTTGATCCCTACACACAAAATGCCACTACTGCCCAACATTATTGTGGTAAAATCCTCAAAGATTTCCCACTTTCACTTCAGTGTCATTTAACCCACAGCTGGGAATGCCTGCTTCTACTTCATGTGTGTTGGACGAGTAAAACAGAATATGAATAGAATAAGTGTTGATGTTGATTCGGTCATGGCGTCCGGTCTCCTGCCACACGAGAATGATGGAACAGAAGACCGCACAGACAACATTACCGCTTGTCTCTGAAGCGAGCCCCAGTCTGTTATCAGTAAGAAGAGGAAAGCTCCTAGAGGAAAAACGAAGCTGGCTGAAACCTCTCTGCCCAACAGCACTCAGCCCCGTGGCTAACATGCCCAGCCCACGTCAGTGTCTGGCCCCTGACTCCAGCTGTGCGCGTATGCAGACTCTGGGAGGCTCAAGTCCCACTCAGGGTTGTGGTCTGAGTTTCCAGGTTCTGGCTCTGGCCATTCCAGTCATCTTGGAATAGATCAGCAGACGTGAATTCTCTATCTCTGTATTTTTATACCTCTAACTCAAAAAAATATGGACACACACACACACACGCATTTCTCCTGAATTATCAGCGCAGGAGTGAGATTTGGGAACGAGGACTCTCAGGCAGCATTTGGCTGGGCTTATCCCCTCGCACTCCTCTGCCAGTGAGCAGAGACTTCCTGCAGATGCCATGCTGCTGCTGACAAGGCAGTCTCCTTTAAAATAGCCAACAATATTATTCAATTTAAAAATTTTAATATTAATTTGTCCTGAATTAATGTCACATTTATTTTAGAATGTTAATGGTTTATATACATTTGTATTAGAATAATTCAGCTTAACATTCATCTCTAAAAATTTAATTATATTTGATATATTATGCGATGCCTATAAATGTTCATGTAATAAATGAATAATTGCCTTTATTATCTAATTTATCTGAGCATTAATTTGGCATCGCAGTATTGGGTGGTTTATTAATTATTTTAAGTTATTGCTCTTTAATGTATTCATTAAAATAACAGATAGGAATTGAGTTGGACATCATGATTCCACCACATGTAGCTTTGCCTAGTCTTTCTAGAGACAGAAAAGTTTAAAAAAATGTGAGTGAGAGTGAGTGAGCTATCACACAGACTGGTTACTTGAAGACAGATAAGATGAATTGTGTAAACAGATTGCTACAGAAAATGTATCAGGAACATTGATAAGAAGTGTAACTAAAAATGTTTAGATGAACCATGTGAGATTGCCAAGTACTTGACAGTTTTTGATCTACAAAAATGACTCGATTCAATCAAAGCCCAGCGTCTCTCTTCATGACACCAGAGCTTCCTTGCTGACTTCCGGGGTGGCAGGTGCTGCCCTGCAGGCTGCCTTGCGTGCAGAACTGAGCCGCCATCCATCCTGCCGTGCCATCTTCGCACTGTGGAGCAGGAGCCCTGCCGTAGCCACCTCAGTTCTCTCACACTCTCTCCTTCGGGTACCTTGTCAGACTCTGTTTACCACATGCTCCTCTCCGTGTTCAACTCGCACCTTCTCCCTGATGCTTTAGGGAGACTCCCAGCCATCTCTGTCCCAGTACACCTGCAACTAGGCCAACTACCAGATGGACCCTCTTCACACAGAGATGGTTCCAAGCAATCAGCGCCCAGGTTCATTTGTCTGCAGCTCCATTTCTGCACTCCACCCGTGTGGGCAGAGGGGAGGAGGGTGCTGTCTCTCAGCCCAGCCTGCACCAGCTCCAGCTGTTGACGCACTTGCTAACCTTCCTCCCGGCTTCAAGGGCAGCTCTCGTCGTGAGCCTTCAGAGCCCCCCTCACCTGGACCTCTCCTAGGGACCCGCCTTGCTGTGTGATCCTGCAGTAAGCTTTCTCAGAATGACACCTAAGCCACAGCTTTCCTGTGCTGAGGGCTTCGCAAAGCTGATGCTTGGTGTTGCATGGCTGGTAGAGGGGCTTCTAGACGCCTGTCCAAGCGCAGGTACACGGTTCTGAGCTAAGACACGGGCTTCCTCTTTCTCTTCAAAGATCTCCTAGTCCTTTCCTAACTGTTCATCGGTGACAAGAATTCTGAACAGTATTGATTGGCTCTGTCTTCTGAGTCTGAGACATGAGCAGCCGAGCAAGTCCACGCTCCTGTTGTAGCTTGCAGTTTACAGAATTCAGCAGGAAATAAATAACATGAAGGCCGCCGTTTGCTCTGCTGCTCTCCTGTGAAGAGAACCGCTGGGGAAGGGGGAGGAGAAGCCGCCAGCCCAGACAGTTCCTCACTCAGAGTGGGAGGACAGGGACAAGACGGTGTGGTGTTCATGACGAGGAAACCCAGCACCTGCTGGGGTGCAGCCCTGGGAGGCACCCACAAGGGCTTGAGCCAAAAGCACTTTATGTGGCACAAACGATGCTGTGCTAACCAGAACTCACCGACTTTCCCAAGACACACACCCTGTGTTGCACCCCATAGGCTGTAGAATCCAGGAACAGAGGACCCCCGCCCCGCCCTCAGGCATGCTGGGAAAATGATCGATTTAGACTGCTCATTGATTTCCTGTAGTAACACCCGATGACAAACATGTAAACATGTATGATAAAAATGGAACAACCTGAATAGGCTCCAAATTATATATCCTAATTTGGACTAAAGCAAAGACTTAGACCAAGGGGAGACATCTACGTGGACTTCTCATGTGTTCCTACTCAGGAATAATCACCTACATGTGATTTGGTGAATCAAAGTATATTGCATTTATTGTAAACACAGAGATCACTAACACTATTACCAGACATTCAAGTCACGGGCACATGGGAAAACACTGCTCCCACAAGTCACAGGACGCACACAGGGCTCAGGATGGGAGCACACAGGAAGCACAGTGTGGACAGAGCCTGCAGGACGGCAGCTGTGTAAAGCTGACCAGAACCTAGTCCACACCCACCTGTCCTTCCTGCAACAACTGAGCTGACGAGCAGAGCATGGGCTGCCGGCTCACAATAGAGAGACACTGATGCACCTAGAGGCGGGAGACAGCCACGGGTCCCAGACCCCCCAGAGGCAGCCAGGCTGGCTACACAGAAGTATGTTTTTTCTCGCTTGCATATTTGTTTTCCAGGGATGCTTTTACTTTTCTTAGTTGTTTGTTCACGAGAGCGGTTTTAGGTTCACAGCAAAACTGAACGAAAGGAAGAGATGTCCCCTCTCTGCGCCGTTTCCCCCTCTCCACGCAGGGCCTCGCCCGTCACGCACAGCCCCACAGGTCTGCTTCAACAGTGAGCCTCACTGACACGTTATTGTTGCCCAGAGTCCCCCTGTGCACACAGCTTTCACTGCTGGATTGTAATTCTGCGGGTTTGGATGAACGTGTGCCCAGTGTTATTGTGTCCCCATGGGGACCCGCACTGTCCTAAGCCCTTCGTGCCCTCCTCCCCAGACTCATTTAAAGAAGCAAAGGGGCTTAAAGGAGCAAAGCCACTTCGTTATTTCTTTCAAATGCCATAAAAATCAGCTTGGGTCAAGACACCTGCTGGAGCCTGGAGGACAACTCTCAAGGACTATGTAGCTTATTAACTCCCAGTGGGCTGGTGTCGCCGCGGACTGAAGGTGCTTTGGATGGCGTTGTGAAGAGAAGAAAGGAAAGCAAAGCACAAATAACATGAGGAACCAAGGAATGGGTTTAATGAATTTCCTCCCCTGTTGTCACTCTTTTCCCTAAGGAAATAGTAACCACAGTGAAAGGAAACTTTTCACTACTTGAAAATGTGATTAACAAATCACGACAGTACATATTGATAGGGTACATCATGCTATTTCAACACATTTATGCAGCCATACTGACAAAATCAGCATAATTAGCACTTCTGTCTCATTTACCAGGCTGTGTTCTCAGTCCTGGGAGAAAGCTAAGCTCACTGTTTCCTCCAAGTGGATCCACGAGTTTTCCTTAGTGCCAGGAATGATTACCTTCCTAAGATAGGTGTTACAAGTCTGTTCTCTCTACTAAATGATTTAGTTCTCTACTAAATATATTTTTGTTTCCATGAACTGAAATGTCCATGGAAAATGAAATTCAAAGATAAATTTATTTTGGTCCAAAACCTTTGGAACTCATCTCTTTTTTTGATAATACACATTTTCCATGAACATTTTGAAGATCCCTTATAAGTAACCAAATAATATTTATTTAACACACTAAAAATAAACGTTCTATGTTCATGCTGTTAAGATTTCTTTTGTGACTGAAATGGGCACTGGGCTATGCATAATTGAAACACTTTTTTCTAGGCTAAGTTTATAGCTTTCCCCTAAAATTAGGTTCGATATTTGAGCCTTGGATTATCCAACTATCTGTGCATCAGAGCAAGCCCCAAATTACTTGCAGAGACAAACACTGATCCCCCATATGTGTTCATTAGGTCACCTCTACAGGCCTGGCCTCATCATCAAGCCAAGCAAGTGCTCTGGTCAGACATCCCACCATTAAGTGATCATGTCATTTTATCTGGGTATAAAAACTCACAACACAGGACACCCCTGGAGCAAGCTCTTACTGGGGCACACAGCACTGAACAGTGAAACTCTTCATGGTCACATGGGCTGAAGTGTGGCCCCTCCCCTTGGCTCAGGAATTCAGAACGTGAGTCAAATTGAGGCCATTAGCATGGGCCTGCGTCAATCTGATCTGTGTCTTTGTAAGAACAGGGAGAGACATCAGCGTATGTTGGGGCAGAGGAAATATTTATGTGAAGACACAGCAAGGAAATAGTACCTGCACAGCAAGCAGAGAGCCCTTGGGAGAGCCCAAGTCTACAGCCACTCTGTTGTCAGGCCTCCAGTCTTGAGGACCGTGAGAGGAGACTTTCCCATGCAGCTGATTCTGTGGCATCCCATAATGTAGAGTTTAAATAAGAGGAAGCTGCAGCATCTATGCTCGGCTGCAGAAGTCTGGCCATGCCCTCCACTCTCTCCTCTGCAGCACAGGAGCCGTGGCGAGGTTAACACTGGACTTCCTCCCTTCTCCATCTGACCTCTCACCGACCCGCACATCAGCATTTGCCACCGGCGTCTGCTGAGAGCTGCTGGCGGGAGGAGTCAGTGAATGTTTCCCAAAGGATGTTGACAATATGCTCCACATTTATAGCAAGACGCTTCATGAATCCCAAACAAATTTTGGGGGAACTGGTTGGTTCTTATTCTATCAGCCTTGGGACTCTGGTGCTTAATTTTATGTGTCACCTTGACTGGACTAAGGGATGCCCAGGTGCTGTTCAAGCAGTATTGTGGGCATTCTACGCAGGCACTGTGAGTGGCTGGAGTGAAGAGCTTCCAGCAAAATTGTCAGCCAATACTCTGAGGGTCCTGAAGACCACAACACAGAGGACAGCTCAACTTGCTCTCATTAGACTGAGACACACATCTTCTCTGTACCCAGACAGCACAACCACTGGTTCTCCCACCTTCAGGTCTGGACTGGGGGTCACGGCAGCGGCTCCCCTGGCCTCCAGCTTGCAGAGGGCAGAAGGAGGCCTCTGCAGCCTCGTGGCCGTGGCCATGTGAGTCAGTCTGCATTGCACTTGTGATTCTGTTCAGAACATCCACATACACATGTCCTGTTGCTCTGCTTCTCTGCAGAACCCTGGCCAGCACAATGACTGTGTGAGGACAAGGGACCTGCAGGGAAGGGAGAAAGGATGAGGCCTGGGCCCTTTGTGGGTAGGAACTGGAAGCAGAGCAGCTGAGAACCAGACAGGAGGAAGGACTGTCTGCGAGTGCCCGTGGAGCAGCACCCAGTTCTGGGCCTTGCACGCCATTCTGTCCTCAGAAGGGCCATGCCTGTTCTTTACCTTACTGCATTTCCAGAGACAAGACTTCCTGGACCAACCATTTGCTGAGAAAAACTGTAGGAAGGGGCTGGTGACTAGGTCAGGTCACCAGGAACCCGCATGTTGGTCTGTTGCTTAGGGCACTCTAACACCAACCTGCACCCGTGACAGAGCACATGAACCATGGGACAGCAGAACTTGCTGGCTCTGCAAAGACCACTCCACGCTGAGCTCCTAGCACATGGCTGTGCCTCACCGTGACACACAGGACTTCACCCCAGCTACCCAGAACTGCTTTCCACCCGACCCGTCCTCTAGCTGCCACATCAGGCATGTTGCTCGGTGGGTGAAACATACACAGACCTCCTCACACAGGCTTCCTGTCCCACCAGCTTGTCCTGAACCCTTGCTCTGAGTCAAGGTCTTGGGTTCCTTTTTTGTGGGTAGGCCTCCTGGGACACATCTCACCCTGGTCCTTGGTCCTTGTTCTCTGTGAACGTCCCACCCTCAGCTCCAGCTGCTGTTACAGGTATTGGGAGCCCCCCTCTCCCTCAGAGCAGAATGACCCTCAGTCCCTCTCCACCTCAGACTCTTCTTGCTACTGGGCTCAGAGATATGCAGCGGGCAGAGTTCCTCTCTCTTTACACAGGAGTGCACCTTATTCCTTCGACAGATTTGGAAGATTTTGCTTTGGACTATGCTTGGATAACGAATACTTTCAGTGATTGTCACATCACTTTGTATGCAATCGCTGGCTTATGACGGTGCAGCTTCACCATGGGCTTACTGAGATGTAATGGCACTGGAAGTCCAGTAGCCTGTACTTATGAAGGTCCAACTTATGTTTTGACTTTTTAAAGGGGTTATTAAGGAATTAAACACATGTAAATTGCATTTTTTTTCATAAGAAAGGCAGAGAGACAAAGATAGACAGAGAGGAGTCTGCCATCTGCTAATTCACTCCCAAAGTATCTATAAGAGCCAGCGCTAGGCCAGGCCACAGTCAGAAGCCTCAAACTCAATCTGGGTCTCCCACATGGGTAGCAGGGACCCAAGCACCTAAGCTATCCCTGATGCCTCCAAGTTTGCATATTAGCAACAGGGTGGAATTAGGAATCATGGCATTCTTTTTTTTTTTTTTTTTTTTTTGGACAGGTAGAGTGGACAGTGAGAGAGAGAGACAGAGAGAAAGGTCTTCCTTTGCCATTGGTTCACCCTCCAATGGCCGCTGCGGCTGGCGCACTGCAGCCGGCGCACTGCGCTGATCTGATGGCAGGAGCCAGGCGCTTCTCCTAGTCTCCCATGGGGTTCAGGGCCCAAGCACTTGGGCCATTCTCTACTGCCCTCCCTGGCCACAGCACAGAGCTGGCCTGGAAGAGGGGCAACCGGGACTAGAACCTGATGTGCCAGTGCTGCAAAGCGGAGGATTAGCCTAGTGATCCGCGGCACCGGCTAGGAACCATGGCATTCTGATGGGGATTTGGGCAGCCCAATAGCATCTTAACGCTGCACGCGATGCCTGACCCTAAACTCATTCTTACTTAAAATATTGTTGATTTGCAATGAGCTCATTGTAATGCATACCTATGGTAAATCGAGGAGCACCTGCGACATTGCCATCAGGAGGACAGTGCACCTACAACATCTCCAGAAGCTTTTGAAAAATCCCATTTGTTCCTCAACACTCTCCCTGAGACCGTGCGGCCATTTCCCCCCCAGTACCCAGAACTAGAGAAGTTTCCGCAAGGATTTACTTCCTAGTTTTGAAGTAAGGGAGTGCTGCCTGCCACGGTAAATGCACTACTACTCTGCCAAATCGCTCTCTCTTCCTGCTTTGTCAGGGACCAGCTCCAAAACCTATGCCATGTGCTTAGCCCCACTGACAAAGTGGAATGGAGAGAGCTGCTGGCGTCCATTCCAGGTTCCTATTTTCACAACATCGAGATTTTAGATTTAGAACCCAACAGCATCAATTTTACCTGCCACATGAGGAATACAGTTTATTAAAACAATTAGGGAGCTATAGAGTCCCATGGTGGGTATGGACACACACCTACCTATGTGTCGAGACACAAAAGCCGTGTGTGGGCTCAGCGAAATTCCCAGCACCCTGGTTCACCCTTGATTTTCATGGTTCACTGTCTACTGTTTCCCAGCGTCTCTGCAAACCCTAGAGTCACCCAACTCTTTCCCATCTGGTTTCTCATTCTGCTTTCTATGTCTATGCAGTCCAAATCATCTTCCTACACACCAAACTGAACCAGACCTCAACTTGCTTGAAATACCTCTGGCCATGACTTCCACGTTTAATGCCCATCTCTGTCCGCGATCTGGCTCTGCTGTCTTCCTGAGCATTATATTTCAACACGTCTTTCCTTTCCTTTCCATCCAAACCCAGGTCTGCTACCCTTTCTTGAGGGATCAGACCGTGTCCTCTCTTCATTCTTGCCATGTGCTCTGAACACTTGGTCATGTCCCCTTTTGCTCTCATACTCCCTGCACTGTTGGCTTCCTAACTGGCTGGCACTTGTCAGGGACATCTGCACCCTGCATGGCTCTAGCCCGACCCCCCCCTGCTGTCAGACTCAGCACTCTGTGTTCTGTTTACTTTGTGTGGGCGACTGTTAAACCTGCAGCATGTATTCAAGTGGCCAAAATGCAGGAGATGCTTTGCAACATCGTTACTGTGATTATACTTGCAGTGATACTTTATTATCCACATTTTAAAATTTATTTTCATTGGCATCTTATATGTATTTATCATCCACAACATGTTATTTGAGAGAACTGTCAAACAGCTAAATTGATTGACGTATGCAGCATTTCAGATGCTTTTCATCATTTTGTGGTGAGCACACATGAAATACATGGTCTTAGCAATTTTCAAGAATATAATGCATAGTCATTACCATCATCACTGTGTTGCATGACAGATCTGTTAAACAGCCAACGTAGGATTTGTATCCTCTGGCCAATATCTCCCCACGCACTCAAACCCTCTTCAGAATTCTTTGATCTTAATGAATGCCAAGAGCGACAGATCCATATATTCATTAGTAATCACACTCCTTCCTGACTATACCTATGATGCCATTACATGTCTTGACGCACTTACCTGACTTCTGAGTGGGGTGCATGGACTGTCTTATTGTATGAAAAGCCAAAGTTGCTTTGCATCAGATCTAAACGTAGTGTGTGTTATGAAGAAGTGAATGCTGTCTCTGATAAAGATTTTCATATCTTTACAGGTATCAGATGAAGCCAAATTACTGTGTACCTGGTTCTAGATGGAACATGTGTCTGGCTGAAAAATGTACAAGTAGCAGAAGACAAAGTGAAGCATTGTTTTCTTTACTGAACATCCACCTATCGTTTGGAGAGTCATATAGCCCCAAGTTTTTGAGCAAGTAAGTTTGATTTTAGAAATTGCCAGGGGCCAGTGCTGTGGTGCAGCGGGTTACCGCCCTGGCCTGAAGCGCCGGCATACCATATGGGCGCCAGTTCTAGTCCCGGTTGCTCCTCTTCCGATCCAGCTCTCTGCTATGGCCTGGGAAAGCAGTAGAAGATGGCCCAAGTCCTTGGGCCCCTGCACCCACGTGGGAGACCTGGAAGAAGCTCCTGGCTCCTGGCTTTGGATCGGCGCAGCTCCGGCCACTGCAGCCAATTGGGGAGTGAACCAGCAGATGGAGGACTTTCTCTCTCTCTCTCTCTCTGTGTAACTCCGACTTTCAAATAAATAAATAAATCTTAAAAAAAGAAATTACCAAAGAAGAGTTTGGGCTGAATATGTTTAACTCCCAGCAGCAAAGCTGATTGGGCGCTAGCATCAGTTGAGTTTTACACTTGGCATACTTGTCACAAATAAGTGCTCTTTAGGTGCACTTTGGAAACCAGTATCTTTTGTATACATACAGAGGATAAGAACTACTCAAGAAATAGAATGAAACTTGGAGAAATAAATTAGTGTGCAACTATGATGGATGTCTAAGCATCCAGTCTCCATATGACTGTTCCGTGAACACCTGGATTCCAACAAAGGCTGAGGAGGAGGAGGAAAAGGATAATATGCAGTTACACTTCAGAAACATGTAGCGTTTGTGTGTTTTGCATGGCTAAGCATGAGCTGTCACAGACATATGGGAAGATGCCCACAGCTGTGGCCTTTTCTGCCCTTCCCACTGTGTCCTGTCCTCTGCTGACCAGCACCCTGTACACTGTCCCGGGAGGTTGGGCAATGCAGGCTGTGGGCACAGAGCACTGAGTGGGCATGCGCTGGCGCTGGCCCTGCACAACCACATGCTCTCTGTTCCCTGGGACCTGCTTCCTGCAGGAGGCGAGAAATCCATCAGCAGCCTGACCCACCTTTATTCCAAAAGCACAGTTCTCTGTATGAAAGTGTTCAGTGAATACGGCTAAATCCTAAAATTATGTTCACCCATACCCATACACATTGATAGCAACTGCTCTAAATCTCAGTAGGTAATTTTGGGTTGTATAAGCGAGTATCCTTGCTTTCTAGTGCCTTTTGAATCATCCCACGTCCTGCTCCCATGGGTGTCACTGTCCCAGACCATCCTTGGCAGCACCAGTCAAGTCCTGCCTTGTGGAAGACATGTGGAAGACTCCAGGCCACTGGAAGATCAGTGCATTCAAGAGTCGATTTAGACTTTTAATGTTGTCATTAAGCTCATGTTTTTATGATTTCCCACAAATAGACATACTTTTAAATTCCATATAGATTAGCACAGGATTGCAATGATTAGCCTCTGCAGAAACAATCCTTCTACTGCTATTTGGAAAATATTATTGTGAAAAACTTAAAAATATTTAGATTTTAGAAAGCTAAAGATGTTCTCTCCCATACCAGACCCAACCTTTTATGTTCTATGTGGCTTAGTGAGTGACTCAGCTTCTTCTACTTTCACCCTTCTGATGGAAGTGATACTTATAGCTTGTATGTCTCCAGCTTTTTCTCATTTGCTACACTGAATTTAGGGCAAAGAAATAAAACACTGCACAAAACAGCACAGACGTACTGGGGACTTATTCAACAAGTGTGTTGGGCACTAGCAACCAGATGAGGACATGCCTGGGGTGAACAGGAAGGAATGTAGGTGAAATCAAGGTTTCATGGACATGTGTCTACACTGCACCTGTTCTTAGATTAGTTTCATTTTTCTAGGGCACCAAACTCTCTACCTTAACTGAATTTCTTCCATCATATTTCAAAAACAAGACCAGAGCCCGTGAGTGGCTCTCACTGGGTGATGCAACTACACATGTCCACACCATGTGGATGTAATATGTGTAGCCAGCATTACAGAAAGCCCTCTGGACATATCGTGGTCACTTGCTCAGGACGATCTGAAGCTTCCATGACTGCTCCCATAACATACCCCAGACAACAGCAGAGTGCTAACCCAGTGGCCTGTGCTTCTGAAAATTTTGTGAAATGATGGCTGATTGTAGCACTCAGAGAAATTCTATTACATACCTAAAATACTGCATTTGCTTTCTCACAAATGTGCTTTGTTTAACTAAAACCAAAATGAGATGTTTTAAAGGAGTGGATAAAAGCCGAGACGAGTCTGGAAGGAGGCCTGCCTCGTGCTTCTCTCCCCTTTGTTAAATCCTGAGTCTGAGAAATTCAGAATTTGTTCAACCACAGAAAGAACAGTTCTGTTGTTTCTCTTTTCTCATAGAGAGTTTGAGAAAATCAGAGAGAGAGAGAGAGAGAGAAAGAGAGAGAGGTCTTCCTTCCTTTGGTTCACCCCTCAAATGGACGCTGCAGCCAGTGCGCTGCGCCCATCCAAAGCCAGGAGCCAGGTGCTTCTCCTGGTCTCCCATGGGGTGCAGGGCCCAATGACCTGGGCCATCCTCCACTGCACTCCTGGGCCACAGCAGAGAGCTGGCCTGGAAGAGGAGAAACCGGGACAGATCCAGTGCCCCAAGTGGAACTAGAACCCGGGGTGCCAGTGCTGCAGGCGGAGGATTAGCCTAGTGAACCATGGCACCAGCCAGAACAACAACAAACTTGACTAAGAAACTAAACAGGCCAGCGCCTGTGGCCAAGTTCCCTGATTTCCCCAGATCTAGGAATTTACAGATCCAAGAACACTGATCACTAGGAGCTAAAGACGATGGTCTCAGGATGTTATGTGTGTCAGCTGAGGAGGTCTGGCCTGCCCTGAGCACAGAGATAATGGGTGGTCCAGTGGAGCTCCACCTGGTAAGCGATGCATGGGATTCCCCACACAGCACAGCACAGCAGGATGCAGGAAGGGAGAGTTAAAGAACACAGTCTTTTTCAGTGTTATATGACTTTCATAAAAAACATAGAGATCGAACACAAAAGCCAAGCTAGTAAGGTAAAGCACCATGGGATAAATGAAAGAGACGCATAGGGCAAGTTCATTTTCTATGATTAACTAGTGCCACTCCAGCCATGAGAACTTCACTGTCATTCCACTTTCACTGACATCATACCCAGGTGTGCACAATGCCGTGACGGTAGATGGTGTTAGTGCCTGAACGACACACAGCAGCCTGGTGCTAAGCCCGAGCTAGACCAAGGCTCCTGGTGACACATGCCAGGCTGCGCACTATCTCATACTCAGCAGGATCCCTGCCCATGCCTGGCAGTGATACCTGAGCACCTGAGTGACAGCTCCAGAGGGTCCTGGAAGACCCATCTGTTCCACCAAGGGCGCTGGCCCAACCCTAGTCCATGGTCATTGTAAACACAACAGTAGAAACTACTGCATCCTCATCTCCAAAATAAATAAACGGAAATAAAGAATGGAGTCTACCACAGGGTGAAACTGAGGCATCAGAAATGAGTGAAATACCTCTCTAGATTCTATTTTCAAGGAATAAAAGTACACCCATTCTGGGGCAGGCATTGCAGTGCAGGGGTTAAACCGCTGCCCAGGATACCCACATGCCACACTGCAGTGTCCGGTCTGAGTCCCAACTATTTCCCTTCAGATACAGCCTCCTGCTCACGTGCATCAAAAAGCGGCAGCAGAAGACAGCTCAATCACGTGGGCGCCTGCCCCACTTTGGAGACGCAGTTTGGACTGCAGGCATGTGGCTCTGGTCTTCCCAGCCTAGGCTGCTGTGGGCTTTAGAGTGAACCAGCGGTTGGAGGAGCCGTCTCTAGCTCTCACTTTAGAGTGAACCAGCATTGGAGGAGCCGTCTCTAGCTCTCACTTTAGAGTGAACCAGCATTGGAGGAGCCGTCTCTAGCTCTCACTTTAGAGTGAACCAGCGGTCGGAGGAGCCGTCTCTAGCTCTCACTTTAGAGTGAACCAGCGGTCGGAGGAGCCGTCTCTAGCTCTCACTTTAGAGTGAACCAGCGGTCGGAGGAGCCGTCTCTAGCTCTCACTCTCACTCTTGCTGTGTGTGTGTGTGTGTGTGCGTGTGCACGCGTGTGCACTCTTGCTGTGTGTGTGCGTGTGTGTGTGCACGTGTGTGCGCACGGACCACTTTGCCCCCACTTTGGAGACGCAGTTTGGACTGCAGGCATGTGGCTCTGGTCTTCCCCAGCCTAGGCTGCTGTGGGCTTTAGAGTGAACCAGCGGTCGGAGGAGCCGTCTCTAGCTCTCACTTTACAGTGAACCAGCGGTCGGAGGAGCCGTCTCTAGCTCTCACTTTAGAGTGAACCAGCGGTCGGAGGAGCCGTCTCTAGCTCTCACTTTAGAGTGAACCAGCGGTCGGAGGAGCCGTCTCTAGCTCTCACTCTCACTCTTGCTGTGTGTGTGTGCGTGTGTGCACGCGTGTGCGCACGGACCACTTTGCCTTTCAAATAAAAATAAATAAGCGTTTAAAAATACACGCCCTCCAGTACTGACATTTCTGAATGGCACAAACATACACATATATTTGCTGACAAAACCAAACATTTATTTATGTTTCACATTGGGAGGGGGTGCTCCAAGGTCACCCATCTAAGTGGACAGTCCCCGGAGGGAAGAATGTGATGCTCAGCCCGTCTCATTAAACTTCATCACGAATGCTCTTCTTCCCAAGAAGTGAACAAAGTGTGAATCATAAGAAAAGCAAAGAAATGATTCAGATTAACTCACTTCCACATTTCTAAAAAAACAGCACGTCTTCATTAAATATCAAATAGCTATTGCCTCAAGCAATAAAAATCTACCCTCTATATGGATTAATTGAAAGCGATAATCTTCGTCAATAAAAGTCACCACAAATGAGTTGTTTTATCTTTCTGGCACTTCTGGACAATTTTGGAAGCACGACAACACAGTGCTTAGAAGCAAGGACTCAAGTCTAAGCAGCAGGACTTCTTATCTATGGGACTCTCGGCTTGCTGTTCAGTGTCTGTTTCCAGGGTGTGGGTAGTAACAGCTCAGCCTCCCGTTGATGAAATGCATGAAGAGCTGAGGCAGAATGCTTAGATGAGTGTCTGCCATTTGTTAAGCTCATCTGTTTGCTATGAATAATATTGGTTTGGTTATTTTTATTAACTAGCAAGTCACTCACCTTGAGGCTTGCCAGTTAAGCCCCAAAATCATTTGAAAAGAACCATTAGAAGATGTAACCTCCCTGTGATATTCTTTACGAAACTAAGGACCCCAAGCTAGTCATATGGAAAGCACCAGATCCATCCCAACCAAGGGACTTCCTACAAAATCCCTCACCAGCACACCTCAGATCTCTCAAGGTCACCAAAACGAAGAGAAACAGCTACAGACAGCCCAGGGGAGGGTCCCCTCCCTGGAAATTGTTTTCAGTAGCTTCAGAAGAACTGGAATTAGTTCTTTAAATGTCTGGTGGAACTCAGCAGTGAAGCCATCCAGTCCTGAACTCTTCTTTGTTGGGAGGGTCTTTGTTACTAAAGCAATCTTCATGTTGGTTATTGGTCTGTTTAGGTTTAGTGTCTTCATGACTCAAATTTATAGACTGCAGGTATCTAGGAATCCATTCATTTCTTCTGGTTTCCTAAATTGTTGGCATAGAGCTCTTTGTAGTAATTCCTAATGATTCTTTTTATTTCTGTGGTATCTGTTGTTACATTTCCTTTTTCATCTCTATATTTATTGATTTTGGTCTTCTCCCTTTTTTTTAATCAATGTTTTTCATAAAACAGATGTTCACTGACTTTTTGTATTCTGTTTCAATTTTATTTCTTACTTTTTTCTTTTCTTCTACTATTTTTGGGTTTGGTATGATGTTGTTTTTCTAGGTCCTTGAGATGCACTGATAACTCTTTTATTTGGTATCTTTCCAACTGCTTGACATAGGTATCAATTGCTATAAACTTCCCTCTTAACATTGCTTTTGCTGTATCCCATACGTTTTGATGTGTTTAATTATAATCTTCATTCATTTCCAGACTTTTTTTATTTCTCCTTTGATTTCTTCTATGACCCACTGCACATTCGGAGCATGTTGTTGTCTCTGTGTGTTTGCACATGTTCTAGAGATTCTCCAGTTGCTGATTTCCAGCTTTATTCCACTGTGGTCAGAGAAGATGCATGGCCTGATTTTGATTTTTTTTTTTAACTTGCTGAGACTTCCTTTATGGCTTAGCATGGGCTCTATCCTAGAGAAAGTTTCATGTACTAGTGAGAAGATTTGTATTCTGTACCTGTAGTATGATAATTTCTGTAGATATCAGTTAGATCCATTTGGTCCATAGCATCAATTACCTCTGTGTTTCTATGTTGATTTTGTGTCTGGTTATCTGTCCATTGCTGAAAGTGGGGTGTTGAAGTGCCCCATTACTATTGTATTGGAGTCTATATCGCCTAGATCCATTAACATTTATTTTAAATAGCCAAGTGCCTTGTAATTGGGTGCATATATGTTTATTATAGTCATATCTTCAGGTTGAATTGATTCCTTAATCATTACATAGTACTCTTCTTTGTCTCTTAACAGTTTTTGTGTTAAAATCTATTTTGTCTGATACTGGGATGGCTATAAGAGTTCTTTCTTGTTTCTGTTAGCATGGAGTAGCTTCTTCCTTCCTTCCACTTTCAGTCTGCATGTATTTTTCTTGGTGAGATGTGTTTCTTACAGGCAGCAAATAGATGGGTCTTGTTGTTTTAATCTATTCAGCCAATCTGTATCTTTTAATTGGAGAGTTGAAGTTATTTACATTCAGAGTGACTACTGATAAGTAACGACTTGGCCCTGCCTTTTTTTCGTAAATATTCCAGTTATTTACTTTGGATTTCCTTTGTACTTTTACTGGGAGATTTTCTGTCTTCACATTCTTTCATAGTGATGACCTTTTTTATTCTGTGTTTCTGTGTGTAGCACATCATTAAGCACCTTTTATAAGGCTGGATGAGTGGTGACAAATTCTTTCAATTTCTGTTTGTTATGGAAGATCTTTATTTCACCTTCATTCATAAATGAAAGCTTTGTGTGGTGCAGTATTCTGGGTTGACAGTTTTTTTTTTCTTAAAACTTGGGCTATATCTCACCATTTTCTCCTAATCTGCAGGGGTTTCTGATGAGAAATCAACTGTGAGTCTAATTGTAGGTCTCCTGAAAGTAACATGGCCTTTCTTTTGTCTACATTTTAGAATCTTTTCTTTATGTTTTACTGTAGAAAGTCTGACTACAGTGTGTCATGGTGACGATCCGCTGAGGTTGGGTCATTATGACCAACTGGGATAGAACTGAACAAAGGAGGCACAGAAGGCCCCTAAAATCATGGTCTTCAGTACTAAATGATGTTCTACATTATGTCAAAGGACCCCATTTTCTAAGGTCATCACAGCTGAGTGACAGACCTATACTGCACCTATGGTTTTCTCCACTGAGTGGTGGATCTTCGCTGTCAGAAGACCCCCGTGCCTGTGCTCATCACTGCTGAGTGGTGGATCTGCGCTTTGTCAGAGACCCCCAGCATCTATGGTGACCACTGCTAGGTGGTGGATCTACACTATGTCAGAACACCCCAGCATCTATGGTGACCACTGCTGGGTGGTGGATCTATACTATGTCAGAACACCCAAGCATCTATGGTGACCACTGCTGAGTGGTGGATCTATGCCATGTCAGAATACCCTAGCATCTATGCTGATCACCGCTGAGTGGTGGATCTACACTATGTCAGAACACCCCAGCATCTATGCTGATCACTGCTGGGTGGTGGATCTACACTATGTCAGAACACCCCAGCATCTATGGTGACTACTGCTGAGTGGTGGATCTATGCCATGTCAGAATACCCCAGCATCTATGCTGATCACCGCTGAGTGGTGGATCTACACCGTGTCAGAAGACCCCAGCATCTATGGTGACCACTGCTGAGTGATAGATGGCTCTCTGTCCTTCTCTAAAACAAAGGGATTTATCCTTAAGTAGTATTCTCTCACTGTGAATCTAAATCAGAGACTACAAAGGATAAGAAAGAGTCAGTAATAGAATCCTGTACTTCTCGGAAAACACCTTCTATAATTTTTACAATCAACAAAAAGCAAAAGGGATTATTGCGATAAACTAAATCAGCCTTTACAACATCCTCCAGATCTGTCTTCTATTCCAATATTTTCTTTTTAAATGACAGTAAATAAGGTCAGGGTAGAATGTGCTGCTGAGGAAGCCAAAGCCTTGACTGCCCCCAGGATTTCACTCTCAATGAAGTCCCTGAGGGCCCTTACGTTACATGACTTAAATGGCTTCTAGGTCTTTACATATCTCCGAGGTGCTACAAGTCCTCCCACTCTATGGAGTGAACATTATATCACTTATATAAGACTCTGAGACATTTTAGATCAACCCTTGGATCTATATTATCTTGAATTTCCCAACTTTTTCTTAAAAAATGAGGACTGCCTCACTTGAGACCCACTAACACAAAGGGAACAAAAGTCTTCCACTTGTCTCAGTCAACTCCCACTTGCTGCTTGGCATCAGCTTATGCTGCTGTTTCTGATTACACCACGCACAGAATACAACAACAGGAAGTACTGTGTTGTTTTTATTCTTTGCCTCAGCCAGTGCCAGGGTGAGACCATAACGTAACTGTTTAAAAGCTTGTCAAGTTACATTTTGTCACTTATACCAATGTGTACCTGATATAACAAAGCTGGCAGTGAGCTACTCAGTTACACCTCTTCTAAAATGCTGGGTGACTGGCCCCGCAGCTCACTTGGCTAATCCTCCGCCTGTGGCGCCAGCACCCCAGGTTCTAGTCCCAGTCGGGGCGCCAGATTCTGTCCCGGTTGCTCCTCTTCCAGTCCAGCTCTCTGCTGTGGCCAGGGAGTGCAGTGGAGGATGCCCAAGTGCCTGGGCCCTGCACCCCATGGGAGATGAGGAGGAAGCACCTGGCTCCTGGCTTTGGATCTGTACACCATGCCAGCCGCAGCGCACTGGCCGTAGCGGCCATTTGGGGGGTGAACCAACAGAAAAGGAAGACCTTTCTCTCTGTCTCTCTCTAACTCTGCCTGTCAAAAAAAATTTAAATTTTTTTTAAAAAAATTAAAATACTGGGTGAGCACCAGAAATGGGGAGACTCTACGCTGCTTTAACATTTCAAGTCCACTCCATTTCAAACCCTAAAATGCCACAAATGGAACTGGAAGCACACACAGAACACATGGAAGTGAAGGCAGAAATGGTCTCCATTGTATAAAAGCCCAAGTTTCTGCTAAGGAGATAACCTAGTCCTCTATTTAATAATATTTAGAAATAATCATAAAAAATCAGAACTACAATAGTGACCTATTCCATAATTTTTACAGATATATTTTTGAAGCATTTTAAGTGAAGACTTCCCCAGTCAAATGATGAAACTGTTTAATTATGATTAAAGGAAAAAGAAATGACTTTGTACTAATTAATTCTTAAATATGGAGATTATCTGACATTCCCTGGGAACTTGTCTATCAATCCTATTTTTATGAAATGTTAGTATTTTAGATGTATAAGATATGAAACAATTTATTAGACCATACTCTGCAAACCCAGTATTCACAATGTGCTCCTGAAATCCAATTGTCTTGATTAAGCTTCCGCTAACTACATTTATCGCTTTTTAAAAGATTGTTCTGAATTCCATGGTTAGGCAAAGGTAAGTATGAAATTTACTCAGCTATTAACAAGCTATTTTAATCAGAAATGAAGCAAGAAAGGCCGTCACGAACCCTCTCCAGGGGCCTGTTGCCTCCAGCAGAGGTTTTTGTGCATCAAACCCACTGCTGTTGAGGTGTGCGGTTAGCATCTGTCTGTGAGCAGAGCAGTGGACCCCAGAGCTGGGAAGTGCCTCAAGAGAGACAAGGAGTAGGTAGCAAGGTAAAGGAGTTTTGAAATGAAAAAAGGGAAATTGGGACTAAGCTGAACCAAGAATCTAGCGATGCTGTCAAATTCCATTATCTGGTTTGTTTGGCATCTACCTTTTCTTATCACTGACTTTCATTACAAAGTAGGCTTCATGATCCAGCATCAGAAGTCTGAAATTAAGTAGCTATTAAATTATATTTGTTTCAAAAGTCTCAGTTACTACTAGAAACTTGGGGGTCTGAAAACAATGTCCAAACCATGCACAGTGAATTTCTTAAATGTGCAGATAACACTGAACGAACAGGAACTTCAGAGACCATCAAGCAGTCACACAGCACTGACACTCATGGGAATTAGAATCATCCAAACGTGAACAGCCAGCACTGCTCCTGACTCGGTTCCCCACGGAAGGCCTTTAGGAGAACCCAGGCGAGACATGACTCCTGGACACGTGTTCTCACTTCAGCAGAAACCTGACAGAAGCCGGGCTCTAGGAAACGACATTAGCAGCCGAGCAATGTTAAGTACACTGACTCTTTCTAAGATGAGTATATTGAGAACGTATTCCCCAAGAAAGTACTCAACATACAGGAGAAGTTTCACAAATGGCCACTGAAAAGTCTAAACTTTGGAAGACTGATCATGGCCACCGTTTTCAGGAATTCAGACAGACTGAAACACAAAGGTCTGATGGGAATGCAAAATCCTGCGAACATTTTGGGAGACCACGAAACATGCATTTGGAACATTTCACAACCACACCTCAAGAGACACAGAAACAAGTCTTAACACAAATGTTCACGGGAATCATCTGGAAAGTTCCAATCAGGACAAAAAGGCATGAGGGATTCTCAGGGTGTTGCCGGTGTTCAGTAGTGTGACTGTAGAAGTGGTGGGAACAGGCATTCCACACCTGTCAAAACCCATCAAACATACAATTTCTAATAGGTACAGTGTGTGGTGCATAAAACAGACTTCCAGAGTTCTTCAAATGGGTTTTCAGTCTAAAATTGGTCCTGAAATAAAGTATGCTGGATTTACTCATGTTTGTTATCTGTGATTTATATCTTGCCTACAATGAGTTACTGACAGCTCAGCCTTTCCACCTCTCAAAGTCAAGTGCATGGCAACAGCCCTCACAGCCAGATGTACTCACCCATCTGCCCTGGGTGCACTCGGGCACTGACCACTGATTCTATCTGTATCTGTTGGCCAATGTCCACATGGGCATGGAAACATACATAAATATACACATATGTGTGCATGCACACACACACACATATTAGGGAATTATACATCTGAGTCTCCCTCTGTGAGTCTTTCTCTATGGGAGAAAGACTCAGGGATATCTGCTGAGAGAGAGATGTGATGGCGTCATTACCATCAACGTTAGTTCTGACATTATTTAGTAAATGCTTACTATGTGTTGGGGAAGTTGTAGATCACATCGGGTATATCACGTAGGTTTTAAACTAGACTACAGTCACCATGGTGGCAGGCACTGGATCTGCCTTGGTTTTCCTGATTTTTCTATGCTGTGCACACCGTCAGGCACACAGTAGGTGAACTGCTCCTCTCTCAGCACAGCATGGCATGACACTTTTGCAAACATGAGAGACAAAGTTTGTCTTTCCCCACATTTCCCACATGTTGAACTGACACTCATGGGAATTAGAATCATCCAAACGTGAACAGCCAGTAAAAGATGATGAGGTTTAAATCCAGCCTCTGCAGGTGCATCATTTGAGTCTGTGACTCTCTCTTGGTATTAGAGTCTGATTATTAGAGTTTTCTGATTCCAGTGGAATCAGAAAATCTGCTCAGGAGATATCATTTCTAAGCAGCATGATCAACTGAGCAACCACACAGTCCCTCTCCCTGGAAGGCAGGGGTTGTCTAGCTTAGCAATCCATCCTTCCACTGGGACATGTGACCAGGCTCTCTCCATGGAAGACAGGGATGACCGAGCATGAGGATGGAATCTTCCCACTGTGTCACGGGTGCCCAGAACAGCTAAGCACCAGTGCCCTCCATTCCATGTCTCTAATTGCTGATGCAGCCCTGCTAGCTGACTAACCCTGCTCAGCATGGACTCCCTTATTTGTCTTAGAGAAACACAGAAACTCGGAGGGTTAGAATCTTCCCCATTCCTCTTTCCTTCCATTCAGTTTCTTTAATGCTCCACTTTGCTGTTTTCTAGTTTGTGTGTGCATTGATTTTACCACCAAATTGGGCCTGTGTGTCCTTGGACATCAGTGCATCACTTTGAGTTTTCAAAACTCGCCTGCAGCGGGTTTACCTTGCACCCTCCCTGTCCCACAGCCTGCATACCGTTCTTCTCCAGGTCACGCCCCTCCCTAGCATGGGAGTTACACTCAGATTTTACAGGAGCCCACTGTTTTTACTGATTACCTCATCTCCTCTGGTAAACAAGTGACAAAACTTGTTTACTGATTTCCCCCGTAAGACTCAGCACAGGGGCAGCTTCCTTCCTCCCTCCTTTCCATCCTTCCTTCTTCCCCTCCATCCTCCCATGCTACCTCCCTCCCTTTTACTCTCTCTCCCTCCCTTCCCCCCCTTCCCCCTCCCCCTTCTTCCCCTCCATCCTCCCATGCTACCTCCCTCCCTTTTACCCTCCCTCCCTCCCTTCCCCCTCCCCCCTCCCTTCCCTCTCCCCCTTCTTCCCCTCCATCCTCCCATGCTACCTCCCTCCCTCCCTCCTTTCCGTCCTCTCTTCTTCCCCTCCATCCTCCCATGCTACCTCCCTCGCTCCCTCCCTTCCCCCCCCCTTCTTCCCCTCCATCCTCCCAGCTACCTCCCTCCCTTTTACCCTCCCTCCCTTCCCCCTCCCCCTTCTTCCCCTCCATCCTCCCATGCTACCTCCTTCCCTTTTACCCTCCCTCCCTCCCTTCCCCCTCCCCCTTCTTCCCCTCCATCCTCCCATGCTACCTCTCCCTCCCTCCTTTCCGTCCTCTCTTCTTCCCCTCCATCCTCCCATGCTACCTCTCCCTCCCTCCCTCCTCCCCTCCCTCCCTCCTTCCTTCCTTTTCTTCTTTTACTTTCTGAGATAACTTAGTTTTAATTTACATGACAGTCAAGGGCTTCATGTTCCACCAGATAAAAAGTTCAACAAGTAAAAAGTAAAGGTCTTAGTTCAGTGGAAATATAAGCAACAATAATCAAATGGAAAGATGACCATTTCACCCATAGGCAGTAAATTTTAAAGTAATAACAGATAATTAAAACAACAGTAGTATGACATTCTTAATCACTGGTTTGACAAAATTACAAAGCAACTTTTGACAAAACTATATCTGCAGTAATACTGAGACACGCAGGCATTTGCATTTTTGTTTTTGCTACTGCATAAATAACACACGTTCTCCCTCGTTTGTAAGAACTAAAACTGAAAGAGAAGATTGCGTCTCTCATAATAGAATGCTCAAATACTTTTCCAGATTCCTCTTATTTGTTGAGAATACTGAAATATCATTTTTCTTAACACAACCTTTTCCTGCCAGACGATCAGCATTCCTGTAGTGAGACAAATTACTGGCTTTGTTTTGGAGTTATCGCTCACTTACTGCATGACATGCTTTAATTACATGATGATGGTTTGTGTGTATGCAGATGTTTACGTTTCTCAAACACTTTAAAGTGCTAGGTGCATTCCACTTTCCATTTAGTTCTGTTTGGAATAGTGTGACATAATGATGTGTTCTAACAAAGTTCTAGCACACAGCTAGTAGTCACCAACCAGGAACTCACCAGCAACTGACCCGGTGCACTCAGGGCGATGCTGGCACTTCTCCTCCTTCTTGGCGTACGGCAGAGAATAGCCAGGAATAGAGAAATGAATGTGATTCTAGTCAAAGAGCATTCTTTTTTTTTTTTTTTTTTGACAGGCAGAGTGGACAGTGAGAGAGAGAGACAGAGAGAAAGGTCTTCCTTTGCCGTTGGTTCACCCTCCAATGGCCGCCGCTGACGGCGCGCTGCAGCCGGCACACCGCGATCGTCCGATGGCAGGAGCCAGGAGCCAGGTGCTTTTCCTGGTCTCCCCATGGGGTGCAGGGCCCAAGCACCTGGGCCATCCTCCACTGCACTCCCGGGCCACAGCAGAGAGCTGGCCTGGAAGAGGAGCAACCGGGACAGAATCGGTGCCCCGACCGGGATTAGAACCCGGTGTGCCTGCGCCGCAAGGCGGAGGATTAGCCTGTTGAGCCACGGCGCAGGCCCACAAAGAGCATTCTTTTCAACAGAACACATTTTTAAATAAAATATTTTGGATGAGGCCGGTGCCGTGGCTCACGAGGCTGATCCTCCACCTTGCAGTGCCTGCACACCGGGTTCTAGTCCCGGTCTGGGCACCGGATTCTGTCCTGGTTGCCCCTCTTCCAGGCCAGCCTTCTGCTGTGACCCAGGAGTGCAGTGGAGGATGGCCCAAGTGCTTGGGCCCTGCACCCCATGGGAGACCAGGAGAAGCACCTGGCTCCTGGATTCAGATAAGCGTGATGCACCGGCCACAGTGCGCCAGCCGCAGCGGCCATTGGAGGGTGAACCAAGGCAAAAGAAGACCTTTCTCTCTCTCTCTCTCACTGTCCACTCTGCCTGTCAAAAAGAAAAAAAAAGAAAAATTTAAATAAAATATTTTGGATGAAGAATGTATGCAAATGGAAATTTAAGGGAAAAAATCTTGTAAAGTGTGGATTCTTCAGCATCAGCAATCAACACAAATGTATGTATACCACTGTAATTCATAGGTGATTTTTAATGCTTAAATTTATTTTCATTTATCTGAAAGATAGAAAAACAAAGACAGACAGAAAGAGAAATCTATTGGTTGTTCCATTCCCCAAATACCTACAACAGCCAGAGCTGAGACAGGCGAAAGCCACGAGCCTAGAATTCAATCCAGTCCACCCAAGTGGGTGGCCCTGACCCAAGTACTTGGGCGGTCACTACTGCCTCTTAGGGCCTGCATCATCAGGGAGCTGTGTTGGAAGTGGAGCGAGGACTAGAAGCCGTGGACTCCAATATGGAACACTGGCATCCAAGGTGTGTTTCAACACTGTACCTATCACCGGCCCCAATAAGTAACTTGTGAAGGGAAGGACTGCTGATTCCTTGGGTACAAACACAGAAATAAGAAACCTTAGAAAAACTGTGGTTTCTCTTATGGTTTGACTTTATATTCTACATTGTTTATGTGGAGTGACTCTATCTTGATAGATTTGTCAGAATAATAGCTCAACATACACATACCCGAACAACATACTCATTTAGTCACTGAAGAATACACATAATCAATCAATAAGGGATTACAGACAGGTTTTCCTGATAGCACAGAGCATAGAAAATTTACTCTAACATGTGGAAACAAATATCGGAAGACTGTAGTAAAGAGTGATCATCTAGGGCAAACATCTTGCCACCTGCAGTTTAGAAGATTACGAAGCCACATCCTGATGAAACATGACGGTGTTTGAAAGAAACAACCAGAAACAAAGCAGAAACACCTTCCTTGTTGGTGTTCCCGGAGCTGCAGCCGCTGGTGAAGACACAGTCACCTCTCTGTCCCCACAGTGCCCCTGATTCCTCTGCAGGGCCTGACCCTTCAGCTCTGTTGTGCCTTCCTTGACAGAGTCAACTACTCCCCCAGCACTCCTTCTGCTTTCCAGGTCAGGAATTAAGCAAACGGCATCCTTGATTTATTTTCCCATTGTCCCTGAATGAAAGGGTTTCTTCCTTGTTTGCTTGTGGCCAGGATACATGGCGCAGGCGCGTTGCCATGGCTCTGTTTCCCAAGACCTTGCAGTGCAGTGGGTGCTGCTCCCCTGAGAAGTCTGAGTGGTGCTGGTGTGGACCCTGAGCCTGGGAGCCACCACCAGGGCTGCACAGCACACCTCCTGTTTCTGCCTCCCTGGCAGCCAGGGGTTTTCCTTCAGCACAGGTCAGTAGAATGCCAGCATTCTTTTTGACTTTCCTTGTTTCCTAGTTTGAAGATAAATTAAAGTTTGCATTGGCTTTAACGTCTTCACTTAGCAGAGATGAGACGAGAATCTTCACAGTATAATTCCAGGCTGTCGGTGGTGGATCAGGGGCTCTTGGGCTGGTGACACTCTCTGTACCGACTGCTAGTTCAAGCAGCCCCGAGTGCCACCCACTCATCATCTCTGAGTTTGAAGGCAAAGCTCCCCCTGGAGATCTGAAGATTCCCTCTCAGGTGGCAGAGCGCTAAGCAATTCCTCTGCTTTGCCACAACCAACGAGAACCCAAAAGCACCCTGGGCTCACCAAGGGGCAATCCCCGGCTTGCAGCTGATCCCAGGGCCCGGGGACCAAGATGTGCTCTCTTCCCATTAGCACGCTGCTGGCTTCTCTGTTGCGACTTTCTAGACAAAGCCATGAGAGTAAACCCTCCTTTGGGCCTTCTGTGTCTGGGCCAATGCACTTCCCAAATGCTGCGTCTGCAGGGTGTGTTGAAACAGCTTTGTTTCTATTGACCCTGTTTACTTTTTAGCTCCACAGAATACCTGATGCTCAGCCTACCCAATCCTCAGTACTTGATGGGAAAATCAAAGAGAAGGAAATTCCGTAACTTTTCCAGTGAATTCTCTGAAAGTGTTTATAAGAGATTTGGTTTCCCCAATGTTCACTGATCCATCCTAAGCCCAAATTAGCAGGGGCTCTCTGAATTCTGATACAGGGAGTTCCACATTTTTCCACTTCAGAGGTGATGTACAAATACGGATGATGTATGTCTTTGGAAATCATGAACGCAATTTGAACTCTGTTACTTCTCTAGCTTACACAACAAAGCCGGGTAGGCGTGGGGGCGCACTCCTCATCCATGTTAATTTTCAACTGAGTGCTTGCCCCCTGTCCCCTCATTCCTGCATTACTGTCTTTTCTTCCGGGCTTACCACACCTGCGAACCCTGTCTGCTCCCTCCCGCACCCTTCACACTCCTAAAACTTCTTGCCTGTTCTTGTATCAGGCAGAGCCTTGCAGGGAGCAGCGCCTTCAGGGCAGGAGATGAGGAGAGTTAGTGGAGAAAGCACTGAGCACCTGTGGTTAGAGAGGACAGGACCTGGGGGGCTGCAGTTTTTGACACCTACAAGAGTGGGACCTGGGGTTCAAGGCTCCCTTCCTCTGACCCCTCAATTGTGCCCCTGGGGTGAAACCCAATAAGAAGCCCCAAGACAAAGCATCTCTGAGTGGGGCAGGCCTGTGGAGCACAGAGCTCCAGGGAGAAGTGGGGAGCAGCAGCACCCACAGAAGGTTCCCAGTGGGGATCTTCTGCCTGGCCCAGCCACACGGTCCCAGCAGCAGCCCCAGCCCTGGCTGTTAGGAGAAGCAAGACACACATGAGACCACAACCTTGCATTTAACCCCCTCAGCCCCTTCCGGAGACCTTATCTCAGCTGTTTCACATACTCGTGGAAACTTGCAAGCAGCACGTATCCTCACTTTGCCTTTAAGATGTGTTCCCACACAACCCCAGACTGGGACTGCTCCGCTCCCAGAGGCAGCGCCTTTATCTGGATGGTACCACAGTGTCCTCTGCAGCCTCCTGCCCCCAATCTGGCCTCCAACCCCACCCTAAAGCATCCACACTGCATCCAGCAATGGGCCCCTGCCCTGCACACAACCCCAAGGCTCCGCATAGCACTGTGAAAGAAGGCAGTGTTTTTGGCCTTTGGTCCCGCTGAACTCACAACATGTCATTCTGGATGACCTTTCCTCCCCACAGCAGCAAAGCCGTGGGCATCTTCTCACCACGCACCCTGCCCTTGCCACCTCCCGGCTCCCTCCCCTCATCCAACTCTGCTCCCCAGAGAAATGAGGTCTGATGGCTCTGTCCTCTCCACCCCAGTGCCTGGCCTCTGATGTTCTGTCTTAACTGCGTTGATCACTGCCAGGGAGGACATCACACATAAGATCTCATCCATTTTAAGATGCAAAATTATTTTATGCAACACTGAAAAAGCAAATGGAAAAGTGGCATGAATCCCTCATATCAGTAATTGAAGACACATCCCCTATCAGATGCCAAAATGTGGTGAAAAACCAGTCTTGGAAGCCATGAGATAAGTCATCCATCATCCATCATCATCATCGTCATCATCCCTCCTGCCCCCCTTCCTGATCAGGATGCTTCTCTGCCTGCTTGTTGCTTCTACAGCCCCAGCCCTCAAAACACTGCCCGGCACCAAACGGATCCTCAGTGAATGCTCACACAGTCCAGCCTAATGCTGAGTGGTCTTAGCTGTAGAACTGTTTGGCTTTTCTGAATCTCGAAGGCCTAGGTAAGCTTCATTATTGATGGTGAGAAGCATAGGACCAGCATGCTGATTACATGGACAGCAGGCTCTGTGCAGGTCCAGACGTACGACACTGGATAGGTGACCTCTGACTTAAAGGCACTTTTGTCAGCACATCAACAACAAGCATTTTTAGGGATAACACTGAAAAAGTCAACTCCGTATTCTCAGAAGGAATGAAGTCAGCGGCTACAGACTGCTGTCAGTATGCAAATGTGATTAGCGAGAGATTGAGCATGGAAATTTCACCATTACATCAATCACTGTTTCCTTAGCTCTTTTATGTATTGCTCCTCCAAAAAATAACGCGAGGCTGAAAAATAGGGAGAGGAAAAAACATACAAGACGCGGATGGGAGCACTAAAGTAGACAGCTTGAAAAACTAGCTTACTGCTCATTGGAAATGTGGAGCTTAATTCTTATCACCAGACTGTGGCTGTCACGCATCACAGCGCTTCAAAGACTGAAGGGCAAACTCATTTTCTTTGCTTGATCCTCCTGGTAGGGAGGGAAGAAATCAAATGCTATTGTGTGAATTTATCATAATATTGTTCAAGGAGAAAACTCATAAAAGTCCTATCTGTTGCTCACTTGATTTGATGTATCCTTGTCTAATACCATCACTTACCAAAGACAGGATAAGCATCCCCAATGACAGAACAGCTCTCACCACGCCAACCCCACTCCATTGTTACTGGCCTCAACTCAGGAAATCTCATCTGCAAGGCAGAGCTGGCTGCCCCATCAGCCATGCCCAGTGATTTGTACAGTCTTGACTTATCTGAGGGCTGAATTACACAGGCCGTGTAATTGGTAGACGAAGTTAGCAAACATTTATTCCAGTGGGACAGCAGCAAATAAGATCAGCCCTGGCCGCTTCCGGAGCCCTGCTCTGACAAACTCCAGCAGAAGCAAACACCCAGAGACGAGCGCTTCCCAGCCTTCAATCCTCCAGGAAAGGATGCAGCGCTATGGTAGAAAACTGTGGCAACTGCAAGTCACTGATCAGGAGCCAGGCTTCCCCTCTCTGATCTGAGGGCAACACACCAGAATCCCGCCGAGTGCAGCTTATGCACAGCTATCTCTGAAACACACGTTTGTACCTTCACGTGGCATTCACGGGACAGAAAAGTTATAGAGGTAACTACTAAAAATGGGTGAATATTTAGGTCCAAGTGTGATTGTGTAAATGATGACTACAGACTAGTATTAATTTTAAACTAAACTTTGTAGTCTGTGAGAACTGTAGATTAGAAGCAATGCAGAAGGATGTTGTGCAAGCCCCAGCCAGTGACACTCCAGCATCCTAGCACAGCCCAGGCCCTGGGCTAGAGAGTCGGGACACACAGCCAGAGGATCTCCCAGGCAGGAGCTTGCAGGGACCTCCCACACCATGTCCAGCCCCGCTCCTCCTGAGCTCCTGACGTGCACTGGTCTCTTCGCCAGTCCTACTATCCTGCCATTTCAGAACACCACAGAAATAGCTTCAGCATCACCTTCTGGAGAGCCCCCCAGGCTACGTGCATGTTGGTCTTCTGGATGTGAGTGGTGTTTGTTTTGGGGTGGATGTGCCACCAGCGTACCAGCGGTGGCTAATCCCAGCCTCTGTACTGACACTTGCACTGTGTCCAGTTTGGGGATGTTATAAATGAAGCTACTGCGAACATTCCTGCTTCTAGTACTATGTTGTCATGCACATTTAAGTCTCCGTTTATCTGAGTAGTGCAGTGGTCAGGCCCCAAGATAGAGCCACGTTTACTGGAATTTTCTACAAGGGCCTGAGCCATTTAACATTCTTTTCAGCCATGTTGAGCCATTCAGGTTCTCTGTGTATTTGATAGTATTTGGTGCTGCAGTATTTATTTATTTATCAATTATTATAGATGCTTGTGTAGGTGTGTAATGATGCCCCATTTTTGTTTTAAGCTTAACATCCTTGATAAAGAAGCAAAGGATGCCAAACATTCTTCCAGACCATTGCTGAGTATCTTCTCTGTTGAAAAGTCTGCTTCTGTGTTTTGCCCATTTCCTAAGTGCATGTGTGTGTGTTTACCACTGAGTTTTGGGAGTTTGTTGTGCAGGCAGAGTATGCCTAGCCAGAAAGGCTTGGGGAAAGAGCTGCTCCAGATTTGGGAATATTTGCATACATATAATTAGATGCCTTGGGGAAGAGGCCCCAGTGGAATCATTTGTAATTCGCTTGGCCCATACCCACCTTGTGCACATAACCTGAAGGTAATTCCACAGTGTTTTCAGTGCATCTGTGTCTGTATTGTGGCCTGTTACAAGAGGTTATTTTAGGGGTATTGTGTGGGCACTTAACACGTTGTAGAATGTTTCAAAATTGGGTTTTTTGGAGTAAGGATGCTAGACGTGTATGCTTATTAGATGAGCATTTTAAAATATCTTTTAGTGTATAACATGTGTCTTCATCATCTTCCTATGCCCTTTCAAACAGAAAAAAAATCATTTTTCTAATGTCTCTTTATCAAGTTGCACTTTGAATTGTACTTTGGTTGATAAATCTAAGAGATGTGGCTCACTCCCAGAATGTTAGACTTTATCTTATTTGGTTTTAGGTGTTGTATTGCAAATTTTAGTCTACTACACATTTGGAGGTAATTTTCTAGTGAAAAGGTTCAAGTTGCTGTTGACACTCTTCTGTTCCATCTGTGTATATCCAGTTTTCCCACAACCACTTGTTGAAAGGAATGAGGCCAATACTTCCTCGATGGAACTGCCTTTACATGTGTGCAAAAGTCAGGTGTGCGCCCTCGTGTGGTCCTATTTCTGGGTTCTGTTCCACTCCACTGGGCACAGCACTCCCCTTCCACTAACACCAGACAGCCCTGAAACGCAAGCCACCTTCGTGCTGGACAGACCCTTCTCCTGTTTATTTTCAAATTCACCCTGGCTGCTTCTAGCTCCTCTGTCTTTCCATATGGAGTTTATTATTTAAAAGATTAATTTATTTATTTGAAAGGTGGAGTTACATAGGAAGAGGGAGAGACCGAGACGTAATGACATCTTCTATCCACTGGTTCATTGCCTTCAACCGCTGTGACTGAGTCAGGAAAAAGCCAGGAGCCTGGAAATCTATCTGGGTCTCTCACATGGGTGGTAGGAGACTGAATACGTGGGCCACCATCCATTGCTTTCCCAGGTGCATTAGCAGGGAGCTGGAATGGAAGTGGAGCAGACGGACTCAAAACAGAGCTCTGATGGGATGCAGGCATTACAAGCAGTAGCTTATGACCCAGCGCCACAATGCTGGCCCCTCCATATGACATTTAGAATAATTTGGTCCATATCTTTATAAACTCTTGTTGGCTGTTGGCATTTGCATCATAATTGTGTTAAACTGTACATCACTTGAAGAGAATTAGAACCCTTCAGTCTCTTTAGGTTTTCTAATGCACGATGCAGTAAATATTTATCTCCATTTATGTAGCTCTCTGATTCTTCCACAAGCTTTGGGTGGTTTTCAGTGTGTAAGTTCTAGTCACGCTTGAGAAGATATTTACCCAAGGCTTTCATTGAGTGTCTAACATGGAATTTTTTGAAAATTTTGGTGTTCACATGTTCACTGCTAGTGAATAAAAATACCGTGGGTTTGTGCTTGTCCATATTGAATTCTGCGGTTTCGCCAAGCTACCTTGTGGGTTCCAAGAGTCTATCTGGGGATTCCTCAGGAATTACAGTTACAAGTTGTGCCATCTGAAAGCAGTCTGTTTTCTTTCTTGGTCTGCACTCTGTGTGCCTGTTATTTCTCCCCCTTGTCTGTGTGAACTCACTAGAACTGCCAGCGTCAAGCTGAGGAAGAAGGGGGAATGTGGATGCCCCTGCCTCCTCAGTCTCTCCTGCTGGAGTTCTGCCAGCTGCAGTGTTGACCTTTGGTTTGCTTTGGTAGAGCTGCACTTCACACATTGCAGAAGGCTCCCCCTACCACCTGTCTGGGACTTAGCAGGTTTAACAGTGGCCTCAGTGGTGTCTCCCCATCCCCTCTTCCCTGGACCAGGTGAAGAAACAGGGTCTTTGCAGACAGACTCTAATCAAAGGTCTACAGATGCAGGGATCATTGCAGATCATCTTGGAGGGCTCTAAATCCAATGACAAGTGTCTTCACAAGAGACACCAATGGGCACTGCAGAGACCCATGGGAGAAGGGGGCAGTGATGTAACCAATGGCCCCGGAAGGTGGGACCACTGTCAGAAGCTGAAAAGGTGAGAAGGGGTTCTTCCCAGAAATCTGGCGGCGTGAAGCTTGACTGACCCCTTGACTTTGGTCTCTTGTCTCTTGAATTCTGAGAGTAGCCGTTGCTGTTGTTCTGAGTTGGTTAAGCTAATTTATGCAGAAAATTGACTCAGATGCTGACTATTAGTCAAATGCTCTTTCTGCATCAATTGACATGATCATGAATTTTCTTCTTTATTGTGTTAATATGACAATTACATTGACTTACTTTAAAATATTGAACCAGTGTAATTTTTGCATAAAACTCTATATGGGCATAGTACATTATTTATATATAGTTGAATTATATTTGCAAATACTTGGAATTTTTCTATTTATGATATTACCTGTCTATATATTTTCTTTATAATGCCCTTGTTTCATTTTGATATCAGAGTGATATAGCTTCATAAATTAACTGTCAAGTGCTGCCTTGTTCCTGTCTTCTATAGGAGACTGATGGTTTTCTTATAGAAATCCACATGTTTCTGTATGAAATGGTAATTAAAATGAACAGGTACCTATGGATGCAGGTGACAATCTTAAACAGAATTAAAGAATATGTTTGAAGCTTTGCACAGTGGCAGTATCGTAGCCAATGAGGTTTATCCGAGGTGCGATTATTGCTAATTGAAGAATATGTTTGGACACACACTGGATATAATCAGGCAGGGAATGTAACCTCTCAATTAAAAACACAGAAAAGACAAATGCACCCGAATACTTCTGCAAGACGAGGTCTTAAGGTAAAAGACTGGAAATAACCCTGTTGATGGAATCTGATTCAATAAAACTACGGCTCAACTTTCTACACAATGAGTAAAATACGGCCAAAATAAAAGGAGAGGGAGAGGGAGGAGACAGAAAGAGAAACTATAGTATAACAAGCTCCAGAATTCATTAAATAGTAAAATAAAAAGATGAAGGCGTAAAACATGTAACTATTTCTCTAGGATTGGGAAGTGAGGTGAAGAACACACGAGAATACCTAAAAATGGTTATGGAAAAGGGAATGAAAAGATAAGTCTGTTTTGGTATAAAAATTTTGAAACCCATGCATTTTTTTCATACTGTACATTTTTCATGAACTTTTTGAAACCCTGTGTGTGTGTGTGTGTGTGTGTGTGATCAAGTATATAGATGTCTTTTTATGTGAAAGAACACATCATAAACATATCTAAAATGGGGGATGGCACTGTGGCACAGTGGAATAACTACCATTTCGGACACCCACATCCCATATCAGAGTAGCTGGATTCAAGTTCTGCCTCCTCTACCTCTGATCCAGCTGCCTGCTAATGCACCTGGGAGACAGCAAATGTGGCTCAAGTAATTGGGTCAATGTCACACATTCTGGAGACCCAAATGGAATTCTTGGCTCCTGGCTTCAAGTTGGCCTGTGCCTAGCTGCTGTGGCCATTTGGGGAGTCAACCAGTGGGTCGAAGAGATCTCTCTTCTCTCTCTCTCTCTCTCTTTGTCTTTACCTGTTTACCTCTCTACCTGTTTTTAAACATTTGAATGTAGAACTATAGATATGTAAATATTTTATATAAATATGAAACACAATTATTTTTAAAGTAATTCAAAAACATAAAAAGAAGCATGTAAATCTAATTTTAAACCCAGAGATAAACAGTTTCAAAAGATGTTAAATTGTAGTAATTTGTACGATGTAAGAATAAAAATAAATACAAAGACAATTTAGATTGCTTTTAGTGTATGGTAACTGGCATTGCTCTCAAGGATTTTTTTTCCCGGTATGTGTTGTGGGATACAGCAATTAAGAAGATAAGTGATATCTAATTCTACCTTTACTGGAATCATTGAGAATAAGACTCTTGGTGTGGGAAGAAATGGAGATAGGAAGATCAAAGACATTAAGCAGATAATGGTAATGCTGAGTGTGAACTGGGTACATCAATATGAAACTATGTTAATCACTATGAACTCTGTGTTTTAGTCTCACATGTGTGCACACACATGCCACACATACTTATATACCAGATAGTGCAAAGGCCCAGGGAACTCAGGAAGCAATGACCACTGCAAACATCCAAACTGCCTTCCTAAAACAGCATTTCCCACTCCAGGGGTTCAGCATCCTTAATGCAATGACTGCTTTCAGGTCTGAAGCAGGACGTATGCAAGATGAACTTCGATTCTCTTTTCAAGACAGCAGAGAGACCCCCACACTCAGAAATTAACTTTGAGGAGTTCACAAAAGGGCAAGATGGCACGACTTTCACGTTGATAAAGACAGGGGTCTCCATAGATTGAAAATCCTCAGAGTCATAGTATCTGAGAGTCTTTAATGCAAAAATAACACCAGCCACTCAGAACCCAAACTCTCAATAGTGGGACTTATGCTGCCAACACTTCCTCCCCCTTGCCAGGAGCACCCAAGGATGTCTGGAGATGACGTCAGTGTTCACCAACCAAACAAGCACAGGAGCTACTGAGATCTGGGGGTAGAGGCACCCCACAAGACACGCTGGGACCTCCCTCTTGCTGCAGACAAACTCATGCAGCTAAGACTTCAACACTGCTGAAGCTGAGGAGTGCAAAACAGGAGAAACAATCATTTGTCTTTTTTTTAAGTGAGTTAGGTGGTCTTGTCTTACCCACTTTATTTTTTTTTAAGATTTATTTATTTGTTTTAAAGGCAGAGTTACAGAGAGGCAGAGGCAGAGAGAGAGAAAGATAGAGATAGAGAGACAGAAGAGAGAGACAGAGAGAGAGAGGTCTTCCATCCGCTAGTTCACTACCAAGATGGCCGCAATGGCCAGAACTGTGCTGATCTGAAGCCAGGAGCCAGAGCCTCCTCTGGGTATCCCACACACGTGCAGGGGCCCAAGAATTTGGGCCATCTTCTACTGCCTTCCCAGGCCATAGCAGAGAGCTAGACCGGAAGTGGAGCAGCTAGGACTCAAAGCAGTGTCCGTATGGGAGGCTGGCACTACAGGCAGAGGCTTTACCCGCTAGGCCCCAGCACCAGCCCCAAATTCTGTCTTATGCTGAACCAGTGGACAATAATGTACTTCTTTCCTCGAAGTGCCTCAGCAGATAAGCAGTCATGAATGTGAGCACCAGATACCATTCATCTCCTGTCCCTATGCCACAGCACACGTGGTCGGTGCTCATGAGCCACTATGTCCTGATGGAAGGACAACACAGCTAGATATGAGGTCATCTTGCCTAAAGCAAACCAACTGCAAACTCGCCTTGCTCTGTCTCCACTGGCCAGTGTACAGGAGCTTTCTCAGGCAGCAAGTGGCTATGGGAAAACCCACAGGACAATTGCTTCTCTTCCTTTTACAAGTAAACACCAAAAATGAAGAAAAATATGGAGGAAAGAGTATTAATTATGGCACGTGCAAGTAATGTCAAGAAATCACAACCACAAAACAGTGGGTTTTGAAAAGAATTTTCATCTTTACAGCACATTTTAACACAGCAGAGGGACACTGTTTCCAAGTAGTCTGGGTTTCCTCACTGTGTGATGAGGAGGTGGCAGCTTTGCTAATTGCCCTGCACTAAGAGGGACAGGGGAGTTGCAATATGTGCCACACGCCTATTACATCCTGGGGGTCGACCCTGTAGACACATACACCATCACCATCACCGGATCCTCATCCAAACCCCATGAGCTAGATGTGAGGATGCCCACTCCACAGACAGTTCTCAGCCAGTGGAAGTGAGCTGCAAAGAGAGGTTGGGTTCAAACAGGGATCCCAGTGCAGGGGAGCAAACGCCTGCAGCTCCAACACCTCTCACTACAACAAAGAAGCTGTGGAAGGGGGTGAAGCCTCGGCAGCACAGGAGAAGCAGGAGAGGGGCACAGAGGGGAGACGGGTGGGATGATCCAGAGGGGAGGATACAGTGGCCAGGGTAGGGAGGGGAGGATGCAAACGAGGGTCCCTGATTTATCTCAGTAGAGCCCACAAGAGCAAGAACAAAGCCAGGTAAATCGTTAGAGGATAAAACTTCAAGAAATGACACCGAAAATAACACCCAGTGGCAACTGAGGGATTATACCCTTGAAAGAAAGAGCATAATTCAAGTTGGTATGTTATGGAAAAGGGAAAAGCATAAAATTTCGATCCATCATCTTGACTATAAGGAGATTGTAGCAGAGGAAACAATGCAATGATGGCTGTTCTGAGCACACCAGTGGGAGAACGGAGTGTAATGGAAAGTCAAAAATTCTGTCCTGGACCTGGATGGATAATTACAACGCTGACAAGAAAGTGAACAGTTTGGAAAGATAACAGCAAAGTTGAAATGGTCTGAAAACTAATCTGGAAAGTTTGTTGGAATGGAATTGGCTGCAAGGAAGGAAACAGCCAGTCTCAGGGAGGAGGAGAGCAGAGCAGCAGGGGTCACAGTGCACAGGCCTCCCTTCCGGAAGCACCCCGAGCTGGGAGACCTGGACCGCAGACTCACAGCAGCCGCACGGAGGTGGATGGCGTGGTGACTGCAACATTCCTTCTTCTCACCCCTCTAGATGCTTCTGCTTCAAAGGCAAAATCTACACCAGGATCCCAAACAAGGGCCCTGCCATGTTTCTTTCAATCATTTATCCTGACAAAGACCCACTTCCTGGATGTTGTAACTGAGGCTCAGAGATGTAGTGATTTGTACTTGGTCGTACTTCAAAGTCAAGGACAAGGCTCAGAGAGTCAGGGAATGAAACTGCTCTCTGCAAGCAGACACTGCCTGCTCCAGTGAAGGTTCCATTCTGTGTAGACACCAGGAAAGCTGCTTAGGAAGCCTGCTTGGAAAAATAATCTTGTAAAAATAAAAAGCAAAACAGGAAAATCTGACATCCCTGAAAACAGTTTCGCTTCTGAAAATACATGGTGAAGTAATCCGGATTTTGGAATTCTGCTTTCTATTTGCTAGAACCAGCTGGAAATGTAAATATATATTCATGGTGCTCCATGGAATATTTCTGAACTCTAACTGGTACCCTTAATACATTTTCTTCTGTCTTCAAGCACTAATTGAGTTGCAGCAAGAAAGGAAACAATTAGCATGTTGTCTGCTTGCTCTTGATGACTTGTTAGCAAAGGAGTGGAAGATGTAAGGAATACAAAAATTGGTAGAATGCGAGTTCATGTTCAGGAAGGTGGAAAATCCTTAATAAAACTAAAGCACTGCATAACATCAATTGTTGTATGTCGAGTCCCTCATTACTAAAAGGATTAAGAAAACATCAAAGGAGCAATAGGAATGATCAAAGATCCGCAGGCACTGATACCAAGATGAAAGGCTCTCACTGGGAAAGAAAAACAATGCAGCTCAGTCATCCTGGGCTCCCTCTCACACTTAATGGAAAACAGCAGTGTACGTATTCCTCATGACACAATTTCAATAGGTTAAACACTTTAATGAAGTAAGATGCTAATTTTAGCAGTGAAGATGAATAGCTGGTTCTGACAAAGGGAACAAAAGACAACAAAGAAAGGAGGATGGCTTGGGCTTTGTCCACAGAGGATGGACTTCCGGAAGTGGCTCCAGAGGAGGAGAGCAGAGCATTGCAGAGGGCCAGGAAGTGCAGGCATGAGGCGACCTGAGTACAGAGCAGCACAGGGCAGGTCAGTGGAGTTCAGAGGGATGAGATGCTCCGCATTTGCTCAGGCACCTGACTGCTCTCTGCGGCTCAGCCTTTCCCTCTGGAAACTGCTATGCTCACAGCCCACGAGCCCGGTGCAGCCTTAGACACATGCCACTCAGAATGACCACCAGATTCCATCCCTGCCTCAGGAATGTGGCCACCCAGAATGGCCAATAAGATCCAACTCCTGCCTCTGGAACACACAGGCCACTTGGGTTGGCCAGCAATATTCTGTCCCTCTCCCAGGAAACCATAACTCACTTAGAATGGCTAATCCTATTCTATCCTGCCTCAGGAATGCAGGGGCTACTTGTGATGGCCAGTAAGAGCCCACCCCTGCCTCAGGAACACACAGATCACTTGAGACGGTCAATCATAACCCAGCCCTATCTCTGGAAGGTGAAGGTCACTCAGAACGGCAGTGATGGTGGAGCCTGGTGGAGTCAGCTCCACTCAGAGGCACTGCTGGGCTTGGGACAGACACGCAGGAGGTGTCATGCTCCATTGCTGAGATGAACTCCAAGGGCAGTGTCAGCTCAGAGGAGGTGGGAGCTGCTTCTGTCAGTCACAGGGTCAGGAAGCCAGGATGAAGCTGCGCAAAAAGGATGCAGCTGACATCATTGGAGCCGCTGGGAGCTGGTTAGAGTGGGTCTCTTGTGGTTTTGTTGTTGTTGTTGTTGTTGTTGTTGCTGTGTTTTGTTTTGTTTTAATAGCAGAGCTAAAACAGAAACATTATTGAAGGATGCAGGACAAACAAGGTAAGGCTGAGAGGCAAAGGGATCGTGAGTGGGGCAGTGGAGAGTGAGGACACCAGACAGGGAGCACGCGCCAGCATCCCTTGGCAGAGCCCATGCTCGGCAGGGCTCAGGTGCTAACCACGAGGGAGTACTGGAGCACATGCTGCCTGCACATCTCCTTCAGAGACTGGTGGGGAGGAAGGAAGAGCAGGTCAGAGGACAAGGCCTGTGGGGCGGCACAGACGGGCAACTCCTGCTTTTCTATCCCACAGGAGACTTAGTTCCCCAAGACCTGGGAGAGAGAGGCAGCTGTGGGTTCAGCAACGGAGGTTGGACAAAAAGGGAAGTTGGGCAGAGACTGTTCTGGGTCCCAGGTTCTGATGAGAGGATTGCATGCCAGGCAGGGATGGGAGCCCAGAGAGGTGGCAGTGAAGCCATGGCCCAGCAGGTGGCACAGACGACTCTTGGCATCTGCAAAAAGCAGACTCCTGCCAGACAGAGCTCTCTAGGGACCCAGGCAAAGGGATATAGCAGAGACTATCTTTACACACTCAAAGTAATCATTGCCAACTTTCCCCAGTCCCATTTTTATTGTTTACTTTATTTTTTAAAGATTCATTTATTGGAAAATCAGTTGTGGAGAGAATAGAGATGGAGAGAGGGAGAGAAGGAGATGGAGAGGGAGAGGGAGAGGGAGAGAGGGAGAGGGAGAGGGAGAGGGAAAAGGGAAGGGAAAGGAAGAGAAAGGGAGAGAGAGGGATCTTCAATACACTGGTTCACTCCACAAGTGGCCACAGTAGCCAAGCCAGGCCAAAGCCAGGAGCTTCATCTAGGTCTCCTACGTGGGTGGCAGGGGTCCAAGCACATGGGGCATTTTTCACTGCTGTTCTCAAGCCATTAGCAGGAAGCTGGATTAGAAGTGGGGCAGCTGAGACATGAACAGGGGCCCATATGGGACGCCTGCGTCACAGGTGGTGGCTTAACCTGCTGGGCCACAATTCCAGGCCCCTAGTCCCATTTGTAAAAGACACAGTTTTGTGGATCATTTTCTCACCTCTCCACTAATTTGGAAAGACCATGCAGGCATCATTTTGTTTCAAAGGAAGACCTCATAGCTATAGCAATAGACAGCTTCCCCAAAGACAACATGCAAGAAACAAGATGAGAGCCAATTACAACGAACGTAAAAAGAGAGCAAACAGAAATCCAGTCCACCCTAGCAGGCCAGTAGAAGTGTGTACCATGAAGACCTGGGAGAGGACCACATGGAAATTTGTTTCCTCCTCTTCCCTCTCCTTTCTAGGACTCAAGGTCTATACTGCCTAAGGCGGCATTCAAAGCACTTTTAATACAATTGAGCACTCAGATTGCATCTAGAAATAAGGGGTAAAAAATTATTTTGAAATTTGCATAAAAATGGTATAAAACCAGTGAATTTTACAAGGAAGCTGATATTAAATGGACTTATTTTAGAGAATACTTCAGATTGAATTCAGTTTATCTTTTCAAAAAATTTTGAATCCGAATCAGCAGAACCCCCACATAATTGTGTTTCCGCTTCCACTTCTATTGCTTGACTCTTGCCATATGCTGGGATATGCAATCAGTTGACTTTCCTGAGTCAAATACAACCCCAGGCTCCTCACCGGGGGTTGTTGCAGGAAATCTTCCCTTATTTATTCTATCTTCCTCCATTGGGAAGAGAAAAAAACAAAGGACTTCACAGGAGGGCCAAGCAATTAGTATTTTGAGTCTCAAGCTAGAAAAATTATTATTATTTTAAATTTTGAAACATCTGAAGAAAAAAAAAAACTGCTGCTTGGGTCTTGAGATCGTCGCAGCCAACTCTGCAGTGCTGTGGAGGTCAAGGGGAGACTGGGCACGAGCTCAGGGCCGTCTGTGCTGACTGGGCACGAGCTCAGGGCCGTCTGTGCTGACTGGGCACAAGCTCAGGGCCGTCTGTGCTGCTTTGGGAGCCTCACTGGCCTGCAGCTGGCCATGGAATGTGCTGGACGCTCACCTGTGCAGCCTGCAGGTCAAGACTGGCTGCAGACAGACACTGGCTGTGGACCTCAGACCTCAGTCACCTCCAGCCTCTGACTCGTATCTTAGTGCCACCACTGCCTCAGGATGTCATGGCTGCCTCAGCCTCTGGGTAGCATGTGCCTTAACCCCACCACTGCCAGCCCCATCGTGACCCCCAGCCTCTGATGACATATGCCTTAACCCCACCACTGCCAGCCCCATCGTGACCCCCAGCCTCTGATGACATATGCCTTAACCCCACTACTGCCAGCCCCATCGTGACCCCAGCCTCTGATGACATATGCCTTAACCCCACCACTGCCAACCCCCAGCCTCTGATGACATACGCCTTAACCCCACCACTGCCAGCCCCATCGTGACCCCCAGCCTCTGATGACATACGCCTTAACCCCACCACTGCCAGCCCCATCGTGACCCCCAACCTCTGATGACATACGCCTTAACCCCACCACTGCCAGCCCCATCATGACCCCCCAGCCTCTAATGACATACGCCTTAACCCCACCACTGCCAACCCCCAGCCTCTAATGACATACGCCTTAACCCCACCACTGCCAGCCCCATCGTGACCCCCAGCCTCTGATGACATACGCCTTAACCCCACCACTGCCAGCCCCATCGTGACCCCCAGCCTCTGATGACATACGCCTTAACCCCACCACTGCCAGCCCCATCGTGACCCCCAGCCTCTGATGACATACGCCTTAACCCCACCACTGCCAACCCCCAGCCTCTAATGACATACGCCTTAACCCCACCACTGCCAGCCCCATCGTGACCCCCAGCCTCTGATGACATACGCCTTAACCCCACCACTGCCAGCCCCATCGTGACCCCCAGCCTCTGATGACATACGCCTTAACCCCACCACTGCCAACCCCCAGCCTCTAATGACATACGCCTTAACCCCACCACTGCCAGCCCCATCGTGACCACCTGCCTCTGATGACATATGCCTTAACAATGACACTGCCTCCCAACATCATAGGCACCCCAGCTGCCACCTAGCCATGGCCCTTTGGAAGGTCCACTCCCTCCCCAAGCAGTGGTTACAAAAAGGCCCCTTCAATTTTCCAATGAAAGTTGGGGAAATTCTCAGCATTTAAGGATCTGGATCATCATCCCATGTACTGTGGTTGTCCACCCTGTGTGGTTTTGCACTTGGCATCAGAGTTGTTTCTTACCATGCTGACAGTCCAGCTGTGCTCTCTTCCATGCCCACCTTGGTGTGGGAATGACCCTGAGGCAGAAGGTGGTCTCCTGTCCATGTGCTAGTCCTTTCTAGAAACTGCTTCTCATAAGAACTAGATATTGATTGGACGGTTGATTCCCACTGTTTGCAGAGTTGGGAAAAAAAGCCTGCCAACTATCCACCCCTATTATAAAGGGTGTTATTAAATACCAGACAGATCGGGAGCAAGGTGGGAGCAAACTGAAACTCCAGCCCAGGTGTCTCGGCCAGCGTCTTCCACGGCACCCTCCTGGACACTCACCACTTACGCTAGGTTTCTGCCGCTCACTCTAATTTCCCCAGAGAAAAGCAGGCTCTACATGCAACTAGGTTAGAGAAACATGACTAAGCTAAAAGAAAAAGCACTTGAATAGAACCATAACAAACCATTGTGATGAATGGTTTTTCCTGGCTTCGAGGCATGCACAAATGTGGATGGTTCAGAGAAACAGGGTATTCAGACAGGAGAGCAGATCCATCTATAGTTTTCACATCAGTAATGCAAAATGTGATTCACATGCCATTGAATAAAACTCAAATTGCAATGGACCGTTTGGTTCAGATCACAGAAACAAGATTGTGGGAAACCTGAAGAACAGAAGGAAGAAACTGCCCCATTGTGTTTGCCTCAACTTTCCAAGTGGAGAAGACTTCAGAGAGTGTGGCCCTGTGCAAACCCGCCAGGATCAGGAGTGGCTGGGAAACCAGGAAGATCATTCCACTGGGAGCCTGAGAGACAACCCAGACGCACACATCCCTCCTTTCCATTCCTTCCCAACTCGCCACCATCCAGAAATGCTCAGAGCAGAGGCAGATGGGAGAGTGCTTCGGCAGGCTGAGCTCCGTGACTCCTCTCCCTGTGCGACTCCCACTGCTGCTTATCTCAGTTCACTTGAGACAGAGCCTTGATCTGCCAGAGTCGATGTTACAGTGAGTGGGATGTAGCTTAAGCAAACGGGCCACTAAGCCTAGAATTTAAATGTCACGTTTCTACGTTGGAGTTTAATGTTCTCTGGCACCACCCGCTATCCTGGCTCACATGTGCTGATACATTTAAATATGCAATAATGCCTAATCTCGTGTTAGTTAAGAGGCAGCCGTGTTCATAATCCACACAGGAAATGTAACTCAGAAAAAACCACAAATGTGGAGTAAATAGGGCTCCCCAGAGAACACAGTTCCCTTAAAGATTGGAAGATTAAAGCCAATGCTTTTCTAGTCTAGAGTTTTGTTGTTACTGTTTGGCTTGAATTTTTAAATAAAATCATATGTGGCATAGTGGTAAAGCCACTGCCAGCACGCTTGGCATCCCATGTGAGCGCCAGTTCGAGTCCTGGATGCACCATTTCTGATCCAGCTCTCTGCTCTGGCCTGGGAAAGCAGTAGAAGATGACCCAACTCCTTGGGCCCTTGCACCCATACGGGAGACCTGGAAGAAGTTTCTGGCTCCTGGCTTCAGATTGGCACAGTTCCAACCATTGCAGCCATTTGGTGAGAGAAGCCGTGGATGGAAGACCTCTCTCCCTCTGTTTGTCTGTCTGTCTGTCTGTCTCTCTCTCTCTCTGCCTCTGCTTCTCTGTAACTCTGACTTTCAAATAAATAAATAAATATTTAAAAATAAAATAAAATCATATGTGAATCTTCTTGGTATCTGGTTAAGACAAATGAACCCTCGGACAGAGGAAAACAATAGCAACAAACACATATGTCAAAGAGTTCAGGCCTAGATACTCAACTGTTAGCATGCTGGGTGAGGGGATGGCCAACATGTTGCAGAATCCTGTGCTTTGGAATAGCAGACTGGAATGGCACTGACAGCAGAAGGAGGTTGTGTTGATCGCTTTGCCACTGTGCTGGAATTCTTTAAATGTTTCAAAGCGAAATTAAGCTGTTTCCAAAGAACTGGAATGGGTCTAGACTGTGCATAAAGGCCCAGTGGTCCCACATAAGACTGTAAGGATCGAAGCAGTGCGGGCTTGGCCAGGACTTTGGCCATCCATCCTTTAATTCACCCATCATGCACAGAGTACCTGAGAACAACCAGCTGCCTTGCCCTCTCCAGAGCTGCACAGAACAGAAGTAAGGAGACCCTTGCACAGCCTCCAGGCAGACAGAGGCTGGCACAGGGGAAGTTCAGAGGGGACTAGGATTGTCCAGAAAGAGTACCTAACAGCATATGGGCTGCTAACATCATTGAAAAACATAACCCACAAGCCGGGTGAGAAAGATGAGCAAGTGATCTCCAGCAGGTGATCCAAGAACAAAGATCCCCACAGGAGAACACATGCCAAGGCAAGAGAGTGAAGAAAGACCACTGTGTACCCGGGAGACCCCTGGGTGTGGGAGCTGGAGCAGGCAGTACCAAGGGAGAAGCCAGAGGCTGGCCACTGCTTCCTGAAAAGGCACCAGGCAGCTTCAGGAGGGGTGGGAACACTCGATGCCCCCAGGACACAGTGTCGCCCAAGTCCCCCCATGGGATGTGGGGCCGACTCCAGGACTGGAAAACGTGGATTCAAAAGCCGGGAGCACCTGTCTCACCGTCAGCCCAGGGCACCCTGGGGAATCTGGAGGTGCCCCCTGCAGGAGGGCCAGGGCCCTGCTGGGCCTTCAGAGGTCCTGCTACTGAGGACACAGTCCTTTAGCATGCAGCGACCCTGTCCCCTTCCCCAGCAAAGCAGAGGCCCAGTTACGGGGTACGACGCCTCAGCAAACTGCCTCTGGATGGGGGCGCCAAGGCTGTTTCTGGAACAGTGATGCTGAACTCAGATGATTTTTCTGAAATTATTCTTAGTGTGAGCCCAAAATAGGGCTTGTTTTCACCACGCAGCAGCACATCACAGGGAAAATTTCCTTTAATTTGCCCCCTGCTACAATTTAAATCGCTACAGAAAATCACATAAAGCATGATTTGTGGAAACGCAGCTCATCAGCTGGGCGATGAGCTCTGACTGCATTTGATTTTTGCAACAAAAACTTACTTCAGAGTGAACCCACTTCCCTTAGACATGGAGCTATGAACACGCCAGCCACCAAGGCTGCAGGCTCCCCGCCGTTGGCACAGTCACCCAGGAGCTGAGCATGCCCTGCTCATCCTCCTGCAGGGCTGGAAGCCACGCCGAGAGCCACGTATGGGACGGGAGGTTTCCCTCCCTGCTCTTGGGACTCAGTCGGCTTCTGTGTGATGTGGGCTTTTTTCGATGGGTCTCCTTTCAAACCCATTCCATCCTGTAATATTTTAGTAAGAATTCTAGTATCATTAAATGCGAGCCTGGATTAAAAGTATTTTTTCATCCTTAGTGGTTACCTTCATAACTTAGGATACAAAATTTAAGGCATGGAGTGGGGAAACTGCCCCGGCCTGTGTAAGCTCTTATACGTGAAGTTCCGAGACTGGTTCCATATGTGGATTCTACAGATGTGTGATTCCAGAAGAACCACGCAGATAACAAATTCATACATAACTCATGTATGTTGTATCTATTTATAAAGTATAGATACATTTTGTATCTCTATCGTGACAGAGTTTACTGGTTGTATATATTGCATTATATGGCCGTACTATATTTTTATCACACTTTTTGTCTTTTTGAATTTTGAGTATATTGTTTTTAATTGGATATTTTCTTTTCTAAGAATGTTTTAAGCAAACAAAGCTTACCTATCTACCACTACTTTTCCACACACCTAAAATAATTACCTTAAGATCCCTCCTTGCTTTTGCAAACTTTGCTATCTATTTTTCCACTGATTCCCTTATAGCACATTATCCAAGGGCATGGTGTAGACAGACAGATGTGTACGACAGCATAGAATACCCTCATGTTAACACAAGTCTCGTAAACAGAGTCACGTAGGTTTGCATCTGCTTGTCACAGCCCTGGTTCTGCCCCAGAGTCCTCCTCCGAGTTTGTCAGGTCCCTTCCCACATTCTGAGATTCCATGATAATCAGGGGCCTCTGGCTCTGCATCCTAGCTGCTCTAAGACAAACTCTCCTGTAAGGGACTAAGCAAACTCAGCACGTTCTGCTGGCATCAGGAGAGGGTAGGGGAGACAGGGATGTCTCTGGGAGACCAGAGATGTGAGCAAACAGAGAAAACCCCAATGTAGCTTGAGAGCCTAGGGGATGGCGGTGGAGGTAGGTGTGAAGGGGCTCAAAGCTCACCTCTCCTTGTGTTCCCAGGAGGCCACACCTTGGGAGGGGAGGGTCCCTGGGAAAGACGACAGTGCCCACAGTAGCTGAGGCCCTGAGCATCTCATGGCAAACACTAGAAGACTCCCAAAATGCTTGGTACCCCTGAAAAACCTCAGGATCAGCTCACTATCTCAGGGAGATGAGGGAGGGGAGGATGGGGTGAGGGAATGCAGTACCAAGACAGATCACATTGATTGCCACTTTGTGAGAAGGTCTCTGAAATAAGCATGAATTGATTTTTTAAAGATTATTTATTTATTTATTTGAGAGTTAGAGTTACAGACAGTGAGAGGGAAAGACAGAGAGAAAGGTCTTCCGTCCGTTGGTTCACTCCCCAATGGCCACACTGGCTGAAGCTGTGCCGATCTGAAGCCAGGAGCCAGGTATTTCTTCCCAGTCTCCCATGCGGGTGCAGGGGCCCAAGGACTTGGACCATCCTCTCCTGCTTTCCCAGGCCATAGCAGAGAGCTGGATTGGAAGAGAAGCAGCTGGGACTTGAACTGGTGCCCAACTGGGATGTTGGCACTGCAGGCGGAGGATTAACCTACCGCACCACGGAGCCAGCCCATGAATTGATTTTAAAATAAAGCGACACAACATACTTGCATAGCAGTTTGTCTAGAGTTGAAGACTGAGGGACAGACAGTGTCTCCAGGCACGCAGCCTGAAACCTTCCGGGAAGATCTGCAGGGAACCGTGGGCGGCTACTGACAGCCAGTCAGAAGGGGAGAGAACACGGTGCACTGCTCCTTCAGTACTGCTGGGCTTACAGGTTTTGCCATGGGCACTACTATTCATGCGGTGAAAAGCCCAGTTCATAGAAAACTCTGGAAATTAGAAAGACAAACGCACGGGCAAACAGAAGCTTGCAGCTCCTGAGCTCCTCCTTCATTAGAATTAGACAAGAGACTTCTGAGGCAGGCGCTAGCCCTCGCCCCGCCCTTTCTTTTTAATGAGGAATCTGACACGCACAGTTTCAACGCGTGGCCCCAGGCGGCCAAGTTGCTCCCTGAGAGCCAGCTCTAGAGCCTGTGTCCTCAATGCTTTACCTTGGTTAAGATCAAGTCATATCAAAACCTAGACAGTTAAACTGCATGCAGATGTCAGCTCTGTATTTCCTATACTAGAAATATAAGCACCTTTGTTTTAAATCAAATAACATGCAATTATTCAAGTTTGAGGATCACCTTCACAGGTGATCTATATCCAATTGTGAGCTTGATTCAGAACTCTAGAAATACTAATTTCTAGAATGCCTTCTTTTGATATATTCTCCAAACGCTTTTGAGCCTAAAATAGTAATATTAGTTCTCTTGCTTTAATTTTCTTTTCAACTTTGCAATCTCACTTGGTCTGAAGATAATACATGGCACTGACTGGTAATCTCTCAAGGACCGATGACTAGCCACATTTTCATGAGATCTTCAATGTTAGCAATAATAGTCCACTGAGACCATTCACAGAGCACTAATTAAAGTTCAATGTAATTATAATTAATGTCGCACAGGCATCAAACTGAATTATGACATGTGGAAGAATATTCACGTTTTAACTAAGAGTATCTTATAGTCAAGGATCTGCAATCTCGAGATGATGCAAGTTCTACTCATCACACTATAAACCTTATGATGAATGTCCCCAGTTTGTCCTCATGGGAAGCATCTGATATGTCAGTGAGCTCTCGGAGTCTACCAAAGGCATGAGCAAATGTAGGTCACGTGGAAAGACTGCACCAGCCCCATGCTTTCTCCAAAGGCTGTACAGTCACGCCGAAGTTCAACTAAAGGTCAGATCTAAACTCCCAAATGTCAGGAAGGATTCAGCAATTATCTCTGCACTTTAGCCCTAACCTTTAAATGGAATGTAAATATAATCTTTGGTAATAGCATTTCTTACTGAAAAGAGGCATTAAGCTACCACTTCACCCCCTGTTTCCAGCAAGCAGGAATCCACCTCATCTTTGTAGACAGACACTCAAGTTAGGGCCTCTCCCCACCAAAGAACTTTTTAACAGTGCAATGAACTTGGCGCACATGGAAGAAAGCAGCCTGATGGGATGTGTTCATTCCCATGAGCTCTGGACAGTTCCACCTCCTGTCTACTGTTTTGGGGTAGCAGGATGCTTTGCTGAGACCTGCTTCACTAGCTTCATAAACAATGACTCCTCACTCTACTTTTTTTTCTTTGATAGGCAGAGTTAGACAGAGAGAGAAAGAGAGACAGAGAAAGGTCTTCCTTCCATTGATTCACCCCCCCAAATGGCCACCATGGCTGGTACGCTGAGCCAATCCAAAGCCAGGAGCCAGGTACTTCCTCCTGGTCTCCCATGGGGTGCAGGGCCCAAGCACCTGGGCCATCCTCCACTGCCTTCCAGGGCCACAGCAGAGAGCTGGACTGGAGGAGGAGCAAAGGACTAGAACCCGGGGTGCTGGTGCTGCAGGCGGAGGATTAGCCAAGTGATCTGTGGTGCCGACCTCACTCTACTTTTTCTATGCCTGAAAAAACTCCTGTTACATACAACACAAAATCAAAGAGCATACTCTCTCTGTGAAATCTGACTCTCCATATTGCTAGTACTTATTTTCACCTACACCCATACCCACATACATTTATGGTGTCAAATTGATGTGAAAGAGGTGGGGTTTAATTTTAATCCATGTCCTTGCCTCCTACTTAGAGAAGCATTTTAAGAACAGGCACTTATATATGGTGTACAGAGTGGTAAAATTCATTTAAAAAATGAGAAAGCAAATACACACATGAGTATAGCTGAGGGATGGCCTGGTCCAGGGAAGGAAACAGGTGAGGGAGGTAAACAGAGAGAGGGCAGTGCTTCCTCTCATCCTGATCTCTGACAAGAAGAAGGAAGAAAGAGGAAAGACCCTGCTAAGTGCTGGCTTCTCTGATAAGTTTGGAAGGGGAGTGGAGTGGCCTCTCTGTAGCATAGTAGGTTAAGCCCTTGCCTGTGGTGCTGGCATCACATATGGATGCTGGTTCCTATCCTAGCTGCTCCACCTGGCTGCTTCTGACCCAGTTCTCGCTAATGGCCTGGGAAAGCAGTCCAAGTGGTCCAAGTGCTGGGCCCTGCATCATATGGGAGACCATGAAGAAGCTTCTGGCTCCTGGCTTCAAACTGACCCAGCTCTGACCATTGTAGCCATTTGGGGAGTGAACCAGTGGAAGGAAGATCTCTCCCTCTGCCTCACTCTGTAACTCTGCCTTTCAAATGAATAAATAAATAAATAAATATTTTTTAAAAAAGGAAGGGGAGTGACTAAACCTCTCACTCTAGGTCCCAGGTGAATGGAGATAATTCAAGGAAGGACTCTATTTGGCTATTTGACAGGTAGGTATGTTGTGGGTGACCTTTATTAATTATTTTATTATTAATATCTCAAGGGTCCTTGCCATCTAGTCAGGTAAGAATTCTGAATATCAGCTTGAATAAAACAGGCGACACGGTAGGTTTTAGTATTTATTCAATAACAGAAATACACAGGGAAAGTGAGGGCTTTATTTAAGGGAGAAAAGAGTCAGGAACTTAAACCAGGAATTTTATACCAGGCTTTTCCAGGGAGTAGATCAGAGACTGCAAGCGAGAGAAGAGCAGGTGGGCGGGAAAGCAGGGTACAACACGGGCTCCACAGGGTTTATCTGCTTCCAAAATGGGAGTGGTTATGATAATGTGATTAACAGCTGGGTGTATGCAGGTAGGGGCCTGAGATCACAAAGGGGGCAGGAAGGGGGTGTGGTTTTCCAGCTCATAAATTAATGAATTTAATCCTATCTGCTTACCCATATCAGGCAGATGGATTACAAAGGGCGGGTGGACTAGGGGGGGTCTTCTGGTTTTTAGCTCCTGGGCTTAATCTAGCTATACCATATCAAAATGTTTTAAGGAATGCAACAATTAATGGAGCAACCAAAAAGATATCATAAAAGCTATTTCAAAGGAGAATGCAAAACACACACACACACACAATTAGAGTTACAGAAAACAATTTGCTAGTAGATTCAGAAGTAGACAAGAGCCACAGGGTGGTGATCAACTGTACCTCCACAGGAACCAACTGTACCTCCCACAAGAATCAACTGCACCTCCACAAGAACCAACTGTACCTCCCACAAGAACATCTGCATTTCAATGCACAGGAGTCATTTGCATAGCAATCAGTTTTCCCGCAACTTGCAGAAAAAAATAGCTCAAAGGTCACAAAGCTCCAAAGCTTACAATTCAAATATTTGGGTTTGGCTTGCTAAAGTTTACAAACACAAGCAGAGGGGGAACTGTGGAGGGTTGCTCCAGGGAACCAGGAAAGTCCCAAAGCTCTGGATGGTGCAGGCTCCCCCCAATGCAAATCAGCTACCCAGGAAAATCTGCTGGATCAGGTGAAAACCTCTCCCTAAGAAGGCGCTGCTGCTGCAACTACGCTTCTTGGATTGTAAATCAGTTTTCAGCATCAAACTGTCCAGCCTGCCCACTGCGCCCTGAGTGTGTTCAATAAACATAACTCAACCCACTCTATCTGACAGAATGAGTTCTTTCATCACCTGTGACATTGTTAGGTAGGAGGTTAGAAATTAGCCTATGTGTGTGAGAGGGGCCTAAAGAACACAAAGCACCTGCAGAGGCTCACCTGGGAAGCAGCCCTGGATTTTATACTTCCTAGTCCTGCCCAGACTCTGGTAACTTTTCATGTGGTCTCAGCCCTCCCCCCAAGGAGCGCTCCCCAGGAGAATCCTCTCTGCTCAGCACCACATGGGTTCCTTGAAGCAATCAAACCTCCACAGCCTTCCTCCAAGGCAGGTGCCCAGGGGAGGCTCCTCTGCCCTGCACCAGGTGGGCTCCCCAGTCTGACGGCACTGAGCGGTGAAGCCTTGGGAGGAATTCCACCTAACTCACACTCAGCAAGCCCTTCGTCCTGGGGCAGGGGGAGGAGGAGGAGAAGGAGGAGGAGGAGAAAGGCAGAGAGACTGGACTCTTATAAGCTCCAGTTTGTACACAGACTACAAGCCAGGCATCAGCTCTGTCTGGCCTGCCAGGCACATTCTCTCCATCAGAACTTTGCTCTCCTCACCTGAGCGACGGGTCAACCTCTCCCTCGGGTTCTATCCCATCCATTCTGACGGATGCCCTACCCCATTAAACCTTGCTACCTTACCTACCACTGCTCTTCGTCTCATGTCTGAATTCTTTCTTGTGTGAAGACAAGAACCTGCCCTTCCCGTCTCCATTCACATCTTTGACAATGCTGGAGAGAGCAGAGGCCCATGCTAAGTGCCGAGCCTCCCTCACCCTGAGGACTGCTCCACGTCTTTCTTGTTGCCTGCTGTGCCCTCTGGCAGACAAGTCTGCTCACTGCGCCCATACACGTGCTGGCTGCTATCAAATGCCCACGACAGGAGGAACCACGTGGACAGAGGGAAAGAGCACAAGGTGTCTCCGCCAGCCACAAGATGCATCCACACTTCAGGTACACCTGTCCAATCCTGTGGCCAGTCCTCCTAGGGATATTTCATGGAGACTGAGACATGCCCACTCCTTCCTTTAAACTAGCCACTCCGGCCCTTCCCTGTTCTGTCTCTCGCTGCACCCTCGCGGTCACCATCAGGAGTATCTAAAAAGAGATGGGAGCACCTCTCTCTCTCTCTCTCTCTGTCCCCTTCCTCATGAAAGTCAGGAAGGGAAGGGGACGTAGGGGGCTACAGCTGACCAGATGGGTTTCCTGCCCTAAAAGAGAGAATCCTTAATGTCCCCTGAGTAAGAAGGAAGCCTTAATGCATCAACCCCCTCCAACCTGCTGGCTGCCTTCTCCCTTCTCTGCACTTCAGAATGTCTTTTTCCTTTAGCTCTTGAGTGCAGGAGTGTAAGACTCTCTGCCTCTTTGTTTCATGATGTATTTCACCGTCCTGTATAATGGGCTCATATGCTAATAAAGTTGTTTTTCTTTTTTCCGTGCTATTGTAATTGACTTAGGTAATGAGAGTTTTCATGTTCCCAGAAGGTTTTGTTTTTCTGTTGCTATTATTGAGTCTTGATTGGGAGAACAGAGTCTTAGAGTAGCTTACATTATGTATTTTTAATGTTTGAGTGATTACCTAACTCTGATCAGCTTTGACCCACAGCTTTGGTTAAAATGCTCGGGTTAAATGTTTGACCGAACAGCTGGACTCTCTGACAACTTAAGTTCTAAACTGCGTCTTCTGATTCTGGGGCTTCCAATCGGATTCCTGGAACTCTCAAAGGATAAGACTCTGCCTTGGTGAGATAATGGCCGTCTGAGTCATTTCAGATTATATAAAGTATATTGTAAGGTTAAAAAAATGATGCCAAATTTATGTTGTACTCATGTCACTGTTTTCCAGCTAGAGTTGTTTTATAAAAAAAATGAGAGTAAATTCTGTATATGCAAGCCTTTATACTGTTACACTAAAGTGAGCCAACACAGATTGGTTCAGAAAAATGTTCATCCAAATGCCCTTTGGTTCACTTGGCTTACATGTGTCTTTGATATGCTTTAAATTTGTTTCAATTTTTTAAGGATAAAAATATTTTTAATGTGTTAACATACACTAGTGCCTGTGTTTGCTGTTCTAGAATGCTATATTTATCCTTATCAGTTATTTAAAAACATGGAAGTGCAATTTTGTCCTTTGTGGCATTATTTAATATCTCAGTGTCTTAAGTCATCTAGGAAGAGTTGCTAATTAAAACTTGGGTAAAGGTAAATAAAAATATGGACATGTGTACTGTTAGCAGCAGAAAGAATGGGCCATTAAGAAGGAGGTACCTTTCTCTGAAGGGAGGAGAGAACTTCCACTTTGACTATGACCTTGTCTAACTAAGATAGGAGTTGGTGAACTCAAGGGGCTTCCATAGCCTTGGCAGCTCATGACAAGAGTCTCAGGTGATTACTGATGTCATAAATAAGAGTGTCAATTGTTAAATCAACAACAGAGTCACTGTGTACTTACTCCTCATGTAGGATCTCTGTCCTTAATGTGTTGTACTATGTGAATTAATGCTATAACTAGTACTCAAACAGTATTTTACACATTATGTGTTGTGTGAGTGCAAACTGATGAAATCTTTACTTAATATATACTAAATTGATCTTCTATATATAAAGATAATTGAAAATGAATCTTGATGTGAATGGAATGGGAGAGGGAGCAGGAGATGGGAGGGGTATAGGTGAGAGGGAAGTTATGGGGGGGGGAGCCATTGTAATCCATAAACTGTTCCATATTAGGCAGTGGTTTCATATGCTAACTCTTACATTTAAGGTTTTTATTTCTGACTTATTTGATGACCAAAGAGACAAAGATTTTGTGTTCTGTTGAAGTAATCTAATGTGTTCTCTTGTGTCTCTTAAGTTCTGATTGTTAGAAAGCACTGAGCCTAAAAAGTTAAAATTATCTTTAAATAAGCATTTATTTAAAACTATTTGGTCACTTTACCAAAGTCACCCTAAATGGATGGATATTATTTCACAATGTTAAGGAATTCCACTTTGGAGACTTTAACTTCTCTTGGCACCTTTAATAGGCTTTCTGAAAACCAAGGTTCTGAATGTTTGGACTTTGGTATTTCCAGTTGGGCCCCTGGAAATGTCAAGGATACATCTGATCTTGTAGAGATGATATCCAATTAGGCTACTGTGATGATACTGAAAGAGTGGCCAAGATGTGAAATGATCCTGAGCTTCAGTTAAGAGCATGCTTTATCCCAGCTGCTCCACTCTCTGGCTTGAAGGCCAGATTCTTTAAATGGGGGCTGACAGAGGCTTAGTCAAGCTAACACTGAATTACAAGGCATTTTGGTTCAAAATGTGGATCAATGGAGGTCTAGCCAAAAGGCTAGTCTTAGATACGGCTGGAGCCGGTTATGCAGCAGATACTACATAGCTGTGTTCCAGGAGCCCAAGAAAGCTCTAGTATCCACAGGCTGATGATGAAAATCAGGAAGCCAGAAAACTTAGTAGATGAATCAAAAAACTCAATTTTGAGTTACATGGTAAGTCCTAGTATACACTTACGGGTTACATGACTAGTTAAACCTGGCCCAAGCCCATCACCTGCTTGCTACATGGTGAAAATCTGGAAGCCTAAGGATGGCAGAGATGTCTGCCACAACTTCTCCTGTAAGTCAGGCTACACAGTGAGCACTGGTTAAATCTGAAAGCCCAGGAAGTCAGGCTAAGCCATCAGGGAGACCCGACTTGCTGCCTCATTTCTCCTCTCTTCTCCCCAACATGGGAAGTTGACTCTATTCTACAGGACTCTCCACTATAATGTACAGTTTGATCCCCAGACCCTATAAAAAGGATGACTAATCTTTTATGTAATAATACCTAGCCACAATATAGAGGACCAAACAGCACAGCCAGAAAATGAGAGATTAAACCACAAACTGATTTTGCAGCTAGATTTATTTTTCTGTGCACATGGTAAATGGACAGAACTCCCCTTTAAAACCTAATTGAGGGGCAGATGGGAAGTTTCATTGATGACCTCAAAACATATAGACAGATCACTACAATTGATCTTACCTGGAAGGTCCTAGTTCTCCTCATAGGCACTGTTTTAACTCACAGAATTTTCCCATGACCAAAGCTGTCTAGCTCACTCTGATATTAACAGAAATCTCTGAAAACTAAGGATGGGCTGAGCACCACCTTGGCTGCCTCCGTGGTCTCCTGTGATAGGGACCAGGAGGAGGATGAGGAGCTGGGCTGCAACAGCCATGTGAGGATAGGTGGCAGCCCATTGTGGCTGCTTTACTTGGTAATCTGCCATCAAGGAGGCCCAACAAGTCCAGACCACCCCAAACTGTCTGTTTCTCTTATGAGGAGCCAGGGTACAAGGCAAGCAGCTAAAGGCCCTTCATTCTACCCAGGTTCCAATTTTAACTATTGCTATTGAGAGGGTGGCCTAGGGCCAGTGACATTGTAGGTAAAACTGTAAATTTCCATGCAGAGACACTGCCTGTTCTGTACTAGCCTCCTGTTCAGACCAGTTCTCTTCCTAGTTCAGCCAGGTTATGGGATTCAGTGTGGAGCCTTCCTTAAGGGGGTTCACACCTCCCTTGTGATATCTCTTCCAGTACTACATGGATAGGTCTGGGCCTCACACACACCTGACTAGGCTTTAGAACCAATCTGAATATTATGAAGTCTGAAAGCTTCTCCTGTCAGTTCCTATTGGCTTTAAATGGGTTAAAAAGAAAAAAAAAAAAAAAACAGAGCTTAGAGTAACAGCTAACTTAGACAGTCCTGCACCTATTTGGCCAGGCCCTCACAGAAGGCTTAAAGGTCCTGGCTCTTGAGGGGGTGCAAAATGACCCAGAATGCAGATGGTTTATCAGTCAGTTTCCTCGCAATACACAGACGTGTGTGTGTTTCCCAGCTTCCTTTTCATGCTTACTCGCACGTTTATACTGACAAAAATAGCCTGCAACATGTCAGACTGTTAGGCAGGAAGACAGATGTGGGTCTGCATGTGTGTTAGGAACAAATTAAAAAAGGAAGAAATGGGAAGTTTGTGCCACTGGATCCGGGCCTTGAGGGCCCTTGCCACCTGCACATCAGATTTCGCCCCATGACACAGAAGAGGAGGTCCCCCACCTAGAACACCCCTGCCCCTGCAGGAGGGCACTAAAAGGGACTGCCAGGGTCCAAGCATCCTCCTACCCAGTAGCACGTCAGGGGAGGGGCCCTAGCCTACCCCAGACGTCCCAGAGGAAGGAATCTCACTCATCCAGCTCCCAGGGACCTTTTCTCTTGGTCACACTGCATAGTGAGGCCCCAGGAGGGAATCTGGCAAAATGCCAGAAAAAGGAAGTGGGGAAGGAAAAATGGCCCCGTCCCCACAAACACACACAGACTGTGCACAGATGGGGCACTCAATGTTCTGTCAATCTGCCCAGCACTCCCTCACTAACCTCACAGGTTTGTTTACCACCAATATGTGTCACTCCTTCAAACACTTTTCTTGAGACAAGAACCAGTCACTGTCAGGCTTTCAAAGATAAAATCCCCATTCCCAGAAGGTACATCAAGTAGGACTTTGCGAAAGTTGCAAATAATCAGTCCCAACTCCTAAACACTGTTCTCACCTACTGACCTTATTCAGACCTAACACATACATACTGCGTGGATTTAAACACTCATACCTTGGTAAACAGCTTTGAATCCAGGTGAGCCAATGCTGTCATCAGACTGCAGGTGCAGCCACATCTGGTTGCTCATGCTCACGATGAGGTCAGGAACACTGGACCCTGTGAGTCTGCACGGAGGAGAAAGAAGAAATCTTTTACTGAGGGCAACACATGGATCTATGTTGACCTTGAAGTAAACAATCAAGCATATATACACAGACGCATGTAAGACCCTCCCTGAAGGAATCTATAGCCACTTGCACTTGTATGAGTACTGAAACATCAATATCAACATTACTGTAACTGTCCTATTCCACCACCGCAGATTTGTGTCTTGTGTTTTAAAATCAACTTAGTCCCACGTCCCTGGAACTGAGGGGCTTCCGCAATACAGGACGTGTAGTACTAAAATGGGGACAGTCCCAGAAAAAATGGGACCATTGTCCAGGCTATGCGACAGGCAGGTGCTGCCTATTTCTGTGTGACTCTATACAGTCGCAACATGGAAGGGAAAACACGCCCCCGATGAGAAATTGTGCCAGTTCAACTGATGCCCAGGACGGCACTATCCTGCACCTTCATCACCAGATCTCCTTATGCGTATATTAAAGGTAATCATACCTTCAGAGAACATTGAAAAGAAGAACATCACGCACAGCTGAAATGGATTTTGCAACATTGACTGAACTTCCCCTCGGCATATTAATGTCCAGGTCAAACCAAATGGAACTCTCAATGGAGCATTCACGGTGCATTAACAAAACAGGCACACAGCAGCTGCTGTCAGCCAGTGAAAAGAAACACTAAATTCATTGACTGCAGTCAGCATGCTGACAGAAAAGCGTGTTGAAATAGGGAAAGTGTAAGAAAAAAATCAATTCAACCAAAACAAATGTCCCTAATCAAAAAGGAAGCTTTGCTTTCAGCGGAGTCGTTTCAAGAATAAGAACACATGATATGCCCCATCAATCACCTCACCCGCCTCTCAACCCCACGTTCTTATTTGGGCTGCACTGAACACCTGATTCTTCAAAGTAAGAAGAACAACTGTCATTAGGTGGGACGTCACTCATGCTGCACGGGACACACTGAAGAGAAGAGCATTTCAGTGAGCTATGTGCAGTAACTAAACACGAGTTTCTTTTGCAAGATGTGTCTTTGTTGGTAACACTGTCTTTTCTGTTGGGCTCTTCTGTTCGCTTGTTTGATCTGAAGAGAGATTTTTTCCTTCCCTATTCATACATTTCATTGAAGTGTAGCAAACCAAGAAGGGCAGTTTCTCCAAGTCCACTGCGTGGGAGCTGCATAAGGCAAACCCCACACGGGTCAACACACAGAGGATCACCAGTCCCAGCCACCTTTTCATAACCCCCTTGTCACTGCTCTGTGATCCACCTGGCCCAAACACACTGTTGTTACCTACTTTTAAATAAACTTTCCATAAATGAAATTACGCTATGTGTACTTTATTGTTCAACATGATGTCCTCTGTTTGCAACCATTTTAATGCAAATGATAGAATTTCATTCTTTTTACATTTCAATATTTCATTGTGTATGTACAGTTATATACCACCTTCGCTTTATCCTTTCATTTGATGAGAGATATCTTGCTTCATTCCATATATTGGCTATTGCGAGCAGTGCTGCTATAAACCAAAATGATACTGAGCAAAACAAAAAAAAAAATCAAGCTAGAGCCATCACAATACCTGACTTCAAAGCATACTACAAAGCTGTAATAATTAAAATCGCATGCTACTGACATCAAAACCAACATATAGATCAAGGGAGCAGAGAGCCTAGAAATTAATCCATATACATTCAGCCAATCGATTTGTGACATAAGTGACCGGAATATAATGCAGAAAGGATAATGTCTTCAATAATTGGTGTTGGCAAAAATGTAGAATGAAGCGGCCGGCGCCATGGCTCACTTGGTTAAACCTCTGCCTGCGGCACTGGCATCCCATGTGGGTGCTGGGTTCTGGTCCAGGTTGCTCCTCTCTGGTCCAGCTCTCTGCTGTGGCTTGGGAGGGCAGTGGAGGATGGCCCAAGTGCTTGGGCCCCTGCACCCACATGGGAGACCAGGAGGAGGCGCCTGGCTCCAGATTGGCACAGTGCTGGCCACTGCAGCCATTTGGGGAGTGAACCAGCAGAGGGAAGACCTCTCTGTCTCTCTCTCTCTCAATGTCTAATTCTACCTGTCAAATTAAAAAAAAAAGTAGAATGAAATTAGAGACTTACCTCTCAAGATAAAAAGCAACTCAAGATAGATCAAAGATCTAAATTTAAGACCTAAGACTATGAAGTGGCTGGAAGAAATGTAGGAAACTCCAAAGCATTGGTGTCAATGGTGGCTTACTGGATAAGACCCCAAAAAGCACAGCCAACAAAACTCAAACTAGACAACTGGGATTCCTGGGATTCTATGACACTCAGAAGCTTCTGCGCAGCCATAGGGACTCCATATGGTGAAGACACATATGACAGAATGGGAAAACACATTTGCAAAGGATTAACATTCTGAATATATCAGCAACTTAAAAAACTCAACAACAACAACAAACAATCCAGTTAAGAAATGGGCAGAGGACCTCAACAGTTTTCAAACGAGGAAATGCAAATGGCCAACAAATATATGAAAAAATGCTCAACAGCACTAGCCATCAAGGAAATGCAAATCAAAACCAGGATGAGATAGCACCTCACCCTTGTCAGAATGGCTAAAATCTAAAAGAGAGAATAACAATGCTGGCAAGGGTGTGGACAAGTGGGAACAATTATACACTGTTGATAGGAATGTACATTAGTGAAGTCACTGTGGAAAATGCTGACCAGTTTAAAAAACACAAAAAAACCTGGAAATAGACTTGCCATATGATCCAGCAATCCCACTACTGCTTATAGTACCCAAATTACACCCACACCATCACATTGCAACTTTTAAAGCAAAATTCACCTCCTTATCCACTGTTTTACTCCTGACCTTCACTAATATGTCTCCATTTCTAAATTTTATCCATTTAGCAGTGGCTTATGGGGCTAAGAGTTTAGTTCAGCAGCTACATAGTAGTTGGGACATCTGTATCCTGAATGACATATTCCAGTGCCTGAGTCTGAGACCTGGCTTTGTTCCTGATTCCAGCTGCTGCTAATGCAGACCCTGAGAGCCAGCACATGAGGCTCAAGTAGTTGAGTCGCTACCACCCAGACCTGGATGGAGTTTCCAACTCCCAGCTTCGATTTGATCAGCCTGGGCTGTTGCAGGTATGTACAGAGTGAACCAGCAAATAACTAAAGCATGTTAACACATTTTAAAATGTAAAAATAAAATCAGAGTGTTCAATATTGTGGGATATACTTTATTCATTCACTTAATTCCCTGGAGATTCATCCAAGCTTGTTATATCGATAGTCTGTGTTTTGCTACTATTGAGTAGTATGTCCTGGTGGACATACTGCAGCCTGCTAACCAATCACCTGGTCAAGGCCATGTGGGCTGATGACACATAAGCTGTTATGCACATCCATGCCCAGGTCTTCTGTGAACCTGCGTCTTCATCCTCTGGGAAAATACAGCACCAGGGTCATAAGTGGGTCTTTAAAGCCACTGCAGGTTGTTTTCAGACTGGCTGCAGGTAGCACTTTATGCTCCTGCCACCGATGTGGGAGCAGACCACATCTCTGCATCCCCAGCCACACAGCGTGTGGTGTTTTTAACTTCTCTAACATCGGGTGCCCCTCATTTGCATTTAGCCAACACCATGTGTGGTACTCAGTGCCTCTGGAAAGCCTTCTCCGTGGCAGGTCTGCTCTCTGGGCAACTGGATTGCTTTATGTTTTATTCCTTTCCTACTTTCTGATATCTGATAATTTTTTGGCATAGTGTGGTGTACGCTGATTGCCAGATTCACAGTTTGCAAGCACTTGGTCAACGTCTGTAGCTTGTCTTTGCTTATCTTATATTCTCTCATGAAAAAAAGGGTAGTTTTTTTTATGAAGCTGATTTATCAATTTTGCAATTTATGGATAGCGATTAAGGAAAATTAGATAACTCTACATCCACAACTTTTTCTGTTGTTTCTAAAAGTTTCAGAGTTTTGCATTTTAGAGTTCATCCTGTGATTCATTTTGACCAGATTCTTTTCTAAGTTGTGAGCTTTAATGATCTCTATCCTGATATCTGTTGTCAGGTTTGGAATGTTCTTGGTGATAATACTATAAAATAGTGCTTATGTCTCATTTTCTCTCTCCCTTCCTTCTGGGACTCCATCTCAAGAAGAGGTTCCTTGTTCTGCCCACAGGGCTGGCTCTGATCCTTTGTTGGAAAGGTCATCCACTTTATGTGCTCTCTCAACGGAGTAGTGTCCACTCCATTGTGGTCTTTAATTTCTTTCACTACCACTTGTAGTTTTTGGCCTGTGCATATTTTAAAATTATATGACAAGTATTTAACTTTGTAGCAATTCCAAATATATTTGTGTTTTTGTAGTTGTATGATTATTACTTTATGGAAATATGATCTTTTAAATTAGGCTTATCAGTTTTATTAGTTGTCAAATAATCAAATTTTCATTGCTTTTGAGTGTCCCTATAATTGACAGCATCAATTAAGCTTTTATCATATTCTCTTTTGTTTTTAATGTCACAGGTGAAATTTGTTTGTACTTGTCTAACTGCATGGAACTCTGTCTTAAATTATGGGTTTAAATCTTTCTTTTATTGTATATTATATTAAAATGTATAAATTTTCAAATGAGAACCTAACTATACTATTTTCCTTACCTTTCAGTTATAAGTGTTTTCTTAATTCAGGTATGATTTATTTTTTACTTAACTGTAAAATGTTAAAGTGCAATTTAGTTTTTTATAATTATTTCTGGCTATTTACATATTAGTCAAAGAAAACATTTTTAATATTTATTGAATTGAGCATTGTCACTTTGAATACAGTCAATTTTGGTAAATGTTCAATGTGACTTAAATTCATAACATTCTGTATAGAATAGTTGGGTAATTTTCTATCAATCAAATGTATAATTGAGTTGCTAAAATCTTCATTTCATAGAACTTTGATAGTTTTATCAATTGTGGAGAAGTGTCTTAAAGATTTCAGTTTATAACTGTGAATACTGCTACTCTGCTTTGAAGTTTAGTCAATTTTATTTTGAGATTACACTTGATCTTAGCCAAAAGGCCGAGAAGCGATATTTGAGATGTTATTAATAAAAGCTTACAAATTTAGAATTGCTGCATCTTTATATTTGGCAGCACTCCTTTTCTATTTCTAGCAATATATCTTGAATTACTTTCCACTTCAAATTATGATGATAATAAAATTGTTCTTTTACTGTCTGACAATGAATACCTGTTTCTAGCCATTTCCTTTCAACGATTCCATGGATGGACAGATACTCATATCTGTCTGTTCCAGATGTAATACAACTGATTTATTTTCACCCTATCAGTTTTATCTTGTATTTAGAACGTCCAATGGTACTTCTTTACCCACGGGTTAATTTTCCTGAGTTTTAGCTACTTGCAATCAACTGTGGTGCAAACATATTCCATGGGAAAATCCTCAGGTTTTAAACTCTGAACCTGTCGAACAGCATGATGGAATCTGTTGCAGTGTGATGGCGTCCCACTGAGGAAGGGAGCCATCGAGTGCCCAGTGTGTGCCCGGCCTGCACACTGCTCACCTGGCAGCTGTCTCAGCCATCAGGCCTACCGTCCCAGTACCACCGAGCTCGTGTTCAGGTAACCGTGGCAGCACAAGAGTGGCGATGCTGGAACTTCAGACCTGCCTCATTTAAGGGCTAAGACGAAGGCTCTTGATTAATAAGGAATGGTTGTTTAAATCAGATATCAATTGTTAAGATCTATAGTAAAAAAAAAGAATAGGAAAAGAAAACATAGCATATGAGAGTATTTCTAAGAGTTCTTGAAAAATGAAATGAAAGTTTATTTTGGCACAAGAACTTTGAGTACTTTTTCCTAAAACTTCTGAAGACCTGTGCTAAAGGACGTGGTCCTGTCTGCACAAGAACTCTGAGCACTTTTTCCTGATGCACAGTCCCTTGAAACTTCTGAAGACCTGTGCTGAAGGATGTGGTCCTGTCTGCTCCGGTAGCAGTCACCGAGGGCCTGGAACAGATCCCCTTAGACTTAGGGTGACTGCTCTGATTGCTGATAAATAACATTCGCTGTGCCTTTTTAAAATTGATTTTTCATCGTCTCTTTTACTCATCAGCTTTTTCTAATTTCCTAGTGCCTCAAGGACGGCATCCTGTGTCTTCTCAGCTGCTCTGTTTGTGTCGAGAAGCCCTTCATCAGCCTCATCTTTGTTCTTGGGAAAACAGCATCTCTTTGATTCCGCTGCTTTAAAGATCACTTCTCGTGCTGTTTTTCAGCAGATTTTTTGTGCCAGGGTGAGGTTTTTCATAGATTAAACTGACTGCTTTGTAGAATTTAATAAATCTCTATCTTGATATCTATTGTCAGGTTTGGGGAGTTCTTGGTGATAATGTCTCAAAATACTGCTTAGCTTTCATTTTCTCTCTCCCTTCCTTCTGGGACCCCAACTACACAGATGGCTCCTGTAAATACTGTCTTCCTTTTTCTTTTTGGCACCAATCTGAGTGTCTTCTACTAACCTACCATCCAGGTCAAACCTCGTACATTAAGCTGCTTATTTCTGGTATTTAACTTTCAATTCTTGAATCTCCATTTGGTTCTTTGTTACTGATTGTAGTTCTCTGCCAAAATTCTTGATAATTTCATTTATTTTCTTAAATTATGCACTTTAAGTTTTGTGAACGCTCCTGTTTTCTTTAGTAACAGCACTATCTAGACGCTTCCTCACTTCTGTTGCCTGCCGGCCCTATTTCTGGACACTTCAGACGATTCTATCTTAACTTAAAAATTTACTTCTCTGTGTAGGACAAGGGAGAACAAAGCCCTGATCATACAGTTCATGTAAATATAAGGAAGTGTGAATAGCCATTGGCTTCTGTTTACACTCTAACACAGCTTGGCACTTGGGTCACCTGGAAAATGAGCAGAGCAGAAATCTTTCTCATCCCTTTGGTGAGCGGTGATGTCCGCGGCCTGCGACCTGCATGCCCCACGTCCGTTCATCCTCAACTCTGAGATGAGGACATCAGTTCACCGCACCCTCCTCTACTCCCCTCTCCCTTCTCTCCACATGCAGTCCACTGGCTTATTGCCAGCTGGCCCTTGGGGCAAGTCGAGCATCCACCTGGATAACTCTTCCAGTTGACTCATGCTTGCTTGATCCTTTCAGCCCAGTGACCTCTGTAATTGCCAGCCGTCCTTTGCGTCTTGCTCCATGTAGGGTACAGACCTTGAGCTCCTTGCCCTTCTCCCTCACCACACCTTGGTATCTTTTAGTCCCCAAATGCTTGCACCCCACTGAAGCCTCTGTCCAAATTCCTGGGGATTTTTGCCAATGGTTCCATCACAGTTTTACCTGGCCTAGACAACCTGGCTGGTCCTGTGGTCAGTCTACCATCCAGTCAGCTCCTGCCCCTTTCAAAACCCTACCCACTTCACAAACTCCCATGTGAGATCAGTCCAGCAATGCACTCTCTACCTTCTTACACAGGTGCAGAAGTGGGTGGAGGGGGATGTGCTCGTTCCAAGAAGGTGGAGTAGGGTGGGGGCTTACTGCTCTAGTCCAGGAGAAGACAGTTTTAAAAAGTGGAGAGAGTACAGTCTTGGGGAAGAGTTAGAAGAAAACGGCAGAGGAAACTATGCAAATTAGAGGGACATGGTGGACCTATGTGGAAGGCGTGGATGCCCACACCTCAGGACTCCAGCAGCTGAGAGCCTACGCACCAGTGTTGGAAAGTGAGGTGAGACCAGACTGTAGCAGCCCAAGCCACTGGTGCTAAAGGAAGAGCCTAGAGGGAGCCGGGCTTGGAGCCCCGTGGAGGATACTGTACCTGCCAAATTAGAGAGGAGAGGGAAAGAAAGAAGGGACATGTTTCTCTCCCGAAGAACTTTACTACAGTGTCCTGTAACAACCTGATAGAGTAGGAGCCAATTTGGACCGACGTAACAGCTGCGCCAGCTCGTGTCCATAGCCAGCAACCAGTGAGTGGAGACTCTTTACTCTGGTGGAGAGAACTAAGAGGGGGCAGGAAGCCCGTGACTGTGGGAGGCTTCTGTGCCAGGACCGTGAAAAAAACTGAGGCTATGTGGGAGGACTCATGGTGTGCCTGGGACTTTGGGCAGTCACAGTGGGAAAAAGGCCCCATGCTCAAGGCTTCCTGGTTAAATGGTGAGGGACATTGCTGGGGGATCTGAACTTACACTGAGGACTGCACAGATTCTTTGTGTGGTTCTTGGGGCAGAGCAAATGAATATTATACCTACTGGGGCTAACACCCAGGCACTGGTCTCCTTTGAGGAGAGGAGCTCAGCTTAGCAGAATAAACTTCCCTTCTGATGAGAGAGAGAAAGAGAGAGAGAGAGAGAGGCTGGCACCATGGTGCACTTGGTTAATCCTCCGTCTGTGGCACCGGCATCCCATATGGGCACCAGGTTCTAGTCCCAGTTGCTCCTCTTCTGCTCCAGCTCTCTGCTGTGGTCCGGGAGGGCAGTGGAGTATGGTGTTGTACAATGTGAATTAATGCTATAACTAGTACTCAAACAGTATTTTATACTTTGTGTTTCGGTTTGGGTGCAAACTGTTAAAATCTTTACTAAATATACACTAAATTGATCTTCTGTATATAAAGATAATTGAAAATGAACCTTGATGTGAATGGAATGGGAGAGGGAGCAGGAAATGGGAGGGTTGTGGGTGGGAGGGAAGTTATGGGGTGGGGGAAACCATTGTAATCCATAAACTGTACTTTGGAAATTTGTGTTTATTAAAAAAAAGTTAAAAAAAAAAACAAAGAAGAAATCAACGAGTATTACCACAAATGCTGAAACACAGCAATTCGAGAAACAAGAGTAAGGAAGACAACATGACACCTGAAAAGAACACAACACTTCAATACTAGATTGTGAAAATGAGGAGTTGGAAGAAATGCAAGAAATGGAATTCAAAAAATTGATCATAAGATTATATAGAAGTAATCAAAAGCAAATGCACGAACTACTGAAATCCGTACAGGACATGAAAGAAAATTTTTCCCATGAAATTGAGATCTTAAAGAGAAATCAAAATGAAATGAAGAATTTAATAGAATAAATGAAAAAAATGCATTGGGAAGCTATAACAACAGAATCAGTGAAGCAGAAGAGAAAATATTGGACTTAGAAGGCAGAGCAATGGAAATTATACAGTCAAAGCAAAAATAAGAAAAGATAATTAGAAAAATAAAAACCATTGTTGATAATCTACAGGTTACTATCAAATGAATCAGCATACAGGTTCTAGGAGTTCCTGAAGGCGTGGAAAGAGAGAAAGGATTAGAAGACCCTTTTAGTGAAATAATAACAGAAAACTCCTCTAATTAGGATAAACAAAGGGACATCCAAGGACAGGAATCACATAGACATGACCAGGACAGATCCTCACCATGACACACTGTAGTCAAACTCACCACAGAAAACATAAAGAACATAAAGAAAAGATTTAAAATGTGCACAAGAGAAACACCAGAATACTCCCAGAGGATCTCCAATTAGACTCAGAGCTGACGTCTCATCAGAAACCCCACAGGCTAGGAGAGGATGGCGAGATATATTCCAAGTCTTAAGAGAAAAAACTGTCAACCCAGAATACTGTATCCTGCAAAGCTCTCATTTATGAATGAAAGTGAAATAAAGATCTTCCATAACAGAAATTGAAAAAATTTGTCACCCCTGTCCAGCCCTACAAAAGATGCTTAAGGATGTGCTGTACACAGAAACACAGAAGCATGGTCATCATTATGAATGAAAGGTAAAGGAAAAAAAATCAGTAAAAGTCCAAAGGAAATTAAACGTAAAAAACAGTAATATTTTTGGAAAAATGGCAGGGCAAAGTTGTCATTTATCAATAGACACTTTGAAGGTAAATGGCCTCAATTCTCCAGTTAAAATACACAGACTGGCTGAATGGATTAAAAAACAAAACCCACCTGGGGCTGGCAGTGTGGCTCAGCGGGTTAAAGCCCTGGCCTGAAGCTCTGGCATCCCATATGGGTGCCAGTTCTGGTCCCGCTCATCCTCTTCTGATCTGGCTTTCTGCTATGGCCTGGGAAAGCAGTGGAAAATGGCCCAGGTCCTTGGGCCCCTGTTCCTGCATGGGAAACCTGGAGGAAGCTCCTGGCTCCTGGCTTCAGATCGGCGCAGCTCTGGCTGTTGTGGCCATGTGGGGAGTGAACCATCAGATGGAAGACCTCTCTCTCTGTCTCTACCTCTCTCTGTAACTCTTTCAAATAAATAAAATAAAGCTTAAAAAATCTATTTGCTGCCTATAACAAATACAGCTCACTAACACTGAAAGTGAGAGGGTGAAAAAAGATATTCTTTGCCGAAAGAAACCAAAAAAAGAGCTGGTGTAGCTATTTATATCAGACAAAATAGACTTTAACACAAAAACTATTAAAAGAGACAAATAAGGGCACTATGCAATGATTAGGGAATCAATTAAACAGGAAGATGTAACTATTATAAACGTATATGCACCTAATTACAGAGCACCTGGCTATTTAGAAGAAATGTTATGAGATCTCAAGGGAGACATAGACTCCAATACAATAGTAATGGGGGACTTCAATACCCACTTTCAGCAATGGAGAGATCAACTAGACAGAAGACCAGCAAGGAAACAGCAGATTTAATCGACACAATAGACTAAATGGACCTAACAGGTATCTACAGAACTTTTCATCCCACAGTTACAGAATACACATTCTTCTCACCAAGGCATACCTCTAAGCGCATGTTTTTGAGGTCCTGTAGTTTGGCACTGGACTTACTTTTAATTCAGTCTTAAGTTAGTCTGCAAACTCACAGGAACTGAATAAGAAATTCAGGTCTATACCAGAAATTATTCAATCCAAAGTCCACTTTTACTCACAGGTTACTCCCCTTAAAATTTATTTTAAGCCCGCTTTGTGTCAGAGGAACAAATGACAGAAATCGTAACATATATAAATGACAGAAATTGGAAGCATGACTTGAACATTTAAAAAGTTATTCAAAAATTAATTTTTAATTTTTCAAATATTACAAATATAAAATATTTTATAATGATTTTAAATTTTTAACATTATTTTAAAATCATTTAAGAGAAAATAAAATATTTTATTTTTGTTCTTCTTCAAGTTTATAGGGTTGTTTTCGTCATCACTGATGAATGATTTGTTTAAAACAATAAAGCAAATAACACTGTTGCCATTTGTAACTGTTTATCAGTTTGAAACTGGATCTTTATAGTACTTTTTGAATGAAATACAATAGGTGCTGCCTTTGATAAAATACTTCAGCTGTCATCATAACACATACTTTAATTGCTTCCTTTCAAACAGCTTCATTTTTTTCCAAACCAGCTCTGTAGTACACAATGTTTTGATTTGGACTTAAAAGTGATCCTGATGCAGCACTAAGTGACGTCTCTATTTGCTATAGAACTACATACATTTTTCTTGTGGAAGATAAAACTTATCTGGCAGCTCCTAGCTTCCCATCATGTTCAGGTGGGAACCCCGCCCACCCCACACACCTTCTGCTCCCACCACACTGTTGTTGTTGTTGTTGTTTTCTCATTCATCAAAAACTCAGCGTTCTCAGCCTCTAAAGTTTTGGCAAAGGTTGAAGGCCCTGGACAGAAGGCCCATTCTCTCGGAGGACTCTCGGGGATCCTGTGAAGCTCCCATCCACTCTACTCCCCAGGCTGTGGGTGGGTGCACGTCCCTCACTGGTGGCGCTGGGAACCTGCAGCCACCTGGTGTACTCAGAGGCGTTACAAGGATCTTCCTTGCCATCTGCCTCCTTCCAAGTTCTGTGCTCCCTTCAGGGCAAGTCTATATCTCTTGGACATTTCATTCCTGCCTCGAGATATAATATGCACATTTATTCAAAACTTAAAAATAATATAATCCACATTATAAGCATTGTATATCTATATGCTTAAATTTCTTAGGAATATTTTAAAACAACAACTTAAAGCTTTGCTTTATCTTAGGTAGCAAATGAAAGCCATGCTACTTGGCCATACATTATGCTATATTTCTGTCCTTCTGGTTGAACTGTTTTATGTCTATGTCAGTTGTCTTACCTGTGAAACAAGGAAATTATGATAAACTCCCTTTAAGGAGACTTCAGATCTAAGATTCTGCTCTCTTCCCAGTAGGTGTCTGTGACAGCATCGTCTCACGTGCAGTGAGGTGCTCACGGCTCTGATTGTCAGTGTGTTAAATAGTCGACCAACAGAGAAGAACTATCTTGTGGGTGTCTGCTCCTTTCTTGCAGTGAGGGCCCTTTGGGCCAACTGCACCTCTGAATTATTCCAGTTTCTACAGCAGTAAGAAATTCCTGAGGCTGGTCCGTTACACAGAAAAAGAGGTTATTTAGCTCACAGTGCTGGAGGAAAGAAGCCAAGGCCAGGCAGCTCTGCTTGATCTCTGGTAAGGGCCTCATCACTGCTGGTACCTCAACGGGAGAGCAAGTACAAGCCGACCATGCAGCAAGACAGGAAGCCAGAGAGAGGAGAAGCCAGCCTTGCTCTTGTATAACAACTTCTCTAGCAAGAACTAGTCAGAGTCCCCTGAGAACCACGCCTATCCCTTCCCAGAGCAGAGCCCCTGGAGATCTATTACTGTGCACTAAGCTCCACCTCTTGACAGTCCCATCACCTCAACTCCATTACACGGGGACCAAGCTTCTCACATATGAACCCTTGGATACAGAGTCAAACCATGTCCAAACCGGAGCAACAGTTCAACTCTCTCACATGAAAATGGAAAGCGTAATCGAACCCAAGGGATCCAGCGACACTGTGATGCTTGGGTGGTTATAGCTTCTACAATGCATACGAGAGAAATCTCACTTCTGAACAGACTCTTCTGTCCTTAAATATAGATTTATTTCTTTTCATCCACTTGAAAGGGAGAATCTCTCTCTCTTTCTCTCTCTCTCTCTCTCTCTCTCTCTCTCTCTCTCTCTCACACACACACACACACAGAGAGAGAGAGAGAGAGAGAGAGAGAGAGAATCTTTCATTCACTGGTTACTTCCCCAGTGACTGCAACAGCAGAGCTGGGCCAGGCCAAAGCCAGGAACCCAGGACTCCATCTCGGTCTCTTCCACAGGCAGCAGGCGCTCATCCTTGAGCCATCATCTGCTCTATCTAGTCCTTGCAAAAAGGCTCAGTGCTCCCTTGAAATCACCAGGTGATCCCTGGTTGGATCCCTGCTTTCCACGGGGGAGACCTGAATTGGCTTCCAGGTTCCTGGTTTCAGGCTGGCCCTGCCTTGGAATGAATTAGCAAGCTTGAGTTCTCTCTTCTTGCCTCTCAAATAAAATAAATGATTTTTTTTTAAAAACCAAAAAAAAACCATGAACCTGGTGCAAGGTCACACCTTGATTATGAGAGGCATTCTCTTCACTGGTGCTGGACAGAGAGTGGTATACTACACATTTAATATTCTAATTCCAATCGTACATTGGGCAATTGGAAAGAAATTACTATTCAAAAGACAAAAATGGCCTAAAACTGAACTATTTTTAGTCCTTATAGTTTTTTTTTTATGTAAGCTTATTTTAAATATTCTTTAGAAAGCATATTAAATTCAGGGTTATTCAACTTACGCTTAAATTAGCCATTTGCCATAACAGAGCTGACACTATGAAATGGACAACAGTAAGGGGAAATGAAGGCACAGAACCATCTGCTCAGGCCCTGGGCAGAGCCGTTTCTCTCATGGATTCAGTCAAATGTGACTCATGACATTCAGGGATATCCTGATGTAAGGCCTTAGGGGAAGCTGACAGACATTAAGCTGCTAGGGTCAGAGCCAGAAGTCACCTTCGTCATCTACTTAACCAAGGCAGGAGAGACTGAAACTCCAAAAGGCCATGTTTGCAATCTTACATTGCGTATATCAGCAAACATCATACTACCCAGGCACTGACAGGCGGTGAGGAAAGTTACAGGTTGTCTGTCCACGCAGCACCCGCAACAGCTCCTGACAGCGTGTTTACACTCCCAGCCTGCACTACTGTAGAGAGCCAGGGCAGGTGGGAGGGTTCGAGACTCAGATTAAAAGTCAGGGGAATGGTGTCATAGAACAAATAATCCCATCAACAAGGCGGGAGCTAGTTCACCCACTGTGGAAGTTGTCATGGTTCACCACTGGCATCAGCGTGGAATTAGAGCACGCTTCAGATTTCATCGTCTTCGGCGGAGGCACCAGCTTCACTCGCGGAGACTCCACTGACTGAGCTGGACCCAGTCCTGCCTGGTGGCATGGAAGTCGAGTGAGTTCCAGGAGTCACTTGCAGCCTCTCCTTTACGTTCACAACCAGGGTCAGAATAACAAAGTCTGCCCATGTAGCAATGATGAACAGATCTCATCCAAGCCTCTTGGTCATGCAGATCAAAAGGGAACAGAGTTAACGCGGGCCCAAAGTGGGGTTATCTCACAGACTTCTTTTCTAGACTACAAAACAGACTCTTTGAAAGCATGTGGTCTGCTGGTTGTCCTGGACATGGAGTCCCTCTCTCCATCCTCCCCACTAAGCACAAGTCACAGTCGCAGAACTGGCATGAGCAGCAACAAAAGATGCCTCTGGGGAGTGGAAGAAGGGAGGCAGGCAGGTCTGGGACTCAGGACCAGATACACAAGGCGTCAGTGGCCTCCACACACACATCACTCAGCCCTCATGTTTCCCACCCCTGCCCCCAGGGATCTTATGCTTCCCCTGGATACAAATGGAGTCCTTGTGACCTCAAGTCTTCCTGGCAGCACAGCAAAGGCCATGGATGGGAGATCCACACCAACATTAAGCATCCAGGGAAGTCTTTCTTTCCTAGTGAGCCTGAAGCTCCCTTTTCCAAGCAAAAATTCTGAGGAAGCCAAAACCTGCAAGACAGATGCAGCTAATCCAAAGGCCTGACAGAGAGTGGACAGAGAAGGGGTGAAGCTAAGACTCCCTTCCCCACACAGACACAGGTGGACAGGTAGGTGAGACCCTGACAGGAGAATCCCACCAAGCGCTCACCAGCATGAGACCTGTCCACCTTCCCACCCACACGTCTGCCCTATCCACTTCCCACCCACACGTCTGCCCTATCCACTTCCCACCCACACGTCTGCCCTCTCCACTTCCCATCCACATGTCTGCCCACTCAGCTGGCACCTGCAGGGACCCGTGGGGAGGTCTCAGGCCCTCTATTTCCACAACAGAAAACTCCTTAAAGGTTCAGCTTATTGGGATTCTTGAAAGCTCAGTCCCAAACAGGCTGAGCTCCACATACCAAGTCTAAGCAAGATGCTTGATGCTTAAATAAAAGATGTAAATGGTATCCAGCATTTCCTAACAAATATGGAAAACAGCCAGGATACAGTCATCTTTCCAAGCCATGAGAATCACAACTTCAACGAGGAAGCACAACCAATGGACACCAACTGAAAAGAATCATAAATTGGAGTTATCTATAAGGATTACAAATCTTTGTAAAAATGCTTCAAGGGAATGGCGCTGTGATGTAGCAAGTAAAGCCACCACCTGCAGTGCCAGCATTCCATATGGGTGCCAGCTCGAGTCCTGGCTGCTCCTCTTCCAATCTAGCTCTCTGCTATGGCCTGGGAAAGAAGTAGAAGATAGCCCAAGTCCTTGGGCCCCTGCACCCACCTGGGAGACCTGGAGAAAGCTCCTGGCTACTGGCCTCAGATCAGCACAGCTCCAGCCATGGTGGCCAATTGGTGAGTGAATCAGAGGATGGATGACCTCTCTCTCTCTCTCTCTCTGCCTCTCTTCTCTGTGTGTAATTCTGACTTTCAAATAAATAAACAAATCTTAAAAAATGCTTCAATGCTCATTTACAGATTTTCTATAAATAAAAATATAGACCTTAGAAAAAGAAATGAAAGTTATAAAGAAAGAACCAGAGGAACTAACTGGAAAAACACAATGACAATTATAAAAGTAAAATTTCAGGATGGGTTTCCAATCAGAGTGATGATGAGCAAAGACTGTGTCAGTGAGTCCTAGAGCAGATCTACAGAATTCATCAACAGTGAAGAGCAGTGAGAAAAGAAATTAACACTGAGTGAGGGGCGGCACCATCGCTCACTTGGCTAATCCTCCGCCTGCTGCGCTGGCATCCCATATGGGTGCCGGATTCTGTCCGCTTGCTCCTCTTCCAGTCCAGCTCTCTGCTGTGGCCCAGGAAGGCAGTGGAGGATGGCCCCGGTGCTTGGGCCCTGCACCTGCATGGGAGACCAGGAGGAAGCTCCAGGCTCCTGGCTTTGGATCGGCGTGGCGTGCTGGCCATAGTGGCCATTTGGGTGGGTGAACCAAAGGAAGAAAGACCTTTCTCTCTGTCTCTCTCTCACTGTCTAATTCTACCTGTCAAATAAAAATAAAAAAGGAAGAAAAAGCTGAGTGAAAAAGAAACCGCAGAGTCCTCTGGGACACAAAACTTAACCGTTGCATCATCTGAGTTCCAGAAGGAGAGGAGAGACACCACAGGGCTGAGGGTATGTGGAGAAGTCATCACCAAAATCTTCCCAAATATGGAGGAAAACGTAAACGAACAGATCCAAGAAACCAAGTGAGCCTCTCCCAAAACTGAACCAGAGTCACTGCAAGACAAATCCAACTTAGCTTTAAAAGCCAAAGGAGAGGCCGGCGCCGTGGCTCAACAGGCTAATCCTCCACCTTGCGGCGCCAGCACACTGGGTTCTAGTCCCGGTCGGGGCGCCGGATTCTGTCCCGGTTGCCCCTCTTCCAGGCCAGCCCTCTGCTGTGGCCCGGGAGTGCAGTGGAGGATGGCCCAGGTGCTTAGGCCCTGTACCCCATGGGGAGACCAGGAAAAGCACCTGGCTCCTGGCTCCTGCCATCGGAGGAGCGCGGTGCGCCGGCCGCAGCGCGCCGTCAGCGGCGGCCATTGGAGGGTGAACCAACGGCAACGGAAGACCTTTCTGTCTGTCTCTCTCTCTCTCACTGTCCACTCTGCCTGTCAAAAAAAAAAAAAAAAAGCCAAAGGAGAAAGCAAAACTAAGAAACAACCAAACATAAACAAAATGTTACCTCTAGAGGAACATCCACCTTTTTTTTTTTTTTTTGGACAGGCAGAGTGGACAGTGAGAGAGAGAGACAGACAGAAAGGTCTTCCTTTGCTGTTGGTTCACCCTCCAATGGCCACGGCGGCATGCGTGCTGTGGCCGGCGTATCACGTTGATCTGATGACAGGAGCCAGGTGCTTCTCCTGGTCTCCCATGGGGTGCAGGGCCCAAGCACTTGGGCCATCCTCCACTGCACTCCCGGGCCATAGCAAAGGGCTGGCCTGGAAGAGGGGCAACCGGGACAGAATCCGGCGCCCCAACCCGGACTAGAACCCGGTGTGCCGGCACCGCAAGGCGGAGGATTAGCCTGTTGAGCTGCGGTGCTGGCTGGAACATCCATTTTAATGACAACTGAGTTCCCATTTGAGTCCAAGGGAGTCACAGGGAAGAAGTTCCAGTCACAAAGTCTGCCCTTCATGAAGGACGATGATTGAAACATCTCAGGCAAACAATCCGCGGCTACATATCCAGGTGGTAGCAAACTACCTGCGGTAACAGGCCTCGGGAATTTCTCAGGAAATAAAACAAAGGACAAGAAGAAGGAGCTTAGAGGGCCCAGGAGCAAGAGGGAACAAAGATACGGTGGAAATCAGAGCTAAAGTCGACTCTTGGCTTCATGAGTTTTGAAAGTCATTTCAGATGGTGGAATGGAATTAGAACACCTCCACTACTCAGGGCAGTGACTCCTAAAGCTGGGAGGTGAAGGTCATCAGTGTCCCAGAGGTCTCACTCCTCATCCAACACGGTTGAGACTGACAGTCGTGGTGCTCATGGAAGGTGCTCACAGTGCCTATACCCCAGCCCCTGGTACCTGCGAAGGTCCCTACACAGCAATGTTCCAAGTGTGAATAAATTAAGAGTCCTAGATTATCCACCTGGGTCCTAAGTCATCCCTGGGACGCATGCAAGAGAGAGGCAGGGGAGGTTTCAGACAGAGGGGAAGGTGGTGCCATGGCCCTGGAGACAGGCAGTATGGAGATGTGGCCTTGGCCCAGGAAGAGATTCCTTTCCACAGCCTGCGGAGAGACTGTGACCTGGAAACACTTAGATCTGCAGCCAGTAACCCTGGGACCATAAGTGTAGCTATCTCTTTTGCTTTAAATCACCAAGTTTGAAAATTTGTTACAACAAAGACAGGAAACAACAAAGACAACAAATACATCAGCAGGCTGTCAAATATCACATGCTTTTTGTAATACTCAGAACAATTATTCTGAAAACTAGAAAGAAATACATTGAAAGACACTATCAATATATCAATATAGAATGGGGAAAAAACAAACTCAGTCACCCAAAGGAAGGCCTGAAAAAGTATATAAAACAAATGAGTAGTAAAATGGCAGTATTCATTAACATGCCAGTAACTACCTTACATAGAAATGATCTAGATAATCCAACTAAATCAGAGAGAATCGAAGTAGATAAACATGTGACCCAAGTACTTGCTGCATAAAATAAACACATTCCACTATCAACCATATGGCTATGTTGGTAGTAAAAGACGAAAAGTGATATGTCACGCAAATATTAATACTAAAGTGGTAGGACAGCTACATTAATATCCCACAAAATGTACATCAGGGCAAACATAACTACTAGAGATAAAGAGGGATATCATCTAGTAATAAAACAATGGGTTCATCAGGAAAATTTAATAACCCTAAAGTATACAAAATAAACATCAGGGTTCTAAAATATAAAGCAAAATAAAAAACAAAAAACAAAAAACAGAGAAAGCTGAGAGCATAAACAGACAAGTCTGAAAGTACATTGGAGACTCAACTCCACAACTCTCGTTCAGAAACCTGACAGAAAATGTGAATGGGTGTGCAATCAGGAGGATCTAAGTGACACATAGAACCCTGCACTCAACACTCATGGTTTTCCACACTCTTGGGAACGCTGAGCCAGGTAATCATATCCTGGAGCAAGAAATTGAATGAACACGTTTAATCAGATAGAGTGTATTTTCCTACCATAACAGAATCAAGCAAGAAAACATTAACAGAAAGGAAATTGGACTATCTCTAAAAGTCTAGAAATTGAATAAGACTTTCCTAAATAAACTATGATTCAAAAGGGAAATCTCATGTGAAATTAAAAAAAAAAAAAACACACGGATCGAGTGAAAATGAAAACCAAGACACTGAAGCATGCCAGGTGCCGCTAGAGCACTGCGAGAGGAAAGCACAGACCGGACGCCTGTCTGAGACACAACAAGAGAAAAGGCTGTACTCAAGAGGCTCAGATAGAGCAAAGCAAATAAGCATTGAGGAAGCAGCAGGAACGGCATGGAGATGCTAGAAAGACAAAGGGAACAGAAGCTACTTCTAAGTATCAATGTAACTGATAAATCCTTAGACAGATTAGCAGAGAGGAAGGGAAAAACAAAGTTTACCAACAAAAAAAGCAGATGTAAGTACAGATTCACCACTATTAAAAGGTAACAGAGAAATATGAATATAGTTAGGTTCATAAAACCAACAGGTTATTAAAAATGGACTGATTTCTTTAAAATAACAAACTATTAAAATTCAATAAAGATGAAAGAGACCATCAGAATGGCCTATAACCATCTTACAAATTACGACAAGCTAATGAAGGCACATTCTATGCTTCTATTACCTGATACTAAAAAAAGAAGCATTTGACAAAACATGGGACATATGTGTTCATGACTGGAAGACTCGAAATATCAAGTATATCAGTTCTCTCCAAGGTGATCAATAGGTTTAAGATAATTCCTATCACAACTCACCAAGGTTTCCTACATGTGTGACAGGGGCCTAAGTACTTGAGCCATCAGCTGTTGCCTTACCAAGAACGAGGCATTAGCAGGAAGCTGGACACACAACAGGAGCCGGGACTGAAACCCACCCACTCCTTGAGGGATGTGGGTGTCTCAAGCATTTTCTAAGCTGCTGTGTCAAATGCTTACCCCCAACAAGGTTTTTATACATATTTATAAGGTTATTCTCAAACTTATATGGATGACACTAGCCCTAGGATAGCTAAAGCATGCTTAATGATGAACAATAACATGAGAGCAAACACCTATCTGCTATAAACAGTAAGTAAGTAGCTTTAGTCATCAATACTGTGTGATGTTGTAGAGGACCAGGCACACAGATCAATGCCACAGAGCAGATAACCCAGAGCTGACCCCCCACCCCCGCAAGCCCTCCTGATGACAAACAATGCTGGGGAAACAATGCAATAAAGGGAGGAGAAACCCTTCCACGGAGGGTGCTGCATCATCAGACGCACACAGTGCAAGACAAAGTGTGAACTCAACCGATGGCTCACACCTCATACAGAACTAACTCACAATGGAACAGACTGAAACACAGAAGGTAAAACCATAAAAACTTTAGGAAAATATGGAGCACTGAAGTCAGACATCATGAAAAGTGAAAAGTACATCAACTGGACTTCAGAATTAAGAGCCTTCGCTTTTTAAAAATTCATACATACAGAGAAAATACTGGTAAAGCACATATTCTTCAAATAATTGATATCCTGAATATATAAGAACTTTCAAATGGAACAAAAGCACAGTAATCAACAAAACACAATTAGAAAAGGAAAAAGAGACATAGACATTGTACCAAAGAGGACCTACAAATGTCTAGTAAGCCCACAAGTCATTCCACATCTGTGGCTATGAGGAAAGTACAAATCCAAACCACAAGGAGCCCTCTGTGCACGTGCTGGAGCAGAGAACACTGCTGGGAATGCTGGGAAAGCCGCAGGAAACAGTGCCCCCCGGCACTGCAGGAGGAACTGCAGTGAGAGAGGCACTCGGGAAACACTTGAGCAGTTCCTTAGAAAACCAGATGCGCAATGACACACACCACAGCGTTTACACTCCTGGGCATTTCTCCAACGGAAATAGAAACTTTTGTGTCCACAAATCAACCTATCCCCAAATATTTACAGCAGCTTTATTCTTAACAGTCAACAGCCAGAAACAGCCCACATGTCCCTCCGTGGGTGGGTATTAAACAAAGTGTGGTCCATCTATACCAGGGTAATAGTCAGCCATAAGAGGAACAAACTACTGAAACACACAACATAAAGGCATTTTGCTGAGTTCAGAAAAGGTAGTCATAAAGGTCACACAGTAATCACATCACATTCTTTGCAATGACGGAAGTTTAAAGTCACAGCACAGAGAGTGGCTGTCAGGAGTCAGGCATGAGTGGGAGAGAGATGGAGGAGGAAGCCATGTTCACCGGGGAAACGTGGAGTCCTTGTGCTATTGGACACCATCCACACGGATGTGCTGGACACCTGAACGCTGAGATGGGATATGTCTGTACAGAAGTTAATATACACAGAGATGAAGACCAGAAAAGCAGGATATCTGCGTAAGTCATGGAGATCATTATTCAGCTGTGCTCTTTTACTTTAGATTTGCAAGCTGTGCCCACTGAGCCGTGAGGGGCCACTCTTTCAGTGGCTCTTGGGCTCAGGTCTTAGGCAGCCTCCACCTAGCAGCTACCTGTGAGTTTTCACCACCTCTCCAGCTAGCAAGCCTCTGCAAACAAGGTCTCTGTCCTACGCCTGCCAAGAGCCAGTGCAGGATCAGAGGCACCATGTGACAATCCAGTCCTGCCTCCTTCCTTTCCAGCACACGCCACGTCTGCATCCTGTTCTGCACACTAGACAACTCTGGACATTGTGTAACACGAGGGCGGAGATGACAGCCACAGAGCAGCTTCTCTTTGTACCGCACTTTCAACCTTCATGAGACAAGGCTGCATTTACCACTCTAGTTCGCTCTGACAATAGCCCTTTGAGGTTAAAAAGTGTAATCTAAGGAGCCAAGGTTGCTGTACTGTGTACATGTCTCTTATTGCTTTAAGTGGATGTAACATCCCTTCAGAAGAACAACTTCATCTTTGAGGTTAATTTAATGTCAAAAGCAAACTATAAAAATATCAAGTGCTTTTGACTGTGGATTGTGGCAGGGATCCCTAGATCACCAGGTTAACAGTCTACAAAGAAAGGCAGGCATTGTTTGGGGGTTCTATAGAGCAAATAGCCATAGTGAGTCAATATAACAGCCAGAACAACTGGGAGAGACTCGTGCTCATTCAGCCTGTCTGGATCCGACCCCAGCTTGCCCAGATGCCACTTGGGCCCAGTGGCTCTGCTCAGAGGGAACTCGGCTCCTGAAGGCAGCGATCTATGTCCTACAGTCTGTGGGTCAGTCTGCTTTCCCCAATAGACCTGCAACAGCTGGCAGCCATATCTGAAGTGCCGGCACCAGTGGTCACTGGTTTCCCCACTGATGGGACTGCAGGAACAGAGAACCCAGAGCACACAGGAGTACAGAGAGGGGTCTGGCCATGCTAGACCTCTCCGTGGGCCACAGTGAAAGTTGGGCAGTCTATTCTAACCCAATCCCGCATGATAATGGGGAGTTGGTCCTAAGCCCATCATACACACACACACGGGACACTGGTGTGCTATCCTGGCACAGCAACCCTACTTTTCAGAGGGCTTTCCAGGATGGGAAGGGGCTACACTGCCACTGGCAGGTGCGCAGGGTTGAACATGCTGCTCTCGTGACTGCATTACTTGGTTCCAAGAGCAGGGCCTGGTCTGTTACCTGCACTCAATAAGGGTCATTTTATAAAGTATATATAGCTGAGCAGTCTAACCACACAAAGGGCATTTTACATGCACGGAGTGAAAAGTTCTTCTGATGACCCACACTTGTAAAGATGGCATCATCAGACCCAATTCCAAATGACTTCCCTCTGAATTTGATGACATGAGGAGGAGTCTCTAATTTTATGAGAATGAGAGAGAGAGAGAGAGAGAGAGAGAGAGAGAGAGAGTAATCTGAGAGAAATCTGAGAGAAATCTGAGAGAAATCTCCATTCACTGGTTCACTCCCCAAATGCTTTCAATGGCAATGCTGGGCCAAGCTGAAGCCGGGAGTCAGGAACACTCAAATAAGACCTCCCACGTGGAGACACAACTACTTGAGCCACTGCTACTGCATCCCAGGGTCAGCATTAGCAGCAAGTCGGAGTCAGAAGTCAGAGTTAGGAATTTCAGGTTTCAAACTCAGGCGCGGGTCACTCTGATGTGCATTGTGGGCTTCCCAACTGGCATCTTAACAGCTAGGTCAAACGTCCACCCAGGAGCCTCTTTTCAAAACTAAAATGGCTTCTGAATGCTTTTAAACATTCCCAGAACCTTAAATTATGCTAAGTGCTAAAAGAATCTCAATGTATATTCTGTGAATTCTCAAAATCATATGAATTCTGAAGGTACTGTTTAGCCATTCACTGCTATTGCCTAACAGCTGTTTTTGATAACCAAATCACACTTAAATTTTATATTGACAGTATTATTTATTTTAAAATGTGTTTGTATGGAAACATGTATTTTTGGGTAGGCTTCTTTGTAGACAAAAGACTTAAAAATTGCCTACAAATGCAACCAAAACACAAGAGATGATTTTTTTTTTCTAAATTCAAGCCAAATAAAATTTAGCAATAGAAAATTGAAAGCTGTGTTGTCACTGTTACTAATTTATTTCGCTAATTACACTTCACTGGAATTTATATCACTGGGCTAATTACTGCTCAAGGCAGAGATCACTGTTTATTCTCTCTCTCTCTCTCTCTCTCTCTCTCTCTCTCTCTCAATGAGTCCTGCCATAATATTTGATATTCAACAACCATCTCTTCAAAGAACCAAGCAAAGAAGCTTCCAGATGAGAGGCAGAGGTAGGAGGGCTTGCCAGGAACAAGAGTGGGCAGAGAGCAGAGTCTGGCACCACGCGGTGTCAGTGGCAGCCAGATCTCAGGCTGGACTGCAAGAGAAGCTGACGAGGGGAGCGCCAGAGCGGGTCGTGTGACTACAGAGCTCGAAGAACCCGAGTTTCTAATGGTGTGGTTTCAAACCAACTTCTAATTAAAAACATTAATCTGGACAACACGCACGCAGGTTGTTTCTACTGCAAACACAAGTCGCTCCTGTTCTCAAGCACTGGAAGTGTAAGGACTGGCTCCGCTGCCACCACCAGCAGCCCTGTCCACACCCTGTGACTGTGCAGCCGTCTCGGAATGACGCCTTTGACTCAGGACAGGTAGCCAACAGCGATGAGAAATGGGGTCACAGCCAGGCAAAGGCTGAACACATCTGGAAGTAAAAGGCGAGTTCACAAAGGACTGAGCTGGCCCTCGGAGACAGCTGGGTGCTCCTCTGGGAACCCCCACATCTGGCTGCTAAGGGGCTTTCCTGGCACTCATAGGTCTTCCTCACGTTGGAGGACTATTCCTACGGAGGACTGGGCATTTATAAAGTGCAGCCTCTGACTGCTACCCCGGGTACGTCCTGGACGTCCTGGATTAATGCACTCTCCTGGCCGCCAATGGCAAACAAGAGAAGGCAATCTCACCCCTCACGGCTCTGCAAATTACACTGAGAAAATCACCGATATATATTCTGGAAAAGGGCTCAGCAGAGATTTGTTAAGTAAGGTATTCAATTTTCTTTTAAGTCTGTCAGTCTGAGGTACACCCTGAGCACATTCATGAGTCTCTTGGGAGGGGAGAGGGATTAGAGGAGGAAGTAATGTCCAGTTATTCTTTGTGCCGTGAACTGTAGGAAAGCAGAAGGCTGCTCCCGGAGCCTAGAATTTCTGAAAGCACACTTAGGATGCGACATCCCATTTCCAGGCTACTTCACATTCTAATCTGCTCTTACAAATTAGCATCTGACCACAGTGCCCCAGATCCCCTCAAAGGTAAGTCGATGAGTCTCAGGGAGTGTCAGTGGCTCAAAGAGGTTTCAACTCCCGACTTACGTGAGCCGTGTATCCTGGAACTCCAGGACTCCACCCCTGTACAATACTTAACTGACCCTGGTCCCTCTGCCTTCCCTCCAGCTGGGTCAGCAGCTCCCTGCAGAGGACAGCTTCAGGCAAAAGGGTGCGCAAAGCCATCTGCTGCTGCGTGGGCGGGTCCCCTGCTTCTTCAGAGGCCACCCAGGCTCCTCCGCCTCTGCTCCCTTCTTGCTCTGCGGCTTGGCTCACTAAGGAAATGCATCAGGGCTCTTCTTTCTCCACTAGAGCTGACTAAATGCCCAACGGTCCTTGCTGCGATACACGTCCTGAAGGTATCTCAGTGTGATTCAGTCGGCTACTTAGTTCTTCACTTACAGATTCGCGCTATTGAGATGGAGGTCTAATAACACTTATGTCACTGTAACACATAGCCTACCAGGCCGTTCTTAACAACAAATAGCATTAAAAAAACTGAGTGTGTGGCTATCGCTCTTTAATAGCAACCTAAGGGATTTTATAAGCATTACCTTACTATATTTATAGCTTGAATTCTGCATTTATTTAAAAACTCCTCTCATTTGTTTCAGCAGCATCCTTTCATAACTTAGACATTTTGGTACTAATAAAGCTGCTTTGTGTGTGGCTTTCATTTCTTAGCTCTCAAGAGCTCTTGCAAACATTGTTTCATCTCTCTCCTCACTGCCCGCAGGAAAGTTTATTATGCATATTTTACAGCCATGAAAGCAGAGGTACGGAGAGGTGAAATGACTTCCCTCAGGGTCACGGAGATAATGAATAGCAGAAATGGAGCCAGAAGCATCAAAGCATCATCGCTGACTCCCTAGCCCACATGTGCCCACCATCTCACCCGGTGCCAGAGCTGCCCCAGACTGGGACCAGTGCTATGCACCACAGCGGGCTGGGAGCTCGCCAGCAACAGAGACATATGCGAGGACTCCATATTTTTTAAATTAAAGAAATTCAATTTTCACCTAATAATTTGGTGGGAATGTTGGAAAATAAACACCATCACATTCTACCGCAGCAGAGGAGAAAATTTACGTCAGCTCTTAGGGGTATAAATAGAAAAGCGTGCGTGAGCACAGGACAGTGGCCCTTGCTTCTGAACGTCTCTGCTGGAAATCTTCCTGAAGGCACTGGAAGTCACTATGGCAACACTGGTATGCAGAACTGCACAACGAACAGCTATTTCTGAAAGCAAAACACGTGTGAGGGGATGGGTGGGGTGGGAAGCAGAAGACTCGAGCAGAATCAGGGAAACCAGGTCCTGCCCAGATGCTGTGATGTAGAGCAAGGGAACTGGGCAGCATCGCCCATGTTGGGAGCGTCTGCTTGGGCACAACGTTGTGTAAACTGGGACATGTCCTGCCACTCATCCACACTCCAGCTTCATCATTTTTAAGACAGGGCATGACTGAAGACAGAATATCCAACATGATGCCAAGCAAAAACAAAACCAACCAACCAACCAAACAAAAAAGAAAAACCTCAAGCTAGAGGTCTCACAATACCTGATTTCAAAGCATACTACAAAACTATACTAATTAAAACAGTAAGGCACCGGCATAAATATCAGCTCATAGATCAATGGAATAGAGAGAATAGAAATTAAACCTTGTGCATACAGTCACTGATTTTTGACAAGAGTGCCCAGATAGTAAATGGTGCTGACAAAACAAAATGGGATGTAAGCACGCAGAAGAATGAAATTAGATCCCTACCTCTCACCACACACCAAAAATCAACTTAAGAGGCATCAAAAACCTGATTTTAAGAAGTAAAATTATGAAATTGCAGGAAGGAGCCATAAGGAAAATGCTCCAAAATATTGGTGTAGGTGACAACTTCTTTGATGAGTCCCCCAAAGCACAGACCAACAACAGCAAGACTAAACAAACAGTAACATACCAAACTCAGAAGCTTCTGCACAGGAAACAATCAACAGAGTGAAGAGACACCTGACAGAATGGAAGACAGTATTTCTGGGCTACAAAATGAACAAATGATTAATATCCAGAATGTATCAGTTCCTCAATAAACTCAGCAATTAAAAAAAAAAGCAATCCAATTAAGAAATGGGCAAATAACCTGAATAGATAATTCTCAAAAATATATGAAAAATGCTCCATATCAGTAGCCATTAGGCAAATGCAAATCAAATCCACAATGAGGAATAATTTCACCCCTGTCAGAATGTTAAAATCCAAAAACAGCAACAAATGCTGAAAAGGATATGGAGCAAGGGGAATTCATATGCACTGCTTGTGGAATCTAAATTAATATGGTCACTATGGAAAACAGCATGGAGATTTCTTTAAAAAAATAACCAAAAACTAGAATAGACCTGTCATATGATCCAGCAATCCCACTACTGAGTATACATTCAAAATACATAAACTCATTGTATCAAAGAAATATCAATACCACCCTGTTTATAGCAGTACTGTTCATAATAGCTAAAACATGGACTCAACCAAGGTGTGTATCAGATGAATGGACAAAGTAAATGTGATGTATAATATATATATATATTATATACTACATATGATATGTATAATATACACACATATAATACACACATACATATCCGTACACGAGAGAATATTATTCATCTATTAAAAGTAATTCTATCATTTGCAGCAAAGTGAATGGAACTGGAGGACAAAATGTTGAGTGAAGTAAGCGGACTCGGGAAGATACATCCTCATGTTCTCCGTCATACACAGGAGGTAAAATTGAAAATACCTGTGCATATCAGTTTTATGCAAACCAGTGTTTGGTAAAACTTTGTTTTAAATATTTGTCAAACAAATTTATAGGTATATATTACTATAGTATTGATGATTTTGTGACTGTTTTAAAATTTGCTTTATGTGAGCAAAGTTGGACATCTTTTCACTCGATCATTGTTTATAGCCCTTGCCTGTTTTCTTCCTGGACTACGGTATTTTACTTTTATTTGTCTAACTCTTTGTCTGGTAGTGCCACTCAGCCTTTGATGAGACTGTATATTAAGAATATGCTATCTCAACAAAATTAAAATTACTTTAAAAACAATAAAATAAACAACGACTAGGCAAACAAGAGATAGTAAAAGTTAGCTTGGCTGTCAGTAGTAATATTACTGTAATTATTATCCTGACTTATGAGCCAATAGCATGGTTTTAATTAGTATTTGTAGCAGCCTTAACAGGTGAGTAATAGAAGAGAAAGAAGTGGATGTTCATTTGTACAGACGTCTGAGATTTGGTGAATTAGAGATGGACATCCCCCCAGTGGTCTCAGCGCTGGTCCACTGGGTACAGAGAGCACACCTAGGTACAGCTCTTTTTCAAAATGTGAATTATCTCATAGCTAATCCATGAATAAGGGGATGATAACGGTGTATGGATAGTGTTTTTATTCCATTTTTTGTTTGTGCAATAGTGATGCAATGATGTTATCCAGGGAAGTGCTCTCATAAATAGAGACAGAGGCAGACACTCACAGGACGCCTTGCTTGAGTGAAGAGATATCTTGGGGTCGGGCTGTCAGGGCTCCTGCACAGGGCTTGTGACGAAGACTGAGAAGATGTTTCCTGTGTGCCCTGAACACTGACTGACGAGGAAGGACGTCTGACCTCCCAGGGCGGAGCAGAAGCAGATCCAGCAAGAGGGGCTGCGGGGCCGACTGCGCCCCGGAGCTGATCCAGGTGGCCTCAGCTGGGGCTGCACACGGGGGCCGCGCGTGCCTGGTGTGCCTGGCGTGCGAGTTACCTCTATACTCCGTCCCTGCCCTCGCTGTTACCGAGGCTCTGCAACTTTGCAGACTGGATTGTAATAACAGTGAAGTGGAAACAGGGGCTGCAGGGGAATCACTGACTGGAGAAACGCATCACGTCCCCTTTCTATCTTCTGTGCTTTCTACTTTCTCTCTGTTACCACCAAACAGGTTTTTGTTTGGTTTTGTTTTTTAAGATTTGGGAAAACAACTTTCACAATGAAACAATAACCTAGATAATTTCTCACGTAGAATTGGATCGGAAGCCACCAGTTTAGTCTTGTGTGGCACTTATTAAATACTGGAGGTGGACGTGCCAGGCGGCGGCTGACCCTCAGCTGTCCCTGGTGCTTGCCTGTGGAGCTCTCTTGGAGAGTGGGGAGAAAGGTCATACTCACACATACAAGACGGATCTGGTGTCTCCCACTTTCCCACCGTCCCCTACTGTCAGCGTGTCATACCCTCTTTCCAGCTCAAACTCTTCAAAAGCGAGCTTGATAACCTGAATCCAAGGCAAAAAAAAAAAAAAAAAGAAAGAAAGAAAGGTTACTTAGCACAGGAAGAATTTTCCATGTTTATTATTATTGTAAACTTACAGTTGCAGTGCTACATTTTGCTCTTTATTTTCAAAGTATTTCAAATTAGGCTTGAGCTGAATTTAAGCAGTTATATGCACAATTATACACCACTGAGAGACTTCAATTATAGAATTTTATGAAATTCAAAATTGCATTACTCCATGATATTTATTATCATCTTTAAAAATGGATTCAACCCTTACTACACTCTAAGTCAAATATCTATTATATTTTTATTTTAACATTCAGAGTACTTGGATTAATTGAAAGATAACTCAATAATAAGCAAAATAAATATTGATTATAGTTAATAAGACATATTCTGAGGATAGCCACAGAACCTTCAATAAATGTTTTAAATTGTATATACTAATTTCAAGTAATTATCCACAGAAACATGATGTAAAAAATCTCTGCGGCTAGAAAGGTGCCATATATGATTAGCTTTGCAAAGCTTTGAATGTTGACCTGTGTGTGTGATAAACAACACTTGATCTTAATGATCAACTTCATGACTTATGGGTGAGATCTTATGTTTGATGCATCAATATGTCAAAGCTCTTTAAATTATTTTACATAGAGCACATGCTACATTCCTGTAGTGACCAATTTGTGATCAACTGGCAAAAGGAACCAAAGATATCTTGAAGTTAGGCTACAACCCTGGGTAATAAATGGAACAAGCAAAAGGGATAGAAAGATAGATGGACAGACAGATGATGGATGGGTGGCTGGGTAAATGGATGAATGCAGGCAGGGAGGAGCGAAGATGGAGGGAGAGAAGGAGGAGAGAGATTGATTTAGATGGAAGGACAAATAAAGAATAGAAAGAACAAAAATCATAATATAGGACATATATTTTAATGGGAGGTATTTCAGAGTAAACCTGGCACTCCAGAGTCTTTCAGAAAGATGTCAAATACCTGTTTGCTAAACTTGATGGAGAAGAGTAAGTATGCCAGGGGGAAGACAGGCCTCCTGCTGTACCCAATTTAATGTGTGAAGACTGAAGTGACTCTATAAAGAGGTGATTTTGTAAGCAATGCTAACAAGAAAGAAATTAAATTTGCAACTTGAAATTCTAACTTAAGTTAGTGACATACTATTATTAATTTATTTTAAAAAGACTACTATTTCAAATTGCAGTGTTTGTATGGATCCATGAATTTAGCAATCTGATCTGAAGCAGGTGTAGGGACTGATAGCTACTGCAAGCCAGTATCAACCCTGCATATGAAATTTAGCACCTGATGGTAGTTGCTGTCTACTGTCCCTCTCCTGACTCTATTCATGTGACCATGGTCCAAAAGTTAGAGAATGAAAGAACTGAAGCGACACTGCTGACACCTGGTGGTTTCCTATCTCTCTTTTCCTGACACATTTGCTGAGTCTTAACTTGTTTTAGTCTCCAGAGTGAAGCAATGATAATCCATTAATGTCTGAGGGTCACGGCCAGCTGGTTTGTAATGAGTTCCAGACAAGGGTCACCCAACATAAATGGATTTTCATTGTGGGTATGGGATGGCCATCATGTCCTTCTCCAGCGTGGCAAAGGGTGTCTGAGAAAGCCTTTGTCAACATTTCATGTCAACAGTCCACATGGCCGCCATGCTACAGAAATCTTAATAATCTCGACACTCAGTGAAAAAGAAAACGTAGACTCACTTGGGTCCAAAGAGTCTCTAGTTGGTCAGAATGCAAGCCATTCTACAAATATTTGTGTCTGTAAAATATAAATATGTGCATTTTTAATATTAAACTTGAATCCTCTTTTAAACAGGAGACAGCCAGGGAGGCAAATGAGCAATGAAGGCTGAAAGGGTAACTCACGGTTTCCTTTGTTTTAAGATTTACTTTATTTATTTGAAACAGTTGGGGGGAGGGAGAGGGGGAAGGAGAGGGGAAGAGACAGACCACCAGGTCTTTCATCCACTGGTTCACTCCATAAATGGCTGCAATGACCAGGGCTGGGCCAGGCTGAAGCCAGAGACAGAAGCCTCTTCTGGGTCTCCCACGTGGGTGCACATCTGAACTCCTGACCCTTGTGCAGTTTCTTTCAAGAGTGTGAACTCTGTTGGGCGGAGGCTATTCATGGAGAGCAATGTTTACAGTGATTTTTGAAAATGACAAAGCTTGTTTGGAGACTGAAAAACAAGAAATGTCCCCTCTCGTGCATGTCTGCGTGGCGTATGTGCCTCCCCTCTCGTCCATGTCATGTGGTGTATGTGCCTCCCCTCTCGTCCATGTCATGTGGCCTATGTGCCTCCCCTCTCGTCCATGTCATGTGGTGTATGTGCCTCCCCTCTCGTCCATGTCTGTGTGGCCTATGTGCCTCCCCTCTCGTCCATGTCATGTGGTATATGTGCCTCCCCTCTCGTCCATGTCTGTGTGGTATGTGTGCCTCCCCTCTCGTCCATGTCATGTGGTGTATGTGCCTCCCCTCTCGTCCATGTCTGTGTGGTATATGTGCCTCCCCTCTCGTCCATGTCTGTGTGGCCTATGTGCCTCCCCTCTCGTCCATGTCATGTGGCCTATGTGCCTCCCCTCTCGTCCATGTCTGTGTGGTATATGTGCCTCCCCTCTCGTCCATGTCATGTGGCCTATGTGCCTCCCCTCTCGTCCATGTCATGTGGCCTATGTGCCTCCCCTCTCGTCCATGTCTGTGTGGCCTATGTGCCTCCCCTCTCGTCCATGTCATGTGGTGTATGTGCCTCCCCTCTCGTCCATGTCTGTGTGGCCTATGTGCCTCCCCTCTCGTCCATGTCATGTGGCCTATGTGCCTCCCCTCTCGTCCATGTCTGTGTGGCCTATGTGCCTCCCCTCTCGTCCATGTCTGTGTGGTATATGTGCCTCCCCTCTCGTCCATGTCATGTGGTATATGTGCCTCCCCTCTCGTCCATGTCATGTGGTATATGTGCCTCCCCTCTCGTCCATGTCATGTGATGTATGTGCCTCCCCTCTCGTCCATGTCTGTGTGGCCTATGTGCCTCCCCTCTCGTCCATGTCTGTGTGGCCTATGTGCCTCCCCTCTCGTCCATGTCTGTGTGGCCTATGTGCCTCCCCTCTCGTCCATGTCATGTGGCGTATGTGCCTCCCCTCTCGTCCATGTCATGTGGCCTATGTGCCTCCCCTCTCGTCCATGTCTGTGTGGCCTATGTGCCTCCCCTCTCGTCCATGTCTGTGTGGTATATGTGCCTCCCCTCTCGTCCATGTCATGTGGTATATGTGCCTCCCCTCTCGTCCATGTCATGTGGTATATGTGCCTCCCCTCTCGTCCATGTCTGTGTGGCCTATGTGCCTCCCCTCTCGTCCATGTCATGTGGTATATGTGCCTCCCCTCTCGTCCATGTCTGTGTGGCCTATGTGCCTCCCCTCTCGTCCATGTCATGTGATGTATGTGCCTCCCCTCTCGTCCATGTCATGTGGCGTATGTGCCTCCCCTCTCGTCCATGTCTGTGTGGTATATGTGCCTCCCCTCTCGTCCATGTCTGTGTGGCCTATGTGCCTCCCCTCTCGTCCATGTCATGTGGCGTATGTGCCTCCCCTCTCATCCATGTCTGTGTGGCCTATGTGCCTCCCCTCTCGTCCATGTCATGTGATGTATGTGCCTCCCCTCTCGTCCATGTCTGTGTGGCCTATGTGCCTCCCCTCTCGTCCATGTCTGTGTGGCCTATGTGCCTCCCCTCTCATTCATGTCATGTGATGTATGTGCCTCCACTCACGGTTACCTCACAGGCAAGAGGGATGGTCACCACCAGTGACTGTGACATGGTCTCAGCAGTACATTAACTCAGTCTCTTGGGAGTCAAACTACTCTTTTGAGTGCAGATTCTAGAATACGGCAAGTTGAACCGCATGAAATGTACACTTTTTAAAGATTTAAATGTATAAATATAGGCACATTCCTATGATTCAACCTAGTAAGTCGGCAAATGATTGCTTTGGTGGGTTAAGAATACTTTGCACCCTGAACAAACTACCCTGGCTGCCAAAGGACGCCAAGCTAACATCAGGGAGTAATGTACGCACTGGAGAATCATGCTCGGGAACACTCTGACCAGGCACTGTGGCCTCCTGGAACGTGAGGACAGCACATAATGGATGTGGACTGCATGCAGCGCTTTAGCCCACGGCTTCCTCATTCTTTCAACGCCCGCCCCCGGCCCTGAGGTCTCTCAGGGCTACTGCAGGCGGCTGCTCCTGTGCTCCAGTTTCTGCTCAACACCCCTCCCTTGTCATGACCCCCATGTCCACTCAGCTCTATCAGCCTCTTGCCCAGTCCCCTCAGGGCCTCTTCCTCTCTGAGCTCCTCTGGACTTGCTCGTCCTGCCTGCTCACATGGTTCTGGGGGGTACCCACGGGCAGCACCAGGGCTGTACCACGCAGGGCAGGCAGCAAGTGGCCCAACCGTAGGAGTTGCTCACTTCCTCCTCCAGGCCCCCAGGCCATAAGTGAAAGCCAAATCAAGCTGCACAGAATTGGAGACATAACAAACTTAGAACCCCAGGGGTTTATTTTGATGAATACAAAACATTCACAGAATTTATTATTGACACCAAGATTTCTAAATGGTGATATATAAAACTGTTCTCTTTTTCAACCTTTAAACAGAACCTCAGATCTGTGAGCAAGAGGCTGCTCAAGTCAGACAGATTATGGTTGACTTTGGAAGTATATTCTTGTTGCTTGTCAGATAGTCTCAGTTTGGTATTTCTCAAAGTCTCAGTGTTACAGGAACGCCCTACCTCCAGCAACCTTTGAGATGGTCCACAGAATCAGAAGCCCTGGGGGTCCCACGAGAAAGAATATCATTCACATGTTGACATGCTTATCCTCCAGATGCTTACGGAAGCATCTAGAAGACTCAAGTTTCAACCTTTTGGAGGAGAAACATCCCGAGACTCTACCAGATACAATATGTCCCCAGCTTGAGCCCATTCTAATGTTTACCTTCTGAGAATACTTTATAAAAGATAAGAGCGAATTTTCCACCTGGTTCCTTCCTCTCTCTCTCCCTCCCTTGGCTTCTATCCATTCACTCCTTATTCACTTATGCATTTCTATGCAATGCAAATTGACCTTCTGACCCTTTCACATAGGTGGGACACTGTGCACACACTTTCATTTTCAAGTACATAGTGACCAACACTCAGATTTCTGGTGTTCTTATTCACGAAGGCTCTAGGGAAAAGAGCAAGCTAGTATGCCAGTTGTCCTTAAATGCTGAGTTTTCTCAGTGGGAAACCCGTGGCAACACTAAGTGGAGCCATCTGGATTGTGTGGCAGGTGCTACTATAATTGTAATAAGGACTGGAAATCGGGATGGGAGTGCTTGGGACATGTCCCCGTTCCATCCCTGATGTCCATTGTTTCTCTTCCCAAAGCCAAGCTGGAATCAGCAGAGCCACTTAGCAGGACACAGCCACGGTACACCCTGAGCCCGCCTTCCTGTGTGCACCTGCAGGCATCCTGCACTCTAGAAATGGAATTATAGGCCTTTCTGTAAAAGGCATTTGGTGAATGGAGAGTAGGTTGATGATGTGAGCTATGCAGCACTCAAATGAGTATTCTCTCAGTGTTCTTTCACTTGGCTAATAGGAGTTGCAAGAAAAGACTTGCAAAAGTGCTATATCCAAACACAAAAAGATTGTGTGTTTTTTCACACAAGGGATAACAGATGGAATATAATAGAATAGAACAATAAATAACATTTTAAAGGATTTATTCATTTATTTAAAAAGTCAGAGTTACAGAGAGAGAGGTTACACAGAGAAACACAGAGAGATCCGCCATCTGCTGGTTCACTCCCCAGCAGGGCTGGGCCAGGCTGATGTCAAGAGTTAGGAACTTCATCCAATCTCCCACACGGCTGGCACAGGCTCAAACGCTTGGGCCATCTTCTGCTGCATTTCCCTGACCATTAACAGGGAACTGGGGCCGGCGCCGTGGCTCAACAGGCTAATCCTCCGCCTTGCGGCGCCGGCACACCGGGTTCTAGTCCCGGTCGGGGCGCCGGTTTCAGTCCCGGTTGCCCCTCTTCCAGGCCAGCCCTCTGCTGTAGCCCAGGAGTGCAGTGGAGGATGGCCCAAGTGCTTGGGCCCTGCACCCCATGGGAGACCAGGAAAAAGCACCTAGCACCTGGCTCCTGCCATCGGATGAGCGCGGTGCGCCGGCCACAGCGTGCCATCCGCGGCAGCCATTGGAGGGTGAACCAACGGCAAAGGAAGACCTTTCTCTCTGTCTCTCTCTCACTGTCCACTCTGCCTGTCAAAAAAAAACAAAAAAACAAAAAAAAAAAAACAGGGAACTGGACTGGATGTGGAGCAGCCAGGATATGAACGCATGTGGGATGCCAGCATCGCAGGTGGCAGCTTTACCTGCTACTCTGTAATCTGCTACTGGCACCAATAAATAATATTTTTTAAAAAATTAATAGAAACTTTATTTCTTAGAAAAAGTGAGCCATGGGGTGACTAGTGCATATGGTTAAGCTGCTGCTTGGGATACCCACATAACATTTTGGGCTGATTTGAATCCGGGCTGCTCTGACTCTGATCCAATGCCCTGTGAAACATCAGGAAACACTGGGAAGCATCAGATGGTGTCCCATGTAACTGAGTCCCTGCCACCCACGGGGGAGAAGCACTGGAGCTCCTGACTCCTGAATTCAGCCTGGCCCAGCGCTGGCTGTGTGGTCATTTGGGTAGTCAATCAGAAGATGGAAGATTCATTATCTCTCTTTCTACCCCTCGTTCCTCTCTCCCTCCCTCCCTTCTTCCTTCTCTCCCTTCCTGTCATTCTGACTTTTAAATAAACAAGGAAACAAAGCTTTTCAAAAAGTAAATGAGAATTGTCTATTTTAATAGGAGTGTTGGGGCTGGTATTGTGGCACACTTGGTTAAGCTGCCCCCTGCAAACATGACATACAATATGAGCAGATGGAGTTCCAGGCTTCTGGCTTCAGCATGACCCAGTTCTAACCATTGTGGCCACTGGGGGAGTGAACCAGCATATGGAATATCTCCCTTTCTCCCTCTCTCTCTGTAACTCTGCCTTTCAAATGAATAAAATATACTTGACTGTTGTTGTATAATGTAATACTTTATCCATTTTAGTATTTTTTTTTTATTCTAGTACTAGTGCTTGAATTCTGTAATTAACACACAATTATTCTTAGGTGTTTTAATTTTAACTGAAAAGTGATCCCTGTGAAATATAAGAGTGGGAATAAGAGAGGGAGGAGATGTACAATCTGGGACATGCTCAATCAGTCGTGCCCCAAATGATGGGGTTAGAATCATGCCAGGGGATTCCAATACAATCCCATCAAGGTGGCATGTACCAAGGCCATCTCACTAGTCCAAGTGATCAATTTCAGTTCACAACTGATCACACTGATAGGTCTAAGAGTCAAAGGGATCACACAAACAAGACTAGTGTCTGCTAATACTAACTGATAGAATCAAAAAGGCAGGGAACGATCCGTCATGGGAAACAAGACACACAGCAGACTCATAGAATGGCAGATGTCCTAAAAGGCACTCTGGCCTCAGAATCAGCCCTTAAGGCATTCGGATCTGGCTCAAGAGCCCATGAGAATATTTTAGGCATGGAAAGCCAAGACACTCTGGAAAAAACAGAAGACCTAAATGAAAGATCTCTGCGAGTGAGATCCCAGTGGAAAGAATGGGGCCATCAAAGAAGGAGGTACCTTTCTCTGAAGGGAGGAGAGAACTTCCACTTTGACTATGACCCTGTTGGAATAAGATCGAAGTCGGCGAACCCTAAAGGCTTCCATAGCCTCGGCAACTCATGACTAGAGCCTAGGGAGATTACTGATGCCATAAACAAGAGTGTCAAATTGTTAAATCAACATCAGGAGTCACTGTGTACTTATGTCTCATGAGGGATCTATCCTTAATGTGTTGTCCAATGTGAAATAATGCTATAACTAGTACTGAAACAGTATTTTTACACTTTGTTTTTCTGTGTGGGTGCAAACTGATGAAATCTTTACTTAGTATGTACTGAATCGATCTTCTGTATATAAAGATAATTGAAAATGATGAAAAAAAACTTGGTGTTAAATTGGAAATTGCATAGATAATTAATCAATTTTTTTTTAAAAAAATCATGTAGGATCTCTGTCCTTAATGTGCTGTACATTGTGAATTAATACTATAACCAGTACTCCAACAGTGTTTTTCACTTTGTGTCCCTATGTGAGAGCAAACTGTTGATATCTTTACATAATATGTACTAAACTGATCTTCTGTATATAAAGAGAATGGAAAATGAATCTTGATGTGAATGGAAGGGGAGAGGGAGAGGGAAAGGGGAGGGTTGCGGGTGGGAAGGATGTTATGGGGGGGAATCCTCTGTAATCCATAAGCTGTACTTTCGAAATTTATATTCTTTAAATAAAAGCTTTATAAAAAAAGAGTGTTATTTTGCTATCTGAATCTGAATACTTTGCATAATTAATTCAAAATAAACTTTTTTTATAAAACCTCCAAACCTATAGTACCTACATGCAATTTTCCCTCTGCTATATCTCACTTGTTTATTTCTCCTAGAAGGGCCTACATGCCATTGCTATACCTAATTGTTCTCCAGCTTTCTTATTAAGGGAATGCAGAGGGATTTAGATAGAGAAACCAGGATGAATTTGTCTACTTCCTCTGTCAGTACCGGTAGAAGCATCACGACTCTGGTATATATCATTATGTATAAACAGCAACACTAACTGCCATCTTCATGAAATCAGTAATGCAAGCAAGGGATTTGTGCCGAGTGGCCTCAGTCCATCCCTAAGTGACTCACACTCCTGTGCAGCTCCACCTTGCTGCCAGTGTTGGTGCACACTGCACTGTCCAAACCAAGGAGGAGGAAGTTAGCATGGCAGAGATCAAATCTACCATGAACGGCAATGCTCTGATAAAAGGTACGCTCGGACATCTGGGATGTACATGCTGTGTCCATTCAAGCTTTGCTATGGTCTAAATATCTGTGCCCCTCCGAAATTCATATGCTGATATAACACCAAGGTGATGGTATGGGTGGTGGGGTCTTTGGGAAGTGATTAGCTGTGACACCAGAGTCCTGGTGAATGGGATTGGGGCCATTACAAAAGAGGCCCAAGAGAGACCATCATCCTATCCACCATGGAAGGACGCAGCAAGGGGCCATCTATGAACCATTAAACAGGTCCTCTCCAGACCTCAGTCTGCCTTGGTGTTAAAAGCCCAGTCCCCAGAGCTGTGGGAAATAAAGGTCTGTTATTCACAAGCCTGTGTCTCCGGTCTGTGTCACTGCAGCCTGAGCAGACCAAGCACATGGTATAATCTGTCCCCAGAGTGGCTCCTGCCTGCTCAGCTGACCGAGTGATTCCTAGACAAATGCTAGAGCTCCAAAGGTCAGAGAGCTGCAACCCTCCTAGTTTCACGGACAAGCTGAAACTCAAAGTATTTTTAACTACACTCTCAGACAAAATTCCTATACCTGGATTTTTTTTTTTTTTTTAGTGAGAGTATTATTATTTATCTTAGGTTCTGTTACTTTGTCTTATCTGCAATGTTGTTTGACATCTCTGTTATAAGAAGTTATTGTCGCAGATGCTATTCAAAATTGAGGTATTTTACTGTCTTCAAATGGCTATACAATGCTGGCTTCTGGGGAAGGTGTTGTGACATAGCAGGTAAAGCCACCACCTGCGATGCTAGCATCCCCTATGGGTGCCAGTTGGTGTCTTGGCTGCTCCACATTGGATCCAACTTCCTGCTAATGGCCTGTGAAAGTAGCAGGAAGTGGCCCAAGTACTTGGGTCTCTGCCACTCACATGAGATACCTAGATGAAACTCCTGGCTTTTGGCTTCAACCTGGCCCAGCCACAGCTGTTGTGGGCATTTGGGAGTGAACCAGCAGATGCAAGATCTCTCTCGCTCTCTCTCTGTTACTCAGACTTTCAAATTAAAAAATGAGTAAAATGATGGCTTCCATCTGTAGCTCAAGGTAGACAAAATCAACTGTGCAATGTGCATTCACACTGACAGGATTTTAATGACGTACTTGCTAATTATTATTAGTTATAATTTAGGAATCATAAAATATTAATATAAATCTGTTGAAATTAAGCATATAAGGGGTCTTCAAAAAGTCCATGGGAAATCTGTATCAGAAACATCATGTATAGATTTCAGCATTTGTCATATCAAAAATACCTAACTTTTAATTCAATTTCCCACAAACTTTTTAAAGTAACTTCATATATTAGCTGCCAAGTGAATATAAGTTTAATGTGTTTGTTAAAGCTAGAAACATATTCCTATGGTACTTACAGGATATTTTAAGTTTGTAAGCAATAATGCAAGCCAATTATCACAAAAACATGAGTATGTAATAAGTGCCCATAACTCATCATTAAATTGTTATATTCTCCTTGTTTTTCACTGTCTTTTAATATTGTAAACCAAGAGGCAAATGAAATACTATATTAAATTTGCTACAAATCAAAACTTAAGTATAATCCTTCTTTGGAAATCACAGAATCAATTCAGTCAGCATTGCTGACAGGGCTGGAAAAGTGACTACGGCTGTCAGGGCATTAGTGAAAAATATCAGAAAAATGAGAAACAGGAAAAAGTGGTTGGTCAAAATTCCCAGTATTCCTCAAAAATTTAATGACAGCACTTCTTAGAGAACACAGCTAGAGCAATGACGATATGCTGTTGCTCCTAAAATCATAACTATCTCTCATATGCATATCTACAGCTATATGCCAAAGTATTGTTAATTCTGGCAATGATACAGAAGTCAAACATATACTGGTTCAGCCAACTGAATGACTGAAACCACATGAGATATTTGCAATGAAAAAGCATACATTGTTTAACTCGTGTTTTCCATCCAGATGCTATGACAAGAACAGTAGACCAGTGAAGAGCTATTATCACCTTCCTCAGCCAGGTTATAGCGCCAGTGAGGAAAGATACATTGTATCCAGCTTACAAAGAAGTATCAAGTCACTACATGTGATAAATCAAAGTAGTGGGATGTTTTCAAGAGTTTCTCACTTCATTTATTGAACATGCCAAACTGGCAAGCCCTGCAAACTGAATCCAGCAGCAATTAAGGTCTTTCAGGCCAGAAGTGGGGGGGGAGGGGGGGCAGGTTGTTGCCGGGTTGGAATACCAAGGGAAACAGCAATAAGGAGGTGGGGGAGGCATGATTTGTAGCCATTGGCAGCAGTCGGGGGGAGTGGTCACGGGGTTGGGGGGAGTGGTCATGGGGTCGGAGGGAGTGGTCACAGGGTTGGGGGGAGTGGTCACAGGTTCGGGGGGAGTGGTCACGGGGTCGGGGGGAGTGGTCACGGGGTTGGGGGAGTGGTCACGGGGTCGGGGGAGTGGTCACGGGGTCAGGGGGAGTGGTCACGGGGTCGGGGGAGTGGTCACGGGGTCAGGGGGAGTGGTCACGGGGTCGGGGGGAGTGGTCACGAGGGTCACGGGGTCAGGGGGAGTGGTCACGGGGTCGGGGTGGGTGTACATGCAGCTGTGCTGATGGTAATGAACACCAGAGTAATGAACAGAAGCAGAGGGCAGGGTCCAAAGATCTGTAGACCTGTTAGAAGTTGGAAAGACATAATGAAGGCTCAGATAGAGTTACTAAATAGGAAATCTTTGTCGGCCCTGCTGGGGCTTCCCCCAGCAACCCCCTCCACGGCTGCCTGGCCCAGCCACCCATGCCCTGAGCTGAGGAGCTTTGGCTTCTCCATCTGGTGACTCTTCACAAGCAAGGAAAACTGTCTTTTCTAAAAAATGGTCTTGCATCTTTTGATTTCCAGACAAAACTTTCCAACCACCCACGTCCTTCGCTGCTCCAGTGGTGTTTTTCTCCACTTGAGAAGTGTTGTTGTGACCAAATGCTTGCACAGGGAAGATGAAGAGAATGGGGAGCATCCAGGAGATTCCTCACAGGAGCAAGTTGGTGGTCGTGTGAGAATGACAGTGACTAATGTGCCAGAGAAGTCCCTCAAGCAAAACCCATCAAAATGCCAGTGTAACCATCAGCGACATAGAAGACTTACAAAGATCAACCAGATCCCCACAGAAAGTACGTCAACGAAAATGGCAATAGAGGGACATTAGAAAAAAGGCTATAAGAAATCAAAGAACAAGCCAGTGAGGCTCATGATACTGTTGCATTAACTGCCACAAGAACACAAGCAAAGAATCTCAAGTAGAACTTAGAAAGTTACTGAAATATATTCATATTTCAAAAGGGGATAGAAAATTTGTGAAAAAGCAAGTGATTAGGAATTCAAATTACGATCAGTGCTAAAGAACAGCAACATCAGAGATGCTGCAATGCTTTGTGTGCTCACATTTGTATCAATAAGCCAGCCCTGGGTGGAGGAACTTGGCTGGGACTGCAGGAACAAAGATGAAAGGGTTCAAGGGAGAACTGCAGACCTCTAGACAAAGGGAGACGATGCTGACATTTCAAGAAATAACAGAGGCTGCAGGATCAACAATTGGAAAAATAATGGAAGACACATTTTTACAACTTATTAAAATTGCTTAGCTTAAAAGTAGTTCACTGTGGTCCCACTAATGAAACTAAAACTGTAAGAAAGTACTATGTCATTACTCAGCACTGCTGAATTTAGAAAAGCAAAATGGTCCAATGCAGGCAAAAGAATAAGTGGATTATATTTGAACAAATACATATCAAAGTCAGTTCTGTTTTCCCAATGCAGAACAAAACCCCAGAGGAAACAGACCAGGAAGATATGGAGCCTAAGTTGAAGGCAAAGATTAGTCTTATCATCGTGTTTGTGGGCTATTCTAGGTGAGACGGAAGAGGAATCTCTTCAGACTGTTACATGTCTCAAGTGTATTTCTCAACACATTCCTTCCTTATCCCCAACGTGGCTGAAAGGCACACTTCAACCAAAGGGACCATTCTGAGAGGAGTCACCTCAGGCAATGCTTTCAAGAGGAAGGAAGAGTGACCTGAAGAAAGACATATCAGCTAGAAAGGAAAAAGGGTCAGGTTGATAAAGATACTACATTGCTTTGTAGACATTAAACCACACAATCAGACAAACCCAGGGGTTGAGATACAGAGCCCAGCACAGTCTCTGAGGAGCTAGCTCCAGCTGTGGTAGGGCAGGTGGGGAGGCTGGCATGGAGGCAGCCATGGGGCAGCTGGAACTCCATCCATTTGGCTGCCCCAGGTCTGGGAAACTGTCAGGAAGACGCCTCTGGCCCTGGGAGAGCCAGGCTTGGCTGCTATCCCTCCTGTGCCACACCTGTCAGGAGGGCTTCACCATGGCGCCTTCAGAGGGACATTAAGATGAATTCAATCCCTTTTGCCCCATACTTCATACCTCCCAAAGGGAAAAAAGCATGAGAGAGCTTGGGCTCTAACAGGTGCGCATACGAAAGGACTCCAAAACGTATGCAAGGAAAGTTTGAAATGCACACACGGTTTTCCCACAGCACTCATGTTTCCATGGACATTTCTGTGGACTCCTCAGAGAAGGTGCCTAACAGGAAGAGACTAACAGTGTTTCTACTAGTTTTCAGCTGGAAGCAGTGGAGCAGGCACTGGTGAGCTCCTTAGGGGCTCAAACATGAGCCAGGAGCTCTGGGTGCAAACCCAGCCTTGACTGTTCTCAGCCAATTGGCCAAGAGCAAGGTCTTTCTTCACTGATCCATACCTCATTTCCTCTTATTTTACTGTGAATACAATTGTTACCTGCTTCATATGTTTCCCTTGAGAACTCTAACACAAATGTTCAGGAAATAAGGTAATCTCAACACTTCTACTCAAGAAAATGTGATTGGTGCAGAAATCTGGAGAATTATATAAAAACATTAGGGATACAGTTACAGAAACCAACAGAGATGAAAGGAATTCACAATGCCATCAGCCACCAAAACTGCTTTGCAAGCCTTTCCCACCTACAGCAATATTAACCTGTTCTGTAATCTTCACGATCCTGTAGCCAAGCCGATTTTGCTACAACAAAAGTAACCCTCTAATAGTGAGCAGCATTGAAGGCGAATATCTGACCTGGGAAAGTCACAGCTCTGCTTCCTGTCTCAGCTTCCTCATCCCCAACGTGAAGACTTGGGCTGTTCTGTTAAGCCTGTCCCCAGTTTCCATCAAGTGCTAATATTTTTTAAATCCTGCTTTTGTGCTGTAAGCCATATTTGATGGGTTTACCATAACTAGTTTTGGGAGTACATCATTAAAAACTAGGGGGCTGCATCTTATCGAAAACAATGGATGCTTAATGTGAGTGCACAGCTGCCAGCTTCCCAAGAGTGAACTGGACAGAGACAGGGTGTTGGCTGGAAAGTGGAGGGTCAGCCCGCCTGTCAGGGGTAGGGTGCACTGGTCCGGAAAGCTATTATCACTGGACGCGACTCAGTGGTCATGGTGACCTGGTGAAGTACCAAGTGCAGAGCCGAGCCCAGCTGGCATTCACACTCTCCCGTGTGCAGTCTCTTCCTTCTGCAGAGGGTGAAAAGGAGCTGCAGTTGCATCTTCCCAATCCACGGACACAAATGTATCCTACATCCCTTCCCCTCCAAATCAGTAAGACACTGCGAGGATGATGACAATCAACCAACTGGGGGAGAACGACTGATTTCCATCTGAAAGAAAAGACCAGGTAGCAGACTCATGTACCCGCTCTTCTGAAGACAAGGGGGCAGGCAGCCGCTGCTCTGCTGGCTGGTTCTCCCTCCTCTGCCCACAGCCCTGGCTCCTCACCCAAGGCGGCTGCTTCCGGTCCCGTGGCTCCCCTTCACAGAACAGTGAGGCATCTGGAAATGGGCTGACAGCAGAGCAGACCAAAGAAACGTTGCCTTTGAAGTCAGACTCCTGTTTGCAATCCGGACTCTGACTTCCCGGGCCTGGCCCAGTGCCGTTAACCACACACCAAGTATCCCAGGAGGTCAGAAAATAGTCTTAGAAAATCATACCAGGGAAGGTCTTGGAAAAGGCTAAACAAAGTAACATTTGCCCGGTGTTTAACACTGTCTGGCACCAATAATGCCTCAAGAGCTACTGGCTGTAGTCCAACAAGGATAACAACACTGTCTACTTCTGAATGCCCAAGACATTAGCATGGTTAAAACCTCCTGTCAACCAGCACAGTGCCTCTCCAGGGGCTATCTCTACACTTCCTCCAAGAGAGAGGGTTTGCTCAGAGTCTGTGGGCCAGTCATGAAGCCAGCTCTTAAAAAAAGAACAGGAAAGGAAAGATGGAGGAAGATAGGGGGAGGGAGGGAGAGAGGATCAAAGAGAGGGAGAGAGGAAAACAGGAAACAAACGAAGAAAGAAGGGTTCTCTTTTCCGAACAGGAAAACAAACAGGGAGTTATTAAAGTTGATGGTTTCCCCCCAGAAGATGCTGAAGCCTCTGCATGCTTACTGAGGCCACAAAACCATTTGAAAAATTTCTCCATGCCTTCACTCACAGGGAGGACAAGCAACAGCCGTGAGCACTCAGACGCCCACTGCTGGAATCACCACTAGGTTTCTCTGCTCCTTTCAAATGCATGTTGAAGTGACGCCCTTGGGCATGCTAACACCTCAGGCAGGGACAGAGGCCCCTGCTAGACACTCAGCGTGTGTGTCCGTGTCTGAGGCGTCTGTTCCGCAGGCCTGTCTGGCCTCCAGACCAGGACGTCGAGATCCTGGAGGAAACAGCGCATTCTCTTGCTGCTCTACTCACACATCATTCACTCGTTCTTTCATCACAGACTTCAAGGTCCCTCAGGTGTCACGTGCAGGATGCTTGGGAAGACAGACACACAAGGTAGATTCCACGCACCTGGGGAGATGAGGGACTCCCCATTGCCGTTACCGGAGTCCCATACCCGGGACAGCTGGGACTGAGCAAAAGGGAGGCTGAATTCAGCCTGGTGGGAGGGGGCGGCACAGCCAAGACCACTTGAGCTCAATTCCTAAGATGAGCATACAGCTTGGGTCTGTATGCAGAGCATGGAGGGCAGTGGGCACCTGGGAGACAGACTGGCCTTTGGTATAGCTTGGCAAAGGTCGTGTGTTGTGTGCAGCCTGGGGCAGCAAGGGTTCCGCCATCACGGCAGTGTGTAGCCATGGAAACGAGAATGACTTTCTGGTGCCGTGCACGGGGCCACTGCTGTGTGGAACTGCAGCGAGTGTGGCCTGGGCAAATGCAAAGACTCCGGCTCATGAAACCTGAGTGTGACTTTGTAACATGGCATGTGGGAAAGGTACACCAAATAGTGAGGCAGTACTAAATGGCTTTTCCTCAAAATTTTACTTCCCAACAAAAAAATTCCCTGGGGAGAAACTATGCATTACAGCTATTTTTAATACAAGCAAGTGAGGGTTAATGCAGACACTTCCTTCTTGCGTGTTTGGGTGGTGACACTGCCGGGTCAGAGTCTTGGAATCTGGTAGAGATCTCGGTTTGCTGAGGAGACCACAAGGACGGTGTCGGCCTTGGCGACCTGGCCATAGCACCCACGTACCACAGACCGGGGTCCTCTCAGGACAGTGAGTGCGATGCTGGCGGAAGGCTAAGTCTCAGCCAGTTTCACTTCTTTGACCCTGTTACGAATCTGTCACTATCCTGAGGCACCTCTGTTGGTCTAAAGAAATCAGGTCAGTCTTAACCAAGCAATTACCTAACCAGCCATGTGGTGCACACTGGCCCTGCAGTGGACTCCCTTTCCATCCCCATGGTTGCAGAAAGTCAGAGATAAAACCTTACTGCTGAACACCCATCCAAGAGGGGATCCCAGCCAAGGTGGTAGGGTGCCCACAGAACAGGCTCCTTGGGGCTGAAGCTAAGCAACTCTGGATTCCATGCATCAGTTTTCCTCACACATCAACTGGAGGGCAGAGCAGCACCAACACAGGAGGAGCACAGAGCACAGGTCTTAACTAAGTAACCACGTTCAGAATAAGAAAACATCATCAGGAATTTGATAAGAAAATCCCAGAATATAGAAAGATGCGTACCCAAAGGCTTCCCCACAGAACAATTCAGACCAGAAAAATAGAGGAAACTAGTGGGGAGTGCGAGTGAGCCATATTAATAAAAAAAACAGACACAGGAGCTTTCCTATTGTGACACAGAAAGCCACTTTTCCTACAGCAGCACAGGGCTTCCCAGGAGTGCTGTGTGCTTCGTTCCTCCCAAGTAGGGCTCACCCCTCCTCTTGTCACCAATAGAGGGCTTGAACCAATCTCCCTTTAATTACTTCTGTCTCCCAGGAAGCTGCGTTATCTTGTGCCCAGGTCCTCCGTGAGGTCCTCCTCGCCTCTGCAAGGCCCTACATAAGGAGAGCTTTTGGAGCCTGCTTCTATTTCCAGCAGCCATTACACAGGGCACACTACAGAGCACTCTCCAGTGTGATGCGCGGTGGACAGGCGTTTACGAATAGAAGGCTCATCTCTCTCACGCCCCAGCTGTTCTGAACACTACACCCCAAGTGATCAGCTCTCCCAGTGGTTCTGCCCCTCCTGCACACTCAGTGCCAGCATTGGCTCCTCAGTAATGAAGCCCCACTGAACAACCCTGCAGGTGCTGCTGCACCACTGGCAACGGCACTCCCATGGCCACAGGAAGGCTCCTTCGCATCAGTTAGAGTCACTCCCATGGCCGGAGGAAGGCTCCTTCGCATCAGTTAGAGTCAGCACGTGGAAATGCCTTCAGAAACTCATGCTGGACCAAAAGTCATCACGGATCTATGCTGAACATCAGGGAAATGAAGGTTCTTCATTATGGCAGCAGCACAATCAACACGGGAGGTAGGAAAGCTGATGACAGCGTCCTCTGCAATGACTGTGCCAGAAGCACCCAGACCCTCCTCATTCTCATGGTACAGTGCACAGACCCACCTCACTCATGCCGTTTCACATGACCTGCAAAGTCATCCTCAGACCATGTGGAAAGAACTCTTCAAGCTCACTCAACTGCAGACAGAGGCAGGACCAGAGCAACCCAAGAGGCCTAAGTTCTATTTATGGCCTGAGAGTAGTGCGTGGCATCCTAAGGAGATGGGTGGGTACCTAAGTTTAGCTCTCCTGATAAACTCAGCCAGAATTCTGAGTCCATCCTTCTCAGGGGACAGTCAAAACCTTCCTGCCAACACCATCTTTGTTACCAGAATAATGGAGAATGTGGCATTACGGGATGACACCTATGTGGACCAGCCATAATCCACCCACTTCCGCTGCCAGTGAAGAGCACCTGTTCCCTACAAAGGCTTCCTGAGCCACTAAGTTGTGGCTGGAGCTCAGCACCCCGAGCCTCTGGGAGCTCAGTGATTCCAGAGTCACCATTCCCTCACTGACAGGAATTGTGACGATTCAAGGAAAATGTCAAACATGACCTGCTTACCCATGAAGACGCTAAACTTTCAGTGATGTGCTAGAGGCCACTTCTCCCTGAATCGGGAGTGAATGAAGATGTATTCAGGGAATTGCAAGGCACCAGGTTCACCGGGAGTAGCTTGAAATAGTCTACAGGGAAGAATGCAAGCCTTGGAGTTTGGCAATGATCTAGTTTCCTGGCTTACCTGGGGCTACAAACAACCTAGCATTTCTGTAGATGACCACAAAATCATTGCATAAATCTACAAAGAACCATATTTAACTCAAAACCTGTAACCACTGAAACACAACTTATTTGTTCCTGGATTAAAATAAGGACTTTTATGTTGGAAAGTTCTGTGTCACAAACAATTGGGAAGTTACAACACTGGAAATATCTTCTGTAACTTTCATTGCTTACTCCTCTAATACATAAAGAACTTTCTTAAATCATCCACGGATCTATCAGTCATGGCTTTACATCATATGGGTTGTAAACTTTATCACCATTATAACTAAGATACAACTAAAATGAACAATCATATTCACAAAATATCTAAACTGTTTTGGAAAGCGATCAGCACACGTGGCATAAATGATAATCACTTAAAAGTGACATTTCATCAATAAAATACATGACCTACTTGGAAGAGATTCTAAAATTCTGTATAAATTTATTTTTTTTAAATTTTAAAAGATTTATTTATTTATTTGAGAGCTAGAGTGACAGATAGAAAGAGGGAAATAAAAAAGAAAGGTCTTCCATCCACTGGTTCCCCAGTGGCCACAACAGCTGGAGATGGGCTGATCTGAAGCCAATAGCCAGGAGCTTCTTCTGGGTCTCCCATGTGGGTGCTGGGACCCAAGCACTTGGGACATCTTCCACTGCTTTCCCAAGCCATAAGCAGAGAGCTGGATCAGAAGAGTAGCAGCTGGGACATGAACCAATGCCCCTATGGGATGCTGGCACTGCAGGTGAAGGCTTAGCATACCACACCACAGCACCGGTCCCTCTTTTAATTTCATTCACTACTTCTGTCATCACTTTTTATAATTCCAGGATATATTTCATATCATGTATTTTACCTGATAATTCTAGTTCTAATTTGTTAATATTATCAGGAAACTAAAAATAATATATTTTGAGTTAAATTAATTCTTAGTTTTTTTGTATATGATCCTTTTATAATTAAAAAGTAGGAACACACATTGTAAAAACATGCTCCTGATAACTTATAACAACTGTTTTAAAAAATCAGAGAAATATGCTATGAATTTCATACTGTTGGTATCTATCATCCTTCTATTCTTATGCATATAATACATGTTGATGAAATAAATTCATTTGAATTGGTAGGCATTATTTGTATTTGTGAAACTACTTTTTTAAAATAAAATTTTATCATACAAATGAAGCAACATTTAATCAGATTTGTTATCTACCAATAATATTCAACATCTAACTGCAAAATAATGATATAGTCAACAAACAAATCTTTTACGCATTTTTAAAATTAGTCATTAATGTCACATTCACTTTGAATACACATCAAGAATCAAGAAGGCATTGTGAAAGTGGTATTTTCTATGAAATACTCAAGATTTGAGGAAATCACATGTCAGCTGCACTTGACAACCTTATTTGTCCTTCATATAAATAAGAGAGATGCACCTGGGGTTTCTGGATCTTGGTGTGAATGGCAGTGTCTGAGCCGAGGCTGGCTGCTGCTTCGTGCCTCCAAGCAGCTACAGATCAGCACGGTGCAAGATAAAAGGAAACAAATGTCCCTTGTGACTTTGGTGAAATTCAGAATCTTCAGGAGATAGCTACGTTGGAAATGCCAGGGGAGGAGTACACAGAATTATGTCCTTGCACAGAAGTATCCGTGAGAAAAAGACTGGTGTCCAGCATACCAGGAGGATAAGAAAGCAGGTTCTGATTAGTCCACTATCACTATAAGATGCTTTGAATATTTCCAACTGAAAACTTAGTGTTGTGGCACATAGTTTTGCAGGCTACTTGAGGAGCAAAGACTAATATGGAACAAAAAATAACTACAGATCCCATGACAAAATGAAGACTTGTGCTCAGCATTCGTGAATTCATGTGTGAACTTATCCCCAATCCATTTGCAAAATATTTACTGCATATTTGAGCACACCCAGAGTCAGGCATTCCCTGGGTCCTGGCATGGCTTACTGCACACACAGACTGAGAGTAGGCTAAGCTCTGCGGGATAGCAACATCTCAGGGTACAGCTTGAAATAATTAGTGTTTAGTTACAACAGAAGCCTAAAATTACAGTAATAAACAATAGCAAACATTCAAATTACGCCTCCTGGGTGCCAATCATTGTTTTATCTATAGGCTGAAAATTAACAATTCATTCAAACCTCTCAGTATCTCTGTGGATTCCATCCAGAAACTCTCACAGTTAAGCCAGCAAAGAAGGAGCAGGAACTTGACTACAGGCATTCAACCTCCAGGCTCACGGTTTTAGTCACTAATATCATCCACAAATTGGAATCTTGCCTCTCCAGAAAGGGTCACTTCACAACATCTGAAAGCATAAGGCTTACTCACTTGAGTTCCCGAGTTCTGGCAAATAACAGGCACTAGGTTGTAAATACTTTAAAGAAGCCCAACATATCACATGGGAAGCTTTCTTCAGAGCTGCAAAATAACTTAGTGTCCTGGGAAATGCTGGGATGTAGCAGAAACTGGATTTTCAGTCTAAATAGGGACGCCTACTCGAGAGGATCCTTTAACCTGCTGAGCTGTGGTTTCCTTGTCTGTGAAAGGCCCAGTATCTACTCCACTGTTTCTATAACATCAGTAGGAGACTCCAACCCATCAGGCCACTTCTGCCTGCCTGTCCTTCACAGGCCACCGGGACCTGGTCAGTGTACAAGAGGGTGTTTCTGAGAACGAGGTGACCACTCAGAAAGCAGGAGAGCAGAAGCTGGCGTGGTGTCCAGTCATGCGGACACTGGAACTGGTGCAGTGCTGAGGCTCAGAACCTGGCTGCCTCCTCAGTGGGCACTGACAGGACCCACTCCCATCACCACCACTGACCCGCTACCCCCGTCACCACCTCGCGGCCTCTGCAGCCTCAGAACTGACAGTGGATCACTTCTGTGCCAGGGAACACCTGGAAGACTCAGGGCTGTGAGTCACAAGAGAAGAGAGAGGAGAAACGCAGCAATGGGGAGCAGAGCTGAGACGGGCAGAGAGCAGAGTGCCTGAGTACACCTGGGGCAGACAGCAGGTCCACAGTGGCGGTGTTTATTCTGTTTTACTGAACAGATGGGAAGATTCCAGAATCCAAACCTAGCGTGCTCCACCTCTCAGTCTGCACACTCCTTTAAACATCACTGAGGAGATACTCAGCTGGAGACAGCTGGATGCGAGTGAGATCCAATCTCGGAGCCCAGTGCCCAGGAGGACCTGAGCCGGGCACTCAGGAGAACTCACGTTTCCCAGTGCTGCCTTCTGTGGTGCTAAACAGACAGAGAAAGCAACACTTGGGAAATGTTTCTAAGGATAAAAAAGCTTTTCTGAAAGAGTTTTCATCTGGCTAAGCAAATTCTTGTAAAGACAAAGGCAGTGGTTTTCTCATATGCAAAGGCTCAAGGAAAACATGGTCACTCAAGAGACTATTTCACAGAAAAAACTGGTTTATGACATAGCACAAGGTGGAGAGACTAGTAAGAAAGGAAGGATTCTGCAGCGGGGACTTTGTGATTTAAAATAACAAGTAAGATTCTCTCTGGAACTATGAGAAGAAATGCCAGACGGCTCTCACTGGGGAGCCCACAGAGAAGCCTCACCATGGCAATTCGTGACACAGGGTGAGAATGTGGAGGGGTGGATGTCTCTTGCTGTAATTCACAGTCTAGAAAGATCAAGACATTAGGAATGATTAGTCCTCCTCATAAACTGTCATGTACATGAACTTATGGAATGACTGGAAATTCTCTACTTCAACTGGTTTACCACTAGATTCAAATAAGCCATCCCACTCCAAGGAAGTTACTCAAAGGAAATTAAATCACCAAATCAGAGAGTTACCGGTACCCCCATGTTTATAGCAGCTCAGCTCACAAGCTAAGATGTGAAAGCAACCCAGATGTTCCTTGACTGATAACTGGATAAAGACAATGTGGTATACATAGGATGGGATACAGCTGAGCCATAAAAAAGAATGAAATCTTGACTTTTGCAAAAATAATAGATATAACTGGAGGTCACTAATAGTGAAATAAGCCAGTCCCCAAAAGACAAATATATTTTTTCTGATTTGTGATAGTTAATAAAGAATACAATAAAACCCTCAATGTATAAAAAGGAAACTGGCATCTTATGATTTGATCATTGTTTATAATTCTTATCTATATTCCTGTGGAACCATCTTGTAACTTTTCCTGGTTAATATGGTGGTTAGTGGTGCATTAAGCCTGTTACTATAGTAAACTGAAATTATGTTACTGCAAAGACCAAAATGAAAGGGAAAGAAAGATAGGAAGGAAAGAGGGGAGACTGAAGGAGGAAGGGAGGGAAGAATGGTTATCTTCTTAGACTTATATCTATGAAAAACATGAAATCTGTTTTCTTTATAGTAATAAAAATTAACACGAAAATGTGACTATAACTATAAAGCAAGATGGCTAGAGATGATATTTATTACACAATCCTAACTACTTCTAGGAAAAAAGAAATATGCCAAAATGCTTGATGGATTTGGACCCAATGATTGATTCTTCTTCTCTTCTTTTTCTTTTTTGTACCCCTTTCAATTTTCCATAATGGATATATAGGATTTTTAAACAAAAGATATTTATGTAAAATAACTGAGTCAACAATAAAAGAAAGTTACAAATTCCTCCAGAACTTAAACACAAAGCCACACACCAGTACCACATAGGAAATGGCCATTTAATTGTAGACATTTTGGATACTGTTTGGATACAGAGACAAAATTCACACCAACAATGTATTTTTAAGATTATAATATGTGGAAACAATATTGCTTTTGTTAAATATCATTTACAGCCCAAAAGAGAATCAAAAAATGACTTAAAAATCAATAATTTCCATAAAATAAAATGTAATATCCTTGCAAGAGGAAATTGGAATACAACAATACAGAGTTTCAAAATAACTCAGACTTTGAAGTTAACGCAGGGTATCCAAAATGAAAGGAAGACACAAATGAGAAACAGCTAATCATGCCCTTAAGAATAATTTTAATAATTTCTGGCATGATTCTTAAAATACTTGAGATCTACAGAGCTGAACACACCCTTTGACGTTCTGTTTGTTGGAATTAATGATTAGAGAGAACCAGACACCGTGCAAACTTTGGACAAATTGGCCTCATAAATATCATTCATCTCTCCAGTCATTCTAGTAATGAGACAGCTAGAATATTCACAAGGAATCCATCAATCACCTATCCTGGCATCTATTGAATTTCCTCGTGTTGTTCTTTTATTTTGTTTCACAATAAGAATGTTATATTACACATTTAAATCAAAAGCAAATTTATTTGTCTTTGTTTCTTCTAAAAAGATTTATATATTTATTTGAAAGTCAGAATTACAGATGGAAAAGGTAGACAGACACACACACATGCACACATACATACACTTTCTCAGAGAGAGAGAGAGAGAGAGAGAGAGGGGAGAAAGAGAGAGAAACCGATCTTCATTTGCTGATATACTCTCCAGATGGCTGTAACAGCCAGGACTAGGCAAGGCCAAAGTCAGGAGCCAGGAGCTTCTTTCAGGTCCCCCATATGGGTGCAAGGGTCCAAACACCTGGGCTAGTTCCACTGCTTTCCCAGGCAAATTAGCAGACAGTTGGATCAGAAGTGGAGCAGCTGGGACTTGAACTGGTCCCCATATGGGATGCTGGCAAGGCACATGGTGGCTTTACCTGCTACATCACAGCACTGTTCCCTCTATGTCTTTATTTTTATTTTTTAGAGATTTATTTACTTGAAAGGCAGAGTTATACAGAGGGAGGGAGGGAGAGAGAGAAAGATCTCCCATCTGCTGGTTCATTTCCCAAATGGCTGCAACAGCTAGAGGTGGGCCAATCCGAAGCCAGGAACCAGGAGATTCTTCCGAGTCTCCCACATGGATGCACGGTGCCTGCTTTCCCAGGTACACTAGCAGGGAGCTGGATTGGAAGTGGAGCAGCCAGGCCTTGAACTAGTGCCCATGTGGGATGCCGGCACTGCAGGCAGTGGTTTTACCTACTACGCCACAGCACTGGCCCCTCACTATATGTCTTTAAATAATTTGTAAACTACTTCCATTTTTCTTGCAACTTTTAAAAATGCTGCTTCTAAAACCAAAGTTAAAGAATTTTGTGCTTTACTGTTCCCTACACAAATATTTTGGTAATGTACAAATTAAGAAGAAAAACATACAGAATTAATAAGTGAAGATTCTTTAAACACATGATTAATTATCCTTAAAGGGCAAACTTATTAACATGTTTTCTTCCCTGGCATAAGAAGATTTTCCTACAAATAGCTACGTCTTATCATTCAACTCCTACTGGTTGGCTCGTTTTTCTCAGTGCTGTGGAAAGAGCCCTTGAAGAGTGAGAACCAGATACTTAATTCTCTCCCCAGTGAAGATGTTTAGATCTTGTTTGGTGTCTTTAAAGTTCCCTTTGTCTCCCCATCTGTTGGTCTTTCCTCAGATCCTGAGCACTTACACCCCACCCTTAGGACCGGCCCCTGAGCGGATCACCTGGGACATCTGGACTTGCTCAGCTTCCTCTGTCCCCACTTCCCTGTGCTCCAAAGCTTTGCTCACTTGTCACCAGCTTCTGTGTCCAAAAGTGGCTCCTAACACATCTACTTTACTGCAAACAGGATTGAGTGCAGCAAGTGGAAGAGGTGGCAGAGCAGAGACACAGTTCCCCACACGTCAGAAAACTCTGTGGTGCGGGAACAGATGGAGGAAGAGAACCCTGCAAAAGACCCCTGAAGACCTCAGGCCGCCGGGGCAGGCTGGTTAGAACCACACCTTGCAACCACATACCAGGAACGCTTGGTTCCTTCCAACAACTGCGTTCATGTTCACCACACCTCCTCCGCAGTCTCCATGACAGCCACCACCTACGGTGCTCCCCACACTTGTCAGCAGGTTCTGGTGCCCAGCCACACGGAGGGCTTTCTCTCCTCCTTGCCCCAGTGCTCTGGGCTGCCTCTGAGCAACAGAGCCTCCTCTCTCCTGAATCCTTGTCCTCATTTGGTTTCTGTGCCCTTGAACTGTCCATCTTCGACACCTGGCTTACTACATTCTTTTATCACCATTTTTCTCTGTCCTTTTTCCTCTAAGCATCATATTCTAGCCCACAATTGTTTTTCATTTTTCAAGTAACATTCGTGTATATTACAGTCAATTTTAAGATTCCCAACTGTGTATGTAACACTGTTGTTAAAGAACTAAATGGGTTTTCTTGTCACTAGAAGACATAAGCAGATAAAGACATAGGCATTGACTTAGATGCAATACAAACATAACATTTATGTTACAGGGCATAATATTTAAATTTTTCAAGTGCAATCATGCATACACTTAATTATTCTACAACAAGAATCTGTCACGGGGGCCAGTGCTGAGGCACAGTGGGTAAAGTTGCCACCTGTGGCACTGGCATCCCATGTGGGCTCCAGTTTGAATCCAGGCTGTTCCACTTCCAATCCAGCTCCCTGCATATGTGCCTGGAAAAGCAGCAGAGGGTGGCCTAAATGCTTAGGCCCTTGCATAGACATGGGAGATCTGGAAGAAGCTCCTGGTTTCTTGTGTTGTGGCCATCTGTGGAGTAAACCAACACATGGACGCTCTCTCTCTCTCTCCATCTCTCCATCTCCTCCTTGCTCTCTCTGCCATTCTGCCTTCTGAACAGATAAATAAATCTTCAAACAAGAAAGAATCTGTCATAATATTCAGTGCCTTTCGAAAGAGTAAATCTTAAAAACAGCAACAAAAAAAATCTGCCATGGTATTCACTGTCAATATCCATTCGCTTTGTGAAATCATTTCAAAGCGATAACATTTACACAAGTTTCAGACACCAGAGCCTTGATAAGTCCATTTACCCCTAAAAATAAGATTTTCCCCAAAACTAAAAACACAATTTACAGAGAAAAGAAATCCATAGTAAAAAGGCTTCTAAGAACAATATGTATCAATTCACCAGTCTGGATATCATATGTGTATTCATGTAAAATATGAAGATTCCTTATTATATAATAGCAAACACAGCTGACACTGAGAATGTACTTGAACTTCAATTTCAAGAGACTTATTGTGACAGCACCCCTCCAGCCTGCAAGGAATGGATGATGACCAAGTTGGTAGAAATTACAGTGAAATCAGAATGAGATGATGCAAGTTACTGCCCACAGTCACCCACAGCACAGGCACTAGAAAATGTCAAAAGCAAAGGCCCACATCTCCTTCCTTACATAATGAGTAAAGTAATTTACACTCTAAAACCAGGTCATATTCTCTGTGAAAAAGGTAAAGACAGCACACTCGCTCAAAGGAACATAAAATCACTGTCTCCCACATGATGGTATCTCTTCTCACCCCCCACAGCATCCATCTCATCACCTGCTCAACTGAAACGGCAAGTATTTTACCTTACATACCCCAGGCTACCTGCATCTTGCTGAGACACAGACCCAGCTCTCATGACTTCTTTGTCAGTGTGTGTGTGGAGTGTGCTCTACAATGACAGCAGAACATTGCACGTTAATGCTTCTGAGACTAAGCCTACTTTGTAAGCATTTTTATAGGCACAGAGAAGTACTGTTTTTGAGAATTACTATCATGAAACTGGACAGAGACAACATGTATTTCATTCAGATGCTATTTATTTTAGCATTGCATGGAATGGTGAGAAGTTGATCTAAGAAAACCAAAGAGGAAGTATCATACCAAAGGCTAACTTTCATTCTCTTGCTTTGCAAAATGAAGAAGCAATATTGATTTCATTAACATAAACTACAGAAGAAGAATTTAAGAGCAGTAGCAATTATGATCCTCACATAAAAGTATTCCAGGAGAGTGGAGTTACCAGAGTGGAGTCGTTACCAGAGCATGGGAGGGCTGGAGGGGCAGGGTGCAGAGGGGGAGGTACGGGTGCAACACTGCAGTGAGCTGGAAGGAGTGCATTCTTGTGGTATATCACACCATAGCAGGGTGACTGCTACTGCAGATGTTGTACTGACTATTTCACAGTCACTAGATGCCAGGATTTCAATTGTTCTGAACACAAAGAAAATATGAATGACTGAGGTGATGGATAGGCTAATCTCCCTCATTTGATTACTGCACATTGTATTTGCATACAAAATATCACACCGCACTCCAGGAAATATGTACAAATACTACATGTCAATTAAAAATAATTAGTTCAACTATAAGAAGCATGTCATCCAATGATAGGCAAACATGACAATGAGGCTTAAGATACCATGTAATATCACAACCATACAGTCAGCAAGATGCAATGTCTGTTCCCTGACAGCTTCTGGTCTGCCTTTACCTCTGATGGGGTGCATATGCTGGCCACAGGGACCACCTGCTGCTGCTTGTTTACTCCTTGGTTGTGTCCTGCTTCCTGTGCACCCCTGGTCCTCTGGATTTTCTGTCTCCTCTCTACTTTCTGCATATCACAGTGCTACCTACCTGCCCCTTTGTGCCTGACTGATTTTACTCTGACAATCACTCTTGCTAGTCTCCAGCCCTCACCACTGTTATCGCCTGGGCCTCTCTCCATCTCCAATGGGAAAGCCTAACACATCGAACACAGTCTCGCTTCAGAACCTGGGGTCATCTCATCTTGGCTTCCCTGTGCTCTATGGACAATCACTTGTGCATCCAAGTCAGAGCTGGCTGGGGAGAGGCTCCCCTGTGTCCTTCCTCCCCTTCCCCTTAACTCCCTGTTCTCCATCACCCACTGCCTCTACTGTGCACTGTCATGCCTTGAAGGTGTGGTATCCTCACTCACACTCCAGTTCATCCTGCACACTGGGAATGAACTTGCTTGTTAGAACAAAGGTTTCCATCATCACACACCTACCCTGCTGGCTGAAACTGCTCGCAGGATGCTCTCACCTCTGGTTTTCTAGGGGTTCACCCACCCTGCCCCATCTTTTTTTTTTAATATTTATTTATTTATTTGAAAGTCAGAGATATACAGAGAGAGGAGAAGCAGAGAGAGAGAGAGAGAGAGAGAGAGAGAGAGAGAGAGAGGTCTTCCATCCACTGCTTCACTCCCTAATTGGCTGCAATGGCCTGAGCTGTGCTGATCTGAAGCCAGGAACCAGGAGCCCTTTCTGGGTCTCTTACGTAGATGCAGGGGCCCAAGCACTTGGGTCATCTTCCACTGCTTTCCCAGGCCATAGCAGAGAGCTGGATTGGAAGTGGAATAGCCAGGACTGAAACCAGCACTCACATGGGATGCCAGCACTGCAGGCTGGGTCTTTATGCCACTGTGCCACAGCGCCAGCCCCATGAATGCCGCATTTCTAAGATGAATCTTTAACTTGCTATCTATTGTCCTTCCCAGATGTTTAGAGAAAATTGCTTTTGTGCAGAGTTACAGGTCTGTGAATGAATAAACATGATAATTGGAAGGGATCTTAAAGAATATCTGCCTCAAGTAGAAATGTTGTTCATGCTGACAGAACCTCCGAGATATTTACTAAATTTGCACTCATTACATTCTTGTTAGACATAAAGAATAAAATTCATTCAATCACAAAGAATAGATAGTGTTTATTTAAATTGTATGTTGTCATATAAAATCTATTGTAGTATCAGGAAATAATTTGATGTTAAATTCTGTATTGTAAGTTGAGAAAAACTCAATTAAGTTCCTATACACAGCATATTGTAAATGATTAAAAAGTTCAATTTAATAAATTTTTCCTATCTCTGTAGCACTGGTATACATTTGAATTGTTTTTAAAATCTCAACTATACAGAATATTTCCCAAGAGTAGTTCCACCGCACCCCCCCATAGATGTTTGCAATGTTTAACTAAATTGCATTCACTTTTTTCCCTCTCAGTTCTCTATTTTAAAATTACTACTCTAATTGCAAAGTGAAATTCTGCAAAGTGCTGAACAGTCTGAAAAATGGCTCCAATATGATTTATTTTAACTTTTTTTTGCTTCATCTTACATACAATATTACATGTGGCACTATTTTGAAAACAATTTCTACTAAGTGAGAGCTTTTTATTGGCAGTCATAAGTAAGAACTGGGAGAGGAAAATTCTAAATCATATTTTTGACCAAATATATCAAGGAATGCATTTCAGGGGTAAGCCATATATGTATGAAAAAATATTTATTGTAGAGTATGTATGCACACACACATATAAATGTACACACACATATATATGTATACACACATATATGTATATACACATATATGTATACACACATATATATGTATACACACATACACACATATATGTATATACACATATATATGTATACACACATATATGTATACACACACACACTCACACACTTTCCATTCCATGAGTCAGTGGAATTTAGATTTTGCATGCACTACTTTACAGGTAAGAAGACAGTCATTGTTTTCTTTTAATGACAGGTGAATTTATAGAATACTGAGAACTTGGTTTTCTGGAGCCAGCATCGCCCTGAACACCTGAGTGCATTATCCCAGGGGATGCGGGAAAGAATGGGAAGCCATCCCTACCTCAGGGGATTCCAGGACACAAGAGTTGGGACCCTGACTGCAGGCAGGGGTCAGCTCCTGGCCTCCAGGATCCCTCGTAAGTCACAATTCCTGCCAGCTGATTAATCTTTTATGACTTCAGGAACAAAAGGTAGTCATTTTTTATAAATGAGAAAACACTCTATTCACATCTGTAATATATTATCACAACTGCAGAACTTCTAGATATTTCTACAATGTCCCCTTTCTTAACTAGAAATTAAAATCTAAAGTCCTGGGAAAGCACATTGAAAGACAAAAAAGATAAAGTGATGTCTAAGATTTGAGTTTTCATCCATTTTCGTGTGACAAACACTATAGTAAAAGGTCCTTGAAAATCTGGCATTAAGGTTCTAATGAGATGGTAACGTAGCTTTAAAGTCACGTCCAGAATCTTCAACTGCTATTATCCATAACCTCAATAATGACAGGAAAAGGGCTCTCCACAGAGAAGAAACTGAAAGGACATTGTATGTTTAAAATGTCCAGGATGCCTTTAATCTGTAAGATACACAAGGACCTGAGTTACACCGTGCAGCAAGTGAGTGCAATATTATGTATTTAGAATATATAATAAAAACTTGAAAAAGTTCATGGAAGAGGCACATTGCCTTTTAATTCCATTGTTTCAAGAGTGTTGTAAGTAACCCCATATAGTACACAACAACATAATTAAATAACACTTGTATCTATCTACTCACTTATCTATTACATATGGACTTATCTATCATGACTGCATATATAATCACATTTGAAATTGAAGCTGGGGGTGTGCCAGTGGGTCTGTGAATGGTGAAACGAACACCTGTAACAGCCATGTGAGTGTGAGCACGTGTAGACACACCTATGCACTTACACAACCTCACAGCAGCTCTCAGACCATGATGTCTGTAAGGAGTGTGCTAACACTGCACTTGTGCAATGAGCATCAATACTGCGATGGCTCCCAGGAAGTCTGTCTTGCAGAAATTCAAGGACTAGATCCCTACTAACGTGCTTGGAAAAGCAGCAGATGGTCGCCCAAAAACCTGAGTCCCTGCCAACCACATGGGAGATCTGAATGCAGTTCCAGGTCCTGGCTTCAGACTGGCCCAACCCTGCCATTACAACCATTTGGGGAGGGGCCGGCACTGTGGTACAGCGGGTTAATGCCCTGGCCTGAAGCACCAGCATCCCATATGGGTGCCAGCTTGAGACCTGGCTACTCCACTTCCCATCCAGCTCTCTGCTGTGGCCTGGGAAAGCAGTGGAGGATGGCCCAGGTCCTTGGGTCCCTGCACTCACATGGGAGACCCAGAAGAAGCTTCTGGCTCCTCGGTTCGGATCAGCGCAGCTCTGGCCACCGCGGCCATCTGGGGAGTGAACCATCAGATGGAAGACTTTTCTCTGCCTCTCCTCTTTGCGTAACTCTGACTTTGACATAAATAAATAAATCTTTAAAAAAAAATCCAACCATTTGAGGAGTGGACCAGTGACTGGAAGATGGATCCCTCTCCTCCATCCCTCACCTTCTGTATCTGTCTCCTCCTCCCTCTTTGTAACTACGTCTTTCAAATAGATAAATAAGTCTAATATAAATAAATAAATCTGTGGGCTCTCTTCCCACTTCTCCACCATGTGGTAACACTGCCAGGGAGTCCTCATGAGAACAGTGCCATGATGTGTGGCCCCATCAGCCACCAGAATCATGAACCAAACCTCCTTACTTTATGGGTTACCCAGCCTTGAGAATTTGTGATGTCAGCACAAACCAGACTAGGGCAAATACTTACAAATATTTAAAAACTCACTTTATACCTGTTCTACTTTACTTTCTGAGCGGTTTTCAAAAAATTAATTATAAGCCTTAAAGAGAAAAGTAAGAATGTTTAGCGTCTAAGCATTTGGACTCTGGATGCTACAAATGGGAATATCACGTACGTCATAGTCAGCGTGTTCAGACATAGTGCTGAGCTTCATATTTGCTTCAGGTGAAACAACTACTCACAGCCGCTTCAAGAACCTGATGTTATCTAAGTTTTCTTATACGTCTTTCAGTACAGTAATCCTTAATCTCAAAGATAAGATGTACAGGCCAGCACTGTGGTGCAGCACGTTAAACCACGACCTGCAGTACCGGCATCCCATATGGGCAATGGTTTGAGTTCTGGTTGCTCTACCTACAATCCAGCCTACTGCTAATGCTCCTGGGAAAGCAACAGAAGATGGACCACCTGCGTAGGCCCCTGCACCCACGTGTGAGACCCAGAAGAAGCTCTTGGCTCTTGGCATTGGCCTGGCACAGCCCTGGCCATTGTAGCCTTTTGGGGGAGGGGTGAACTAATGAATGGAAGATCTCTCTCTTTGTCTCCCCTTCTCTCTCTCTGTAACTTACCTTTCAAATGAATAAATAAATAAATCTTTAAAAAATTAAGAGTTAAAATTGAATTTGGGTCTCTGACTCTATCCACTGTAGCTACTAGTGCAGTCACACTGATACATTCTTTCTGAACATACAGAGGAGTCTCCTTTTTGGCATTCCTCACAGCAGAGGATGGATACCTGTAACTGAGTGTGACTGTGACCACAATTTCCCCTTTAATATGGATCCAAATAAGACTGAAAGACTCTCCCGTGGAGTGTATAAAAGAAATCCCGTGACTAGTAACCTGTTCCTTAACTGTTTTTGTTCAACTGAAATCATTTTGTTCTGCCATTTCCTGGAATTGCATTTTCACTCACAGACTCTGGGAGGTGAGAGAGACCTTCAGATTAGAGATGAGCTCGCTTCCCCTCTAGACACAGAACCTGGCCCAGATCTCACAGGGCAGATGTCTGGGATCAGAGAAGCAGTGTGACACTCTAACACTCATACACGCATGTGCTCAGAACACACAGCTGCCGAGGGCAACTCCTCGGCTGTGTTCCATGAGGTTTTAACGTGAGCTGTTATTCTATGTCACAGCTGTGTTCCGTGAGGTTTTAACATGAGATGTTATTCTATGTCACTCTCACAACTGATGCCATTCAATACAGAACAAGTTCCTTGAAAAGCACAGCGTGTTTTCATGAAGCACCTGGGAAGATAGCAAACGATGTAGCCTCTGGACCCTGGCCCAGTGCCTTGGTCCCACGTCAAACAGAACTCTATCTGAAGCTTCCTGAATGACCCCACCACACACTAAAAAGTGAAAGTGGGGTACCCTGAGTCCTGGGCTCAAGCTGAGCAGGACCCTGTAGTCTGCCTGAGATCCATCCAGTGGAAACCATCCAGGAAGTGGGCAAGATAGCATCGCTGCATGCTGAGGGCCCTTGGAGCTCTCAGGGACTTTTAAAGCAGTGAACCAGGTTAAAAAGGAATTAGCATTTCCACTGAGAAGGGCAGCATTTCCAAAGCATTCTGGGAAGCAGGATAAGGATCATGATTCTACGGGGGATTTAATTTCAAGGTAATCATAGTAATATCCCAGGCATCGGGTTCACAAAAATTTACAAGCTGAGCTTTATTATAACTGACAGCAGGACATGGAGAGCCATCCCCTGAGATAAGAAACGTGGGATCACGCCATTGATTGTCCTCTGAAAATACTAAGGGAGCGGCTGGCAGTCTTGACAGTTCAAGAAGCAGAGGGATAAGCCTGTCACTGGGGCACCGTCTTACTGTCAAAGCCTCTCTCCTGACATTGCATCAATCTCCTCGAAATACCAATCAATGGAGTTAAGTGCTGCTGTATCAGCTCTGCCTCCCATGACCCATTCCGATTTGAACATCTACAGATGGGGAGCACTTGCAGAGTATGTGTTTCCATTTTTTATTTATCTATTTGAAAGTGAAAGTCACAGACAGAGGGGGAGGGGAAGAGCAAGTGAGAGATCTTTCATCCACTGGTTCTCTCCACAAATGGCCATAATGGCCAGGTCGAAGGCAGGGGCCAGAAACTTCTTCCAGGTCTTCCATGTGGGTGGCAAGGGCTCAAGCACTTGGACCATTTTCCTCCGCTTTTCTCAGGCCACGGGCAGGGAGCTGGATTGGAAGTGGAGCAGCTGGGATATGAGCTGAGGCTCATCTGGGACACCAGTGTTGCACCCACCACCCCACAACCCTGGCACCAAGAGCAGGTGTTCCTAATAGAAGCCTGGCTCTTCCCGCCAAGCTGACCCAGGGCTGAAACCACAGTGCCCACATCACTAGAGCCTCCCTTAGGAAAGGTCCTAACCCTGACGTCCACACTACCCCAACCTGGCACCTAGCACTCTCTCGAGTCATCTCTCCAGACTCACAGCCATTCCTTATCTGTGCATCTGTGGCAGCACTCAGCCATCTCCAGCACAGGCACACAAGTCGTGGTGCTTCAGTAACTCACCCAGACAGCTAGGGACCTTGGCTTCCTGAGATGCAGAGAGCCTCAAGATACTGAGTTGCCAGTTCCCATTCCCACACACCTCTGTTCTCGCTTTGCAAATGGACAGTGGCCTGTAGGTGTTTAACGTATGTGCATATATAGTGCCTGTACACAGCACTTCTGGCAACCCAAAGAACAGACACCTTTCAACCCTGTAAAATTTTCTATGGAATACAATTTGCAATTAAATACAAGGCCATCACATCAAAGGGAAATAGAAAAGGCATATTCTTTCACAGAGGGAAAACGTCTAAGGCATAATTTTTGAGGACTGGATTTTTTAAACCCCTTGTGTTTGAGTCAAGAGAAAGAGGTGCGCTCTCTGTGATGTCCTGTCTAGTTCTCATTTTAAGTGGCCACTGTTGCTGTGCAGTTTGGACACAGCAGATCAGTGACGAGAAGCCAGTGCCTCTGTAGAATTCTCGACCCAGCCTCATTCATAAAACACTCAAACCAAGCTCCTCGGAGGGTGACAGTCCCCACGGGCCACCAACGAATCACCGTGCTGTGAGTGTCAGAGGCAGTGTAGTACTGCAGGTAACGGAGCCGAGCTCTCCTCAGATACCTCCCCCGTTGTGTTCTATACGCTGCCCTGATGCAGGCATAACGAGTGTCCCTTGTGAGCTTCCACCTGAAGGATGCCAGCTGCTGTCTCCAGACAGTAAAGGGACTTCAGAGCACACAGCAGTGCCAGGTATCCTCACCCTGAAAGCCTGACAAAGGAAAAACTGAAGGCAAACCATTCTGGCCCTGAGTAGCAACTCATCGGCTTGACTTGACCTCGTCAAGCTGACCTGAAGATTAGTAGCCCTTTTCTATGCCTCTTGAATTCTGTTCTGCTCCCTGGTGATGAGGCCCCAGACCACGCCCACAGAGAGCTCTGCTGCACCCAGAGGCGGGGCCTTGCTCAGCTGCTGCTTTGTGACCCCAGCCCCATCTCATGGAAAATGCACTGGACATGGCGCAAGTCTGTGCTCTGTGCTGAGGGAGGCTGAGGCAGAGGAACTCCAGAGCAAGCCAGGCACAGAGAGACAAACACTCTTGCATGAGCTCACAGAAGTAGACAATGGTGGTGACATTGGTCCAGGAGCACCAAGCTTCAGACAGAGACCTATTGCACAGCAGGGGCCATAACTAGCGACAGTGTATTGAATGTTTTAAAGAGCTAAGAGAGTTTGTTACAAATGTTTCTGCAACAGAAAATGATAGGTATGTGAGGTGCTAAATATATGCATCACCATGATTAAATCAGTCTATATATAGATACACAGACTTCACACTGTGCCCCATAAATATGGATAATTATCTGTCAATTACAGATAAAACACCTTTTTCCCCAAGAACTAGCTTGAAAGCCAACACTACCCCCGATAACTATGTCTTCCTAAGTCAGACACTGAATCTTTCTTGGACTCAGTTTCCTGGAGGAAAGTGCACATGACAGGGTCTTGGCAACCAGCACCAGTTGTCTACATGATAAATGGCGTCTACTCCCCCTGGCTTCCTTGTCCACCTGATCCCCAGCTGTCCTTGGAGCATCACTGTGCTAAAGATCCAAGCCCAGCGTCTCTCTCATCTGAAGGCATCTCTGTCGGGGACATGCGACTGGAAGTCAGTGCCGGAGGCTTCTAGAAGGCCCAGTGAGGTGGGACTCCATCCCTCTTCCTTCCCCTTCAGAGTAGGAATAGTGTCGCTGACCGGTAAGTAGGTCTCGTGTGCAAGTCAGGTGAGAGCCACACTACAGGGAGAGCGAGAAAATGCCAGAAAGGCTTCAGACCCCACGGGAAGCTCAACTGTGGGCTGTCCCTCACCACGGTTTTCCATCTTGTGGATATGTAAGCCTTGTGCTTGTACAACCACTATTTCCTGTTTTCCTTTACTCATGGCCAAATATTGTTCCTGACTGGTATAGGGGCAATGTGAAATCTTAAGGGGAAATTTCATATAAAATATCAGACATGACATTATATTTTAAAGGGTACTCATGCCCTTTCAAAAAGCCAATCTGAAAATCTGCATGCCATAAGATCTCATTTACATAACTGTCTTGAAATGACACAATTACAGAGGTGGGAAACAGATGAGTGGCCACGGAGGATTAGTCCCCATCAGGTGGCGTGTTGCTGGTACTGTAAGTGACTCTTGGAGTGGGTCGTCGTGGTGGCAGCAGGACTGCATCTCAAGTACGTTTGCAGAATTGCTATGTGTGATAAAATTGTGCAGAGCTAAGCGCACACACGTAAGTACATGGAAGCACAGATGACAGTGAGCAAGCTCTGAGGGCCCTGCCCTGCCAGTCTCTGGCATTGAGGCTGCCCAGCAGGTCTGTGGATCACGACCACTGTGCTGGGAGGAGGGGAGGGGTAACAGAGGGCTGCTCTATAGCATCTCTCCACCATATTCTAACAACAGCTGGTGTGCATGGCTGGCCTGGACAAACAGATGCATTCAGCAGAGGCCCCTCTCCCTCTGCGTCACTGAGGTTCTGGGCAGCGTCACTCCCTACCGCCAGGGGTCATGCCTTGCCTCACTGGATGCACAGCCTCCACCCACTAGAGGCCTTCGGCTCTCCTGACCCGGTGTGCAGCAACCAAGACATCTCTGGACATTGCCTGATCTTCCTGCAGAGGCAAGTCACTTCCTCTGCTGGCGAAGTACTGAGATTCTGTCATTAGAATGACGACACATGATTCTGAATTTCATACACAGAGTAATCCAGAATGCGTTTCCATGCCTAAGTCCCATGACACAGTCATAAACATTCAAATAGATGCTACAGGAAATGAAGCGCATCCATGTGTGTTGAGCAGCCAAGTGCTCCTGTGCCACTGAGGTGTTTTGCTAAAGCTTGGGGACAAAATACTTCTCTTTCCATGGAAACCAGATGAAAGGTGAGAATCAACAAGAGCAGATACAATGTCTAAGAGTAGCTGACTGTGGAGCTCATGGAGATATGGTGGTTCTGCCCCCAAATCCAGTGAGGCCCCCTCCACCATTCTTTTCAACTCTCAGACCCGCAGATGAATATAGTGCATATTCCATTCCCATGAACGTGATCAGGCAGTGTTTAGGCTCCAGAACTGTATACAATGTACATTCTGAATTTCAAAATAGAAATTTACATAAATTGGTGAGTTAAACTTTGATCTCTTTCTTGATTTCTAGGACAGGACAGGTGCCCCTGAAACACAGAGCCCATTGTGGTTTGGAAAGCCTGAGGGACTGCAATAGAGGAGGTGAAGTGATCAAGACTCCTTCTTCCCCCAAACTGAAACCTGATAGAAAACACCTGGACAAAATTATTTCTTGAACTAGTTCTCTATTTAAACACAAGGTGCTAACTAAAGTTTTAATATTATGTATGTATTATAAATGTGCATTCGATTTGCATTTATCTAGAAATTATGATAAAAATATAATTGCACATCAGAGAAAAGTATGACAATTAATATGTACTCACATTGACATGTCTTCAAGAGCCCCAAAGATTATCACTCCCAAAACAGCTTTTGGACGAGCCTCATTTTAGTAAGAGCTTTAACCTAGACTCTTCCAGTCGGATACACTGATTTCCTTGAAAACTAGACTTATCATTATTTCATTAAAATATTAAATTATGGATTTACGATGATATAGAAGATATTGATTCAAACGTTCTCATTTGAATCAGATTTCCAAAGTCCGCAGAGTATTATTAAATGCAGAGAGCCACCAGCTCAAATCCCAGTGCATTTATTTTCCACGGTTTTTGTACTAATTATAGAAATGCAAAATGAGCAGTTTTCAAGTTGCATGTGACCTAACAACCTAAAGGGCCATCCAACTATACCAAATTAATTCAAGAAAGAATTAAGGTAACTGACTCTTTTTACTGTAGGAGTTAGGAGAGCAGTAACCGGTAAATCCCACATGGATTTCTTTGTACATTTTACCCTTTTTTGAAGCACAGAGAGAGAGACAGAGACAGAGAGACAAATAGAGGTATTTCAAAGTTACTGATTCACTCTACAACAGACATAACAGCAGGGACTCTGCCATGCCAACGCCAGGGCCCTGGAATACAATCTTGTTCTCCCAGTTAGGTGGCAGGGAGCCAAGCACGTAAGCCATTGCCGTTGTGTCCCAGGGTGTGCATTAGCAGGAAGCTGGGATTGCACCTAGGCAGTCAGAGTTGTCAAGTCAGTCATCCCAAACAGCGTCTTATCAGCTGTGCCACATGCACACCCCCATACGCATTCTTTTAAAATATAATCATAGCTTTGGGTTAGAGGAAGACACAGCACTATGTGATCCGGGCTCCAATTGTACAAATGCAGAATTCCCAAGTCAGCATGTGTAACCTTGTTTTCTAAGACCTCCTGCTGTCACAGGAGCAGTGGAGGAATGTATAGCTCATGACTCGCTTCATGATTGGTCAAAAGTACAGCCTGTGTTTTGGGGAAAAATCCAGCTCCTTGGAGGAGCTCCTTAACCCACACACCCTCACTGACACACCTGGGGAGCTATATTTGCTATTGTTGTGTGCGCACAAAACTAAAATTCAGCCTGCAATAGGCACCCAGACATTTTCTTTCCTCTGCTAAGCCATCCTCTCCTTGCATTTTCCCACTCTCAGTATTCTGTGATCATAGATTTCCACAGACAGTAAATTGACAGTGGTAAGCAGGAAATCAGAGAAAATTGCTCATGGAAAATCACTGTGCCTTATCACCACAGAAAGGACACTTGTTGGCACACATACACTTGAATTATAAAATACTGCATTGTTCTCAATGCCACTGGATCTTCAAAACCATGAGTTCTACATCTGTGGATGAAATCGACTGAGATTTGGCTCATAAGGCTAGAGTCTGTACTGAAGATAAACAGATTTTCCTGTATCATACTTGTCTAAACAATACACTACAGCAGTTACTTAATAGCATGACATTGTATTATGCATTATAAGTAATCCAGAGATGATTTAAAGTATTTGGGAGTAAGTATGTACATTATATGCAAATATTACACCACTGCAAGTAATGGATGCAAGGATTTGGGATTTTAGCATCAAAAACGTCTAGGCAATTGGATCCTAGAATCAATCTCCCATGGCTAGTAAGGAATCACTGTAATCACCTTCAGTCAAATCAATCCATCGTTAATCCATCACTCTATCATACAGATACAGACACAACCACAACGGTGAGGACTGCAATCACCTCAACACACGATTACTATCTCATTAATGTTTGACGCTGTTGAAGCACACAGCACACTGCCTTATGTTTAATCAACGTAAATATCTATAAACTGTGGTACAGCATGTGTCCTTCCAAAGTACTTTCATGAAGGCTCTTACTCAAACTATCTCCTTTCAAACCTAGCACAGAACTCACAAATTAACTAATATAAGCTTTGGTGGCAGAGACTTTTATAATTCTTCAAAATAAACAACTGGTAATTTTTCCACTGTAACTTTACATAAACATCTTGTTATAGAAGAGAGATTAAGCATGGACTGAGTCCATAGATAGAAAATTTATGGATTAAGTTATTTGCCTGAAATTCTGGAGAAATGAAGACTTAAAACCAGATATCCACAGCCTTATAGTTTCTTTTTAAGAAACTGATTAGAACAGGGGCAGTCATTGTGATGCAGCAGGTTAGGCTGCCACCCATCTCATACCAGAGTCCCTGAGAGAGACTGACAAGAGGTGTGCCTCTCACATTTAAGTCTATGATATAACGTTGCCAATGAAGAGCACACCACTGCCCAGCAGACCCCTTCAGCTCCTTGTTCCCTCACAACAGGGGCCTCGTCCTTGTGGACAGCTCCTGCTGCTCTTCCACGACCCCCGGGAACCACCAGAGCACGCTGCTGTCAGGAGTTTGACTATTTTAATCCTCGTAGAAGTGGAATCGTGTGGAATCTGTCCCGTGCCCAGCTGCTGTCTCTTAGCACCATGTGACTGAACAATATGGCTCACCATCATAAGGGTGTTCCAGAGCTTGTGGACAAATGAAACTGATTCTGGTACAAAACAACGGTGTCCTCATGCAGCTGACAGGTACTTGTCCTGTAGTTACATCACATTCAGATGTCTTGGGCCTATAAGTACTGCACAGAAAACCACGCTCATTTGCCTCAGCAGATGGACACACAGAACCCCAGGTTTGTTTTTTGCACAGGGATGCATCAATGCAAATCCTAAAGAGCTGAGTTATTAAGTATATGTGTGTGTGTATGTGTGTGTGTGTCTGTGTGAAATTCCCTTCATTTTTACCTGCGTTCTCTCATTACAGCATATTAAAATGGTAGCTTTGGGTTTCACTTAACGTGAGCAGCTGAGGGAGGCTGTGTGTTTTCCACCAGGCCTGAATCTGGTAGGAGTCACTCTAGGAGAAGCAAGGGCTCCCTCACAGGACAGCTGCACTGCAGGAAAGTGAAGTCAGCCAAGGGCTCCTCTGATGAATGGGGGCTGCATTATTTGCCCTGGAGGGTTCCTTTCACGATCAGTAAGAATGTGAAGTCTGAGCATGGCTCCCACTAGAAACTCAAAGGCGATTTTCATCATCTTCATGGTTGGAACAAAATCCGTCATGTGCAAGTGTGAACTGCCACTCCCATCTAGTGGCAGTGGTTGGAAGTGTAGTCACAGAGCAACAAGAGACCTGCTTGCCCTCACCAAAGCCTTTCATTCCCAAATTCCACGTGAAACCTGAGCCCAACATCCCAGCGCAGCATCTGCAGCATCCGCTGTATCAGGAGGGTGAACCCCTGTCCTTCAGCATCTGGAAGGGTGCCAGGCGTGCACCATTCTTGGGGGAGTGGAGCTGCATGAGGACACCAGCTCCTGTTCTGTGGCTCACATGAGAAACCCCGGCTGAGAAAATGAAAGCTAACCTATGTGGAACCCTCACATACAGCACTGAGGAAGAATTCAAACTCTTTCCTATGTGACTTAGAGTCCCAGTGTCTGTCTTATATTGCTGTGTTCGTCAATGTAGTTGGTTCACACATACAAGGTGTCACACAGCAAAAACAAACTACAACTGCTGCATTCCTGAAATTGACTATGTGTAATTGGGTACGTCAAAAAGTTCATAGAAAAAGAAAATTAAAATAGCTTTACTTTGGTGCAAATTTTTTTAAAATCTACACATACAAGGAGTTTTCAAAAAGTTCACTAAGGCTGGTGCCATGGCTGCCATGGCTCACATGGTTAATCCTCCACCTGAGGTGCCGGCATCCCATATGGGCACTGGATTCTAGTCCCAGTTGCCCCTCTTCCAGTCCAGCCCTCTGCTGTGGCCCTGGAGGGCAGTGGACGATGGCCTAGGTGCTTGCGCCCCTGCACCCGCATGGGAGACCAGGAAGAAGCACCTAGCTCCTAGCTTCGGATTGGTGCAGTGCCAGCTGTGGCGGCCATTTGGGGAGTGAACCAACAGAAGGAAGACCTTTCTCTCTGTCTCTCTCTCACTGTCTGTAACTCTACCTGTCCAATAAATTAAAAAAGAAGAAAGAAACAGAAAGTTCACTGAAATGCCTACTATGAAAAATCTATGCATAGATTTCAAGTTTTGGTATCAAAATAAATTTACCTTTCAATTCTATTTTCATGAACTTTTTGAAGCATGTGTTAAATATCACATAAATCAAAATATTTAAAATGATTCTTCAGGAATCCAACACAATGTTTCATCAATGCTTAAACAAATCCCACTTTTTAAAGGAATATATTCACTTTTTTTAAAGAATATCACTAATATGTACATATTTGCCTTAGCACTACCATTCTGATGATAGAATGTTGTAAATTACATTTCCTTTCTTTGAACTTATGCAGCATCATTTATTTCAGGCAAATTCCAGACTGATTTGAAATATTTTATATTTGCACAAATTGTTGTTTCACACATCAAGAATAAAGAAAAATTTAAATGACTTAATTGTAGCTGGAAATTTAGGACAAGAAATAAAGAACACTTAACCAATTAGAGACGTCTCATCCATTAGCATTTGGCATAAACTTGGTCAGATATTATAGATTCAATAAATGCTGTTTAATTAATTCAGCAGCCTCTTCTTCCATATTTCATTGCTGATGTTCCTTTCATTTTTCTTGGGTAGAGAATAATGAGTACTTCTTCCATTAAAGCTGTTTACTCGCTAAGGGCAATGATTAATTTTTCCATTTATCACCTTCCAGTTAAAGGAAAGGAACTGAGCTTCTGTATGACTCTGGGATGAGCCTTTATGCCACGTGTGTATAAGCCAGTGGTCAATGGCCCCATCACACCAATACAGGATAAAAGCTGAGTGTTTCGAGTGTCTGTACCAACACTTGAAGAATTGCAAGAACACATGATGTTCTAGATTTACAATTAGCAACAATTTACAATCAGCAACTGGCATCTACCTCCCACTTGCACTGGGCCATCCATGGGGGCCAGTGGGTAGGGCTCACCTGGGATGTGCATAAGGACCAAGCTTGCCCCGGTGCTTCCCATCTTGTGTGGTCAGCCTGGCCCATGTCCTTTGCTTTCTTTCCCCCACTGCCATGTGCAGTTCCCCAGCATCCTGCAGCTCCGCACTGCTGCTACAAACAAGCCCACGTGTCTCCATCGACACGAGGCACCTGGCTGAAATCAGCATGGCCTCTCACAGACAGAGAGCAGCTTGGGGATTATCTTCCATCTCCCTCTTTGCCTCACCTGCAAGCCACTCTGCATACAGCAGCCTCTTGTCAAGGCTGTGGCCTAAAAATCTTACATGAAATCAGGACAAAACCCAGACACTGTAGTGTTGTCTGAAAGAATCCAGAAGCTACCCCTTCTCCCATCCATGAATCACCTCTCCTACAATCTCATGCCCCAATCTGTCATTCTACACCACAGACAACACACCAAACAACGGTGATGATAGGTATCCTCCCTCACATGCCAGAGGGCCTTTGCATTGCTCTGGTCTCCAACTGGAATGACTTTTGAAGTAACTGCCTCCTGCTTGTGATGGGCCCTGAGGTCCTTAGATGGCAGGGCGTCTGTCTCCCCCTCACATCTTCTGCACAGCACTTTAAAGCTCTATGCAAAGGGTGTCTATTATTTGTTTTCCAATTTATGTCTTTATCCACTAGACAGTATGTTGTGAAAATGGTGATCATGCATGTGTTGAAATCCACAACACCAGTGCCTAAAACAGTGAACAGTGCTGGGCATATTTGAATAAAGCCGCACATCAACATGGCACACCCACAGACACTTTCATTGCACACAGGAAAGGAAAACTGTGATTCAGAGGTTCTAGAACTTGGTGCACCAAGATTCAAGTCTCTCGATCACCCTTTTTACCAACCTATTAGGTGATGTTACCACGTACCAAAGCAAGAAATAAACTTTGAGATAATCACTTTGAAAGTTAAAAATATAATGTGTCAGCAATGTAACTTAATGGTTACGTTTCCAGTTAAGACGTCAAAGTCCCACAGTGGAGTGCCTAGGCTGGATACTGGACTGGCTCTTGACTCAAGTTCACTGGTAACACAGATCCAGGGAGACAGAGGGGCTGCCTCAAGTAGTTGGGTCTTTGCCACCCATGTGAGACATGTGGATTGATATCCCAGATCCTGCCTTCTGCCCTGGCCACACCCCAGCTGTTGTAAGCAGTGGGGAAGTACACTAGTTGACCACATTCTAGCACTTTCTGTCTCTCACTCTTGCTCTCTCTGCCTGTGTATCTGCCTCTCAAACAAATAACTTTAAAAGTTGTTTAAGTGCATAATACCTTGAAAACAAGTGTCTCTGGTCACTTACTATGAAGAAAATATAGAGGGAAAGTCATCTGCAAAAATGGAAGGAAAATTCAATATGTTTAGGGACTCCAGATAATCCATGGATCATTTCTACAGCCAAATGAACTTAAGAACTGATCACCTTTAATTCAGACCCAATTGTTTCATAACTTTTGTGTTTCTTGTCACTCCTAAGTTGAGAAACCATCTTCTAAATTGTAATCAGGTCTACACTGTGGCTGGAGGACGGCAACGGGGACTGTGTGCGTGAGTGCTGCTGCTGCATCACACTGAGGTCTCAGGAGCTCCTGGGCTGGAGTTGTTGGTAAACGTAGGTCCCTGAGTCAGAATATCTGCACTTGGCAGGTAAGCTGAATTGAGTGTAGCGCACCAACAGACCTGTCTTCAGAAAATCCTTATCCCAATGTTTCAGGTTTATTAATCTCTGAATTTTAACCGACATCTCTTGAGTTAACATGCTTTGAAAGCAATGCTTTTATTTGCCAAAAGGAGTTAAGTTAGGTACTAACACTTCTTGTTATAAATACCTTGAGCTCTTGTCTCACATACCACATACATCATTTCCTTTGAAATCAAGAAAAGCTCAAACCATTTTTTAAATTGAAGTTTGCTGGTAATGATCCACTTCCACATATATGCACACATGCTAATTTGCTGTCCAACAATCTTAAAAAATTCAACCCAAACTACTTTATATTCTATAGAAATTCCTTTAAGTGATATTAGAAAATATTTCAACACCTGAAATATTGAGTGACATTAATATCAATACTTCTTTCTATAACTAATAAATACTTGCCAGATACTACTGTAAGTTCTTAACTATTTGATTTTTGTCTTGGCCTTCACAACTCTGAGGATAAGGATCCAGTTATAGTTTCATTAGACAACTATCTCTGAACACCTGCTCCGTTCCAAGTACAGGGCTAGGACTGGGCAGACAGCAGTGAAGAAAAAAGATGTAGACTCTGTACTTGCTCATCATGCAGCACAGAGATACAGGCAGTAAAGAAAGCAGTGGCTGCATCCCATGGGGCAGGACAGGGAGTCCCTGCCAAGCTTGTGATGGGCAGAGAAAGAGGTGTTTGCTGTGAGCAGGTGAGGCAGGGCATAATGTGGTACAGTCGTCCGAGTAGACTTGGAACAACCCAATTTTCCCATGTTCTTGTTGATATTATTTCTCAATAAAAATTGTAGAACATTCTGGGAACAACACCCTGAATAGGAAAGGCCTCACTGGAACAGCTGGGCTCTATCCAATACCCCTAGGAACAGGACGCCTTTCAGTTCTTTCCCCAGGACACACTGCCCCGTTACAGAAAACCCAGGCTGGGCTGCCTTCCAGGGTCCTTCAGCTGTGGCTCAAGAGAGACACATGTGGCTGGGACTCCAGCTGCCCTGCCCTGGGTGAGCAGCGCACCATGAGTGCACAGCTTCTGCTGTCCCTGATGCCAGTCTGAGGGAGTGAGCTGCTTTGTGTAACTTGAGTGCAAGTATGTCCTCTCTCCCCAGGATCAGCCAGGATCAGTTTGGCAGCCAGTGTGCAGTGCGTGAGCTTTACAGCCAGAATGGTAGCAGGTGCATAGCTCACAGGTCAGCAGACAGAGAGAAGGAGGAGATAAAAAGTCCTGAGACTGCAGTGTGATGTGTTTGGAAACGGGTTCATGGGTGAGGACCATGCAAGATGGGGAAGGGAGGAGTGTGAGATCAAGGAGACACAAGTGCGGCTTAAAAGACAAACTTGAAGAACATCCTTGGGACTTGTGGCACTTTTGGCTTTTACATTGTAAGGCACTGGAAGGACTGAGCCAAAGACTGGCATAAACTAACTATTCAGAAGGGTCAGTGTAGTTTCTGTGTTGAGAGCAGATGGAAGGGCAACACTAGCAAGGACAGAGAAGTTGAGTTAGCTGAGATCTGCAGGCAGCTAGACAAGACCTGATGTTGCTGAGGCCCGAGAGATCCAGCTGAAGTGGGGCATGGTGGGATGAGAGGTGGAATGGTAGTGTTGAGTTTGCTGTGGGATGTGGGATCTGAAAAGGAAAGAAGACAAACAGGACTGCAGCATTCAGCCTGTTACTGAAAGAAAGACGCTTACATTTTCTAGTAGAAGCAAGAAGGTGGGCAGATTGGGTGTGGATGAGGAAATCCACAGTCTGTCTCCAGACAGACGCTCCCTGGGGACACCCACACAGAGGCCAACTGGACAAGGAGACCTGTGAGGCTGGAGTCAGAGGGGAAGTCTGAATAGAGAAGTTTGTGAAGAGGTCAGTGCAAGGTTCGGTCCAGAGCACGCATGGGCAAGGAAACTGAAGACTGAGAAAATGTGCAGTACTGAGCACTCCAGTGTTTCAAGAGAGGGGAGGGGCCCTAACAGGCAACCGAGAAGAGTAGCACAAGAGATACAGAAGTGGGGTTCAGAGAAGCAGCAGAAGAGTCTTCAGATAACGGGGCAATAGGCGGCAACCCCCAGGGCATGGCCCGTCCAATCTGACAGCCCAGCCATGGCAGACTGGCCAAGACTGGAGGGGAGGGAGGGACAAAACCTGGGTCAGACTCGGCTCAAGGGAGACTAGGGCAGGGTTTGGAGACAGGGAAGACAGCCAACTTTTAAAGGTGATTTTTTTCTAAAGAGAAAGGAAATGATTGTAAGAAGGAAATGGCCAGATGCATACTAGTCCAAAGAGCCCCAAAGCCCTCCTGAGTAAAGTATCCATATGGATGGACCTGCGGATTAATACCAACACGTGTTTACTTGGATTGTTTCAATATCGTACAGATCTTCTTTTTCACAAGTCATCTTTCCTTTTCAAAAAATCTTTCTTTAGGATAATATTTCGGAATAGTTTAAATTTCAAAATATGCAATCTGAAAATGAACTTGTCCCAGCTATGCCCTGAGAAGGAGAGTATACACCTAGCGAAACATTGCTTGTATAAACCTGTATAGGTTTACAGGCAAACAGTTCTGTGAAGTTTTCACAGTTTCAGAATCTATGCAGTAGTTATGTCCAATGCCCTCAGTTACACGTGTCCTAGCATTGAACCATGTGCACAGACCTGGCAGTGCGGTGGTTCATTGTGGCGATTTCAAAAGATAAAGCATGAGATAGGTGTGGACGGTGCCAGGCCTTGGCCTACAGTCTGGTGAGGTGTGCAGTGGAGAATCACTGCCCTTTGTGCCATTTCCCCGGGCGGATGCACACCGAATACGAACGGACTGGAGGTGCACGAGGAGGAGCCTCATCTCGGGTTCCCACCAGTGTGATGCACGTCGTGCTGCTCCCTGCACATCCTCTGGCAAACAACCCACAGGCATTGGCTTTAGCAAGACCGAAGACACTCAGCACAACACACCGCCATTTGACAAGCAATGGTGCCAGTGACTTTCAGAGTACTGGAATCTCAGAGCTAATTCACATTCTGTGAACAGCCCCAGGAAGCAAGTTATTTAGTAGCAGAAGTGACAGACAAAAAGGCTCAAACAGTTGGTGCAAAGTTAGCAATGCAGCACGTAAAATTACAGTGATGGTAGAGTAGGAATCCTAGACCCACCTGCAACAGGAGAACATGAGAAGACTGGTCCCTCCAAATGACCTGGGTCAACACACCAATGACCTGGCCCATGACACTGACAAGGATTTTTGTAGGGAACTGTGAATACAGTCTATCAAGATCATAGTCAACTGATATTGAGAATAAGTGCAGATGGCAGGGAAATTAAAGAAATCTGCTTTTCTGCTGTGCCCAAGTGCTTTAAATAAAGCAAAGGCCAGAATACAGTTTCTGGTCTGTCTCGTATCTTGGGCTCAAGTCTGTCCTACAGAAACCACATTAGTGCTGATTCAGAATTTGGCCCCATGAGAAGTTGTGCCTCTAATAAGAAAAGAAAATCTTGATGTTGTCACAACATATTCCTTTCTTCACAGAAAGGTGCTCTTAACAAAGGCTTTCAGACAATGCTACAAAAGATGATTAACTTCATAAAACAAAGGCACGTTCACTCAACAATGTTTAAGGAGTCTGTGGAAACCTGAGCAAATCCTGAGTACGCCTAGACGTTACTGAAGAGGAAACAAGCGCAGAAATTAGCCTGAACAGTCATTTCCCACCACAGGAACCTGTTGAACAGGTGTCTGCCGGCTCCTGGAGAAAAGCATTTGACTTCAAGTGATGTTATTATAGAACTTAAGGGGAAGCTGCAGAAACCAGGTACAAAAGGAAATGGTGAGACGTCTCTCCTGCTGCTGGGTTGAAGGGGAGGAAGGAGGAGAAGGGCTCAAGTGTGTGGAAACCCTGGTGGACCAGGGGCAGAAGGAAATGGAGAGGCATTGCCCCTCCTGCTCAGAGGAGGGCTGCCAGGGCCCTCCCGCTTCTCTTCTGCAGGCTCTGAGAGGAGGGAGCAGCGTGGGAGCAGAGCCCGGCCATGTCTCACCATCTCGGCACAAACCTGCCCCTGGACAGCACTGGCTTTGATGGTGGAGACGCCTGCCAGGATTTTGAACTTCTGAACCCTGCGAGCCAGCTTCTTCTCCACGCTTCCTCAGGAGCACAGACAGACGTTCTCCCTTCGGTAGTAGATCAACCTCGGGGAACACGACATTTGCACAGTATAGAAGTCCAGCTTTCAGATCAAAGATGCGAAATTCATTTTGTATTTGTAGTTTTTAAGTAAACCTTCTTACGTATATACAGATTTACAAACAAGACCAAGCAATCACTAATTTTGTATAATACTTTCAACTGTTGGGTATATGTTGATACTTGATCATATCCCTCAGTGTTTTATAGAACATTGTGCCTTAGACTCTATTTTTACTCATATTGCTTTGTTGTTTATAGGAACTTTGCTATTTCACATTCTTAATAAACAGGTTTATTATATTAAACAGATTTATTATGCTTTAAAATGAAGGTATACAATGAATCTAAAATCTTTAAAAAGTTCATGATTAAATTTGAAAAATTTTAACATCAATAAACTATAAGTAAAACAACTTTAAAAGTTGAAATATATTTTACAAACTTTTCCCAATTAAACAGGAATCTGTGAAAAAAGAAAATCTGATTTTGCCTTGAACCAGTAATTTAATAGAAATATACTGTGTTTGTCATGTAGGTTTTTGAATTCATAAAATCAAAATAAATAATTTCAATAAAAGCACATGAAACTTTGCTTTTCAGGGAATTAATTTGGCAAAGGAGTATTTTTTGGTTCTAAAAAACAAAAAAGCTTTTTAAAGACTAATATTTTTTTATCTTTTAAAGGCTGAGAGATACTTTAGCTTTTAAAACATTATTGTTTTAAAGACAAAGAATATCACAAACACTTTGTGGCATTTACCATATCCTATTAATATGTAGCAAAGTAGAAACTGTGATAAGGAAAAGTAAGAAATAAGCAAAATAGGGTAATGTGTTTATATCCTTCTAGGAAAAAGGGAATACAAAAAAGAACAGGATGCTATTTTGGCCAAAATCAATAGATCCACAGGGAACATGTAATTCCCGCGTCAAAGGAGCACTGAAGACATCAGTGGACAGTTACATGTGCACTGACCCCCGATGCTGTCCACAGAACAACGTCAGTAAAGTTCCCTGTGACCTGGATGATTTCAAGTCTTTCTCCAGATTCAGAGGTCACTGTGGCCATCTGACTTTTGCACCTTGTCCTGCTGCCCTGCTCTACTCTGTAGCACTTACAGGGAAATTTTCAAAAGTCAAACCTTATGCACTTCTAAGCTTCTCAGCCCCTCAGAAACAATACCACGCTGAGGAGGGCAGCATGGTCATGGAGAGCTCACTACTGCAAGCCCACTGGGTCACCCTGATCCTGTGTGCTCATCCTGTGCGACTGCCATGCTGTGCTGCCCTCATCATTGTGTGTGGCCATCATCCAGTGTAGCCATCACCTTGTGTGGCTGTCTTCCCGTGGGACCATCATCCTGTGTGGTCACCATCCTGTCATCAGTGTCTGGTGTGACCGGATCCTATGTCATGCTCTTACAAACTGACCTGCTGAGTCCCTCTGCGAACCCTATCTTGATCCTCTGCTCTTGTTGGTGCCCCTACTACACAGCTGAGTTTCCTTTTCCGTCAACCTCCATTTCAACGGAGATCTTCTCATTAAACTCAACTTGACATCTGCCCCTTCTTCCCTCTATTAGACTTCTCCAACCCAGAGTAAACCCCGTGCCCTGTGGACATCCGCACAGCTGTCAGGTTTCCGTATAGAACAGAGACCTGCATGTAGCTTAAGGGGTCAAGTCTGTAATGTTCCTGTTTACTTTGTGAGGCCTCTGAAAGTATTGTTTCTATGTTTTGAAAAAATTGTGGAAGAAAACAAATAGGAGATTTGGCAGTGACTATGCGGCCTGCAAAACCTAAACCATTTGTTACCTCATCCTTGGCAGAAAATGTTTGTCAAACCCAGTTCTAGTCCATGTGGTCTCTGAGGTAGGAGGTCAGTCCTATTCCCCATAGGTCTACCACATAGCAATAATAGTTTGAATAAATGAATCAGTGAGCAATTGGATTTACTTAAAGAAAAAGGCAATGTTTGGAATAAGTACATTTCTTAGATCCTAATACAGAGTTGACACATGCATTTCTGATTTTATTTTAATGCTAACATTATTTTTAACTGATACATAAAAATTGTACAAAATCACTAGGTATTATGTGATGTTTTGATATAGATAGATAGACTGTATAATGTTCAAATGAGGGCAAACATCTCTATCCTCACATGTATTTATAATTTCTTTATGCTGAACTTATTTAAAACAATCCATTCTTGATTTTTGAAAAGTATATAGTGCATTATCATTATCTAGAGCTCCCCTCTGTGCACTAGAACTTTTCGTCTCCTGCTTCACTATAACCAAGCATCCATTAGCCAACTTTCCCTTCCCTCCTTCCCTTCCCCAGCGGGTAACCACCACTTACTCGCAGCTTACATGGAGCTCATTTCTTTGGATTGCACATATAAATGAGATCACTCAGTGATTATCTTTCTGTGCCAGGCTTATTCCTCCTAACATAATTACCTTCAGTTCCACCCACACTGTTATAAGTTAGAGAATGTCATCTTTGCATAGCTCAGTGGTATGTGCTTTAATGACTCATCGGCTGATGAACACTTACGTGGTTTCCTCTTCTTGGCTACTGTTAAACAGTGTTGCATTAAACGTGGGAGTGCAGATAACACTTCCGAAGATCAATTTCATTTCCCTTGGATATACATCTGCTAGTGGGGATGGCTGGTTATATTGTAGTTTGTTTTGTTTTGTTTTTCGGAGGAATCTCCACACTGTTTTCCATAATGCCTATACTAACTTGCCTTCCCACCACCAGTGTGCTAGGGTTCTCTCTCCTCCACAAACTTTCCAATGCTTGTTGAATCTTCTGTAACTCTGATAACGGCTAAACTAAGTGGAATGAGGTGGTATCTCTGAGTGGCTCTGATTTGAATTTTCCAGATGACAAGTGATATTGACAGCTTTTCCCCTAACTACTGGTCATTTATATGTCTTTCTTTAAAAATATCTGTTTATATATATTGCCCATTTTAATTGAATTTTTGTCACTTTGCTAATGAGTCATTTGTGTTCTTTATATAGCCTGGTTATCAACTCCTTGTCAGATGCATAGTTTGACAATATTTTCTCCCATCTTGTAAGTTGTCTCTTTGCTCTTTTGGTTTTAGAAACTGTTAACTGAAATCCCATTTATCTAATTTTGGTTTGTTTGCTATGCTTTTGGAGACTTATCAAAAAACCTTTGATCATTTAATGTACTGAAGCATTTCTCCTATGTTTTCCTCTGGTAATTTTGTGGTTTCATGTCTTAAATTTAGGTTGTGAAAATATGTTGTTGCTTTTTTTTTATTTGGAGAGAGGTATGAGTCCAGTTGCATACTTCTGCATATAGAGATTCAGTTTTCTCAGAACCATTTATTGGTTATTAGCACTTTTATCAAAGATAAATTGGCTACAGTTACATGAGTTTACCTCTAGTTTTCTGTTCTGCTCCACTGGTCTATGAGTCTGTTCTTTTGCCAGTATCAATCATTCTGTTTTAATTATTGCAGTTCTGAAGAGTATTTTGAAATCAGATGATGTAGTATCTCCCGGTTTGTTCTTTCTGCTCAAGAATGCTCTTCTATTAGTTTTTGTGTGAATGGTTGCAGAGAAATTTTAGCATATGGGGCATTAGTTATTTTTTAAAAAAATATTCATTTATTTCCTTGAAATAGAGTCAGAGAGACAGGGAGATGGAGAGTTCTTCCCTTGTGGATGCATTCCCTGAAAGTCTCTAAGAGCCAGGTCTGGGGCAAGTCAAAGCAAGGAGCCAGAAACTCTACTGGAGATAACATGGATGGCAGTGGCCCAAGAAGTTAGGCCATTATTGCTGCATTTCCAGGCACATTAGCAGGAAATTGGATCCGAAGTACAAGAGCTAGGACTCAAATTAACACCCTGACAGGGAATTCAGACAAAATCAGCAAGGCATAAATGCACTGTGCCACAACAAAGGAACAGAGTAGCATGCTAGCAATGTGTGCAAGGTGAATGATCCCTGTTTCCTCGGTTATGTATGGTGAACTGTACACACACTAGGTTACAGTTGCTGGGTTATGCACGTGAACTATAGTGTATCCTGGGGTGTGTATGGGGGACAGTTCTGAATCCTGGAGTATACAGTGAACTGTAGCGTACCCTTGTATCTGTATAGTAAAATGTTCTGTGTCCTGGTGTGTGTACAGTGAACTATACTGCATCCTGGAGTGTGTATGTTGAACCATACTGTATCCTGGTGTTTGTATAGTGAACTGTACTATACCCTGGTGTATATGGTGAACTCTACTGCATCTTGGTGTGTTTATGGTGAACTGTACTGTATCCTGGTGGTATGGTAAACTGTAATGTATCTTGGTGTGTGTATAGTGAATCGTGCTTTATCTCTGTGAGTATGGTAACTCTACTGCATCCTGGAATATGTCATGTAAATGTCTATTATATTCATTTTCTAAAGGTTCAGTTTAATTCTGCTGTTTCCTTGATAATTTTATGCATGGCTGATCTGTTCATTTTATGACAACATTCTTACATTTATCTATAGTTTTTTTCTTGTTTTGATTGAAAAAGTCTAGGTAAAATGTAAGAAAGATTAAAAGGATGCATTCAATTTAACCAGGCAACACTGGCATTACCAAGTACTCATTCCTAAAGCTAGGAGCCACGTTTTATCTTGTTTCCTTTCCTTCCCACATTCAGTCTAGCAGTGCATAATTTAAAGCCTCTTCCACCAAAGTATATCCCACATCTGACCATCTGCCCCTACTCCATTGCATCTGCCCTCTCCATTCTATCACGGCACTGGCCTTTTTGCTATTGTTCAGACACAATGCACATGCATTCCCCACACACGGCTCCGGCTTGGGGAAGACCCAGGTGTGCCTCTCAGCTTCGCATTCTGCAGGCTTCACCTCAGGGGACAGCGCCCCAGAAACACTGTACAAGTGCTGTCCCTGGAATCCACTCCTTGACCTCATCTTCTTGACCCCTCTGCCACTTTTTTACTTGGCACTTGCTTTTTATGGCCCTTGTCACTGCTGAAATCATGCTAGTGGTTTGCTTTGCTGCTTTAAACATCTTTCAGAAATAAACTGTGTAATGAGTCAGATGTACCACACTACGTCCCCGGGACCCAGACATGTCACAGACAGGTCCCTCCCAGATACCTGAAGGAAGGAGTAAACAAAAGGATTCATCAGGCAGACACAAGATGCATTAGATGTCGCAAAGCCTGCTACACTCCCATCTTCACAATAGGGCATCACACAAATGTGCTGCTGGTTACTTTCCTCAGAGACAAATCCCTTCCCAGCAGAGAGTGTACACAGGGCCACCCATTCTCTTCAGCTCCACCCTGTCAGGATAAGCCTCAATCTATGTTTAATTACCACAGTCTCACCAAGTACCAATTGAGCTTAAGAAAATAAACTTTATCACTTTGTGATTCCATTTCCATATCTTTAAAAAGGTAATAACAGAACCTATAATATAAGGTGCTTTAAGATTCAGTAACACAATGAATATACTTTCTAAAGCATACTAGTTTGTAAAGAAATATAAACTACTATCTCTTTCTTTTGTCTGTATTATAGGATCCCTCAACATCAAGTCCAATCCTTGAGAGATCTTGAAATTCCAGTGAATTAATGCATAGTCTGAAATCCAGCATGCATTTTTAAACTTAGAAGTACCAACTTAAGCCTTAGAATTGCGGTAGGCATGTGCTTTAGGATGCACTGGCCTGGGCCAGTCAATCTGCCCACAGGGAACACAGAACAAAAACCTCTTAATGAACACTTGCTTTCCCTTACTGACACGTTATATCTACAGTTTCACGTCTCATGATTTCCAGTCAAATACAGACTAAAAATATTAAATGGAAAATCCAGAAATACACAACTCATAATTTCTAAGTTACACATGATTCTGAGTAGTGTGGTGAAATCTCACATCATCCCACTCTCCCAACTGGAATGCAAATCTTCACTCTACAGTAGATTCACACAGTGCACACCTATCTTCCTGACAGATACTTTATGGGCAACTTGATTGTCAAAGCGTTGTGTGCCCCTATTCAAATAATGCTTACTTTACTTAAAAGTGATGCCACAGTATACGAGTAGGTATGCTGGAAGTTTGGACTTGCCACCAAGAAACCATAAGCTACTTCCTTTAAGTGAAAAAAAAAAAAAGAAAACTTGAAAGTAGAACATGACATTTTGAGAAGCAGTTATGTACGTAACAGTTATTAAATTTCATAATTATACAATCATATTACTAGTATTGCTGTTCTCTTAATGTACCTCTCCATAACTTGAATTTTATCCTAGGTATGTATGTATAGGGAAACAGAGTAGACGGGGGGGTCTTCAAGACCTTCACTGGAAATAGATATTCTGAATGAAACTATGATGAGTTTCACATTTTTTGTCACCAAAATTAAACTTACCTTTCAATTAGATTTCCACATGAACTTCTGGTTAAGTGCCACCTGTGGTTTCAGGCATGCAGTGTCCATCTTGGAATACAGCCTCTGTGGACAAGGGGCAGGGGCAGTACTGGGCACCCATAGCCATTGCTCCTGTATTGGTAAAGTCTGCTTCAGATTTTCTTATTTAGCAAGGGTACAGATGATTAAGTTAAAAATAGAGCAAGGGGCTGCCATGGTGGCGCAGCACAGCCTTCCACAGAGATCTTTTCTATTTCAAGAAAATTCACACTAACATTTGTTCACAGAATCCACTTACCTCTGCTATTTTACATGTGAAATAATCTACATAAACTGTATTTTCTGTTAGGTGATTCAATGGGCATTAAAAAGAAGTTCTACTTTTTAATAAATACTGTTTTCATTATTTTAAAAGGTATTTTACTTGAAACTGCAATGAAAAATTTATTTAAAATGAAATAAATTCTTGTTTTCATTATGAATAGAATGGAGATAGTAAATGTATTACAATGTTTTTACAAGAATGGAAACCATAATCTAAAAGTTTTCACAAACTTAGTTATGTCCTTTACTGCATGTGATTTATTGGTGAATTCATAGAGACAAATGCTTAAGAATTAAATATGCTTGTGAAATAAACTAGACCCCAAAAGACAAATATGATGTTTTCTCTGAGTTGCCGCTAAAGTATCAAGTACAAAAATGTAATATATATGAGTGAAATTGACTTCTTGAGATTTAATTATTATTTATATCCCTTGTGTAAACTCTTAGAGAACAATGGTCTTTCTACTTTCTACTTGTTGAATTATTTAGTAGAGAATTAAGCTTCTTATTATAAAGTAAACTGAACATATGTTATTGCAACAAAAAAAGGAAAATCAGAAGAAAAGAAGGGAGGCGAGATGGAGGGCTTAAAATGGGCTAAAATGAGTAAAATGATTAAATATATTGAAGTAACAAACACATTATTCCTGAAACCATCCAACCAAACGTATCATCTAAGACACTGGGAAAGGGGAAGGACAAAGACCTTCAAGAAACATCTTTGCTCAGCACGGGGCTGGGCTGAGGGCACTGGAACTCTGGTTCATGGGCCTGTGAGAACAGATGGAAGCCCCTGAATGAGCAGCACTTCTGAGCAATGGGCAACCGAATCACAAGCTTGCTGAAATGCACACGTGCTGACCATTTTCCCTCAGGACTTCTGTGATGATTGTGGATGTCATTAACTGTTTCTGTAGAAGCTACTAAATAATAAAACAGGATGTGTGTGACAGAGATAGTTGGTTCATAACCTAAGCCTATACCTGCTTGGCTGCTTAGTTTCTTTACTGTAAGGTGGGGAATTTTGTAAGAGATGTTTGTAAGAGAGATACCATAAAACATCAATACTGTAGACACAAGATAATTACAATACAGAGTTTGACTATTTAGTGATTTTAACTTCACTGGAACCAAACCATAATCATGGAGTCCACTGCAACATTGCATATGATTATACAATTGGTAAACAACTCAGAAATCTGTTAATGTAGAATCATCAAGTACATTTTAGTACACTCCTGGTTATAAATATTCTTAAGATATTAAAATAGGTACAGAATGTATATAAATAATACATCTAAAGAGATATTTGGTTTTATTAAGTGAAACAATAAGAATTGTACAATATTTGTAATGGATGTTATTAGAAAGGATTAGACACATACCATACACACATACATATTCCTACAATATCTATAAGTTACTGAAATGCAGATCCTAACAGAGAGGCACAGAGTAGAATTTAGTGTTTTGAATAGTCAGTGACGAAATTTACTTGCTCTATGCTTTGTTATTTTTGACAAAGCAGGTATGTACTCATATCTTTGAATGATACTGTGTTGTGAGTGCTTATAGGGTCATACTGTTGAGTTCCTAATTACGGTTTCTTGCTTATGTCTAGGTCTGTGATTTTTATGATAGATATAAGGTAGAAAGTAAGAAGGGAAACAAGTCTCCCCCATGAGAGCAGCAACTCAAGGCAGGAATGGACATGATGCTTGCCTCGTAAGAACAATGAAGATAAGAGCTGACCAGAGTAAAGATACACAGTTGAAAGTGGTAGGAAACACATTAAAACCATGCAAACTAGTTTGATGTGGAGTTTTGAGAAGTTAAAGTAATTGCTGGCAATGCCTTGGAGAATGAATGCTGTGATGTAAACAGGGTGGGGTCTGAGGAAGAGGTCAGCACAAGCTATGTCCCAGGGTGGGGTGAGGGCAGAGTATGGGGTGACCCAACGCAGGGCTGAGCTCAGAGAGCATGGGAAGGAAGGAGGCACAAAGTTTGGAACGGATGGAGCTGCTAACCTCGCAGCTCCTGCACGGATGAGATCAGCAGCTCTGGTTCCTACAGGAACACCCACAGTGTGGAATCCAAAGACCAACTGACCAGGCAGGATAACCAACTGGTGCCTGCGGCATTCAGGGTTTGTTGAGTGTTTGTGTTGTTATCTTACCTGGGCTTTGCTAACTGGAACGTGGGGAAGCTGCAGAACTTCCACAGGTGAAGATGTTTGTGGGTAAGAGACGTAAACCTGCAACGTGGGCAGCAGTGGTCTGAAGAGCACATCAGGTACAGGAAGGAGAGTGCTTTGTGGGCAGCCGGGCAGGGCCCCTGCCATCAGGGGTCTCCTGCGAAGCCCTTCAAACTGACAAGTGCAGTCCTCTGTCTGGGGTCAGGGCTGTGAGGGAGTGAGCCCACAGCACCTGTGACTCAGGCTCCTCAGTATAAATCCGGCACTTTGGCTAGGACGTGGAGACACCCTAGGCACAGCACCCTCCAGGAGGGCCACTCCAAAGAATGCTGCAGTGAACCATGGGGAACAAAGCAGGGAGCAGATCCTAGGCCAGTGTTTACAGGGAAGCCTGCTGCGGAAGGGAGGAGAAGGGATGTGCAGGCCGAAGGCACTCGTGGAACTGGGGCCGGGTGTACAACAGGGGTCCAGACCAGAGAGATCCTGGTCCCCATTTCAGGACAGAGCCACAGAGAGGCGTCATTCTGTTGGATGCTTCCAGGTTGGAGCCAGACACTCACCTGCTGACTCCTGAGAGGGTTTCTGGGCACAGTGACAGGGAAGCCTAAGTGCCCCCTTGTACAATCTTACACAATAAGCCTCATTTAAAAAAATCCCACACCTGCAATAACTCGCCACAGACTTGCTTCACTGGACCGTTTGGGTAACGGTAGTACGTTGTCTTTAATCCTACACCAAGACAATCTGATTTTACATTTGAATTTAAAATATACCTGTAGGTACACAGACAATTACTTCTGGTAACTTTTAATTCAAATGTCAGGCTTTATTTTTTTCTCAAATATGTGCCAATGATAATTTGAGTTTTCCCTTCATTTTCCACTCACTTGAATGTATACATGTAGTTATGCATATAGAGATACAGATCTACACTGAGTAAGCCCCTCATTTCCAAAGGTTCTGTACGACCAGTTCAACCAACAAATGCCCTCGGACCACCAAGGCCCTACCAGAGTCCCAGTGACGAAATAGACAACTTTGGTGCCAGGGGTTTTTCATCAAACATGTGGAGTTGACCCTTTAGCCTTCCTGTACAGGCCTTCACATGTCAACCCAATGTGATCAAAACAGTTTCCAAAATGCAAATATTTGAATGAGAGAATATCTGAATGGGAGATTTAGAAGGATGCAACAATTAAGATACCGATGTAACTGAAGTCCAGTCATGCTGTTTTTATGTTTCTGCTACTCCAAGTATGCATTCCCACATAAAACTTCTCACAATAGTGATTAGCAAAGACACAGGAACTATTCATGGTGAAAAATGGCATGAATGGATTTTATGTATTTTTTGTGTGCTATCAACACAGAACTGATTTTATTTTATTTAAAGATTTTTTTGTTTATGTGAAAATTAGGATTACAGAGAGATATGGAAAGAAATATTATGTATGTTAACTATTGAATTCCGCACAGCATTCTGAGACAGCACAGAATGTAGAAGTGCCCCCGTGGGATGATCTGATCAGTTTAGTCCTTTAGCAACCACTGTCAAGCAAAACACGAATCTCTTTCCCAAAAACGACAAAGTGTCTATCACAAGTGTAAAAGTTCAACATCACTCTGTGCACTCCACAGCCAACACAGAGGCAGATACGCGGAGCTGTGTGTCTCCTGCTCACATCAGCACTGGTCAGTGCACTTCTCTCCTGCTGGCGCTTGGGAAAGAGGTAGGGCCTGCCGCTTACCGCTTCCCTTCTCTTGCCTCAGAGCTCTACCCAGTCTCAAATCTGCTGCTGGGCATCAGGCCACAAAACAAGCAGCAAAGTGGTGGACCTGGATGGGCCCTTCTGCTCCCTTCACTGGCACAGTTTACATCAGCACCACAACTCACAGCACACTTCACACTTCAGTGGAAACCGTGAAAACAATTACCAGGTCATTAACACCGTCTTCAAATACACACGTCAGAGAATTGCTCAGACAGGCAGAACACAGGCTCCAGACCCCTGCAACACTCTCCATGCAAGTCTGTGCGTAGGTAGAGTCTGCTTGGCAACACAGAACAGCCTAGCGCAGGGCAACAGAGACTAGGAAGGGTGACTGCACGCAACATCGTAACCATGCTGGAGCTTCAGTGTCCCGAATGTCCCTTGTGAGCTAGAGCAACAGACAATTCTATGGAAATAATGTATTTATTTGGAAACATATCGAGTGCAATGTATTTGGCCATTTTAGATAACATGCGGAGCTTTGGCATGCGGGATATGGAAATAATTATGTGCCTTTTTCACAAAAGAATTTTAATTATGGGGCCAGCACCGTGGCTCACTTGGTTAATCCTCCGCCTGCGGTGCTGGCATCCTATATGGGCGCCAGGTTCTAGTCTCAGCTGCTCCTCTTCCAGTCCAGCTCTCTACTGTGGCCTGGGAGGGTAGTGGAGGATGGCCCAAGTGCTTGGGCCCTTATACCTACATGGGAGACCAGGAGGAAGCTCCTGGCTCCTGGCTTTGGATCAGCGCAGCGCCGGCTGTAGTGGCCATTTGGGGGGTAAACCAACGTAAGGAAGACCTTTCTCTCTGTCTCTCTTTCTCACTAACTCTGTCAAATAAAATTTTTTTTAAAAAATTTAAAAACAATAACTTTAATTACTGCTCTCCAAACCCTGCCTGACCAGCGGGACCAAACACCGAAGCTGGTCACTATTACAGTCATTTATTCGGTGTCACTTAGCCACCCTATTTGTCAAATTCTGAGCCCTGACTGGAAATGAAAGGATGTGCTGGACATAGGCTTGTAGGAAAAGACAATTTAAATAACATATTTTATTCAAATCTAGGACTCCTAAAAGAGTTTTCAAAAGAAGACAGGAGGTTTGATTTTAGATCTGAGGAGGTCACTCACTGGTTCCCACAGCCTGATATGGTTTGGGGATGTCTTCTCTGTACTGAGAATGCATGGGGTGTGGAGAGAGCATGCTTCCATCATCTCAGTGGTGAAAGACGACACGGACACTTGTTTCTGTGCCCGACCTCCTGAGCTTCATTTATGAAGAGACTTGGGCCTCACTGACATGGGCAGTTAGAGTTTGGGGTTGTTTCCCACTGAAACATTACTTTTTACTACAAAAGTGTGTATGTTCAGAAAATAAATTACATGGTCAACTCCCTAAATAAATAGCTTACTGGCTTGCGAGAAAATGTAGAAGGATGCCATTCCTCCCACAGTGCATACCAGCTGCCTGACCTCAGGCTCCCGGCAGCTCTGCTGTTGGCCCGTGGTGCTCGACCGGCATCCACTGGAAACTGCACTGCTCTCTCACAGCAGAGGGCAGCACAGTGAGTGTGACTGGGGAGAAATGAGGGGGAGTGGGAGCAGACCAGCTGTGGTGAACAGAGTCCAGGCAAGGCCTGGAAGATCACGGAGGAATATTTGCACTGAAGATTGAGAAAATCCTATCCTAGCATTGCAACCAATGCTATTGAAATACAGGTGTCTATACTCTGTGGTGGGCGATTTTATGAGCTGGATTTTAGCACATGATAAGTATCATGGCAAGCAGTAACCAAACTGTGAATGTGCGTAGAAACTACTGCAATTCAAATTCAAGGAGTTTACACTATTGAAATAATTTCTAGGGTGTGGGCATAAAGACGTGCATCGAAACAGTGATATTGACAGCGTAAACATTCATTGAGAGGCATAAGCCAACGGAAATACCATGCAGCCAGCACAAAGAAGAGGCCACGGTTACATTCTAGTATAAAATAGTCTGTAAAACTGTGGAATCTTAAGGAGGAGGGAGAAGGAAAGGAGGAGAAAGAGGAAGAACAAAGGGAAGAGACAGAAGAACCAGCATTTGTGTAAGGGGACATGAAAAATCTAGTAGAGAATGGCATTCAAAAGTTAATTTTTGTGCAGGAAAGAAACCTGAAAACCATGAATATAGGGACATTTAAAATGTTAATGGTAAATACATTCTATGAAGAAAATGCACCAAAATAACTAATTTCATTTTCTACTAACTTCTAACACTCTTGTATTTGTGTTTACAGAGGTATAAAAGTCCCCACAAATAGCACTAATTATTATAATTACTGATTATCTTGGGATTGATACACTTCAAAGTCTTCAGTATTGCTTTATATTTAACTGCAGTATATAATTTTTTAAGGATCCCAAATTGTTTTACACAGACTTTACATTTTTAGAAAAGGCATTTAAGAGTTTGCTTTTGTGTGTGTGTGTGTGTGTGTGTGTGTGTGTGTGTGCAAAATCCATGTGACAGGTGGACAGTAAAGAGTAACAAATACTGAGAGGGAAGAGAGATACACCCCTGGTGACACTGAGAACTGAGAGGCAGCGGTGTGTGCGAAGACGCTGACCCATGAAGGGCTCTCCGGCCCACAGCAAGAGCTGAGAAGCTGAGGGGTGAGAGGGAGGGAGGGATTTCTGGACTGACTCTTACCAGAGAGAAGAAGAGGAGGAACAGATGGGTGAGTGAGAGGAAGCCAACGTTTCCTGCATCTGTTAACGGGAAGGACTATCAGGGTGGCCCAGAGACGCCCAGTAGCCTCTGAATGCACAGCGCTGTGGTCTGAGAACTTCCAAATAACAGAGAACCATGAAAAAAGCACCCCTTAAATAACAGGAAACTCAGAAATTCAAGGTGGAAAGAGGAAATGCAGAAGTAATGGAGAAGAGATATTAATCACCTAGAAGTGTTTCTGTATATAGTGATTCATCCAATAAACACAGAATTATTATTGGGTTATGTCCTTATTTTTATCATGATAATGATGATGAGTTGAGAAATCAGGAACCAAGGAAAAGAGGAGTCAGAGAAATTTAGCCTGTCCTAAGATTAGGCGACCCGGAAATCGGCACAATTCCAGAGGGGGCCTCTTAACTGCGTCAGCACCATGACACCTCCAGACCCTTGCAGCATTTTTAACAGTCAGTCATTAGAGCTCTTAAAGAGCCAGGAGAGGAAAGGCGATGCCAGAGTGAAAGGAAACCAGGCTGACGAGATGACCCTGAAGACTGACCGGCCTTTCTGTTACCTTCAGCTCTGTTCAGGACAGTGCATCTCTCACACCGTACTGTGATGGAGATTAGCAGAGCCAAACTGCTCTCAGAATCCTTTGATTGAAGCTTTCGCTATACATCTCCTTGATTAGACATTATCTAGTAAGAGATAGGCACGTCATTCTATTCTTCCATAAGACAATGGTTTAGGATGATGATCTTTTACAGGATGCCATCACCCGCTGACTGATCTGTGCTTCTGATCCCTGGTGACTTCAATGTCATCCGTGTTGAGCACTGTGCACAGAATCTGGAACCACAGGCAGCTTCACTGGGCACTGAGGGGCATACTGATCACTCAGGGTGTGCACAGCCCATTGACGTGACTATAGCAGGACAGAGACAACCTGGAGTGGCCAGTATGAGGAGGGCCATCACCTGCTGAGACCAACCTTACCCAGAGCCCGCCCAAGGAGTGGCAGCAGATTCCGAGGTGAGGTGCCTGTAGGTGTGGGCTGGCTGGGGATCACCTCCCCACTGACTCCAAGATTCTCCCATAGGCTGCTTGTGGGAATGGGCTGCCTAAAGATTGATCTGCTCCTCACTGACCCTTAGGAGAGCCCTGAGAGGATATGCGGGGAAAGGCACCCTAATTTACTGTTTGTGGGAATGTCAACTAGTATAGCCGTTGTGGAAGACAGTATGGAGGTTTCACAGAAAGCTGAATTTTTCCAAGATAAATGAAATCAGGATATGAAAGAGTTATCTGTACCCCCATGCTTATCGCAGCTCAATTCACAATAGCTAAGACAGGAAATCAACCCAGATGTCCATCAACTGATGACTGGTTAAATACATTATGGTATATATACACTACAGAATAATATCGAAATAATAATGAAATCCTGGTTTTGCAACAAAATAGATGCAACTGGAAACAATTACACTTAGTGAAAGAAACCAGTCCCAAAAAGACAAATACCATACGTTTTCTCTGATCAGTAGTCACCAATAGACTACCAATGATGTATTGTATAGGAGTCAAATTGCCATTTGGAGCTTCGATAACTGTTTACAATCCTTTACTCTACTGTTAAGGAACAGCGATTTTTTCTTCTCACCATTTGTTGTACTCTTTACTTAGTGTAGGGTTAATCTTAAGAGTATAAATTGAATTGAAAGATCACTGTAAAAATTAAAAGAGGAAAAAATAGGAGAGGGAGGAGAAGAACGGGTTGGAACAGGGGCAGGAGAGAGGGTAGGGTGGGAAGTATCACTATGTCCTAAATCTGTATTATGAGATGCATGAAACTGTATATCCTAAACAAAAACTTAAAAAGAACAGAGAGATACCATACATCTTCATCACTCCTGTCTTAAATGTCCTATGTGCTTATAGTAAAAATTGAGTAAATTATTTTTTTTCTTGTAGATTTTTTTTATTTAGTAAATATAAATTTCCAAAGTACAGTTCATGGATTACAATGGATCTCCCCCCCCCATAAATTTCCCTCCCACTCGCACCCCTCCCATCTCCCGCTCCTTCTCCCATTCCAGTCACATCAAGATTCATTTTCAATTATCTTTATATACAGAAGGTCAATTTAGTATATACTCAGTAAAGATTTCATCAGTTTGCACCCACACAGAAACACAAAGTGTAAAATACTGTTTCAGTACTAATTATAGCATTACTTCACATTGGACAACACATTAAGGACAGATCCCTCATGAGAAGTAAGTATACAGTGACTCCTGTTGTTGACTTAACAATTTGACACTCTTGTTTATGGCGTCAGTAATCTCCCTAGGCTCTAGTCTTGAGTTGTCAAGGCTATGGAAGCCTTTTGAGTTCACCGACTTCGATCTTATTCCGATAGGGTCATAGTCAAAGTGGAAGTTCTCTCCTCCCTTCAGAGAAAGGTACCTCCTTCTTTGAGGGCCCCGTTCTTTCCACTGGGATCTCACTTGCAGAGATCTTTCATTTAGGTCTTCTTCTTTTATTTTTTTTTCCAAGAGTGTCTTGGCTTTCCATGCCTAAAATATTCTCATGGGCTCTTGAGCCAGATCTGAATGCCTTAAGGGCTGATTCTGAGGCCAGAGTGCTACTTAGGACATCTGCCATTCTATTAGTCTGCTGTGTATCCTGCTTCCCATGACGGATCGTTCCCTGCCTTTTTGATTCTATCAGTTAGTATTAGCAGACACTAGTCTTGTTTGTGTGATCCCTTTGACTCTTAGACCTATCAGTATGATCAACTGTGAACTGAAATTGATCACTTGGACTAGTGAGATGGCCTTGGTACATGCCACCTTGATGGGTTTGTATTGGAATCCCATAGACACAATAAATTTGAGAGAAAGGAAACAGAGGGGGGAAAGATTCTATAAATAATAAAGTAGGTGGGATGATATAAAAAGTGAGATATTCAATAATTATTTAGACTTAGGGATTTTAATAATACTCAGTAAAGGGTTTTGAATGGGACAGAGACTTCAGAAGAACAGTTTATCAGTGCTAGAATGTCAGGGATTGGGCAAACCCTCCCCCTGCTACTTACATCCTGTGCAGTGTTGGTAACGGGCAGGGCACAGATGCATGTGTGTGCGTGCACACATACACACACACATTTAATCATTCACATTAACACGGATGATGAGCATTGTAACAACCGAATACTTAGGTCAACCAATTTGGACCAAAAGCTCAAGGTTCATTTCCAATTTGGAAATATGAACCACAGGCCCCCACTGCATTCTCCCTTCAATGCTTACTCTTTTTACTCAGTATAATTTTATTTCTAGAAATTTGTCTGAAGGCAAAAATTCTGGATGCATGAGGAGATCTATTCATCAAGAAGTTGACCATACGATGATCATTAATAATGAGAAAACCCATGGCAAGCTAAGACACTGTGGTCAAAAATGTCCTACATGAAGGACCTTGGTGGGTGAGACCCCAGTGGAAGAAGTGGTCATCAAAGAAGGAAGTACTTTTTTCTGAAGGGCAGAGAGAACTTCCACTTTGCTTATGGCCTTGTCTAAATACTGATGGAGTTTGTGGATTCAAAAGACTTCCATAGCTTAGGCAGATCACGTCAAGAGCCTCAGATGATCACTGATGTCATACATAAGAGTGTCAATTCTTTTTTTAAAATATGTATTTATTTATTTATTTGAAAGTCAGAGTTACACAGAGAGGATAGAGGCAGAGAGAGAGCGAGGTCTTCCACCCACTGGTTAACTCCCCAATTGGCCGCAACGGCCAGAGCTGCACCGATCGAAAGCTGGGAGCCAGGAGCTTCTTCTGGGTCTCCCATGTGGGTGCAGGGGCCCAAGGACTTAAGCCATCTTCTATTGCTTTCCCGGGCCACAGCAGGAAGCTGGATCGGAGTGGAGCAGCCGGGTTTAGAACAAGCGCCCATATGGGATGCCAGCGTTTTAGGCCAGGGCGTTAACCCACTGTGCCACAGGGCCAGCCCCAGAGTGTCAATTTTTTTTAAGATTAATTAATTTATTTATTTGAAAGTCAGAGTTACACAGAGAGAAAAGAGAGAGAGAGAGAGAGAGAGAGAGAGAGAGATTTTCCATCCACTGGTTTACTCCCCAGTTGGCCACAATGGCCACAGCTGTGCCGATCCAAAACCAGGAACCAGGAGCTTCTTGTGGGTCTCCACGTGAGTGCAGGGGCCCAAGGACATGAGCCATTTTCCACTGCTTTCCCAGGCCACAGCAGAGAGCTGGATTGGAAGTAAAGCAGCAAGGTCTTGAACCGGCACCCATAAGGGATGCCAGCGCTTCAGGCCAGGGCATTAACCCGCTGTGCCACAGCGCCGGCCCCATCAATTCTTAAATTAACAAGAGTCACTGTGCACTAACTTCCCATGAAGGACCTCTGTCCTCAAAGAGTTGTATTACAATTATCTATAAGTACCCGCAAAAGATGTATCATTCTTGGGTGCTTATTTAAAGTTAATTAAATTTCTAAAAAAAAATGTGAAATTAACTTCAAGATGCAATGACATTGATCAGCCCTTGTCTCAACTGTTGAGGAACAGTTTTTTGTTTTGTTTTGTTTTGCTTTTTTGTTTGTGTAAATTGATCTCTTTGCTTAGTATAGAGTTGGTCTTCTGTGTATAAAATTAATTGAAAATGGATTTTAGTGGATAACGGGACTGGGAATGGAAGAGGGAAGAGGAAGAGGGGTGGGAGTGTGGGTGGGAGGGCAGGTATGGTGTGAAGAATCACTATATTCCTAACGTTGTACTTATGAAGTGCATGAAGCTTGTATTCCTTAAATAAAAGGTTTCTTTGGGAAAAATAAACTTCTGTATAAATTTTTAAAAATAGAAAGAAAATGCACAAAGACATAAATGTTCAAAATTAAGTGATTAGTTGAAGGAAGATGACAAATCCACTCAGTGAAATACAAATTTCATTGACAAAATCACATCTTCACAGCATACTGTTTAGTGAAAAAGAGCAACTGATAGCTAACGGCTTGAACATGACCTCACTTTGGCTAAATTAGGCCTGTAGATGTCAGAATAGATTGCTTACAACTGTAAAAGTTCATGGAAAATGAAATTAAAGATAATAAATATTTTCCAGAAACTTTTTGAAAACAAACCTAGTTGTTTGCTCTATGTGGAAGGTATTGCACAATACATTTTTTCTTTGTCTTGTTTGGAAGCCTAAATATTCTCAACAAATCATGTATCTACCCTGATTCCCTGCCATGAGATTCTTTTTCACTACTTGAGTATGTTCTATTTAAGTGTAAGTTTATTTTCTATACCCTTCTAAAATGGTATATCTGTGTAAACTGAGATTTTATATGATTTTTTTTCCTAGCTCCTTCTCAATGATCTAAAAGAAAGTATGATTTAAAAATTGCTGATTGGGAGGAGAGGCACAGCATGATGGTGGCTGAGTAAGATACTCCCATGATCTTCTTCCCAAATTTGAACAGCTACCTGTGCACCAAGTCACCTTTACAAGATCAGCAAGGAGAGCACCTGTGGGTGGAGGAGCCTCTAGACATCCTAGAGTCAGATGGAGACGTGAGCCCTGAGAGGTGAACTCATTCCAGATCCTGCTAGCCACAAATGGGTCTATATGCTCTAAGAGATTGCATAGGGTATTACTCTTGGATTTGATCTTTACAGTTTATTCCATGCTTACAGTCACTGAAGTTTGCTTTCCTTGAGTCCTCTGCATGAAAATAACAATAAACAAAAACTCAGGTAATCCTGTGTCCTTTTCTGCAGTAGCTCTACTTGGTATTTTGCCCTTCTCTGCTTCTATAAACAACCACTACACAAGCATAGAGTTAAACTTACTCCCTCCAAGAAAATCTTGATTTTAAGATAATTTGAATGCAAATAAATATCTTTTTCTATAGCTATATAAAGTCTGTTGCTTCAAATTCTGTATAAACAAAATCACAATAAATAGTAAGTTAATCATCTCCTAAAGAAAGGATCTGATAAAATGGTATAGCTCTCTTGGTTCCAACCTTGTGTCATTCAAAACTGTGCATCTTGTTGCTACAGAATAAATGATCTTCCTTTAACTGACACATCATGACACCACACCTTTCCTCTATACCAACACCCAGCTCACTTGGAGGATAAGATTTAAGGTCTCTTAACTTTTATTAAGAGTCTCACTTATGTCTCTCTATCTAGCATAAAAATCAATACAATGGAGAAAGGTTTGGAATAGGAGGAGGGAGGAGGAGGTGGGGAGAAGAGGAAGAGGAAGAGAGGAGGAAGACAGTACTGGGCAGGTAATGTTCTATGTGTTTTAAACTGATTTTATTCCTTGCAACAACCTCAAAAGTAGATGCTATTACTATCAAAAGTGAGTAGAAATGACAACGGGACTTAAGGAAGCAAAACAAGCTGCTGAAGTCACACATCAAGTAAAGGGCAGAAAGAAAGATTGATCCACACAGGTCTAGCGTTAGACACCACCCACAGACACCATTCTCCCGCGTCCCACCATGCCTGGCACTCTCTGGTTAACATTCATTTTCATTCAGGCCTTTTTCAGGCAGCCCCATTTCCCTTGTTCTACAAAGATTTTGGTACTTTATTGTGTTATAAATAACGATATAGCCCAAACAAACACAGTAGCGTCGTATTCAGAGGGAAGATAAAAACGGATTTGAAGAATACTTCAGGGATAGGTGATTAGTTACAGAATTTACACATCTATATTACAGCTTTCACCAATGAGTAGCTCTCAATGTCTAAAGTATGAACAAAAAAATTGCTTTACATTTGATGCTTGCTGAATACCGTCATCCCTGAGTATCCATGGAGATTCGTTCCGGGACGAGAATCTCAAAACCCTCAAGTACTAAAGAAGGCGCTATTGCATAGAACCTACACAATCCTATAAACTTAAAATCATCTCTAGATTAATTTTAATGCCTATTACAATATAAATGCTATAAATATTAGTCATACTGTATTATTTAAAGAATGACTGGGGAAAATGAGCATACACAGGTTTTTTTCTGTTGTTGTTGTTTTTGTTTGTTTGTTTTCAAATATTTCTGATGGGCAATTGTTTGAACCCACAGATTAGAACCCCTGGACACAGAAGGTCAATGTTAAATGTATGTATTTATGTAGGTAGGTAGGTGTATATTTGAGGTTTGTATACAGAAATATTAAAATATTTATTTATTTATTTGAAAGGCAGAGTTATAGAGAGGGAGAGACACAGAGGGATGTGAGAGAGAAAGACAACTTCCAGCCACTTGTTCACGCTCCAGATGGCTGCAATGGCCAGGAATGGGCTAGGATAAAGCCAGGAGCTTCTTCTGGGGCTCCCAAGTCAGTGGGAGGAGTCCAATTCCCAGGCCATCATTTGTGGTTTTCTCAGCCCATTATCAGTCAGCTGGATCAGAAGTGGAGCCACTGGGACAGGAATGTACCCATATTAGATGCTGGCATCACAGGCAGAGACTTAGCCTGCTATGCCACAACGCCAGCCCCCTATATTGGAAATTCTGAATTTGATCACATATTTCTCATTCCTGCTGATATGCATGAATATGAATATATGCATGTGTATCTATCCATGCATATGCAAATGTAAATGTATGCATACGAAGATTCAGCAAACAGCTGATCTCCAATGGTATATTCTTTATTTTCAATGACAATTCCAGGGATGTATTTTTGAGAACCTTTCTTTTACTTCTTATAAACTATATCTTATCAATGTAGTTTTCTTTCTCAATGATCTGATCACAAGTTTCCTTATCCAAAAATATTTGGACTGTTAGATGATTTACCAGGAGAAATATGTGTATGTGTTTATTACCATATGAAGAGTCACCTGTCTACCAGACTACGAGAGCAGGAGCACTTGCAACTAAGTATCATATATTTGAACCTTTTATAATTGCCTGAATAGAGTATGCCACATAGTAGGTCCTTCTCATAGTTTCAGCTGTTTAAAGGCCCATCTCAAGTATTCCCTTGAACTTCACCTTATACGTTATTATACGTATTGCACCATATAAAGAAAGACCTAAGATTCCTAATTAACTACTTTGCATGAGCACTAGCTCAATACGTCGTAGAACTCCGCTATACAGCAATCAAAGCAGAAGGAAGACCAGAAAACAAGTGAATCATCAGTGAAAGGTAATGTTCCAAAGACAGAAGAGTATATTAACTAATCTCTCTCTAATTGGCATAGGGAATTTATTTCAGTACTCTATACTCTTCCTTTTTCATAAAATTCAGCAGTCCAGGTCAAGAATGCAAAGTAACATGCCAAACACTCTCATCCAGAATTTTTCATGAATGCTTCTGGAAAGAGTCACTGCCTGGCAACTTTTATATAACGGTTTTCTCTTATGCTCCATTTGTAAATAGACCTTCATTGCCATACACTTCATTGGGAAGCCAGTTTATTTGGAACGTCTCCCAAGGAATCAAATTAAGCCTAATTATACTTAATGGCAATGGCTGGTGCTTAATTTGGATGGCAATTCTGCTTAATTGAGATGCCTTCAGGTGTCTAAGTGGTGCTCCACCAAGAGCATGTGAGGGTGTGTGTCTGAGAGAGACAGAAAGAGCATATATCCACCTGGAATACTGTGTTCCTTCCCTGAACATTCCCACAAAATCAGAGATGAAGGGCAAGGATGTTCTAAAGAAAAATAACAAGATTTCTAAAAGTAAGTTTTTAATGATGATATTTTCAGAGTCAACAGTGTTTACCTAACCTCCTTACAAAATCTATGTGAATGTACACAAAGAAGCCAGAGAAAAGTGGAACTTTCCAAAGCAGAAAAATCTATAAAGACAAACTGCATCAATTCACTTTTTGCCCTTTTACCATCTGGATAAGTGTAAAACTCAACTTCAAAATGGCAGAGAAGACATCTCATGAGGTTTAACCTACGTTCTCTCACTGGAGATGGGTAAAAGAAAGCAACACATCCTAAAGAAAAGATGCAGCCAGTGACAGCCCACATCTCTTTCCTTGGCATTTTGCTTGTTAGCATGGGGGAGACAAGACGGGTTCCCTGAGGACTACCCAAGAGCCTCTTCTCCCTGGATTCCAGATGTTTCCCACCGGAGCCTCCGGAGGAGCTGGGATAAGGACATGTGATTAACTAGGAACTAAGAGGAGGTCTGCTAGGTGAACTCTCAAAAGTGCTTCTCCCGTCTCTTGGTGATTATGTCTGTAACAATAGCCTGGGAGTGTGCAGCCATGTGGACCTGAAGGGGAGATGGCTCTGGTCTGGACAGAGGGCAGGAACAATGATGAGCTTGCCTGGACCACTGAGCCTCAGGCCCCAAACCTGGATTTTCCCAGCCTGTGGTTACATGACATAATATTTTCCCCAGAACTTTCAGCTTTTAGTGGGCTCTTCTGTTAAATAGAGCCAACGGGGTCCCACCAGTACCCTGAAATCCTGTGAAATAATTTCTTCACTGTTCTCAGCAGAGTGAGGGCAGAACAGGGAGGCGCACACAGAAATAAACGAGAAAGCTACTGAGCACTACTGACTCAATGGCCTTGTCCTCTCTACCAAGTAAGGGATTTACACAACGGAACTCCGCTTCCTCTGTGTAGAAAATCCCAGTGATTCTGCTTTGTACAGGAAATAAGGAGAGACTCAGATACACAGGCATGCATTTCATATGGCACACGCAGTATCTGTAATTATTCATATGTAACTTGGATTTAAATGAATTTTAAACATACTGGAAAGGCATTAATTCTAGGAGATTTTCTAGGAGGCACTGCTTTTCAGAATGATCTTGCAAAAAGTGCAGACTTTTAAAATAATAATTTATTTTTGCCATGGAGTGGAATGGCCATGGTATTTCAAAGAGTTAGCCTCTTTTTAAAAAATATTTATTTATTTATTTGACATGTAGAGTTACAGACAGTGGTAGAGAGAGACAGAGAGAAAGGTCTTCCTTCCGTTAGTTCACTCTCCAAATGGCCACAAAGGCTGGAGCTGTGTCGATCCCAGGAGCCAGGTACTTCTTCCTGGTCTCCCATGTAGGTGCAGGGGCCCAATGACTTGGACCATCCTCCACTGCTATCCCAGGCCATAGCAGAGAGCTGGACTAGAAGAGGAGCAACCGGGACTAGAACCAGCGCCCATTTGGGATGCCAGTGCCATAGGTGATGGATTAACCTAGTACGCCACGGCGCCAGCCCAGAGTTAGCATCTTAGAACACTTCAATGATACTTGTTGCAAGATACTACTACAGTTGAGGCTAAATCCACCCTCTAATGACTCAGAGAAAACAAATAGTCTTAACACTGCTTTCTTGGACTCTAGTTGTCTTTATGTATTTTGCAGTGCCTGGTTTCATCTACTAAAAACACACTCGTGAATTCCAAGTTTCCTTCAACCAGACAAATCTATTCAGATACAAACCCTTCTCTCCCCATTAATAAATGATTCCTGGGGTCCTTCCCATGGTGAGAGGAAGGGAGAAAACAGAACCTGTTGTTCTAAAGTGTCACAGTTTTAGGAATACAGTAAGAACATTACTAGTAACTGTGCAAGGACAGTGGACATACCTGCCCCATGTGTCCCTCCCCTGAGAAGGGAGAGGACCAGAACACGTATTCATAAGGCCTCCTTCATCCACCCTCAGAGTCATCATATCCCTCCCTTTCCCCATCAATCACAGCCCAGTAGGGGCAAGCCCCATGGCCCAGCCACGTGAGATGTTGTATCAGCCAAGAGAGTCAACAGCCCAGCTTTTGTTTCTCCCTCTTCTGTCCCCACAGCCGCCTGGACACTAAGTCCTGCTGAGTTCATATCGGAGCCATCTTTGGAATGATTCCCCATCTGTACGTCTACGGCACCTGCTCCATTTCAGACCCCATGATTTCTCCTCCAGAGCAGCATAGTAGTGCAAACCCTGCCTCAGCCTCTCCTGAAATCCCATCATCACTGCGTTCTTCCCCACATGGATGGTGGCATCTTTGCCAGTGTTCACGTTTGTCCTATCCTGAGTTACCTCCCAAAGCAGACCCTTGCTGACAGCCCCGTTTCACTTGGATGTGATCCTGAAGGCAGTGGGGGTGGGGGTCTGAGTGGATTCCCCAGTGGACACTTGGATCCTTCTTCTGAGGACTGCAGAGTGGTGGAGAGTGCAGCTCAGGACCAAGTAAGGAAAGCGATGCAGAGCCCACCCCCTGCTGGTGAGCTGGGACTGGATTGCCTGTGGCTCCAGATCTGGGCTGTGTCACAGACTGAGCTTCTGCAGGCTCCATAAGGGCTCAGCAGAGGGGTCCTGGAGCAGAAGGCGTGAGCTCCAAGGAGGTCCCAGGGAGACTAAGTATAGCAGAGGGGACCTTGGAGCAACCTAGGAACTGCACACGGCAGTGGAGGAGGCCTGGCTGCTGCTCTCCTGAGTGGCTTTTCTATTTTCATTTAAAAGTCGTATTAAATAAAACTCTTCTTTTTGATAGACAAAGTAATGGGATGACTTTTCAGTAGCCAGCAAACAGCAATGTTTATTCTATTTATGTCAGGCTTGTTTGCTATCCAGATTCATGCAACAACAAAGCAGTGGAGCCAGGATATAAGGCAACAAGAACAGGGACTGGAAAATAGTAGATCCTTGGCAAAATCTGCATAAATAAACCACTGAGCAGTTTATATGGAAAAACACACGGCTTGGATTAGTGTAATTGATATCCCAGGGTACAAGCCAGCTCTCATGCATTGAGACACACCGTGGTGTAACTTGGAGCCTTTCATCCTACCAACAGCAGTTCCAAAGTCCTCGTGTTTAAGAAAGCCTACCAGAGCCTAGATTTTACTCAGTTCTGCTGATTAAAGCCTCTATTTTCACATAAATGCTAGCTGAGACTTCAGAACAGAAACAAACAAAACTCAGAAGGCTTAGAATGAAAATTTTACTAAATATAAAATCAGAATGTTCCTTCTTTTAGGTGTAGGAGCTCAACAGCTTTAAGAGGATTCTGTATAAACATGAGGAGCATTTTAATAAAATATAGACAAGGAGAGGTGGTAATTTTAAACATGGAAACATTACTAATAACATAATAATGGGCAAATGGCTTGGATTTAGTAAACTTAATGATATTATAAAGGGATTCTTTTTAACACTGATTATTTTAGTGAAATCCATTCTCAGAACGGGTTTCTGATAGCCTTTTTAATAAAATCAAATAATGTAAGATTTTCCACTTGTTTTTTATTTGTCTATTCACTGGAAAGCATCTACATGGAACTTAAAGTGAATTAAAAAATTATAACAAATGAAACCTAACTATCAATAAGCTTTATCGGACCATGATTTAAAATGCAATAACATAATTTAAAACTATGTGTATAGAATTTATGGAGAAATAACCTGGCATTTTATCTTTTACTACCTGCTGAGAAAATATATGTTCTACCTAACGTATGTAAGACTAATGGCAGAAGGTGCTGCCACTTGTTGCTTCCAGGAGAACGTAAGGTGTGGGGACCCATGGATAGGCCTGCCATGGGACCCCCCCATGCTGGGCGTGGCTTATAGCAGTAATGCAGATGTAGCAGCTGATTGAACTTTCCATCTAGCTGAGGATTGTGGTAAACAACAAGATGGCGCTGATGCCCTGCCTGCTGCGTGACTCCACAGCTGATCGTGATCAAGTGCCGGATTAGAGAGCTCTGTGCGTGGACTGTGATTGATTGACTGTGACTGGTTGAATTCTGTATATAAGCAGACCGCGGGAGAAGGAGGGGGGCACGCCAGCTTTCCCCCTTAAGGAACGTGCGTGCCATCTCTTCCCCTTATCCCGGTCCCCCACTCTCTTTCCCACTCCTCCTAAGTAAAAGTCTTTTGAAGACAGATTGGCTGCGAGCAGCATCGTTCCTTTTGCGGCTGAAGGAGCGACAGTAAGGGATCATCAGAAGGAAAACTTGAACAGTGATTTAGACAACACTGCTGGAAGAGTTTTACCTAGGTACTGTAGGAGCTCTCCTAGCATTCATGGTGATGTGCAGAAGTACTGTGGTATGAAAGAAAGTTTCTGAAATGGTGGATGAGGGCTGAGGTGAAAAAGGTACAACAAATCTCACTTCTGGTTGAGTCCCACACTATCCTCCAACCAATGAGGGTCCAAAGACACAGTGCTGTATCCCAACAGTAACACAGAAGGAAAACGGCCTTTGCAGCTTGTTCACTTTCAAGGGTGGGGAATGCCCAGCTCCTGGGCCGTAAGATAATTCGGTCTTGGCCCTGCCAAGGCAACTGTAGGTAGCACTTGTAACTCAATAAATCCAAGCAGGCTAAATTTTAGGTCAATAATTTTCTATGACCTGCCAATGATGGTATAAATTTCCAAATAGCCCTTGGCAGAAGGAAGTTCCCCATCCCTGGCTGGTTGACTGAGCTGGAATGTTGTTGCATCGACCACATGGAGGTGGGAGGTGGGAGGTGGGAGCCTTACCTTGTCAGGATCAGTTGTCGTGATGACCCATACACAATGAGCATTGTCTTCATACTGCACCGGGTAATTAGGGGAGGTGATGACACCACTGGGCCCACGCAAATTTGATCCACACGTTCTGGCTGGAAACACATACAAATAATATTATTTTCTATTACCTTTCATGAGTGTAGTAGAGATATAACTTTGGGGGCTGGGATTGTGGTTTAGCAGGTAGAGCCTCTACCTGAGATGCAGGCGTCCCATATGGGTGCCAGTTTGATTCCTGAGTGCTCCAGTTCCAATCTACCTCCCTGATAACAGCCTGGGAAAGCAACGGAACATGGCCCAAACACTCGGGCCCCTGCATCCACGTGGGAGCCCCAGATGAAGCTCCTGGATCCTGGCTTCAGTCTGGCCCAGCTCTGCCTATTGCAGCCACCTTGTGGGTGAACTTGCAGATGGCAGACTTTTCTCTCTCTATCCTTCAAATACATAAATAAATCTCATTAACTTTTTTAAAAAGACAAATTTTGGAATCCCCTGGTACAATTCTAACTCCACCATTTGGGGCAAGTCCGATTGAGCATGTCCCAAATAACACATCTCCTCTCTCTCTTATTCCCACTGTTATATTTAACAGGGATCACTTTTCAGTTAAAATTTAAACACCTAAGAATAATTGTGTGTTAATTACAATGGGAATAAGAGAGAGAGATGTACAATTTGGGACATGCGCAATCGGACTTATCCAAAATTGTGGAGTTAGAATCGTACCAGGGGATTCCAGTACAATCCCATCAAGGTGGCATGTATCAAGGCCATCTCACTAGTCCAAGTGATCAATTTCAGTTCACAGTTGATCACACTGATAGGTCTAAGAGTCAAAGGGATCACACAAACAAGACTAGTGTCTGCTAATACTAACTGATGGAATCAAAAAGGGAGAGAATGATCCAACATGAGAAGCGAGATACACAGCAGACTCATAGAATGGCAGATGTCCTAAATAGCACTCTGGCCTCAGAATCAGCCCTTAAGGCATTTGTGTCTGGCTCAAGAGCCCATGAGAATATTCTAGGCATGGAAAGCCAAGACACTCTGGCAAAAAAATAAATAAATAAATAAAAGAAGAAGACCTAAATGAAAGATCTCTGCAAGTGAGATCCCAGTGGAAAGAACAGGGCCCTCAAAGAAGGAGGTACCTTTCTCTGGACGGAGGAGAGAACTTCCACTTTGACTATGACCCTTTCGGAATAAGATCGAAGTCGGTGAACCCTAAAAGCTTCCATAGCTTTGGCAACTCATGCCTTAAGCCTAGGGAGATTACTGATGCCATAAACAAGAGTGTCAAATTGTTAAGTCAACAACAGGAGTCACTGTGTACTTACTTCTCATGTGGGATCTGTCCTTAATGTGTTGTCCAATGTGAAGTAATGCTATAATTAGTACTGAAACAGTATTTTACACTTTGTGTTTCTGTGTGGGTGCAAACTGATTAAATCTTTACTTAATATATACTAAATTGATCTTCTGTATATAAAGATAATTGAAAATGAATCTTGATGTGACTGGAATGGGAGAGGGAGCGGGAGATGGGAGGGGTGTGAGTGGGAGGGACATTATGGGGGGGGGGAGCCATTGTAATCCCTAAACTGTACTTTGGAAATTTATATTTACTAGATAAAAAACAAATTTAAAAAAATATGGAAATTCAAGCTAGCTATTAACTGAGTATGGTAAAAAATAGTTCATGAGCTCAAGTTGGCAAGTGGATGATGTGTGGCCTTGGCACCCTTGGTTGATATCTGCGATACCACACTGGAACACTTTATTATATTCCTTTTTTTAAAGATTTATTTATTTACTTGAAAGTGAGAGATAGAAGGAGAGACAGAGAAAGTTTTCATCTGCTGGTTCATTCCCCAAATGGTCATAAGGACTGGGGCTGAGCCAGGAGCTTCATTTGGGGCTCCCATGTGGGTGGCAGGGGCCCAGGGACTTGGGTCATTTTCTCCTGATTTCCCAGCCACATTAGCAGGGAGCTGGATCTTAGGTGGAGCAGCAGAGACTCAATCAAGAGCCTGTAGTAAATGCCAGTGCTGCAGGCAGTTGGCTTAACCCACTATGCCACAGCACTGGCCCCTATTATATTTCTGAAGCACCATTCTTTCAAAGCATGAGGCATTTGATGACAGCACCGTGGATAATGTTAGTATCAAACTAGTCCACTTCAAATATGACACTATTAAAAAATCTTCATATGCATTTAATTGCATGGGTCTGTTTGTACATTGAGCTGTACCAGGATGCAATAAGTGTCACGGGATGCCCAACACAGTGGCTCTCAGGAGACCAGAGCTCACGATACCACAAGTCATGCTCCAAGGGGCACTGAATACATGGTTCCAACTCCTGCATGTTCATCCTCTCAAGTCTAAATAAGGAAAAGACAGTCCTCGATGTTTCCTGCAAGCTTTAGACTAGATCCCACACTCAACCCTATACAATTCCATACAGTACAAGGCAAGTACAAGGAGTTTAAAATTGCTTTTGTTTTGTTTTGACAGGCAGAGTAGACAGTGAGAGAGAGACAGACAGAGAGAAAGGTCTTCCTTCCGTTGGTTCACCCCTCACATGGCTGCTGCACCTGGCATGCTGCGCCGATCCAAAGCCAGGAGCCAGGTGCTTCTCCTGGTCTCCCATGGGGTGCAGGGCCCAAGCACTTGGGCCATCCTACACTGCCTTCCCGGGCCACAGCAGAGAGCTGGACTGGAAGAGGAGCAACCGGGACAGAATCCGGCGCCCCAACTGGGACTAGAACCTGGGGTGCCAGCGCCGCAGGCAGAAGATTAGCCAAGTGAGCTGTGGCGCCAGCCTTAAAATTTCTTAAAGGCCCTGGGAGGAGATTAGAAATGGAGAATCTAAAAGGAAAAAGAAAATATTATTTTGTTTTACATCTTAAAATTGAAATGAAAGGTCCAGTGAAGCACAGAAAATGCATAATCCAGAAAATAAGACTTAGTTTTGAATAGAAAATACTTCAATTGCCCTCTTCCTTAAGAAAGGAGATTATTTTTTCCAAATTAATAGATAATCTTTAGAAATCTATTACCCTGGATTCTAGTATTAATAATTTAAATGAGGTTTGAGAAAGGAACAGAAGAAACTAATTTAATGAGAATTAATTACTATAAGAGAACCGCTGTTTCATCACCCTAAAACATGGAACCTTACAACTGATTTCACTGTCATCCAATGACGGATTATTCCTAATGCTAACCATCCCTTTGGGTTCTTCCCTTCAGGTGAGTACCTAACCCTCATTAGTTGTCATTCTGGGAGACCCCATCTACAAAGTGAAGAGATTCAGACTCCTGACCAGGAATTACGTTGTAGGGTGCAGGACTGCATCAGAAGCAAATTGTTTGCTTCCTTTTTTCTAATTGCCTCGAGGAATATATGCTTCCCTCCTCCAAGTGTACTGACACAGCAAGAACATAAATTATTCCTACTCCTGGCTATACTTCTTTAGTGTGGTGGTTAATCCACAGATCTCTCTTTCTCCTACAAGTGTAAATTCTCTGACCTTTCCTTATTTATCTGTCTATCCTCACATTACTAATCCCTGACATGTATAAACATAAGACTAGAACTCTTTAGTAGCTTTGTATTTACAATGGAAATTTAAAATTAACCTACTAGACACTGAAAAACATTTTTAAAATAACTTTGAAAATATTGGTATTATGGCCGGTGCCACGGCTCACTAGGCTAATCCTCCATCTGTGGCGCCAGTACCCCGGGTTCTAGTCCCAGTTGGGGAGCCGGTTTTGTCCCGGTTGCTCCTCTTCCAGTCCAGCTCTCTGCTGTGGCCCTGGAAGGCAGTGTAGGATGGCCCAAGTGCTTGGGCCCTGCACCCACATGGGAGACCAGGAAGAGGCGCCTGGCTCCTGGCTTCAGATCGGCACAGCTTGACGGCCGCTGCACTGATCTGAAGTGGCCATTTTGGGGGGGTGAACCAATGGAAAAGGAAGACCTTTCACTCTTTCTCTGTCTACTCTGCCTGCCTGTCCAAAAAAAAGAAGAAGAAAGAAAGAAAGAAAGAAAGAAAGAAAGAAAGAAAGAAAGAAAGAAAGAAAGAAAAGAAAAGAAAATATTGGTATATTGGTATTTGCCATCCAAATGAATACCATTTCTTAAATACAGAGGATAAGCAATTATGCATGTTTCCAAGCCCTGTGGGTCTGTTTTCCCTATAAATTTCAGAGAGTAGAATAAAAACTTGAGCACTTCCTACCCTCCACTCTTTCACCCCATGGTAAGTCTAAGCAAAAGATGGTCCAAGTGTGAGACTTGAATGAAGCTCCTGATTCCTGGCTTTGGACCATCGAGCTCTAGCCATTGTGCCGTTTGGGGAGGGAACCAGCAGATGGAGGAGCTCCATATCCCTCCCTCTCTGTAAACTCTGCCTCTTCTTTCTTTTAAAGATCTATTTATTTATTTGAAAGTCAGAGAGAGAGGGGAGGCAGAGAGAGAGAAAGAGAGAGAGGTCTTCCATCAGATGGTTCACTCCCAATTGGCCACAACGGCCAGAATTGCACTGATCTGAAGCCAGAATCCAAGAGCTGCTTCCAGGTCTCCCTTGCAAGGGCCCAGGCACTTGGGCCATCTTCCACTGCTTTCCTAGGCCATAGCAGAGAGCTGGATTGGAAGAGAAGCAGCCAGGACTAGAACCGGCGCCCATATGGGATGCCGGCACTTCAGGCCAGGGCGTCTACCCACTGCGCCACAGCGCCGGCCCTACTCTCTGCCTTTCAAAATAATTAAATCTTTAAAAAAGAAATGTCTCTGTTTTTTTTCAATATATTTAAAAAATAAATTATTTTTATTCTTTCTTTACCCCCATTTGTATCAAACCATCAAAATAACCAGTTGAAATATTATATGTAAGAACATTCACGTCAATAATTTTTGTTTGCAGATTGGAATGATTAGTATGACTGATACATGACTTTTGACTTAAGTCACACCATCCAGCTATAAGTAGATAATTCCATTGCCCTATTTTAGGAAATCATTGAAAATTTCACCTGCTGCCTCTGCCTTTTCCCTTCTAAATTATCTTCATCCTCACCAGCTGCTTCTTTACCATCTGACCACTCCAGCAATTATGAGTAACTAGTTACTACTACTTCTTGGGCCAAGGTTTCCCTAACAATCACGAGCAGCTCTCATTTTTCCCAGCAGGAACTTCACTAAATGTAATCAAGCATATGGCTTCAGTTAGCATAACTTCTATCATTTAATGTCGACATAGTGAAGGCCAGAATGTCCGTTGCCTCCAGACCTCCTGCAGCACACAATATTACCTACTGTGCATACTCTTTGGTTCCATGGCAGAAAAGGGTTTCAGAAATTTTTATGAATTTTATAGTGGATCCAACCCACAAATTTCTGCTGTAACACAGTCTCCCTTTCTCTTTCCCTATCAGTTTCAAGAAGTTGAAGATTAAGTTTTTCAGGTCTACTATATGTTTAAAAAGCCAATCATTGAAAGAAGAGTTAAAACAGGAGCATCCTGGGAGATAAGGATGAAACAGGACTGAGAGTCCCTCTGAACAGAACTGGGGGAATGAGGGTCAGTAGGTCCAAGAGCTCTGGGAATGATCAGTAGGCCGTGCTTGCTGCCTTCCCTAAGATTCTGGTTGGATGGGAAAAGTCAGCCTGCAAGATGGGAAGAGTGGGTGGGGTGGCACATTCACTGATATCAGTGCTTTGCCAGGTGTTTTTGTGTTGATCTGAATTGGAGTGACACTGATTTCCGGAAATTCATAAAAGCAGTGCTCTGAAGTGAGAATTCAGGAGCCTGTCACACCTGGCTGGCTGTTTCCACTCACGGACTCTGCTGTCTTCTCACTCGTGCTTACAATGGATTGTACAGCTCCCTGGACAGGTGGGAGCTTAGTGAAACCTGTTTCTGATCAAGATTGGACAATTTCACAGTGGCCTTGGAGACTTGTTCATTTTATGTGTTTCTGTTCTAAGCAGATGTTCAAGTAGTCAACAAAATATTTAGTAACATAATTAGGTAATCACAAAGTTGTAGTGTCAAGCACTGTAACTGTAATTCTATACATTTATTCCTATATGGAATTATATATATAGAAGTTTATACATCTTATAGTTCAATGTCCCTTTCTACTTTTACGAAGGCCTTGCTCTTAGTCAAGATTTTCTTTGAAATGTGGCATCTAATGAAGAATAATGAGCACTCAATGCTTAATAAATGTCCTTGGATAGTAACTATGACCTAATGTGCAACTGATGTCATTCATCTGGCAGTTTTCTAAACTTGTAAACTCAAATTTCAATTACATTGTCTATGTTTTCCAAATAAAATGAGAATTCATAAAATGACCAACTGGAATAATAATACATCAAGATGAAAGTAGACAGGGATAAAAAGATAATCTATTTTGAATGGCAATGTATATCATGTATCTATTTAATCAATGAGTATTTAAGTGTAAACTACATTTATTTCACATAATTTGTCTCATTTAATACAAAGTGAAAACATCCTTATTTATTAAATTCAGTCCCAGGAAATCAATTCTGTTCTGTAGTAACTACTCAATCAAATAATAGAAAGAAGGAATGCTCAACTCAGGTAAGTATAAATTTTTAGGAAGCCAGGGCTCACAAATTGGAGACTTCCTCTTCAAATAATAGCTACGTATACTAGTCTATTTCTTGTATGTTTTTTAGAAGAATCCTTTTTGCCAACCCCAATTCCATGTTTCTATCCAGACTGTCCAGCGCAATGGTGATGTGGTCACAGAGATTAACAGCTTCTCTTGATCAGACCTGAGTCCCTGGCCTGGCTTTCATAGTTACTGGTTGTCTCATCTTATACAGTTTATTTTTAGCCATTCAGTCTATTCAATTACTGTAATCATCATCATTCCATCTATGATTGCTGTGAGGGACGCACACAAGTGGGCAAGCAAAACATTCTGCACATGGTTTAGTGCAATATGGAAGAAACTCCCTAAGGTTGCATTGGATAATTCAATGTGTTGGGCATTAAGGGCACAGTAGAAAGGAAATCAAAACTAAATTCTTTGCCTTCATGAAAAAATTAACAACAAAAACTACAAACATATAACATCAGCAGAAAATCAGAACTTTGAAGAAAGAGACAAGGATCTTAGGGTGCTGCATGCAGGGTTGCGGTGAGACAACACTGGGGCAGATAACCACATGGATTTCTAGAGAAAAAAATCTTCCTCTGTAGAAGGAAGGCAAATACGAGGACCCACACGCAGATACTACCTTACTACCTTGGCTCTGAGAATATCATTAGCACCAGCTTATTATTGGTCTTAAGGCTATTTTTGTGAATACAAAATAACAGTATCAGTACATAAAAATGCATTATTTCCTATGACTTAGTAAAAGATAAGGAGATGACACATCTTCTCCCACCTGACCTTCAAATAACAAGCAGAAAGCTTAAGCGTCTGGATGCGGCAACAGAAATTTCTCTAAATTCACAAGAATTGAAGTTAATTATATGTTTGTTTCTTTAAATCTCTGAAATGACAGCTACCTAACCAAATGTCAATACATAAAGTATTATTGTAAATTTAACTCTGGATCTATAATCTTGCAGAACAAGTCGACTTCGAGGTGTAAATGGTATTTTCATAACTATCTCAAAGATAGTTTCTGCACAGACAGAAAACATGGATATTAAAGAAAAAAAGATGTAAAAGTTCTCGGTAAATGACAAGCTAATAAGTTAAGGATAATTCTTGGCTAAGCTACACTGCAATCCCCAGGTAATGATAACTTCATCCCATGACCCTTGCTGGCTCCAATTAGCTTTTGTGCAACCATGGTTACAACTGCAAATAATATTTCACCTTTCTTTTGTGCCCTTTCAACTCGGAGAGCAATGGAAAATACTCAGTCCACAGGCCAAAGTACATACAGCTTTAAACAAAGGTCTCTGCTTCCATCTTCTGTAAATCCGGAGAGAATGAAATGGTACCCAGAACACTGGACTGGAGAAATCCATGATACCCTGTTCTCTTCCTCTTTTCTCTCCTCCTACCCCCATTTTACTTATTTAAGAAATCTACTGGCAGCTAAACATACTTACACAGTTTTTAACAGCTCATAATGTTTTACCGTACAAAAATATCATAATAGTTGTTTTCATATCCCTAATGAAGTAAGCATAATTTCAAACAAAATCACTTGTCTAATTACCAAGCTACAACAACCATTCATCTGTTTGGTAGCAGGAAGAAAAGGTAACGCTCCCCTCGTTTCTCAAAGCTAATTTGCTAATGTAAGCATCGGCACCCCACTCGGTTTCCAGATGGAAGGGCCACTTCTGACTCACAGCAATCTATCAACTGCTTCTATCATGTAGTCCTTCCCTGGAGAAGTCCTGGAAGTCACTGAAGAGTCAGAGACCCTTCATAACCATGGGGACCTGGAGAATCAATCTTCAATTCACCACTCCAAGATATTTCTACCCCCCTAGTGTGACAATGTATACAGCAGGGGCATTTCATTATAACTGATGAATGGTTGTGCAATCTGAGAACTCCTTTAAAGGCTAGGGGTGAGTCAGGAAAATCTCAACCACAGCGTGCCTATTTCACAGACTATTTATTATGGTAACAGCATAGCGTGAAAATGCACTTGCATTGTGGATCGTACACATAGTATCTCCGTGACCTTCTGAGTGACATCTGAAACATTGCTAAGTTCTGTAGTATCCATCTTCTCAGACATTTTAGATATCTAAATTAATCTTTCTATAGAAATAGCTACAACGGGATTCCTGTTTAAAAATATTTTCTTTTGTTCAGCTCTTCTCTAATTATAATCAAGGGAGACAGTAAAGTAGGAAAGATAATTGACTCAGGGGTTACTAAAATTTGCCAACCTGAAAATCTTAAGGACTTAATGGAAGGAGAACATCTTCCGTGAGGGATGCCAGCCAAAAACCAGGTCCTAATTCGATGAGCTCATTTCTCCTCTTCACACCTGCAAGGGTGGTGACGGTGCTCACAGCTGGGAAGGATGTGGGGCCCTAGGCTTAGCTAATGCTCTATAGGGTTTTGCCATCCAGTGTTGGCAGCCACCAGCTGCACAGGCTACTAAGTAGGAATGTGGCTTAACTGAAATGAGACAGGCTATAATTACAAAATGCTCACTGGGTTTCTATGACATGGTATTTTAACCAAAAAAAAGGAAAGAATGCAAAACACCTAATTATAATATTTATAGTGAACATATGTTAAGATGATAATATTTTAGGAATTGGAGTTAAGTACATTTTATTATTAAAACAAAATTCACCTGTTTCTTTTTAGATTTTAAATCTAGTTACCTAATATGTTAAAGATAGAGACAGCTGACACTGAATCTCCAGTGGACAGTGCTGTCTGGAGCTTCCCCAGCACAGCCATCTCTGGGAATGCTCTACCTGAGAACACTGATGTGCCAGGGCCGCGCACCTGCGTGAGCATGAGGTGGCACCTGCACAACACGCCTTATTTAGAATCCTGGTCAGTTTTCCTGCTTTCCCAGAGCTAGGGCATAAAAAGAAGGACTATCCAGGGACTTTCACTTTTCACTCCCACCAAAGGTGTTAGTTGGAGATGGCCTTTTTTTGGGGGTCCAGTTGGCATGGACAAACCATGTTCCTCAGAATTCCTTTTCTGTATGGTTCTGTATGGGCTGCAAGAACAATTCTGCCTTAAGAGTTGGAAAGAGGAGGGATAGATTCCCTCTGCCAGTTGCTCAAACACTAATTTAGGTTCTCCTGGGAAGGACTCTTGCGTGATAGAACCCAAGTCCTTTATCAGTTGACTCTAAGTTAAGATTATCCTGTGTGCCCCTTCCCTCATCAGGAGGCTTTCAAAGAGGGCTTAGACCTTCCTCTGGTGAGACTTGTGCCTGTGAACAGCAGCTGTGACCCATGCCCAGGAGTCTCATCTGCTCACGAGCACCCCCTACCCGACCACCTGTCCTCCTGAAGTGAGGGCTACCATGGCCAGCACACCAATTCCGTGAGCTAAACCACACATCCTCTTTCTACCCCGCTGGGTTTGCACCTGTGCACGGAGACCGACTTCTCTACATGCATGCTTGGTTGCTGAAGTAGCTTTGGAACTGAGTGGGTGGGGTTTGGAAGACCTGGGAAGAGCATGTTAGACAGTAGTAGAAAACTATAGTGGAACTATACTGCTGGCATGGACTCAGAGGATGTGGGCATGTGTTCCTGAAGCTGCAACAGGTGGCAAAGACTGAGGAAACATTAGGTCTGTTGTCAGCTGAGAAGCAAGATTTTTATTTCTTTTTTTTTATAAAGCTTTTTTTAAAAGAATATAAATTTCCAAAGTACAGCTTATGTATTACAATTGATCCCCCCATAACTTCCCTCCCACCTGCAACTCTCCCCTTTCCCTCTCCCTCTCCCCTTCAAGATTTTTATTTCTAAAGTTTTATTGGAATGCAGAGATACAGAGAGAGAAGCAGGGAGGGAGGGAGGAAGGGAGGGAAGGAGGAGAGAAGGAAAGGAGGGAGGCAGAGGGGGAGGGGAGGAGGAGAGGGAGGGGGAGGGAGAGGGGGAGGGAGAGGGAGAGGGAGAGGGAGAGGGAGAGGGAGAGGGAGAGGGAGAGGGAGAGGGAGAGGGAGAGGGAGAGGGAGAGGGAGAGGGAGAGGAGAGGGAGAGGGAGAGGGAGAGGGGAGTCAGACTTCTATCTGCTGGTTCACTCCCCAAATGCTACAACCACATTGGCTGGGGCTGGGCCAGGCTAAAGCCAGGACAGGAGCCTCTTCCAGGTCTCCATGAGGGTGCAGGGGCTCAAATACTTTGGACATCTTCCTCTGTTTTCCCAGGCACATTATCAGGGACCTGATCTGAAGGAACAGCCAGGATGGAAATCCACGCCCATATGAGATGCCAGCACTGCAGATGGAGACGTAGCCTTCTATGTCACAGTGCCAGCCCCAAGAAGCAAGATTTTTGAATGACAAGAGACATCCAAGCATGGTTTGAGGATGCCATTTGATTTCTTCTCGTCACTTATAATCCGATGTGTGAGAGAGATACAATGAAGAAAGGACTGTTACACATAAAGTGTCCAGGCCGCGCCGCGGCTCACTAGGCTAATCCTCTCCCTGCGGCGCCGGCACACCAGGTTCTAGTCCCGGTCGGGGCACCAGATTCTGTCCGGTTGCTCCTCTTCCAGGCCAGCTCTCTGCTGTGGCCCGGGAGTGCAGTGGAGGATGGCCCAAGTGCTTGGGCCCTGCACCCCATGGGAGACCAGGAGAAGCACCTGGCTCCTGCCATCGGATCAGCGCGGTGCGCCGGCTGAGTGCACTAGCTGCAGCAGCCATTGGAGGGTGAACCAACGGCAAAGGAAGACCTTTCTCTCTGTCTCTCTCTCACTGTCCACTCTGCCTGTCAAAAAAAAAAAAAAAAACATAAAGTGTCCAGAACCAGATGACTTTGGAATTTCTCATCGTTTCCAGCGGCAAAACATGTTTGACACTGGAAGTGGCTGGTGAAAGTGTTACAATGGAGATCAGGCTGAGCGTGCAGCCTTTCCCTGAGGTCGCCCGAAGGTCACACGGTCCAGACGGTCAGTCACAGCCATCCTTTCTAGACACTGGGGATTTGCCTCACAGACCTCTTCTCAGCAGTGCAGAGGTCTCTGAGAACCTGAAGGCCGTTGTTGCACAGGCACCTCCGCAGGGTCCTGAGCCAGGGAGAGATGCTCCGGATCTTCCTTCTTGACCGAGTGCCTAGTTAAAATTAAAACCAGTCCTCTGTGGTTGTGCTTCCCTAAGAATCATCTCCTGCTCCTGTAGTCATCACTCCAGAAAGTGAACAATGAATGTAGCAAGAATCAAAGGACTACTCCCTGACAACCAGGGTGCTTGTATTTTAGACAAAGCACATGTGCCACCATATGCGAGAGGAAAAGAAATGAATGAAGCTGACGACTCCTGCTTTTAGATGTGAGAGACAGAGGGGTGACTTTCCCTGAAAACCAGACCAAGCAAACCAGTCAACAAAGACTAAGGCAGAGGCATTGTCTTCTCGACCGTGATCAACATGAGGCTCTCTGGGAACATAGAGCCTCAAAGACTCCTTTCTCATTCCCTGTGAGAGGACAGCGTGGGGTTGAGCTGACTCTTCGGCTATGCCATAGGTGCCACAGGGGGTTGAAGTCAGGTCAGATCATAAGGTGGAGACAGGGCTCTGAGAAAGTATTCTGAATTCAAGCTGAGACTCAGAGCACAGGAAGAAACTGTTACAAATTAGTAAATAAAAATCAATAATGCACAGTTAGCCCTCTGTAAATAGATTTAAAATCTTTGGGTAAAACTAGCTGCTGATGAAAAAAATGTTTGTATTCTCAAATTTTTGAAATTGTTGTTTTCTAAAGAACTTTCCTAAATATAGCATCTACTTACAAACATTTACATTGTATTAAATAAGTAATCCAGAAATGACTTAAATTACATGGGAGGCTATGAGCATGTTACATGCAAATACCACATAATTTTATGTAAGAAGCTTGTATATCTGTGGATTTTGTCATCCACGGAAGACCTGGAACTGATCTGCCATGGACACCAAGAGGTGGCTGCAAAAGTATTTACTCTATGTTACTCTAAAATATTAATTTTAAATTAATATTTAAATGATGCAAGTGTTTCATTTGTCTAAGTTTTTTTTTTAATAAGGAAGTATATTTCTGGTATACAAGAACAAGAATGCTATTAAATAGCGAAAGAATTGTCTTCTCTTAGTGGAAAATTAATAACCGTGACTTAGCCCTCATGTGTAACTGGTAGCCTTGGACATCACCATCCCTTGGTGGAAAGAAGAATCCTGGTACAGATCCTTTGACGGCCTGACTGTAGCTGTTGAAAACACACAATCTAATGAATAGCACGGAGAGTAGAAAGGCATAGCCATATGTGTTTACTTGACCAGAGACTGATGCTAGTCTGTGAAGGGTCTACCTGTGCAGAAACAGCCGTCTGCCTGTCAGCCCTAGCAGATACCAGAAAGCTGTGTCCTGTGCGCACCCCCAAGCCTGAGTGGTTGCAGGAAGGAGACGCATGGTTTCACAGCTGCTGTATAGTTCTGGTGGCTTACAGGAAGTAAGAGATAAAAGCAGGTTTAGCATCTATTTCACTTCAAGATGTAACTTATCCTGTACATCGTGTATCACACCTCTTTATAACCAGACATTTACAAAGTAATAAGAAATCAGATCCATTACCCTGAAAAGGCTACACAAATGGATAAGATACTCTTTTCTTAAAGCCAAACTTTGCTCTCTATTCCTTCATCCGCTTAGCACTCTTTTCGTCTTCAAAGCAGACAATCTGCACAAGATATTTAAGGACAAAATTTCTTTTAGTTCCATTAATTTCCCTCTTAAAATAAAGAAAAGTTTCCTGCAGGTCTCACTACAGTTTCCATAATTCTGATAGGACTGTTCATGCCTGATATCCAAGTGAAAAAACTACTTTGACCTCCGTTAACTTCATGTGTGTTCTTTGAAAAGAATGATGATGATGAAGATGATGATGATGATGAAGAATATTTTGCTTTGCCAGTTATTGTCAGAGACTAGTTTCAGATATTTTATTAATAAAAGCATGATTGGACATCAAGTTAACCAAGTCCCTTTATTTCTCATATATTTAAAACCCAGGAATTCAAACTCATTGCATTTGAAAGGTGAAAGTCCTGGAAGCACCCATAAAACTTCCTGAAGGATCTGGTTATATAACACACCCATACATATGCATGCCGTGTGTATGTACAGATACTCAGTTATAGCACACCCTTACATATGCATGCCGTGTGTATGTACAGATACTCAGTTATAGCACACCCATACATATGCATGCCGTGTGTATGTACAGATACTCAGTTATAACACACCCTTACATATGCATGCCGTGTGTATGTACAGATACTCAGTTATAACACACCCATACATATGCATGCCGTGTGTATGTACAGATACTCAGTTATAGCACACCCATACATATGCATGCCGTGTGTATGTACAGATACTCAGTTATAACACACCCATACATATGCATGCCGTGTGTATGTACAGATACTCAGTTATAGCACACCCATACATATGCATGCCGTGTGTATGTACAGATACTCAGTTATAGCACACCCTTACATATGCATGCCGTGTGTATGTACAGATACTCAGTTATAACACACCCATACATATGCATGCCGTGTGTATGTACAGATACTCAGTTATAACACACCCATACATATGCATGCCGTGTGTATGTACAGATACTCAGTTATAGCACACCCATACATATGCATGCCGTGTGTATGTACAGATACTCAGTTATAACACACCCATACATATGCATGCCGTGTGTATGTACAGATACTCAGTTATAGCACACCCATACATATGCATGCCGTGTGTATGTACAGATACTCAGTTATAGCACACCCTTACATATGCATGCCGTGTGTATGTACAGATACTCAGTTATAGCACACCCATACATATGCATGCCGTGTGTATGTACAGATACTCAGTTATAGCACACCCATACATATGCATGCCGTGTGTATGTACAGATACTCAGTTATAGCACACCCATACATATGCATGCCGTGTGTATGTACAGATACTCAGTTATAACACACCCATACATATGCATGCCGTGTGTATGTACAGATACTCAGTTATAGAACACCCTTACATATGCATGCCGTGTGTATGTACAGATACTCAGTTATAGCACACCCATACATATGCATGCCGTGTGTATGTACAGATACTCAGTTATAGCACACCCTTACATATGCATGCCGTGTGTATGTACAGATACTCAGTTATAGCACACCCATACATATGCATGCCGTGTGTATGTACAGATACTCAGTTATAACACACCCTTACATATGCATGCCGTGTGTATGTACAGATACTCAGTTATAACACACCCATACATATGCATGCCGTGTGTATGTACAGATACTCAGTTATAGCACACCCATACATATGCATGCCGTGTGTATGTACAGATACTCAGTTATAGCACACCCATACATATGCATGCCGTGTGTATGTACAGATACTCAGTTATAGCACACCCTTACATATGCATGACGTGTGTATGTACAGATACTCAGTTATAGCACACCCTTACATATGCATGCCGTGTGTATGTACAGATACTCAGTTATAACACACCCATACATATGCATGCCGTGTGTATGTACAGATACTCAGTTATAACACACCCTTACATATGCATGCCATGTGTATGTACAGATACTCAGTTATAGCACACCCTTACATATGCATGCCGTGTGTATGTACAGATACTCAGTTATAACACACCCTTACATATGCATGCCGTGTGTATGTACAGATACTCAGTTATAGCACACCCTTACATATGCATGCCGTGTGTATGTACAGATACTCAGTTATAACACACCCATACATATGCATGCCGTGTGTATGTACAGATACTCAGTTATAGCACACCCATACATATGCATGCCGTGTGTATGTACAGATACTCAGTTATAGCACACCCTTACATATGCATGCCGTGTGTATGTACAGATACTCAGTTATAGCACACCCATACATATGCATGCCGTGTGTATGTACAGATACTCAGTTATAACACACCCATACATATGCATGCCGTGTGTATGTACAGATACTCAGTTATAACACACCCTTACATATGCATGCCGTGTGTATGTACAGATACTCAGTTATAGCACACCCTTACATATGCATGCCGTGTGTATGTACAGATACTCAGTTATAACACACCCATACATATGCATGCCGTGTGTATGTACAGATACTCAGTTATAACACACCCTTACATATGCATGCCATGTGTATGTACAGATACTCAGTTATAGCACACCCTTACATATGCATGCCGTGTGTATGTACAGATACTCAGTTATAGCACACCCTTACATATGCATGCCGTGTGTATGTACAGATACTCAGTTATAACACACCCATACATATGCATGCCGTGTGTATGTACAGATACTCAGTTATAGCACACCCTTACATATGCATGCCATGTGTATGTACAGATACTCAGTTATAGCACACCCTTACATATGCATGCCATGTGTATGTACAGATACTCAGTTATAGCACACCCTTACATATGCATGCCGTGTGTATGTACAGATACTCAGTTATAGCACACCCTTACATATGCATGCCATGTGTATGTACAGATACTCAGTTATAGCACACCCTTACATATGCATGCCGTGTGTATGTACAGATACTCAGTTATAACACACCCCATACATATGCATGCCGTGTGTATGTACAGATACTCAGTTATAGCACACCCTTACATATGCATGCCGTGTGTATGTACAGATACTCAGTTATAGCACACCCTTACATATGCATGCCGTGTGTATGTACAGATACTCAGTTATAGCACACCCATACATATGCATGCCGTGTGTATGTACAGATACTCAGTTATAGCACACCCATACATATGCATGCCGTGTGTATGTACAAATACTCAGTTATAACACACCCTTACATATGCATGCCGTGTGTATGTACAGATACTCAGTTATAGCACACCCATACATATGCATGCCGTGTGTATGTACAGATACTCAGTTATAACACACCCATACATATGCATGCCGTGTGTATGTACAGATACTCAGTTATAGCACACCCATACATATGCATGCCGTGTGTATGTACAGATACTCAGTTATAACACACCCTTACATATGCATGCCATGTGTATGTACAGATACTCAGTTATAGCACACCCTTACATATGCATGCCGTGTGTATGTACAGATACTCAGTTATAGCACACCCATACATATGCATGCCGTGTGTATGTACAGATACTCAGTTATAGCACACCCTTACATATGCATGCCGTGTGTATGTACAGATACTCAGTTATAACACACCCATACATATGCATGCCGTGTGTATGTACAGATACTCAGTTATAACACACCCATACATATGCATGCCGTGTGTATGTACAGATACTCAGTTATAGCACACCCATACATATGCATGCCGTGTGTATGTACAGATACTCAGTTATAGCACACCCTTACATATGCATGCCGTGTGTATGTGCAGATACTCAGTTATAACACACCCTTACATATGCATGCCGTGTGTATGTACAGATACTCAGTTATAGCACACCCTTACATATGCATGCCGTGTGTATGTACAGATACTCAGTTATAACACACCCTTACATATGCATGCCGTGTGTATGTACAGATACTCAGTTATAGCACACCCATACATATGCATGCCGTGTGTATGTACAGATACTCAGTTATAGCACACCCTTACATATGCATGCCGTGTGTATGTACAGATACTCAGTTATAGCACACCCTTACATATGCATGCCGTGTGTATGCACAGATACTCAGTTATAGCACACCCATACATATGCATGCCATGTGTATGTACAGATACTCAGTTATAGCACACCCATACATATGCATGCCGTGTGTATGTACAGATACTCAGTTATAGCACACCCTTACATATGCATGCCGTGTGTATGTACAGATACTCAGTTATAACACACCCATACATATGCATGCCGTGTGTATGTACAGATACTCAGTTATAGCACACCCATACATATGCATGCCGTGTGTATGTACAGATACTCAGTTATAACACACCCATACATATGCATGCCGTGTGTATGTACAGATACTCAGTTATAACACACCCATACATATGCATGCCGTGTGTATGCACAGATACTCAGTTATAACACACCCTTACATATGCATGCCATGTGTATGCACAGATACTCAGTTATAGCACACCCTTACATATGCATGCCGTGTGTATGCACAGATACTCAGTTATAGCACACCCTTACATATGCATGCCGTGTGTATGCACAGATACTCAGTTATAGCACACCCTTACATATGCATGCCGTGTGTATATACAGATACTCAGTTATAGCACACCCATACATATGCATGCCGTGTGTATGTACAGATACTCAGTTATAACACACCCTTACATATGCATGCCATGTGTATGTACAGATACTCAGTTATAGCACACCCTTACATATGCATGCCATGTGTATGTACAGATACTCAGTTATAGCACACCCTTACATATGCATGCCGTGTGTATGTACAGATACTCAGTTATAGCACACCCTTACATATGCATGCCGTGTGTATGTACAGATACTCAGTTATAGCACACCCATACATATGCATGCCGTGTGTATGTACAGATACTCAGTTATAACACACCCATACATATGCATGCCATGTGTATGTACAGATACTCAGTTATAGCACACCCTTACATATGCATGCCGTGTGTATGTACAGATACTCAGTTATAGCACACCCTTACATATGCATGCCGTGTGTATATACAGATACTCAGTTATAGCACACCCATACATATGCATGCCGTGTGTATGTACAGATACTCAGTTATAACACACCCTTACATATGCATGCCATGTATATGTACAGATACTCAGTTATAGCACACCCTTACATATGCATGCCATGTGTATGTACAGATACTCAGTTATAACACACCCTTACATATGCATGCCGTGTGTATGTACAGATACTCAGTTATAACACACCCTTACATATGCATGCCGTGTGTATGTACAGATACTCAGTTATAACACACCCTTACATATGCATGCCGTGTGTATGTACAGATACTCAGTTATAGCACACCCATACATATGCATGCCGTGTGTATGTACAGATACTCAGTTATAGCACACCCTTACATATGCATGCCGTGTGTATGTACAGATACTCAGTTATAGCACACCCATACATATGCATGCCGTGTGTATGTACAGATACTCAGTTATAACACACCCTTACATATGCATGCCGTGTGTATGTACAGATACTCAGTTATAGCACACCCTTACATATGCATGCCATGTGTATGTACAGATACTCAGTTATAACACACCCATACATATGCATGCCGTGTGTATGTACAGATACTCAGTTATAACACACCCATACATATGCATGCCGTGTGTATGCACAGATACTCAGTTATAACACACCCTTACATATGCATGCCATGTGTATGCACAGATACTCAGTTATAGCACACCCATACATATGCATGCCATGTGTATGTACAGATACTCAGTTATAGCACACCCATACATATGCATGCCGTGTGTATGTACAGATACTCAGTTATAGCACACCCTTACATATGCATGCCGTGTGTATGTACAGATACTCAGTTATAACACACCCTTACATATGCATGCCGTGTGTATGTACAGATACTCAGTTATAGCACACCCATACATATGCATGCCGTGTGTATGTACAGATACTCAGTTATAGCACACCCTTACATATGCATGCCGTGTGTATGTACAGATACTCAGTTATAGCACACCCTTACATATGCATGCCGTGTGTATGCACAGATACTCAGTTATAGCACACCCATACATATGCATGCCATGTGTATGTACAGATACTCAGTTATAGCACACCCATACATATGCATGCCGTGTGTATGTACAGATACTCAGTTATAGCACACCCTTACATATGCATGCCGTGTGTATGTACAGATACTCAGTTATAACACACCCATACATATGCATGCCGTGTGTATGTACAGATACTCAGTTATAGCACACCCATACATATGCATGCCGTGTGTATGTACAGATACTCAGTTATAACACACCCATACATATGCATGCCGTGTGTATGTACAGATACTCAGTTATAACACACCCATACATATGCATGCCGTGTGTATGCACAGATACTCAGTTATAACACACCCTTACATATGCATGCCATGTGTATGCACAGATACTCAGTTATAGCACACCCTTACATATGCATGCCGTGTGTATGCACAGATACTCAGTTATAGCACACCCTTACATATGCATGCCGTGTGTATGCACAGATACTCAGTTATAGCACACCCTTACATATGCATGCCGTGTGTATGTACAGATACTCAGTTATAGCACACCCATACATATGCATGCCGTGTGTATGTACAGATACTCAGTTATAGCACACCCCTTACATATGCATGCCGTGTGTATGTACAGATACTCAGTTATAGCACACCCTTACATATGCATGCCGTGTGTATGCACAGATACTCAGTTATAGCACACCCATACATATGCATGCCATGTGTATGTACAGATACTCAGTTATAGCACACCCATACATATGCATGCCGTGTGTATGTACAGATACTCAGTTATAGCACACCCTTACATATGCATGCCGTGTGTATGTACAGATACTCAGTTATAACACACCCATACATATGCATGCCGTGTGTATGTACAGATACTCAGTTATAGCACACCCATACATATGCATGCCGTGTGTATGTACAGATACTCAGTTATAACACACCCATACATATGCATGCCGTGTGTATGTACAGATACTCAGTTATAACACACCCATACATATGCATGCCGTGTGTATGCACAGATACTCAGTTATAACACACCCTTACATATGCATGCCATGTGTATGCACAGATACTCAGTTATAGCACACCCTTACATATGCATGCCGTGTGTATGCACAGATACTCAGTTATAGCACACCCTTACATATGCATGCCGTGTGTATGTACAGATACTCAGTTATAGCACACCCATACATATGCATGCCGTGTGTATGTACAGATACTCAGTTATAACACACCCTTACATATGCATGCCATGTGTATGTACAGATACTCAGTTATAGCACACCCTTACATATGCATGCCATGTGTATGTACAGATACTCAGTTATAGCACACCCTTACATATGCATGCCGTGTGTATGTACAGATACTCAGTTATAGCACACCCTTACATATGCATGCCGTGTGTATGTACAGATACTCAGTTATAGCACACCCATACATATGCATGCCGTGTGTATGTACAGATACTCAGTTATAACACACCCATACATATGCATGCCGTGTGTATGTACAGATACTCAGTTATAGCACACCCTTACATATGCATGCCGTGTGTATGTACAGATACTCAGTTATAGCACACCCTTACATATGCATGCCGTGTGTATGTACAGATACTCAGTTATAGCACACCCCATACATATGCATGCCGTGTGTATGTACAGATACTCAGTTATAACACACCCTTACATATGCATGCCATGTGTATGTACAGATACTCAGTTATAGCACACCCTTACATATGCATGCCATGTGTATGTACAGATACTCAGTTATAACACACCCTTACATATGCATGCCGTGTGTATGTACAGATACTCAGTTATAGCACACCCTTACATATGCATGCCGTGTGTATGTACAGATACTCAGTTATAGCACACCCTTACATATGCATGCCGTGTGTATATACAGATACTCAGTTATAGCACACCCATACATATGCATGCCGTGTGTATGTACAGATACTCAGTTATAACACACCCTTACATATGCATGCCGTGTGTATGTACAGATACTCAGTTATAGCACACCCTTACATATGCATGCCATGTGTATGTACAGATACTCAGTTATAACACACCCTTACATATGCATGCCGTGTGTATGTACAGATACTCAGTTATAAGCACACCCTTACATATGCATGCCGTGTGTATGTACAGATACTCAGTTATAACACACCCTTACATATGCATGCCGTGTGTATGTACAGATACTCAGTTATAGCACACCCATACATATGCATGCCGTGTGTATGTACAGATACTCAGTTATAGCACACCCTTACATATGCATGCCGTGTGTATGTACAGATACTCAGTTATAGCACACCCATACATATGCATGCCGTGTGTATGTACAGATACTCAGTTATAACACACCCTTACATATGCATGCCGTGTGTATGTACAGATACTCAGTTATAGCACACCCATACATATGCATGCCGTGTGTATGTACAGATACTCAGTTATAGCACACCCTTACATATGCATGCCGTGTGTATGTACAGATACTCAGTTATAGCACACCCTTACATATGCATGCCGTGTGTATGTACAGATACTCAGTTATAACACACCCTTACATATGCATGCCGTGTGTATGTACAGATACTCAGTTATAGCACACCCATACATATGCATGCCGTGTGTATGTACAGATACTCAGTTATAGCACACCCTTACATATGCATGCCGTGTGTATGTACAGATACTCAGTTATAGCACACCCATACATATGCATGCCGTGTGTATGTACAGATACTCAGTTATAACACACCCTTACATATGCATGCCGTGTGTATGTACAGATACTCAGTTATAGCACACCCATACATATGCATGCCGTGTGTATGTACAGATACTCAGTTATAGCACACCCTTACATATGCATGCCGTGTGTATGTACAGATACTCAGTTATAGCACACCCTTACATATGCATGCCGTGTGTATGTACAGATACTCAGTTATAGCACACCCTTACATATGCATGCCGTGTGTATGTACAGATACTCAGTTATAACACACCCTTACATATGCATGCCATGTGTATGTACAGATACTCAGTTATAGCACACCCATACATATGCATGCCGTGTGTATGTACAGATACTCAGTTATAGCACACCCTTACATATGCATGCCGTGTGTATGTACAGATACTCAGTTATAGCACACCCTTACATATGCATGCCGTGTGTATGTACAGATACTCAGTTATAGCACACCCTTACATATGCATGCCATGTGTATGTACAGATACTCAGTTATAGCACACCCATACATATGCATGCCGTGTGTATGTACAGATACTCAGTTATAGCACACCCTTACATATGCATGCCGTGTGTATGTACAGATACTCAGTTATAGCACACCCTTACATATGCATGCCGTGTGTATGTACAGATACTCAGTTATAGCACACCCATACATATGCATGCCGTGTGTATGTACAGATACTCAGTTATAGCACACCCTTACATATGCATGCCGTGTGTATGTACAGATACTCAGTTATAACACACCCTTACATATGCATGCCATGTGTATGTACAGATACTCAGTTATAGCACACCCATACATATGCATGCCGTGTGTATGTACAGATACTCAGTTATAACACACCCTTACATATGCATGCCATGTGTATGTACAGATACTCAGTTATAGCACACCCATACATATGCATGCCGTGTGTATGTACAGATACTCAGTTATAACACACCCTTACATATGCATGCCGTGTGTATGTACAGATACTCAGTTATAACACACCCTTACATATGCATGCCATGTGTATGTACAGATACTCAGTTATAGCACACCCTTACATATGCATGCCGTGTGTATGTACAGATACTCAGTTATAACACACCCTTACATATGCATGCCATGTGTATGTACAGATACTCAGTTATAACACACCCATACATATGCATGCCGTGTGTATGTACAGATACTCAGTTATAACACACCCATACATATGCATGCCGTGTGTATGTACAGATACTCAGTTATAACACACCCTTACATATGCATGCCATGTGTATGTACAGATACTCAGTTATAGCACACCCATACATATGCATGCCGTGTGTATGTACAGATACTCAGTTATAGCACACCCTTACATATGCATGCCATGTGTATGTACAGATACTCAGTTATAACACACCCTTACATATGCATGCCATGTGTATGTACAGATACTCAGTTATAGCACACCCATACATATGCATGCCGTGTGTATGTACAGATACTCAGTTATAGCACACCCTTACATATGCATGCCATGTGTATGTACAGATACTCAGTTATAACACACCCTTACATATGCATGCCGTGTGTATGTACAGATACTCAGTTCATAGCACACCCTTACATATGCATGCCGTGTGTATGTACAGATACTCAGTCATAACACACCCTTACATATGCATGCCATGTGTATGTACAGATACTCAGTCATAGCACACCCATACATATGCATGCCGTGTGTATGTACAGATACTCAGTTATAGCACACCCTTACATATGCATGCCGTGTGTATGTACAGATACTCAGTTATAGCACACCCATACATATGCATGCCGTGTGTATGTACAGATACTCAGTTATAGCACACCCTTACATATGCATGCCGTGTGTATGTACAGATACTCAGTTATAGCACACCCATACATATGCATGCCGTGTGTATGTACAGATACTCAGTTATAGCACACCCTTACATATGCATGCCGTGTGTATGTACAGATACTCAGTCATAACACACCCTTACATATGCATGCCGTGTGTATGTACAGATACTCAGTTATAGCACACCCATACATATGCATGCCGTGTGTATGTACAGATACTCAGTTATAGCACACCCTTACATATGCATGCCGTGTGTATGTACAGATACTCAGTTATAGCACACCCATACATATGCATGCGTGTGTATGTACAGATACTCAGTTATAGCAACACCCTTACATATGCATGCCGTGTGTATGTACAGATACTCAGTTATAGCACACCCTTACATATGCATGCCGTGTGTATGTACAGATACTCAGTTATAGCACACCCATACATATGCATGCCGTGTGTATGTACAGATACTCAGTTATAACACAACCATACATATGCATGCCGTGTGTATATACATATACTCAGTTATACTGAGCGAGTATGTATGCGCTTGAGTGATTGGATTTCCTCATCTCTACCCAAAATGTAAAAAATCCAAATGTCTTTGGAATCGATTGCCTTCTAACAAATGACAAGGAGGTATTTCTTTTTAACTTGCACTAGCAAGAACACACACATGTTCTGCCAAGTTCTGCTCTGTCTGTAGACAACATTTTACATTTAAGCAGGTCACTGGGTATTCAGAAAAACAAGTCAAGACTAAGGAAGAGGACTGGGCAGCGGCCCAGCGGGGGCTCACCTCTGCAGATCGGCCTGTGGTCACTCCAGGCAGCCAAGGTCTCTGTGACTCTCTGGCATGTGATGCTCTTAGAACCCTGGAGCACATAACTGTCCTCACAGGAGAACTGCACACTTGCACCAACCCTGAAAAGACACAAACCAAGAAACAGTCCGATTAACAGACCAACAGAGAGGCCACTATGCTGTCAGAAAGCCAAAATAATAAGAAACGTCAAGCTATTAGACATGATGTATAGAGACAATGCTGTGATTCAGCAGAGAGTTCAAAGGCAAAATACCAGGGCAGGATTGAATTCCGTTCCACCACATCCATAGCTAAACACAGGTTTGAACTTCAACATGTTACCTCCCAATAGAGAAAACAGTAAAGTGAGTCTCATCAACTGTCGCTGCTTAAATGAGAGTACCTCTATGAAGGAATTTTGTTTTGAAGAACAAAACCCAGTTGAGAGTCATCCCATGTAAGGAAGTATCTTACAAAACAAGGGCTGAAAAAGTCCTAGTTAGGAAATGTCTCAGTGAAGGATTTATGTCACTATCAAAAACATTAATTATATTTTAAAAAGCCAGTGATTTTATTTCAGAAATATGTCCTACAGGAAAGGAATCATTTACTTTAGGAAATAGAATTCATCCAACCTAGAATTACATGAACAACTGCTCTGGCTCCAGGGCAGAATCTGCAAACACAAAGCTTTAAGGTCATAGACACTAACAAGACATTGTCACAGGGTAGACAGAGGTGCACAAGCAGGTGTGAGAAGCAGGCGTCCAGCTTGAACACACCTCTTCTGGGCTTCACAACTAGCACTGAGTCCAGATGCGTTTTATTTACTATCTGACAAGAACATTGTTGAAAGAAGGAATTATACTCTTTTTCCTTTCGGACAAACTTTTGGTTTGATGTTGAGAAAATGGGAGTGAAAAAAGTGTTGTCTGGGGAAAGGACGCCCAAGTCTCCATGTAGATGGATAGAGTTAATACGGGGTAAACGATGGGGGGTGGTTAACGAGGTTTGCTTTGCTGCTTATCAAAAAAGTCCTCATCCATAGTGTCCAACTGAATAGTACCGAGGTCACATTGCACTATCACTCCACATATCTTCCACTGAGCATGCTCTCCACAGATAGCTACAGACTTGCAAAAATCATCAAATCAGAATCAAAATGGGTGGGAAAATTCTGAGTTAAACAAAATTATACACCTCTCTTTTCTAAAGGGTCTTCTCAGTTTAATAAAATCTTGTACGAAAACATTTAGTTTGGTAAGAGAATGTAAAGTAGACTATACCACTTTTGAAAGTAGAAGTATAGGCCAGCTCCGGGGTTCAATAAGCTAATCCTCTGCCTTGTGGCACCGGCATACCAGGTTCTAGTCCCGGTCGGGGAGCCAGATTCTGTCCCGGTTGCCCCTCTTCCAGGCCAGCCCTCTGCTGTGGCCCAGGAGTGCAGTGGAGGATGGCCCAAATGCTTGGGCCCTGCACCCCATGGGAGACCAGGAAAAAGCACCTAGCACCTGGCTCCTGCCATCGCATCAGCATGGTGCACTGGCTGTGGCGGCCATTGGAGGGTGAACCAATGGCAAAGGAAGACCTTTCTTTCTGTCTCTCTCTCTCACTGTCCACTCTGCCTGTCAAAAAAAAAAAAAAAAGTAGAAGTATAAAAACCAAAACCCAAGTATAATTTTCGTGTTCACTGTGGGTCATCGCAGTCACCCAGGACAGCTAAATTCTGTAGACATACTCTTTCACTGCTGCTCACTGATCTTTGTGTGAACTTCTGAGCTACAGTGAATGATGAAGTAAGTCTAAGACTTTTGTTTTGGAAACAACTATTGTATCTCAGTGTCCTTTACTGCTTGCCTTAATTGCTAACAATTTCTATTTCTAAATTTCAGTTTCCATGGTTTTTGTCCATCTTTCAAATAATTTTTGCTTAACATTTCCTATGTGTCCTATTCTGGGTACTAAAAATGCAGAAGGGACTAGGAATAAGGAAGTCTGAATCTCATCAGGACAGCATAATAGGTAAAGAAGGAAAAAACAGTAAACTCACCAAACATGAAGCATATTAAAGTACCACAAATGTCGTGAGTAAAATAAACAGGGGCAAGACTTTCAGTGCAGCAGTTAAGAGGCCACTCGGGACCTCCCACATCCAAATGCCTGAGGATTCTGAGTGCCAGCTCTAGTCCTGGTTCCAGCATCCACTCAGCCCACACCCTGCACAGCAGCAGGCCACGGCTTCAGCACCTGACTCCCTGCCACCCTCCTTAGAGGCCGGGATGGAATTTCCATCCTGAACATTTGGGGAGTGAATCAGAGGACAGAAGGTCAGTCTCTCTCTCTCTCTCTCTCTCTCTCTCTCTCTCTCTCTCTTCCTGCCTCTTAAATAAAATAAATAAAAATTAAAAAACAAAAACAAAATGATACAATTAGTAACGAGGTGTGGAGAACTGGAATTGAAGAGTATGCTCATACTTTCTATGATCCTCTTAACACACAGTGTCCCAGGTGGTCAGCAGAAAGGCAGGCGCATGGAGCTGTTGTTTCCACTTGGTGATCGCTGCATTTCACCTACAGCAGCACAGCCCTCTACTCCCACAACATCTCTCTCTCTTTTTTTTTAACAGGCAGAGTGGACAGTGAGAAAGAGAGACAGAGAGAAAGGTCTTCCTTTGCCATTGGTTCACCCTCCAATGGCCGCCACGGCCGGCGCACCACGCTGATGCGAAGGCAGGAGCCAGGTGCTTCTCCTGGTCTCCCATGGGGTGCAGGGCCCAAGCACATGGGCCATCCTCCACTGCACTCCCTAGCCACTACAGAGAGCTGGCCTGGAAGAGGGGCAACCGGGACAAAACTGGTGACCCAACCGGGACAGAACCGTTGCCCCAACCGGGACAGAATCCAGCTCCCAGACATGGATGAGAACCCGGAGGAGGCGGAGGATTAGCCTAGTGAGCCGTGGTGCTGGCCCTCCCACAACATCTTTTACACACATGCTTTCCCACACATCCAGTGAATATTCTTCTAGGTATTCTTAGTGAATTATACTTTGTTTTGAGAGAGATAATAAAGAACTGAAAATTCTAAAAGCATAAGCAACACAAGCAAAAATAGACACATTGCATCACACCCAAAATCATCCGTACAGTAAAGGAAACTGAATAGCATGAAGCGACAGCCTACAGAATGGGAAAAATATTTGCACAACAAACATCTGGTAACAGGTCAATTTCCAAAATATGGAAGGAAATCTCACAACTCATTAGCAGGAAAACAAGAAAAAACCCATTCAACAAATGGACAAATGCCCTACTTGGGCATTTATCAAGAGAAATGCAAATGGCCAAGAAAACTATGAAAAGGCCCTCAGCCTCTCTAATCATTATGAAAATGCAAATCAGGACCAAAATGAGGTGTCATTTTACACCTGTGGAGATGGTAATTCTCACAAAGAGATAATGAGTGTGGACCAACAGGGAACCTTTGTGCATTGTGGTGAGAATGTAAATCAGTACAGTGACTATGGAAAACAGTAAGGTGTTCCCCAAAACAATTAAAAATAGAGCTACTCTAGTCATGAGCTCCAGGGAGTCCACTTCTGGATAAATATCCAAGGGAAATGAAATCAGTATGTCAAAGCAATAAAGGTGTTCCTACATTCTGTGTAGCACTGTTCACATGGCAGCCATGGTAGGAAATCAGCCTATGTGTCTAGCAGTGCATGACTGGATGAGGAAACTGTGGTACCCATAAACAAAGCATACCACCCAGCCTTGGAAAAAGACATGGATTAACAGTGAGGGCACTTTACATGCCATGAAACACACTCAAAAGGGCAACTACTGCATGATCTCACTTATATGTGGAATCTTGAAAAACAGAACTCATAGAAGCAGAGCAGAATGGTGATTACCAGGGGCTGGGGAAAAGGCAGGTTGGAGCAGTGTTGGTTGAAAGGCACAACTTTTCAATTAGAAGTAGTAAGTTCAGAGGATCTATTGTACAGCAGGATGATAAAAAAAATGTACATTAAGATAACTGCTCTTCAGCCAGATCCAAATGCCTTAAGGGCTGAATCTGAGGCCAGAGTGCTTTTTAGGACATCTGCCATTCTAAAGGGTCTGCTGTGTATCCTGCTTCCCATGTTGGATCATTCTCTCCCGTTTTCATTCTATCAGTTAGTATTAGCAGACACTAGTCTTGTTTGTGTGATCCCTTTGACTCTTAGACCTATCAGTGTGATCAATTGTGAACTGAAATTGATCACTTGGACTAGTGAGATGGCCTTGCTACATGCTACCTTGATGGGATTGAATTGGACTCCCCTGGCACGTTTCTAACTCCAACATTTGAGGCAAGTCAGCTTGAGCAAGTCTCAAATTGTACATCTCCTCCCTCTCTTATTCCCACTCTTAATTTAACAGAGATCACTTTTCAGTTAAATTTAAACACCTAAGAATAACTGCGTGTTAATTACAGAGTTCAACCACTAGTATCAAGTAGAACAAAAAAAATGAAAAAAATACTAAAAGGGATAAAGTATTAAATTGTACATCAACAGTTGGGACAAGGGCTGATCAAGTCACTGTTTCTCATAGTGTCCCTTTCATTTCAACAGGTTTCCTTTTTGGTGCTTGGTTAGTTGTCACAAATCAGGGAGAACATATGATATTTGTCCCTTTGGGACTGGCTTAATTCATTCAGCATGATGTTTTCCAGATTCCTCCATTTTGTTGCAAATGACTGGATTTCATTGTTTTTGACTACTGTACAGTATTCTGTAGAGTACATGTCCCATAATTCCTTTATCCAGACTACTGTTGATGGGCATTGGAGCCCATGAGAATATTTCAGGCATGGAAAGCCAAGCACTCTGGCAAAAAAAAAAAAAAAAAAAAAAAAAAACCTGAATGAAAGATCTCTGTGAGTGAGATCCCAGTGGAAAGAACAGGCCATCAAAGAAGGAGGTACCTTTCTCTGAAGGGAGGAGAGAACTTCCACTTTGAATATGACCTCGTCTAAATAAGAGCGAAGTTGGAGAACTCAAAAGGCTTCCATAGCCTTGGCAATTCATGTCCAGAGCCTAGGGAGATTACTGATGCTATAAACAAGAGTGGCAATTTGTTAAGTCAACAACAGGAGTCACTGTGTACTTACTCCTCATGTAGGATCTCTGTCCTTAATGTGTTGTTCAATGTGAATTAATACTATAACTTGTACTCAAACAGTATTTTACACTTTATGTTCTATGTGGGTGCAAACTGTTGAAATCTTTACTTAATATATACTAAATTGATCTTCTATATATAAAGATAATTGAAAATGAATCTTGATGTGAATGGAATGGGAGAGGGAGTGGGAGATGGGAGGGGTGCGAGTGGGAGGGAAGTTATGGGGGGGGGGAGCCATTGTTATCCCTAAACTGTACTTTGGAAATTTATATTTATTAAATAAAAGTTAAAAAGAAAAAAAAATATATTGTTACTGTTAGTTTATCTCTTCACTCTTACTCATGCCTCATGGAGGGAGTCAGAAGCACTGATTAGACACCCACCAAAGTTCTGGCTCTTTCCAGTTTTTCACCAGGCAAAAGGTAGAGAAGTTCATGCCAGACAGGGTGGAGGGCTCTGCCTAACACCCCACTGCCAGCACCTGCAGCACAGCCATGCAGAAGTCGCTACTTGGTGCTGGAGACATTCGTCTCAGGACATCTAAAGTGTGGTCCAGAACTCATTCCTGCACCACTGGCATGCATCCTTTCCACAAATGATTAGTACTGACGCTTCTCTAGGTTTAAATCATCAAAACCAGTAATAAGGGCAACCTCTTCATTTTACCGCAGGTCTGGCAGTGGAGCCCAGGCCCTAGTGGAGAACTCGCTCCAACAGCTACACGGAGGAATCTGCTGTGATGGATCAAGTGGGGCTGAAGCCAGGAGCCCAGTCTCCAACTCAGGAAGTCAGTGTTCTGCTTTGATGTTAGCCAGCTCAGGAATCTGTTCAACTAGAAATCCATGGCACTTCACCTTCAGATACATAGCAAACTAAGTTCTAATTGATTTATGAATAGTATATTTAAATAAGTATGTATTAGATATAATGTTATTTAATTTGGCTTTCTTGAAAATACTCTTCTAAGAAAGTTCCAGTAGAAGTAATTATTAGTAAATTTCCATTGGCAATTAAATTTAGAATCTCTTCTATTAATACTGTTGTTCATTTTAGCTGTATATCAGTAGTTATAGAGAATGGGTTTATATATGATCAAGTATATTGTGCGTTGATAATAAATACCCAATGGAGAAATTTAAGTGAAACTATCAAAGCAGCTTAATTCCATCTTTTTAATAGGATACAATAAGGAAAACATTTTCCACTTCAACCTTAGCACTTCTGAAAACCTCCTCACTTCTGATTTCCAAAGACCTCTGCTTCATCACCACCTACTTAACTACAGGCCCACTGTTTGAGGGGTCTTTGGAGGTGAAGGGACTATTTCTAAAGATGGCTTATTTCTGAAGTGAACTATTTCTGAATATGGATTTTCTTAGAAGATGGCTATTTCTGGATTTAACACTGATGCAATATTTCTGGGGAAAAATCTGAACTGAATGAAAGATGAAGCTGAAGTTCAAAATAGGAGGTACACTGATTTGTCTGTGCTGCCAGACCTTCCACTCTTCACCAAGGATTACGGTAAACCACCTGCTCTTTCAGCCCACACTGGCCAGCACCTACTGAACCTGATACAATAAATGATTTTCCCCACTTAGTGGTTCTGAATGGATGGATGGGTGAACACACAGGCTGAGATGATAAACAATTCGATATGAAAGATAATATCGGGTCCGGTGCTGTGGCACCGTAGGCTAAGCCTTCTCCTGAGAAGCTGGCATCCCTGATGGCTGCCTGAATCCCGGCTGCTCCACATCTGATCCAGCTCTCCACTATGGCCTGGGAAAGCAGCAGGAGATGGCTTGGGCCCCTGCACCTGCCTGGAGACTTCCAAGAAGCTTGGGTTCAGCCTCGCTCCAGCCATTGTGGCCATTTGGGGAGTGAACCAGTGGATGGAAAATCTTTCTCTCTGCCTCTGTCTGTAACTCTACTCTCTCTGTCTGTAACTCTACCTCTCAAATAAATAAAGAACATCTTTTTAAAAATGATAGATATCTGTTTCTATAGAAACATTCAGTTAAAACAACAACTTAAGATGCTCACAAATAAAAATAAATAGAGGGGTTGGGGCCAGCGCCATGGCGCACTAGGTTAATCTTCTGCCTGAGGTGCCTGCATCACATGTGGGTGCCAGCTCTAGTCCCAGTAGCTCCTCTTCTGGTCCAGCTCATTGCTGTGGCCAGGGAAGACAGTGGAGGATGGCCCGGGTGCTTGGGCCCCTGCACCTGCGTGGGAGACTGGGAGGAAGCACCTGGCTCCTGGCTTCAGATGGGCATAGCTCCGGCTGCCGCGGCCATTTGGGGAGTGAAACAGCAGAAGGAAGACCTTTCTCTCTGTCTCTCTCTCACTGTCTGTAACTCTACCTGTAAAATAAATAAATAAAATCTTTAAAAAAATAAATAGAGGGGCTGGTAGAGTGGAGTAGCAGGATAGGCTGCCATATGTCAGCATCCCAGATGGGTGCTGGTTTGAGTCTTGGCTGCTCCACTTCAGATCCAGCTCCTTGTTAATGTGGCTGGGAGAGCAGCAGAGGATGGCCCAGGTCCTTGGGCCTCCGCAACCATGTGGCAGACCCAGAAGAAGCTCCTGGCTCCTGACTTCAGCCTGGCCCAGCCCTGTTGAGGCTACTTGGGGAGTGAACCAAAGGATGGAAGATCTCTCTTTCTCTCTCTCCACCCCCCATCTCTGCCTTTCAAGTAAAGAAAATAAAATCTTAGAAAAAATTAATAGAAATTTTTAATCTCTAAGTTGAATATTCAACCATTTTTCAACTCTAGCAAAAAGGAGACATGTATGAGATTAGATTGTTTTCAGTCTTTAGCACAGTTAAGTAAAATACTTGAGTAAACATTTCTTTAGCATTAAGTTCAGACTAGGACTTCCCAAATTTTCCTCATAAAATACACATGGATGACAAGCATAGAAATAGTATCTTCAACCATATTTTACCAAAGATTGAAAACTGTGCTGGACAGAAACTATTTTTTTGAAAGGAAGAAGGGCAATACAGCAGGACGAGGTATGATGGGCTGGAGAGTGTGTACATATGTGTGTATGTGTACACACCACTGTGTGCATATGCATACGTGTGGACCTATGTTTACATGTATGTGCTTGTGTACCTGTGAGTATGCACAAGTATGATTTTTTTCCTGAATTTTTCCCCTGGGGTCTGCTGTACAGGCAGAGCATCAGGTGAAATGGCAGCTTCCACAATCAATCATGGATTCCAGTTGTGAGTCATGAAATTTATTTACAGGAGATGCAACGGTGCATTTCTGCCCATTCCTCCTAAGACAAAAATACAGCAAAACAACCAGGACCTGCAGCAGGGGAAGAGGAGGAGGGAGTCAGGAGCAAAGGTGACTCGGATGCTCAGTCAACTCAATGCCTGATCTGCCCACAGCACCTTGCACCAAAGACACAGCTGGGGAGAGGGATGAGACAAGGCAGAGTTGCCACAGCCACATGTGGGAGCCCAGGAGGCCCATGGAACTCACTGCTGCCCAGTTTATGGAACAGCCCCTGGTTGTCAAGGACAGCCCCTACGGGGTAGCAACAGCAGCTGGGTAGCCCATCATGAGATGGGTAAGTCAGGCCAGGGCTGAGAAAACGCCACAGTCCTGCAGCATGGCTTCCGGGCTGCACCTGACATGGAGCAGGAAGAGGGAAGGTTATGATGGAGTGGGGGCAGTGACAAGGGGAGAACAGAGGCCAACCCATACCACTGACCAAGGACTGTTTCCATACCCCTCTCATTTAACCTCAGAGACATGGGGGTAATGGAGACCAATAACTGACACGAAACACGACTGACTGAGAACTCCCTGACTTGAACCTCTTAAATGTGAACAAGTACAATTTTCGTACTCAGACAAGTATAAATATTGAAAAATAAACTAACAGCACAGTGCAAAAACATCACTTTTTCCATCTGAGTTTTCTGACCTGTCAGCCGGCTTCATCTGCCAAGCTTAGTTCACTTTTCTAACACACTTGCTCTTCTTTCGGGCCTGGGTCTCACTTCTGCCCTCCCTGTATCTGATTCTCCAATCACCCCTCCTCTCTTCCTCTCTCTCTCCCGTCTCTTTTCCTATGTTCCCCATTTCCTCTTATATTTCTTAATCGTTAAGAAAAGCTATCACTCCATCAATAAAATCAGCTTTGCAGGGAATTTCTGCAAGAAGGGGTTGCTGAAACAGCACAGGGAGCGGTTGAGGGTCTTCAATGCCATGATCCCAAAGGGCAACAACACAGCGAGCAGCACCTGTGATGTTCTTCAACGACCTCAGAACATTTAGATCCAGGTCCTGACCCTGCATAACATATCCTGGAGCCGTGATCAGCACCAGTCCATCCAGGCGCTTGACGAGCACGCATGGACAAACCAAGCAGGAGAGTTTCTCCCTGCAGCCACTATGCCCACTTGTCCCGAAACAGGGCTGAGATAAAGGCTGCAACAGCCCCCTGCCAGCCTTTGTCCCACTGTCCACGCTGCCGTGGCACTGGTAAATGGCCAGCTTCCACGCAGTGGGCACTGGAGGGCCACCGGGCGAGAGGCCTCCCATGGTTGCTGAGCAATGTTAAGGAGGCATGTGTTGCTATGGAGATGTTTAAAGGAACCACAGAGTTTAACTTTGGTGAAAAGGTACGAGTAATGACTGACAGAAACTTAAACTTGGGTTGGGCCTTGAAAGGCCAGAGGACTTACTTATTTTCCACCATGAGTGGAATATCTGAATATCCAGCCCAACAATGTCCCGTTGGTGTCCAGGGTGTTGGCTGCTTAGGGACTCCCACGTGGCCTGGCCTGTCCAGGACCCACAGAGGGAGCCCTGCCTCATGCCCTGCATCCCTCCCATTGACACATGACCAGTGGATTCCCTCTCCTTGCCACCCAGCTTTGAGGTTCAGTGCTTCCTGCCTTCACTGCTCTGATGCAGTTTGTTTGATGTGGATCCACCAAAGGCACAGAAATCAACAGGACACTGCCATCCAAGAGCAAGGCGGGCTGCAGTGGGCACTGGGGGCCTCCACTGCCTTTTGGTTCTGGCTCCTAGCTGTGGTTTCCAGGTCAGTGTTTCGGTGCTAGGCAAGGACTTTCAGACCTAGCCCCTCATGCACCACCACCACTGCCTCAGACAGCCTAATGTCTCCTCGCCCAAGGAAAGCAAGCTCTGGATGCAACACGGCACAGTCATCAAGGTGTCCCTTCTGGATGGAAACCACGGTGGTGCCCTTCCCAGGCTGCAGGTGACCAGCCATCTAAACCATTGCCAGCTGCAGGGGCCTGCACTGACAGGATGGTGGGGACTTCCAGTGAGGAACTTGGGTTTACATCCCCCCACTGTCATACCTTAAAGGAATCTGCTTTGTGGTCCTGCAGAACAAGTGGGTGCTCATGTCCACAGCCTACCTGCTCACACAGGAGTCACGCTGCTGTGACAAGTCCACCCCGGAAAGGCACTGGCAGGGCCGGGGTTTGGCTCCACCAGGTAGTGATGGGTTGGGCCTGGGAAGGGACTGACCCCTCTGTGGCTTGGGTGCTGAAGCCAGAGGCAGAGCCCCTCCCAGCTCCTGCCTCACAATAGTCCAGGGCCCTAGGCAGGCAGTCTCTGGGCCTTCTCTGTCCAGGGGATCAGTCTGACCAAGGAGGCCCTCCCGAGTGGAACCCTGGGCTGTGTCCCCCATGGGTCCTGCCTTCCTGCAGCCTGAGGGAGCGGACACAGTGAGGGGAGTGTACAGGGTGGAGAGAAGCAGGAAAATGGGAACAGAATAGGGTGGCCTCTGCCACCCTTGAGAGTCCATGACAACACGGTGACAGACAACACGGGGTGTGTTCTAGGAACAGACCCAGTCAATGGCTGGAAGCTGCCTAGGAGAGAAGAAACTGAGAAGAGTTATCAACTACTTCCCTGTGGCAGGAGTCAGTGAGCCCCCCCCCCCCCCCACACACACACACAATAGGACACAGTGTGGGAAGCTTGTCCGTTTTTGATAGATGAGAAAATTGAGACTGTGTCACTTGGTTAACATCATAAGATACGTGGATTCAAACTCTTTACTCGAACTTATCACTAAACCTGTGATGGATCCGTAAATAATCCTAACACACAGAGCCTTCTGTCTACAACCAGGAAAACCCCTGCAGCACCGTGGCACTTCCCTCCTACCAGGTTATTTACAACTGATTGATGACCACAGCAGCTGGGCCCAGCACGCACCACCCCAGACAGGCAGAGAGCAGTGGTGGTAGCATTCACTCACTCTGAAACTGTGGCCACGAGTCCAGACCCAGGTGCTGTTGTCAACCAGAACCAGGAGCCCTGTGAGAGAGCACCCGCAGGATACCCTCCACCCAGTAGTGGCTGGAGTGGCCCTAGGGGCTGGGGCCTGGAACAGCTCCCTACAGAGGTGATGCCTACAACCTGGAGATGCAAAATCTGACAAAGGGAGCCAGGGGCTGAGAGGGGCTGGCAGTGATGGCATGGGTCTGGCACCCATGCACTGTCTGCAGGCCCCAAGAGGCCGGGCTGTTGTGGGCAGGCTTCCGTCAGCCATGGCTGTAGCGGCCATTAGGGGAGTAAACCAATGGAAGGAAGACCTTTCTCTAACTCTCTCTCTTCTCTCCCTGTATCGCTCACTCTCACTAACTCTGCCTGGCAAAAATTTTTTTTAAAAAATGGTAAATTATGTGACATGTTGCTATCCATATACTTAGTAATAACAGTTACCATGGTCAAGAGAATTAATATATCCATCTCTCCTGAATTACCGTGTGTGTCCATGTGCAGTGAGAGAAACTGGCCTTGCCCATCTCAGCACATTGCTGGGTTAAAAAGCTCATCCCTCACTACTACAACTGTGTACCTTAGGCCCCCATCTCCCCCTTCCCCAAGGCCACCCTGGCCACCACCCTCCTGTGTCTGCGTGTGAGCCTTGGGGATTCTACGCCTAAGTGGGGCAGGCTGGATTCTCCTCTCTGTGCCCAGCTTACCCCAGGTCTGATGCTCACCAGCCTGTTCACGGAACACTGTGCTTTCTACCATCGAGTCATTTGCAGCTGGGGTCTTCCTTTCCCATGCCTATCACCATACTCCACACTTGGCAAAAACAATGGTTTGTCAGTTAAGTAAACTATTTCCATGTAGGAACAGTGGCCTTATTTTCTGGGTGAAAATATGGGTGTGCAGGGCAGAGTCTATGATCGTGCTCAGAGCTATCCCTGTGCTCTTCCTGGGCTGCCCTCCTAGTCTGCTGTCCACAAATCAGCAGGAGCAGAAATCTTCACTCGTCTCCCCATGATGTAGGACCGCCAGGCTAACAGGAAGCTGCCAGTTCTAGATGCTGCAGGACACAGTTCTGCCGAGTGTCTGGGTTCCACCAGCACCTGCCACAGCTCCTCTGAATCCCTGATCACGGAGCTGCTCTCGCCTGGCTCTGAGTTCCACTGAGGAGCACTGGGTGAGGAGGGATCGGGGCACAAGACGGGGAACTCTTCCAGCCAGAAGCTTAGCCTAGGAATTTTTACAATGTCCTTCCCCTTCTATTGTAGTTCCCAAACCTCAACAAAACCTCAAAATGGACTTTATCCTAACTTTTATTCCCCCCCCCCACAACTTCCCTCCCTCCCCCCACCCTCCCCTTTCCCGCTCCCTCTCCCCTTCTGTTCACATCAAGATTCATTTTCAATTCTCTTTATACACAGAAGATCAATTTAGTACATATTACGTAAAGATTTCAACGGTTTGCCCTCGCATAGAGACACAAAATGATAATACTGTTGGAGTACTAGTTATAGTATTAATTCACAATGTACAGCACATTAAGGACAGAGATCCTACATGATTTTTTTTTAAAAAAATTGATTGTCTATGCAATTTCCAGTTTAACACCAAGATTTTTTAATCATTTGTAATTATCTTTATATAAAGAAGATCGATTCAATATATACTATGTAAGGATTTCATCAGTTTGCACCCACTCAGAAACACAAAGTGTAAAAATACTGTTTCAGTACTAGTAATAGCATCACTTCACATTGGATAACACATTAAGGACAGATCCCTCATGAGACGTAAGTACACAGTGACTCCTGATGTTGATTTAACAATTTGACACTCTTGTTTATGGCGTCAGTAATCTCCCTAGGCTCTGGTCATGAGTTGCCGAGGCTATGGACGCCTTTAGGGTTAGCCGACTTCGATCTTATTCCCACAGGGTCATAGTCAAAGTGGAAGTTCTCTCCTCCCTTCAGAGAAAGGTACCTCCTTCTTTGATGGCCCCGTTCTTTCCACTGGGATCTCACTCGCAGAGATCTTTCATTTAGGTCTTCTGTTTTTTCCAGAATGTCTTGGCTTTCCATGCCTAAACTATTCTCATGGGCTCTTCAGCCAGATCCGAATGCCTTAAGGGCTGATTCTGAGGCCAGAGTGCTATTTAGGACATCTGCCATTCTATGAGTCTGCTGTGTATCCTGCTTCCCATGTTGGATCATTCTCTCCCGTTTTCATTCTATCAGTTAGTATTAGCAGACACTAGTCTTGTTTGTGTGATCCCTTTGACTCTTAGACCTATCAGTGTGATCAATTGTGAGCTGAAATTGATCACTTGGACTAATGAGATGGCCTTGGTACATGCCACCTTGATGGGATTGTATTGGAAACCCCTGGCACAATTCTAACTCCATCATTTGGGGCCGTTCCGATTGAGCATGTCCCAAGTTTTACATCTCCTCCCTCTCTTATTCCCACTCTTATATTTCACAGAGATCACTTTTCAGTTAAAATTTAAACACCTAAGAATAATTGTGTGTTAATTACAGAGTTCAACCACTAGTACTAGGATAAAGAAAAAAAAAAATACTACCATGGATAGTATTACATTGTACAAACAACAGTCAGCACAAGAGCTGATCGAGTCACTGTTTCTCATAGTGTCCATTTCACTTCTACAGGTTTCCCCTTTGGTGCTCAGTTAGTCATCGCCAATCAAGGGAAACAAATGATATTTGTCTCTTTGGGACTGACTTAATTCACTCAGCATGATGTTTTCCAGATTTCTCCATTTTGTTGCAAGTGACCGGATTTCATTGTTTTTGACTGCTGTATAGTATTCTGTAGGGTACATGTCCCATAATTTCCTAATCCAGTCTACTGTTGATGGGCATTTGGGTTGGTTCCAAGTCTTAGCTATTGTGAATTGAGCCGCAATAAACATTGCTGTGCTGACGGCTTTTTTGTTTGCCAATTTAATTTCCTTTGGGTAAATTCCAAGGAGTGGGATGGCTGGGTTGAATGGTAGGGTTATATTCATGTTTCTGAGGAATCTCCAGACTGACTTCCATAGTGGCTTCACCAGTTTGCATTCCCACCAACAATGGATTAGTGTCCCTTTTTCCCCACATCCTCTCCAGCATCTATTGTTGGTGGATTTCTGAATGTGAGCCATTCTCACCGGGGTGAGGTGAAACCTCATTGTGGTTTTGATTTGCATTTCCCTGATTGCTAGGGATCTTGAACATTTTTTCATGTGTCTGTTGGCCATTTGGATTTCCTCTTTTGAAAAATGTCTATTGAGGTCCTTGGCCCATCTCTTAAGTGGGTTGTTTGTTTTGATGTTGTGGAGTTTAATTTCTTTGTAGATTCTGGTTATCAACCCTTTATCTGTTGCATAGTTTGCAAATATATTTTCCCATTCTGTCGGTTTTCTATTCACTTTCCTGACTGTTTCTTTTGCAGTACAGAAACTTTTCAATTTGATGCAATCCCAGTAGTTAATTTTGGTTTTCAGTGCCTGTGCTTCTGGGGTCTTTTCCAAGAAGTCTTTGCCAGTACCTATGTGTTGCAGGGTTTCTCCTATGCTCTCTAGTAATTTGATGGTGTCGGGTCGTAGGTTTAAATTTTTAATCCATGTTGAATGAATTTTTGTGTAAGGTGAAAGGTAGGGGTCTTGCTTCATGGTTCTGCACGTGGAAATCCAGTTTTCCCAGCACCATTTATTAAACAGACTGACCTTACTCCAGGGACTGGTTTTGGATCGTTGATCAAATATAAGTTGGCTGTAGGTGTTTGGATTGATTTCTGGAGTTTCTATTCTGTTCCATTGGTCTATCCATCTGTTTCTGTACCAGTACCATGCTGTTTTGATAACAACTGCCCTGTAGTATGTCCTGAAATCTGGTATTGTGATGCCTCCGGCTTTGTTTTTGTTGTACAAGATTGCTTTAGCTATTCGAGGTCTCCTGTGTCTCCATATGAATTTCAGCATCATTTTTTCCAGATCTGAGAAGAATGTCCTCGGTATCTTGATTGGTATTGCGTTGAATCTGTAAATTTCTTTTGGGAGAATGGACATTTTGATGATATTGATTCTTCCAATCCATGAGCATGGGAGATTTCTCCATTTTTTGGTATCCTCTTCTATTTCTTTCTTTAAGGTTTTGTAATTTTCATTGTAGAGATCTTTAATGTCCTTAGTTAAATTTATTCCAAGGTATTTGATTGTTTTTGTAGCTATTGTGAATGGGATTGATCTTAGCAGTTCTTCCTCAGCCGTGGCATTGTCTGTGTATACAAAGGCTGTTGATTTTTGTGCATTGATTTTATATCCTGCTACTTTGCCAAACTCTTCTATGAGTTCCAATAGTCTCTTAGTAGAGTTCTTTGGTTCCCCCTAAATAAAGAATCATGTCGTCTGCAAAGAGGGATAGTTTGAGTTCTTCCTTCCCAACTTGTATCCCTTTAATTTCTTTTTCTTGCCTAATAGCTCTGGCTAAGACTTCCAGCACTATATTGAATAGCAGTGGTGAGAGTGGGCATCCCTGTCTGGTACCAGATCTCAGTGGAAATGCTTCCAACTTTTCCCCATTCAATAGGATATTGGCCGTGGGTTTTTCATAAATTGCTTTGATTGTATTGAGGAATGTGCCTTCTATACCCAGTTTGCTTAGGGTTTTCATCATGAAAGGGTGTTGAATTTTATCGAATGCTTTCTCTGCATCTAGCGAGATAATCATATGGTTTTTCTTCTGCAGTCTGTTAATGTGGTGTATCACGTTGATTGTTTTGCGAATATTGAACCATCCCTGCATACCAGGGATGAATCCCACTTGGTCTGGGTGGATGATCTTTCTGATGTGTTGCTGCAGTCTATTGGCCAGAATTTTGTTGAGGATTTTTGCATCTATGTTCATGAGGGATATTGGTCTGTAATTCTCTTTCAATGCTGCATCTTTTTCTGGCTTAGGAATTAAGGTGATGCTGGCTTCATAGAAGGAATTTGGGAGAATTCCCTCTTTTTCGATTGTTCTGAATAGTTTGAGAAGAATTGGGGTTAGTTCTTCTTTAAATGTCTGGTAGAATTCAGCAGTGAATCCATCTGGTCCTGGGCTTTTCTTTATTGGGAGGGCCTTTATTACTGATTCAATTTCTGACTCACTTATGGGTCTGTTTAGGTTTTCTATGTCTTCCTGGTTCAATTTAGGTAGGTTGCATGTGTCCAGGAATCTATCCATTTCTGATAGGTTTCCCTGTTTGCTGGCATACAAGTCCTTGTAGTAATTTCTGATGATTCTTTTGATTTCTGTGGTGTCTGTTGTTATATTTCCTTTTTCATCTCTGATTTTACTGATTTGGGTCTTTTCTCTTCTTTTTTTAGTTAGTTGGGCCAATGGGGTGTCAATCTTGTTTATTTTTTCAAAAAACCAGCTCCTCGTTTGGCTGATTTTTTGTAATGTTTTTTTGGATTCAATCCTGTTGATTTCTTCTCTGATTTTGATTATTTCTCTTTTTCTACTAGATTTGGGTCTAGTTTGCTGCAGATTTTCTAGATCCTTGAGATGCATTGAAAGCTCATCTATTTGGTGCCTTTCCAGTTTCTTGATGTAGGCACCTATTGATATAAACTTTCCTCTTAACACTGCTTTTGCTGTATCCCATAAGTTTTGGTATGTTGTGCTGTTATCCTCATTTACTTCCAGAAAATTTTTGATTTCTCTTTTGATTTCTTCAGTGACCCATTGGTCATTCAGGAGCATGTTGTTCAATCTCCATGTGTTTGCATATGCTCTAGAGATTCCTGAGTTGCTAATTTCCAACTTCACTCCCTCATGGTCTGAGAAGTTGCATGGTATGATTCTAATTCTTTTGAATTTGCTGAGACTTGCTTTATGGCCTAATATGTGATCAATCCTAGAGTAGGTTCCATGTGCTGCTGAGAAGAATGTGAATGCTTTACGTGTAGGATGAAAAGTTCTGTAGATATCTGTTAGATCCATTTGGGCTATAGTGTTGTTTAAATCTACTGTCTCCTTGTTGATCTTCTGTCCTGTCGATCTGTCAATATCTGTGAGTGAAGTATTGAAGTCCCCCAGTACTATTGTGTTGGGGTCTAAGTCTCCCTTTAAGTTTCTTAACAAATTTTTTAAATAAACCTGTGGCCTGTAATTAGGTGCATATACATTGCGAATTGTTATATCTTCCTGTAGTATTGATCCCTTAATCATTATATAGTGCCCCTCTTTGTCTCTCTTAACAGTTTTTGTGTTAAAGTTTATGTAGTCCGATATTAAGATGGTTACACCCGCTCTTTTTTCATTTCTGTTGGCGTGGTATATCTTGTTCCATCCTTTTATTTTCAGTCTGTATGGATCTTCGTTGGAAAGATGTGTTTCTTGTAGGCAGCAAATAGATGGTTTTTGTTCCTTAACCCAATCAGCCAATCTCTGTCTTTTAACAGGACAGTTTAGACCTTTAACGTTCAATGTGACTATTGATAAGTGGTAAGTTTGCCCTGCCATTTGCCAGATATTTTCTAATGTATGCTTTGAATTCCCTGTGACCTTTTGCCGTGAGGTTCCCTTCGTTTACCTTCTTTCATGTTGATGGTCGTGTTTCTGTGTTTCTGTGTGTAACACGTCTTTAAGTATCTTTTGCAGGGCTGGACGAGTGGCAACAAATTCTTTCAATTTTTGTTTGTTATGAAAGGTCTTTATTTCACCTTCATTCACAAATGAGAGCTTGGCAGGGTATAATATTCTGGGCTGGCAGTTTTTCTCTCTAAGTACCTGGGCTATGTCTCGCCATTCCCTTCTAGCTTGTAGGGTTTCTGTTGAGAAGTCAGCTGTAAGTCTAATTGGAGATCCTCTGAGAGTAATCTGACGTTTCTCTCTTGCACATTTTAGGATCTTTTCTTTTTGCTTCACTGTGGTGAGTTTAATTACAATATGTCGTGCAGAGGATCTCTTTTGGTCATGTTTATTAGGGGTTCTATGAGCTTCCTGGATTAGGATTTCTCTGTCTTTCTCCAAGCCTGGAAAGTTTTCTGCTAGTATCTCCCTAAAAAGGCCTTCTAATCCTTTCTCCCTCTCCATACCTTCAGGAACACCTAGAACCCGAATGTTGGGTTTTTTAATAGTATCCTGTAAATTCCCGACGATATCTTTTAGTTTTCTAATTTCCTCTTCTTGTCTTTGGTTTGACTGTTTCCTCTCCTGTTCTCTGTCTTCTAGGTCCGATATTCTCTCTTCTGCTTCACCCATTCTGGTTTTAAGGCCCTCAAGATTGCTTGTCACTTGATCTATTGAATTCTTCAATTCATTAAGATTTTTTGTCACTATCGTAGCTTCTTGTTCTACTAGTTGTTTCATTTCGTTTTGATTTCTCCGTAGTACTTCATTCTCGCGAGAGAGATTTTCTATCTTATCCATTAAGGATTTCTGTAGTTCAAGAATTTGTTTTTGAGAACTTCTTAATGTTCTAATCAATTCTTTGAGATCTGCTTCTTGCATTTCTTCTATCTCATTATCTTCATAATCCTGACTTGGGGTGTCTTTTCCGTTTGGGGTCATCATAGCGTCTTCCTTGATCTTGCTCCCTCGGAATCTGTTTTTATTTGGCATTTTTTTTTTCCCCACACTCTTTCTCTGGGTTGTCAAGGTAACGGAGTTTGTGTGCGCAATGTGTTCCCAGTTTTTGGATCACCTTCAGGTTTCTACAGCCTCGGGTTTTTGGTTCCGTCTGCCTCAGTGATGGGCAGGCGGGCGGGCGGGCGGGCGCGCCTTGTCCCACTGCGTTTAATCTAGCTCGAATTAGCAGGGTGGGTGACGAGAGAGGCTAGTGTCCGTGCAGGCTCGCCTCAATTGTGCTGTTTCCCCCGTGGGCGGTCTGCTTCCCCCCGCCAGTGTCTCGGGATCCCTGTATCGGCCCCTGTTCAAGCGCTCAGTTCCAATGGCGACTGTGTTCCGCCCGGCTTCTGGTTCAGCCGGCGGGCGCGCGCCGTCCCACTGTGTTCAGTCTAGCTCGAGTGAGCAGGGTGGGCAACGAAAGAGGCTAGTGTCCGTGTGGGCTCGCCTCAATTGTGCTGTTTCCCCCGTGGCGTCTGCTTCCCCCCGCCAGTGTCTCGGGATCCCTGTATCGGCTCCCGTTTAAGCGCTCGATTCCAATGGCAACTGTGTTCCGTCCGGTTCCCGTCCCTCCCGGCAGCTCCCGTGCCACTAAGGCACGATTTGCCGTTCGCAAACTTACTTTCCCCTAGGTCCTCTGCGTCTCATTCACTGGGTCCGGAAGAATTTCCACTGCATTTTTTTCTGTGAGATTTTTCCTGAGGCTACAGTAACTCTGTTTTTATTAAACTATCTTTTTGTGGACTGCTAGTGCGCGTCCTCACTATTCCGCCATCTTGGCTCCGCCTTTATCCTAACTTTTAAAACTTTTTATTCATAACTTTTGACAGGAAAGAACAGGTTGAGTAACTCAATGATCTCTTAATTACGGGAAGAACACTGACTACACGATCCTCACTGTTAATGGCAGCGATGAGGAACAAAGAATCGAGTAAACAGCAGGGACCCCATAACTCACCAAACACACAGAGTATGTAAGTAGTAGTGCTATTTTTCGGAATACTTATATTCCTCATAGTTTGCTTACAAATCAACATTTTCCATATATATATCCACATTTACAACTGCCTTATAAGATGTTTTTGTTAATAAATTCCTTACACAAAAGGAAGAAGAAATGATTTAACAAATAATTACTGAATGCGCACGTGCCAAGCGTGGTGTTGGGCACTGGTAAAATCCTGAATGAATGAAGTCCCATCCTTACTGGAGTTTGCAGCCTGTGGCAGAGACAGATGCTAAACCAATGGGCATTAAATGCACTAAAATAAGCTTGTCAACGTGGCATGCACACACTTTTCAGTGGTCAGTGGTGAGAAATGGGAGTAAAGTTCAGAGAGAGTGAGGATGTGAGGATTCAAGTTCTGTGTCAGAGAGCATGGCCTAGAGGCACGGCTCCAGGCATGAAGAGATCCGGATCACCTGTACTCGACACAGGATAATGCGGCCCAGCTCTGCTGAGAGTAAAGACGCCCACTTATCATGGAAATAGAAAAGAGCTAATGGAGGAGCCATTATGAAGTAGGTCACAAAGGTGTCGGGCTATGTGTGTTTCAACTCTGTAACTGTAACTGCATTTTCCATTACTATAAGTCAAAGTAGAGAAGCATGGAAGAACCACAGACAACCAGGCAGCCTTGCGGGGTGGAGATCACGCAGCTCCCAGATGTCTCCCCAACCAAGAAGATGATGTTGTTGCACTGATGCCACGGCACCCTGACCGCTAGAAACTGCATCTGCTTGCACTGCGCCCGTGTCCCTCGTTCCTCCATACCTAAATGCCTCAGTAAGGGAACTCCATGAAATGGGATTCCTCAGGATAAGAATACCAGGGCGCTTTCCCGACTGGTGCATGATCTGGAAGAGCAATTACAGTTCTTTATGTTTTCACACAGTAATAGCCAGGTGACCTAAAGTGATAAGGAGGAATAATTAAGTCACGGCAGGAACACTGCCAGAACCATAAATAAAACTATCAATGTGATTCCAGAAAAGGAAGATAGCTATACCTGGAAATGAGAAATGTGTAGTGGTTTATCAAACTACATGGGTTATAGATTTGTTCCTGCTTCTAACTACTCAGTTTTTTACTTTTTAAGACAGATTTATTTATTTGAAAGAGTTACTGAGAGAAAGAGAGGTGGGAAGGGTGGAGGGAGAGAGAGATATTTCATCCTCTGGTTCACTCCCCAAATTGCTGCAATGGCCAGGGCTGGGCCAGGATCTAGGAACCAGGAGCTTCACCCAGGTCTCCTATGTGGGTACAGGGGCCCAAGCTCTTGGACCACCTTCTGCTGCTTTCCAAGGCACATTAGCAGGGAGCTGGATTAGAAGTGAAGTAGCCAGGACGTGAACCAGCACCCATGTGGGATGCTGGCACTGCAGATGGCAGCTCAATCCCTACGCCACAGCTCTGGTACCTGTATTGTTTACTTTGTGTACCTCAGTTTCTCCTTCCTCTTGATGGTACATCATTTCATTGTGATCAATGACAAAATTAAAGCTGTCTATAAAAATTAGAAATTTTGAGAATCATATCTGCCACTATGAACTTTACAGTTTCCCAGTGCTTGAATATTTTTCCTAATGACATACTTGGAAAATTTGACAAATATGATTTTTGGATTGCATCCATATCAATATTTGGAAAAACTTTTGTAACTCAAGGAATTATTATTTGAAAAATGGTCAACGTAAGATAGCAGAAAGTCACATACATATACAGGATTAAGAAAGAAACTAGACCAATGGATTTTAATTTAAGAGGCACAAAATGTTTATTTCAATGCTTTCATATTCCACATTGAAACTATCATTTAAGAAGATATAATTTGTCAATTTTTGTTAGAGTATCAAGGAATAATATATTCAACTATTTGAATGGATTATTGAAATACTCATTCCTTTTCAACTATACGATGAGGAAATTTACAAAATGCCTGAAAAGTAATTTAAAATAATCATTGTGAGATCACTCAAAAACACAAGGAACCAACGACATGAATTAAAGAAATCTACACATGGCATGTATGTGGAATTATACAGGGAGCTAGAGATATTTATACATCAGACTCATAGAATGGCAGATGTCCTAAATAGCACTCTGGCCTCAGAATCAGCCCTTAAGGCATTCAGATCTGGCTCAAGAGCCCATGAGAATATTCTAGGCATGGAAAGCCAAGACACTCTGGAAAAAAAAGAAGACCTAAATGAAAGATCTCTGTGAGTGAGATCCCAGTGGAATGAATGGGGCCATCAAAGAAGGAGGTACCTTTCTCTGAAGGGAGGAGAGAACTTCCACTTTGACTATGACCCTGTCGGAATAAGATCGAAGTCGGTGAACTCAAAAGGCTTCCATAGCCTTGGCAACTCATGACTAGAGCCTAGGGAGATTACTGATGCCATAAACAAGAGTGTCAAATTGTTAAATCAACATCAGGAGTCACTGTGTACTTACGTCTCATGTGGGATCTGTCCTTAATATGTTGTCCAATGTGAAGTAATGCTATAACTAGCACTGAAACAGTATTTTACACTTTGTGTTTCTGTGTGGGTGCAAACTGATGAAATCTTTATTAGTATATACTGAATAAATCTTCTGTATATAGATAATTAAAAATGAAAAAAAAATCTTGGTGTTAAATTGGAAATTGCCTAGAAAATTAATCAATTTTTAAAAAAAATATGTCATGTAGGATCTCTGTCCTTAATGTGCTATACATTGTGAATTAATACTATAACTAGTACTCCAACAGTATTTTTCACTTTGTGTTGCTATGTGAGGCAAACTGTTGAAATCTTTACTTAATATATAGTAAACTGATCTTCTATATATAAAGAGAATTGAAAATGAATCTTGATGTGAAGCAAGGGGAGAGGGAGTGGGAAAGGGGAGGGTTGCTGGTGGGGGGGAAGTTATGGGGGGAGGAAGCCATTGTAATCTATAAGCTGTATTTTGGAAATTTATATTATTTAAATAAAAGCGTTATAAAAAAACAAAACAAAACAAAAAAAAACAATAACATGCAACAGCTTGAACACTGAAGGGATGCAAGGATCCATATATAGTCTTGCTGTCCTAATAATAATAAAAATAATGCTGAAGCGGTCATGCTAATATCAAATAAAATTGATTTTAAGGTTAAGTTATCTCCAAGGATAAAGAGGGCCATTTCATAACATCAATGATATGAATTCACTTACAGCAGTGGCATAGCAATTTCTAACATTTATGTACCTCATAACAAAGTTTTAAAACATAATTGTAGGCGAGCGCTGCGGCTCACTTGGCTAATCCTCTGTCTGTGGCACCGGCACCCCGGGTTCTAGTCCTGGTCAGGGTGCCAGATTCCGTCCCGGTTGCTGCTCTTCCAATCCAGCTCTCTGCAGTGGCCTGGGAGTGCAGTGGAGGATGGCCCAAGTGCTTGGGCTCCTGCACCCGCATGGGAGACAAGGAGGAAGCACCTGACTCCTGGCTTCCAATTGGCGCGATCGGCGCAGCGTGCTTGCCTTAGCGGCCTTTTGGGGGGTGAACCAACAGAAAAAGGAAGACCTTTCTCTCTGTCTCTCTTTCTCACTAACTCTGCCTGTCAGAAAAAAAATTGTAGGCCGGTGCCACAGGCACCTAGTCCCAGTTGGGGTGCCAGATTCTGTCCTGGTTGCTCCTCTTCCAGTCAAGCTCTCTGCTGTGGCCTGGGAGTACAGTGGAGGATGGCCCAGGTCCTTGGGCCCTGCACCTGCATGGGAGACCAGGAGGGATCACCTGGCTCCTGGCTTTGGATCAGCGCCAGCCACAACGCACTGGCTGTAGTGGCCACTGGGGGGGAGGGTGAACTAACGGAAACAGGAAGACAGTTATCTCTCTCTTACTGTCTAACTCTGCCTGTTTAAAAAAAAATAATTGTAAAAAAGTTTATGGAAAATGTGCATTATGATAAACACATTATGATAAACATTATGATAGACTGCCCTAAAATGAACTTGCTTTTAAATTTCATTTTATAAACATATTGAAATCCCCTCACATATGAAGAAAAGTATGATAGATCCAACATAAGACATTGACAAATCCACAATTTCAGTAGAAGAATGTACTGAAGTATGTAACAATAAAAGATAGAACAAATGATCAGAAATCCAGTAAGTATATTACCGTCTGGAATAATATCATCAGTCTGCCAATTAGGGAACAAAAAATATATTTTCTTTTACAGTAACTATGGGATAGTTACCAAAATAGAGCATATTCTTGGAGATAAAGCCATCATTATTACATTTAAAAGGCTTTACATCATACAAAGCATGCTTTCTGACCATGAAGATTTTCAGAAAAAAATCAGATATTTAGAAAATAAATAGCACCCCATTAAATAAAATAAGGCACAAAAAGTAGTCAGAAGGGGAAAATAATATTTATTTTATTTTTTAAATTTTTTGACAGGCAGAGTGGACAGTGAGAGAGAGCGACAGAGAGAAAGGTCTTCCTTTTGCCATTGGTTCACTCTCCAATGGCCGCCGTGGCCGGCGCACCATGCTGATCCGATGGCAGGAGCCAGGTGCTTCTCCTGGTCTCCCATGGGGTGCATGGCCCAAGCACTTGGGACATCCTCCACTGCACTCCCTGGCCACTGCAGAGAGCTGGCCTGGAAGAGGGGCAACCGGGGACAGAAGCCGGTGCCCCAACCAGGACTAGAACCTAGTGTGCCGGCGCCGCAAGGCAGAGGATTAGTCTGTTGAGCCACGGTGCCAGCCAAATAATATATTTTTGAGGTGTGTGAAAATGAACATACAACATATCAAGAATGATAAAGTATAGTCAAAACAATTATTAGAAGCAAATTCATAGCATGGCAGTAATGTCTTTAATCATTAATCTCAGCTTTAGCCTTAAGAAACTAGAAAAAACAGTAACAAATGAAGTCCACAGTAAACATAGGAAAGAGAATATAAAACAGAAATCCGAGCAAAAGTCACTGAGATTAAATATAAAAGAGAAATCATTAAATCCAAATGTTTGTGTTGTTTTAGTTTCACTCTTTTTTTGAAACCAATGACACTGACATATTACAGGTCGGTCCAATTGATCAGTAGAATACACACACACACACACACACACACACACAAATCACAATCCTCAGAAACTTGAGCTGGGACACCACTACTAATTTAAACTGATAAAGGGATATCATGGTTAATTTTATGCAAGCCTATGTGACATCTTAGATAAAACAAATATTTCTTGAAATATGCAACCTATATCAAAGCTTGCTGGAATGGAAATAGCTAACTTAGGAATAGAAAAAAAATATAGAAATAGCCTAGGAATAGAAAAGAAATTGAATTTGTAGTTGGAAAACCTTCCCATGAGAAAATTCCAATTCCAGATGGCTTCACAGGTGAGCTCTTCCAAACATTTAAGAAGCAAATGTTACAATTATGAACAAACCAGAAAAGAAATTCCAGAGTCCAGAACACGTCTCAACTCATGTTTATGAGACCATTACTCTTCTCGTGGCAAAACTCATCATTACAAGAAAAGACTATATACCAACATCATTCATGAATACACATGTAAAAAAAACTAGACAAAATTTCAGCCCAGGCCGGCGCCGTGGCTCAACAGGCTAATCCTCCGCCTTGCGGCGCCGGCACACAAGGTTCTAGTCCCGGTCGGGGAGCCAGATTCTGTCCCGGTTGCCCCTCTTCCAGGCCAGCCCTCTGCTGTGGCCCAGGAGTGCAGTGGAGGATGGCCCAAGTGCTTGGGCCCCTGCACCCCATGGGAGACCAGGAAAGCACCTAGCACCTGGCTCCTGCCATCGGATGAGCGCGGTGCGCCGGCCGCGGCAGCCATTGGAGGGTGAACCAACGGCAAAGGAAGACCTTTCTCTCTGTCTCTCTCTCTCTCTCACTGTCCACTCTGCCTGTCAAAAAAAAAAAAAAATTCAGCCCAATACATGGTATTTGGCAAAAAGTATAATGCATTATGACTAAATTATTTTTATACCTCAATGCAAACTGGTTTATCATAAAAATTAACAACAAATAATTAATCATATTAGAAACCAAATAAAAGTTCATCTCAATGATACAGAAAATTTTTTAACAAAATCTTGCATCCACTTCTGACAAAAAAAAAAAAAACAACAAACTTCCAGAATTATGTAAAGAGAAAGGGTATTTCATTAGTCCCACAGAGGTGTCTGTGACAGCTCTACCACTGATGCCACACTTATGGTGAAAAACCAAAATTCCTTTGAGCAACCTCAGGAATAAGGCAAGCGGGTCTTACTATGTCTATCTAACTCTGCAATATAGGCTTCAGTAAGCACATGCAAGCAAGGAAAAGGAAAAAAGAAAATTCAGATTAAAAAGATATAAAAGGGGCTCAGATTCAGGAAAATGCAAATGCTAGGATCATCCAGGGAGAAAGGCCCATGTAATATGCAAAAATCTACTAAAATGAACTCACCATAGTAGGTAGTAGTGTCAACACATGCATGCATATACAAAGACTACATATGAAAAAATAACACATATATTTAATAGAAAACTTGATCCTTCAAATATTTCTAGTTACATTATTTGACATGTAAATAATATAAAGATTTCCCAAGAAGCTATCAGCAAAGATTGAGAGCCTGCATGTGCCGAGTCCTGCACCACTTTGTTGAGAGCCATGTGACCTGCAATCTGTCTTTCCTCAACTGGCCAGACCAACACAACTTCTAGAGCTAACGCTTGTTCAGAAGTTGAGCCTCTTCCTCAGCTATAAGGCTTTTAGGAGAATGAATGGAATAAACATCAACACACTCACTGGCACCCTGAGAGAATCCTGGCCCTGAACTTTTGTACCTTCCCTGATAGGTTCTGAAGCTTAAGCTTTTTCCCTGGCTCTCTTCACAGCAGGATTGATTTGAAGATGGAGTTTGGCATTGCCAGATATAGTTTGTTTCTCTTTGTTTAGAAAAGAGCTCTACAAAACAGATGAAAGATGTTTCTGGATTCTGGAGAAGAATTTCAGGAATGCCTGAGGACTTCATGTGTTGTTCCCTCACGTGCAAAGCACATGTGACAAATACATGTTGAATTCCTCTACAGCAGGCCGATCACGGTCACCGAGGAGGCAAAGATAAGGAAGACGTGCTCTCCATCCCGGACAAGCTTCGGCTAGGTGGGAAACACTCACATAAGCACCTGGCGATGATTAAAGGCTGCCCACTCTAGCGGCAGGTGCTTTGAGATCAAGGCATGAAGAATATTTTTTCCTGGATAGGACAGGAGATGACGTGTGAGATAAGGGAGGAATGTTGGGACTGAAAGTTTCTCGGAGCTCTGACAAGACGATGTAATTTCCTGTTGGGCTTGCTTTCTAGAAGATGAGCTTTCTAGAGGATGAGCTTCCAGAAGGCCTTCAGATGGCTGCTATCCAGTGTGACACTGGGAACCAGCATCATTCTGTATCTCCTGCTACTCTTCACCACAGCTTGGCTGAAGTGGCTGCTGTGGCTGCCCAGATCCTGCTACTGGCTGGTGCATCTGTACATGGGGGGGGGATGACTGTGCTACTGGCTGGTGCATCGGTACATGGGGGGGGGATGACTGTGCTACTGGCTGGTGCATTGGTACATGGGGGGGGGATGACTGTGCTACTGGCTGGTGCATTGGTACATGGGGGGGGATGACTGTGCTACTGGCTGGTGCATCGGTACATGGGGGGGGGGATGACTGTGCTACTGGCTGGTGCATTGGTACATGGGGGAGGGGATGACTGTGCTACTGGCTGGTGCATCGGTACATGGGGGGGATGACTGTGCTACTGGCTGGTGCATTGGTACATGGGGGGGGATGACTGTGCTACTGGCTGGTGCATTGGTACATGGGGGGGGGGATGACTGTGCTACTGGCTGGTGCATCGGTACATGGGGGGGAGATGACTGTGCTACTGGCTGGTGCATTGGTACATGGGGGAGGGGATGACTTTGCTACTGGCTGGTGCATCAGTACATGGGGGGAGATGACTGTGCTACTGGCTGGTGCATTGGTACATGGGGGGGGGATGACTGTGCTACTGGCTGGTGCATCGGTACATGGGGGGGGATGACTGTGCTACTGGCTGGTGCATCGGTACATGGGGGGGATGACTGAGCTACTGGCTGGTGCATCGGTACATGGGGGGGATGACTGTGCTACTGGCTGGTGCATCGGTACATGGTGGGGGGATGACTGTGCTACTGGCTGGTGCATCGGTACATGGGGGGGATGACTGTGCTACTGGCTGGTGCATCGGTACATGGGAAGGGATGACTGTGCTACTGGCTGGTGCATTGGTACATGGGGGGGGGATGACTGTGCTACTGGCTGGTGCATCGGTACATGGGAGGGGATGACTGTGCTACTGGCTGGTGCATCAGTACATGGGGGCGATGACTGTGCTACTGGCTGGTGCATCGGTACATGGGAGAGGATGACTGTGCTACTGGCTGGTGCATCGGTACATGGGGGGGGATGACTGTGCTACTGGCTGGTGCATCGGTACATGGGGGGGATGACTGTGCTACTGGCTGGTGCATCAGTACATGGGAGGGGATGACTGTGCTACTGGCTGGTGCATCGGTACATGGGAGGGGATGACTGTGCTACTGGCTGGTGCATCGGTACATGGGGGGGGATGACTGTGCTACTGGCTGGTGCATCGGTACATGGGGGGGATGACTGTGCTACTGGCTGGTGCATTGGTACATGGGGGGGGATGACTGTGCTACTGGCTGGTGCATCAGTACATGGGGGGAGATGACTGTGCTACTGGCTGGTGCATTGGTACATGGCGGGGGGGATGACTGTGCTACTGGCTGGTGCATCGGTACATGGAGGGGGGGATGACTGTGCTACTGGCTGGTGCATCGGTACATGGGGAGGGGATGACTGTGCTACTGGCTGGTGCATCGGTACATGGAGGGGGGGGATGACTGTGCTACTGGCTGGTGCATTGGTACATGGAAGGGGGGGATGACTGTGCTACTGGCTGGTGCATCGGTACATGGGGTGGTGACTGTGCTACTGGCTGGTGTATCGGTACATGGGGGGGTGACTGTGCTACTGGCTGGTGCATCAGTACATGGTGAGGGGGGGTGACTGTGCTACTGGCTGGTGCATCAGTACATGGTGGGGGGGGATGACTGTGCTACTGGCTGGTGCATCGGTACATGGGGGGGGGGGATGACTGATGCAACATTCATGCCCGATTCTCTGGAGAACTGCCCTGTGCCAAATGAAGGAAGCCAGTGATTGGCTGGAAAGTGGATACACAAGGTGGAGCTACCTTGGAGGTGCAATTCATGCTCCAAAACCCTCCAGGGTTCACACCCAAGTTTACTTCCTGTTAAAAACAAACAAATAAAAAACGCTTCCTCTTAGCTTTTGACCCCAGCTCCTCTGTGCTTTCTCTGTTAAGAGAAGGAGGAAGAAGGGAGGAGCAAGAAGGGAGCAGGGAGGAGGGAGGAGGAGGAGAAGAAAGAAAAACGACCTGAATAAGAATCTCTATCCTAGGCCATTGCTCAAAGGAACTCGCATTAAATCACTAGCTTTGAAGTACATTAGTCAACATTTGTGATGTGTAGCCAATACCCATTCCAGCACTCTGTTCCCGAACACTGACATTTCTGTTCCTTTCACATAATGAGATACAAAACTGACCCATGCAGAGGTTTGGATGTGCCTTAAGTGGTCTCTCATGGCTTCATGGGTAGAAATTTAATCACGATTCTGAAGTATTAATAGACTGGAAACTTTAAAACATTTTATTTATTTATTTATTTTTGAAAGGCAGAATAAATGAAGGAGAGAGAGAGAGAGAGAGAGAGAGAGAGAGAGACTGAGAAAGAAGCTTCCATCTGCTGATTTGCTTTCCCAATGTGCAGACCAGCCAGGCCTGGGTAATGCTGAAGCAAAGATCCAGAAGGCAGAGACTGAACCCAGTTCTCCTATGTATGAGAGAAGGACCCAGTCATGTGAGCCATCACCTGTCCCATTAGCAGGAAGCTGAGTCAGAGACAGAATGGAAACTCAAACCCAGGTCCTCTGCATTTACCTGCTGCACAAAGTATCCATCCCCAAGGTGGAAACCTAATTCACCTCTGGGAATTCAGGGAGGTGACTAGGATTAGATAAACTGGTTACAGTGGAGCAACTCTGATGTAGTCCTGGTGGCTTCACAAGAGACCAGAAGACACACAGACATGAGGGCCCTTTGTCTACGGCCACATGTGTCCTGTGCCACCGTGGGACATTGCCAGCCAGAATGCTGTTACCAGAGGTGGCCCCTCAAGTAGAAGCCTCCAGCACCATGAGCCCAAATGACCTTCAAAGCTCGTCCAGTCTTTGGGGCTGCATTATTGGCCACAGAAAATGGGCTAATGCGAGCAAGTCTAGAGCCACCTACAGGCAGCTTTGTGGTTTCTCTGTCATCTCAACAGGTGCCATCCCCACTCTGATTTCACTGAACAATTCTTTCCCACACTCCAATGGTATCTCTACTTCCTTCAATTTTCTGTACTTGTCTGCTTTGTTTCTCTCTCAAAATGGTTAGATAGTAAGATGAAAAACCACAATTTTGCTTTATTCTGAGTTTTCAGCTTATTCATAGTACTGCTAGCCAGCTTATAAGGTGGCAAATATTGTTTCTTGAACTAATCAAAATAAATTCAAAATCCAGAATAATAGCATTACAGTACTCATCACTGAATTACTAACACAGCAACTGGAGAGAGCCCCTGGTTCATCATAATCCTAGAAAAATGACTCCCAACATGTTTTTGAATAAACAGCATTGATTGCTACGAAATTTCATTACTTTAAAAGTTTATTGAGTTAATCAGTTATGAGGCCATAAATTTTCCCCTCTTTTTCATATGCTAAACACATTAAAATATGGAATAGCAACATAAAAAACAGAACCAAAAGTCCTAATGCCACGTCTGATGATGTACATTAGAGGCAATGGTTTCATACTGGATTATGTAATAAAAGACAGCAACTCTGGAGTTGGAGTATCCAGACTTTGTCAGCATGACATGTTCTAGAATCCAAAGAGCCATACCTTTACTTTAAAGGACAAAAAAGCTAAATGAAAGTGGAAGCTGAAATTATACAGACCTATAAAATGACATAACTTGGGACCATTGCTTTATCTCCTACCTGAAGTCAGAGCCCGCTCTTCTGCCGTTTTCTGGAGTCCCAGGGTCTGGACACATGTCAGAAACCATTGCAACACCTCCTTGACTCACTGTAAAGAGAAACATTCCATTAAATGTTGTGCAGCTGTTGAGGAGGTGGCTGGAAGATAAAGCAGGCATGTTGAGGGCTTTGATTATTATGCCTTAAAATGTAATTAAGAATTAAGATAGCTTAACCACATGAAAATAACTATTCTTTTTCCTGAAAATCAAAAAGTTTTTTCCAGGGCAAGAATGACGACATTCTTTGATTTGAACTCTCTCGTCTATTAAGATGGCCAAATTTGATTTTAAAAAATACCTTATTTGATTATTTTTTTGTTTTGTTTTTAAAAATGTATTTGACAGGTAGAGTTATAGACAGTTCACTCCCCAAATGGCCACTACGCGCCTATCCAAAGCCAGGAGCCAGGTGCCTCCTCCTGGTCTCCCATGCAGGTGCAGGGCCCAAGCACTTGGGCCATCCTCCACTGCCCTCCTAGGCCACAGCAGAGAGCTGGACTGGAAGAAGAGCAACTGGGACTAGAATCGGCGCCCATATGGGATGCTGGTGCTGCAGGCAGAGGATTAACCAAGTGAGCCATGGGGCCGGTCCCACCTTATTTGATTATTATGCTCACTGGTATGCTAGGTCACAGTTAACAACTCTATGGAAAGTCAGCACCATGCAAGGAATGCCTGAACTGATCCAGAAGAAAGCCTCAATGCATTCCCCAAGGGTAACAGTGGAGAGGATAATTATCTTCTAATACCTAGACAATAGATACTTAAAGTACAATTACACATAATGTTTTAATCATTGAATGCACATACAATTGAATTAAATAAGATGTGGGTTCTTTGTACAAATGTGTTGATTTAGACTCCCTGAGTCTATTCCACAAAAAGTCTTTCTATGGGGATTTTTACCATAACACAATAGTTTCTAAAAGACTTGTTTGCTTACTAAATAGTGTGATTCCAACTCTGATATCCACCCTATAAAATCTGTTATGCAACCAAGGCATGCACCCTCTTTCTTTCCAGAAATTTCCTCAACAGAGGACTTGTTACCTATTCATGTTAATGAGATAAGAAAGTCCAAGGGAAGGCTTCTGGGAAACATTCTTGCTACCAACAGACTATGTCTCTTACACTGGACCTCACATGGGGCTCGTCCTGAGCTACTGTTACCATCACCATCACGTTATAGTCCAAAGATGCAGCAACGGCATGAAGGACTAGAAGAGATGGATCAGGAATCTAGACAAACCCAGTCATTGTGGAGGCAGAGGAGTTGCCACTTCAGGAACCAATAGTAACTCTGAACATGCCGCTGGGTGACTCATGTTTACTAAAATTTAAACACCTTTGCATATTCTATGATGTATAGTTAAAAAGCATGTGTACATATACACATATTCTCAGATGAATTTTAAACAACTCAATAAAATGAAGAAAATATGCCTGGGTAGATAGCAACCCCTTAATATATTTTGTTTAATTATATATAAAGCAACAATCATTATAGAAAAATTTAGTGTTTATAACTGCTGACTTAGAGAGAAATAGTACATGTATATAAACTTTCATTAAATACAAAATCAACTCAGAATATAATTAGTGATTTCATTCTTGGTAGTTACTTAACTATTCCAAATTGGTTAACATTTATAATATCTAAAAATACGTTGCTGATACAATAAATGATATAATAAAAGTACAGAACTCAAAAATGTTCTTCGCAGGGCTGGCGCTGTGGTGAAGTGGGCTAAGCTTCTGCCTGCTGGTCTGGCATAACATATGGGCACCTGTTTCTGTCCCAGCTGCTTCTCTTCTGATCCAGCTCCCTGTTATGTCCTGGGAAAGCAGTAGAAGATGGCCCAAGTGCTTGGGCCCCTGCACCCACATGGGAGACCCGGAAGAAGCTCCTGGCTCCTGGCTTCGGATCTGCCTAACTCCCGCCATTTGGGGAGTGGACCAGAGGACTGAATACCTTTCTCTGTCTCTCATTCTCTCTGTAACTCTGCCTCCCAAAATATATAAATAAACCTTTAGAAATGTTTTCCCTAAATAAATTTCTCAATATAATTTAAACAGAATCCGGCAAGCTGGATGGGGACATCAGTAGATAATTGCACAGAAAGCTCTATAAGTTCAACTCCCACAGAAACATCACAATATAACTCCAGAGAACATAAAATAACTTCACAGACTCTGGATACCAGTTAAAGATATATAACAACCAAGTAAATGCTTAGTGGAAAAAGCCACCTTCAAAGCTGTAGAAAATCCCATGTTGTTTTAGATATCCTGTGACTCACACCTCCCCTGGTGTGGCACAGGGCAGTTGAGAGGACAGGGCTCCATCCCCACGTCTCCCGCAGGGAAAGAAAAGCACAGATGACCTGCAGGGCAGCGCCCGGGCCTGCCTGAGGGCTGTCTCGCCTGACTTCCATCTCAGGGGAGGGACACTGGCAGAATGTGGATTTCTACATGGCACCTATGGAAGGAAGTGGTGCATGCTGCTGTGCACTGCAGGAGGGCAGCAGAGCCAAGGCAGCCAGGAGTGAGGGAACGTCAAGTCCTCTCACAAATGGGTTAAACTCTCTGTTAGAGGACTTACAAATAGAATTAGGCCCCCTAAATTCCAATTTATATGTTGGTGTCAAAAGCCCAGTACCTCAGAGTGTGACTGTATTTAGGGATAGAGCCTTATAAGAGGTTAATTAATGTCAGTTAAAGTGAAATCATTGGTAAGGAGCCCAATCTAATGGCACTGATGACCTTCAAACAAGAGGAGATCAAGACACGGATATGCTCGGAGGGAAGATACTGTGAAGACAGAGGCCGAAGGCAGCCATGTGCAAGCCAGGGAGAGGGGCCTCCACAAGTACCAAGCCTGCCGACACCCTGATCCACACTTCAGGTCTCCAGAATTGAGGACACACATCGCACTTCTGTTGTTAGGTCACCCAGCCCATGGTACTCAGTCACGGAAATCCCACACAAATACACTCCCTGGTTCAAAGCCACAGAGGGGAAGAATGGATCAAAGAACAGGACCCTACTATATGTTGTCCACTCGAGATGCCCTTTAAAATGAAGGGTACACAGAGATTGAAAATGAAGGGCAGTCAAATCCACATGTAGAGAAGGCGTTTTTCAGGGCTGGTGGAATAAGAATGAAGAGTTACACAGTGATGAGGAATGTCCAGTGAGAAGGCTGTGTAATGCCTGCAAAATCATTTCGTCTGACCTGCCAAGGCAATAGCAGATGGGACTCGAAATTTAATCTATAGCAGGCTAATTTTTAAGTTAATAATTTTGTATGGCCTGAGAATAATGTTATAAATATCTAAATGACTAGGGACAGAAAAGGACCCCCATTCCTCAAAGGGTTCTGAGCTTCAATTGGGTATGGTGAAACTTTCTGGAAATGGATGGTAGTGATGTTGTACAACCATGCATATATATTTAATAGCACGGAATTATACACTGACAACTAGTAATTTCCAAGTTACATACTCATATCTCTCTGTACATATAAATAAATATATAAAATATGTTATTCATAACATCCCCACAATTCTGATAGTTCTCCTACTTTTTCTCCAATATCCTGGTTTCATTGTTTGTATAACATGCTAAGGTAAAGTTTCCAAACAGCAGTCAGTGGTCTTCCACTTTGTAAAATTCACCTCCTAAATATTTTTTAATAATTTCAAACTTCAACGTTCTCTATACCATATTTTTTTCTTTATGTCATAACCAGCTAAGTGTCACCTATACTTATTCAACCAAAACATTTGCTGCTGCAGAAAGTGAATAGAGTTTTTTCTAGGGAAAAATTTACGGCTGATGTTTATTTTTTTCATCAGAAACAGCCTATTCTTACTTCACTATTCTATAGCATCACACTGGTCTAAAACACAGCATCAAGATACCTAAATATTTCCTTTTCCTGTGTTTCTCACATGAAATGTTCTAAAAAGAAATGAGAGAAGCTGGAAGAAGACATCCAAGTAAGATTAACATGTTCCAGATCTTCTAAAAGTCATCTCCAAAGTCACCTACTTATGAGAGAAGGGGTACTTAGAGGAGTTCTGTGAGAGAACAGAATGAACTGGACTAGCCTGGATAGTCTGCCGATGGGAGGTCCAAAGAGGAAAGTGATGAGAGGGTACATGGAAAACACGGCAGGTTTCCTGAAACAGATAGGTGTTAAATGTGAGAAGGAGACAGAAAGAACATGAAGACAAACATGTAAGTGCAAGGAAACAAACTCCTTGAACCCCAACTGCCCATTCCATCTGCGCCATCAGCAATTCATCCTTCTAGCCTGAAGCTTTCATGGAGCTCAGCCTACTGTAAACAGTACCTCAGATGCCTCACTCTCAAAGTAAAGGGTCACTGGGATTAGTGCCACTTTAACTCCTATTTTGTTGAATCGTATCTTTTCTGACATCATAGGAAAAAGTCCATAGATTTTAATAAATGCATTAAATTTTAGTCATAATGTTGTATACAAAGCACAAAACAGAATGCTCAATACGTGAGTTCATCACACACAATTTACAGTAAGGTAGGATGTGATATTATGCACGTGAAAGATCAGCTACAAATTAGACTGTTACTGAATGAATTTTTATTTAAAATGTGGAAACTATGGTAGTGGATACATTTAAGTGACTATTTCCAAGCATGTTGATACACAAAATCACATTAGATCTGCACAAAACCTTATGAGATATATAAAGCAATGTGAAAATATGCTTCTCTGTCCAATTACCTGGGTCTTTAAAAGGACACATACTATGGATATTAACCAAAACTCAACACGAATTTATTTGGAGTAAATTATACTGCTAGACCAAGTACCATACTGAAGGAATCAAGGAGAGATACAAAGGAAGTATACGTGACAATTTCCATGATTAAAAAAGTACAGATTTTAAAAGTGGAAATCCCAGTCACCCTCGATTTGGAGAAAATTCATAGCTGTCCCCTAGGCAAAAGGGTTCCAATTCATGTTCCAAAAAACAAAAAAATCACCTTGGTTATGTTGCCTGTAGATTTCTAAGCGTGAAACGCCAATTGGCTGATTTTCAGGTCTATTCAATCAGCAGCATTTAGGTTTCAATATTGGCAATTTCCAAATTTGTTCTGGGTTTGAGTTTGTTTTGCCTTCTCCCTTCCCAAATTCTGTATTCTGACACCATATAAAAAGAGTTTAGACAGAGTATCCATAATGAAATAAAGAGCACAGCAAATTGGCAAAAAAAAAAGTGGAGAAAAGATTTATCCTAGTGAAACAATAACAATCAGTTATATAGAGTATGAAGAATAATGAGTAAGGGGATGTAAAATTAAATGTATAACATTTGTTAGGAATTCCAATTATCATTTATATGAACTTCTAAATTTCACACAATCCCTGTAGAGCTGTTAATGTTAAATCCACTTTATAGGGGCTGGCACTGTGGTGTAGTAGGCTAAGCCTCTGCCATGACACCTGCATCCCATAAGGGCACCAGTTCATGTTACCCTGCCTCTCTTCTGATCCAGCTTCTTGCTTATGGCCTCATAAAGCAGTAGAAGATGACCCAAGTGCTTGGGCCCTTGCACCTGCAAGGAGGACTCAGAAGAAGCTCCAGGCTCCTGGCTTTGGATTGGCCCAGCTCCAGCCATTGCGGTTATTTGGGGAGTAAACCAGCATATGGAAGACCTCTTTTTCTGTCTCTCCCTCTCTTTCTGTAACTTTCCCTCACACACAAATAGATAAATCTTTTAAAAATCCATTTTAAGGGCCAGCACTCTGGCGCGGCAGGTTAAAGCCCCAGCCTGCAGTGTTGGCATCCTATATGGGTGCTGGTTCAAGTCCCAGCTGCTCCACTTCCAATCCAGCTCTATACTATGGCCTGGGAAAGCAGTAGAAGATGGCCCAAGTCCTTGGGCCCCTGCACAAGCGTGGGAGACCCAAAAGAAGCTCCTGCCTCCTGGCTTCGGATCAGCTCAGCTCTGGTCATTGCAGTTATTTGGGAAGTGAACCAGTGGAATGGAAGACCTCTCTCTGCCTCTCCTTCTCTCTCTGTGTTAACTCTGACTTTCAAATAAATAAAACAATTCTTTAAAAAGTAAAAAATCCATTTTATAGGACAGAAAACTGAGAACAGAGTTATGATGCAGTTGATTTCAAAATATAATTTCCTTTTCTATATATGACGCAGGGATGTAATGAGGCACTGCATGTCGGAGGGCTTTCCAAGTTAAAGTAAGAATTCAATAACAAAATCTTTCAAAAAATTTCTTATTAACTAAAATTACTTATAAAAACATTTAATAATGAAAATATAATGAGTATCCAAAAAAGGAAGTAAAAACATGCTTCCATTTATATTCTCACCCAGATCTCCAAATTGGAACTATACGGTTTGAAAGGTGAGGCCATTTGATGGCAATTCATTATGCATTCAACAACCAACTGCAAGGTGTTCCACACAAGGGCACACCCAGCTCTGGAGAGCAAGAGCTGTGGACTGGCTCCATGTCACATCTTCAGGCAGAGTCCTGTTGAGTTAGACTGTGGTTTATCTTTGAATAAATAATCCAACGTAAGAACCATTTACATAAACTCACACTTTTTTAGCATGAAGGCTTTTGAAAGTTATTATTATTGCATATATTTATGACAGATTTATTTCTTCAGAAAGTTAAAGTCTTGTTTCAGCTGGAGTCATTTATTTTTTAAACAGTATGCAATTTAAAGATTTATTTATTTATTTATTTGTAAGTCAGAGTTACACAGAGAAAGAAGGAAAGGCAGAGAAAGGTCTTCCATTTGCTGGTTCACTCCCCAACTGGCCGCAATGGCTGGAGCTGCACCAATCCAAAGCCAGGAGCGAGGAACTTCTTCCTGGTCTCCCACATGGGTGGAGGGGCCCAAGGACTTGGGCCTTCTTCTACTGCTTTCCCAGGCCATAGCAGAGAGCTGGACTGGAAGTGGAGCATCTTGGACTTGAACCGGCGCCCATATGGGATCCCGGCACTGCAGGCAGCGGCTTAACCTGCTAGACCACAGCACTGGCCCCAGATGGATCCATCTTGAAGCAAACCCCAAGGTTCTGACACCTTCTGAGAGGCTACATGTGTCTCTGGTTGGCTAGCAATCTGGACTGTTGTGGTCCAGCCTTACTGGTGGTGCAGCCTTACTGGCAGTATCTTTCTACCTATGACCTTTGCATGACTGACCAGCTGGTCAAGGGCATGTATGTGTATGTGGTTTATTTTGAAGGGGGAGGGGAATGACACTACAGACTTCAGACTTGTCTGTAGGAATAGGTTTGAAATAAGTGAAATCAACATTGACATTTTCCCTCAATATGCAGTATACTCAGCTTCTCCACACTAAAACAGTTCCTTGTTTTGACTGGGGAAAACTTTCATTTGTTTAAGAATCAAACATGTACATATCACAACTGTCTCAAAAACCAGTACTCTGATTTGATGGCGATTTTCTTCATAAAGCTGTAGCAGGACAACATTAACTCAAAGAATCATATGGAACATTTCTACGTGTATGACAGAATTTGTGGTACTCTCCTCTCCTTCTACAGAACACTTATAGTCTTAGCAATTGTTGGTTTTTTAGCCCACAATAAATAAATGCTTACAAGCTCCAGGTAAGAAGGCAAACTAAGAATTGTTGCCATTTGGATGATAAATGCTTTTCATTGATGCCACAGCAGAATATTAAAAGGGATAGTTTACATAGAAATCAGTGGCCAGAAACCTAACCCTTGGATCTCTCATTAGTGGATTACCAACAGATTCTGGATACCCCATAGCTGTGTGTGAGAGTCATGGGCCAGACAATCTGAGCATCTAACCCTTATGACAATAGAACTAAATTTAAACACATACTGACTTGTGGAGTGTTGAAGCTGAATGCCTGTTACGAATGAAGTTTACCCATATCTCTCTTCTCCAGTTCTACTACTGAGATCATAAATAAAACTCTTTCACATTACAGTAATTGTAAAATACATTTTAGCTTTTAAAGCAATTCCCTCAAAGACATTATTAAGAATTTTTAAAAAAACAATAATGACTATTGAACAAATAAGAATATTAGGCTAGCATTGAACACTTCATCTTTCCAACATTATACTCCTATATCACCTCCTACAATGATTCTATAGTAAATCTGAATCCTCCAAATTCTCCATGAAATCCTTTTTCTTTATTCCTTAATTTTTCCTCCTCTAGACTATTTTCCTACCATGGCAAAAATGAGGCACATTTTTATAAGGACTCATATAATAAAAATAATGTTAAGGGGCCAGTGCCTTGGCTCACTTGGTTTATCCTCCACCTGTGGCACCAGCATCCCATATGGGTGCCAGGTTCTAGTCCTGGCTGCTCCTCTTCCAGTCCAGCTCTCTGCTGTGGCCTGTGAGGGCAGTGGAGGATGGCCCAAGTGCTTGGGCCCTGCACCAGTATGGGAGACCAGGAGGAGGCACTTGGCTTTTGGCTTCGGATTGGCGTAGCTCTGGCCGTTGCAGGCATTTGGGGTTGAACCATCGGATGGAAGACCTTTCTCTTTGCTTATCTCTCTGTCTATGACTCTACTTGTCAACTAATTTAAAAAAAATAAAAATGTTAGAAGTATTAAATATATAATAAATGAATGTTATTAAATAACATTAAAAATAATTGCCTTTCTGGCACTGTGGTACAGTAAGTTAATCCTCCAACTGCTATGCTGGCATCCCATATCCGCGCTGGTTCTAGTCCTGGCTGCTCCACTCCCAATCCAGCTCTCTGCTATGGCCTAGGAAGGCAGTGGAAGATGACCCAAGTGCCTGGGCCCCTGCACACACATGGGAGAGCCGGGGAGATCTCCTGGCTCCTGGTTTCAGATCGGCTCAGCTTTGGCACTGTGGCCATTTGGTGGGAGGTGAACCACTAGATGGAAGACCTTTCTTTCTGTTTTCGCTCTCACTGTCTCTAACTCTACCTCTCAAATAAATCATTAAAAAAAGTCTTTCAAACTGATATATCACTATGGGGTTCAGTGAAGGACTATTTTCTTTTATCTTTAAACTGAGATATGTACTTATTCTAATGGAATGAAAACTAAGAATATTCTGGTATAAAATCAGTATAAGTGACCTTAAAAATTCATGGCACTGAAAATTTTACACAAGCCTCGGGAATCGTCCCCATTGCTATCTGCACAACTCCCCGCCAGGCTGAGAGGCCCCTGAGCGGATACGGGCAGCCCGGCGCTGTTTCTATGCCGTCTGCTGGCTCCCACAGACCTCATATCACCCAGAGGGCATGCAGCTTCGCCTGGAGTTTGCAGCCTGTCCTTTCCCCTCAGTGTCTCCACACGTGTGAGGACTCTGACCTGGGGTTCATGACTTATTTCAGTGCGTGCTCAACATGTTTTACAGGATGCTTAATTATTCATGGTCTTCTAACAGAGAAGATAGCATTTGATGAGGTAAATTTTTGTTACTGTGCATAAGAACCAAACTACTAGACCAGCAGCTGTCAAATATGAGAAAAGAGAAAATAATTTTGAAGTCAATGTATATAACACAGTTAACTTCAGGAATATGTTCATGTGCACAGCATATGTAAAATATTGCTTAGTTTACATTTATGTTTATTAACCTACATTTATTATATGTATTTATATTTAATATGTTAAATATCATATACAAATCTTAAAGCCTCTATTTGTCAATGCCTAGACTTAAAAACAGAACACAGGAGTGGCCTTTTATTCCACCAGCTAATCATCTACACCAGCATTAAGGACTTGAGTTCAACGCCTGACTCCAGCTTCCTGCTAATGCAGACTCGCAAAGCAGCAGGGCTGCTCACGAAGCTGGGTTTCTGTGACACACGCAGGAGACCTGGACTGACTTCTCAGCTCCTGGTTTTGTCCAGATCTAGTCTTTGGGGAATGAACCTGTAGATGAGAACTATTTGTGTATCTGTAGGTTTCTCTCCGTCTCTGCCTTTTAAGTAAATGAATAATTTAAAAAATAGAAATCATTCTTGGGTACTAATTAAAGTTAATTAAGTTTATAAATATATAAATAAATATAATGGGTATCTTAGGTCTTTGCAATCTAACCTTCCAGGTTAAGGATGTCCCTCACATTTCTAATTGCTAAGTTATTTTTTAATCATAAATATGTATTGAGCTTTACCAACTGCTTTTTTCCATTTGATAACATGATTTGTCTTTGTTGTTGATAATACATTGTTTGTGCTTCAAAAAATAGAAAATATTAATTATTTGAGGGATGATCCTCACAGAAATTCTGATAATAGTTTATCAGTAATTTCAGAATTATATAAATTATATAATATAGTATGTGATATTAGCATATATATAATATATACATATTTATGTATATTATTATCTCCACAATACTATGTGTTTAAATATTCAAAGATGTAAATTAAGACATTAGTGTTATTAAATATGGATATTTTGTCTACTGTATATTTTTATTGAGTTCATTATCATTTGTCTACAACTTACTTATACATTTTAACTTACTTTTTAAAAATATTTTTTAATTTATTTTTTGAGAGACAAAGGAAGACAAATAGAGAGACTTCCCATCTATTGGTTTACCCCTCAAATGTCTACAATGGCTGTTTCTATGGCAGGGTCAAAGCCAGGAACCAGGAGTACAATTGAGGTCTCCCATGTTGGTGGTAGGAATCATTGATGCCTCCTAGAGTCTGCATTCCCAGGAACTGGAGTCAGGAGCTACAGCTAGGCATTGAACCCAGGTAATCTCATGCAGAGCATGAACCTCTTAAACACTAGGCCAAATGCCCACTCCATTATGTGCATTTTTGGAAACTATTAATATTCAATTATCCGGCTGAAGGTTCTGTGATACACATAGCTTAACATAATTTGTAGAACATGAGTCCAGGTGATTTGGTCACTGAATTCAGACTGTGTATGTGTGTAATTTCATTCTATGCATTACTCAGATATTTTGAGCATGTGGAGTGAAGACAGAGAGCAAGCGCTAAGCTTCGGCGGCTCTGACAGCATCTCCTTCACAGCCCACAGCCCCAGAGATGGCCTTACTTCTTCCTGGTGTCAACTACAGGGGAGAGGGGCAACCTCAGGCACCAGGAACCTACTCGGGCTGTGCTCCTGTTAACCCTGACCTAGAGAGTCGCACTTCATAAGACATGCTGCTTGAGAACTTTAGCTATGCTGCATAAAAGCTGTGAGACATTCAGTATGCCATGAGACCAGGTGAAGGGTGTGTGTGTGTGTGTGTGTGTGTGTGTGTGTAGTGAGGTTTCTCACTTTTTCCATATGGAACATGCCACAAGAATACACCTGCTCACACTTACACTCCCTTATTAAACACTTTTAGGTGTAGAAGAGGACCCAATTAGGCTCTCTTGGCAACATCTTTCCTCCTGAAAGGATAAAACACACGTCTTGAAGAGAAAGGGAAAGTAACTAGCAATCATGATCAGGAAACAAAAACTGAAAAATAAAATAGGAGACTTAGGTCTGAAAAACCACAGAGACTTAGCAATGCAAAATAAATGATGCCATTCCACTATCTGATTCTTTGGTGGGGAAAACTGAGATGCAGCAAGGTTACACAGGTTCAAGGAGTTCTATGTGGCAGAATTAGGATAATAGTGCTTCCCATGGCTGTACTTGGTCAGGGACACTGTTCAGGCTCGTGGCCTGCAGGACCTCACCTGAAATATCTGCTGGGCTGCATTATGTGAGGATTCACTGGGGAGCATGCTCGATACTCCTAGTGCTGTTGAGAGTGAGAATACTACCTCGTCCTCCCCTGAGGTATCTGACAAGCACACTGCACAGGTAATGGGGGGCACACGGGACACTCCTGGTATTGTTCAATAGACACATTCTTGTCCCATTCTCACCTGAAGCATCTATCAGGCACCGTGATACGAGGACTGCACTGGGGAACACACGGGCTGCTCCCAGTACTCTGCCATAACGAGATTATTACTACAGGTATGTGTTCCTCGCCACTGGTTCATATAAACAGCTTGGTCTAGATCATTTAAGCTTTTTCTTTTCAAATTCTAATATACATCCATCTGTTATATGACCCCTATCCTCAGGGAAGTTTCTTCAAATTTAATATATAAAAGATTAAGGAGATGGAGCATAGGCCACAATGGACAGAAATAATATAGGCAAAATGATGTTATCCTGAAAGCACTGTTCATTTTCATTCACAAACAGAAAAACTGGAAAAAAATAACTTGCATAGCATAGCATAGAGTAAAAGATATAACTTTGGAATTGTCATTCAAAACAGCCATGGTTTATTGCCTCATAACTCAAATACAAGTAGTTAAAGGAAATCATGCTGTTTTACTTAAAATTAAGTTGATTGAAAGTTCTGTTTTTATAATGTTTGTTTCCTATTCTGCTACTGTATTATGGTTAAATGCTGGCAAGATATGTTACCTTGTTGTTTAAAAGACCTTGCGTTTTTACTCGAAAAAACTAAAAATTCAAATGATTATTTTTGTGTGTTGGAGTAATCAAAATCACCATGGAAATAACGCTTGAAAAAAGAAATAGCATGTTAATTGTGGCCGATTCCATTTAGTCATTCACCATCAGCTCAGCAAAACACTCATTGAGTGTAGAGCACAGAGAGTCTCTGTGTTCAATTCTGGGGGTGCCAGTCTTCCTGGAGCTCAACACTAGGACTGCGTGCAGGAAATCCTAAGTAGTCAAACCTCAAAGAAGTATCTGCTGTTGCAACGAGAAAGGTGCCATGAAGAGATGGACAGAACACCTCTGGGAAGAGCAACGGCGTGGGCACATCGAATGCTGGAAGGGCTCAGCTGGTCTCTGGGTATGGGGGCGATATCTAAGCCAAAACTGAAAAATGAGCCGGGTTTGTCTGAGCACGAGTGGGGATAGAAACCTGTTGCCAAGAAAACAATGAAGTCAACTGCACAGGATGATTGACACCTGAGCATTCAAAGAGCCACAGAGGAACTAGGACTGACGCTCCAGGGGAAGCAGAATCCACATGCGAATCAGCAAAGGTGTGCAGGGGAGAAGGACCAACGTGTCTGCTGAAGCTTTCAGATGGCCACCCTGAGGAAGTCAACCAGAGGCAGGCCCAGGGGAGACTTCCCCAGCAGTTCATCCACAAGGCAGTGGCTTTCCACTCAGGCGCACTGATGTGGGGACAAAACGCACCAGGTTTTGTGATGGGTTTTATCCTAAGGAGCTACTGGTGTAAGGGAACCAGGATACCTTAGGAAAGGCTCACCATGTAGGCAATGCAATGGAAGGACAAATCAAGAACAGGTGAGTGTTTCATTTTTGATGTGTTAATTTCAGATGCCCACAAACAATGTGGTCTAGGCATGTGGTCCAGCATTTTGGGGATAGCCACCTTCACCTGGGAGAAACAATGTTATTACAGAGGCCAAGTGGGTGTCATCATTATGAAGATGGAATTGAAATGTGTAGGGCTCACTGGCTAGAGCTAGCCTAGAATCCACACACCTGGCTCCTCCCTCACTTACTTCTGCCTGAAACACTCATTGGCCACTTCTCCGTGGTCCTGGCTTCTCCCCCACAGATGTGACCTCAGAGGACACTGCAGCAGCCGCTTTCCCTACTGGAACAAGCAGCCTTCTCTGCTCACTGCTGGGGCTGCCACTCTCTCACACTTCAGACCACTGGAAATGGCACCGTGTTTAGTCCCACTACGGAGAAAGCCCTGCAACAGCAGAGATCTCTCTGTCTTGTCTGTGGTTCTATCCCCAGGGTCTGCACAGGAGGAAAACAATACATACAAACCCATGACTGAGTCTTGGTAAGGCAGGGGGAATCTGGGCCCTGGCTGAGCCTAGCACAGCATGGAGAGTTGAGGTCAGAATAGTCAGATAGAATGGTATTGGTGGGGAAAGAGCAGGCAGATGGGCAGTGTGTCATGTAAGGGAGCCAGAGAAGGATTCTGTTCCAGATTCAGAGGGTGGTGAGCAGTGTGAAATGATGGTAAGATGAAGTAAGCAGGTGACGCAAGATCCCTCTGCTTGGCAACATTAGGGACTGTTGATGGGGTGGCACATGGTGCTGTAGCTGAGACACTGTTTAGGATGCCCACATACCATCCTAGAGTGCTTGGGTTTGAATTCTGGCTCCTCTGCTCCAGATTCCAGGCTTCTGCTAATGTATAACCTGGGAGGCAACAGGAAATGAGTGAGGTAGTTGGGTTCCTGCCACCCACATGAGAGATCTGGGTTGAATTCTTTGCTTCTCACTTTAACCTGGTCTTGTCTGACTATTGTGGGTATTTGAGGAATGGACAGTAGACAGGAAATCTCTGTGTCTCTTCCTCTCTCTTTCTGTTTCTATTTGTGTGTGTGTGTGTATGTATCTGTATGTCTGTCTTTCTGATTTTCAAACACCGAGTTCTAGTCCCAGTCGGGGCTCCGGATTCTGTCCAGGTTGCCCCCCTTCCAGGCCAGACCTCTGCTATGGCCCGGGAGTGCAGTGGAGGATGGCCCAAGTCCTTGGGCCCTGCACCCCATGGGAGACCAGGAGAAGCACCTGGCTCCTGCCTTCAGATCAGCGCGGTGCACCTGCCACAGTGCGCCGCGTGCAGCACACCGCCCGCAGCGGCCATTGGAGGGTGAACCAACAGCAAAAGGAAGACCTTTCTCTCTGTCTCTCTCTCTCACTGTCCACTCTGCCTGTCAAAAAAAAATATTGGTGATGTCCACAAGTACAATTATGGTGGAATAAGAACTGAAATCATCAGATGAAGGAACTCAGCCCCTTGGGGACATGCCTTGAGGGTAGCTCTTGCTTAGGCACAGTGCACTCAAAGAGCTCATCCTGAAATGGGTGGGGATTTTCCTCATTAGGTGCTAAGAGGACACAGGTGATCTGAAATACGTACTCTTTCAACATGATCTCTCTGTGGGTCACAGATCACCCAGGGTACATGGGGTGAACACAGAAAGGAAACCATCAGAGAGAGTGACATGCTTGACAGTGCCTCCTGAGCCCAGGAGCCCTCAAGTCAGTCACCAGTCACCATGCGCTGAGAATTAACACTGACTCCAGGAGCCCTGGTGGAATGCATCCTTGCATCTCCACCACTGACATAAGAAAGTAATCTAAAAATAACCTGACTGTGAAGTTCAAAGAGGCTTTGCCACAGCACAACTTCTTAGACAATAATTTTCCTTAAAAAGTTCACGTTTCTGGAGCCTTTCACTCGCCACGTGGTGTGGGAACTCTCTGTAAGAATAGGCCACCTGCTAGGTCAGCCATGCTGGGTTCCAGGAGTCCCCACCTCATCAGTTAGGGCTGTGTTCTCCTCCTGGGATGTCCATCCCATGCCTCTCCCTTCTCCCCCTCATTGTGCTATTGAGTCACAACAGAATACTACCCCTGGAGTATTCCCTTCTTATAGGGGACTATTTTTATTGAGAAGAACACAAAGAGAAGCGAGGTACACATCACTGAACTATCAAGACATGATCTCTGATCATGACAGGTGCTGGAGACCACTATAGGGCAGAACAGGTGGGAAGCCTGCTTGGCTTTTTTTTAATCGATAAAAAGATGTTTCAGAATCTATTGCATAATTGTCTTGAAATAATTTTTTACAAATGGATTGTAACCCCGATGACTCAGTCATCAGTAGTATTTATGGGTAGAATGACTTCAATTAGAATATGACAACACAAAAACCAAGTCCAGCTCCCCACAACCTGGGTGAGTTTCATCTCTGCCCATCTCCGTTAGCTCCCCCTGTGCATGTGCAGGGGGGGCTGTGTCTGACCTCAGCGCTTCTTTACAGAGGGCACCCATGGTTACTCACCCTGCCTCAAAGATGAGGCTCTGGGAGAGCAGGTTAGCTCGGGGTCACATGAGAGACTGTAAAGGTACAGGTACCATTTCACAAGCACCAGAGGTGCTCTGAAAGGGGCACTTTCAAACTGGAAGAGAGCTGTCCGTAGCTGAAGTCCTGTTCCCTAGGACTGCTCAACTCTGCAGCCTGGGGTATTCCAGTCATATTCATTTTAGTAGCCGCCCACAATTCCTTTTATTTTTGAGTAAGATTTTCTCTGTACTTTCCTAAAGAAATATGAACAAAAGAAACTTGAATATTATATATAACATTTTTCTCAAAAAAGACCCTCAAGATGCAACTTAGAGTGCTTATTTTGAGTAAAATACAAATTATGACAGTGAGAAGAGCCATCTAAAAATTTATTCATAGTGAATGGGCAGCCTGGAGGACCAGAGAGGATGCCTCAGACCTGCATTGTGTAGGTGTCTCTGGGAGTGGTGTATTTTCTTTCAGACAGACACAGTTGTACAAAAGGTGAGACTTGTCACTGAATGAATGCTGCTTCCCCTAAGATGATATAAACAATGAGTTATGTAAAGAGAAGCCTGCTCTCAAAGCAGAAGGCAAAGATAAATGCAATGGAGTATAATGCATTAAGGAACTGTCTTGGAGCTGCAGTCACACAAAACTCATATTTATTTTTAGCTACTTAAACAGCTGTCTTAATTTTGAAAAGGCATATTAATATTTACTATTCTAAAAACATGTTACTGGCATACATTTTCCAAACTTCAGGCATGAAAATGTGGTATATAAAGCTGAAAACATCCAATTACCCTTAGGTTAAAAATGGAAGTGTCACACAAAACACTGACCATTCCTTAATGGTCACCCCTTAATTAATTAAGGTATCACATAATATCTAATCATCTGTGTATAAGAGAAAGAGAAATCATTCATCAATAGAGTTCATATGAAATATGAAGTTGGCACAACCAGGGGATTCCAATACAATCCCATCAAGGTGGCATGTACCAAGGCCATCTCATTAGTCCAAGTGATTAATTTCAGCTCACAATTGATCACACTGATAGGTCTAAGAGTCAAAGGGATCACACAAACAAGACTAGTGTCTGCTAATACTAACTGATAGAATGAAAAAGGGAGAGAATGATCCAACATGGGAAGCAGGATACACAGCAGACTCATAGAATGGCAGATGTCCTAAAAGGCACTCTGGCCTCAGAATCAGCCCTTAAGGCATTCGGATCTGGATCAAGAGCCCATGAGAATATTTTAGGCATGGAAAGCCAAGACACTCTGAAAAACAAAAAAAAGAAGACCTAAATGAAAGATCTCTGTGAGTGAGATCCCAGTGGAAAGAACGGGGCCATCAAAGAAGGAGGTACCTTTCTCTGAAGGGAGGAGAGAACTTCCACTTTGACTATGACCCTGTGGGAATAAGATCGAAGTCGGCGAACCCTAAAGGCGTCCATAGCCTCGGCAACTCATGACCAGAGCCTAGGGAGATTACTGACGCCATAAACAAGAGTGTCAAATTGTTAAGTCAACTTCAGGAGTCACTGTGTACTTACGTCTCATGAGGGATCTGTCCTTAATGTGTTATCCAATGTGAAATAATGCTATTACTAGTACTGAAACAGTATTTTTACACTTTGTGTTTCTGTGTGGGTGCAAACTGATGAAATCTTTACATAGTATATATTGAATCGATCTTCTGTATATAAAGATAATTGCAAATGATTAAAAAATCTTGGTGTTAAATTGGAAATTGCATAGATAATTAATCAATTCTTTAAAAAAAATCATGTAGGATCTCTGTCCTTAATGTGCTGTACATTGTGAATTAATACTATAACTAGTACTCCAACAGTATTTTCATTTTGTGTCTCTATGTGAGGGCAAACTGTTGAAATCTTTACGTAATATGTACTAAACTGATCTTCTGTGTATAAAGAGAATTGAAAATGAATCTTGATGTGAACAGAAGGGGAGAGGGAGCGGGAGAGCGGAGGGTAGCGGGAGGGAGGGAAGTTGTGTGTGGGGGGGAACCACTGTAATCCATAAGCTCTACTTTGGAAATTTATATTTTTTAAATAAAAGCTTTATATATATAAAAAAAGAAATATGAAGTTGAATAAGTAGGTCCCTTATTTAAAACACCCATGGTAGAGTTTTAATCCGGGACTGTCACCTGTACCCAAAACACTGCACCACATTAAAATTTTGTTCAATGACTTGCCCTTACCTACAAGCTCTTAGAATGTCCCAATGGACAAAAATACCTGTTTTCCTAGAGGCCTTGGGTCAAGTCTTCCTAGGTTGTTGTGTAGTTAATTGTGGGGTCTTTGGGTCACATGGAACCAGAGCATCCTCTGGGGAGCTGAAGACCAGGGTCAGTCACACATATGGACTAAGCACAGTCAAAACCCTGGACATCAAATCTCAGATGAACGTCCCTGGGTAGGCAACTGCATGTCTGTTGTCATACATCATGACTGGGAGAATCACGTGCTGTCCACATGACTGCTGGGACAGACAACTTGAGGATTGCACCTGCTGTCTCCTGGGCTCAGCTGCATGAGCCTTCTCCTTTGATTTCAGCCTTGTTCTTTTAGTGTCATACATGATAACCATCAGAGTAATGGCATATCTGACTTTTCTGAGCACTTCCAGTGAATCAGTCAACCTAAGGGTGGCTTGGGGGATTTATCACTGCATTACTGACTAAGGAAGCAGCAGGTGCTCTATGGACTGTACAGGATTGGTGCCTGAACTCATGCAGATGTGTAAGTACTGCATACCATGGATTACGTGGTAATAAGAGGGCAGATACATAATCCAAATATGATGCTAATGAGGCAGGCATGTCTGGAGGTCTTCAGGGCTTGAGATAATATCCTTGGAGGCAATTCTCCTGGGAGGGCTGGACATGTCAGCTATGTCAGGCCCAGCCATTCTCTCTGCTCCTGGCTCACTATGCGCTCCCTCCTTTGCACTTGTGCTCTCTCTGGCTATGGGATGTTTTCTGAGGCCTTGGGACTCTGCCTAACTCCAGATGCTATGGGCCACCTGGTCTCAGCAAAACAAGCCTCCTTCCTTCATAAGCAGCTTGTCTGAGGTATTTTGGTTGTTCCTGTTTCAATAATAAAAAGCTGAGGCATTTTCTTCACTAGGCTGCTTACACAGACTATCTGGTTCAAACAGTAATCTGTGTAGTTGCTTACTTAACACAAAATTCTCCTTTTTGTATCTATTTTCTTTTAACTTGATTTTTCTTTATAACTGTATTTATTTATGTGCTAGTTTACTCTCCAAATACCCGCAACAGCCAAGGTTGGGCCAGAACACAGCAAAGAGCCTGTAACTCAATCCAGGTCTCTCACATGGGTAGAACGATTCAACAGCCTGAGCCACGACCTGATGCCTCCCAGGCTATGCATTAAGAGGAAGCTGCGATGGGGGTGAAGCTGGAACTCAAACCCAAACGCCCCAGAATGGGACAAAAGCACCTCTGGCAGCATCTCAACCACTGCATCAGACTCGGCCCCACTTGCGCCCCCGGGAGTCGGGGCTCTCAGGTGTGTCGTGGGCAAAGCTAAGTCATTGTCAACCTCAACACTTGTTCTTGTAGGCCACAAATCATGACAGAAGCCTTCGGGGAACTTGTTCTTTATTTTAAAAAGACATATGGTACAGCAGACATCCATGTCTTGCTCGGATAGTGATGCACAACTTGGATCCATTCTCTTGCTACCATAATGGGTTGAAATGAGTCAAGGAGGGTGGCAGAAAGTAAGCTCCTCCATGAACCAGTATCAAAAGCACCTTATTTTTGGACTTCCAGTTCTATACATAGAGGTATATTGTTTAAGCTAGTATTAAGCTATGTGATAATGTTTTAAGCTATGCAATTTCCAACAGAAAACATCATAACTGAAAATAGGTGGTTCCACTTGCTAGCTATGTGACCTTAGGACTGTGTCATAGACAACACACATCTAAGTTCCCCCATCTGTACAGTAAAGACAGAGACCACAAGTACTTGAGGGTTCTTTTGAGTTTTATCATCATAAAGACATGAATTCCAACATCCAGACACCTTACTAACTCAAACAATTCCCTAATCTCTTTGAATCTCTAATTTTTGAATTTTTAATAAAGTAATATAACCTATGATAACTTTAGAATTGTGCCTGCTTGACTAAAATTTATGAAAGTATAGTCCTGACAGGATATATACACCAAATGGTTCACTTAATTCTTTCTCAAGACAATACTTGAGTAAAGTAATGAATATTTGATTGGTTATTATGTACTGAACCAAGAGTATAATCACTTTAAAGTATATGACCTAACCTTCCCAGTGGTCCTGTAGAAAGGACAACTTGAGTTATCTCTGGCACAGAGATGTGACATAGCTTCCATAACCACACATGGAGATTTAATCAAGGAGCTAGCATGTAACCCAAGCAGAGTGAGTCTTACATACAACACCATTCTCTCATCTTTCTTCCCCATGCTAATCCTCACTCCATGAAACCACTGCAGCAAATCTTGTTTCTAAATTTGGCTTCGAAGCATCAATAGACACGTGATTAAATAAATAACATTTATATCATGAACAATTCACTTGAGATAACATGGTTACTCAGACCAGTAGTAGTTGTGACTTTCTCCAAGGAGAGCTGAGCCAAAACTTAGCCAGGTGTTAGTTTTGTTGTGGGGGAAGTGGCCACCCCATGCCCAGCTTGGCTTGACCTTCTGACACCTAGAGACCTACTGGTGAATCCCGTCCTATCTGGGGATGCAGGATGAAAGCAATGTAAGGGGACATTTGTGGCTTCCTCCTGAGTCTGGACCACGGGAAGGCCCTGTGCATTCCTCTCATCTAGCGATGTATAGAAGGACAATTCCATATAGGCAGACCCAAAAAGGACAACTCACTCTGGAGGATGGAACAAACGGATAGAGAGAATGTGGCCATGACCCACATGCACTGACAGCCAAGCACTTCAAGGCAGATGTGAGACCGCAGAGATGGCCCTGGCTCAGCCCTTCCCCACCAGAGTGTTGGCTCCAAAAAAACCCCTGCAACCCAGATAACCACAGTGGAACTAAGGCAGGGTAGGAAGAAGGAACCCAGAATAGCCAGAGATTAATTTTGTCTCTCAGCAGAATGGGGCCCTAGGAATTATTTTTAGGAAGCAGAAGATAGTGTTATATTTCTTCAAGTCCTGTAGTTGTAAAATGACATTCGGCTCCAAAATACTTTCTTCCATTTTCCACTTAGCATTCACTTCAGCCTATTTCCAAATTCTATAAAATGTAAAAATGCAAAATAGTTCATTCTAGCAAGAGATTTCCAAATTCTTACTTTAACCAATGTTGCAGAGGGAAGGAAGAAAGAGGAAGAATGAGAAACGCAAACCTCAAGACCTTTGTGTTGGGCTAGTTCATGGACAGCAGACCTTCTGTGGGCAGACTGATGTCCCGACTACATAGTGTGCTTTTATTCTTGCTCTGAGTACTGTTCTCATCAAGGAAAGTTCAGGATTTAAGGGGAAAATGAGGGAAACAAAATGAAAAGGCAAGAGAAAAGGCCATTTTACCTTCATGAAAGGGACATAAATGGTTTCAACAACTACACTGAGGGAAAAGGCAGACAATTCTATCTGTGATCTTAACTATCTAACTGACCTAATATGCAAATAACAACAGAGTGTATGAACTATAGCCTAAGACCAAGAAACAAAACAGAATGAATCAGAGATCAGTGGATTTGACTCCCACCTCCAGCCAAATCAACCGCAGCACACCTCATGTCATCTAATCAAAGTTTTTAGAATTATATAATTAACAGAAATCCCTTTAAAAAGTGTTATTTATATTCCTTTTGTTTGAAAGGCAGAAAGATAAGATAGAGAGATGTCTAATTTCCTCATTTGAAAAATTCCTCAAAACATAAACAGAATGATGTATATAAACCCTAAGGCATTAAACAAATGTCAAAATCGTTTGTTCCCCAGTGATTTTTCTTTCACATTTACTCAATAATTTAGACATCTTATTTTTCATCATCTGTAAGCTATCCATCATATTTCCAGGCTAATGGACCTAAATAAAAGATTTAATCATAATTCTTTTTCAGTTTAAAAAATTTTCCATGTCTTCGAAGAATGTTAACTTCTTTTGTTCTATTAACCTTGTCAAAAGCTGTATGTAGACAGTAAATGCACTTGCTTGGTTCAGCATTCTGCCGCCAGCACCTTACAGTGGCAGAGGTAAAAGAGGTACTCAATACGTATTTGTTGAAGAGGTGAATGAACGTGAGCATGAATCTGACTGCACAACCAACAAAGACCACTTTAGTATAGGGGCTCATGTCTCTCCGGTGCAGCTCCTTTTTCTTAAATGCCCCCTTCCTTCTTGCCTAAGACGTTGCTCTCAGAGGGCTTACTGCTTGGAGCTGGGGTGACATATGGCAGCCAGGAGGAAAGATGTCAATACGCTGAAGATGGCACGGTGAAGGCTGAAGCAGCCCAGAGGCTGGTAAATTCATTGAGCTGATGAACAGTTCTGGAGACACGAGGCTCCAGGCTTTACCTTCAAAGGCAAGGTTAGGTGAAAATAAAACGTCTGTTTGTAGTTTATTGAAGGCGCTGTCTAGTATTCTATTATTTGCAGCCCAAAGCGTCCTAACAAGACCTCTTCAAACCTGTGGTGCCTCAGGAATGCCAGAGGCCGCCTTTTCCGTTTCATCTCATTCCCTCTTCAGCTCACAGACGGCTGTCAGTTGTGGGTGATTAATGAGTAGAAGACAGCGTAGGTGATTTTAAAAAATGGTTCAAGATTAGACAAGTTTTCTTTTTCCACCACTGTCCTGGAAAGCAGAAAACACACATTTCCACGAACCCCAACAGGAGAGACTTGGCCCTTGGGAGCTCCAGCTCCTTCTAAATAGACTGGACACTCCTCTGGGCATGGCCACAAGGTTTGATTCAGAAGAGGAAACGTCTTCTACCATTAAGCCAGCTGTGTGGAATCTGTGCATGCTGTTCCTGGTCCACAAGCAGAGGACCCACGGCCCCTGTGTGGAGGAGGGGTAGCCTCCAGGGCTGTGGGAGGGAAGCAGAGGAGAGGGCTATCTCAACCCAAGTGTTATGCTGCCATTTGGTCTGTTAAAGCTAATGCTGTCAGTCTACTCCTTACTACTAATTATGGTTTGCTAGATTTGTCTTTCCTTATGAAGGAAAGGCAACAAATCACGTAAGTATTGTCAAATGTGTGTCATCTTTGTAATGCCCCCATTTTGTTTTCAGACATGTCCTTTGGTTTTCTGCTCAATAGTGGCCTCAACCCTCAGACCTACCCAGGCGTTGGGAAGGCCTGAAGGAAAGCCGGTTTCAAAGCTACATGGGGGCTCTCAGGCTTCTTGGCTCTCTGAAATTGCACATTTACCTGGCAATGGTTGTTGCTTTATGGGGTAAACCACCTCTTGGAGTTTCCACTTAGCTGCTTCTGTGGGACTCCCTGATGCACACAGCAATGCACTCAGCGGCGGCAGTGATGAGGGCCCCTCCACAGGTGCGGCACTGTTGAGACTGCAGTGATGGACCGCAGAGCCCCAGCGGGACCGGCGTTCCCCGCCTGCTGCCGTCACTGCGCTCTGTGTGGACCTGTGTGCAGGAATAAGACCTACATCTCAAAACCCACCTCCGTCCTGCTTTATTCAAGAGGGGCTTTTATCCGACACGACCTGTAAGCATTTACAATAAAGCACAACTTGATCTCCAGTGTAAACGTGTTATTTCAGCACACAATGGAGTGGATGAAACTCAGCCAGCCCTGTTAAACACCGTGATTTACACCTCTGCTATGAAAGGTCTCCAGTGGCTCAGGAGGTCATCTCAGGATTTCTGAGACCCCAGGACTCAAGGTCATGGAGGAGATGCCAGTGCGTCTTTTTCCTGTGAAAAGGAAGCCAGGAACCTGCCCAAGCTCCAGGCTCCCCTGAGGAACTCAGCTCACTGTCTTCCACCTGCCACTCAGGGCCCATCCAGCCATGGCCACCTCGAGATTTCAAAGCCTCTTGGGATGTGTCACTCCTCTCGGGGCGGCAAGCTCTGCCAGGCTCTGCCTTCAAACCTGTCAGAAGTCTCCTATCCCTGAAGAGCAAACTTCAGTCAGGTTTCAGGACAGAAGCAAGATCTGCAAACTAATTCAGATTAAGGTGAGTAAGAGACGTAGGCACCAAACGAATTCCTGAGAGAAATGACATCAGAGCTCAAACCCGAAGATACGCAGTCCACAGCCAGACTTCTCCATAACAGAATCTGCAGGCCCTGGTCTCCTGGAACTTTGCCTTTGATAGACAATCTTAGGGTACAGGAAGGACAAATATGTCCCATCTAGTGGGAAAGGCTTCCGTCCAGGTCTTGCAGTCTCCCCAGTGTTAAAACCCAGGACCATGGGTTCACCCCCATAAAAGGAAAACTACTGCCAAGCCAGACCTGGAGAGGCTGCACCTGGGGTGGTGAGCAGGCTGATGGAGCCCTGCACAGATCCCAGGCGTGGGCTTCTCAGAACAGAACACAAAATAAGTATGTGCACTGTGAGTGTCTACCTGCAAACTAAAGGAAGATTGGCGACTATGAGTATGGAACCAGCAGTTAATACAAAGTTTCAAACAGAATTTGTAAATGAACCTCATCCATCTCTAGAGATTAACTTCACACATTGTAAAAAAGAAGACAGAAAGAAGAAAAGTGCAAGTTTCTGTAGATAAGAAATACAACAGGTGACAATGAAAAAATATCCATAGGATGTAGAACTAATAACTTCAAAAATACATTGCAAGAAATGATTCAGAATGTAGCAAGTGACAGGGAAAATGATGGTGGACGTGAACGTTAATGCCATCAGCATCAGAGAGGATGGGGTAATGTTGGCTTCCCAGAACTCTGGAGACGAATTAAACACCAGGAAGGAGCAACACTGGCATTCAAAGATGTGACTGAGATGCAGAGCCAGCAGTGTAGTCAACAGCAGCCAGGATGCATTTTTGGAGCCCAGATCACTGTGCAATGGCAGAACAGCAAAGACAAAGGGGACACTTCATAAGCTGCTAGAGAGGGAAGTGTGAAGGGAGGAGGAGAATACTGAACTGGGAAGATGGGTTTGCAGCTGAGCCAGACCTGCATCCCGAGGGTTTTGGGCAGAGCTACCCTCTTTGCCTGTCCAGTCACCTTATCACCTCCTCTTGTCATGGTTCATCCAACAGCTGGGTAGGCAGGAGCAATGCTACTAAGTTAATTAATTGAGTCAATTATGTTAACTAAGCTAAAGAGCTCAATTTGATTTCATATCTGAGCAAGGAACCCCCACGATTTAAAGGGATTTGTGGACTTGGCTGAATGAGATGTGGTAGAATGACCCAAGAGGAACGAACCAGTGAGTCAAATGCTGGTGCTTCAAAAACTATTGGACAAAAATACTTGAGTTGTGTGGGACCCACACATGCACTTTTTATCCCCAGGGGAATGCTCCAAGGCGGTGGTAGAGGCAGGGAACTTGTTAGGAATGCAGAATTCCAACATTTAGGATCCAGATCTCAATCGGAAATTCTGGGGGTAGAGCCCAGCAGTCCATGTTAGTATCCTCTTTAGGCTGTCTGTGCACATGCTAAAATGTGACAGAGTTTACATACTAGCACTGGCTACAATCAGTGTTCTGAAAACAGATTTGGAGTCAGAGGTTTCAATAGGTCCAGCTCTAAAACCACCAGGTATAGGCCTTAGACGAGCTGCACGCCTCCCCTACACTCTCCTCAGGTTCAGAAATTTTTATTAATTAGTTTTATTTGATATGCAGAAGAGAGAGAGCTTGCACGTAGTGGTTTACTCCTAATATGTGGGCAACAGTTAGGTAGGCCTGGGATAGGCTGAAGTCAGGAGGTGGTAACTGTCCTATCTCCCACGTCAGCGCTGAGATCCAAGGACTTGAGCTATCTCTTGCTGCCTCCCAGGATGTGCCTCAGCAAGAAACTGGACAGGAAGCAGGGCTGGGACTCAAGCTCAGACAATCTGGTACGGGATGGAGGAGTCACCAGAAGCATGCCAACTACTGGACCAAATGCCTGCCCCTACGTCCCTCATTTTAAACGAGGGGCAGTAAGAAGAAAATAGGTAATGCTATTTGTATAATGAGGCCTATTTCATTTCTTAGGAAAAAAAAGGGGGGGATGATGAAAGAGAAGATGGCAGGATGAAAATGGACAGCTCCAACTTAATTTGAAAGACGGCAAGACAGGCAGTTAGGATGAAGCATTAGAACATCTGCTCACTCTTCCTGGAAATGACAGATTGACGGATGCTGAGTGCCTCCAGGAAGAGAAGTGTGCCATCCTCCCATTCCTGCATTTCTCCTGTGTCTGTGTCTCAGGAAAACCCAGCCACCTGTTTGCAATCTTCAGCTGTAACTTTCCCTCCCTGAAGCCTGCTTAATGCCACCCACACACATCTAGATCGGATGGCAGCAAAGATCTGGGGCCCGGAGTTAAGGCCCTCAGAGACTCAAGACCTCTCCAGACCCCATGCCAGCTTCATAGGTTTTGTCCAAGAAGTACAATACAACAGACACCTGCAAGAAAAACCTACTGCTGAAAGACCTGGCCTCACAGAGGGCCAAGCTCAGGCGAGCCACTCAGTGGAGGAAGCCGAGCTTCCAGTGCCCCTGTGTTCTCTGGCCTAGGAGGAAGGCAACATCCAGTTGAGTTCCTGGTGACAGGGAGACAGGAGTGGGACGTGAGGTCGCTCAGCCAGGGGCAGGAGAGAGGCATCCTGAAAAGAGCACACCTGTTGCAGGTACACCTGTCTCAGGACCCCAGGCAGCCCTGGGCCATGCATGTGCATTCTGAGAGCTGAGGTGGCTCTGCCGGGTCATACAGCTTCCTCTCTGGCATGTCACTAAAGAGCAAAGTTAGGTTACTCCCATAAGATTAAGAAAAATAGCATACTGAAAGTAAGATATCTACTAAAATAATGTTACTCTATAAGAACTATGACTCCATTGTTTGATGAATGTTTCAATATGTGGATAGGGCGATTAGATGTGAATAGTACACTAACTCTCCGAAATATGCTTTCCTTTCACTCTTATAAATTCTGTAGTCAAAGTATCCCAGTCATAAAGTTAGCATAGGAATAACACCACAGGGAGCCAGCCTGTTCCCAGCTGCCTCATCCCCACCCCAGCATGCTATCTCCCTTGGATAGCCACCAGGACCACTGGAGAATCAGGCTCACTGTGCATCTTGGTCCACACAACAGCCTTTGGGCAATGGCCGGTTTGTGTTGACACTATAAGTCTTTAATGCATTCTTTATTTCATGTGTGTTCCTGCAGCATGAATCTAGACTTCAAGTTTAATAGCAAGAAAAAGCACATTTTCTAGTCTACTTGCCTTGGATTCAGTGTTACAAGCCATCTTAATACCTACTTTTTAAACTGATATTAAAATCCATCAGTGATATTGAAAATCACTAATCACAAATTGTGATCTTATTCCATACTATGCAAGCTATCAAACTTTGGAATATATTTATCCAGAAGAAGCTATCAACTCTCATTGAGCCTCCTGTGAGACAAGGGGTGAGCACATCTCCAACACAGAACTTTAAAACTCTGATGGGAAAATAGAATTAAAAGATCAATTTATTTTGGAGAAAATATTTTTTTGAAATTCATGCATAGCTTTTTCATAAATGCATTTTCCATGAACATTTTGAAGACCCCTTTATATGCCTGAATTTCACAGTTTGTTGTACCACAGCAAATTTACCTTTTTTCGCACAAACTCTTTTTGAACTATTTTCCAAGTGGTTACTATGCTTTAACTGAATCAAATTATGATGTGGGATAAAAAAAGCCTGAATAGGAAAATTTACTGCAGAACTGACCATACATTGGGATTAAATCAAGCTTCCTTCAGGGAACAAGGAGCTAGAGACAGACCCCTTCCTTCCTTCCTTTGCTCCACTGTGTTCTCACAGATGGTACATTTAATTATTCTAAGTGTATGTGACACTCATAACCAAAGGACTGAGCCACTGACTGAGCAGCTAAGAGTAGAACTCCATCCCTTCCTAACAGTGGTGACTCACATCAGCTTCCCATGGAACGCGCGTCCAACACTCCATTAGACGACCTCTCCACACACAGGTGGGAGTTGTTCTGTGTTGGTCCCACAGTCATTTCCTGCTTGTGGCTGCACACACGAGGTACACCATCTCCAGTTCCCACATGGACCATGTCCCACCACTCATCACTCAATGCCTCTTCTTCAGTAGCAAGCAGCCTTTCAGACTCTTGTCCTGCTCACCCACTCTACTCAGACTTCCCTGCAGGAAATGGCTTTGTCTTTCATTTTCTTGGGCTGTAACCTAGCAATCCATCCTTCCTCCCTCAAGTGTACTGCTCCCCAGTGAGAATTCCTTAGTTCTGTCTTCAAGATGTGTAACAAAACGGCCATTCCTCCTGTAAGCCATCCCGGTCTTGCTGGATCACTACAGTAGCTTCCTGCTAGGTATGTCCATGCACCCTATGGTGCACTGTCAACACATCTAGGGTGTCCTTCAAACACATAAGGAAGATACTATCCTTCCTTTTTCCATACACTCCAAAAGATTCCACTTCCACCTCAAGCAAAGCCAAAATCCTTCCATTCTTCCATAGCTCATGAGAGGCTCCTCCCAGCACATACAAGCTTCATCTAGAGTCTCCCGTCAGTCATGGCACCTAAGCCATCACCCAATCACGCCATGCCTCAGCACCTTTCCACCTTCTTTCTTCTCCTTATGGAACACTCTTTCTCCACTTATATGCACAGCTGGCCCCTCACTTCTTCCAGAACTGTTCTCCACTGAGACCATGTAAATGCAATCTTAGGATCCACACAGGCTGGCACTCCATCTCCTCTTTATCTACTTAAATTTGCTTCCAAGTCCTCATACCATGTGATCTACACAGAGTTTACTTGTTTACATCTGTCTCCTTCCCTAACACACTGTAATGCGAAGTGCCTGAGGACAGGAGCTCCATCTGCTCTCTTCACTGCTGTGTTTCCTGAATCTAAACATCTGCTGAATCAATAAATAAGTATTACTGAAGACTGAAACCCCATCCCCTTTTATAATATACCAGAAAACATAATTAGCACACTTGGCACCATTAATGCCACTCAGATTCTAGAAAAGACACTTAAAACGCTTTCTATCAGAGAATAGCACTTAATTAAGACTCATTTATCCATGTCAGGTTTTGATTCTCCATGCATGTACTTTATCAATGAAAAAAAAAAAAACCAAAGTCATATTCTTCAAAATTCCACACACTATTTGAAATGAGTAACCTCATAAATTTACACTTTATATATTTAGTCTATTTCTAGTACTTTTTTAAGTTATATGACTCATATAAATATAAAGTGGGATGCAGTGGGAGAAGCTTTGAGGCTACTGGCAGCAATTGTGAGCCCCACTCGAGGAACAGTGGCTCTGAGATTTCTGGCCATATCTCATTGCTGTCCCACAGTGTCTGGACAATGACTTTCCCCCAAGGAGTGACACAAGTTTAATGGCCAACACATCCTTCATAGGTTTAATTACATCTTCATTTGCTTTCTCACTTGAGAATTGACAGGCTCAACCCTGACAAAATCCATGTTAAGCGTCAGCACTTGCTCTTACGTCTGAACCAGACTTCATTTCACCTCTGACAGCATGTAATGGTCACATAAAGCACATGATTTGGATATGGATCACTAATGTACAAAGCACATGTCACTGCTACAAGGAAGCTGAGAATGCCACATCCCATCAGAATGATCACTGTTATAATGTCTTTTTGGCTTAAATCGTGGGTGTTGGCCACACCTCCTCATTTACTTCAATACACACACATATGCACATGTACATGCACGCTGCCCTACCAACACACACATCACTGAACACAGCATTCTTCTTAGTATTTGCCTTCACTTTGACTACATTGCATGCAAGCTATAGTTTATGGAGAGTGATACAAAATGAGAGTGTCAGGGGCTGGCTTTTGCCCACTCCATAAGGCGCCAGTTAAGATGCCCATGTTCTACATCAGAGTATCTGGGTTTGACACCCACCTCCAGTTCCTATTCCAGCTTCCTGGGAGGCAACAGTGATGGCAAAAGTAATTCAGTTCCTGCTACCCAGGGAGGAGCCCTGGATTAGTTCCCAGGTCCTGATTTGAATCTAATCCAGTCCCAATCATTGTACGCATTTGGAGAATGAACTAATGAATGTGATCTCTCTGTGTTTCACAAATAAATAATAATGAAATGACACTGTTAGACAAACTTTTGGTATAATAAAAATATATTTATGAAATCATATAATAACTTGTAATACATGTTGAAGATTCTTATTTTTGTGTTTGGAATCTTTTTTAGACTGGATACAGATATCAGATATATAAAAGTAATATGCCTCAAGTTTAGAGGAAAACACAATATAGGGAACAGGTGCATAGCAATAATTTAAAAAAGGAAAACTAAATCTTTAATTTTGAGTGAAAATAAAAATAGGGGGCTGGCATTGTAAACTGCCACCTGTGCCACTGGCAAAACATACAAGCGCTTGCTCGAGCCCCACCTGCTCCAATTCTGGCCTAGCTTCCTACTAATGACCTGGACAAGTGGCAGAAGATGGTCCAAGTCCTTGGGCCCCTGCCACCTACATGGGAGACCTGGATGGAGTACTAGCCCTGGCTGCTGCAAGCATTTAAAGAGTGAACCAGCAGGTGGAGGAACACACACACTCTCTCTCCCTCTTCCTGTCCCTCTTCCCATCTCTTTCTCTTTGGCTATGCCTTAAAAGTAGGTGAAAATAAATGAGCATTAAAAAATAAAATTAAATAAAAGTAGGATGTAGTTGTGATTGCATGGAGAGTTTAGGAGAGGAACTAACCTCTTTAACACACCCGGAGGCCCCACCCATCTTTTCCAAAGCAGGTCAGCCTTTGTTTGGTGGGTATGGAAGATCCATGTGAGGAAACTTAAGCAAGCCCAGCCGACTCTGCAGGCAGAGGGGGCAGAAACATTGAGATCTTCCCAGATGGGGCAGGCAGAGGGGGTGCTGGGCCTGCTCTGAACACAACAGGAGTGGGTACTCCTATCAGGGCTGTCAGCTACCCCAGGGCTATCATCATGTTGAGCATCTATCCAGCACTTCTGTGTCCCACATCACCTGCCTCCCACACACCCAGCACCATGAGACCGGAGCTGCCTCCACACAGCTGAGCTGTGGTGCCTCTGTCTGGATTTTGCTGCCTTCTCATTCTAGGTGGGTCTCTCAAAGGCCAAATGCCATGCCCAGAGAGCGGGATCTGCAAAAGCACTTTTTATCTTTTATTTTAATTAAAAAAGATCTGTTGAAGACAGAAAGGATAAAAAGTACCTCTTTTGACCCAGTTCACTTAAATTCTAAAATTAAAAATATACATTAATTTTTCAGATTTTAACTCTAGGGCTAAAACTCTTTGAGTATTGGTCCATAGGCAACACAGTTATTTTGCATAAATGAACTCATAAATGATCATGTAGAACTCCAAGGTTGGGGTAAGCATTAGATTGAATATTTGGGCTGTCTGCATCCCATATCAGAATCCTTGGGTTCAAGTCCCAGCTCTACTTCCAATTCTGGCTTCCTCTTAACGTGCACCCCAAGAGGCAGCAGGTGAGGGCTCAAGTACTTGAGTTCTGGCCACCCACAAGATAGATGTGGACACATTTCTCAGCTCCCAGCTTCAGCTGTCCTAGACCTAGGGCATCTGGGGTGTGAACCAGCAGATGGAAGATATTTTTCTATTTCTTTGCCTTTCAAAAAAATAAATAAAAATTAAAACTTGAAAGTTTTTGTCATTATAAAGTGAAGTGAAGCAAGAGCTTAAGCTACTGGAAGGCTGTGTGAATGTATAAATTTTCCATTCCCTTCAACAATTTCTTTTCCACAATTATTTACATTCATCTTGCCATAGGCTAATTTGACAGTGACTTTCATTTTTAGCTCCTATTCTATAGCTTAACTAATTCTGTCTTACAAAATCATACTTCTTCAGTTGATATAGCATTTCATTAAATTTCAGAGTTATAAGGACAAAGAACATGCCCTAAATCTGTTTGACCTAAACACACAACCAGCTGGGATCAATGTGTAGGATACCTTCTGGGAAGTCCAACCATGCAGATTGGAGGGGAGACCCAGGTGTGACCACCCACCTACACCCAACTCCTCGGGTAAGGAAGGAGACTGTAAAGCAGCCAGGCCTGTGAGGAGATTAGGTGGAGTTTAAAATAATAAACAAATACAGCAAACTTCTAATGTGTAGTCATCCATTCTAAATCCTTTATAGCCTAGCACACACTTGCTCGTTAGGAAATTAGCTACCATGTTAGAAATAGAGAGCTAGATTCTGATAGCAAGAAAGGAAGGGTATCCCGACATTTTCAAGACAGGGCTGTGGCCCAGCTGACAGCAGGCAGACTGCGACTCACCTTCCGTGGGAGCAGAGCCCTTCTGCTCCGTGCTGCCAAGGACTGAAAGGGCCCAACAGCAAACAACCCCACCACATCCAGGAAGGGAGCCCTTCTCCTGAGAGGGCTGGGGAGAGAGCTTCGATTCCTCCTCAGGGAGCATCCCTCTGGGATAGACAACATAGGATTTCCTGGATGTCCAGCCACCAGCCACACATGGATGCTCCCAGGAGATGGTGAGGCCAGCAGGGTGGGCTCATTAGTGGGAATGGTTTCAGGGGGATGTGCTATGTGTCAGACCAGGGGAGAACGGTTCCTATCAGAGTCATTTGGATGTTGTTGGTGGTGAGAACTGTGATAAACAGGCAAACATGGGTGAGCTCCATACAGAGCAGGCCCAGGAAGCTGTGAGCACAGCACACAGGACTGCCTTCTTGGGAAAATTTCCCATGTCATAGGAGACACAGCTCTTGCACATTATGCTTCTTCTACCCATGGTTTTTGGTGGAGACAAATTTGCATCAGAAGCACTGATTATGTCAAAGTGCCAGGCTCACTCTCCTTAGCCCCCAGATAAATTATATCTGCTGAAATGAGAGCATGGCGTGGCAGAGACCACGTGGAGCCTTTTCCTCTCCGTCCCCTCACTGTGCAGCACACTTCCTACCACAAAGGCTTTTAGCAGTGAAGGCTCACTTTATCAGTCAATCGGCAGAATTTAGTGTATGGGCATATGACCAGTGAGAGACAGGAACATCTGCCAGGGCATTTCTGAGAAGACGCCCTACAAGGTAAGTCCCCACACTCTATTACTGCATTCAGAGCTGTCCCCAGGGGACAGAGAGTCTGAAGCTCACCTGCACGTGTGCCAAGTACAGAAAAATCACAGTAAAATCAATCCTGAAGCTCTCATTGTTGGGACCCTTTAGGCTGACAGAAACAAACCTCTGATGTCTTAACCAGTACAGGCCAAATATCCTGTTATGTCCAGTAAGAAAACTCTAACTCTGTAAGCATAAAGACCAAATAGAGCACTAGCATGGTACCAAAAATTGAGGTTCCGGGGAACCTCAGTCATTCAAATGAAAGTAGATATCAATTTAGTGATATTAGTGAATTATACAAACACAAGATAAGAAATAAAATCTGGTGTCCATCAGCTGATAGATGGGTAAAGATGGGTACATCTAGATAACATGATATTCTTCAACTACACACAACAAAGATGAAATCCTGTCAGGTGCAGCAACACAGATGAACCTGGAGGATGTTATGTTGGGTAAAATAAGCCAGGCACAGGTAGGTAAATATGCACTCATATGTGGAATCAAAACCGGCTGCTCTCACAGTAGGATTAGATAGAATGCTCATTAGCAGGAACAGAGGGGCAGGGGTAGAAGAGGATGCTCAGTGGCTATGAGTTACAGTCGAAGGAGTAAGCTCTGGTGTTCTATTGAACAACAAGGCAAGTGCAGTTTGTTCCATTATATTGTGCATTTGAAAGGAGCTATTAGAAAGAATTTTGAATGTTTGTCCATTAAGGAATGATATGCCTGATTTGAATATTATAACGTATGATGTATGAAAACATTACACTGAGTCCCATGAATTTGTATGATTGTTACTTGTCTATTTAGAACATGAAACTTCAAGAAGATCTACATGTGAGCATACGGAAGCCATATATAACAAATTCCATACAGTTCACCCTCAAAAAAATACTTGGAACAATGTAGTATTTAGATTCCATCCTAAGAAGGAAATTTTAAGGGGATGTATGAATGTGACTGGCATCTAAGAAAGTCACTGCTTTTGCAATGAAAAGTAGTAACTAGAGGAGACCAAGCCAACAGAACGCATGATGGTAATCAGTCAACTCTGTCAACACATCTCTGAGCCAGCTCTGCACTGGATAATGTCCCAAAAGGCACTAGCACTTCCTTGTCCTTACGGAACCCAAATGCTGCTTGGGAGCACGTGGGTCAGGGTGGGGGCACATCCAGGCAGGCAATCGCAACTGAACGCTGTCAGTAGGTGTAATCTTCAGTTCAGGAAATAAACTGTCACAACTTTCAGAAGCCCTTGAGGGTAATAGTTATTACCCAATATCCAAAGGTCCTATATCAAAATGAAATGCTGTGTGGAAATTCTGCAGGAAAAAATCATATCTTATTTTCTCCAATTAAAATTGAGGCACTAAAATATTTTCTCCAGTAAGTTAAATTTAAAAAATGATTTCAGTGAAAACTAGGTATTTTTTTTCCTCTTTTCAATTTTACGCCTTCCACTTTTCTTAAACTTCTAGTCTTATGGTCAATGATATTTTTGCTTCCACGAAATAATGTCAGGAATTTGAGATATGTGCTTTTGCTTACAACAGCAGAAAATTTTTGGAGTATAGAATATGTAATGTGGTTATTTTTGTGCTTCAGAAATGCAGTTTCTATATGTATGCATGGGTTAAGTCTGTGATTATTCATCTGTATAAATAATATAATGAAAATATATTTAATAAGAAAAGGCATGCTGTACACATGGTGCAAATACTTTGTCATTTTTAGTTAAGAATGAGGCAAACAGTGCTTGCTTTCACAGTGCATATACTAAAACTGGGAAGAATGAGGCAAACAAAATATTTAATATAGATGACAAATTCATCATTGTTGATAATATGTAACATGATATAAAATATGGGTTATTTTAAAACATATGTAAGCCTACATTATTTTAGAGTAATGCTGGGTTTTTCAAAATGTTATAAAAGATGCCATAACAAATGTCCCTGGAGAAATACACAGATGTAATATGAGAAATGGTATAAAAACACCTGTTCCAGTTTGCCAGTAGTTTATCTTATTCTTAGTATTTTCCGTGTATCTTTAAGAAGAAAATATCAGTGAAGAAAAAGATGAGTCTGTAAAACAGATGCCTGAACACCACTGTTCCACCTGCAGCATTGCCACGCCTATCACAAATGACCCTTGGTGAGTGGACAGCACTAGCTTCGGGTGTATTACATACCAGACACCTGAAAGAGGTCGGCTTCCCCAATGCCCCCAGAGGTCCTATGGAAGTGGGCCCCAGCTGAGCTGAGTGCCCTGGACTCTGACTGCTGCACCCACTTTGGTGGGTACCATTGGCTGTGCACTGTTGCCCAGGGCCCTCCTCTAGCAGGCCCGGCTTTTCTGAGACTCCCTGCATCCAGAGCCAGCCCCAGTGTTGCAGGGCACAGTTGGTGATGCACACCTGTGCAGACCGTGTGGCTCTCTCCTCAGGCCTGCCTCGGAAATGGTAAATGCCCCGTCTACAGGCCAGAGACAGCTCGAGGCCACCTTGGCTCCAGGGTTCTGGTCCCAGGCCCCTGGCCAGGCTGTCAGGCTTCTTTCTCCAGTCCATCCCCGTTCTGAAAGCATCCCAGGGTCCACACCCTGTACAGTGTGAGTCCACCTTGACTCTGGTGGGGTCAGCTGGTCATGCACACCTTTGTGGGCTGCCTGTCTGCCTTTGCCAGTGGGCCTCAGCCGTGCTCTGCCCAGACTGCAGCCTCTCAGGGCTTTGCTGAGTATGTTTAGTGATGCCTACCTGCCCAGTTTTTGTAGATTCCTTCTCCAGGAGGCCACAGCACTGGAGAATGCCCCTGGCTCAGTTCTAGCACAGCCTGAGACCTCCCCAGTCTTGGTGAAAACCTTTGGTGGTATACACCTGCCCTGCCATCTGGCTCCAGCTTCCAGTGGAGTCTTGCTTTGGTCAACATTCCAGGCTCCAGTCACACTGTGGCATGAACTCATGGCAGCTCTGTTGGATGTGGAAGGTCCCAGACACTTGCCTAGGCTGCCTGGCTTCATTGTATAGCCTTCCTCAGACTTGGTCTGCACTAGGACTCCCACTCCACCACGACTGAGCCCACGCTGGATTAGGGAGCATGGTTGGTTGCAGTTATTTTCTTGGGATGTAGACCCAGTTCATCCCTTTGACTTTGCTGGATGCTCCAGACCCACATAAGCACATGCCCTGGCTTCAGTGGGCAGTGGTAGAAAAGCATCATGTCCCCAAACTTGGCACAGGTACTTCCACACTCCAGCTACCATCACTGAGATCCACACATTCCTGTGGGTATAGGAAATCCCCATCTGCCTGTGCTGCGTCTGCCATGGACAAAAGTGAGAGATTACACAGGGAGATTATATCCAGGATCCAACCAGAACTGAAGCTGAAGGAGCCTTCCAAACAGCACCTGACGGCACATCCTCAAGAACAAGCCTCAATCCACAAAAACCACCCTTGAAAACAGACAGCTGATCTACCAGAGGTGCAAATCAACACAGGGACATAAGAAGAATAAAAGGAAGTAATAGATGCCTCCAAAGGAACCTCTAACACTTTAATATCAGACTCTGCAGACAGGGATAATGACAAAATACCTGACGAAGAATTAGAAAGAACAACTCTACAGATACTCAAAGAATACAAGAGAATACAGACAAGTGAAATCAGTAAATCAATTCATTGTATGAATGAAAAATTCAGCAAAGAGACAGAGATCTTGCAAAGGAACCAAACAAAAATCTGACTGATAGAAGACTTGATAAGCCAAATAAAAAATACAGATAAATCCTCAACAACAGCCTACAAGACATCGAGCAGGCAAAAGACTATCTGAACTTGAAGACCAGACTTTCGAAACTGAAAAGAATAAGGTTAACCTCTGTGCCTTTGGGCTTCCCTGGGTGAACTCACACCCCTCGAGGAAGGAATTCCTGAGAGGCTGGAAGGGGAGATAAGGGCACAGCTCACCGTTTCCCATGGGAATAACTGGACCTCCCCAGTGTGAAGGGAGATGCGGCCGTCTAAGTGAAGGAGGCCCATGGAACCCCACAAAGACATGGCCAGAAAAGAGCCTCACCATAGGATATAGCTCAGTCTCGCCAAAGTCCAAACAAAGGCGCCATCATAAAACTTGCAAGAGAAAAACACCAGGTCAGTTTTAAGGATATCCCATGAAGTTAACAGGAGACTTTTCACCAAAAACCATACGGGCCCAGAGGGAACACAGTCAGATCTTGCAAATTATGAAAGTAAGAAACCACCAGCCAGGGACACTTCATCTAGGCAAACTATCTTTCACAAACGGAGTAGATGAGGACTTTATAAGAAAAAAAACTGGACAAAGTTATTACCCCCACACGAGCTTTATGGAAGATGCCAAATGTGTCCTACACACACAAAGATATCGACCATCTTGAAAATATGTGGAAGTATAGAACCAGCAGAAAAAGAGCAAAAGATGATAAAAGTAAATAGAAGAAAGATGAGCGTTCGGGGTTGTGACTAACAGGTAAGACATCGGCAACCCATATGACATCAGTTTGTGTCCCACTTTCTCCACCTCTGATCCAGCCCCTGCTAACTGCCTGGGAAAAGCAGTGAAATATCGTCTGAGTGTTTCGGCCCCTACAACCCATGTGGACGACGCAAATGAAGCTCAGAAACCCTGGCTTTGTTCTGGCTTAGCTCTAGCTATTGTGGCCATTTGGAAATTGAGGATCAATTGATTGATCAATCTTCCTCCCCCCATACTCCTTCTTCTTTCATCCTTAAACTTTACTTTTCCAATAAATACATTTGCAAAACGCTTTCAAATAAATCTTGATTTTAATAAGAATAATTATGAATGCAAAAATGACAAGGCCAACCGAGTATTTATCATTAATAACTTTGACTATAAAAGAAGCAACCTTGGCCGGCGCCGTGGCTCAACAGGCTAATCCTCCGCCTTGCGGCGCCAGCACACCGGGTTCTAGTCCCGGTCGGGGCACCAGATTCTGTCCCAGTTGCCCCTCTTCCAGGCCAGCTCTCTGCTGTGGCCCGGGAGTGCAGTGGAGGATGGCCCAAGTGCTTGGGCCCTGCACCCCATGGGAGACCAGGAAAAACACCTAGCACCTGGCTCCTGCCATCGGATCAGCGCGGTACGCCGGCTGCAGCACGCCGGCCGCAGCACGCCGGCTGAGGCAGCCATTGGAGGGTGAACCAACGGCAAAGGAAGACCTTTCTCTCTGTCTCTCTCTCTCTCACTGTCCACTCTGCCTGTCAAAAAAAAAAAAAAAGAAAGAAAGAAAAAAGAAAGAAGCAACCTCTCCAATTAAAAGATGTAAGGTATCTTAATGGAAAGAAAAGGAAAACCACATGATAAGTTGCCAAGAAGCTCACATTACAGCGAAGACACACACAAGCTGATAGGAAAGAAAAAGCTTCTATACCAAGGGAAAACAAGTAAGAGGTGCTATACTGATATGGAACAAACGGATATTAAGATAAAAACTATGAAAAGAGAGAAAGGTAGACATTATATAATAATTAGGGAATCAACCCACAATGAAGATATGATTACAAATGTTTTTATATCCAATGTCAGAGCATCCAGTTTTATGAAACAAACAGTATTAGATATAAAGGTAGAGATAAGCTCCAATATGATAACAACAGAGCATTTAGGTAACCCATGTTCATTGATGGACCATCCAAATAAAAGAGGCAACAAAGAACCTTCAGAGCTAAACCAATGGGACCTAACAGACATTTACTGAATGTTCCTCCCAATAAATCAGGACTGCACATTTTTTAACCAGACAGGGAACATTCCTTTTGATTTGTTTTGTTTTAAAGATTTATTTTATTTATTTGTGAAGCAATCCTCCATCCATTGGTTAACTCCCTAAATGGCTGTAACAGTCGGGGATGGCCAGGGCAAAACCAGGATCCAGGAGCTTTTTCTGGGTTTCCCATATGCATGCAGGAGCCAAGCACTTGGGCCCTCCTGCACTGCTTTCCCAGGCACATTGTCAAGGGAGCTGGGTCGCAAGTGGAGCCGCCAGGATTTGAAAATGCGCTCATATAGGATGCCACCACTGTCAGCAGCAGCTTACTGCACTATGCTATAGCACTGGACCCATGGACCATTCTTAAAGATAGAGCATATATTAGACCATAAAATAAGCCTCCTCAACCCCGCCCCTCAACGAAAATAATATCATGCACCTTTTCTGAACAAAATGGAATAAAAATAGAAATCAACAACGAAATTAGGAAATCCTACAAATACATGGAGACTGCACAACATGTTTATGAAGGAAGAATGCATTATTGAAGAAATAAAAACTGAAGACCACGTACTGGGTGTGGCAGTATAGACACTGCTTCAGATTCCCAAATCTCATACCAGATACCTAGGTTCGTGTAATGGAGATCCTTCTGATCCAGCTTCCTGCTAGTGCACTTGGGAGGCAGTGGTGCTACTTCAAGACTTGAGACCCTGCCACCTATGTGCGAAACCCAAACTGAGTTCTGTGCTCCTAGCTTCAGTGTGGCCCAGCCCTGTCACCTGTGGGAATTTGAGGAGTAAATCAGAAGATGGAAGATCTCTCTGTCTTTCATATTAGCAAAACTAACAATGTTTTTAAAAAGCTTGTGAAAAAATAAAATTAAAAGGCACAATTATTTAAAAAGTAAATCAAAAGAGAAATCAAAGACTAATAAAACTAGAAACATGGAGCATGTGTTTTGGTATAGTGGGTTAAGCCACTGGCTGCAATGCTGGCATTGCATAAGGGTGCAGGCTTGAATCCTGGCTGTTCCACTTCTGGTCCAACTCCCTGCTAACGTGCCTGGATAAAGATCAGAAGATGCCCAAGTGCTTAGGATTATGCCCTCAGTGGGAGATCTAGATGGAGTTCTGGGCTCCTGGTTTCAACCTGGCCGCAGCACCATTTGTGGCGTGAACCATTGCCATGGACTTCCCTCCTTGTCTGTCTGCTTTTCTCTGCCTCTCTCCTTCTCTCTCTAAATAAATAAATCTTTACAAAAAACGGAAACATGATACAACCAAACTTATGGGATATTGTAAAACCAGTACTAACAGGGAAGTTTATAGTAATAGGTGCCAATAACAAGGAAAACAAAGATAATAAAACACTTAACAATGCATCTCAAGGACCTAGAAAAATAAGAACAAACCAAAATCAAATTCAAAAATAGGAGAAGAATAAAAATTAGAATGGAAATAAAAATTAGTAAGCAACTAAGTGAAATAGAAACTAAGAAAGCAATACACAAGATTCATAAAATGAAGAGTTAGCTGCTTGGAAATATAAACTAAATTGGTAAACCTTAGCTAGACTAAGACAGAGAGAGAAAACTAAAACCAGAAGTGAGAAAGCAGTCACTGCGACTGGTGCAGCAGAAATGCAGGGGCTCACGAGGAGATACTATGAATGACTACAGGGCAACAAACTGGAAAACCTAGCAGAAATTAATACACTCTTGGGTACATATAACATCAAAATCAAATCGTGAAGACATGCACAATCAGAACAAAGCAATCAGACTAACTGGTAACAGAGATCCTCCCACAGAGAAAACCCAGAATCCTAGGCCCTCGCTGCTGCATCCTGTCAGAACAACACCAGCTTCTCCAAGACTTGTCCGGATCGTTGAAGGGGAGGGAATCCTTCCAAATTCACTCTACAAGGCCATCATTGCCCAAGTGCAAAGCTGGTTAAGAGTATAACAACAGCACAGAAATCTGGAGAATATCCTGGGTGAACTTTAATGAAAAAACTCTTAACAAAATGCTAGCAAACTGAACCCAACAATACATCAAAAAGATCAGTCACCCTGACCAAGTGGGATTTAACCAGGAATGCAGGAATGGCACAAAATATGCAAAATAATGAATATACTGCATCAACAGAGTGAAAGATAAAAATTATGTGATCATCTCAATAAAAAATTAATAATCTTTCATGATAAGTACCTTAAACAATTTGGTACCAAAACAACATATTTCAACAAAATAAAGGCTATATATTATAAGCTCACAGCAAACACTGTATTGAATGGGGAAAAAACTGAACATATTTCCTCTAACATATGGAACCAGACAATGATGTCCACATTTATGGCATCTATACAACATAAATTAGAATTTTCTGCCAGAACATTAAGAGAAAGAAATGAAAGTCACACAAACAAGAAAGGAAGAAGTTAAACTAGGCCTTTTGTAAATGTCATGATTTTATACAGAGAGAAACTGGAAGACTCCACCAAGAGATCAGTTGAACTGAACATGAAATAAGTTGAAGAATACAAAATCAACATACCAAAATCAGCACCATTGTTATACACCAATAACTCACTGAGAAAAAAAATTAGGAGAGCAATTTTATTCATAATAGCTACCAAAAATATAAAATACCTAGGAAAAATTTATTCAAGAATGTGAAAGACTCTTATATTGAAAATTATCCAAATGCTAATGAAAGAACATAAGTAGGGCACACAAAAATGGAAATAACTCCTATGTTCATGAAATGGAAGAGTCAAAATAGCTAAAATGTCAGTCTACAAATTCAACAAAACTCTCATCAAAATATCAATATAATTATTCACAAATGTCAAAAAACACTTCTGCTAATCCTATGGAAACACAAAATAACCCAAATAGTCAATACAATCTTGTACAAAAAGAATAAAGCTTACAGGCATTGTATTAGCACATTTAAGACATACTATGTAGCAATCATAGTCAAAACCCATGGTACTAGAGTAAAAGACAGACACATAGACCCATATAACAGAATAGAAGCCCCAGAAACAAATGTAACCTTTACAGAGCAACTGAAAACACACCATGGAGAAGAGACAGTCTCTTCAATAAACGGCTCAGAGAAAGCTGGATATCCACACGCAGGAGGTCAAAATAACATCCCCACATCACCTCTAATCATATACAAAAGTCACCTTGAAATAGGTCAATGATCTAAATGTAAGAATGGGAGCTAAGAATTTGTTGGCATAAAACATAGGAGGGATGTTTTAAGACATTGGTGCAGGCAACCAGTTTTTGGATAAGATCCCAAAATCACAGGCAAGAAAAGAAAAAAAAAGACAAATGGGATTATTTCAAACTAATAAGCTTCTGCACAGCAAAGAAAACAATGAACAGAGTGAAGAGACCAACAGAGTAAGAGAAAATATTTGCAAACTACTCATCTGACAAATTAATATACAGAAAAATAAAGGACTCAGAAAACTCAATGATAAAACAACCACCAGTCTAGTTAAGAAATGGGCAAATGATATTTATAGACATCTTTCAGAAGAAGAAATATAAATGGCCAACAAAGGCATGAAAAATGCTAGTTGTAAGTAGCCATCAGGGTAACACAAATCAAAACCAGAATGGAGGCCGGCACTGGGTGTAGTGGGTAAAGCCACCCTGCAGTTTCAGCATCCCATATGGGTGCCAGTTCAAGTTCTGGCTGCTCCACTTCCTATCCAGCTCTGTTAGAGCCTGGGAAAGCAGAAGATGGCCCAAGTCCTTGGGCCCCTGCACCCACATGGGAGACCCAGAAGAGGTCCCCTGTCCTTACTTTGGATTGGCGTAGCTCTGGTCATTGTGGCCAACTGGGGAGTGAACCAGCAGATGGAAGTCCTCTCTCTCTGCCTCTCTTTCTCTTTCTCTGTATAACTCTGACTTCCAAATAAATACATAAATCTTTAAAGAGCACACACACACAATGAAGTATCATCTCACTGAAATCTGAAAGGCTACTATGAAAAAGGCAAAAAAAAAAAAAATCCAATATCTGCTGGTAAAGATGTGGAGGAAAAGCAACCATTATACACTGCTGGTGGGTACACAAATTAGTACAGGGGCTATGCACAGCTGTATTGAATTTCTCCCAAAAATCCAAACACAGTCCTACCATATGACCCAGCCACCCCACTTCTAGTAATGCAGCCACAGGAACTTCATTTGGCATGTGAAAATTTTGACCACAATTAATAACAATGTATTGTAACCTTGAAAATCTCAGAGTTTTTATGTGTTCTTCCCCATAAAAATGGTATGTAAGGTAACACTTATGCTAAAGAGCTTGATTAAGCCAACCCACAAGGTATATATTCATTTTGGAACACCAGGTTGTACAGCATAAATACATTCACTTGCTTTCTGTCCTTTTTTCAAAGTTAAAACCAGTTGTTATTAGCTAGGCAAAGAGCAGGCAAAAGATCATGTCATGCACAGGGGATGGCGTTTGGGGAAATGGAGGAGCAAGAAGGACTGAATGTGCTCAAAGACTTCTCAGTCTGTGCCCTGGGCTGCAGGGGTGCTCGGGTAGAGAGAGGTAGCTGTGGAGGGAGGCTGGGCCTGGCACACAGAGCTGGGTCCTGCCTTGTTCAGAAAGAGGTAGCAAGTGGACTGGACAGAGCCTTTGGACTAGCACTAAGTCAGGGAGGAGCACTTGGACTCTTCAGCCGATCTTTTCTCTGATGACGTATGTCACTTGCTGGCAGTCTAGCTTTGTAGGTTTTGCTTCAAGCTTATGAAAAAAGCATTAGCTCTTTGACAGTCACATCATTTGACCCTGTATACAGTAAATAGATACATCCTCCTAAAAAAGAAAAAGAAGTAATTGTGAAAGTAGAATGAGTCTCTGCCACAGGCTAGGAAGAAAGCATAGCACGTCTTTGTACGGATGAAACAGATTGCCTCCAGGCGTTCATAAAACCTTCTTATGAAAACAGGCACTCTGGCTCTCCCACCTGACACCCAAAACAGGCTCTATGTTGTCTGCAGGAGGATCCTGCTCCAGGTCTATCATTTCATTCTTTAGCCAACTAAAGGGGCATGCAGATGACGCAGGTGAAATCACCAGTCGTCATACATCACGGGTATTTGCCACTGTGGGGCAGCTGTTCAGTATGCTGGCTTCACGGCTCCCTGTGGTCTTACAGGTTGCCTCACCTTCAGTGACACGCCCTTTGGGAACCTGTCCATGACCCCTCTCCCAAACTGTCTGAATTCAGAGATGATGATTGCCACACTCAGGCCCTAATGCAGTGCACTGCCCTTCCTTCTTACCCTCTTGTGCGCAATGTCCACAAAAAATCCATCAAGAATTACCATTTCATTTACAACAGGAAATCTCTAGAGAAGACTGGACATTTGAATGCATAGCAATTAAACAGCAAAAGCAAATTTATGACTATGAGGTAACTTTGTAAATATTTCATCTTTCATAAACAGAGAGAGACATGAAAAATGTATCATGTCTTCAATATTATTTTGGAAATAATATGCCTTGAATTGGGTCCTGCTTACTTGAAGCCATAAACTCAGGGCCTGGCATTGTGGCATAGTGGGTAAAACTGCTGCCGGCAATTGCCATCATCCCGTTTGGGTACAGATTCGAGTCCACGCTGCTGCATTTCTAATCCAGCTCCCTGCTAAGGTGCCTGGGAAAGTAGCAGAAGATGGCCCAAGACGCTGGGCCCCTGCACCAAAATGGCAGACCAGGAAGATACTCCTCACTCCTGGCTTCAGACTGGCAGAGCTCCAGCTGCTGCGGCCACTTGGGAAGTGGACCAGCAGATGGGAGATCTTGCGCTCTCTCTCTTTCCCTCTCTCTCTACCGCCCTCCTTCCTTCCCTCCTTTCCTCCCTCTTTAACTCTTCCTTTAAAATAAATACAAATTTTAAAAAATTAAAAAAGAAAAAAGAAGTTATAAGGCCAGTCCAAAGAAGATAGGGACAACGTAAACAAACTCATGAAAAACAAAAGGCAGTTCGTAACACCCAATCCTCTCTCCAATGAAAAGGCATTAAAGAGCCAGGGAAGGATGGATTCGAAAGAGAAACATGTTTCTTGGCTCACACTTAAATTCTCCTTTTTATCACTACTGCTGAAGGCTGTGACCTCATTTTGACTGGAGAGATAATTGATCCCCTGGCACTAGAACTTCCTGTCCCTCCCCAACGTTCCCCCCCCCCTTGACTCTTCAAACTTAATCCCCAAATCCCATCTGCTCTGTCTCCGCTTCTCCCGGGGTTCTTCTTCTGTCTGCTCTTCAAACACCCTCCTCTCCAGCATCCTATCTTTGCTACTTTTGCCTTCCTCATTTTTTAACCCTTTGACCTGATGTCTTTGCTGTTATGAGGAAATTATAGGTGTGCATCCCAGATCTCTACACTTACCTGGAGTCACACACATTCCCAGTTACCTACAGAAATGTTGTATTTTACAATAAAAGTATACTAAAAACTGCCCAACCTTCTCTTTCCCTTTAAGAAACATGTGAATAATCGTTAACACCACACTTTAGCTGAATGGGACCATAACCACAAATACTGTTTCTTCTTTTGTTTGCAAACCACACAAAACACAGAGATTTTCTTAGGCTATGCAGTGGATATGGAATAGCTCTGAAAAATTTCTTCACGGCCGGTGCAGTGGCTCACTAGGCTAATCCTCCACCTGCAGCGCCGACACCCCGGGTTCTAGTCCCAGTCGCGGCGCTGGATTCTGTCCCGGTTGCCCCTCTTCCAGTCCAGCTCTCTGCTGTGGCCCAGGAGTGCAGTGGAGGATGGCCCAAGTGCTTGGGCCCTGCACCTGCGTGGGAGACCAGGAGAAGCACCTGGCTCCTGGCTTTGGTTCAGGCCGCAGCGGCCATTGGAGGGTGAACCAACAGTAAAGGAAGACCTTTCTCTTTGTCTCTCTCTCTCACTGTCCACTCTGCCTGTCCAAAAAAAAAGAAAAAAAAAAAGAAAAAGAAAAAAAAAGAAATAAAGAAAGAAAAAGAAAAAAAAAAGAAAAATGTCTTCACAAGTTCAAGTTAGTACATTAATATGTGAAGAAAACAACAAGCTGAATTAAAAGTGAAATACTTGATGCAAAATGCCCCCGTAAAATATCACATCCTTAAACGTTAATATGAAGATACACTAAATCTATTTGGGATATCTTAACAAGTTTTCCACAATTTATCCTACAAGGAAGAGGAAGTTGACTTCCATGAGACTCCCCACTGCCATTCAACTCAGGTAAAAGTTTAGGGATACGGTGTTGCTCATTCTAACAAGGTAGTTCCTCCAGTGCTTTGCAAAAATTCACCCACTCACTTAAAATATATGTTAGGCTCTTACTAAGGATAGTAACAACGTAAGCCCCTATTAATGGACCCCAGATACATGGTGAGTTTGGGGACAGTGGAAGCAGAGGAAGGGACTTTGGTGTTTTGAGGATACGTCTGGTGGATCACCTGCTGCCTCCCACGGCTTTCATTCCTAACAAGAGCCTGAGGTCTTCCTGCACTGTCAGGCAGAGTGCTCACCAGTGGATCTAAGACAGAGGGTGTTTGCCTGGTACTCAGATGGGGCTGGGAGGCAGGCTGGGCAGGGTAGCAGGATGGGAAGTGTGGAGTGTCCTGGGCAGGAAGGACAAGCAGACCTACACAAACAGGAGGAGGACTGGGCCACACCAGGTGGTCCTGCTGCATGGCTCTGGGGCAGGAATAAAACAGTTTTCAAAAGCTTTAGAAACCTCTGACACACCAATTCTAAAAAAAAAAAAACTGTAACACATTCTTTTGATGAGAGACCAGAAGCATGCTAAGTAGCAAACATTAACAAGGAAGGTAACCTGAGGATGACAACAGATGAAAAACTGCTTAATTCAAACCAAAAAACAAAAGCAAAAAACCCAAAAAACAAAGGGTCAACCAAAATTCCAGCTCATAAGTACTTTCTCTTTTTTGCCAGAGGGCACAATTTTCAATTATTGATTAATGATGAGCACATCAAATACACCCTGCAAGGAGCAGGATAAAAGAGTTTCCCATCGTGGGACACCCAGAGCACAGCACACAGCGCAGGGGCATTCAATACTGATCACAGCCCAGCCTGCAGCATCATCGTTAGGAAAGTGAAGAGAGGATCTGAAAACCGCAGGTTAGCGCTCTTAGGAGGCAACAGCAGAAGATATTCCAGTGTAAACAGACTTCAGAGCTGACACTCATTTACTCAGGGGTAAAGGATACATTTGTGAAATACTGCAGAATATATTTTTTATTGATGATTGAGCTAAAGTGCATTGGCCATTGAGCTTCTAGTTTTACAGGAAGGATTTTCCACTTAATAAGTTTATATGTTTTAAATAAGTGACTTTCAGTAATGTTTTAAGTCAGCACATATTAGCTATAGCTTTTTCCAAAAAATTATCTTTTCAGGGCTGGCGCCATGGCATAGTGAGCTAAGACTCTGACTGTGGCACTGGTATCCCATATGTGCACTGTTTCCAAGTCCCAGCTGCTCCACTTCTGACCCAGCATCCCTGCTAAAGTGCCTGGGAGAGCATTAGAAGATGGCCCAAGTGCTTGGGTGTCTGCATCCATGTGGGAGACCTGGAAGAAGTTGCTGGCTCCTGGCTCCGGATCGGCCCAGGTTTGGCCATTGCGACCATTTGGGGAGTGAACCAGCAGGTGGAAGACCTTTCTCTCTGTCTCTCCCTCTCTCTGTCTCTAACTTTATCTCCCAAATAAATAAAATATTAATAAATAATAAAAATAAAAAATAAAAATTATCTTTTCCAACAAATTGAATTATTGTCTATAATTTTAAGGTCCCCCTCCTAATTTCACAGGGGATTGTTTTGAATGTTTCTGTCCTTGCTTATTCAATAGGAAATTCCTCCCTCTCCCTTGAACTACCAAATAATGACTGTTAAAAGCATAACTTTCACATACTAGTAATGGACTAACACTAATGTTACTTCAGAAAGTAGGGAAAATGGAATTAAAATACATTTATTTTGATGCAAAAATTTTGAAATCCATGTTTCTTGTTTATTTTTTCAGGTGACACATTCCCCATGAATCTTTGAGGATCTCCACATATTCTCCTGACATGATTTCAGGTCTTCTGAGCCTTGCCATTTAATGTAAATTCTTAAAATAAATTGTAACTCGTGGCAGATACAGGGAATGTCTCCTCAAAGATAAAACTGTGTGCTTTGATCCGGCAGGGAGGCCCAGGGAAGTGAAGGTTTACGTATTTATTTCTAAGGATTGTGGAGAAATTGATAATACGGACCACTAAGTTACAGAGATGACCACCTTGTTGATAAATCATGTAGTTATTTTTACAAAAAAAAATCAAATTTTATTTTTGGATTCCAAGATCTACTTTATTACACACTGATCAAATTTTCCACTCACACACAGGTAATTTGTTTTAGCATTTGAAACATGTTATAATTCTCTGCAGCTCCACTTAGTTTTCAAATCTTTGAAATACACACACGCATACACACACACAGATACCCACATACACACACACATTCACATGCACTCACAAAAATATATACAGAGACACACACACACACACACACACACACACCCCTTGTGGCAAGCAAGGTCAGTTAATCTCATCACTAACTATCCTGGAGTAATCCTAAGTAAACTTTCACCTTTGCAAAAAAGAGAAAAGAAAAACAAAATGGTCCCTTTGGCATACCTCATTCTAGGAAAATGTTGGGGTGATGTGGCAAAGCAGATAACAAGAAAATAAGCTGTTTCTATTAACCATAGGGGCTTTTCACACAAGCGCGAATCAATTTCAGATTCAATTATATTAATTCCCTTAATGCTCCTATGACAAATATTAGTAAATATCTTGAATTCCCAAAATGCAATAGAACATGGGAGTAAAATCACACGGCATAAAATAACATTCCCAAGTGAACTATAAAATCATAGCTTCTTCAGATAAATCACATTATGTAAACGTAAAATATGAAAATGAAATGTGCAATTAAGAGTGTGTCTTGGTTGTGTAGCTTAAAAGAATGGCAATAATTCCAAACTTTGAAGAATAAAGGCAAATCATGCATTGTTCACTGTGAACAATACACCTCTAATCAACAAGCTTCCTTCAGGGGCGACGGCAAGCGCAGCGATAGGCGATGGGGTAGGAAGTACAAAGAGGACGGAATCATGGTGTGTGTGCCTGTGGCTTTGCTGCAGAACACTTTGGTTTGCATTATTCCGTTTGTAGGGAGGGTTGAGGTGGCTGTGGTAGGGGGTCCTGGAGGCAGTTATCTGTTCTGTACTTCACTGTTCTCCCATTACCTCATCTGTGAAACGGAGAAAGTGGCTATGTCCACTCTACGGGATTATGGACAGGACGGAAAGCATTAGTGATCTGCACAGGGCCTGCTCCAGACCATGTGTCCTATGCTAAGAGATCACCAAAGTAAACGCATGAGTTAGGGTTTTGGTGCAAGCTAAGGCTCAGGTCCAGTGCGTGTCTCAGAGTTCAAATGGATTGGGCCAGACCCTGAATCTACTTGCTCCAACTCTACAGCCTTGTTTGCACAGAAGGCTAAGCTAACTTACAGCAGTTTCTGGGTGTAGCACACACAAGATCAACAGCAGTGAGGCAGCTGTGTGCGGCAGACACAGGTGAGCATCCAAACCGCATCGCTAGCATTTGGTACACCTGTGCTTCCCAGTGACTAAGGCGAGAGCTGCTGAAACCAGGAGGAATGGTGACAAGTTCACAGAATGCGTGCCTCCCTGGATGGGCGCTTCAGCACCCACAGGATCTGTACAGGGAGAAGGAAGGAAACGGCATATCCACAGTGAGGAGAAGCAACAGGATCGGGACAGTAGAGAGATGAGGACAGCCCACTGTGGTTACAGGAGAAAGGAGCCTGAAGGAAGCCCTCATGGGAGGCAGCAGAACACCACTGCAGGTGTGGGGCCATGTGGGAAGACGGTGCTTTGCAGCTGTGTTGAAACAGGGGTGCAAGACAGGATGTTTAATAAGTACAGATGTGCCTCATGAAGGCAGTTCCCCAGGCCAACGCTGTGTGCAGCCAAAGCTACCCTGGAGCTAACAGTGAGTTTCAGAGTGTGACATGATCAACCACGCCCCAGTTTGTTTTCCTTCTCATTCCCACTAAGGAGTTAAAATGACCAACTCTACTGACACTATTTACATTTCTAAAGCAGGTGTACTATTCAAATTCTCTCTCTCTCTCTCCATTTCTCTCAAATCACCTAGATGAATGACAACAATATATCTTTTCCACAGTCGTGAAGGAAAATGTGTGCAGTGACTCCTGAGTCCGTGAACTGCAGGTGCTGAGAGCCAGAAGCAGGGCAGGGACAGGGTGGAGGATGTGATGGGGGCAGACACCAGCTACCCCAAACCCAAAGGAGAAAGTGTTCGGAAACTGCTATTTCAACAGGGTTTTCCCTAAGGGAGAGGGGGTGCTGATGGAAGCCTCAGAGCTCAGGGATCACATGTCTGTTCGACTGTTTGACTTGACAGAGAGTAACATAGGTACAAGTTGTCTACACACAGTTATAAGGCACTTGGAGGGGACTCATGGAATTGAGGGATTCAGACACAGGTGTTTGAGAGCCACTGACACACAGAATGTTTCTGTCTCACTAAGGCTGACCATGAGTCTCCAGGCTCAGACCAGACAATATGAGTCAAAGTCTTTGCTTAAAATAAAAATGTTTGTCTTTACACAAAGAAACGTTTTCTGCATCAGTTATACTTTAAATCACTCAAGTAAGTTCTTTGCAAAGCCACACTGCCCTGGATCGAAGGACATTGTTAAGAAAATGCAGGTCCACAAATAGAATCTATAAAATATCCTATAGAGTTTGTATTGAGAGGGGTCAGAAGCATCAGATTTTCATCATGAGGAAAAAATCAAGGAGGGTAAGAAATGTCAATTTTTCACCTGTGTCATGAAATCTTATCTGCTATCATGTTATTTCAATGACTTCACACAAAATCAAGAGCATTTTCTCATTTCTATTATATCAAGAAGCTGTGAAAAGCTGGCTCATCATCTCATCAGGGTGTTGAACACAAATATCTAATTAAGACATCCAGATTAACATCTAAATAAAGAGCACATTCTAGCCCTGTTACTGCTTTCTACAATGCTCATCAAGAGAGTCAGGAGCAAAATAGGCAAGAGCTTATCCTTGGGACCACACATCATAAACTTTTCAGACTGTATCTCAATGTCCAAAACCCCAGGAAAATAATTGCACATTGTCAGTGTTTTATTCTGTCTCTTGTGCATCAAAGATTTCAATGCATTTCTAAAATATTGCTTTCCAACGTGTGTGTGTGTGTGTGTGTGTGTACGCGTGTGTGTTTCTATGTATGTCTCAGAAACAGAGGGCCTTCAAAATGTTCATAGAGAATTCATAGTATGAAAAAACTGTGTATGGGTTTGAAGAATTTTTTGCACCAAAACAAACTTATATTTTAATCCCACTGTTTTGTGAAGCACCCTCTTGTGTGCATATGTGTGTATACTAACACAGATTTTATTCATAGAAATGTGTAATTTGAAACTACCCATTTGGCTCCTTTTTTTGTGTGGCATCCAAGCACACTCTAAGACTTATAAGAAGAATGTTCTACTTGATTTGGAATATTGATCAACAGAGATAAAATCAATGGCTGGTACAATATTAGGTTTTTGTGTATCTTTGGCTTAAAGTATAGTGTTCTGGCCAAATGACAATACAACGTGTTAGACAAATCTTCGGTATCTTGATTTCCAACCCAATTTTAATCAAGCTGTTGACCTAGTGTGCTCTAAACAATCCTTGAGTCAGCAATGAAAGTCTCTAAGAAAATAAAGAATAAACCTCAGAGCACGTGGAAACAAGGCTAAAGATCGCATCTGAACTAGGTTGAAGTCATCACTAAAATACTGAAAGGTATTCTTTGCAGAAGCCTGAAGCCAGAACTGCTCCTCAGAATAACCTTAGGAATCCAGTGATGAGTCTGAGAACATTTTCATTCCTGAACCCAGTGGTGATTTCTGCCCCTCAATTTGTCTGTTTTCCCTGATGAGTGAGAGAGGCCTTCCGCTGCTGGTCCTTACGCCCCCACTTCTGACCTCTCTCCAGCTCATGAGGACTGATGTACAGTATCTACTTCAAAAAACAACGAAGCCATTCACAAGTGCCCGTGTATAGTTGGTGGGAATGTAAACTAGTACACACATTGTGGAAGACAGTACAGAGATTCTTCAGAAATCAGAACATAGATCTACCATGTGACCCAGCCATCCTTCTCTGGGAAATTTACCCAAATGAAGTTAAATCAGCATATGAAACAGTTAGCTGTACCTTCCTGCTCACTGCAGAATAATTCACAATAGCTAAGTCATGGAATTAACCGACATGTCCATCAACTGAGGACTGCATAAAGAAACTATGGTATACACACTATGGAATACCACTCAGCCATAAAAAGAATGAAATTCAAATTTGCCATTTGCAATAACATGGATAACACCAGAGACCTTTATGCTTACTGAATTAAGCCAGCTCCAAAAAGCCAAATATCATGTTGTCTCTGACATGTGGTAGTTAACATAGATTACCAAAATAAAGATGTATAAGAATGAAATTGATGTATTACGATCATTGTTTTAGCCCTTTTGTATACTCTTGTGAGTGTTCTTTCTCCTTTTTATTGTTGAACATTATAGCTAGTGGTGCATTAACCTTGTGATTATGAAGTAAATTAAAATGGTTTTTGCAAAAAACTTTTAAAAAAGGAAGACAGGGATTATCTTAGAATTACATCTATGAAATACATAAAATCTGTTCTACTTTCATCAATAAAAATTATAAAAAAGGGAAAGTACCTATTCAATATCAGAGTAGATGTGTCATTTTAAAATAGGATCACTAGTATAACTGGACAAAGATACTAAACCAGGATGCATCTTAGCTGTTCATTTACACACAACCAGGGCACAGGCTGCACTTGTCCATTCCAAGGGGTTTTTTGAATGCCCTCCCCATTCCAAACTTTGCAAATTATGAGAGAGAGTGAAATTCGAGGACTCACTGTAAATGCTCGAACATTAGCAAAAAACAAAGGAAAAACAACAATGAATAAGCCGGGCATTAAGGGTTCTGAAGGTGGCAGGGTGGTGCTGAGATCTGTTCATTTTTATACTTTTGAAAATGCTGTGGAGAGCTCAGTGTGAGCACCAGGGCCAGGCTCTGTCTCCAGCAGGCAGACACACGACCATACAATAATGTGCATTATATTAGGAGGCAGGACACAGCTCTGACACATCGGAGGGCAGGAAGAGAGCGAGGGATGGTGGGTGGCCCTCACTGGAGGTGAGTCCAGTGTGTGCTGCCTCCAGTATGTGAGGCAGAAGCAGGCACACACAGAACAGCCTTGGGCCAAGGTGGGTACTGAAGGGATGCATTCACCAAAGCCAACTTTGTTGTTTATTTGCTTACTTATTTCAGGACAACTCAGGAAGCTGTGGCAGAAGCTGAAGCAATGGGTGGTCTTTATTTGAGGGCAGAAGTGTCAGAGTTGGGAGGAAAGGGGCTGATCTGACTGGACACTGTGGTTTAGGTTTTGTTTGCAACCACAGGGAATGTGCCTGGGGACCAGGCACAGGATCCTGGCTATAGTAAGGGACAGAAAATCTGATTTGAAGGACCACAGTGACGATTATTTTCTGCTAAGCACATGTTACAGAGAAGTGGAATGATGCAGTTGTTTTGCCCTTGTGGCTTTAAGCCTCAATCCTGGTGGCCAAGGTAACTGCACATCTCCCCTGATCAAAGCAGGTGGAGACACAGGGACAGAAATCCCACACTGGCCTCTGCCTCACTGACAACATGTCCTGAAGGTGAGCTGACACCTTGGTTGTGACCTTACTCTCCCTTCAACCGACCCCAGCATAAATACATTTGTGGACGCCCTTGTGTGGGGAAAATATGAATTATTTTTCCAAAGCAAATGGTTAGACAAAAGAAAAATATGTATGAACGATCATAAAAATCTTTTTAAAGAAAAAGTTTGGGAGCGCAAGTTGAAAGTCACTAAGCAGAAGGTAGCAAAGAACATAAATCTTGGGTAAAACTGTTTTTTCTGTTTCTTCATCTGCCTCCATGTCAGCTATGATCTCCTCCTGGTCCACTCACCAGATTCTTGCTGAGCCAGCAGGGCACAGCATGGATCCTGGTTTTGTGGCTGGTCGGGTAGAGCACTGCTGGTTGTATTTCATTAAAGGATTTCACTGACGCGTCTGTCCACTCGTCCATCTGACTGATGCTGGCTTACTCCCTGCTAAGTACCGACAATGCACATCCCACACTCAGGACTCTCCCGTGAAGGGATTGGCATCTTCTGGAGGGAGTGACAGTCACCTTAGTGAGAGGTTCAGGGACATGGGAGTCATGACATGGAGACAACATTTGGCAAATCAGTGATCTGTGCAGCAGACATAGCTGAGCACCTGCTGTGTGTGGGCTAGAACTGGGTAGAAAGAGGAAGCCCACGCAAGGCCTGGCTCAGAGCTTCCCTTGTCAGCTCTTCATTCAACAGCCCTGGCCGCTACTGGCTAGAGTACATGACTCAGCATCAGTGACAGAAGGGCCAGAGGATGAGGCACCTCTCTCCTCGTCCTTTCTCAGCATCTGAGGCCATGCTCATGCGGGAATGTTAAAGGACCTGCCCACAGGTACACATTCTGCCTTATTTTCTTAAGCTTTCAGGAACACTCACACACTTTTCTGAACAATTTATGTCACAGTAGTGATCCCACTGTTTTCCTCAGCTCAGACACACCCCGCTATTTCACTGTGCTCTGAGTTCCCGGGAGCCTCCTCCTCAACCTGCTGCCTGCCTGCAAGCCCACACAGGGGGCAGGCTCATTTAAAGGTGGACAGAAGTGCAGCCCTGGTTTTGAGCTCCAGGACTCTGGTTCTTGACCCGTGACATACAAGCTGCATGATCCACCTGTCATGACCCCCTCATCCAAACCCTACGGCATGAACATGGCTTCCTACATGGCCTCCTGCATCCATGACTTTCCTGACAAGTGCGTTTGCTTGGCAGCAGTGCCCGTGATGTTCCAAACCTCAAGCGAGATCAGCCGACTGAAAATATTTCAAGAACTGTCCCCGTCACACAGAACAAAGTCTGTGGCCAGGGACCTGTGCCATCTGCTCCCCACCCACCCTTTCCCCTCACTCCTACCACGGCCCGCATCACTCACTCTTGTAGTGCTCCTCTCCTGTCACCTGAACAGAGCCCACGTCTGTCCTGCTTCTGAAATGCCCCTTCTCGCTTGGCCCCTACCTGCAGTCCATCTGCTCAGGGCCATCTGACCAGACAGCCTTTCTCCACAACACACATGTATCCAAAAGATCCACCGCTGCACCCCACCCTCTGCTTCGTCTTGCTGTGTTTCTTGGCAGAGTGTGTGCACTGGCACTCTCATTGCTCCAGGACACGGCTCTGTAAGACCAGTGGTCACGTCCAAGGGCAGAGCTGCACTGAAGTGCAGAAGACTCCCAGTGGGTACTTCTGGAATGGCTCATCTAACAGCCATGACAAGGAAGCTTCCGGAAACCCCTGAGCACAGCGTCTTCTTGGGGAAGGGACATAAGCATTGCACCTATCTGCCAGCAAGGCAGCTTTTGTCTTTGGTGCAAGAAATTCAGGGCCTCATGACCATTTCTAAATCGGAGGCCTCACACGCGAATTTCATAAAGATGGTAGGCATCACTGTCAGTACTAATCGGTGCTTAAAACTCTCTAGGATTTCAACAACATCTTATTAAATACTTCACATTCCTTTAAAATTCCAGTATTGTTTTCTATTCAAAACTGTTCAGCAAAGAACAGGAAGTCCTGAGTATTTTGTTTTTGATTTTTGGAGCATGTTGAAGGACTGTGATGCGTTTCCTAAAATCACATCAGCGGTTTGTTTGGAGGAAGTACTTGGAGTCAGGCCAGGCTCAGGGACGAGACCCATGGGTGAGAACCTTCTCAGCACCCCGTGCACAATCCGCATCCTCTCCCATTCTGATTTATTCTCATTTCCTTGTAAACCATCACCCTTCCTGTCAGAAACAAGAACTTGTGATAAATAAATTCAAATTAAAGTGATGGTGACTGAAGTATTACCATGTTATTTTGTATCTCCTGTTAAGAGAAGGAATGTGGACAAGTGAGTCTATTCACACAGGCGACTGGATTTTAAACAAAGGAAGAGAAGGCAGAGACCTCTGGCCACAGCCAGCTGTTCTGGAAACCTCATAGAATACACAACACAGTCTGGGCTGTCCTGTGGCTTCTTTCATGTCCCTGTCCAACTGGACAGACACTGTCATCTCAGGCACGTACCACAACCTGCAGCCAATCCGTACCAGGGTGTTATTCTGGCCTCGGCAGCCCATAAAGCACCCCCTACTGTTCCTTTCTGGAGTTTTATTTGTAATCACACATTTCATTTAATATAAAATCAATGAAGTTTACAGCCTGTATAAGTGGTTTCACGTCCATTATTTTCTCCATGGTGTCAAACATATCAGAATGTTTATGGCTGCACCTTTGCAGTTTCATTGTTCTCTGTATTAAACTAAAAGAATTCAGAGTAAAAACATACAATGGGTTATATAAGAAGAGAAAAAACAAATTTTTCATTACATTCAAAGTATGTTTTTCCAAAAAGGATGATGCAGTTCCAAAAGTGTTTCAAGTGTCTATTTTTATTCTGCTTTATAATCTTACTATCCACAGTGAAATCTAGACAGGAAATCCTATAATTGCAACTTTATAGAAACCCAAGGATAAGAAACTGTTACCTGGTCATACAATTTTAAGAAACCTAGAGTTTAGATTAACTCAAAGGACTCTAAACCCGCAGTCAAGAAGACTTCAGACGACTGTAAGGTGCTCCTAGGGGCTCTTGCCCTCAAGGACTGACAAACGATTATCTGACCCTCTTGAAGCTGCACTGCATGTCAGCACTGGAGCATGCCGTCACGTCCTCATCACCACGGCCCAGAGTGAGGGAAAGGCTGGAGAGAGGGGAGATCCTATGAAATCTTCATGACGTATGCGCATCTGCTCTTAAAGATTTAAGTTCTATGAATAAAACAGGAAGTCATTTACATACAAATAGAAGGTGGAAATGCTCAGATCCCACCCCTACTGGTTCCTAATGATGGGGTCACCTTTGGTCTGTGTTGCTGGGGCTGTTTCGTCACGTGGCTCCGCCTTGCAGAAATGCCCAATGAAGGGGACTGCTGCTGTCTCTTCCCTGAGCTGTGCCCACAGTGGTGTGTGGGGCTGGACGCTGCCCGTGCTAAAAGTATGTACACCATGCAGATGGGAAATGCAGTAATTCCTGCACTTTTTTTTTTGACAGGCAGAGTGGACAGTGAGAGAGAAACAGAGAGAAAGGTCTTCCTTTACTGTTGGTTCACCCTCCAATGGGCGCCGTGGCTGGCGCGTGGCAGCCGGCGCACCGCACTGATCCGACGGCAGGAGCCAGGTGCTTCTCCTGGTCTCCCATGGGGTGCAGGGCCCAAGCACTTGGGCCATCCTCCACTGCACTCCTGGGCCATAGCAGAGAGCTGGCCTGGAAGGGGGGCAACCGGGACAGAATCCGGTACCCCGACAGGGACTAGAACCTGGTGTGCTGGCACTGCAAGTCAGAGGATTAGCCTAGTGAGCCTCAATGCCGGCTCCTGCACTTTCCCTTGGAGAACTGTGGTTAAACACAAACTAGCACACCATCAAATGTGACAGATTTGGAGAGAATGTTTCTCCTGCTCCATCCACTCCCAAATCCATGCTGCTCCTTTTTTAAAAAAAGATTTATTTGAAAATCAGAGTTACTAAAAGGCCGAAAGGAAGAGAAAGAGAAAGAGAAAGAGAAAGAGAGAGACAGAGAGAGAGAGAGAGAGAGAGAGATGTGTGTAGGTAGATATGTCTTTCATTCGGTGGTTCATGCCCCAAATGGCTGCAACGCCAGGGCTGGGGCAGGAGGAACCCAGGAGCCTCAAGTTTTATCTGGGTCTCCCCTGTTGGTATGAGTCTATCCTCTGTTGCTTTCCCAGGCACATTAGCAGGGAGCTGGAGCAGAAGTGGAGCAGCCAGGTCTTGAACCCACTATGCCACAGTGTTGGCCTCAGCGCTGTTCTTGGAAAGCCTGTTAAGTTCTCCCGCCCCAGGAGAGCCAATGCTGTCTTCCTTTATCCCAGTGCTGCAGGAGAAGGATTGCTACTAGGTACTTACTGCATACACATTTTCTCTTCCTCTCCAGAAACCCTGCACTTTGCATTGTGATACAGGGCAGGTGTTGAATAATCATGCAATGGGTTAGTAATGAATAAATGAATGGATGAATTTGTACAGAGTAGGACACTATCCATGGCGACTCTTGTGCTCATTAGATTAACAGGAGCTGCATCTTTGTCTGAAAGGCTCAGATCAGGGCGCATCACCGCTTCATGAGTGATGTGAGCAAGAACAAAGCTTTCTACCTGTTTTCCCACCTCTTATCTGTTCTCCACCCATTTTTTCCAAGCCCCAGTCCTCTGCATCCCAGCACAGCAAGGAAATTGAAAATCAGGCAGATACTAAACAAAAAGGATGCACTTTCTCTATTTAGTGTAGGAAAATTACCTGCCAAGAATGTGGGGATGAAAACATTTCACAAAATAGCCTCTTTTCCTTGGTGCAGCTCAGTGCTCACCTTGACACCTGAAAAGTTGTGTGCCTGACTGTGAGGCTCACAAACATTGTACAGGGAAGGCGTGTGTGGCCAGTGTTTCACAAACAGCCTGCCTGCTCCCTACACACAGACTCCATGCAGAAGGTAATTGTAACTTGAGTAATTCAACTTGTTTGACCAGAGGGCACTGGCAACTTACATATAAAACATTTACAGAGTGAGTTATTTTTAACTTAAACCCAATCAGCCAGTTTGCTGCATGGTAGGAGCAGCAGATTTGAGTCCAGAAACTGCTGGCTTTGTTCTCAGAGCATCTGGGCAGGCACACACAGCAGGCACCACGGGGCATACACAGTCCCCCAAAGCACCATGCAAACTGTCCTTCTGTCACCGTGGGCTGACCTCCAGAGTGGAGAACTTGAGACAGCATAAAATCATGAGGAATCTTCAGAATTATACAAAAGCAGATTGTACTGTGCTTACCTTCACTTTTCATGTGGGTGTAATACATTTCGGTTTATTGAAAATTGATGAATGATTGAAAACGCCACATTGTCTAAAGCTGTTAAAGTACCCTATGTTATGCAGTAAATTAACAGATGAAGACAGCAAGAGCAGAAGTCTTCATTTTCTAAATGTTCAATTGAACTTAATGCTTTTTTAATATAAAATTCCATCACAACTATTGTCATTACTATAAACAAAGCAAAGATTATTCAGTTTTAAAATGTATTTATTTTTATTTTATTTGAAAGGCAGGGAATGGAGAAAGAGAGACAAACAGAAGATAGATCTTCCGTCTGCGGGTTCACTCTCCAGATCATTCGCCAGGGTTGGACCAGGCTGAAGCAAAAGGGTCTGAACCTCAATGTGACCTCCCCGTGGAAGGCAGGGAACAGACCTGAGCCATCCTCCACTGCCTCACAGGTTTCACAGCAGGAAACAGGATCAGAAGAGAAGTAGCCACAATGTGAGCCAGTACTCTGATATGGGATGAGAGCGTCCCAGGCAGCACCTTAATTACCCTGCCAGATGCCCACCCCTAACAATTCCTCTTAAAAATACTGAGCAGTGTGTCACACTTTGTTAGGTAATGGAATAATATTACTAACAAACTGCTTACTATGTGCCAAGCACTGTGCCAGGCAGGTTCAACATTGTACAAGAGGGGCCAGTGCTGTGGTATAGCAGGTAAAGCCTCCCTCTGTGGCAATGGCATCCCAGAGGGCACCAGTTTGAGTCCCTGCTGCTCCACTGCCAATCCAGCTCCCTGCTAATGCACCTGGGAAAGCAGCAGAAGATGGCTCAAGTGCTTGGGCCTATGCACCTACATGGAAGACCTGGAATAAGTTCCCAGCACCTGGGTTTGGATTGGCCTGGCTGTAGTTGTTGTGGCCATTTGGGAAAAGAACCAGCAGATGGGAGATCGACCGATCGATATCTCTCTCTGTCTCTCTCTCTGCCTTTCAATAAATAAGCAAATCTTTAAAAAATTAAAATTGGAGGGCCGGCGCTATGGCGCAGTGGGTTAACGCCCTGGCCTGAAGCGCAAGCATCCCATATGGGCGCTGGTTCTAGTCCCGGCTGCTCCTCTTCTGATCCAGCTCTCTGCTGTGCCCTGGGGTAGCAGTTGAAGATGGCCCAAGTCCTTGGGCCCCTGCACCCATGTGGGGGACCCAGAAGCTCCTGGCTCTTGACTTTAGATAGGTACGGCTCCGGCCATTGCAGCCATCTGGGGAGTGAAGCAGCGGATGGAAGACCTCTCTCTCTGTCTCCACCTCTCTCTGTAATTCTTTGAAATAAATAAAATAAATCTTTAAAACAATACAAAATAGGGCCGGCGCCATGGCACAGGTTAATCCTCCGCCTGCGGCACTGGCATCCCGTATGACTGCCGGTTTTAGTCCCCTCTGCCCCTCTTCCAACCCAGCTCTCTGTTATTCCCTGGGAAAGCAGAAGAGGATGATCCAAGTCCTTTGGCCCCTGCACCCGCATGGTAGACTGGGAAGAAGCACCTGGCTCCTGGCCTTGGATCTGCACAGCTCCGGGCATTGTGGCCAACTGGGGAGTGAACCAACAGAAGGAAGACCTCTCTGTCTCTCCCTCTCACTATCTGTAACTCCACCTCTCAAATAAATAAAATCTTAAAAATATAAAATAAAAAATATTAAAAAAATAAAATTATATTGGATTGAATTGGATTCAGTCCCATCAAGGTGGCATGTACCAATGCCATCTCACTAGTCCAAGTGATCAATTTCAGTTCACAATTGATCAAACTGATAGGTCTAAGACTCAAAGGGATCACACAAACAAGACTAGTGTCTGCTAATACTAACTGATAGAACAAAAAAGGGAGAGAACGATCCACCACGGGAAGCGAGATATACAGCAGACTCATAGAATGGCAGATGTCCTAAATAGCACTCTGGCCTCAGAATCAGCCCTTAAGGCATTCGAATATGGCTTAGAGCCCATGAGAGTATTTTAGGCATGGAAAGCCAAGACACTCTGGAAAAAAAAAAAAAAACTAAATGAAAGATCTCTGTGAGTGAGTTCCCAGTGGAAAGAACAGGCCATCAAAGAAGGAGGTACCTTTCTCTGAAGGGAGGAGAGAACTTCCACTTTGACTATGACCCTGTCAGAATAAGATCGAAGTCGGCGAACTCAAAAGGCTTCCATAGCCTCGGCAACTCATGACTAGAGCCTAGGGAGATTACTGACGCCATAAACAAGAGTGTCAAATTTTTAAGTCAACAACAGGAGTCACTGTGTACTTACTCCTCATGTAGGATCTCTGTCCTTAATGTGTTGTCCAATGTGAATTAATGCTATAACTTGTACTCAAACAGTATTTTACACTTTATGTTTTGTGCGGGTGCAAACTGTTGAAATCCTTATTTAATATATACTAAATCGATCTTCTGTATTTTAAGATAATTGAAAATGAATCTTGATGTGAATGGAATGGGAGAGGGAGCAGAAGATGGGAGGGTTGTGGGTGGGAGGGAAGTTATGGGGGGGAGCCATTGTAAGTCATAAGCTGTACTTTGGAAATTTATATTTACTAAATAAAAGTTTAAGAAAAGAAAAAAATAAAAATTGTAAGAGCAAGTGTTTGCTGCAACAGTTAAGGCACTGTTGGGATGTTTGCGTTCCATATCGGAGGACCTGGGTTTAAGTTTGAGTTTCCTGGTGATGTACAGCTTAGGAGGTGGTAGGTGATGGATCAAGTATTTGTCTCTGTCACCCACATGGAGACCTAGATTGAGTTTCGGACTCTGGCTTCTGCCTGGCCCAGCCCCAAATGTTGCATGTATTTGGGCATGAACCAGTGGACAGGCAATATTTGTCTGTCTGCCCATCTCTTTGTATTTCAAATAAATAAGAATGGAGCATCATGATACATGATGTGAGTTGTCATTATCTACATTTTGTAGACCATGACACTTAGTAAAGGAAAGTGAAGTTTCCTTGTCTTGTCATCAACAGAGCTAAGAGTGGGATGACAGCCTCTGTCTTGCTGACAACAAAGCACCCCACCCCTTCATCCTGATTCCATTCTTCAGGAAACAAAGGATGGGGGGAAAATAAAACACACTATTTCCAAGGAGGTGAGACAAATTTCAAACGAGGATGCCCAAATCTTAGGACACTGCATATTAAGGCCCAACCTTAAAAATTCAAACAGATGTTGTAGGACTTTATACCCCAGAAGCTAATGAATGCATGTAACACACTATCTCTTAGGACGGTGTAGACAGAAAACTCACAGGCCAGAATCATCACAAGGATTAAAATCTGTCTCCTTGGATGGTCCTCAGTGTCTAAGGATCTAGGGATTCAAAGGATTCTTGAGTGCTGCGTTTGTGAACCATGGCAAGTACCAGTCTCCCCATAGCACTGTTTGTTTGTTTAAGAGATGCAGCTGCTTGTAGAAGATGGCCCAGGTCCTTGGGCCCCTACACCCACGTGGGAGACATGGAAGAAGCTCCCGGCTCCTGGCTTTGGATCAGTACAACTCTAAACACTGTGGCCATCTGGAGAGTAAACCAGCAGATGGACGACCTTTCTGTATGTCTCTACCTCTCTCCGTAACTCTGTCTTTCAAATAAATAAAATAAATCTTTTAAAGGAGAGAGTTGTAGCTGCTTCCTCATTGCCTGTAGATCTTCATTCAGATCTTCACCGTGTGCTTTTTTTTTATTTTAATCTATAAATAAAAATTATTTTTTATTATAAAGCTTTTATTTAAAGAATATAAATTTCCAAAATACAGCTTATGGATTACAATGGTTTCCCCCTCCCCATAACTTCCCTCCCACCCGCAACCCTCGCCTTTCCCGCTCCCTCTCCCCTTCCATTCACATCAAGATTCATTTTCAGGCCGGCGCCGTGGCTCAACAGGCTAATCCTCCACCTTACGGCGCCGGCACACCGGGTTCTAGTCCCGGTCGGGGAGCCGGATTCTGTCCCGGTTGCCCCTCTTCCAGGCCAGCTCTCTGCTGTGGCCCGGGAGTGCAGTGGAGGATGGCCCAGGTGCTTGGGCCCTGCACCCCATGGGAGACCAGGAAAAAGCACCTAGCACCTGGCTTCTGCCATCGGATGAGCGCGGTGCGCCGGCCGCAGCGCGCTGTCTGCGGCAGCCATTGGAGGGTGAACCAATGGCAAAGGAAGACCTTTCTCTCTGTCTCTCTCTCTCACTGTTCACTCTGCCTGTCAAAAAAAAAAGATTCATTTTCAATTCTCTTTATATACAGAAGATCAGTTTAGTACATATTACATAAAGATTTCAACAGTTTGCCCTCACATGGCAACACAAAGTGAAAAATACTGTTGGAGTACTAGTTATAGTATTAATTCACAATGTATAGCACATTAAGGACAGAGATCCTACATGATATATATTTTTAAAAATTGATTAATTTTCTAGGCAATTTCCAATTTAACACCAAGTTTTTTTTTTCATTTACAATTATCTTTATATACAGAAGATCAATTCAGTATATACTAAGTAAAGATTTCATCAGTTTGCATCCACACAGAACACAAAGTGTAAAACACTGTTTCAGTGCTAGTCATAGCATCACTTCACACTGGACAACACATTAAGGACAGATCCTACATGAGATGTAAAGTACACAGTGACTCCTGATGTTGATTTAACAATTTGACACTCTTGTTTATGGCATCAGTAATCTCCATAGGCTCTAGTCATGAGTTGCTGAGGCTACGGAAGCCTTTAGGGTTTGCCAACTTCAATCTTATTCCAACAGGGTCATAGTCAAAGTGGAAGTTCTCTCCTCCCTTCAGAGAAAGGTACCTCCTTCTTTGATGGCCCCGTTCTTTCCACTGGGATCTCACTCGCAGAGATCTTTCATTTAGGTCTTCTTTTTTTTTCCAGAGTGTCTTGGCTTTCCATGCCTAAAATATTCTCATGGGCTCTTGAGCCAGATCTGAATGCCTTAAGGGCTGATTCTGAGGCCAGAGTGCTAGTTAGGACATCTGCCATTCTATGAGTCTGCTGTGTGTCTTGTTTCCCATGACGGATCGTTCCCTGCCTTTTTGATTCTATCAGTTAGTATTAGCAGACACTAGTCTTGTTTGTGTGATCCCTTTGACTCTTAGACCTATCAGTGTGATCAATTGTGAACTGAAATTGATCACTTGGACTAGTGAGATGGCATTGGTACACAGCACCTTGATGGGATTGTATTGGAATCCCCTGGCATATTTCTAACTCCATCATTTGGGCACGTCTGATTGAGCATGTCCCAAATTGTACATCTCCTCCCTCTTTTATTCCCACTCTTGTATTTCACAGGGATCCCTTTTCAGTTAAAATTTAAACACCTAAGAATAATTGTGTGTTAATTACAGTGTTCAAACACTACTACTAGAATAAAAAAATACTAAAATGAATAAAGTATTACATTGTACAACAACAGTCAGCACAAGAGCTGATCAAGTTACTATTTCTCATAATGTCGATTTCACTTCAACAGGTTTCCCCTTTGGCGCTCAGTTAATTGTCGGCGATCAGGGAGAACATATATTTGTCCCTTTGGGACTGGCTTAATTCACTCAGCATGATGTTTTCCAGATTCCTCCATCTTGTTGCAAATGACTGGATTTCATTGTTTTTGACTGCTATATAGTATTCTATAGAGTACATGTCCCATAATTTCTTTATCCAGATGTATGCTTTGAATTCCCTGTGATCTTTTGCTGTGAGGTTCCCTTCGTTTACCTTCTTTCATGTTGATGGCCATGTTTTTGTGTTTCTGTGTGTAACACATCTTTAAGCATCTTTTGCAGTGTTGCACGAGTGGCAACAAATTCTTTCAGTTTCTGTTTACAATGAAAGGTCTTTATTTCACCTTCATTCACAAATGAGAGCTTTGCAGGATATAATATTCTGGCCTGGCAGGTTTTCTCTCTTAGTACCTGGGCTATGTCTCGCCATTCCCTTCTAGCTTGTAGGGTTTCTGATGAGAAGTCTGCTGTGAGTCTAATTGGAGACCCTCTGAAAGTAATCTGACATTTCTCTCTTGCACATTTTAGGATCATTTCTTTCTGTTTCACTGTGGTGAGTTTAATTACAACGTGTCGTGGTGAGGATCTCTTTTGGTCATGTTTTCTAGGGGTTCTATGAGCTTCCTGTACTAGGATGTCTCTGTCCTTCTCCAAACCTGGGAAATTTTCTGCTATTATCTCACTAAAAAGGCATTCTAATCCTCTCTCCCTCTCCATGCCTTCAGGAACTCCTAGAACTAGAATGTTGGGTTTTTTAATAGTATCCTGTAGATTCCCAACAATATTTTTTAGATTTCTAATTTCCTCTTCTTGTCTTTGGTTTGACTGTATATTTTCCTGTGCTCTGTCTTCTAAGTCTGATATTCTCTCTTCTGCGTCACCCATTCTGTTTGTAAGGATCTCTAATGTGTTTTTCATTTGATCTATTGAATTCTTCATTTCATTATGATTTCTAGTCACTATCACAGTTTCTTGTTCTACTAGTTGTTTCATTTCATTTTGATTCCTCCTTAATATTTCATTTTCATGAGAGAGATTTTCTACCTTGTCCATTAAGGATTTCTGTAGTTCAAGAATTTGTTTTTGAGTACTTCTTAGTGTTCTTATCAATTTTTTGAGATCCACTTCTTGCATTTCTTCTATCTCATCATCTTCGTTGTCTTGAATTGGGGTGTCTTTTTCATTTGGGGGTGCCATAGTGTCTTCCTTGTTCTTGTTACCTTGGTTTTTGTGTTTGTTGTTTGGCATATTGGTTTCTTCGCTGTGGTGTTTTTTCTTGTTATGACTCTAGATAAGTGGACTGTCTGCTTTCAATGGAGCCTTAGAGGCTTGAGATGGGTGTGGCCTGAGAGCTCTGTTTGGTTCCTCAGGGTTGAGGGTGTGCCAAAGGTGACACTCCCAGGTTAGGTGTGGTAAATCTCTCTCTGTTTCTTTCTTTATTGTTGATTCAAAAGGGAAGTAATTCCACACAGCTGAATGGAATTGTGGGTGGTTAGCAGGCAAATGATATACCCACAGGAGACAGAGATCAGAGCTCTTTCCCAAGGACCACAAAGGGAATCTCTGCAGCCCTCAGTGTGGGTTCAAATTCTCCTGCAGTCTCACCACTGGGCTACCAAGGCTACCGAACTGTAGCGTCTCTGGAGAGTACTCACATGATGAATTCCGTGAGTTCTCTCCCCCACAGTCTCTTTTTTCACAGTCTCAGTTCATTAGCACCACACATTCATTAGGTTCTAATCTCCTGTTATTTCGCCCTCACGCCCAGAGTCAGGTTTTTCTGCTAGGCTCAGGGCTGGTGCAGACCTGAGGTCGCCCTGCTTATGACGTATGTCCAAAATGGTGCCTGTTCTTTGTCTTGCTCACCTTTGAGAGGTGGATGGGGAGAGAGAAACTTGTGTCTGTATCGGTTACTTTTTTCTTTCTCTCTCTCTTCTAGTTAGCCTGGAGAATTTTTCCCCACAGGGTTTCAAGCCTTGTTCGCTCTAGTCTCCTCTTTCCACTTCCCTGCCAGTGTCTCGGTTTATTGAGGTTCGGCTCACCTCGCATTCCAGCGCTGGTGCGTTGAGTCTGCCGCTGGTGTCCCGAATTGCGGGCTCCCACGCTCTCCACGCAGGTCCACTGTGAAATCACTAGCTCCGGAAGAGTTTCCTCTGCTGTTTCTTCCCCTACTCTTCCTTGAACCTGCAGGATCTCCACTTTTATTAAACTGTCTCTCCCCGGACTATCGGTGTGCTCCCTTCCTATTCCGCCATCTTGCCACTCCCCTATGAGGTGTCAGAATCTTGGGGCAGGCTGGAACAGAGCATAGAGGGATTCTTGGTGTTTCTCTAAGCTTCTGCTTTCTCCTCTGTGTGTGCAGTCTCCAAAGGAGCATCGGGTCTGCTGCCCGCATAGAGGTCCCCGAAGGCCATTGCTTCTGGAAGGGGCCAAAGAAGAGCAATGCGCCTTGGAAATCGCGCAGCAGCCTCAGACATGCAGCCTCTCCTGATTCCGGCCTGATCCTGGAGCCACTGGGTCTCCCTCAGGCTCGTCCAGCAGCATCCAGGATGGCTCCTCTCCTCCTGGCTTGTGCAGGCTCTGGTGTTGGAGCAGACACGGTGCTGATTCCAACCTGAGCGCCAGCGGGGCCTATTTATTTTTTTTGCCAGGCAGAGTTAGACAGTGAGAGAGAGGGACAGAGAGAGAGTTATAGACAGTGAGAGAGAGACAGAGAGAAAGGTCTTCCTTCCGTTGATTCACTCCCCTAATGGCTGATATAGCCAGTGCTGTGCCGATCCGAAGCCAGGAGCCAGGTACTTCCTCCCGGTCTCCCATGCGGGTCCAGGGACCCAAGCACTTGGGTCATCCTCCACTGCCCTCCTGGGCCACGACAGAGAGCTGGACTAGAAGAGCATCTGGGACTAGTACCCAGCGCACCAACTGGGACTAGAACCCAGAGTGCCAGCGCCACAGGCGGAGGACTAGCCAAGATTTCCACGGCACCAGCCCAACCATGTGTCATTTTTTTAATTTATTTGAGAAGCAGTCTATACCTCTTCCTACTCTCAATTGCTGATTCACTCCCTCAATGCCTGAAACAGCTAAAGCTGGGCAAGGACTAAACCAGCAGCCAGAAGTCAGGAACTCAAGCCCTTGGGCTGCCCTTGTGTGTCTCTGGTAATCATCCCTGTGCCTCCTGCCAGAACTGCACCAGGCACCTTAGCAGGCAGCTGGATCGGAAGCAGAAGAGCCAAGACTTGGACTGGTGCCCTTATGGGGTGCTGGTATGGCAGGCAGCAGCTTAACCCACAATGCCTGCTCTGTACATGGTCTTTAACATGCACAGAGGGTACACATGTGTTCTCTCAATGACTCAAACCACTCCAGCAGTAGGAAACCTGCTTCCTGGGAAGGGTGGCCTCAGGCTGCTGGTGGGAGACACCACATGCATGTGTTCATCTGTCCAGTGTGGTACAGCGCCTTCCTAAAGTCCAGTGCCCTAAAGTTGAGTGTACATTTCCATCAACTATGAGTCCACCGAAATGGTCATACAAGGGTATTTCACACATTTATATGAAAATGGAATTAAAGATCACAATTTCAGTGTGAACAATTATGAAGCCCACACACACTGTTTTCATAACACACAATTTCAAGGAACTTTTAAAAGTGTCCTATGTAAATGTCATACAAAAACACAAAATAAAATTACTTCTTAAAATGTGAGTGTGCACTGAAAACTTTGTTTCTAGAAGTTGTCATTCAGCTAGTTATGTACCAAAATGACTGATTAGTTAACCATCTGAACCTCCTGAAACATCCTACATGAGTAGGTAGGTGATCATTCACCCCCTACAGACCTGGCCCCTGCAGAGCGGAACTCTGCTAGGATCCCACAGCCTAGGCTGCTTAGGCATGCTGTGGGTCAGAGAAGGCAGCAGAAAGAGGTGCATCTCAGAGGCCCCACAGGACAGCTGGGAAGCAGCACGGAGACCACTCGCCTGCTGGAGTTAGGACCTCCCTCCCCTGCAGGACCTCTGCTGCCTGCACCAAAGGGAACCCATCAGTGAGAGCTCCCTAGGCCAGGGCAGCGGGCACACACCTTGTCTCTTCTACAGTCTATATTTCAGAGATAACACTGAAATTGTAAAATTGAAATCCACACTCCCATCCAAACACACATGCTCGCTTTTTTTCTAAAAAATTAGCAAATGATACAGATCTCCATATGTCAATGAAATTCTGTAGCTCAGAACAAAGTTGATTTATCCATTCCAACTTTTTCTTCCATTCTCGAATCTCTACCCCCAAATAGCTGTCTTTATCAGGCAAAGGAAGAGGGGAAGTCACTGGAGAAACACAGGTGGTGACTGGACACAGCTATCACAGTGTCCACCCGGCTCATGCCTGCTCCAAAGCTCACTGGACACAGCCCCCTAACAGTGTCCATTATGTTCATACCCATTTCAAAGCTCACTGGGCACGCCTGCCCCCAACACTGTCGATCAGGTTCATACCCACTCCAAAGCTGACTGCACACAGCACCACAGTGTCTGCTGGGCTCATGCCTGCTCCAATGCTGACTGGACACAGTCCTAAACAGTGTTGAGCTGATTCATACCCATCCCAAAGTTCACTGGACACAGCACCGCAGTGTCTCCTGGGCTCATGCCTGCTTCAAAGCTCACTGGACAAAGGCCCTAACAGTGTCCACCAGGTTCACACCTGGTCCAAAGCTCTCCACACACAATGTCTGACCCCTGGCTTCTGGGCTCAGAGGAGGGGAAGGGTGTACAGAGAAACAGTCCAATAATTTGTTCTTCTTGCTTCACAAAAAAACACAAGTGAGCTGTTTATTCAGGGTACCACACTGCTACAACTTCTTTTCCAAAAACAATTATGTGCAATGGTGTGAAACTCTGCCTGCAGGGAATTCAGAATTACCAGGCCTCCATTCACCTCCATTTCTGGAGCTGCGTTCAAAGGTACCTGTCAACACTCCCAAAGGGAGGGCATTTTAGCGCTGCATGAAAGGATTAAGTCAAAAGAAATATGAAACATTTTAAAACGCTATTATGAATATGATTTCTGTTCAAGGTCTTCTACTGAAAACATTTGCAAACTCCTTTAATGTAATATCTGTAATTATCCTGGGAATCTGTCATGAAATTTCCACAAGAGACACAAAAGGATCCTTGATCCAAAGAGCCTACAACTAGAACTGCAGGTCAGATCCTAACCCAAGCCTACAGAATTCGAATTGCATGCTATTGCACTTAAACCACATTGATTTTGTTTAGCTTGATAGCAACACATTTTGCCAATAGTCTTTTTATTTTTTTAGCTTTTTAAAATATAATTTAAAACTATTTTGTACAATATATTAGTTTTACAAATGTAAAATTTTATCAGCTGTAAAGAAGATTTTGGGCTTTTTCTTTGCTTGCCAAATTACGAGCACATATTTATTATATATCTTCTGTCCTTATTATATATCTTCTGTCCTTTATGAAAGTAAATTGTGCTGCCTCCTCATCTTTTGAGAAGGTGAACCAATCCCAGATGCTGATACAGGAGGCGGGACAGACACACCACATGACTGCAGCTTAACAGGGCCCGCCCTCACTGTGAAGGCCCTTGCAAACCATAGATTTTCTATCAGAACATCTATTGCATTTGCCTTTCTTACATACATCACTCCACTTCTAAACTCCTTATTTGAAATTTACCATAATGTGAGGAAGAAGTTGGCCAAAGCTCACCATTAACTACCTTTGGGATGTTGTATTATAAGAAGTAAATTGGATCTAGTCTTTTAGACTCAAGTGATCTCCATGTAGAAGGGACTCCATAATTCAAACCCAGTTTTTGAAGTAAAAATAAAAGATCTGTTCATTATAAACTGATTTTAAAATGTATGGATAGAGTTGGTATTAGTATTTTGCTCTCTTGTCCTGGAAGCATTCAAACTGATTCCTGCAACCTGCTCTTGAGTTGCAGAAGGGAAGCCCTTGTTCCTGTCTTACACAAGAAAGGGGGATAGGAAACACAGCTGCCTCAGAACGAATTGTACCAGCTGGGGAACTCAGTGATCCTGCAATCTGGCCATCTTTTCTGCCGTGGAAACTGCCTGAGTCCTTACTATGCATCATAAAATGATGGGCTGAAATTAGGATGAACTCGTTTCTGTGGCGGCAGAGTGTGGTTCTTCCGTTTGAATTCTTGGCTTCCTAACAGTGACAGTGCCTTGGGATGCTGGCTGGAAAAAGCTCTGTTCCAAGCTTCGCTATTCCCAGGAGACAGCTGACACTAGGGGAGTGCCTGGACTTCTCTCAGCTTGTTTTCTCTTTAATAGAACAGGGAGGCCACTTGTACATAAATTACAAGACCTGCCTCCGCTTCATTGCTTTTGTTAGCAAAGGAATCACGGATGTGTCACCCAAACGTGCTGGTCTGCACAATGATAGTTTTAAGAAAGCAGCATTTTCAAGATCTAAGTTCACTCAGTTTCTTGAAAGCATGAACACAGGGCGACCTCCCTCTACAAAAGGCAGGCAATGCTGTGCTCTTCAGGGAAGGGGACTGAGGCCAGGAGCGGACTGCCCAGACTTCCCCAAGCTCGCCCTTGTCTTCCTGGGCACCTCGCGCCCTGATCACCTCCCAGGCCAGCCTGCTCTGCCTTAGCACACCTCACCACTCACAGCACCTGTCCTGGTTGCTATCTAGGAGACTGATTCTGCTGCCCTTGGGGTCTTCATTTCCTCCCGAGGCTCCCAGGCCATGCTAATCTATGCTAAACTTGCATTAGATAACATGTATGCTTTCCTGCTGTTAATCTATTTTATGCCAATCTAATCCCTAGGCCTGGCCAGTCCCTGAGAAGAAGAAGGCAGAGCTTTGCAGCCTCTCTCTTGCTGAAGTCAGATATTCCACATCCTTCAAGCAGCAGCTCACTCAGATGCACGAGGGCTCTAGGGACAATGGGACTGGTCATGGTGGGCACAGGGGCTGTGGGCATGAAACATTTATGAGGACTTGACAATATCTAATATATAATACCAACATGTGTCCAATAAAATCAAATGTGAACCCATGAGTGCAGGTGTGATTTCGGCCCAACCTCACCCCGACCCTGCATGTACCTCTAGACAGGGCAGCCTGTTTGCTTCCTGCCCAGGGCAGTTCCATCTCAGGCCTACTGCTGTATGTCTGGGCTAGCACTTGTTCTAGGCCAACAAACAAAAATGTCTCTGACTGCAGTGCATGGTCACCTTGTGTGTGATGGATGAAGACTCAACGTCCCCGTGGACAAGCTTGGGCCAGGTGGACACAAATCCTGCTCCTTGTCTATCACAGGCCTCTGTAAGCAGCAACTCCGGGTGTACAGAGTCACTTGGCCCTGCACTGCCAATCACAGGCTGTGAGCGCCACTTTGAAAAAGTGACGAAAGGAGGTATGACTGAGAAAGAGACAAGACAAGAAGGTGCATGCACACTAGGCAGTGGTCTCGGGTTTGGTTTTCTTTATCTTTCTTCTAAATATTCTGTGTGTTTAAACTGCTCTCTCAAGCACTCTCCAGGGATTTCAGCCAACAAGAGTTGTGTCTCCTTGCTCCCTGGCTATGCAGGCCACAGGTGGGGCAGTGGGCCAAGTCCTGCCACTCTAATGAATGGCTGCCAGCCCTTGGAATCTCTTGGCTAACATGAAGAGGAGAAGGCCTTAAGTCAGGGCAAAGCCCAGCCTGGACAGCATTTGACCTTCACCACCCTAATGTTGCTTACGAGAGAAGAGAAGGTGCTGGCTCCATATCAGGGACCAGTCGGGCCATCACCAGACACTGAGTGGTCATGGGAAACGCCTGTCCATATCCACTACTCATCCCTCTTCTTCCTTTTCTATCCATCCTCTCTGCAGATCTGAATGTGACAGCTTCTCCCGTTTAAATCTGAATTTTCATGTAACACAATACATTTCTTGCCTCACTCACTGTCTCTTTTTGTTGACAAGAGAGTTCAGGACATCAGAACCATGGAGAACTTAGTCTATATGCCTTTTTTTTAAAGTAATTGCAATATCAATTTCTCTCATTAAGACACAGTGAAAAGTACATATGAGTGCCTGGCACATATCAGACACAATAAAGACTTACACAAATGAGTGAATGAACACAATAGCATAATGTATGGAAAAGTACAAATATCATGTCTTTGATGTTGAGATGGAATGCAAGAGAGGCACGAGGCACCAATGTGAAATGCACTTGGAGATGGCTATGGGAAGTTTAACCGTCCAGTGATGCTTGTGAGGAGTGGAGAAGGGGCTGCACGGGCTGCCCAGCACTCCCACTGCTGCCTGTGGAATTTTAGTGCATTTGGCCCAGTTACTCAAACTGTGTGTCCAGTTTCCTAATGCAGAACAGGGATAGCAGCTCCCTCTCACAAGGATGGGGAAAGTATTCTTTACAACATGATGGGACTTCAAGAAGTTCATGAAAGAGGTCTATTAAGAAAAAACTATGCATGGATTTCAAAATTTTTTCACTAAAATAAACTTGTCTTTTAACTATATCTTTCTATGAACTTTTTGAAGTATTCTCATACATATAAAACAGTTATAATGCATACACTTAACAAATAGTAGCTATTACTCATAAATATTGTTTGCACAATGAAATATTGAAAAAAATGACTTGGAAAAACATAATTAATAGATTTTCTAGTGAAACAGAAGTAAGAGACCTCCTATAAGATTTCTCTAGGCCATTCTACTTTACTCTTTCCTCCTCTATTTAAGAAACCTTTACACTTAAAATGTTTTGGGTGAGATAGTAGCATGACAGAGGTTCTGACATGCCACAAAGAATGGAGACTACAGTAATGCTATAGTAATCATGACAAAGCAGTCCTAGATTATGGATATATCAATAGACAGGTCAATAATACAGCAAGATATAGAGTCCAGAAACGGACCTGTTAGACAACTGATCGTTGCCAAGGGAGCTGAGGCAATACAATGTAGAAAACACACACACTCTCTCTCTCTCTCTCTCTCACTCTCTCTCTCTCTCTCTCTCTCCCTCCCTCCCCCTCCCTCTCCCTCCCTCTCCCTCTCTCTCCCTCTCTCTCTCTTGCTCGCTCATAGATTTGTGTGTATGTGTATGACTTTTGAATACATAAATCTTTAAAAAAGATGAAAAACTTCTACTCTGCAAAAAGAATACCAAAAGGATGATTACACAAGCCACTGGTAAAAGACTGTTACCTAAAATATGTGAAGAATTCTCAGAATTCCACAATTAAAAATAAACGAAAATCAAAATGATCAAAGGATCTGGACACCTCACTAAAGAGGATAAACTAATAAATACATGTCATGATGAGGGAGTGTAAGTTAGAACTATGATGTGACACCACGGCACATCTCTCAGAGTGGCTGAAATCCTGAACCCTGGCAGCAACAAACAAACACTGTTGTGAATGTGGAGTAATAGGAACCTTTAATCATTAATGGTGGGAAGCAAAATCGTACAATTACTGTGGAAGTATGGCTGTCCCTTATTAAATTAAAACTATTCTAACCTTATGACCCAGTAATTGTCCCCTGGTGTTTATCCAAAAGAGTAGAAAATGTATCCATACAAAAACTCAAACATGGCATCATTTACAGCAGCTTCTATGCAGTTACCACAACCAGAAAGCCATAAAGAAATCCTTCAGGAATGAATGGACAGATATTCGTGGATTATAGTTATGTCTAGATGATAGAATAATATTCTGCAATGGATAACTGAGAACAATAACTATCAAGCTATGAAAAACATGAGAGAAGCATAAATGCATATCATAAATTGAAAGGCCTGGCTAAGTCTAAAAGGCCAAATGCTACATGATCCCAGCTATGACATTCTAGAAAATGCAGCACTATGGAGACAATGTAAAGATCAGTGCTCACCAGAACCTGGGGGGAGGCAGAGAGGAACAGGAAGACCAGAGAGGAAGCTCAGGGCAGTGACCCTGCCCTGGGTGACACTCTAATGGTCACATTAACGCACAGGCCATTGCACATTTGTCCAAAACCACAGAATATAAACTGTGGACACTGGGTAAGCAGCCTGTGCCAATGCAGGTCACCCATGGCAACAAATGCATCATCTGCTAGCAATGCTGATAGTGGAGGAGGGCAGGGATTCAGGAGACAGGATCCTGTGGGAACAGTGTGCACTTCACACATGATATGGGCAAGATTAAAACTACTTAAAGGAGATGACTTTTTTTAATTAAACAAATGAACAAAAAAGTAAACAAAACACACAAAAAAACTAATAAGAATGTAGGTTGAATTGAGAAACAGATACAGATATTAGCAAGGAAGCTATAGATGGTAAAACAGATGTCAGCATTGGAAAGAAGTTCTTACTAATTTTGTTCATCGATTTCAATGAGTTCCTTCTCAGAAGCATAACTGAATTGGAACTGGCTTCCACTAAGTCAAAAATAAATATGATACTATGTAGAACTTTAGCCTGTTTGCCTAAAAGTATAATAGGGAGATACAGAAACAGACAGACAAAAGATCAGGGGTATAACATTTATAACGTGCAAAATTTTAACAATGAAATGCATACTTTCTGAACTAAGACCTCCTGAACTAAAGACCTCTTTGAATTTTTTTGCAAGGGAGTTTGGAAAAAACAAAGAAAACCCCTGACATGGGAGAGGAATAAATATTAAAGTAGGCTGGAGACAAGTGTCACTCAAATGCAAATTGCAGAACATTTTAAACCCTGCTTTATACAAGCTTTGTTTAAAAATATTCCATCACAATTTTAAAATACTGGACATAGCAAGAAATTCAGAAATTTGTTTTAACTTTGTTGATTGTGTTAAATGTAGTATTTGTAGTAATGTTATTTTCCGAAAGATTTTGTCTGTGTGTACTTGAATTTCTTCATCTTAAAAAAATTAAAATAACTAAAGGAAGGACATATTTCGAAGCTAGAAAGCATTAGCTCACTCTGGATGCTGTCTATGGAATCATGCACTGGATATATTCTCATTTTATATGTGATGTTCCAAGGACCATCTTGCATAGAAATGTGACTAATATAATCATTCCTAACTCATCAATAGACGAGAAAGGAAGAGCAGACAATGCCATGGTTTAAGACTGTACACTCTTCCAAGTGTGGAGGCACATCGCACTTGTGAGGAAGCTGTCCCAGTTCCTACGTCTCAGTCACGGAAGTTTGAGCTCTCTGCCAAAGGTGTGTGACTAGCAGTAGATGAGGCCATGCTGGGATGATCTGGCTAACTGTTGGTGCTTCCATGGGCATGCCGGCTTACACTATCTAAAATGCCAGACTCCTGTCGGTGGTGTCTAGGGAACAAAGGGGTTGGGGAGCAGGTTGAAGTTATGATGAGTGGATGTACAGAGACTTGTGAACGGTGTTTTGCGCTCACTTTGCCTGTGCCATTTCAATTTCCCCTGCTCAGATGTCACAGCCCACTGACCACTTCCTTGTCATACGTCTAAGGACAGTTTTGCTCTTATTCCAGAAAACACAGGTTGATCATCCTTTATCCAAAATGTAGGGCAAGGTTTTTGTCTCTTGATTTCAGATTTCTTCAGATTTTTGAATATTTTCATATATGTAATGGGATAGCTTAGGGATGGGAATCAACTCGAAATTTGGAATTCATTTCTGTTTTATGTACATCTAATACACAGGACCTAAGTGTAATTTCACACAATAATTTTAATACGCCTGTATTCTCACTGTGATTTGTTCATTGTTAGAGGACATGTGTGGTGGAATGAGAAGGCCACGCCAAGGTGGCCACTGGCAAGCGAGTGTCAGTTACTCAGGAACAGCTTTGGAACCCACCTGGCAACGGAGCCTGCCTGGCAACAGGCTGTGATTGGTTGGGGCATAGACCGCCCCTTGACCAGATTGCTGGTCTTGGCTATATAAGATGTGGTTCCAACTGTAATAAACGAGTCTGCGGGCTGCTCGCCTCAAGCCTGCTTTCACCCGACTCCCGGGGTCTGTGTGGTGACTCCGCACTTCTTGCTCCCACCACAATGCTCCTCTCAGAAAGGAATCCACTGCAACATTGTTGAGAAATCAATTGCAACAGACATGAGGTCAAGTTTGGAAACTGCCACTTGCTGCATTGTGCCAGCACTCAGTATGTTTCACATTTGAAGCATTTTGGATTTTGGATGTTCAATGGACACACTCAACATGTTGTACACTTAGAATGTGCTCTCTCACACACACACACAAACAAAATAATAAAAGAATCTACACACCACGTGGTAGGCCTTGTTATAATTGCCTTACCTGAGTCTCCTGGAATCCCCGCTCTAAGGGATGGAAAAAATAACAACAAGCAAGCGAAGGCTCAGAGCAGAAAGGGGTTTGGCAAAGTTACCGTCTGCACAGATGAGGCACTGTGGTTCTACCCCAGTGAGCTCAGAACATACAGGAGCTCTGAAAGAGAGATTTCCCCAGCACGTCACAGACACTTGTTAAATTGCACAGACTTCTACTAAAATTATGTAATGAGGGCGTTATAAAATGTCACCAGTAATTCTTGACCTATACATAATGAGTTCGGGGATACTCCCTAGAGTGTTTGCTGTAGCAAATATAAAATAATAATAAACTTTAATCAAAACAAGCATTAAGAAACTTGTCAGCCTTGGAGAAAGTATTTGAAAGCATTTTCTTCCGCCTGTGGATAAATTTTTAGAGTTGTATTCAGGGCCCATCAAGCAGAGGCAGGTAGCTGGCTGCCCTGGCCAAATTGGGGATTAGTACCTTTAACCAATCTTTAGTGCTTTTAACCAAACATTGCAAGTGCATTTTATTAGCTGATTTTATTTAAAGTGATCCCTATGATAATATGAGCTCAACTCTGAACACGCTCCTGTACTGTCCATTTCTTCGTAATAGAGCAGGAAGTCAATGAGTCTTCCACGCTGGGATATTCTGAGGCCTATGTGCATCACTAATTATCCATCAATATTGTTTCCTTGGGGAATGTGAACATTCTATTGATACTTTGGTCTTTATGTCTTAAACATATGTGGTTATGTCTTATTTCTTCACAAAAGTAAAATTAATATTATCTAAAAGTACACCATTAGATTTACAATATTAAAGTTCTTCTCTGTGACCAGGTATACATTCACTGCCTATTACATAAGACAGATAAGTAGAGATGGACAGAGACCAACAGACACTGAAAGATACTATAACCCACTCTGTGCCGGGAACTTTGTCATGGGAGTCAAACTGGTCAGGGGGTCCAGACTACTTATCAAATGCCTATTACACAACAGGCATTTTATAAATTTTGATCATAAGCAAGTAGAGGTTATTGTCTCCTATCAAGGAGCTTGTGTTTCAGGAGACAAAGGGAAAATAGAGTCATCCTTCAATATCTTCAGGAGATATGTTGCAGGACCATCCCCCATCCCTGTAGATATACGACTCTGAAGATGCTCAAGTCCCTTCCATAAAATGGGATAGTTTTTGCATAGAGCCCACACATGTCCTCTTCTGGATTTCACATCACCTCCAGATTATTTACCATACCAAATACAACACAAATATTATGAAGAAAGTTGTTATACTCTATTGCTTAGGGAGCACTGACATTAAAAAGAGGATGTACCTGTTCATCACAGATGCGATTTTTAAAGAATAGTTTTGAGTGATGGAATGTGGAAGTCGTGGATCTGGAGGGCTGACTGCATATATAATGAACAAATAGGTTTTTTGTTTTGTTTTGTTTTGTTTTGTTTTTTTACTCATTGGCAGACAGCACAAAAATGGTGAAACCAAATTGTTGTGGAAACTTGTTATTTTTTTGTGAGCCTGGATGTGAACTGACCCAGCTGGTGGGCTGTAGGATGCAGTCTTGAGGTTGTGAGCAGATTGAAGGGGAGGAGACAGGTGCAAGGAGCATCATTCACACATTAACCATGTGTTTACTGTGTTGAGTCCCCTGCATGTCATAACTACAGCTCTCCACTGAAGCAAACATTCACATCCCAGCCTCATTACTGTGAGGCAACAAACAAGATCTATAATGTTTAGAATATTTAGATTTGGTTCAGCATTGTGTAGCAGGTAAAGCTACCATGTGTGAAACTGGCATACAATATGGGCACTGATTCATGATCCAGCTGCTTCACTTAGGATCCAGTTCTGGGTTAATGGCACTGGAAAAAGCAGCATAAAGGGGCTCAAAGACTTGAGCCCCTGCCACCCAAGTGGGAGACCTGAATGAAGCTCCTGGCTTCAGCACGGCTCAGCCTAATTGTCCCAGCCATTGCAGTCAATTGGGGAGTGAGCCAGCTGATGGATAATCTCTGTCTCTTTCCCTTTCTTTCTCCTTTGAAATAAATAAGTGACTCTTAAAAAATAGTATTTTTGGCTATCATACAATAGAAACAGAAATAAAACAAGAGAATCATAAAGTGTTTGCATATTTGTGTTCTGAGTTCATGTTCTACTGATACATATGTGTGTGTGTGCATGCTGTGTTTGGGTTGGTATGTGTGCGCTATTAGCTACATGGCAGGTGTATGTGTAAAAATACATGCTTGTTGAGTTTGTATGTGTATTGTTCATGTTTGTGTTCATGTTGGATGTACAGGTACGCATGTTGAGTATGTATATCTATCTATCTATCTAAGTTGGGTACATGTTTGTGCTAGTTGGGGTCTCAGAGAAGCCCTCAATGCAAACGAGAACATGGACACAGAGGGAGATGTGGCTTATGTGTCCAAAGGCATCATGGATCTGGAGCAGGTGCAGCAGGGCTCTGCTATGTGCAGGCATTGATGCTGGAGTATCTAGGCATGGCTTCCAGGGCACTGTCCAGGACAGGTGAATGACATTGGGTGGCTCAAAGGATGAGGCTTTCCACAAGTTCATGACCAAAAGGCTACAGGCCCTGCCTGCTGTTGCTCCAAGAGAACACTCCAGGGAGACAGCTGCACATGTGAGTCTGGGGTCAGGAAGAAGCCTATTTACAAACTGCAATTTGAGGAACTATCAGTGTAGGCATAGTTGTGCGCCAGAGGACTGGGTGTGATTCCCAAGAGCACAGGGTATAGGGTTCATCCTAGGACAGGACCTGAGGTTCTGTGGTACACAGACTAGAAGAAGGGGTAGTTACTAGGACTCAGAAGCCAGAAATGGTGGATGTAGGATGAGGGGGTAATGGGGGGGGGCACTGACATTGCAGTCTCAGTGAGCTACAGTAGGAGGGGAATGAGTGGAGGGGTAGAGGGGTTGTAGAAAACAGCTAATGGTTTGCCTCCAAAGGAATAAGGAGAAAGGAAGTGAGAAGAGTGGTCCCAGCAGAAGGAACAAAGTATGTGATAACGCAGCGAGACAGGAGACACAGCACCCTGGTATCTTGGTGTGCGAGGGCACAGGAAGCAATTAGAAAGGAACCCAAGGCCAAGGCAGGGCCAGATCACCAAGACTTGGCAGAAGGGAGAAAACATGTTGGATTTCATCCTGAGTGTAAAGTAAAATGATAGATATTTTCCACTCAGTATCCCTAGACAAGATGGAGTGTGTCAATCAAAGACGTGCAGACTGGACTCCGGGAGTCTTAGAAGATGATTAGGGAGGTCGGTGCTGTGGCACAGGTTAATCCTCCACCTGTGGTGCTGGCATCTCATATGGGCACCAGTTCTAGTCCCGGCTATTCCACTTCCAGTCCAGCTCTCTGCTGTGGCCTGGGAAAGCAGAAGATGGCCCAAATCCTTGGGTACCTGAACCCACGTGGGAGACCCAGAAGAAGCACCTGGCTCCTCGCTTCAGATCTGCACAGCTCCAGCCATTGCGGAGTGAGCCAATGGATGGAAGACTTTCTGTCCCTCTCACTGTCTGTAACTCTACTTCTCAAATAAATAAATTTTAAAAATCTTTAAAAATAAGAAGATGGTTAGGAAATTGGCCCAAGACATGAATGGACAGTATGGAGAGCAAAAGAGTCTGGGCTGAAAGACACATGTGTTAGTCATGAGCAACACCTTACATGTGTGTTTGTGTGTGCACCTGTAAATGGTTGATACTCATGTGTAAGAAGGGCAATGAGGGGCCGGCGCCATGGCACAGTAGGTTAATTCTCCTCCTGTGGCGCCGGAATCCCATGTGGGTGCCAGGTTCTAGCTCCTCTTCCAGTCCAGCTCTCTGCTGTGCCCTGGGAGAGCAACAGAGGATGGCCCAGGTGCTTGGGCACCTGCACTCGCATGGGAGACCAGGAAGAAGCAGCTGGCTCCTGGCTTTGAATCTGTGCAGCTCTGGCCGTTGCAGCCTTTGGAGAGTGAACCAACGGAAGGAAGACCTTTCTCTCTGTCTCTCCCTTTGACTTTCTGTAACTCGACCTCTCAAATAAATAAATAAATAAATAAAATCTTAAAAAAAAAAAGGGCAATGATAGGGCAGGAGTGAAAAGAACTAGATAACAGAGGGCATTTAAGGCAGATAATCAGGTTTATCTGCAGGTACAGTAAACTTTTCAAGACTTTGGAACCTGAGTGAGGAGGATACCTATCCAGTTAAAACTGTGGTGCTATAATGTGGAATTTACAAATTCATGTCCTTTATCAAAAACACTACACACTCTATTAGAAATGCTGGGTAACAGAAAATAAAAAAAAAGAATTACTAAAATTGTCCTGTATGCTTAGCTTTGCTCTAATGAAATATATTCCAGTTAATCCTCCTATTGAATATTAATGTAAAAATATTGAGAAATACAAGTACAGCTTTATTTCATGCTAATTAGCATTTACTAGAGATGCGTAAGAGAACGATAATAGCGTATCTATTCATTTGTTTTCCTGCAGATAAAAGAAAATTATTATTTTGAAGGATGGCTGTGCTAGAGGCAAATGTTCATATATTTTACAAGAACATCCAGAGAAAAGATTTTCGTCATTTGCGTTGTGAAGAGGAACAAAAAGCTGAGCCATTCATTCAACTGTAGCAACTTTAAATGTGCCAATGTAGTGTAAAAAGGATGAAATGTAAAACTAAAGCCAGGTCAAAATATATGGCAAATAATTTTTAGACGGATTCTAGCAAATTGTGTCTGAAAGCAAGTCAAAATCAGTTTGGTTGAAAAGAAAGATTACCTGTAGTCTACAGATACTCAATGCACTGCAGATCAAACAGCAAACACTTATTCAATATAAATGCATCTTTCTTTCATTTAACAGAAATCATCAGCTTATTTTTCACATGACATATTCAGATAATGCTTTGGTGTTATTTGAATTCTTTTGTGTTTTCAAAAGAATAACATATAAATAAGTCCTTCCGAAAAATACATTCATATGTTTGTAGCAGCCAATCTCACAATAGTTGAGGCATGAAATCAACCCAAATGCCTATCAATTGATAACTGAATAAAAAAACTGTGGTATACATACACTATGGAATACTACTTGGCCATAAAAAGAATGAAATCTTGTTTTTCATAAGAACAAAATAGATGCAATTAGTCACTATTATGCTTAGTGAAATAAGCCAGTGCCTAGAAGACATATTCTGATTAGTGGTAATTAATATAAAGTATAAAAATGTATAAGAGTGAAATTGACAATTTGATATTTGATTACTGTGTGATAACAAAGAAAATTGAATATGACATTGCAAAAAATTAAAAGAAAATTAAGAAAAGAAGGAGGGAGGGTAAGAACAAGGGAGAGTAGGGTCGGAAGTGTCATTATGCTCTTAAAACTATCCATATGACATCTATGAGATTTGTTCCCCTTATATAAATACAAGGATTTTTAAAAAGCAGTGATTTCTAAAGTAAGCCACCTATGGAGAATGGCAGAAGTTATATCAGGTGTACTTTTGTACAAAACAACTGTGTGGATATCCTTGGATAGAGAATGGATAATTTCTTAGAAATTTTACTTAAAGTCATCATTTCCCCAGATAAAATATGAAAGCATTTCATTGGGATGTCACATGATTTATGTTATTCCATGTGCTCTACATGGATATTTGAAAATATAGGCAACTGAATATATACAAGTATTGTAGTAACAATTATAATGTGCAATCTTGGTAAAATACGACACTTCCCATCCCCTAAGCACCTTTCTAATTACTTGGTGTGTTCATCTCATCTACTCAACTTACCACAGACCTTCACATCTTAAACCATGATGTGGGATCAGCATTGTGGTTTCTCACGTAAAGGTGCTACCTGCAAAGCAGGCATCCCATACGGGTGCTGTGCCACATCCAGGCTGCTCTACTTCCAGTCCAGCACCTGGCTAACATACCTGGGAAAAGCAGCAGAAGACGGCCCAAGTGTAAGCGTCTGGGCCTCTTGCCACACACATGGGAGACCTAGATGGATCTCCAGGCTCCTGACTTTGGCCTGACCCCACGGGTTGTTGCAGCTATTTTGGGTGAGTGAACCAGCATATAGAAGCTCTTTCCACTCTTATAGCTCTTTCAAGTAAGTAAATAAAATCTTTTAAAAAATGACTTTGTCCTCTAAAGTAAATTACCCTTGAATGTTTATCTGCTTTTATTTTCTTTTTATGAAAATAATGTCCCGGTTGCCCCTCTTCCAGGCCAGCTCTCTGCTGTGGCCCGGGAGTGCAGTTGAGGATGGCCCAAGTACTTGGGCCCTGCACCCCATGGGAGACCAGGAGAAACACCTAGCACCTGGCTCCTGCCATCGGATCAGCATGGTGCACCTGCTGCAGTGCGCCGGCCACGGCGGCCATTGGAGGGTGAACCAATGGCAAAAAAGAAGACCTTTCTCTCTCTCTCTCTCACTGCTCTCACTGTCCATTCTGCCTATCAAGAAAGAAAGACAGACAGACAGAAAGAGAAAAAGAGAAAGAGAAAGAGAGACAGAGAGAGAGAGAGAGAGAGAAAGAAAGAAAGAGAGAGAAAATAATGTAAATGCATGAAACTCAAGGGATATGACTGAACAAATGCTATAGCAAATAAATCTAAATATTTGCTGTAATTATATCATTTAATTAAATTAGTTTTAGAAATGAACAATTTTGTGTGGCTGATACTGTGTCACAGCGGGTTAATGCCCTGGCCTGAAGTGCCAGCATCCCATATGGGCACCGTTCTAGTCCCAGCTGCTCCACTTCCAGTCCAGCTCTCTGCTGTGGACTGGGAAAGCAGTAGAAGATGGCCCAAGCCCTTTGGCCCCTGCACTCATGTGGGAGACCTGGAGGAAGTTCCCGGCTTCGGACTGCTGCAGCTCCTGCCGTTGCAGCCAATTGGGGAGTGAACCATCAGATGAAAGACCCCTCTCTCTCTCTTTCTCTCTGCCTCTCCTCTCTGTGTAGCTCTCTCAAATAAATAAATAAAACTTTAAAAAAAGAAATGAATAATTTTGTAACTCTGCTGATGATACCTAAGGCCGGTCAGTAAAAGAAACCAAATCATACATGTTAATCCTAAAAGTATAGGGCCAAATTAGAAATTAAAAATCAAGAATACTCAAAAACTCAATAGAAACTTGCAAAATAATATGTTATCTCAAAATCTAAAAATAAATAAATGAATTTTTAAAATTTATAAAAAATCAGAAAGGGGGAAGAAAAGAGGGTAGGGATAGGCAGGGACGAAGGGAACATCAATCATTATGTTCTTAGAATTGTACCTACAAATCATATTGAAATGTTAAAAGTGATTTAAAAATAACAAAAACATTGTAGAGAATGGAACTGAGAGATAAGATTATTTTGCCACAGAATTTTTTGAAATTCATGCATATGAGGTATCTTCAAAGATTCATGAAAAACATGTATTATGAACAAAATATGCATGAATTTCAACTTTTTTGCACTAAGATAAAGTTATCTTTTAATTCCATTTTTGCATGAAGACTTTGAAGTCCTCTTGAAGAAAAAAGAACTCTACTTACTATCTATCTGAATTGAAATTTAGTATACTATATTTCCATTTGCTAAATCTGGCTTCACTACAAAGAGAACTATATCATAAAAACATCTACTCAGCTGTGGAAGAAATGGCACTTTGTGTATGAGTAGAAACCCTTCACAGATATGTGTGCCTTGTGAAATTACTCATGAACTTGCTACTGAACATGCAAGAAGGCAAGACTCTAAAAGCTGTTAAGATGTCATTAATATATGACTTATACTGAGAATAAAATACCAATAAAGATGAAAAAAGAAATTTGCAAAATGATTATCTTTCATTTCTTATTTCTGGATGAATACAGGTTGTTTAAACGACCACAAAATGTCTGTGTGAAAGAAAATACGTTTTTGAGGGGATTCCAATACAATCCCATCAAGGTGGCATGTATCAAGGCCATCTCACTAGTCCAAGTGATCAATTTCAGTTCACAATTGATCACACTGATAGGTCTAAGAGTCAAAGGGATCAAACAAACAAGACTAGTGTCTGCTAATACTGATAGAATCAAAAAGGGAGAGAATGATCCAACATGGGAAGCGAGATACACAGCAGACTCATAGAATGGCAGATGTCCTAACTAGCACTCTGGCCTCAGAATCAGCCCTTAAGGCATTCAGATCTGGCTCAAGAGCCCATGAGAATATTTTAGGCATGGAAAGCCGGCCGGCGCCGTGGCTCAACAGGCTAATCCTCCGCCTTGCGGTGCCGGCACACCGGGTTCTAGTCCCGGTCGGGGCACCGGATTCTGTCCCGGTTGCCCCTCTTCCAGGCCAGCCCTCTGCTGTGGCCCAGGAGTGCAGTGGAGGATGGCCCAGGTGCTTGGGCCCTGCACCCCATGGGGAGACCAGGAAAAGCACCTGGCTCCTGGCTCCTGCCATCGGATGAGCGCGGTGCGCCAGCCGCAGCGCGCCGACCGCGGCAGCCATTGGAGGGTGAACCAACGGCAAAGGAACACCTTTCTTTCTGTCTCTCTCTCACTGTCCACTCTGCCTGTCAAAAAAAAAAAAAAAAAAAAAAAGGCATGGAAAGCCAAGACACTCTGGCAAAAAAAAAAAAAAAAAAAAAAAACCTAAATGAAAGATCTCTGCGAGTGAGATCCCAGTGGAAAGAACAGGCCATCAAAGAAGGAGGTACCTTTCTCTGAAGGGAGGAGAGAACTTCCACTTTGACTATGACCCTGTTGGAATAAGATCAAAGTTGGCAAACCCTAAAGGCTTCCATACCCTCAGCAACTCATGACTAGAGCCTAGGGAGATTACTGATGCCATAAACAAGAGTGTCAAATTGTTAAATCAACATCAGGAGTCATTGTGTACTTACGTCTCATGTAGGATCTGTCCTTAATGTGTTGTCCAATGTGAAGTAATGCTATAAGTAGTACTGAAACAGTATTTTACACTTTGTGTTTCTGTGTGGGTGCAAACTGATGAAATCTTTACTTAGTATATACTGAATCAATCTTCTGTATATAAAGATAATTGAAAATGATTTAAAAATCTTGGTGTTAAATTGGAAATTGCATAGATATTAATCAATTTTTTAAAAAATAGCATGTAGGATCTCTGTCCTTAATGTGCTGTACATTGTGAATTAATACTATAACTAGTACTCCAACAGTATTTTCACTTTGTGTCTCTCTGTGAGAGCAAATTGTTGAAATCTTTATGTAATATGTACTAAACTGATCTTCTGTGTATAAAGAGAATTGAAAATGAATCTTGATGTGAATGGAAGGGGAGAGGGAGCGGGAAAGGGGAGGGTTGCGGGTGGGAGGGAAGTTATGGGGGGGGGCATTGTAATCCATAAGCTGTACTTTGGAAATTTATATTCTTTAAATAAAAGCTTTATTAAAAAAAAAAAACACTTTTTTGGTGCTTGCCTTCTAAACACAGGTTCAGTGAACTCTCAGATGGGGCTGGGGTCTATCAGTACAGCCTGCAGCCCAGGTCCTTGGGAACATGGCTCCTCCCTTCTCTCATGCAGGGCAGAAACCAGTCAGCACACTCGATGCCACAAATGTGATTGTATGCCAATGTTCCTATATCTTCCTGCTCCTAAGACAACTGAGAATCTATGGATTTTATTTGACTGAAATCCAACAACTCAATAATAGATTGATTCTTCCAAAGAACCGCTGAAGTCTAGAAAAAGCTGCAGGCTGGGAGAGAATATTTGCAAAGCACATGACCTGCAAAGGATCAGTATTCATAATGCCCAAAAGTCAATGCAAAGAACAACTTAAGCAGAAATGGGCAAGATAAATGAAGAAATGTTTCAATGCAGAAGATGTAGGCATGGTAAATGAGCACACAAAAAGATATTCAAGCTCACTAGCTACTAAAACATGAAAACTAAGACCATAATGAGCTATCACCACATTCGTAGCAGAATGGCTGAAACAAAAATAAAATGCAGTAACACCAAACACTGGTGAGGATGCTGAGAAATGGAATTGCACCTGTGTTGCTGGCCAGAATGTAAAATGGTTCAGACTCTGTGAAAACTAGAGTTTCCTATAAAATTGAGCAGGTAGTTATTGTATATCCTAACAATTATACTCTTAAGGTTTTTGTCCAAGAGAATTTTTTTGTCCAAGAGAATCCATGTGCATACAGAACCTACACACAAATGTTCATACACATTTTATCTATAATCACCAAAAACTGGCAGTATCTTTCAAGGGTTCAGTGGGTGAAGCAAATGTGGTTCATCCACACAATGAGACTCTATACAGCCACAAAATAAGAGTTACTGATGGCTATTGATGGATGGAGCAGTTTGGACAGATTTCAAAGGAACTGTGCTAAGTAAGAATGTTATCCACAGAGGGTTACATATTATATGATTGAATTTATATTACAATCTTAAAAAAAAAGTGTAGAGGTGGAGACCAGATTAATGGCAGCGAGTGTGGATACAGAGTGTGGTGAAGGGATTCTTCTGCCATCTGATTGCGATAGCAGTCAAGAGTTTACACCTGTGATACAATTACATAGAGCTACATACTACAAATACACATAACATATGGTACACACAAAACTGGAGAAACCTAAATAACTTCATTGAATTTTCCTAATGTCAATTTTTGCAGTTTTTAATATTATAATATCAATATGCAAGTTGTGACCATTCAGGGAAACTGGATGAAGGGTACAAAGTCTCTTGGTAAATGTATCCTTTTGTCAGTTTCCTGTGAATTGACTATAAACTCAAAATAGAAAGTTAGGAGGAAAGGTTGGCTACTATTTGAATGTTTTGAAGATATGGTATGGGGACCAGGAGAGGTGAGCAAGGCGCTGGAGCAGGTCAGCTGTGATGCAGGTGGAGTAATCCCCCAGCACCCTCTCACCTGGATCCACAGAGTCTACTAAGGGATGCCTTCCTCCCCTGGCTTTCACTGAGGATCTAAATAAACTCGCAGCTCCCATTCCTCTCCTTATATTTTCTATATTACAGAACGCACAGAAGCGCCTTGCCTGGAGTCAACACTAACAGCCAGCCAGCACAATCGCCATTCGATAGTTATGGGCCGAATGGTACTGAAACTTCCTGTTCTGCAAGACAACATGATCAAGTCTTAGGAAACTAATTTCTGCCTGGAAAATTGAAGTCAGTTTCAAATTTATGGCTCTGTAATTTGAGAACTCCAAGGAAAGAAACTAATCTGAAGACACATTTGGTTTTCTCTTTGTGCCTTGGTGATGACTTTCCCTGGGTTCCCCTTGATCTTGTAGGTTCTTCCTTATTATTAACTCTTGTTCTCTTAACCGCAGCTCTACCCAGGCTTATCAATGTATTGTGCAGATGTGATTTCCTTGTGTATGAAACGGTCTCTGACTTTACTCACTCACAATGACTAGACCACAGGAGATGATTACAGTCCACAGTGGTTCTCTCTTCTGACTGCTACTGGGATGATTTTCACCACATTTACATTGAAGCACCAATAAACCCACAGTCCTCTAGAGACTCTGAATTGTTCCCACCCAATTACACAGAAAAATTAAGTTATTCTGCTTTCTACAACGTGTCTTGTTTCTAAAAGAATAAACAACAACCAAGCTGAGACCCTTCAACCTCTGTGAGGTCAGAACTCCCCCAATTAACTCAAGCAAATAAACGAAGGCAATCTTGAATAATTTTGCAAAGTGAGTTGTTCTCTTTAGTCAATCAATTATGCCCTATAATTGCATGCTAAAACCATTTACAAAGTATTTTGCTTCATGCAAGGGCTGCAATTCAATTTAAATGACTATAACATAACCCAGATACATCTTGCCTTACATATTTTAATAGATGCTTTTTTCTGGATATTTATAAAATTATACATGTAAATAATATGTTGAATAATTGATGAGCCACCTAGTTTTGCTACTCATTGCCAGTGATAATGTTCTTTCCAAAATGTCTCCAGTTCTCCTCACAGCAAGACTGTACACAGCATTTAAAGACATGTTAGCTCCCACAGTCACAAAGGCCTATTTAGAAATTGTCAGCATAATTCACTCACCTGATTGATGACGCAACATCTACAATCTACATATACTCACACTACGTGGATATGGATCTTTGTTAAGGAAACAAAGATCTTTAACAATTGCCACACTCTATATTATTGCATTTTAGGGAATAAAGTAGATTGAGGTTATTATCCTTCTTGTTTTATTAAACCTTTATACAACAGCTAGAGGTTAATGGAGCTATTATTTTTCTCAGTGTCAGACTGCTTCAAAGGCAGATCTAGAGTATTGGTGCCAGGAATCCGACACAGAAGGGCAGGCCTGCCTGGTTCCCTACCGTCCAGAAGGATACCTGTGACTCAGACTACAGAAAGGCCCCTGAAAATACAGCCAGACAGGTGCAGGTGCAAACTGTCTCTAACAATATTCTTATGCCACAACAGGTGCTTTTTTGTCAATGGGTAAAGTGAATCACATTAACTATCACAGATTGTTCACTTGGGAATTAATAGAACAATATATCTGGTTACTTGGGGGAATTATGGCCTGATAAAAATGCCAGTGGGAAATGAATTCTGGAATAAAGTTTCACAGCTTGAAAATACACACAGCCAGTGGGTTGGGGGGTGGGGTTCCCCTGGCAGCATTGACTTTGAGTCCTGGAAGTCAGATTAAGGTTTGTGAACAATCTCTTCTGTCCCTGTCCCCTTATCTCACAGTCTGCTTCAATCTCTGTACCCAGAGAAGCACTTTGTAGATTTCTCAGAGTCTGCGTTTCTCTGAAATTCTTCAAATGTCCTTCCCTAAAAGCAAGCATGGTCCAGCCATCAATTCAATAACAAATGGATGCATTCAGCAATGGTGTAGAGGGTGTTAGGCACTACTACAGTGTAGAATTCAGACTGACTGTCATCACCTTGTGATGCAACCTTGAAGGTAAAATCATCTGTTTCTTACAGTTTCTATGCTTCCTTCCAGGTGGGGATAGAATGCTTGGTGGCCTTACTGTATTTTGTTTTCATTGCTAATTATTTGTGCTTCTCTCATGGAATGCATGCGATTTTATACCAGTCACGATTTTCTCTTAACCAATGTCTGACAAATGTTCATTAAAGGAACGTTCAGGACATGCAGCCACCAAGGAGGAAACACGAAGACAATTCCCTGACATGGCACATTTGGGGCTCTGAGAAAGGTTGCTCCATTCTGGCAGCACCTCATGCCTAAAAAATGTTTACACCTATGTGAAAGGTACTTATCCAGACTTTGAAAGACCTGTAGACCACCATCATCTCAAGGGAAGAAAGACATTCTGATCATTTCTGTGGCAGCTCCTGGACCTTCCTCAGCATGGGTCTGTAGAACACATGCACGAAAACACGCAGCACAAAGACCTCGTGGAGGAAAACATGGGCTTCCCCTCAGTATGTCCCACGTCAGTCCTCCTCCCGCAGATGCAGGTGAGTGTGCTCCTGGGACTCCCATCAGTGGTCAACAGAAACCAAGGAACAAAGCAGACAAAAGCATCGTATTTATATCTAGTTGGAAGGCAGGGAGGGAGAAACAGGAAATTGGTAAGATTCTATGAGAGAAGGAAGTCTCACTAAAGCTCACGGACATGTGTACCATGCATGGATTTTAAAATTAGTTTGCATCAAAATTGTATTTTAATTGTTATTTTTCCACAAAATTTTTGTCATACCCTCAGATATAATATAAGTGAACATGACAAAAGTAGAGCTGGTGACAGAGGACAAAAGAACTCTTAGATGGACAACAGGTGTGGAGGTCCAGCGAGAGCCTCCAGTGGGGGTAAATGTTGAGTAATGATGTAGACAAAGTGAGACATGCTGCCCCCTTGGGTTTGCCATCTCAGAATGAGAGAGGAGGGCAGGGCACAGAGGTGGGAGTGATGAGTGTGGGGGATGAGGAGCTCTTGTAGGTCACTGTAAGGATCTGGATTTATTTGGGCTGCAATTGGAGGTCTGTGAAAGGTGTGGAGCTGCATAAGATTAAACCACTCAGGTTGGTTCTGCGTATTGGAATTTAAGTAAAAACAAAATGTTACTCAGCAGTATATTTGTTATTAAATAATTCCAGATTTAAGAAAACTAAAATTATGAATTTGACAAAAGGGCGGAGTGGCCAGGAACAGCATGGCCCAGGGAGATGGAATGTCTCTGACGATATTATATTTCAGAAAGTAGATGAAGAGGCTATGCTACTTTAGGAGGTAACTCAAACTTCCTACAGTTCCAGTGACAGCATTCACTGCCCACAGCAGTGGAGACGTCATTTGGCAGTGGGATTCTAAAGCTGAGTGACGCATTGTCAAAGGCCTTCTTCCTAATCCTCATGTCCAAGACAAAAGGAAGACCAGAGCTGAAAGGAGCTGCTTGTTGTGAATGACCACACTGAGTCAATGCTTCTCACTATTACTACTGTCTACTTGGAAATGTGGACGGATATTACTGTTTTGCTTCAGGTGTTTTTTTCCCCAATACAGAGAAAAAAATAATGACCATAGAACCAAAGGGTAAGGAAATAAGTGGTTTACAGTGGAATGTAGCAGAATCCCAGGGACTTTATTTCCTCATATTCTGTTGTTATTTTTCTCAAGAGCTTGTAAGATACTGTCTTTTATTAAATTTCCTATATTTCAAAATCAGCTTTGTATTAAATAACGATTCTGAATGAACTGCCCTGTACTGCTTGGGCATCAACTTGTGAGTTCTGAAAGAATTACAACAAATCAACATTCGGTTTTTGAAGTCATTTACCTTTAACTTAACCCAAGGGCTAAAATCTCTAGCTCAAAAATACCAACCAAGGCTTTTGTTAATCTCCCTCCCAGCAGATTAGAAGAGCACAGATGGATTATCGGGCCTGAAAATCCTCACTCCGAGGGCTGCTAAATTTATATTCTGCCAACAAGAATGCCTAGAGGGGAAATGGGAGAAAAATGCTCATCCGCTCTTGCCATCATTGAAGATCACCAAATTCTGTCAACATTGTTGAAAATCATTAAATGCCATTGCTGTCACTGACAATCATTGACAGCTGTTACCATCAATGCAAAACACCTACTACACACCTTCTAATCTTCACTTCCACTTCCCATGGAAATCCCAGAAATACAGAATTTCTGAGTTTTAAATTACACACCATTCTGGATAGTGAGAAGAAATCTCACTTGGTTCTGTAACAACTTAGCTGGGAGGCGAGTCATAGCTCAGTCTAGCCCATCCACACTCTAAGTGCTAACCTCCACTTCCTCCCCTAGGATTTGCCTCCTTTGTCAAACTGACTGCTGAGATATCAGTGCTTTTGTTTGGTTGACCCTTATTTTACTGAAAAATGACCCCAAAGTACCAGAGTGGTGAGGCTGACAATTCAGATGTCCAAAGAAGTGCAGCAAAATGCTCGCTTAAGTGGAAAGGTGAAAGGACTTGACTTAATCATGAAAGATGCATAGACTGAGATCTCTAAGATCTACAATATAGTAATAATATTGAGAAAGATCAACCATATTAATACAACTGATTACAATCAATTGTTATATTTGTTCTATTTTATTAGATATTTTTAGCTTTTCTTTTTTTTTTTTTTTTTTTTTTTTGAGGATAAAGACAGTTTATTCTTTTTTTTTTTTTTATAACGCTTTTATTTAAAGAATATAAATCTCCAAAATACAGCCCATAGATTACAATGGCTTCCCCCCCCACAACCTCCCTCCCACCCGCAACCCTCCCCCCTCCCACTCCCTCTCCCCTTGCCTCACATCAAGATTCATTCTCAATTCTCTCCATACACAGAAGATCAGTTTACTATATATTAAGTAAAGATCTCAACAGTTTGCCCCCACATAGCAACACAAAGTGAAAAATACTGTTGGAGTACTAGTCATAGCATCAATTCAAAATGTATAGCACATTAAGGACAGAGATCCCACATGATATATTTTTTAAAAAAATTGATTAATTTTCTAGGCAATTTCCAATTTAACATCAAGATTTTTTTTCATTTTTAATTATCTATATACAGAAGATAGATTAAGTATACACTAAGTAAAGATTTCATCAGTTTGCACCCACACAGAAACACAAAGTGTAAAACACTGTTTCAGTGCTAGTCATAGCATCACTTCACACTGGACAACACACTAAGGACAGATCCCACATGAGACGCAAGTACACAGCGACTCCGGAAGTTGATCCAACAATTTGACACTCTTGTCTATGGCATCAGCAATCCCCCTAGGCCCCAGCCATGAGTTGCCAAGGCTATGGAAGCCCTCAGGGTTTGCCAACTTCAATCTCATTCCGACAGGGTCATAGTCAAAGTGGAAGCTCTCTCCTCCCTTCAGAGAAAGGTACCTCCCTCCCTGATGGCCCATACCCTCCACTGGGATCTCACTCACAGAGATCCCTCACCCAGGTCTTCTTTTTTTTTCCAGAGTTTCTTGGCTCTCCATGCCCAGAACACTCCCATGGGCTCTTGAGCCAGATCCGAATGCCCCAAGGGCTGATTCTGAGGCCAGAGTGCTATTTAAGACATCTGCCATTCTATGAGTCTGCTGTGTATCTCGCTTCCCATGTTGGATCATTCTCTCCCTTTTTAATTCTATCAGTTAGTATTAGCAGACACTAGTCTTGTTTGTGTCATCCCTTTGACTCTTAGACCTATCAGTGTGATCAATTGTGAACTGAAATTGATCACTTGGACTAGTGAGATGGCCTTGGTACATGCCACCTTGATGGGATTGTATTGGAATTCCCTGGCACAATTCTAACTCCATCATTTGGGGCAGTTCCGATTGAGCATGTCCCAAATTGTACATCTCCTCCCTCTCTTATTCCCACTCTTACATTTCACAGGGATCACTTTTCAGTTAAAATTTAAACACCTAAGACTAATTGTTTGTTAATTACAGAGTTCAACCAATAGTACTAGAATAAAAAAATTACTAAAATGGATAAAGTATTACATTGTACAACAACAGTCAGCACAAGAGCTGATCAAGTTACTGTTTCTCATAGTGTCCATTTCACTTCAATAGGTTTCACCTTTGGTGCTCAATTAGTTGTCACCGATCGGGAGAACATATGATATTTGTCCCTTTGGGACTGGCTTAATTCACTCAGAATGATGTTTTCCAAATTCCTCCATCTTATTGCAAATGACCGGATTTCATTGTTTTTGACTGCTGTATAGTATTCTATAGAGTACATGTCCCATAATTTCTTTATCCAAATGTATGCTTTGAATTCCCTGTGATCTTTTGCTGTGATGTTCCCTTCGTTTACCTTCTTTCATGTTGATGGCCGTGTTTCTGTGTTTCTGTGTGTAACACATCTTTAAGTATCTTTTGCAGGGCTGGACGAGTGGCAACAAATTCTTTCAATTTTTGTTTGTTATGAAAGGTCTTTATTTCACCTTCATTCACAAATGAGAGCTTGGCAGGATATAATATTCTGGGCTGGCAGTTTTTCTCTCTAAGTACCTGGGCTATGTCTCGCCATTCCCTTCTAGCTTGTAGAGTTTCTGATGAGAAGTCTGCCGTGAGTCTAATTGGAGATCCTCTGAGTGTAATTTGACGTTTCTCTCTTGCGCATTTTAGGATCTTTTCTTTCTGTTTCGCTGTGGTGAGTTTAATTACAACGTGTCGTGGTGAGGACCTCTTTTGGTCATGTTTACTAGGGGTTCTATGAGCTTCCTGTACTAGGATGTCTCTGTCCTTCTCCAAAACTGGGAAATTTTCTGCTATTATCTCACTAAAAAGGCATTCTAATCCTTTCTCCCTCTCCATGCCTTCAGGAACTCCTAGAACTCGAATGTTGGGTTTTTTAATAGTATCCTGTAGATTCCCAACAATATTTTTTAGATTTCTAATTTCCTCTTCTTTTCTTTGGTTTGACTGTATAGTTTCCTGTGCTCTGTCTTCTAAGTCCGATATTCTCTCTTCTGCCTCACCCATTCTGTTTGTAAGGCTCTCTAATGTGTTTTTTATTTGATCTATTGAATTCTTCACTTCATTATGATTTCTCGTCACTATCACAGTTTCATGTTCTACTAGTTGTTTCATTTCAGCTTGATTTCTCCTTAATATTTCATTTTCATGAGAGAGATTTTCTACCTTGTCCATTAAGGATTTCTGTAGTTCAAGAATTTGTTTTTGAGTACTTCTTAGTGTTCTTATCAATTTTTTGAGATCTGCTTCTTGCATCTCTTCTATCTCATCATCTTTGTAATCTTGAATTGGGGTGTCTTTTTCATTTGGGGATGCCATAGTGTCTTCCTTGTTCTTATTACCTCGGTTTTTGCGTTTGTTGTTTGGCATATTGGTTTCTTCACTGTGGTGTTTTTTTCTTGTTATACTATGACTCTAGATTAAGTGGACTGTCTGCTTTTGATGGAGCCTTAGAGGCTTGAGATGGGTGTGGCCTGAGAGCTCTGTTTGGTTCCTCAGGGTTGAGGGTGTGTCAAAGGAGACACTCCCAGGTTAGGCGTGGTAAATCTCTCTCTGTTACTTTTTTTTTTTTTTTGATTCAAAAGGGAAGTAATTGCACACAGCTGAATGGAATTGGGGGTGGTTAGCAGGCGAATGATATACCCACAGGAGCCAGAGATCGGAAGCTCTTTCCCAAGGACCAGAGAGGGAATCTTTGCGGCCCTTTGTGTGGGCTGAGATTCTCCTGTAGTCTCCCACTGGGCTGCCAAGGCTACTGAATTGTAGCGTCTCTGGAGAGTACTCACATGAATTCGTGATTTCCGTGAGTTCTCTCCCCCACCGTCTCTTTTTTCACAGTCTCAGTTCATTAGCACCACACATTCATTAGGTTCTAATCTCCTGTTATTTCACCCCTCCCACCCAGAGTCAGGTTTTTCTGCTAGGCTCGGGGCCGGTGCCGACCCGAGGTCGCCCTGCTTATGACGTATTCCAAAATGGCGCCTGCTCTTTGTCTTGCTCACCTTTGAGAGGTGAGCGGAGAGAGAGAAGCTCGTGTCCGTATGGGTCACTTTTTTTTTTTCCCTCTCTCTCTCTCTCTTCTAGTTAGCCTGGTGAACTTTTCCCTGCAGGGTTTCAAGCCTTGTTCGCTCTAGGCTCCCTTTTCCGCTTCCCTGCTGGTAATTCGGGCTATTGATGTTCTGCTCACCTCGCGTTCCAGCGCTGGTGTGTTGATTCTGCTGCTGGTGTCCCAAACTGTGGGCTCCCACGCTCTCCACGCAGGTCCACTGTGAATCTCCAGTTCCGGAAGGGTTTCCTCTGCTGTTTCTTCCCCTACTCTTCCTTGAACCTGCAGTATCTCCACTTTTATTAAACTGTCTCTCCCCAGACTATCGGTGTGCTCCCTTCCTATTCCGCCATCTTGCCGCTCTATGAGATATTTTTAGCTTTTCAGAGAGCATCTTTTATAAGCTGAACTTTGCCATGGATATATCTATATAGGAGAAGCATACTGTGAAGGGTTCAGTACTATTGCTGGTCTCTACTGGATCGGATCCACTGGGAAACAACCTCTTGAAATTGACAAGGTCTAATTTCTTCTGAACACTGGGTGCTATCACTCAGTTACTGCAAAGCAGATGGGGGCAGTTTTCTAAGTTTATGCCGGATACCTTTTCTACTGAATGATGCCATGGTTTATGGTGTGATCTTCCTAAGCTGGAAACAATTAAAGACTTAGAGCATGACACAGAGTTAATTTCTTCATTATCCTTTGGGTTACCTGGGAAGATTATTAATTACGAACTGGTAGACAAACTCCTCATTCTCAGGGTAATTTAGCGAGCAGCCCTCGATGCATGAGGTACCTGCACCAAGGTATCTACACCACCTCCACGCAACCACACCATGTATGGTAAGGTTAATATAATAATGTTAATGTATGTATGTTAATAACAGGGACCACAAGGGCTTGTTGGTGATGGGGAAATCAAAACTGGATGGAAGAAATGAAGCACTTGGTGATTCCAAAGCAGAATTCACAAGAGATTCTTCAGATCAAGGGGCACACATGAGAGGATCTGTATGTTTCATTCATTCTTTTATTTACTCAAACATACTTACTAAGCACTTCCAAGGGGCCTTTAAAAAAGTCATGTCATATCAGCAACAGAAACCTATGCAGCAAGTGCCACTACCTTTATTAAAAATGTAAGTGACGATGCCAGGAACAGGAACTTGGGGTCCATGGAGGCACACCTGCGGTCTCACACCATGTCCAGGCACATGTTTTGATGCGGCCACTTTCCTCCATCGGTCTTGCACCCCAGACAGTGATCTCCACTCCCCAAATCTCACCTCTGCTCCCACCAAGTAGACCTGCTGTGACACTGAAACTCAGGTGACTTCTACTTGGAGTCTTCACTTCTGTCTATGTTCTGTGTGGGGATGTTTCTCCCAGCTGCGGTTACAGAATGCCCACTCACTGAGGGCCCATCATGGGCAGTTTGCAAATACCTCGGTTCATCTGCCTAATGACCCTAGAAAATGACGACTGTTTTAACTTTATAAACGATGAACCCTGGACTTGTTTAAGACCGTACTTTCACAGCCACTGAGTCTCTTGCTCTCTGACTTCAAACCCTTGTCCCTTGCTCCATGAAACAATTCACTTGGTTTTCTCAACCACACCTTTCATAGCACTAAATGATTACAATTGACCGCACTGCTGATCCAACAGGGCTGACAGTTTCTGGAATTACTCATTTTCTCTAATGACTAATTCTTATTTCTGGCCAAAATAGTTTAATATCATTAGGAAAAAGAGTAAAACACTTTATAATACCAAACAAGTTATTATATATTTGTCTCCAGGTTCACCTAAGGAAGAAGTAATACCCTCCCTACAAAAACACTTGGCCTGGGTGTTAACCTGCCAGGTTGATGCAATGTCCAACTGACCTGGAATCAGACTGACATTGCTTGAATACCAGGGTTCCATGCTGAATTTCAGATCACTTCAGCAGGGTTTTGACCACCAAAATCATTTTCACAATCATCATAAACACTACATCTTTCCTCTAGAGAACTTCCTGAACTAAAATATAACAATAACAAAATATTAAAACTATATTTTTTTAAAGTTCCACTCTTCCATTTCTGTGTCTCAGTTGCTTCCATCCTTTCTGATTTTACTTTTCCCAGAAGGGCCCTAGCAGCAGGTTCACTGTGAAGCCTTACAGATCAGGCTGACATGGGCCCCAGGATGGACCTGAGTTAGCCCCTGCGGACCATATCCCAAGTGGGGTCTGTGTCTTCAGCCCCCAACAGCCCTAGGCAGCAGCAACACACTAACATTACCCAGGCAGGAAACCCTAAACAGGCATATTAAAAAAGCAGCAGAGGGGAGTCCAACATGGTTCCCAACAGGTGCCCATCATTTTTATTCTTAATTTTAACAGAGTATTTGTCATGTATAAAACCATTCACAGAATTCAAAAATGTCATGCACACGAAAATAGAGCCAGTGTCTGGGGAATGCAGATGTCTCCCATATCCTCCACCTCTACTGTGTGCCAGGCAGTGCTCGGGGATTCAAGAGCCTGGACCTGCCACAGGAGAAGTCACAGGGAGGGGCAGGAGAAGCTCAGGGAGATCTGGGCACAGAGTAAGGGCCACACTGGGAGCCAGCGCACCTGGCATCTCCAGAGTGGGGCTGTGGATCTCCAGTCACAGGGGTGGGGAACCTCTTTTTCTACCAATGGCCCTGTGGATAAATCATTCACAGGCAACACAAAATTGCCAACTTGAAAATTAGCCTGCTATAGATTTATTGAATTTTGACTCTTGTCTGTGGTTACCTCAGCTGAGCCAGATCAAATGATCTTGCAGGCCTTATACAGCCTGCAGTCCAGATGCACCCTGCTCCTTAAGGGACAGGTGAACCCTGGGCCTGTGGGTCTCCACTCAGAAGGACAGGTGAGCTCCCAGTGAAGCTTCAGAAAAATCAGTCCACACAGCCTAAGAACCAACACTGGAGAGCAAACCGGGGCACACTACACACACCTGCAGGAGAAGCAGGGGCTTTGCATGGTGCACTTTGAGGACAGGATCGCACCTTCACTGAGAAGCATCGTCAGGGCCCCAAGAAGGTAAGGGGTCCATGAATGAACCAATCACAGGGGTGAAAAGGAGAGGGCGCAGGGCTGCAGTTGTAGAGGACACCATCCATACTCAAATCCATAGATTCTAGCACAGCAAAGGGTGACAATGGGACCTGTTTCCAGATCCTGCTTTATCTAGAAGGACACAGGCCCTGCCCTAAAGCTCCTGCATTTGCATTCTTCAGAAGTGAGTGGTCAAAACATTCTAATGGGGAAATGACAAACTAAATTTGTATTTTATAAAGAACAATCCACCTGGTCTATGTGCAGGTCTGTGTGGGAGAGGGTACCGGGATTCTGAAAGCATCTGTTACACTAAAGAGGGATCTAGAAGGTTCAGTCACAGGCAGCATAGTGAGGGCACACAGACTGAGATACCCTGAGAAATGGAGTCACCAGGGCACTTCTCCCCACCAGTGTCACCTCTGTGTAAACTCTCTATGCCAGGAAACGTTCGGAGGCAGTGAAGTGGAGGAAGGTAAAGTGGGACAAGCAGTTTTTGGAGTAACCTTTGCATTCCGTCCCTTGTCCCCTGCCACCTGCCCACCCACAACAGAGCTCAGCACTGTGTAGAAGTGAGGACAGTGACTTACACACGGCGTTCTTGTGGCTGCTTTCCTTGCTGGGAAGCATCTTCACTCCTCTTGACTTCAGCTCAATTGCCTTTTTCACTGGAAAAAAAAGTTGAACCATTACTATGTGAGAGAGGTAGACTGTTACAGGTCCACCCTCCCAGCACTTGCAGTCAGACCACCTTTATCAATCCCTGAAAACAGGACAGTCTTGAGAGCCTAATGACATGAAGTGAGTGATGAGTGACTTACGGGAGTTTGTATATAGTTACTGCAAGGCCACAAGTGGCAGTGCCCTAGCACAGCAGTGTCAGAAGCTAAAACTAACACATTTTGTAATCTACCCACAGTATCCGGGCCCTTCTATCATGAGAAATGGAAAACTTACAATCTCCGTCGTTTTTCCAAAGCATTCAGACACATGGCTCTCTCAATATATCACAGTGGCAGAGCTCTCAGCTTCTGCTGCACTTGTGGAAATGTCAGATAAAAATGCAGGGTGCGCTTCGGTTTATCGTGCACTCATTTCGCCATTCAAGCTTTAGCAGGTGTACTATTACTGGGCAGCCAGTCTGGGACCAGCACATTCTCAGTGCTGCCGATGCCGTGTGAAACAACACCAGCCCTTCCACAGCCAGCAGGACACAGGCAGTGCCAGAGGCCTCAGGCCCAGGGTTCTAGGCATGCTTCTCAGATTAAGAAGCTTCTCCTTAAACAAAAGCAGTGTGAGTGTGAGTGTGTGTGAGTGTGTGTAGGGAGTATGTAGACAAAGAATGGTTTGTTAAAAACAGATGAAAGTACAAAAGCAAGGAGGAAAGTGTGGAGAGAGCGCGATACAAATCTCGCTGCCCCCATCCACATCTAGACTTGGATTTGTCTTTGGCAAAGCACCAGGTGGTGTGAAGCCGTGCCGCTGTGTGTCTGTGCACTCATGTGGTTCATGGGTCTCACTGTAGAAATGACTTTGGCCCAAGAAAATAGGAAGTGGGTTGGATCCTGCCATCAGCTCTTGGGCAGCCCTATAGGCACTAAAGGATTCCACCTGCTCTCACCCTGCTCCAGTGGCCCAGCAGGCACTCCCAGGGGTGTTCATACCTATTCAGGGAGAGCCACGACCTCCAACCCTTCCTGCTTGGGCAAGAGGAACATGAGATGGGGATCAAAAGTCAGAATTCTGCTGCATCTGGAGAGACATGCTCTTTCCAGGGATGAGTGGTTTAAATGCACAGATTATGCCCACATAACTGAGACCAAGTAGGTACCAAGTAATCTGATTATCACTAAATTTATTAATAGTTATTTTTCTTTCCAAATGAAATGAAAACTGATTCCTTTTTCCACTTTAAGATTTTTATTTATTTATTTGAAAGTCAGAGTTACACAGAGAGAGAAGAGGAAGAGAGAGAGAGAGAAAGAGAGGTCTTCCATCCGCTGGTTCACTTCCCAATTGGCGGCAATGGCTGCATCTAGGCCGATCTGAAGCCAGGAGCTGCTTCTGGGTCTCCCCCGCAGATGCGGGGGACCAGGGACTTGGGCCATCTTCTATTGCTTTCCCAGGCCATAGCAGAGAACTGGATCGGAAGTAGAGCAGCCAGGTCTCAAACCAGTGCCCATATGGGATGCCGGCACTCTAGGCCAAGGCGTTAACTCATTGTGCCACAGTGCCAGCTCCTGGTTTTCACGTTCATAAAAAAGTTTAAATCCGGAGAGAAAGCAATCCTCTCCCACTGGTGCTGACAGCTGCTCTCCATGACCAAGCTTTCACTGTGGGAAATCTCCCCCAAGGAGACAATGACTAGCAAGTCCCTTCAGAAGACACAATGGCCTCAAAAGTCAAGCCGTTAAATCATCCCATCTATTCAAATATCCATTTCACTGCTCAAATGAGGTGTCCCCAGGTGAGGATGGCGCCCTCCAACGGCTCAGGTGTGCCATGCAGGTGAGCATGGACACGGGGACCTCTGGCCCTTGTTACCAGGACTTTGAGCAGCAGCCAATGGCCCTGCGGGAGCTGGGGTGGGGCTAGGAGCCCTGGACGGCATCAGTGCGACCCAGTTCAGCAGACATGGGATGGATGGGAAGCTACTCTCCGAGTGTTCAGTTCTCACCCTCTCCCTTGTTTCCGTGGCCCGGCGTGAGCGTAGAGAGCCCGGATTAGCCGCAGCCCCTTCTGGGCACCACCCAATAAGGCCGGCCTGAGGTTCAAGAGTCTCACCTACAGGACGCGGAGCTGACACCCTGACAAGGTGCCTCCACACCCCAAACCTCAGTGGCCGGACCCTCACAATGAGGACCACCGCAGCCGTGGCCCAGCTGCCCAGGGCGGTGGCCATCAGGAGCGAGGTCGGCAGGAACTGGCTGGGTCACAGAGATTGTGCCCTCTTGACTGAGACCACCACCCTTGGGTGGGAAGGTGAGGCGAGCCCCTGGCCCTTCTATTGTCATAGACAAGTCAAGGTCAGTCTTGGCTTCTGGAATTTCTGGGATGAAAAAAGTCACCTATCCCCATGCTCTAGGAGAATGATCAAACAGGAACACTCTGCTAAAATTACTCTGTTGTGACTGTGTTGCAGAAAGCCCGGTAAGTTGCTTGTGTGTGTTGTCAACTTCTGAGTTGCCTTGAGCTGCAGCCCGCTATGCATAAATCTCTCTGAGACACTGGAATGAACCGGCCTTGATCACACTTTTGTCTCGGCTCCATTCTCTGCGCCCCCGTCCCTCTTTTCATCCCCACGTGCCCCTTCAGGTTCCGACCCACAGGTGCGGCTGGCCCGCACATTCGGCAACGTGAGGGCCCAGCAGGGCGCCCCAGCAGGGCGGTAGCGGCTCCCCTCAGGGCGGTCCGGTCTCTCAGTCACGGGTTACCCCGGCCAAGGCTGGTGGCGGGAACGGCCTCAGACCAGCACTGCTGCGGGGACTCAGGGAGAGGAGGGCGGGGAGGCCGTGCTCCCTGGAGGGTCTTCCCCTCTGGGCGGCTTACCGTGGAGAACACCAGGGCCGCGTCGGGGATCTCACGCCGGGCGCAGGGAGCCTCCCGTGAGGAGCGCCCCGCAGGCGGCCTCTCAGGACCCTCGCCCGCGGCTCCCCTCTGTGCTCACCCGCACGCCGCGGACCCCTCCAGACCCACAAGCCCGCGTCCGCGGGAGCCCATCTGTGGGGCCTTCCGCTCCCCGCGCCCGCTATCTCCCCACGCCCTGCTCCGGGCACCCGCACCTCAGCCCGCGACTCCACCGTCCGCAGCTGCCGCCATCTCCGCCCGGGCTCCCTCCCCGGGCGCCCCTAACAGGGGCTCAGCCCACAGGCCTCCGCCCTCCTGCGCATGCTCGCGCTCCGCCCCCGACTGCGCGGGTGACCAACCACAAGGCAGCGCTCGCGTTCCCGCCTTCACGCCCTCCGTGGCGGCACATCCGGTTTGCAGCAGTTGCGACACCTGGGCTACTTTACGGCCGCAGCTTTATCTTGAAGTTACTCGGGAGTAGGAGAATCTTGCTGAGTAACGAGCCGGAGACCCGATGCTCACAGCGGGTAAGACTCAGATCAGAGCTCACCTGGAGTAACAGGAGAAGAGCTCCGTGCTCCGCAAGCCCGAGAGGAGGGCTGGGAGCTTTGCGGCGCCACGTGGACACCTGAATTCCGCATTCCCACATTCCGGGACTTTAATTTCCAGCAGGGCTGTTTTTACTCATTGGTCTTTCACTAAGATGGTGTTTCGCGGTGCACGCTGCCCCTGCCCCAAATGTTTTTTTTTTTTTATTTTTAATTAATATTTATTTTACGTATTTGAAATACAAAGTAGCAGAGAGACAGACAGAGGGCTTACATACTTGGTTCACTCCCCAAATGGCATCAGTGGCCGGAGCTGAGCCAATCGGAAGCCAGGAGCTGCTTCCCGGGGTTCCGCTTGCACGTGGGTGCAGGGGCCCAAGGACTTGGCCCTCCTCGCTGTTTTCCCAGCACATTAGCAGGGAGGGATTGGAAGTGGAGCAGCCAGGACTCAAACGTATGCTTGCATCACCGCGGTGGCTTTGCTCCCTGTTCCAAGACACTATCCCCATCTCCCTGGCTCTTAGGTTCGTTTTCCAGCCAGTTGGTTTGTTTTTGGGTGGAATAGAACCTCAGACATGCTAAATAGATTGAGATACTGTCTCAATAATTCAGAGTAACAATTCCAAATAGACAGTGTTACCATGGCTAGGGTGATGTTTGGAAGATGTTGATCAAAGGGTACACAAGGCCAGGTGGGAATAACTGCAAGACTTCTAGTGTACAGGCAGGCAACTACAGTCAAGAGCAAACCATCACATATTGGGACATTATTGAGAGAGATCATTTAAGAGTTCTTATCACAAAACAAAAACATAAACCAAAAAAGTCCAAATAGCTACCAGCTCTTATTTTAAAAAAAAATTATGGAGATGGCAGTTTCTTGGGAAAGTATTTTCAGTTTAAAAGTAGAAAAGTTTGAAAAACAGAGCAATAACTACCTACACTGTATCATTATGATTGTCTATACAGCTGCTTTTACTGCCATCTGTCAGAAGTTAGCTTAAATCATGCTTTCTTAAGGTGGTTTGAAAAATCTTCCATGTTCATGCATTGCAAGAATCAGTATCATTTTGATGTCCATACTACTGAAAACAATTTACAGATTCAGTGTAGTCACAATCAAAATACCAAATACATTCTACTTATATCTAGAAAAAAATGATGCTAAAATTCCTGTGCAAACATAAGAGAACCCAAATAGCTAAAGCAATGTTATACAACAACAACAAAAAAAAGCCAGAGACATCACAATAATGGATCTGAAGACATACTACAGGGCATTTCTAATCAAAACAGCCTGCTATCAGCCAAAAATAGACATGTAGACCAATGTAACAGAATATAAACTCCAGAAATCAATCCACACATCTTAAAGCAACTTATCTAAAATCAATCCCTGGAGCAAGGACAGTCTCTTCAAAAAAAATCCACTCAAAATGGATCAAAGACAAAAATCTACTACCCGACACCATCAAATTACTAGATTTAATTTAATACCATCAAATTACTAGAGAACATAGGGGAAACTCTGCAAGACATTGGCATAGGCAAAGACTTCTTGGAAAAGACCCCAGAAGCACAGGCATTCAAAGCCAAAATTGACAAATGGGATTACATCAAGCTGAGAAGCTTCTGCACTGTGAAAGAAACACTCAACAAAGTGATGAGGCAACTGACAGATGGGAGAACTATTTGTAAATGACACAACTGATAAAGTGTTAATATCCAGAATCTATAAAGAGCTCAAAAAATTCAACAACAACAACAAAACAATCCAGTTAACAAATGGGCAAAGGATTTAAACGGGCATTTTTTTTAAAGAGGAAATACAAATGGCCAACAGACACTTGAAAACATGCTGAGGATCACTAGCCAACAGGGAAATGGAAATCAAAACCACAATGAGGTTTCACTCACCCCAGTTAAATGGCTGTCACACAGAAATCAACAAACAACAAATGCTGGTGGGGATGAGGGGGGGAAAGTTACCTTAACCCACTGTTGGTGAGAATGTAAACAGGTATAGCCACTGTGGAAAGCAGTATGGATATATACCAGAAATATGAATATAGAACTACCATATGGTCCAGCCATTCCACTCCTGGTAATTTACCCAAATGAAATCAACATATGAAAGAATTATTGTACCCCCATAATCATTGCAGCACAGTTAACAATAGCTAAGATATGGAATCAACCCAGATGTCCATCAACTGTTAACTGGATAAAGAAATTATGGTAAATATATACTATGAGTACTATTAGGCTAAAAAAAAATGAAATCCTGTCTTTTGCAACAAAATGGACACAACTGGAAACCATTATACTTAGTGAAATAAGCCAGTCCCCAAAACACATATACCATATGTTTTCCTTGATCTGAGGTAACTAATAAAATACCTAAAATGTAATGTATTGGAGTGAAACGGACACTTTGAGATTCAATAATTTCTTACAGTCCTTGTCTCTTCTGTTGATGAATAGTGTTGTTTTTTCTTCATACTATTTATTGAATCCTTTTACTTAGTGTAGGGTCAACTTTAAGATCATTAAGTAAACTGAAAATAGATCTTTATAAAAATTAAGAGTAGGAATAGGAGAGGGAGGAGGAAGAAGGATTGGAAGGAAGGTGGACAGAAGGGCTGGCAGGGTGGAAGTATCACTATGTTCCTAAATCTGTCTAAATGAAAAACATGAAACTTGTATTCTAAATGAAAAACATGAAACTTGTATAACTTAAATAAAATTTTTAAAAATTAAAAAATAAACTTTGGGAAATCCATTGCTGCACAGTTCTTTGGTTTTCCATTGTCATTTCTATAAAGCAGAGCAAAGTATGAGATGAGTGCAACTGTTCCCACTTTGTGCATCTGCTGTCTCTGTCTCTCCCACCTCTCTCCAGGAGAGGCTGCCCTGTTTGTCACTGCCCCTACTGAAGCTCCTCCAGGTAATCCCAGGATGTACTCCCTCACCTCCAGCAGAAGGACTTTGAACATCCCTGAGATCTACAGTACTTTTTATTCTTTTAGGGAATCAAGTCCTGGATTCTATTCTTAATATCTCTTTAAACTTCCTTTACCAGGGACATGACTCAGCATCCATAACTATGTTTACCAACCAAGCTTAGAGCATTTCAAATAAATAAAAAATGTAAAATTATTTGCAAGAAATTTAATTTCCTGAATGCAAAAACAGCAGCTCACAAGAAAGCTCATATCCACAGAGGAAATGGTATCATCTGTACATACCAACTATATTGGATTTGAAATTTTTGGTTTTTAAAATAAATAGGTTAAAAATAGAAGCTCTGTGGCTGGTTTTTTGGTGTAGCAGATAAAGCCACTGCCTGCAGTGCTGGCATCCCATATGGGCAACTGGTTTGAGTCTTGGCTGCTCCACTTCCCATCCAGCTCTCTGCTATGGCCAGGGAAAGCAGTGGAAGATGGTTCAAGAATTTAGTCCCCTGAACCTGCATGTAAGACCAGGAAGAAATGCCTGGCTCCTGGCTTCTGATCAGCCTAGTTCCAGCTGTTGCAGCCATTTGGAGAATGGACAAGCAGATGGAAGACCTCTATTTCTGCTTCTGCCTCTCTGTAGCTCTGCCTTTCAAATAAATAAATCAATCTTTAAAAAAAATAGAAGCTCCGTTTATTGCTGTTTTATTAACTAATCAGATTATCATAATTTTATCAGTATTTCTCTAAGCTAAAATATTCCACTTAGGTGGAAATATTCACTAAAATTTATGGCAACAATAGTAAAACCCTTGGAATTTCTTAGCCTTATAAGAGTTCTTTCTGCTCTCTGCCACTTCTAAATGTCTGTGTAACAACAGATTCAAAAGGTAGGTTTATTTTGGTGCCCCATCTTCTGAAATTCATGCATATTTAGAGCATGAAAATGTGTATAGTTAAAAAGCAATAAGCATAGCTGATAAAGCTGCCACGTGCAATGCCAACACACCATACGGGTGCTGGTTCAAGTCCTGGGTGCTCCACTCCTGCTCCAGCTCCCTCTAATGTGCCTGTGAAAGCAGCAGCAGATGGCCCCAGTGCTTGGCCCCTGCACCCACACGGAACACATGCAGGGAGTTCTTGCTTCCTGGCTTCAGCCTGGCCCAGCACTGGGAGTTGCAGCCATCTGGGGAGCAAACCAGTGGATGTAAAATCTCTCTCTATCTCTCTGTAACTCTGAATTTCAAATAAATAATATTTTTAAAAAAATTTTAAATATACATAAATTAAAAATCCCTTTGCACCAAAATAATCTTACCTTTGAATTCTACTTTCCTGTGAACTTCTGAAGCCTCTCCGTGCACGGAATCTCCTCTCTGTCAGAAAGATTTTTGTTCTCTATCTTACTTTGACTTATAATTTAGATCAATAGCTTTGTATTAAATCTGATAAGCAATTGCATTCTATAAGCTACAAATATTTATATGTGTATTGCATTTCTATAATAACAAACATGATTTGTGAGTATTTAAAATTCTGTTTTTATAGACACTAATTCTTGTGTTGGGACATAACAGCATTTCTCAGATTTTTGTTGTTGCTGTTGCTCACAGACTATTTGGAAAATTTTCTGTTTTCCTTATAAAAAAAAATGAAAACCAAAGTACTTTGGGACTATCTCAATGTTTTGTGAATATTTTCCATTTATTCACAAAATGGTACACTTAAAGGAATTTAAATTGTTTATATTCCTTTACTTCTTATAGAGTTAACTTTTCTGGAAACATTTATGTGATCATCCTTTATGAATTGTTTATCATATTGGAATTGCATTCAAAATATTCAATTGTCTTATCTGTAGATCAAGTTATTTCCCCTGATTTTTTAAACGTTTTTAGATTGTATTTTTAGTATGTTATGGAAGGGTCATTACTCAGATCATCTTATAATTAAGTATTGATTTAAATTTTTAAAATCTATCCTAGTACCTCCACAGGTCAGTAGCCCAAGACTCATTAAGTGGCTCAGCAATCATTCAGTTTCCTGAGCTCTGTTATTTGCTAGACTGCCCAGCTCAGGTGGGAGCCCAGCAGGGCTCACGACAACGCTGGTCTCTCTGGCCTGGACAGTGGATGAAGGAGCATCCAGGGCTTCATCAGTCCTTGTCACTTCACATGGCTCTGTCATTTTCCTCTTCTGCATAATTTATTTTTCTTTTCTGCTTGATCAATCTATTATGTATGTATTCATATTATTCTATTTTTCATTTTTATAACCTAAAACATAGCACAAACCAAACAAATCAGCAACAAATACAAGCATGCCAAGCAGCAGACACTTTCACAGCCTCCTGAGCTGGCCCTGCCTGCTTTCTCTGCTCTTCTGTGGCTGAGGAGCGCACAGTCTCAGCTAAGTGTCTGCCTTTTGCGTCTCTGCCTGTTCTCTGCTGAGTCTGAAAGCAGCCCTCATCAAGGTCAGCTGGGAGTCCCTGGTGTTAAATCTTTTGGTCAGATCTGCATTGTCCTCTTAGGCCCTGGCTCAGTCATGCTCTCTCTCCTTAACACCCTCCCCACCCTTGCCGCCAACCCCACCCTGTCTGGGGGCTCCTCTTCCTTCTGGTAGAAGGCTAAGTGTTGCTAAGTGTTATTGATCAGTGTTTACACTTTCCACATGACTCCCTTGGTCACAATACAGTACAAGTAAACTGATCTTCTGTATATAAAGAGAATTGAAAATGAATCTTGATGTGAAGCAAGGGGAGAGGGAGTGGGAAAGGGGAGGGTTGCGGGAGGGGGGGGAAGTTATGGGGGGGGAAGCCATTGTAATCTATAAGCTGTATTTTGGAAATTTATATTCTTTAAATAAAAGCGTTATTTAAAAAAAAAGTATCATAATCTAATGAGAAAGCATCATTTTTTGCAATATTAGACTTTCAAAATTTTTACACATTTGACGCTGCACCAAGTGCTCTATATACAACTTAGTTAATTCTACCAAAACTTTAAGATTTCATTATTATTGTAAATATTTACCAAAAATGAGCTAAAATGAGGCTACATCTTTTCTCTGAAGTCATAAAGCTTGAATAATTAGAACCACTGTCAAAGATGGTGCTATCAGGCTCTAGTACCTGCTTTTTTTTTTTTAAGAGATTTACTTGTTTATTTGAATGTCAGAGTTATACAGAGAAAAGAGAGTTAGAGTTAGAGAGAGAGAGAGAGAGAAAAGTCTTTCATCCGATGGTTCACTCCCCAATTGGCCACAATGGCCAGAGCTACGCTGATCTGAAGCCAGGAGCCAGGAGCTTCTTCGGGTCTCCCACATGGGTGCAGGGGCCCAAGGCCTTGAGCCATCTTGTACTGCTTTCCCAGGCCATAGCAGGAAGCTGGATCGGAAGTGGAGCAGCTGGGTCTCAAACCGGCGCCCATATGGGATGTGGGCACTTTAGGCCAGGGCGTTAACCCACTGCACCATAGCACAGGCCCCTAGGACCTGCTGTTTTACCACAAGATAATCCTGTATACTATGAGGCACATCGCTTATTTTATTCATATTTTGCAATATCAGAATTATAGTTTCACAAAATTTATATTACATTGTATGATGTAGTAATCACATTAGTAAATGAATCATTCAGTGATACATTTTTTCAAATTCAGAATCTGATTAATCAATTCTTTAAACATAGTAAACATCTTGGCCAGCGCCGTGGCTCAACAGGCTAATCCTCCGCCTTGTGTTGCCGGCACACCGTGTTCTAGTCCTGGTTGGGGCGCTGGATTCTATCCCGGTTGCCCCTCTTCCAGGCCAGCTCTCTGCTGTGGCCCAGGAGTGCAGTGGAGGATGGCCCAAGTGCTTGGGCCCTGCACCCCATGGGAGAACAGAAGAAGCACCTGGCACCTGGCTCCTGCCATCGGATGAGCGCGGTGCGCCAGCCGCAGTGCGCTGGCCACGGCGGCCATTGGAGGGTGAACCAACGGCAAAGGAAGACCTTTCTCTCTGTCTCTCTCTTTCACTGTCCACTCTGCCTGTCAAATAAATAAATAAACATAGTAAACATCTATTAACCTCTATATTATGATCGTAATAGAAGATATTTACTAAGTTAGCTTACATTGATTTTTTTTATTTTCTATAAATATGTTTTATTAATGAGACATTACAGAAATTCTGGAAAAACTTAAAATTATCCTGAAGGGAACAAAAATAACTGAAAAAATCACCTGGAAATAACCACTGTTATACTTTTTATTATTAATTTACAATCCTGGACTCATTGTATCTGTAAGATAATAGAGATGCTGATGTAGGGACACATATGTGGCATTTAAGAATAAAAAGAAAACTGTAAATATATATTTATCCTGACTCCCATAAACATTTTTCCTTAAACTACTTTAACCTATTGGTCATAATACATTGAATTTCTTTACTATAAGATCCTAGTGTCCCCCGCCCCCACTTCTTGCCTTTGTGTGTCACCTCCCCTGGCTTACATCATCGCGCTAGTCACTTTCACAGGTTGATATCATGGCTCATCAAGGAAGTTGGTCCATGGAGCCAAGCTGATTTCCAGACAGGCTGTGCCACCCACCCTTCCAGGAGCGTGTGATTATCTTTAGAACATCACTTTCACCAACCTTGTGCTTTAAGATTTTACTTATTTATTTGGAAAGCAGAGTTATAGAGAGAGAAGGGGGAGGGAAGAGAGAGAACGTGGGAGAGTATCTTCCATCTGCTGGCTAACTGCAAATGGCTACAATGACCAGGGCTAGGCCATCTTCTGCTGCTTTCCTAGGCACATTATCAGGGAGCTGGACCAGAAGTAGAGCAGTCGGGACCCAAACCCTTACTCGTGTGGGATGGCAGCACCACAGGTGGAAGCTTAACCCACTGTGTCACCATGCACTGGCACCAACCTCGAGTTTCAGTGTGTGTGTATGAGTGTGTATGTGTACAAGCACACACTAACTAACCTGGCAGTTGAAAACATCATGCCATTTGCATTTAAAGGAATTAACATGTTTATTGGCCTATACTTTGCGTTACATCTTGCTATCCTTATTCCAACAGTCCATACATTATGTTATGGGGAGCCTGTTCCTACATCTTTTTTAAAGTGTAGCAATGCTTATTCTTCTATCCTAGACTGTATTGCAAGCCTACTCACACCAGGAATCCACATTTTTATTTGATTTTTATGCTGTCCTTAAACGGCAACCTTTGAGGAAAACTAACTACCGAGTTTTAGGAAGTAAATTATCAAAACTTCATTTCTATGTTAAAATCAGCCAATACCCTTTCCTTGGTTGAGCTTGGTGTTATGAACAATCTTTTGCACTTGAAAAGTCATGAGCTTTTTATTCACTATAATTGATGGTATCGATAGTTTGATTGTTTATAGCCTTTGTTGATTTGTTATCAGGGTTTGTTTTCTTCTAATGTCATTTAATATCACTATAAATTAACACAGAATCTTTTATATTGGAAGCTATATTACTGCAGGAATAATCATGCCAAGGAAACGTGAAGAATTAGTGTGGGAATACCCACAAACACTTGGTGATTGGATTCTTTGCCAACTTAAAGGGTAATTACAGAAAAATGCTGTATTTAAGGAAGGCAATTAACTTTATTTGTCCCACGTGTGCTTAACCAATCAGGGACTCTATTTAAATAATGCATTTCCTGTGATTTACATTTTGAGACAAAAGAACATTCCCGATTTAACTTGGGACAAGTTGGGATTAAAAGATTATTTCACCTAGCTTTATAAGGATTGACTGGTTTATTCCAAAGACATTATTTTAAGCAATTTCTCCAAAACAGAGTGAGGATGAAGGAACCTGGAGATAAGAGAAGGATGAGCAAGAGGGGAAGATGAGGCAGAAGCGCACTGCCTCTGCTGCTGAGCCACAGAGGCAGGGGTGTGGGGCTGGTGGGGAGGAGTGGACAGCACTGTCAGGGATAATCCGCTCTGCCAGCAAACACTCCGTCTTTGCCCCTTGGCACACACTTCTTATCTGTACTTCACCGGCTGAAAAGATTTTCTATTGTAATTTTCCACCATTTCCCCACTGGTGTTATCACAGGCCATTTAACTTGCAAGACAAATTTTGCAAAAATGTTCATTTCCGTAAAAGGACCATTGTCCTTGAAGTCCAGAGATCTGAGCTGCAGTCCCGCTTCTGAAATCTGCCAAGACACCGAATCACAGCCTTGGATTTCCCTGTCAGTTAAAGGAAGGGCTTGAATTCTGAGGATTCCCAGATGCTATTATCTGGTACCTGTTGTCCATAGTGAAGGAAGAACACAGGGAGGTGGGTGGGTGTGCAATTCAGAGTGGAGCTCCCATCTGCCCTCTATCTTATTACAAGGTGGACATTTGGAAGAGCATCTTCAGAGACCATGAAATGCAAGAATACACATACCCCTGTCCCAGCAAGGCACTGACACGGCCAAGCACTCTGCACACTTGGAGAAGTGGTGGGAAGGGTGCAGGTCAGCATGGGCCACAGAGAGGACGCTGTTCTCATGGAATTCATGTGGGTACACCTACTGTGCTCCCAATGGGTACTGCCTGCTTACACAGAGGGACTCCCCAGCTTCCTATCAGGCTAAAGCCTGGCACTCACACACTATCGGTTCTGAAGTTAGCAGTGAGATCCAATCACTATTCTGATCTCTTAGAGATGTCACTGTGACAAGTCGACTGTGTCCCTAAGTCTCAGATTCTTCAGCTATTTGATAGAGATGGCTGTGTTATGGTGCAGCAGGATAAACCTCTGCCCTTATCAGCATCAGTTCGAATCCTGGATGCTCCACTTCTTATCCAGGTTCCTTCTAATGCACCAGCAGAAGATGGCATTCCATCTAAATGCGATCCTGCTGAAGCAGCAGAAGATGGCCCAAGTGCTTGGCACCATGCCACCAACATGGGACCCAGGAGGGAGTCACTTGGGCTCCTGCCACCCACCTGGAACCAGGAGGCAATTGCTAGCTCCTGTCTCTGGTTTGGCCCAGCCTCAGTCATTTCAGCCACTAGCAAGATAAGCCAGGTAAGGAAGAGTCTGTCTGTCTGTCTGTCTGTCTCTCTCTCTCTCTTACACATACACACACACACACACACACACACACACACACACACATTGACTTTCTTTCTCTCTCTCTCCCCCCTTACACTGCTTTTCAATTGAATACATTTTGTGAAATAAAGACAATTACAATCTAGTGTATAGTGTTGCCATGAGTGAGATAACCCACAACTGGGATGAGAAATGCAATGTCTGGCCCGCAGGGTTATGCTGTGTGCTTGGAAATTGCCTGGTGCCAGAGGGAGACCTGTCCAGTGGACGACTGCATTGAAAGAAGTATTTTTGTTACCCCATCTTCAGCTTTTCCCTTGAACTTCACCCCACAGAAGGCGCTGGGTTAGAAAACATAAATCCCCTAAGAAAAATTGCGAAGAATTAGGACCATGTCTCAACATCCTCATCTCCAACAGAGAAACTGGCATCATTATAAATGATTGCTTCCACTAATCAATGAAGTCCATAAAAGAAAAAAGGGAGAGGGAATGAGCCACTGTGGCTCACCTTGGCATCTCCTGGTATGACAGCCACCTCTTCCACTCGAGGCTTGGTGGAGGCTGTTCAGGGATGCCCGCCTCAGGGCCAACTGTTTACATCAGTGCTGCCCTGGCACAAATGGGCTCTGTCAGACCCAACAAGGGCCATCAGTGATAAATTCAGTACATGTTTGCTTCTCCTGCCACAGACCATATGCTGGGGCTGTGCAGTGCAGCCCATTCACAGGGGTGACTGCTCACAAGAAATGACACTTCGCAGCACTACACAACTCACAGCATCAGTGCAAAGCCTTTATTTCGTGAAAAGAATAACGACGTGTGCCTCGTCCATGACCCATGGAGAAGCTCCAGTGATACCTAGCAGTCTGCATGTACACAGGAGCCTAGGAAATTTATTTCATGGGTCCGGGTCATGCAGCTTTCAGCACCTTGCATTGTTCAAAGCAGTCCCATGGAATGTGAGATGCTGACAGTTGTGCCTTTTGAATAATCGGGGGAGGAGTGCTCTACTGAAAACATCCATTTCTCTTTCCAGCCTCTGTACCCTTTTCTAAAGAAAACCATTTCAATTGTCAAATGAGCATTTTTCCCTGGGACCTGGGTCACACAGGCGGGAAAACCACAAGTGGTACAGTGAGGACAAGTGGGAGCAATGCTACCATCTTCATCATGGATGAAACTTGCTCTTCAGCCTTGTGAAATGACCCCTCAAGGTCAAACCTCAGACCACCAAGACCCTAAGGAGCCAACTTGGTCCTGAGTTTGCCCTTCGTGCCTCAACTGTTATAGCAAGACAAGCAATGGTGATGTAGTACCTGGCACAAGGGGCACATTTTCAGAATTTTTTCTTTACTTCTAAATGCTAATGGTATTTTCAGCTTAAACTTGTTTCCCTCTTCTCTACTTTTAATTATTCTTATTTTGTAAATACCATTATTTTGCTGTTTACCCACCGATGCTTTTGGAAAAGCTTCATTAATTGCATTAAATGACATATTAAATCAAAGTTAATGTGGTGAAAAAAAGGACTGCATTGTAAATTCTTTACATGGGAGTAATAAGATTTCTCTCTGAATGAACACCCCTCATAAGCCATTTTTGAGAAATTAATTACAGGGAGTTTTCTGAGAAGTGCTCTCTGAAGAAAATAGCAGGGAATTCAGAGCCCGTACAGTAGCTGACAATCTGTGCAAGAGCTGCCTGCCCCGTTCTCTGCCTCCCACCATCACCAAAACCCTCCAGGAAGCTGGCATGCTGGCTGTGGAGCTGCTGTGAGTGGTGCAAGTAGGGGTTTGTTGGAACAAAGAGTCCAGAGAATTGGGAATGCAGGTGTCTTCAATTTGGGAAAGCAAATATTTCATAATAGCTAAGAAATCAACACATTGATTAAACTCCGAATATTTTAAAAATAGTTGGTGAATGACAGCTTTTCAAAATGGTTTACCATTTTTTTTAAAAAAAATTCATTTTATTTGAAAAGTAGAGAGGGAGGGAGAGGGGGGGGTGGGAAGGAGGGAGGGAGGGAGAGAGATACCTTCCATACAGTGGTTTACTTCCCAAATGCTCTCAATAGCCAGGGCTGGGGAAGGAGGAAGCCAGGAGCCTGGAACTTAGTCTAGGTCTTCTGTGAAGGTAGTAGAAATTCAACTGTCCAGGTCATTACTTGCTGCCTTCCAGGGCGCACATTAGCAGGAAGCTGTTTCAATGGCAGAGAAGCTAGGACTTGAGCCAGGCTTTCCATCATGGGGTGTGGATGACCCAGCTGCTCCAAAACCAGCAAGCACCAATAACTACTAATCTTGATTAAACGTAAGAAAACACGTGCCCCAGTCTAAGGCAGATGTTGAATATTCTGTCATGAAAAGAATCTGTCATCTTTGAATTTTTGTTCATAACCTTTATCTCTTCCCCATGTATTTTTTTATTTAGTAAATATAGATTCCAAAGTACAGTTTATGGATTACAATGGCTCCCCCCCCTTAATTTACATCCCACTCGCACCCCTCCCATCTCCCGCTTCCTCTTCCATTCCATTCACATCCAGATTCATTTTCAATTATCTTAAAATACAGAAGATCAATTTAGTATATATTAAGTAAAGAGTTCATCAGTTTGCACCCACACAGAAACACAAAGTGTAAAAATACTGTTTCAGTACTAGTTACAGCATTAATTCACATTGGACAACACATTAAGGACAGATCCCACATGAGAAGTAAGTACACGGTGACTCCTGTTGTTGACTTAACAATTTGACACTCTTGTTTATGGCGTCAGTAATCTCCCTAGGCTCTAGTCATGAGTTGCCAAGGCTATGGAAGCCATTTGAGTTCGCCGGCTTTGATCTTATTCCAACAGGTCATAGTCAAAGTGGAAGTTCTCTCCTCCCTTCAGAGAAAGGTACCTCCTTCTTTGATGGCCCTGTTCTTTCCACTGGGAACTCACTCGCAGAGATCTTTCATTTAGGTCTTCTTTTTTTTTCCCAGAGTGTCTTGGCTTTCCATGCCTAAAATACTCTCATGGGCCCTTAATCCATATTCAAATGCCTTACTTAAGGGCTGATTCTGAGGCCAGAGTGCTATTTAGGACATCTGCCATTCTATGAGTCTGCTGTGTATCTCGCTTCCCATGATGGATCGTTCTCTCCCCTTTTGATAATATCAGTTAGTATTAGCAGACACTAGTCTTGTTTGTGTGATCTAAAACCAACCCCTGGAGTAAGGACAGGCTGTTTAATAAATGGTGCTGGGAAAACTGGATTTCCACGTAGAGAATCATGAAGCAAGACCCCTACCTTTCACCTTACACAAAAATTCACTCAACATGGATTAAAGACTTAAATCTACGACCTGACACCATCAAATTATTAGAGAGCATTGGAGAAACCCTGCAAGATATAGGTACTGGCAAAGACTTCCTAGAAAAGACCCTGGAGGCGCAGGCAGTCAAAGCCAAAATTAACTACTGGGATTGCATCAAATTGAGAAGTTTCTATACTGTAAAAGAAACAGTCAAGAGAGTGAAGAGGCACCAACAGAATGGGAAAAATATTGGCAAACTATGCAACAGATAAAGGGTTAATAATCAGAATCTAAAAAGAAATCAAGAAACTCCACAACATCAAAACAAACAACCCACTTAGGAGATGGGCCAAGGACCTCAACAGACATTTTTCAAAAGAGGAAATCCAAATGGCCAACAGACACATGAAAAATGTTCAGGATCCCTAGCAATCAGGGAAATGCAAATCAAAACCACAATGAGGTTTCACCTCACCCCAGTTAGAATGGCTCACATTCAGAAATCTACCAACAATAGATGCTGGAGAGGATGTGGGGAAAAAGGGACACTAACCCACTGTTGGTTTGAATGCAAACTGGTTAAGCCACTATGGAAGTCAGTTTGGAGATTCCTCAGAAACCAGAATATAACCCTACCATACAACCCAGCCATCCCACTCCTTGGAATTTACCCAAAGGAAATTAAATTGACAAAAATGCTGCCTGCACCTTAATGTTTATTGCAGCTCAATTCACAATAGCTAAGACCTGGAATCAATATAAATGCCCATCAACAGTAGACTGGATAAAGAAATTATGGGACATGTACTCTATAGAATACTATACAGCAGTCAAAAACAATGAAACCCGGTCATTTGCAACAAGATGGAGGAATCTGTAAAACATCATGCTGAGTTAATTAAGCCTGTCCCCAAAGGGACAAATATCATATGTTCTCCCTGATCAGCGACAACTAACTGTGCACCAAAGGGGAAACCTGGTGAAGTGAAATGGACACTATGAGAAACAGTGACTTGATCAGCTCTTGTCCTGACTGTTAATGTACAATGTAATACTTTATCCATTTTAGTATTTGTTCTTTGTTTTGTTCTAGTACTATTAGTTGAACTCTGTAATTAACACACAATTATTCTTAGGTGTTTAAATTTAACTGAAAAGTGATCTATGTCAAATATAAGAGAGAGAATAAGAGAGGGAGGAGATGTACAATTTGGGACATGCTTAATCAGACTTGTCCCAAATGGTGAAGTTAGAAATATGCCAGGGGATTCCAATACAATCCCATCAAGATGGCATGTACCAATGCCATCTCACTAGTCCAAGTGATCGATTTCAGTTCACAATTGATCACACTGATAAGTCTAAGAGTCAAAGGGATCTTTCCCATAGTATTTAAAATACTGCCCTGAGAACTTGAAAAGGACCACGGTGAGGAAAGTCCCCATTAGAAATATGTGTTGCAGGTATGAAATGTGTGTGGCAGCACAGTGTTCTGTCAGTTGCCCTGGGATAGCTTTTTCTGGATTCTACATTATGATCTAAGGTTCATTTAGGTTAGGTTTTCTTATTATCTCACTATACAAGACATATAAGTTTTTCTGCAATAAATTATTTCAAAGGCAGAGAGATAAAGGGGGAATGAGAGATATCTTCCATCTACTGGATCAATCTAACAATGCCTGCAAAAGCTACAGGTAATGGCTCAAGTAATTGGGTTCTTGCCACCTATATGAGGCCCTGATTGCATTTCTAGTTACTGAGCATCTGGGAGTAAACCAGCAGATGGGAGCTCTGTGTACCTGTATTTCTCTTTTTCACCCATATGGGTGAAAAAAAAATATATATATAATACATATTTATACATACATATATATTTATATGTACATATATATATACATATAAATGTATGTATATGCAACTGGTGGGTCGCATATACAGTGTAGAGGTGCTGGACAGAGGGACTGGCCATATCTTTCCGTCGCACACCAGATGGAGAAGGATGATAGGAGATGTCACCACATTACTCAGTGCACAATTTAAAACATACAAATTATCTCTGGAGTATTCCATCTTTAGATCACAGTTGAGCACAGATAACTGTAACCACTGAACAGGAAACCACAGTTACGGGGCAACCACTGAATCACAAACTCAGAGTCTTAAAGCAGCAACCATTCACCTCACTGTTCTGTGGGCCACACCTCCAGGTGTGGAGCTGGCTTCCCCTCTGAGTGCCCTTGGGAAGAGCCCTCTTTAAAGCCACGCTATGGAGAAAGTCCTTCCCTGTGGCTGTCAGGATGAGGTCTGTGATGGGGCCATGCTCAGTTTTCTGAGGCCCACCTGCTTCCTACTCTGTGCACCCTCAGCCTCAAGTCCACGGGGACTTCTTATGTGCCATCTCCCCAAAGAGTGACTTCCCAGGAGGACTCCTTCAAGGGCTTGTGGGATGAGATCAAGGTCACTGAGGAAATCTGTTCTTCACGTCAGCTGAGCATACAACTCGCACTACTCAGGAGAGATTACTGTTCCTGCTTGCTGAAGGTGAGGTTCTTTATATGTGGCATGTGTCTCTGGGGACCATCTGAGCATTGTGTATTCCTATACTTACAGTTGGGTCTTTGGTGACATTTACTTAAAAACAATAGTCACTTTGAGAAGCAATAACATTGAACAGCCCTACTCTTGACTGTTGAGGAACTGCTTTTACTTATTTTTGTTTTTTCTTTTTATTTCCTTTATCATATTTTCCTTGCCATTTTTCTTTCATACTAACACTGAATTCTTTACTTAACATAGAGTAAACCATATCTGTATCAAGTTAATTGAAAATAGATCTTAGGGGCTGGCGCTATGGTGTAGCAGGTGTGGCCCGGTTTGAGTGTCAGCTGCTCCACTTCCAATCCAGCTCTCTGCTATGGCCTGGGAAAGCAGTAGATGATGGACCAAGTCCTTGCGCCCCTGCACCCACTTGGGAGATCTGGAAGAGGCTCCTGGCACCTGGCACGTGGCTTCAGATTGGCACAGCTCTGTCAGCTGTGTCCACCTGGGGACGGAACTGGCAGATGGAAGTCCTCTCTCTCTCTCTCTGCCTCTGCGTCTCTTTAACTTTGCATTTCAAATAATAAAATGATTTTTTAAAAAAGATATATCTTAAAAAAGAAAAAAAAAACAGATCTTAGGAAAAAATAAAAGTGAGAATAAGGAACAGAAGAGGAAGGGGTTGAGAGTGTGGGTGGGAGAATGGGCACAGTAGGAAGAATTACCAAGACCCTAAAGTTGCAGCTGTGAAATGTGTGAAGTTTGTAACTGCAAAGCAGCATAGTCCTGCATACATTCATATGGACTTACTTCTAAGGGTACAGTTTAAAAACTTGCAATGGGCTCCTAGATTCCCTTAAGCTGGCTGGTAAAAATAACAGCTTAAGTGTTATAGAGATCATTTGGATAGGATTAAGTGGTAAAATGACCATATAGATAGGATCAAGTGTTACATTGCTCATATAAATAGGACTGTTTGGTAATAATAATAGACATAATTAAAAAGAGTGAATGCTCCAACATGGGAAGCAGTCTATTCAGCAGTCTCATAGAATGACAATCATTTCAAGTAGAAGTTTGACCTCAGAATCAGCTCTTAAGGGATGCTGGTTTGGCTGAAAAGCCCAGGGGAGCATTTCAGGCAGGGAAAACCTATACACTAGGGCAAAAATTGTTCTACATAAAGGACCTCTGTGGATGAGACCCCAGTGGAAAGAAGTGGCCATCAAAGAGGGATGTACTTTTCTTTGAAGAGAGGAGATAACTTCCACTTTCTTATGGCCTTGTCTAAATACTGAAGGAGTTTGTGGATTCAAAGGTTTCCACAGCCTAGGCAGCTCATGTCAAGAGCCTCAGGTGATCACTGCCATCATACATAAGAGTGTTAATTGTTAAATAAAAAAGAGTCACTGTACAGTAAGTTTCCAAGAAGGACCTCTGTCCTCAAAGATTGGCATCATGAGACTTAATAGTAAAACTTGGTCTCAAGAATCACTTCCTTTTAATGTATTAAGTGGAGGATATTCTTATGTCTCATAAGTTAAGGCTGGTGCCATGGCTCAACAGACTAATCCTCCACCTTGCGGCACCGGCACACCGGGTTCTAGTCCCCGTTGGGGCGCCGGATTCTGTCCCGGTTGCCCCTCTTCCCGGCCAGCTCTCTGCTGTAGCCAGGGAGTGCAGTGGAGAATGGCCCAAGTGCTTGGGCCCTGCACCCCCTGGGAGACCAGAAGAAGCACCTGGCTCCTGCCATCGGATCAGCGCAGTGCACCAGCCACAGCACGCAGGCTGCGGCGGCCGTTGGAGGGTGAACCAACGGCAAAGGAAGACCTTTCTCTCTGTCTCTCTCTCTCTCACTGTCCACTCTGCCTGTCAAAAAATAAAAAAAAAGACAGCTTATGTCTCATAAGTTATAGTTATGTCTAAGAGCTCACAAAAGGTGTATCATTCTTGGGTTCTTCTATAAAGATAATTAAGTTTCTAAAAGGAAAGAAGGGGGAGGGAGGAAAGAAGGGAAAAGAGGAAGGGAAAAAAAGGGAAATCACCTTTGGGATGCCATAACTTTGAACAGCCCTTGTCTGGACGATTGAGGAGCAGTTTGTTTTTAGTATTACTGTTTCCTTTCTCTCTTTCTCTTTTTCTTTCTCATACTAAGCTTTGACCTCTTTAGCTAGAATAGAGCTAATTCTCTGTATATAAAGTTAAATGAAAATAGATCTTAGTGAAAAACAGGGCAGGGAATAGGAAAGGGGAGAAAGAGAGGGGTGGAAGAGTGAGTGGGAGAGTGGTTATGGCGGGGAAAATTACTATGTTCCTAATGTTTTATTTATTCATGAAATGTATTCAATCTAATTAAATAATTAAAAAACCCAATCATCTAGCATTCTCAAATAATAATTGGATAGTGTTTTCAAGCAAATATTAGAATCTCAGGCATGACCTTTACATAACTTCTTAACACTTAAGGACTTTTCTGGAAAGATCAGTGGTGATATTAGCAAATGTGATTTATTTAAAGATGTTTTACAATTTGTTAATGATATTGGCACCAACATTTGGAAAAAATAACATAAGAATGACCTATACATGGCACCCTAACAAGCACGTGTAGTTCAAACTTTCATTCAAAATGCAAGATAGATCAATAGAGCTCACCATAATCAAGTGTAGAAAGTCCATTTATACTGTTTGGTATTCCTCATTGCAACTAACTTTCAAGAAACAGCCATTTGTTAGGTGCAATTTAGTGTGAAAGAAGGATATACACTACTGCATTAGTAGGCTATTAAAATGCCCCTCTTTTTTATTTTTTTAAAACTTTTATTTAGGGAATATAAATTTCCAAACACAAATGAACTTCCAAATTTTGGGGAAACAGCCAGCGTTGTGGTGCTGCAGGTAAAGCCACAGTTTGCAACATCTGCATCCCACATTGCAGCACCTATTAGAGTCAGGGATGCTCTGCCTCCCATCCAGCTCCCTGCTAATGATCCTGGAAAGGCAGTGGAAGACAGCCCAAGTGCTTGAGCCTCTGCCTCCACATGGGAGAACAGGATGGAGTTCCTGACTTCCATATGGCCCAGTCCCCGCTGTTGCCTCCACTTGAGGAGTGACCCAGTGGATGGAAGACTTCTTTCTTTTGCTCCCTCTACCTCTCTGTGACTCTTTTAAATAAAGTCTTTAACAAAAACATTTGTAGAAAGTAAGATGAAAATATGAGAGATTTTGCTGCAAAAAAAAACACACTGAAATCCATGGATAGGATGAGATGAATATTCGAAAAGTTAGCAGAAAATAGAGTCAGTGTCATGATGTAGCAGGCAGATCTGCCTGAGACAATCAGCATCTCATATGGACACAGCCCACGTCCCTTCTGCACCACTTCTGATCCAGCTCCCTGCTAACAGCCTGGGATAAGCAGCAAAAGATGACTTAAGTGTTTGGGCCGCTGCTACCCATGTGGGAGACCTGGATGAAGCTCCCAGCTTCAGCCGGAGCAGCTCTGGAGGTTGTAGACATTCAGGGAGTGAAACAGTGGGAGGAAGATCTCTCTGTCTCTCCATGTATCTGTAACTCTGATTTTCAAAATATTTAAATAAATATTTTAAAATAGCAGAAAATAAGTACTATGAAAAACTCTGCATGGAATTCAAATTTTTGTAGCAAAACACATATATATTTTAATTCTATTTTCTATGAACTTCTTGGTGTACTCTCTTATTCACCTGTGTGAGTTTGCTCATTGACTTCAGGGAAGATAACAGAGCATAGCACACTGAACACAGCAGTAGACATGAGAAACCAGCCGTTTCTACCAGCCAGATGAAACAGATTTGCAAAGATGTAAGACAATGAAATTGTTCACAATATTCTTTTATTTTTGCCTCCTGAAAAGTTATTTTCACAAAATATAGAATGCTGATTTTAATGGAATATTATCACTTTAAATGGTAATAAAATATTTAAACATTCCTCTAAATGTAATTATGAATATATTAAATACCAATAACCATAATCCACAGAGGATTTTGTTTTAGATTTTCCATAATTTTTGAAAGGGCCTTGAGAATGAAGGTTTGAGCTCCCTTCCTAGGCCAGAGACAGAGAAGCAAAATGAGAACTGAACACGAGTTCCCTCCCCACATCCAAGCAGGATATCTATGCTGGGGTCAAGGGTTACAGTTCAGGAGGTCTATGAACTTCAGTGGAAAAAAAATTGCATTTTTCCCCACTAACTTATCCTTGAAAATAAAGTTTTTTTTTTTCCTTTATGAATGTAGATAAAGAGCCATGCAGTGCCTGCAGTATTTTTCCTCAGCAGAAATCACAGGGGTTTTTGATTGTATTGAGAGTCATTGCAGATCCATTTGGGTTTAATTTGCTAACGCGGAATAGCAGCACTTTTAGTCCTGTCACAGGTCCTAAGGAAATCAACAAGCACACACATCCCTATGTCCAGATCTCTAAAAATGCATCGATGCCTGCCTCAATCTATGTCCAGATCTCTAAAAATGCATCGATGCCTGCCTCAATCTATGTCCAGATCTCTAAAAATGCATTGATGCCTGCCTCAATCTATGTCCAGATCTCTAAAAATGCATCGATTCCTGCCTCAATAGGACTAGCTTTTTTGGTTTGTTTGCTTCTCGTTACTCATTTTATGCAGTCACAAATGTTATTATTGGCCGGCGCCGCGGCACACTAGGCTAATCCCCCACCAGCGGCACTGGCACTCCTGGTTCTAGTCCCAGTCGGGGCGCTGGATTCTGTCCCAGTTTCTCCTCTTCCAGGCCAGCTCTCTGCTGTGGCCTGGGAGTGCAGTGGAGGACGGCCCAAGTGCTTGGGCCCTGCACCCCGTGGGAGACCAGGAGGAAGCACCTGGCTCCTGGCGGGGTGCGCTGGCCGCAGTGCACGAGCTGCAGCGGCCATTGAGGGTAAACCAATGGAAAAGGAAGACCTTTCTCTCTGACTCTCTCTCTCGCTGTCCACTCTGCCTGTCAAAAAAAATGTTACTCTGAGAAGAGGGCTGTTAACCTTTCCAGTCTCCTGGATGGTTTGGCAACAACACTCAAACCCCTAGCTTAGAGGGCAGGGGAGGCTGAGGGGGGAGCAGGTGCACACCCTACTATAAGTGAGGAGGCTGCTTCCAGGAAGCACACGTGGGGAGTGGAGAAATGCCACTGGAGTGGCGCTCTATCTGAGGATTGGGAACAGGCGCTGGATCCACTGACTGGAGGAGATGCGATCACAACAGAGGACAAGGCCTAGAAACCAGAAGAAAGAGCCAAGTCAAGACATAACTCTGCAAACGTTCTTCCTTGCGAAGGGAAGCAGCATCAGGATGGTGTGGGGACCCATGGATAGGCTTGCCATGGGACCCCCCCCATGCTGGGCTTGGCTTATAGCAGTAATGTGGATGTAGCAGCTGATTGAACTTTCCATCTAGCTGAGGATCGTGGAAAACAAGATGGCGCTGATGCCCTGCCTGCTGCATGACTCCACAGCTGATCGTGATCAAGTGCCGGATTGGAGAGCTCTGTGCATGGACTGTAATTGATTGACTGTGATTGGTTGAATTCTGGATATAAGCGGAGAGCGAGAGAGAGAAGGGGGCACGCCAGCTTTCCCCCTTAAGGAACGTGCGTGCCATCTCTCCCCCTTCTCCCAGTTCCCCACTCTCTTTCCCACTCCTTCTAAGTAAAAGTCTCTTGAAGACCGATTAACTGCGAGCAGCGTCGTGCCTTTTGTGGCTGTAGGAGTCGACAAGTGGTGCTGTGACTCGGATCCACAGGATGGTAGCTGGATGAGATTATAGAGTCAATGAAGAACTTTTTTGGTATTTTTGGTGGTAGCAGGCATGTGTTCACATTTCCCATCTTGAACTGTGGTAGCCTGTTTGTGTTTAATGGGGATGGTCTAGAGGAGAGGAGGAGACTGCTGGCCTAGAACTGAGAAGGTTCTGGGGACAGAGTGGTGTCTAAGAGCTAGAACCGAGTGTCCTAGCAGAGAGCAGCCTCAGGACTGGAGACAGTCTCAGGCAGGGTGGGTACACTTGCTCTAGGGGTGTCAGGGAACTCGGAAACCACTGGCCTGTGGCCTTTGCGGAGGTGTGAGTCAGGATGCCCAACCTAAAATGCGTTCATGAACAACTTAGCAATGGAGGCCAGCCTCCTGCCTTCCATACTGGGCTGGACCTAGTCACTCAACTGCAATGAACAAGAGCAAACAGGTGGCAGTGATTGTGTGTGGCTAAGAGACCAGGTCCTAAAAGGCAATGCAGATCTCTCCTCTCCCTCTCTCTCGGGTTTCTCACCCCTCAGCAAGTTAGCGGCCATGTCACGAGGACACAACAGCAGCTGTGGGAAAGGCTCACTTAGTGGGGAACAGAGCTGCTCGTCCACCAGCCAACCAGGTGCTGACCTGATCTGCCAATCAGCATGCAAATAAGCAAGGTCCTCCCCCTACAGCTGAGCCCTCAGAAGCCTGTTAGCCCAGCCACACCTTCAGTGTAAACTCCTGAGAGATGGAGCTAAGAATTCCCAGCTCAGCAGCTCCTACTTCCCCAAGCAACATTAAGATAATAATTTGATGGTAATTTATAATATAGCAAAAGACTACCATTCCTCATACTCTAATAAAGATCTGTGCAATGACAAAAGGATGATATGGAAATGTTAAAAATGACGGGGCCAGGCTGGCACTGTGGCTCAATAGGCTAATCCTCGGCCTTGCAGCCCCTGCACACCAGGTTCTAGTCCCGGTTGGGGCACCAGATTCTGTCCCTGTTGCCCCTCTTCAAGTCCAGCTCTCTTCTGTGGCCCGGGAGTGCAGTGGAGAATGGTTCAAGTGCTTGGGCCCTGCACCCCATGGGAGACCAGGAGAAGCACCTGGCTCCTGCCTTTGGATCAGTGCAGCGCGCCAGCCGCAGCAGCCATTGGAGGGTGAACCAACGGCAAAGGAAGTCCTTTCTCTCTGTCTCTCTCTCTTTCACTGTCCACTATGCCTGTCCAAAAAAAAAAAAAATGGCTGGGCCAGCAGTGCATGGAATGGGTGAAGTTGGATGTCAGTTGTTAAAATGAAGCCTACAGAAACATCTCCTGCAGATTGTTTTCCTGCATCACTGTGTGTGCTGGTCCTGAACCTCCATGTGTTTAGAATCACAGGAGCCTGGTATCAGCATAAACGCTGCTGTGCTATGAGTGCTGGGAAATCATTGCTCCTACTTCACGCCCTAGGAGAGGCATCTGTCCTGTTTCATAAGAGGTACGAGGTTTCTGTTTACCAGTGGGCTATATTTCTTTAGAAAAAAATGTTTATTTGAAAAACAGAGAGCCAGAGATCAATCTCCTCTCTACTGGCTCGCTCCCTGGATGCCCACAACAGCCAGGGCAGTGCAAGGAAGAATTCAGGGGCCCGGAACTCTATTTGGGTCTCTCGTGGGTGGCAGGAGTCCAAGTACTTGAGTCATCACCTGCTGCCCCCAGGGTCTGCAAGAGCAGAGAGCTGGAATAGAATCAGAAGTGGAACCAAGATTCACACCCAGGTACTCCAATAGGGAATTCAATTCCAAGCAATGTCCCACCTGCTGGACCAAATATCAGCTCTGCTTACAGTTTCTTTAATTACTGCCTATTCCTGTGACCTGAACCCTCCTTGTGACTCTGCCCTCTGATGTAAGTGGACAACAGAATGAGGACCTGTGTGTTCTTAATACTCAGTTTAAGAGTCACGATCAAGCAGCCCATCTCTGGTCCAAAAATAGATTCCCTGTGCTCCTAGAAAAAAATCCCTGTCTGGTGGAAGATGCAGTTGACAAAACCAGCACTGAACTTCAGATCTCCATGAGTGGGTGCAAGCATCGATAGCGAACATTGTGAACTCACTCTCCATGGCTGGTACAGACCCTGTTTGCTCTCACTATAAAATTAATAGCATTTAATGTCACCTAACATGCTGTAATTCCACAATATCCATGGTTATTCACATGCATAATATTCAACGTGGTAGGAATGGTTACATTTGAAAACATAGCTACTTTTGATACAGCTATTTCAATGTTTTATTCTAATGGTATTTTATTTAAATGATTGCTTCTGATAATTATCTCAAAGGAAGAAGCGAATTCCCACCTGAGCCCAGCTGGCACAGAAACACAGATGCCCACATGACTGCAGAACTGCAGTGAGCCCTGACTCACTCACAGGGAACATGGGAGTGAGGCTGGGACACAGCCCCTCCCAGGAATGTGCTCCCATCCACCTGGATACCAAAATGCCTGTGGGCTTCTTCAGTCTGACGTGCTAACATGGAGAGATGTCCATGCGTGCATGAACACCTAACAGAGTTTGGAAGGCAGAGCAAGATGGTGACCAGATAGGTTGCTATGGTGACCAACTTCCTGCAGAGACAGCAACTTGAATAGCTACTCCCACACCAAGGCACCTTCATACGAGCTAAGAAACCTACATGAGGCCGGCGCCGTGGCTCAACAGGCTAATCCTCCGCCTTGCGGCGCCGGCACACCGGGTTCTAGTCCCGGTCGGGGCACCGGATTCTGTCCCGGTTGCCCCTCTTCCAGGCCAGCCCTCTGCTGTGGCCCGGGAGTGCAGTGGAGGATGGCCCAGGTGCTTGGGCCCTGCACCCCATGGGGAGACCAGGAAAAGCACCTGGCTCCTGGCTCCTGCCATCAGACGAGCGCGGTGCGCCGGCCGCAGCGCGCTGTCTGCGGCGGCCATTGGAGGGTGAACCAACGGCAAAAGGAAGACCTTTCTCTCTGTCTCTCTCTCTCACTGTCCACTCTGCCTGTAAAAAAAAAAAAAAAAAAAAAACCTACATGAGAGATTGTAATGCCTGGCTTTAGAATAATAATAATAATAATAATAAAATAGTAATAATAGATGCATTGAAGAAGGCAGGAAGTAAGAGTTGCAGCAACACCCTCCCCCAGCTCCAAGCAGTGCAGCTGTACACTTCCAACTTGAGAGAAGAGGAAATTAATTCCAGACCTTAGGATTGAAATCCAGACCTGTCCTTTCACCGTAACACCTACTGCCAGACAGGGTCCCACAGCCCCTGTCTCCAGGTCAGTACCTGTAGAATCAGTCTCTGCATCCTCCTTAGTCAAAGGACAAGGGGCCACCTCTCGTATTCCTCCTCCAACCTCCAGCACACACAGATCAAGACTCCAGGTGTTGGGAATTCACATAGGATTTTGCCTTGGAGCTCAGTTCTGGGCCTAGCATGGGGAAATCCAGTACCAGACAAAACCTAAAGTCTTTTTTCCTTGGGGTAGCGCTTGCAAGTGGAACCTCTGGATCGGTGCCAGCACCTAGTGGAGGCCTCTGCCTGGCAGGGTGGACCCACTGTGGTCTGGCACCATTCTGCATGGGTCAGGCACACACTCCTGGCATTGCACAGGAACTTGAAGCCACTAGACTTAGTACAGCCCAGCAGTGTGTCTACATGGGTGGCCAAGGGACTGCTTTAGTCACCCCCACCCCCTTCTGACCTCAGGAAGATAACAAGGAGCAAGATGAACTGCTGGGGAATAGGAAATGAACTAAACTCAAGTCTGTGTCTTGATATTAAGAGCTGGACTTTAAACCCAACACTGCAAGCTGGTGTTAGCACATAAAAGGTAAAACTGCCACCTGCGACAGCAGCATCCCATTTGGACAAGGGCCGTGCCCCAGATGCTCCACTTCTGATCCAGCTCCCTGCTAATGGCCTGGGAAAAGCAGTGGAAGATGGCTCACGCATTTGGGGAGCGAACTAGCAGATGGAAGATCTCTTTCTGCCTCTGCCTCTTCCTTTCTATAACTCTGCCTTTCAAATAAATAAATAAATAAATCTTTAAGAAAATAAAAGTAAAGGTGATTCTGACACACACTACACTAAGGGTGAACCTTGGGAACATACGAACTGAAATAAGCCAGACACAAAACAACAAATACTGTTAATATTCCACCAATATGAGGTACTTAGTCAGTCATAGAAAGAGTAGAAGGCAGTGGTGGGGAATGAAAGTTTAATGGGTACACGGCTTCAGTTTAGTGAAATACAAAGTATTCTGGAGATGGACATGGTGATAGTTGCACAACCATGTGTTTAGTGCCCCTGAGCTGTGCAGTTAAACGTTGTCAGGATGGTAAATTTTGAGTTATACTTGTTATGCCACAGTAATAAACAGTAGCTAAAAGTTAATGAACCACCTCTCTTTCAACATCAAGTAAACCTCGGCGTGGTGTGTTCCAGCACTGCCTCAGTGGGAGGATCGGCTTATATATCAATCCACAGCAGCAAAAGGACTTTTATTTTGGATACCACCATTCCGGAGAGGTCTTGTGGGAAACACAGTTCTGGGGAGAAACAGAATCAGTTTTCCTGGGATCTTGAAAACTGTGTAGTTTGGGTGATCCACCTTCAGTTATGAAGACTAATTACTGATACATTTATTACATAAAATGATGTTCATGTCAAATTTTGCCTGATAATTTCCTCTTACTTTTCCTAACAATATCATTCTGTTTATACACGTAGGGGCATGACAGGGATACTTGTGTCTAAATACTTTCAAATGTGCCATCTACTGCACTGTTAACATTTATTATAAAATAATGAGGACTAATGTTGCTAAAACATTGGTAAGTCTGCCATGATATAACACACACAACTGTCGTCTGGAGAGAGAGCTCTAACTCCACCAGCAAAGCCTCTAATCCAAGCCTGGGCAGTAATTCTCCATGTGACCTCAGCATGTCCACCAACAAACGCACTGTTATGGCAAAAGCGGACAACCTGTCAGAAAGTTATGCTGTTGGCTATTTGGCAGATGTGTTCATGGTGAGATTTACTACTAGTCAATAAGCAATAGTGTCTTAAAATACTTCAGGGTATTAAGTGCAAATTCTTTCTCATGCACCTGCCCTTCCCGTGATGACTAAGGGTTTGCACTCAGACTGTTTTAATCTGCTGGTGCAGGCGCCACCACAGGCAGGTGAGCACTGTCCTGGGGGCATATCAGCAGTGCACCTAGTGCATATGGCTACAGCCACTCCTCGTTCTCCATAGGCTCACTTGTCCCTAGACATTCTCAGCCCAGCTATCTGCCTCTTTAAATAGGGATCATGACAGCTACGCTCAGGGTACATTCCCCTCACACCCTTGGAAATACAGACAACAGGGTATCCCACAAGCTGCACCAAACAGTCAATGCCCACCTTGGCAGTGAGCAGCACACACCCGGACAGTAAGCCATCAGGATAGGCTGTAGGTACCATCAGCGACTTCATCTGAAACATCGTAGGTGAGCTCCACCGAGAGGAAGACATGGGGCCCACCAGGGGAGTGAGCTCAATGAGATGCATGGGTCCTGAAGTCCTTTTGCCCAAGGCCCACGTCACCTCTTCCATGCAAATTCAGAGGAGGGGGAGGTCCGTGAGCCCTCCTGACCTGAGACCCTGAAGCAGCCCAGCACTCCCACCTTCAAGCTCTGGTACTTAATTTGTAGGGAGAACTCAGCCCTGTGTGAGTGAGAAGACTTGGGAAGACATGAGTGATCATCGTGAAGCCTGGAGGCACCCCCATTCCCTGACGTGTGGATCCCATCAGATGGGCACATAGTGTGGCTCCCTGCTCATGTGTGTAGAGCTATTCCAGAGGTAGTCATGCAGGGGAGAAAATGTCTGATGAGATGAACTCTCCTGCCTAGCCCTGAAGGGTCCTTGGCTCAGTGACGTCTCCTGTCGACACAGGAACATACTAACACCTGCACAACCTTCTCAACTCCTAGAAAGGTCAGTGCCCAGGCTTACTGCTCACTACCTGATTGCCATTGAGCACCGATATAGCAAATTTCAGAGCAAAGACTCCCATCCCTGTTGGCCTTCCAGACCCATTCTGGCTTAATTGACAGATGCCTGCTTGTGGCCCTAGGCAGTGGTAAGGATCACACTGGCCCCCAGCTCATCACCAATGTACCCTGGGCCTGCAGTACTGCCAAGTTCACATCTCTGTTACTCCCTCCTCAGACAGCCTAGGTTTCCTTCCAAGGAACTGGTCTTCACCAACTTGTACCCCCTCTCCAAAGGCAATGCACTTGAAACAGAACAATTGCACAGATCTGGACCCCAGCCCTGTGGAGAGCAGCAGCTGTGCTAGTCTGAAACAAAGCTCTTAACTTAGTGTGATGATGTGTTCTAAATAACTCAGTTCACATTTTATAAGATATTAAGAAAAATATGCTAGAAGTGATAAGAGAAAGCGCTTTCAGATATTAGGAAACATGGAGCAATTAGTGCTTCAAAATGCCATTGCTTGACAAAGTTGCTTTCTTAAAAAATGGTTTAAACATTTTTCACATAATTCCCCCCAGATCAAGGTCATTTTGCAGCCAACTCTGGACCATAACTGTAAGAGCTGATAAATATTTCAGTGCACATCTCTAGAGGATTGCAATTCTTTCAAGATGAAGTAACCACAATACCACTTTAATATGTGAACATCAATATTCCTTCATAGCAGCAAATATCCACTTAGACAGAAATTTTCACAATTGTCTCATTTTTAAATATCGCGTTATTATCCATCCAGGATTCAAGTACAATACAGACGCTGTAAATGGTTGACACGTCTGTTAATTATACTTGAAACTTCCGTAGGCTCTGCTGGCTTCTTCCTCTCCACTCCACAGTTTACATCTTAGACAACATGGACTACGTGTTTTTCAGAAATTTCTGTATGTAGATATTTTAAATCATATTTCTATGAGGTTGTTTAGTTTTTGTATGTTTCTAGAATATCTTATTTTATAAACTGTCAGTGAGATAAACCCTTAACAAGACTCATCTTGGATAATCTGGCAAGAATCTTTCTGTACTTCTTTTTGGAAGAATGCAATATGTGGTTTTTCCTTTGGTCTAGGATGTTAGGAGCCACTGGTGATCATTACCCGAGTCTACTGCTTTATGAGAGGCCAGAAAGAGTGGGCATTCTTGCTCCAAACCAGACTGGATTTTATATAATTTGATCCATTCATGTAAAACGGAGCAATAGCTTTGAATATGAGCCTGGGCGTTATTAGATTTGAGTTCTACACCTCCTAATTTTAGGTCCTTGGCCAATCACTTGAACTTTCTATTCCTCTCAGTGATCAATGACAAAAAGGTCGAATATTCATGTTGACTTCCAAGGCTACTAAACAGATTATATGGGCTAGTGCACTGATTCCATGTTGTTCCACCAACCATCAGTGCAGAAACAAGGATTTGCGAGTGTTCCATGGATGTGGCAGGGGCTCTGGGAGGCATGAGAAAGGGAAGAGGAAAGGAGAACAAGAAGTGGAAAGAATATCATTGATGTTAGATATTGCACCAGACACCAGGTCACCAAAGCACCCCGAGTCACTCCGGGGTGCTATGCAGAATGAACCTGAGGGAATCGAAGGCCGAGAGATTTGCCCAAATCCAATGTCGGCATGGGTGGAGGGGCATCACATTCCCACCATGTGTTCTGCGCTGAGCAAGGAGCAGAGACGAGGGTGCAGAGGAGGCTGCTATCATCTGAGGAGCAGACGGGTGCAGGAAGTCCATGGGGCAGCACCAGCAGTTTCAGCTCGCACATAACGTCTCCATGTGCTTCCCGGCACACAGAGAATTAGCGCTACCAGGAAACTTTATATTATGAACATGTCCAAAACATGCTGCCCTGCATTGTGCTTTCAGTACAGAGATGATTTTGCACCAGACGTAGGAAGGGCCCTCTGGACACCCATCCCTTCCTACCTAAAAGCAGGTCATGAGGTTCCCCATGAAAAGGAGCTGTTCCGTGCTAGGAAGTGCAGGGCTCTCTTCACACTGGGTCTTGGTTGTGCTGCTAAAGTGAGGCTATGAAGAAACCGACGGGAAGAACCCTGATGTGCCATTAGTGTCACTTGTGTGCTCACTAGCTCACACTTTGCTGCCTGAGAAACCCCTCACTCCTTTTCTTTGCTTTTCACTTCTTCACCAATCTGTCACTTTCTTCAAAGAAAATGTCTGTAACTTTCTTCCTGACATTCTGGGTATCCATTTCATACAATTGTCATGTGTCCATGTAAACTATTAAGTAAGACATGTATGCTTCCGTGCTATGTTAGTTCACTCCTCAGGACCAGCTTCATAGGAAAAGCCTTCCGTCCTCCACTTGTGGCTTTACTGGTCACAATCTGCAGTAGCCCTAGTGCATAATTCACCTCTGGTTTCCTTAATAAGGGACCCTCTTCCAAAGTCTTCTCATTACATCACACGTTCAATATGTATTGAGTTAATATTCACATAACAAAATGTTTTCCATTTTCAAGTGCATAGTTCAATAGCATTTACTGTACACACAATGACGTGCACATCCCACCTCTACTAGTTCCACACATTCCTATTAATCCAAGGTAAAACCCCCTACCCACTAAGCAGTGCCTCCATGTTTCCACTGGCCTCTAGCATTTTATTTCTATAGATAGACCATTCTGGATGCCTCCTTTTGAAAGGAGAGATGGAGGAGCAGAAATTTTCAGTGAAATTCAGTCCAATGTAGGGAGACCAGCTGCTGTCTTGGCGAGAGTTGATGACTCTCTTGCAGCTACGTTAATCATGCTGACCACAGGTCACAGTCCCTTCAAGGGAATGGAAACCTGCCTGGTCATGGTTGCAGCCAACAGGGTCGATCTGATTTCAGCTCTTGAGAATTCACAACAGAATTTTGAAAGTGACAGAACTTGGAGAACCAAGCCTGTAACTGAATGAGGTACTGAAATAGTTAGAGATCAGATTCAGGAAAGAAAGCCACATGCCATGAAGGTCAGAGGTTAAGAAACGCAGACCTGACACGTCCAGGGGACAGACAGAAGATGATCAGCAATAGCAATAAAGAGGCCTGTGGTGAGTGCTCAGGTCCAGACCTCACAATATTTCTTCAATCCTTGCCACCCATGAGAAAGTTCCCACCATTATTCCTATCCTGTAAATGAGGAAGCTAAGGCTTAGAATGGTTAAAGCGTTTGCCAGGAGGAAAGAGCTGAGGTTGGAAGCCAGACAACTGATGCCAACCCAGGCCCCTTAATGAAGCCAGCAGATAAACTGCATTGACAGCAACACAGGGGGCAGAAGGCACCGTCCCCAAGTTCATCGCAGACACATTGTGCCAAATCGCAGGGATCTCTTTTCTCTCAAGGTTGTTGAATGAGTTTTGCTTCCTGTGACTGAAAGAGCTTGATGAACATGGTTACCACAAGGGAGAGGCAGGCCTGGGGGGACAGAGCTGGAGGACAGCTCCAGGCAAGCCCCGAGTAGGGGTCACTGGAGGCGGTTGCCTAGGGAACAGAGCTCCCCCTGGCGGACACCAGTTCCATCCAAGCAGCAGTTTCGCCTGGGGCCAGCTTGCAGGGCAAAGCCTGGACAGGAAGCAGCACTGTTCAGGAGAGCTTACAATCTTCCTACTGGAAATAACCTTGAGCGAGTCTTTAACCTTGGATTCCAGTCTCCCTGTAATAAACCTACGAGGTCCTGTCTCCAAGGGCATTTCCAGTCTCACCTTTCAATGAAACGACCTCCAAACAAGTCGTCCTGGGCCCAGCATGCAGGGAGAGAGACCTTCAGGAGCAGAGATTCACCTGCTCCAGTAGTGCTCAATGGAGAACACTTTCTGAAATGTGTGCACCTTCTCTGAGCGCACCGGAAAGGACCTTGGCTCTATGCTTCGGCCACCTCACCCGGAAAACGTGTTTCAGTGACACACATCTTCAAGACCCTCTGTAGTTGTTTGTTTGTTTAAACAAAATTTGATTCTAATTGATGTTTTAAAAGGCAAAAAGAAAAAAAAAAAAACGACAAAACACTCCCCAATGAACTAAATCTTTAAGAATTGTTCATCTGGACCATGCAGGTGTTTGCCAATGAAGTGATACAAAATCTCTCTGAAATTCCTTTAAAACTGAGAAATTATCATAGATTTTATACTTATTTATTTTTCACAATCTAGTTCATACAGTAAAGAATTGCACATACTTTGGTTAGATGTATGTGTGGATATGCATGTGTATGTGTGTGAGAGACAGTGAGAAAATTCTGAAATAAATGCAAGCCATTTAGTAATATGAAGAACTTTTAATGTGAATTTGATATGAGTCCCAATGTGCTAAATATATAACAAAGATCATTCAACATTATTAGCATCACTAATATGCTGGTTAAAACATTTAATTGATTCACCCAATTGGAAGAGCTTTCATGATGAGAACTGTATGTTTCCAGTGTCTACACGTGGTGTCCATTACATCTTATTCCACCATTGATAATCAACACAAATAGGAGAGTTATTTGACATCACAATGTAACGATGGGCTTGCCTCTCGCTAGAAGGTAAGAACTTGCATCACACTGTTGCTACCTCTTCTGTAATCCCATCCCCAAGGCCAGCTCTTTAATCCCCAGGAAGCAATGGCTGCAGAGGTGCATTGCTGCAGGTGGTGAGACTTTGGATGCAAGGTGTTTGGCTCCAGGTTGCTGCTATGAAAATGTTCTACAGCAGCAGCTGCTGCTGTAGCAATATGACCACATTAGGGATTTTACCTTTCCAACTAGATACATCAATCTTCTGCTACTTTACTGAGCTTGCCAGAATGGCTTCTGTTCTTGTTCTAAGAACAACAGTTGCTTCCCAGCGAGGCATAATGCTGGGGAAGTTGAGGATGCTTCTACTACCTAGAAGAGTGGATGTGAGTGTGGATGTGAGAGAAACAAGACGACTGCCACTGGGCGGATGTACTTCGTGACTCCTTCCAGTACATGGCAGACAGGTTCCCAGGGACTGTTTCCTGCCAACAGGGTGCCTGGTAACTGAAACATTGCTCTTCGCTCCTTGGAGTGTATTTTGCTTCACTTTGCCTTAGAGGGATAGGGAGCAACATTGCTCAACAAGGATCCCACACTTGATGTGCACTTCACAATTGTGTGACAAGCTTAAAAATATTTTTGTAAATATTGACTCAAAATATCTCACGTTGTTTTAAGCCAACAGCATAATTGATAAGGTTCCTCAGTGATTCTAGAATGGGTCCAGAAAACTCAGCTACTATCCAAAATGTTTTTAGAATCTGTGCCACTATGTCCATGTTTACGTACATCATAACCACTGATTCTGCACAACTACAGAGTCAAAAACAAGTTCAAAATGGTTTAAATCCCAAAGCATTCCTACATTTTATTTTAATGTGACCCAGAATGCTCAGCCTCAGCTCCTGGTTTTACCACTAATCCATCTGCCTCCATGGGCAGGTTTTCACTTCTCATGCCTCAGTCTACTAGGTTGAGAAATGGGCTCATGGATAGTCAGGCTCTCAGGATTAAATGTATAGATGACAGGAGGGTTTGGAAGTAGAATTACCACATAATTAGCTTTTAAAACATTAATACACAAGGTTCTTGTTAATCTTGCAAATTGCAGCTCCTCTCTATTCATTTTGGAAACAAATACTGTGTACCTAGTCTATGCCAAGCATTGCCCTCAGTATTGGGGATAGGAACACTCTATCACCTCCTATAGCTTTCCTTGTAGGACAAGAAAATAAGCAACAAACAGATAACACATGGGTGCAGCTCATGGACTGCAGTGGATATATAAGCTTTGGATTAAAAAATATCAAGAGATTGGCATCACAAGTGGATGCCAATCTAATAGCATGATAGGGCTTTAAGTCTTTCATGGAAAGTATATAGTGTGTAGATACTGTGTGTGGTTTTCAAAGCTGTTTTACATTAAGGCAAACTTAATGGGATAGGCATATGGTCTAGCAGTTAAGATACTCATATTACACATTGGGTCTGCTAATGCGTACCCTGGCAGGCAGTCACGATGGCTCAGGTAATTGAGCTCCTACCTCCCACATGGGCGATCTGGATTGTTCCTGGCTCCCAGCTGTTGCATTGGCTCACTTCCGGCAGTTTGAGCATCCAAAAACTGAACAAGCAGATGGGCACACTCTGTCTCTCTCTGCTCTTCTGCCTCTCAAGAAATATTAGGAGCCAGTGCTGTACCATGGTGGATAAAGCTGCCACTTGTGACGCCAGCATCCCTTACGAATGCCGGTTCGTGTTCCTGCTGCTCCACTTCCAATCCAGCTCCCTGCTAATGGCCTGGGAAAGCACCACAATTTGGCCCAAGAGCTGAGGTCTCTTCACCCACATGGGAGACCTGGATGAAATGCCTGGCTCTTGGCTTCAGCCTGCTCCAGCCCTGGCTGTGGTGGCTATCGGTGGAGTGAACCAGCAGATGAAAGATCTCTGTCTCTTTTTTTCTCTCTGTAATTATGACTTTTAAGTAACTAAATATAATCTTTTAAAAAATAATCTTAATTGTTAATTTCATTTTCCAACAACTATTTGAAGTCCTCTTGCACAAACTATATGTTAATCACTATTGTAGGCAGTTCATAGATTTGAAATCTCTGAAATGCTTCCCACAACTCTAACACCATGACTTGTGAGTCTGTTTATAAAGACACATAGATGCAGTGGTTTCCATTAAGTGAGTCATTTTGATAACACAACTCAGTTTTCACCCAACATTTTGAGCAACAAAAATTGGGTGCATCTCTCATTCCCTGGGGAGGAGGAGAATAATATTTAAATCAAACAATGGAGGCTGGCACCATGGCTCAATAGGCTAATCCTCCGCCTATGGTGCCAGCACACCGGGTTCTAGTCCCGGACGGGGCACCGGATTCTGTCCCAGTTGCCCCTTTTCCAGGCCAGCTCTCTGCTGTGGCCCGGGAGTGCAGTGGAGGATGGCAAAATGCTTGGACTGCACCCCATGGGAGACCAGGATAAGCACCTGGCTCCTGCCTTCAGATCAGCGCGGTGCGCCGGCCGTAGTAGCCACTCGAGGGTGAACCAATAGCAAAGGAAGACCTTTCTCTCTGTCTCTCTCTCTCTCTCTCTCACTGTCCACTCTGCCTGTTAAAAAAAAAAAATCAAACAATGGACTATTAATCGGCAAGGAAAAGTACATCCTTCTTTGAGGACCACGTCTTTCCCCTGGGATCTCATCCACAGAGGTCCTTCATGTAAGACACTTTTTGCCACCATATCTTGGCCTTCCATGCCTGAAATGTATTCATGGGCTTTTCAGCTAGACCAAAACGCCTAAGGGTTTATTCTGAGGTCAGAGTGCTACTTAAAGCAATTGTCATTCTATGACTCTGCCATATGGACTGCTTCCCATGTTGAAACATTCACTAATTTTTAATTCTATTAATACCAAACACTTAGTTCTATTTATATGATCACTTCAACACTTAATCCTATCCATATGATCCCTTCGATATATAAGATGGCATTTATTACAACCCAGTTTAAAGGGATTTGTGGTCCTATGGCAAGTTTTAAAAACTGTATCCTTAGAAGTAAGTCCATAGGAGAGTATGCAGGACTATATAGCTTTACAGTTACAAACTTCATATATTTCAAATTACACCTTTAGGAACATGGTGATTCTTGCCTGTAGCTCCCTGATGGCTAGTGATCCTGAATACTTTTTCATGTGTCTGTTGGCCATTTGGAATTCCTCATTTGAAGAATGTCTGCTTAAGTCCTTTGCTCATCTCTTCACTGGGTTATTTGTTTAGTTGTTGTTGAATTTCTTGATCTCTTTTTATACACTGGTGCTTAATCCTCTATCAGTTGTATAGTTTGCAAATATTTTCTCCCACTCTGTTGGTTATCTCTTCACTTTGCTGAGTGTTTCTTTTGCAGGCAGTACAGAAGCTTCACACTTGATGTAATCCCATTTGTCAATTTTGCCTTTGATTGCCTGTGCCTCCTGGGTCTTTTCTAAGAAGTCTTTGCCTATGCTAATGTCTTGCATGGTTTCCCCAATGTTCCCTAATAATATGATGGTACTGGGTCGTAGATTTTGGTTGCTAATCCATTTTGAGTGGTTTATTGTGTAAGGTGTAAGATAGCATCTAGATTCATACTTCTGCATGCATGTGGAGATCCAGTTTTTCCAGAATCATTTGTTGAAGAGACTGACCTTGCTCCAGAGATTGGGATTAGCTGCTTTGTTAAAGGTAAGTTGGTTGTAGATGCTTGGATTGATTTCTGGCATTTCTATTCTCTTCCATTGGTCTACATGTTTGTTTTTGGCCATTACCAGGCTATTTTGATTATAACTGCCCTGTAATATGTCTTGAAATCTGGTATTGTGATGTCTCTGACTTTGTTTTTCTTGTATAATATTGCTTTGACTATTCAGGGTCTCCTATGTTCCCATATGAATTTCAACTTTTTTTTCTAGATCAGAGAAGAATGTTCTTGGTATTTTGATTGGTATTTCATCCAATCGGTAAGTTGTTTTTGGTAGTATGGACATTTTGATGATATATATTCTTCCAATCCATGAACATGGAAGATTTTTCCAATTTTGTATCTCCTATATGTCTTTAATGCTTTGTAATTCACATCATAGAAATCTTTGACAACCTTGGTTAAATTTATTCCACAGTATTTGAATTTTTTGGTAGCTATTATGGGGATTTAACTTAGAAGTTCTTTCTCATCCATGACATTGTCTGTCTATACAAAGCCTGTTGAATTTTGCATGATGATTTTATATCCTTTTACTTTACCAAACTCTTCTATGAGTTCCAATAGTCTCTTATAGGAGTCTTTTGAATCCCCTATATATAGCATCATGTCATTGGCAAATAGGGGTGGCTGGACTTCCTCCTTCCAAATTTGTATCCCTTTGTTTCATTTTTTTGGCTAATGGTTTTGGTGAAAACTTCCAGGACTATATTGAATAGCAATGGTGAGAGAAATCACCCTCATCTGGTTCGGAATCTCACTAAGATGTTTCCAACTTTTCCCCACTCAATAGGACACTGGCCTTGGGTTTATCATAAATTGCCTTGATTGTGTTGTGGAATGTTCCTTCTAAACCCAATCTGCTTTGAATCTTTATTATGAAAGGGTGTTGTATTTTATCAAATGCTTTCTCTGCATCTATTGAGATAATCATATGGTTTTTGCCATATGATTTGTTAATGTGATGTATCACACTGATTGATTTGTGAACATTGAACAATCCCTGCATACCAGAATAAATCACACTTCACACAGGTGAATGATCTTTCTGATGTGTTAGGTTCAATTGACTACTATTTTGTTGAAGACTTTTTCATCTATGTCCACCAGGGACATTGGTCTATAGTTTTCTTTATCTATTATATCCTTTTAAGGTTTAGTAATTAAGGTGATGGTGGCTTCATAGAATGAAATGGGAGGATTCCCTCCCTTTCAGTTGTTTTTAATAGCTTGGGAAGAATTGTAGTTTTTTTTTTTTATTTGACAGATAAAGATATATAGAGACAGAGAGACAGACAGAAACAGAGAGAAAGGTCTTCTTTCCATCGGTTCACCCCCCCAAATGGTCGCTGTGGCCAGAGCTATGCTGATCTGAAGCCAGGAGCCAGGTGCTTCTTCCTGGTCTCCCACGTGGGTGCAGGCGCCCAAACACTCAGGCCATCCTCCACTGCCTTCCCAGGCCACAGCAGAGAGCTGGACTGGAAGAGGAGTAACCAGGACTAGAACTCAGTACCCATGTGGGATGCCAGCGCTGCAGGTGGAGGATTAACCAAGTGAGCCACAGCACTGTCCCTTGGAGTTAGCTCTTTAAATGTGTGGTAGAATTCAGCTATGAAGCCATGTAGTCCTGGGCTTTTATTTGTTGGGAGCATCTTTATTTCTGATTCAAATTATCTTGCTTATGGGTCTGTTTAGGTTTTTTATGTATTCATAGCTCAATTTAGGTAGGTTGTATGTGTGCAGAAATACAGCCATTTCTTCTAGGTTTCCTGGTTTGTTGGCATACAGCTCTTTGTGGTAATTTCTGATAATTCTTCTTATTTCTGGGGTGTATATTGTTACATTTCCTTTTTCATCTCTAATTTTATTAATTTGTGCTTTCTCCTTTTTTTGTAAGTTGGGTCAGTGTCAATTTTGTTTAATTTTTCAAAGAAACATCTAATTTTCAGGATCATTTTTATTTGTTGTTTTGATTTTATTTCTTCTCTAATTTACATTTTCTCTTTTCTCTTACTAATTTTTCATTTGATTTGATGTTCTTTTCCCAGGTCCTTGAGATTTATTAATAACTCATTTATGTAGTGACCTTCAATATTTTTGATGTAGGCAGGAATTGCTATAAACTTTCCTCTTTACGCTGCTTTTGCTGCATTCCATAAGTTTTGATATGTTGTGTTTTCATCTTTATTTGTTTCCAGAAATTTTTAATTTATATTTTGATCTTCTATGAACCACTATTCATTCAGGAACTTGTTCAGTTTCCATAAATTCTAGAGAGTCTTGAGTTGCTGATTTCCAGCTTCATTCCTTTGTGGTCAGAGAAGATGCATGGTATGATTTTGATTATTTTGAATTTGCTGAAACTTGCTTTATGGCCTAACATGTGGTCCATCCTAGAGAATGTTTCATGTACTATTGAGAAGAATGTGTATTCTGCAGCTATAGGGTAGAAAGTACTATAGATATCTGTTAACCCTTTTGGTCTACAGTATTGATTAACTCTGCTGTTTCCTTATTGATTTTCTGTCTGGTTGATCTGTCCATTGCTGAAAGTGGGCTAATAAGTCCCCTATTCCTATTGTATTGGAGTCTAAGTCACTCTTTAGATCCATTAACATTTCTTTTAAATAGCCAGGTGCCCTGTAATTAGGTGCATGCACTTTATGATAGGCACTTCTTCCTATAAATCATTACATAGTGCCCTTCTTTGTCTCTTTTAACTGTTTTTATGTTAGTCTACTTTGTCTGATATTAAGATGTTATACCAGCTCTTTTATGGTTTCTGTTAGCATGGAATATCTTTTTCCATCCTTTCACTTTCAGTCTGTGAGTATCTTTCTTGGTGAGTTGTGTTTCATTTATATAGCAAATAGATGGGTTTTATTTTTAATCTATTCAGCCAGTCTCTCTTATAACTGAAGAGTTGAGGCCATTTACATTCAAGATGACTATTGATAAGTAATGACTTTGTCCTCCCATTTTTCAATAAATATCATTATTTTTTACTTTGGATTACTTTTGTACTTTTACTGGTAGATTTTCTGCCTTCACCTTCTTTCGTAGTGATGACCATGTTTCTGTGTTTCTGTGTGTAGCACATCCTTAAGCATATTTTTTAAGTCTGGATAATTGGTGACAAATTCAATTTCTGTTTGTTATGGAAGGTCTTTATCGCACCTTCATTCATAAATGAGACTTTGCAGGATATAGTATTCTGGGTTGACAGTTTTTTTCTCTTAAGACTTGGAATATATCTCACCATTCTCTCCTAGCCTATAGGGTTTCTAATGAGGAGTCAGCTGTGAATCTCATTGGAGATCTTCTGAAAATAATATGTTTCCCTTCTGCACGTTTTAGAATCTTTGCTTCATGTTCTACTGTGCAGAGTTTGACTACAATGTGTCATGGTGAGGATCTTTTCTGGTCGTGTCTACTGGAAGTTCTATGTGCTTCCTGGACTTGGATGTCCCTTTCTTTCTAAACCAAATTAGAGAGGTTTTCTGTTATTATTTCACTACAAATGCCTTTTAATCCTTTCTTTCTTTCCATGCCTTCAGGATCTCCTAAGACCTGAATATTCGGTCATTTGATAGTATCCTACAGACACTATCTACATTTTTTAGTTTTCTAATTTCTTCTTCTTGCTTTTGGTCTGACTATAAAATTTCCAGATATTTGTCTTTTAACTCAGACATTCTTTCTTCTGCCTCACCAACTCTGTTGTTAACACTTTCCTCTATATTTTATTTGATTTTTTTGAATTCTTCATTTCTAGTATTTCATTTAGATTTCTCTTTAAGATCTAAATTTCATGGGAAAAATTTCCATTCATATCATACACAATTTTCTTTAGCTCATCAATTTGCTTCCGAGTAATTGGATGATTCGTTTTTTTATTCCATTTCTGGCATTTTCCCAACATCTTCATCCTCACATTCTAATGTCGAAATGTTGTAGTGTTCCTTTGGGGGTTCATAGTGTCTTCCTTGTTCTTGCTTTTTGAATTTTTGTTTTTATTTTTTGGCATCTGCTTATTTTGTCTGATGGTTTTTCTTTGGTCTATCTCTCTGTGGCTTAGTGGGACATATACACTTTCAGTAAATACCAAGAGGTGTTTGCTGGGTGTGGCCAGGGTGCTCTGTTCAGTATTCCAGGGTTGGACAAGCATCCAGGGTAAGACCCCAGTTGGGCATGCCAGCTCTCCTCTGGTTGACTGGATGGAAATGAATGATCATCTCTGTTGATGCAACCAGTCCTTCTCTTCCCAGCCGAGGAATGCCCAGGTGTTAGTCCCCAGTGTGCTCAGTACTCATACGCACTGCTTTATGAACTGCGCATTTGATCTGTGGAGTCTTTCCTACGAGCATGGTTCCCTCTGCTATGAACTGCTATAGACAACTGAGGAGCCCAAAGAGTGTGCAGAGGTGCTCTGTGGTTGGCAGGATCTAGCCATGCTCTGCCTCCTCTTATGGAGTCACTGTTTTCCCAGGATCAGCTCCCAGCTCTCTGGGTCATGGGGTGCCTGTGGGGCCTTGCTGCCCTAATACCCAGTCCTGTGTATAAGGAAACTAAGGTGTTCCCAGAGCCGGTGTCTATGTGTGATGTGTGGTCCTCCCAATCGGATTTGGTTTCAGTAGGGAATGCAGGCTTTTCTCTCTGGTTAGATTTGTGGTTCCCAAGGTCACAAAGTACCTGCCTGCTGCAGCCTGCTTGCTTTGCAATTATGTGGGGCTTGTAGGAGAGACCCAAGGCAGCCCTTCCCCTCTGTAGGGGTGGCTCCTGCTCCCCTCCCATTGCCAGGCAGTAGAGGCCCTCCTCCTTGGCTTCCTCTGAAATGCTGGGTAAAGGTGGTCCTGGCTGTTGCAGGGTGCATGTACAGGGGCTGGTGTGGCTGCTATGTGCCTGTGTCCAAAACTGGTGGCAGCTCTCCCTCCGCAGGCTGCAGGTGGTCTCTGCTATAGCAAGGATTCCGGGAGGGAGAGTGACATATCGCCTTTTTTTTTTTTTTTTTTTTTTTTTTTTTGGCTTCTGAGCGATTAGCCACCTGCTGTCCTGGGGAATCTGTGTAGAACTCCAAAAGCAGTTCGCTAAGCTCTCCCTCCCATTGTACCAGCAGCGCCGTGGATCTGTGGAGTCCCCTCTCACTTGGCTTGGTCCATGGCACAGGTCCAGACAACCTCCACTGCCCTGGCAGGGTCTCCCCCATGGCTCTCCCACAGCTCTATCCTGAGCATGCATCCTCTCTCTTTTTTTAAATATTAATTTCACCCTGCATGAATCAGACCATCCCGTCACTATTCTGCCATCTTCGAAGCTCCTGCCCCCTTGGTCTTTAGGAGCCACCAGCGAGGATGGCAGGGTGAGTCCTCCTTCTGCCCAAGGCCTTGAAGCCCTGGTTACTGGCCTCTAAAACTCTCCAAGAGAGTGTGTTGGATGAGGCCAGCACCTTTGCCCTGATTCTGCCTCAGTTGCTCAACTGTGAGTCACCACAACACAAACAGGCTCTGTCTCGTATCAAGGCGGGGTGTCCTCTAGACCCACTGGGTGTTTTATGAAGTGCCTCGTGTGAGGCATCTACCTGGAACCTTCCCTCCAGGGCCTGGCGCACAGATGCCACTGGATCCTGGATGCTGCTGGAGCCACTGTAAACTCCTTTGAGTGGATTCAACAGTGTTAATTTATATAAAATATTTATGTAATCACCACAGTATTGTACCACATTTTGATATGAAATCAAATAAGAACAGGGACTACTGCTACAATACAAATTGCGTTTCCCACCCTCATCACAGACAAGGGCTGTTTGAAGAAGCAGTCATTGATTTCCTGCTCTCTGGAGATAAGCCAAGCCAATTAGTAGTAATGACCTGTAAGTTCATCTTGCTATGGTAGGCGGACTTCTTTCAGACAGAGAGAGCAGGCCACACACCCTGTTTTCCCAATGTGACCTTCCTTTCTGAATCTCATCCCTCAATGAGAACAAGATGCAATAATTTCCAGAATCCTTTTAGTAACCACAAAGTTGAAATGCCTTTGAATTGAACAGGCAAGTGAAAATGCACTCATAAATGGCACTCATTTGCTTGGTCTGCGGCCAGACTCCTTCTGCCAACCAAGACCTAGGTTAACTGTTAGTAGTCTCTTCTCATTGGGCTCCTATATGGGGCAATTTAAACACTGCCAGCAGACAGCACCCTCTTGGTCACCAAGCTTCTTGCACGCTACTTTGGAAGACCCAACCACCTCGCTACACTGTCCAAGAAAATCAATTACAATTTCTTCTCTCCAGGACTCGGATTTCCACAATTAGGGAGTGATATTTAATTAAAGACTCCCTGCCAGCGTGCACTTGAGCTCTTATGTTTGCATGAGATCATCTGAAATCAGAGTAGAAAAACAAGACTTGCCACAATGGTAGCATTTGGAAACCACCAAAACCAAAGCCGTGGAACCTTGTCAGTGTCTTGTTAACCTTTGCACAGGGGAATTTGCTTTTTAACACTAAAGGTAGATGCTTGTCAAGGGAAATTTTCTGTAAGAAACAACTGAATTATCTGCAAGAGATTGCAGAAGAATGCAGTGACAAACTAATGAAGTAGAAATGAACTGTGTCACCTTTTCTGGCATTTTAAAGTTTCAAGCGTTAAAGCCAATGATTAGTACAGTCTCTTTTCATTAGCATTGTTTAGACTTTTACATTCTCCTTTACATATTAAGTACATTTAGTAGATTTGTATAAAGAAGCATGCCTTTTGTTCTCCAAGTTCAATAAGTAGAGAAATAAATTAGATGAACTTGTGAGTTTTATGTCATTAAAAAAAGAAGAAGAAATGAGATCCCTGATAGGAAAACTGGACTCCACGTTGGCTAGAAGAGAATGGTCTTAGCTGTGTTTGTGGATCCTTGGCCTAGCTCAACCCATCGTCAATGTACACATTTGCTGGATGCTGCACATCAACAACTGTAGAAGTGGATAATTATTTTCATGAAATATGCATGATGATCATCATGAATTTTTTTGAATTACTTGAAGCCAACACTTGTAGCTAGTTCATTATTTAAGTCTGAGCTCTGATTGTGACAATCAGAAATGCAAGCATCAATGTACCTGTCCAAGGGATGCATGCACACACATGCAATGTGTACAAGACAGACGTGAAAGGAAGCTTTGTGTGTGATACTGAGAATCACAATGTGGCTTACTGGTTGCTTCAAACAGCTAATGACACTTGAAAATTGCCATGTTAGAAGTTGGAAATAGAGGTCAGTGTTGTGGTACAGCAGGTTAAGTGGCTGCCTACATTGCTGGCACCACATGTGAGCACTGGTTCAAGTCCTGGGTTCTCCACTTCCAATCCAGCTCCTTGCTAATTCACCAGAGAAAGCAGCAGTAGACAGCCCAGGTCTCATATCAGAGCTGAGTGGAGTTTCAGGCTCCTCGCTTCATCTTGGCTCAGCCCTGGCTGTTGAGGCCATTTAAGGAGTGACCCAGCAGATAGAAGATCAATCTCTCTAACTCTTTCAGGTAAATAAAATTTTTCAAAAAGAAGTTGGGAAAAAACCCTGAGATTTAATGATCATCCACTAAATTGTGTTTTGATGCAATTTTTGTTATTAAAATGATTTATTTATTTGAAAGGCAGAGTGATACACAGAGAAAGGGAGAGGGAGAACTGTATTGCATCCACAGTTCATTTTCTACATGAACACAACAGTCTAGGCTGTTCCAGGCAGGAGTAGGAGACAGGAATTCCATCTTGGTCTCCTACATGAGTGGCAGGGGCCCAAATACTTGGGTCATCTTTCCTGCTTTCCAGGCACATTAGCAGGAAGCTTTCAGATGAGGAGTAGCCAGGACTGACACTGCCTCAGAGGTAGGAGAGGTGGGCATCAACAGTGTTAATCTGCTAAGCCACGACACCAGCCCCTTTTATATAATGTTCAATACTTGTCAGAGAAGCTGTCAATTAGAACCACAAAGCAGTTCATCTAGTGATACTTGAACAGTTATCGCTAACAAAACAATATGAATATGAAACACTTTAGGTTCCCTGCCTAAAATAATCAGGCAAAATATGCCAACGACATTAGCTCATGAATCTACAGAGTAACCACTAAAGAATCATCTCTGAGAAGTAACTTTGTTTCACAGGAAATGATTTGGGCCAGGATGGTTTGGGCAAAGAGTACTTCAAATCACAGGAGCGCTTTGAAAGGACTGAGATGGAGTGAAGAGCATTGCCATGTATCAAGCCACTGGCTCACTTTTATCCACACATTAGCAACAGATGTTATACCTGGATGAGGTCAATGGACAGAATTTTTAAAATGATGGATTTTGTTAGTAAAAAGAACACATTTTATATTAGGAGTCATTAAGAAAGCTCAGAAGTAACCAACGATGATGTCAGCCATTAAGCAATAATAGCATTTTCCATACAAATCAGAGAAACCAGAGGAAAAAATAAGTTCAGAATGCTTTCCAACTTTCATATACCTGTGCTTAATTTTCTTGAGCTTTTTAGTTTCCTCTGAATCAATGAAATACAAGGAATTTGTAAAAAAATAGAACCACAACACATTTCTCTTAAACAGAGTGAAAAATGCAACAAAGATATTCTTTTATAGAATTTAAATTTTAAATTATAATTCTTTTCTACAGCAACTGCTTTTCTAAGAGCCTTCAATGGTCATTTCAAAGTAAAGCACTTATTTCACCACAGAGCTAGGTGGCGGCAACTTTTGTTAGATAAGAAAACTGTAATCTAAATGCGGTTTTCCAGCAAACACTCACATGGGAAGTTTCTCTATGGATACCTTTGTCCTTGTAACAACAGGAGTAATCACCACACAGCCGAATGGGACGGGGGTCCATCCTGTGGGGCACAGCTGCTCAGCTTCCCTCCAAGGTCGTGGCTGGAAGGGTGTCCACCCCCATGCAGTATCTGCTGTCCCCTTGTGTCACCCCCTAAGCCTTAATCATCGACTGCACTGAAATTATTCCTCTTCATAAACAGTGGCAGATTGTGAGTTACCTTTAGACCTGGTACCCCTCCCTACCACGACAGATGACCTCCTGGTTTTACAGGGGATGTTGGCCTATGAGTGGCTATTGGTCACATTGATCTCACTCTGAAAATTTTATTTTCATGTTCTTTAAGGAAGAGACATAGAAAGAGAGAGACAGAGAATTTCCATCCACTGGTTACTCCCCAAAGGCCTCCAGCAGGCAAAGCTGGGAACTGGAAACTCAATATTGGTCTCTCTCATGAGATCCAAGTGCTTGAAACATCAGCTGCTGTATCCCCAGGTACGTGATGGCAGGAAGCTGGATCAGAAGTGGAGGAGCTGGGATTTGAACCCAGGTGCTCGAGTATGGGGTACCGTGTGCCCTAAGCAGGTGGACTTAGCCACTGTGTCAAATGCCCGCCCTGACTCAGAAAACTTTTGTTAGTCCCTGTATTAGACACAGAAGATGCAAGCCTGAGGACGTTGTTCTCACCCCAACTACTGAACAGCAGACAGATCTATCTCTAACGCACACCCTGGCTTTAACCAGGATACCACTAGCTGGTTCAAGTCAACACCGTGAATTAAGGAAAACTCAGGCCTGATTGAGTTGCTCTTCTCTCTTTTGTGCTATGATTCCATTCCCCTTAGTCATTGGGACATTCAATGTATTCTCCCTTCTGTTTACTTTCAAGAAATGAGCTGAGAAAAGTCACTCCGATTGAAAGCTCTCTGATAATAAATCTTCTACTATTACCTCTTGCAAAGACTTTGCTCTATAAATCAAAGTGTTAGACCAGAGGTCTCAGCCCTCAGTCTGCGATGTTCAGACTTCAGCGACTGGCTGGGGAGCTCTCTTGAGGATGAGGGGGTTTGATCTAAAATCCTACAGGTCCTTCCTGTGGCCCCGTGCGAAAGTGTCCACATCTCTCACGCAGCCACCATGATTTTGAGTAGCACAGCCCAGTGGAAATAAAATGCAAGCCATGATGTAACTCAAACCTTTTGGTAACAGGTGAAAAAAAAGTGAAATGACTTTAATAATATACTTAGCTCAATATACCCAAAATAATCTCTCAACATGTAAGGAATTCAGACAATGTTTCCTATTGCTTATCTGCCTGAACTCTCCACTTGCTAAGCGCTCAGCTATCCTGGGTGAGCACGGGTCCTAGGTCGGACAGCACACTCTTCAGTAATGCCCAACAATGAAGGCACTGCTAGTCAAGGGCCTAGTGACCAGGGGAGAAAATTAAGAATGCAGCAGGTTATCAGAACTGGGCGACCTCACAGTGAGGCAAAGACCGTGCCTGTGCGCATGCTGTCGAGAGACAGGAGCCCAGGGCTTCCTGCACCCCACAGAAATACATGGCCAGGACAGGATGGCAGAGTGGAAGCCGAAGCCCTGGGGTCTGAGGCCGTGGTGCATGGACAAGTTTACGGAATCAGGAGGCAGATTTCACAAGGCCATGAGGAAGATGTAGCAAAGGAAACAGAATATTGTAGAGGAAGAGTCTAAGAGAAACTAAATTAGGTTCCTGTGTGCTGTGAGTTAATCTTGCAGAGGGGAGCAAGAGACCGAGAGAAGTAATGTGTCTGATGCTGCATCTGATCATCATCGGACCAGGCTGTGCAAGAAGGAGCTGCCCAGGGGGAGGAGCCAGGAGAAGACGAGGGCGGGGCCTTGCTCAGGTTCTTCAGGTGGGGTGAGGACCTCACAGGGGATTGAGAAGGTGGAGGGGGCCGGCGCTGTGGTGCAGCGGGTTAATGCCCTGGCCTGAAGTGCTGGCTTCAGTCATTTTGAGACCTGGCTGCTCCACTTCTCATCCAGCTCTCTGCTATGGCCTGGGAAAGCAGTAGAAGATGGCCCAAGTCCTTGGGCCCCTGCACCTACATGGGAGACCTGGAAGAAGTTCCTGGCACCTGGCTTCAGATCGGCCCAGCTCTGGCTGTTGCGGCCAACCGGGGAGTGAACCAGCAGGTCAAAGACCTCTCTCTCTCTCTGTTTCACTCTCTCTCTCTCTCTCTCTCTCTCTCTCTCCCCCTCCCTCCCTCCCTCCCTCCCTTCCTCTCTTCTCTCTGTGTAAGTCTGACTTTCAAATAAATAAATAAATCTTAAAAAAGAGAGAGAAGGTGGAGCAGACGGAAGCACTTGGGGCACGTTGGCTATAGGTGGCCCAGCGGGACACAAAGCAGAGAGGGGCATGCCAGTTTCTGGTAGGATGCTTCAGAATGAATGATGAGAGGAGGAGAATGCTCTCACAGATGACCAGGTGTCCTGGTGCACATCCTCGCATTCCCCATGGCAGACAAGGTAGTGGATTCACAAAATCCTGCAAATAAATGTGCTTCTGGTTGAGTTTGCCTGATGGTTTTCAGCCGGCAGGTTTATTTCTGCCCATCTATGATATGCATTGTTCAATGTCGGGACTGACAACTAGTTAGAACCTGAGTTATTCAAGGCAAGTACTGTAGACAGATAAATCTGGGTGTTAAGAAAAGGCTTTTCACTTAACTTCTGGGTAATGAATACGATGCGGAAGGTCTAGCCTCTGAATGATAGCTGTTAGAAAGAACACCACATAGGAGTTGCACTGAGCTCTCTCTGACCTTGGTCATTTGTCTCCTTTGTCCTTCCAAGGTGCTAACCTGCTCGGGGGTCTGGTAGTGACCTCCTGTTGCATGAAAACAGAAGTTCTGGTTCTTTATCACATTAGTCACATGTGGGCCCCAGCACACTTTTTGATAATTATCTTCTACCAGTATCAGATCTGTTTCCAATGGCTCCTTATTTTATGTTTTATCTCACAAATTGCCTCTTGCAGCTGGAATTCTCCCTTTCTTTTTTAAATGTTGTTTTGTAAGTGAACAACTTTTTTTTTAAAAAAAGATCTGTTTATTTATTTGAAAGGCAGAGGCAAAGAGAGAGAGGTCTTCCACATGCTGGTTCACTCCCCAGATGGCTGCAACAGCCAGAGCTGTGTGGATCTGAAGCCAGGAGCCAGGAGCTTCTTCCGGGTCTCCCACATGGGTGCAGGGGCCCAAGGACTTGGGCCATCTTCTACTGTTTACCGAGTCCATAGCAGAGAGCTGGATTGGAATTGGAGGATTCAGGACTGGAACCAGCGCCATTTGGGATGTCAGCACTGCAGGTGGCGGCTTTTCCCGCTGCAGAACAGCGCTGGCCCCTCCCCTTTCTCTACCTGGTTTCTGACTCACTGCCTCTGTCTGCCTAACATCCTGTGGGGGGTGAGTGTCTGGCCTAAGAGTCAGGACTCCAGTTAAGACACCAGTGCTGCACATCGGAGTGCCTGGGTTTGACTCCCAGCTACGGCTTGTGACTCCAGCTTTCCTCTAAGGCAGGCCCTCAGCTAACTAGGTGCTTGTCACCTGCACAGCGCACGTGGATTGAGCTCTTGGCTCCTAGCTTTGGTCTAGCTCAGCCCTGGCAGTCACAGGAGAATGAACCACCTGTCAGAGAATCAACTCCCTGTCCCTCCTCTTCTCAAGTCATTTTTAAAAATCCCTTCTTAATTCCTCTCTCTAAAGCCGATCATTAGCTAGAAGCACTCATCCTAACTGTGCTGTTAGACACAGTTCTTAACTTGAAATTCATTCATAATCCCCAAGATCGCAGGAAAACGGAGTTTCCAAAGATGCCTGGGGAATCTGTATTCAGGGAGTCCACAGCTTTTATTAAAACTTCCATGGAGAATCTGATCCATGTGTCTGTGTGTGTGTGTGTGTGTGTATGTGTGCACGTGCACGTGCACACACACATGCTACTGGTTAAAATTTAAACTGCTAAAGGTAGAGACAGTGAATTCGAATTGCTTTCGTGTAGCAATACTTACATTATGCTTGCCACTGATGACTTTATATTCCTAAAGCACCCATAGCTGGTGGTTGGCACTGTCTTGGAGTAAAGCAAGCCTCTGTGTGGCTTCTGTCTCTCCTTTAGCTTCGTCTTGGAGTAAAGCAAGCCTTTGTGTGGCTTCTGTCTCTCCTTTAGCTCCAGTGCTTCCTCCCTAAAATGCCCCAGCCTTGGCTTTCAGCTTCTACTTGTCTGCAAGATGAAAGGGTTTCTCTCCACTCCTATACAGAGCTTTCCCTGTGATCTCAAATCTGAGAACCTTACCTCAGATCACAGAGGGAGAGAGCAGTTTAAGAGGCTCTTGATAGAAGGGGACCCAACTTCTTCTCAGTGAAGAATCACCCTCAAGGTCCCAAATATGCTGTGACTGTCACAGGATACAGGGTGCATCACGTGTAGACACACCAGGCCACAGGGTGGCAGGGGACTATTGCTGTGACTGTCAGAGGATACAGGTGCATCACGTGTAGACACAGCAGGCCACAGAGGGTGGGGGCTATGAAGCTTTGGTGGGTAGGTCATTCTTGTCTCACCAAATGAGTCAGCAGAGGTCTAGACAGAGATAGCAAGGTGTCAAGGTCCACACCAACAGTGGAATATGCACACACCAAATGTAGCCATTCCATTTCTGCTACACACCCAAGACAGCCAAGGTTAGCTCCATTTGGCAGATTACCAACGCAGCTTGGAGAAGCTAGGGAGCTTTCTCAGTGTCAGGAAGGGTTTCAGGCTCCAAGCGCAAATTCTTTCCACTGTTCCATGCTACCATTTCGATGGCTGCAGAGCACCTACACCTCTGACACAATAATGATTTGCTCAAGCATCCGCCAGTTGCAATATCCATTCTGCATCATTAAATGAAGGCTGCCTCTATGAAGATCACACTGCTGGATGCTGGGAGCAGCAAGACCTCACCTCTGCTCCTAAAACATATGGAACTCACTGCCTATGTATGCAATGAACTTTCAGGGGTGGTGTGGGCTTAATGACAGCTCAAGAATTAGTGTTGGGTGCCCAGAGGAATGAGTGAGTGATTCTGCCTTGGGAGACTGGGGGTTGCTTCAAAGAGCAGCATAGGGAAAAGCAGCAACACAGAAGCAGGGTGTACAGTTCAGCAGAGGCAGGTGAGCCAATGCTGCATCCCAGTCACAGCAGGTATTGATACAGCAGAAGCGCCAATGTCAGCTGTGGCTACAAGACTTTGAAAAGGAAGTTCGGAGGAAGAACACTGAGAGTTTTGGCATCTGTGCTGCACATTGCTCAGTCTGGGCTCTGATGACTCCTGAGCGGGGATGAGACACTGCACATGCTGACCCCAGACTGATTAAAGAATCGGGATCTCATGACTTCACTCAGGAATGCACTTCATATTTTCAGAAGACAAAAACATAGAGCCAAGAAGTTAGTGACAACTGGGCTGGGAAGAGTCAGTGACAAAACATGGGCTAACATGAGCATTCCAGAGATTTGACATACCTTTCTCCAGAAAAAGGGCACCCTGATGTGTTCTGCTGCTTATTTCAATAGAACTTAATATCACAGTCATCAAATGCTCACCACAGGTGTGGCTCATAGGTGCAGTCAGAGTGATCTTCAAAAATATACGAAGCAGGAACACTGAGCAGCTGTGGCAGTGGCTGTTGTCCCACAGGGTAAATTTCTAAGGGATTACATGGGGACAAAGGTGGGAAACTATTGAGGAGCCAGAGTGGCTGAGGTGGAACAGTCTGGAAGCTTGGGGCAGTGGCTACACATTTACAATCTGAAGCAAATCATTCAAAATTTCAAAAACACCATGGGCATGCAAACTGAACCACAGCTCTGAATATATGAGTGGAGAAAGCTAAACTCTCTGTGGAAAAAAATGCTGGTCTCTTGAGACATTTGTTGGGTTAGGAAACTGTACATGATGTCACGGTCAAAGTTTACCAATGGGTTTCCCACGGAGGAAAAATACACAGAAATGTGCTCAGCCACTGGCTGTGTGGAGAAACTGGCTGGAATGAGGTAAGCCTTAGCTTCAGGAGGAGGGACTCCTGGGGCACTTCTTGGAAACAGGTATGAAAAGCACTTGCTAATGAGTGACTGGGTAGGAGCCTCCAGCCCTCTGGGACAAAGGTTCCAAAGTCTGTGTGTACAGAAATAACCTTGCCACGATGCAATCTTGCCACAGCGAAGGTTCTGCCACCTTGTGCTTCTGAACACTTTGTAGACTCACATCTGGATTCGTTTAGCATGTTCCATTATTCCTGGAGGCAATGGTGATGTTCTCGCTCAAGGAGCGTGAGCTCCCGCCAAGCGAGGTAGCTGCAGGCATTGTGTAGTCCACTGCTTCATCCTGGATGACATGACCTGCCCCAGGGAACTGAGAGAACAAGGTATGCACCTGGTGCATTTGGAAGCTCACTGTTCTGCAGCTGCTGTTGACCCCTGGTTTCCTACTGTGCCATGGAGGTGGCTGGCTGGAGTAGGTGACAGTCATAGCAGCTTGTCCACCAAGTTGTGGCAGTGGACCAGACTTGGACAGCAAGTTTCTCAGTGCACATGCTGATGCCCTGGGTTGACAGCTCCTCGCATGTCACTGTGATGTTTAAGCTCTGAAGCACACACTACCTCCCAGAGAAGGCAGAGATCAGCTAGTTAACAAGTGCACACAACCAGTAGATGTGGCTGATGAGTCAGCCTGTAAGAGAGGCTGAAAGCGTGTCCAGTGAGTCGGTTATGAGCTGATAAAGTGAGAGGCAGAGGGATTTCTGTGTCAGCACTGCCCAATGCTGGCTGTAGCAAGACAGGTTACTGGGTAAATGGAATCCTTCATGAGAGGCTCACTTCGTGAAGCCTAAGAACATAGCACCTACATGCAGTTGCCAAATATTGATTGATTTTAAACAGATGTGATTTACAGAAAGACAATGTTCCCAGTTCTCCAATGTCAGCCACACTAGAAGTTCAGGGAAAGGATGGTTTAAGTGGTTTAATGGACCTATAACACTAACCATTTGTGCTGCATTAATATTGCAAATGTGCAACTTTCAGATCAATACGCAGAAATGTACTGACTTAAATCAGAAGTACAGCACGAGCCCTGCAATTCCACCTGCTGCATTGGCCTGCCTTTAGGTGAGAGTACTCTGTTAATTAAACTTCTCTAATGAGTAAGATGGCATACTTTGCTGAAGAAATACAGTCTCATTTCAACATGAGTAAGAATTTACTCTCAAACTCTCCTCAAGATAATTGCTCCTAAAATGTAACCCGGGGTGAAAAGAGGTGGGTCTAGGAATCGGTCCCTGTGCAGCCCATCCTGGACGAGGCAGTGCGGCAGGAGGACCTGAACAAAGGGAGCACCAGAGCTTCAGTCCTGAGCCAGGATAGCATTCCTCAGGCGGTGCCTCTGTGTGCACCAACCCAATTTATGGCCTCAGCTCAGGGAGGACCTCAAGCTTGTAGGGTGGAATGCAATAACGAGACAAGAGTGGGGGACATAAAGCAGCCCAGAAGCACTGATGGCGAATTCCCAGGCCTGGCAGGATCAAGGGGAAAGATGGGTACTTGGTGGACTTCTGTGTGCAGAGCAGCTCACAACGCTTGCAAACCTGAATCCAGGCAGTGTTGCTCATGTCCCCGTCCCGAATTCCTGCCTTGTACTGCACTGCATGTGGCCTGCTCTCTCTGGATGCCCCGAGGTCTGCGTGGTGTATGTGCCTCGAGGTCTCTCACTGCTCCTCTGTCTTCACACTGCTCCTCAGGACTTCAGCGTGCTGGACTCTTCTCTGACTTTGCCTTTCAGCCTGGCATTCTCAGCTCAAATGCTACCGTCTCCAGGATATCAACTCCGTAAGACTTGGTATTTCCCTATGATGAGACTGTAGAGTTGAGTTTATGAAAGGCAACACAATTCCATTCTGAACACTGTGCTACATGCTTCACAGATTCTGCCTTGTGAACCTACACTGTCCATAGGCCATCCTTGCTCCCATTTTACAGAACAGGAAACTGAGGCCAAGATGTACTAGAACAGGAACTTAATCCAGGGCCACAGGTCTCCAGTAGCCCATTCATTGCTTGATTTGAACCAGGAAGTTCTACTCCCACCTGCATTCTCTCTCACACCTGCCAGGGCAGGCTGTAATGGTGGTGTGACCCCAGGCAGTCGCTGCCCTGCACAGCGGCTCCCTCAGTGCTCAGTGTGTCTGAGCCACATACACGGGGCCATGTACAAACACAGCCTTCAACCTGCCAGTGAAGCCATCCCTCAGCCTCTGCTGTCTCCTCACTGTCCTCTTTGCAATTAGCTGCACATTTCTTTAACTCACTGCGTGTCCACCCTTGACCGTCATGCTGCCTGCCATCTTCACTCCACATCTGTTCCCAACATAAACAAGTGCATGTGTGCACTACAGACCTGCAGACAGAATACCCAGGAAAGATGTGTGCTCACCGTGTCAACCAAAGGTGACTGATGCTTCAGTGCCCCTCCCAGCCTCACTACAACACCTGCTGTCCCAGTGGCCTGCCAGGTTCTGCTTGGGGCACCCCACTCTGAACAACTTGTGACAGCTACCTTGAAGCACTGCTCCTCCACATCACAAAAGCAAGTCACTGCCCCTAAGGAAGATGCGCTCCCTGAAGATGGGTCAGCCTCAGAGCCAGTCTGCAAAAACCCACGGTGACACTGGGTGGGGCTCACAGGGATCCCAGCTCCCTCCTGGCTCGGCCCTGTACAAGCAGTGCAGTGTTGGCTCCATTTTTTCTGACTCCATTTCCTGATGGGAAGAGGGAGCTTCTTCCAGTTTCCACACTCCACAGTGCCATGGTATTTCGTAGAGGGACTCCAGCTACTCGTCTGGCAACATTTGCAAGGAGAATGCTTTAAAAATGTCATTGTTCCAGAAGGAGATTGTTCTGTTGTCTTTGAAAATCCTTTTATATTGAAGTGCTTGCTCCCTCATACGCACACATACATACATACATGTGGATATATTTATGCATATATATGTACACAGTCTTTGCTATTGACCATTTATCAATATATAGTTTTATAGATCCTCAAACTTCATGCACATGAACCACACAGTGGAGGTGTCTTTGTATCTGGCTTCTTTTACTTGGGATTCCATCTCTCAGATTCACCCACGTTGCTTCCTACAGAGGTCACTCTTGCTTTTTTTCTCATGTGTAGTCTTGTATTGCATGAACACAGCTAATTTCTCTACTTAATTCTCCTTAAATGGCACTTGGGTAGTTTCCCGTGACGGACACTCTCTATGCACTCATGTTCCTATGTCTCCCAGGTACACACCTGGAGTTTCACCACTGGGTTTAGAGAGTGCTGATGCCATAGTGTCCCGGTAAGCTTGCACCTCACACTTCCCCTGGCCATGGAAAGAACAGACATTTTGAGTTCTTTCTTCCTCTTAAAAGTTGGAACACCAGGTTGCTGTAACTCCATGGGCCAGGCAGGCACCTGGCACAAGCAAGGTTCCAGCATGGGTGAGAACTCTCACACCCCAGGGCATGAGCTGGTGCCAGAGCACTCACTGCACTTACTTTTGTTATTACACATCCAGACAGATGCAGGGAGATGGACATTATTATTGATCTTTATAGTACAAGATACACATGGCAGAAACGGTGTTGGCTAATAAGAAGCCCTTAATGAAAACTGGAGGCCAAGACACAGACACTTGGAACACACAGCTGGGCAGCTTTTGCAGAGTATAGAAACGCTGGAGCGGGCACTTGGCAAGACTCTTGTTCTGAGAGACGCTAAAGTAAATACTTCAGAAAAGAAAAGTCGTATTGGGCTCTGATGTATGGATTTCTATTTTTTAAAAAAGATTTCTTTATTTACTTGAAAGGCAGAGTTACAGAGAGGCAGAGAGAGAGAGAGAGGTCTTCCATCTGCTAATTCTCTCCCCAAATGGCCACAATGGCCGTGGCTGGGCTGATCCGAAGCCAGGAGCCACTTCCAGGTCTCCCACACTGGTGCAAGGGCCTAAGGAATTGGCCATTTTCTACTGATTTCCCAAGCACACTAGTAGGGAGCTGGATTGGAAGTGGAGCAGCCAGGACTCAAACCGGCCCCCATATCAGATGCCAGCACTGTAGGCAGCAGCTTTACCTACTATGCCACAGTGCCAGCCCCAGGATTTGTATTTCGTAAAACCTAATTTTCTTATGAAGATTTGGTAATTTCACATAGTGCTCATCCCTCCTTTTAATTTCTCTGGGTCAAGGAGAGGAGGAGATCTCTCCTTCCACAGGAACAACCAGGAGTGCCCCACAGGTGCTGCTGCTTCTGCAGAACAAGGTCACAGTGGCTGGAGGAGTGGAAGAGTGGGGACACTTGGTGTCCTCAAATTCCTGGACAATAGTGGCTGTGCATCTACTAGGTTCCAGATACCAGTCTTTACTACTCTGCATTGTTTCCACTGTCCCAGACTGACCCATTGCCACTACGTCCTGGGCCTGTCACCCCGCAGGTAGAGCTTGGGCCCCTGCGTCACATGTCGCAGAACAAATGAGCATTGCAGGGTGGAGAACACCTACATCCATCCAAATTAGCACCGATCTGGAAATAGGAGGTTTTCCATTCCCCAGAATATAAATTTAGTAACACGAAGGTCTTCATTTGACATAAAAATAGAAAATTGGCACTTCCATGGAACTGTAACCTAAAAGGAAAGTTTAATGACTTGTGTCAACATAAGCTTTAATGCTGGGGTTTATGGGAATGGGTGTTCCCTATATAAATTAGAACTGCACCACAAACACTTTCTTTCAAAATGATTTATCAGTTACAGAAATCAACAGGAATTTCATTTTGTGGAAATTGTTCTTTTATAAATAGCCAGCTAAACATATGTAAAACTGCAGCCCTACACTCACACGCACGTATAATAGAGAAGAGGCCCTTATGCCTTAAGATTAATGTATTTTTAGAAATTCATCTTGTAGACATCGAATATGTCTAGATGATGGATCATGCTAACAAGGCACTTCTCTAACCATAATTAATGGTGGAGGCAACAAATAAAGAATGGGCTCAATTTTCAGCTGATTTAAAGAAATAATGTGTCTCACATAAATCTATCATTCAATGAGAGCCCAAACCATGCAAAAGATACCTCAAATATATCAAGTGGTTTGTACTGCATTCCCCACTTGCTTTGTTCCCAGGGCTGTGCTATATTCAAATTGCAAGTCTTTGAGGAGTGGCAACTCCAGAGCACTTTTACTTGTCAATCAACCTTGCCACTGCTTCTGACATGACTTCGTGACTTGAGTGGGGGGGTGAAAGACCAGGAAGACACTGCTAGATGTCAGAGAATAAAGAATCCAGAGATGAAAGTGAAAACATAAGGAAAGGAAAAAGAATATTTTATGGTGGTGGCCATTTATTTGACCAACAAAAGCACCATGGTATGAAGAATGCATTATTAGTTTCCAGAAGTCACAAAGTTCTGTGTAGACACTGGACTCCTGGATAGTAAAACGACGGGCTAATCAGTACCAGCAGAGGCTGCCTCCCTGCCGAGGACCCACAGAGGGTTTGCACGGGAGTCCCAAACAATGTGACATCACGGCTACTCCGAGGGACATTAGTGGGACTCTCATGTTCTCAAGAGTGACGCTAAGAGAGAAATGTGAACGAGATGATGTTGGAAAGGCAGTAAGCACAGAAATGCATTTTTTAACATTTCCCTTTTCGACCAACACTCTTCTCTGGCAGGATATTTGCAAGGACAGGACAGGAGCAGTCGGTAGACACGATGCAAGCCTCCCTGCTCTCGTTACTGTCCTCTTGCTGCTTTTCTCGCACGTTATCCAGTGTGCTTTCTCCCTGCACTTGTGCTGGTCACACCAGTACTTACTTCCCTTGCAATAAAAGCACAGTGCAAATTGGGCTTCCTGTGCTCCACCCCGGGCAGGAGAGAGGGGGGCTGCATGTGAGCACCGTGCTCTCTCCACGTAACAGCAGCTCGCCCATCTTCCCCCAGAATGAATGACGCTCTCGAGTTGCCTGCTTGCAAAGCCAGGGCAGCACTGGCAGCAGGATGGACTTCTGCATGGCTGCTGGGGACACAGAGTTCCTGCAGCATCCTCGCTGTGCTCTGTCTCCTGCTCTCTGGGACCCATGCATTGTTCTAGAGTCAGTAACAGCGGCCGCCCTGAGGCCCTCACTCACTGGTTGCAGCTCTGCCTTCTGCGGACTCAGAACAAATGCCAGGCCTCCGTCACTTGCTTCCTGGGCTTCTCCAGGTGCCCTGCAATGTTTCTCATCATCATCCAGGAGGACAAACTCATCCATCAAAGGGTGACATCCAATCCCAACGCCAGACTGGCAAGGCCCCTCTGGATATGGTCGTAGCAACAAATGCCCATGGTAAATGAGGCCCACATGCTAATGGAAAGAAGGGTGACTTCCTCACTCCCTGTCATCTGGGGCTTCACCTGCAGGGTCAACCCCAACATGGTCTTGTCCTCCCTTATATTTCATATCTTTGGACATAAGCATAAAGTTTTCTATTCACCTATCCCCCCATCTCTCTCTATACACACATAGATGCATGTTTATAAAAGCATACATACTTCATAAATATTTCAATTATGAGATTTGACTATGTCTTATATATTTTAATTATACCTAATACTTTAATTTTATATACATATTCATTTATATAAAATGCACATTTATTTTGAAAATCAATGGTTGGCACAGCTATTGCAATTATCTATTGAACCATATGTTTCTTGTATATTTTAATTAGACATAATATTTTAATCTTATATAGATATTTATTTATATGAAATGCATATTTATTTTGAAAATCCATGGTTGGTATAGCTACCGCAATTTTCTCCCGAACAGTATGTTTCTTGTATCCAGCAGTTAGAGCATTTGTAATTTGATATTCCATTTATAACCTTTTCCCCAGTCACAAATTAAATGAAAAATTCATTGATTAGGTTTCAGAGATGATGCTTACAAATTTTCCTTTAGTTAGTCCCACATCCATCAATTAATGAATCCAAGACAAATCTAAATGTCTAACTACAACAGACCAGTTTGTTGGCATTCTGTATATTGATGTGCAGCTATTTTTAAATCAAGGATGACAAATCTATAGGCCTGGATTAAGGCAGAGATACCTCAGAACTTTCTTCATACTGCAGGTTCCACATACCCTGCCCCTGTGAGACTCCACCTCTTACCCACTATGTGTCCTCACATTTACTTGATCACAACTGGAGTTAGAGGCCATGGCCTTCAAAGGAAAGGCAGCCTGAAGCAGGTTGGTGAGAGATTGGCCCTGGGTGGGGCCCCACTAAGAATACAACGGTTCCCTTTGCTCCTTTGTGAGTTCCAGGTGGTGTGCTGGTATTTGCCACTTGTGGGGGGCAGGGTAAGGACTTTCGGCAACACCAGTAGAGTGAGACAGAGCATGCTTCTGTTGAGGAATCACACATGCTTTGGGGACATACATCTGCCCCTGTGTTTTGGGCCAGGCAATTCTGCATGGCTGCACACTGCTAGCCACTGGACAACCAATGAACCCAGGCTCCTCTGTGTGTCCTGCCAGGCACTGTCTTACACCCTGTGGGAGAAGCATTGGCAGTTTTCTACTAGCTGTCCAAAATGACAGTGAAGGTGCAATGTATTTTAAAAGGTGAGAGATAAGATACATGCAGACCAACTTGTTGAAAAATTACCAAGATCTCCATGAGGAATGACGAAGATTTCCAACTGCATTCTGCCTGACCTGAGAGTATTTACAAGCGAGACCTGCCTTTCACACCTACTAGTTTCTGGAGTGTAGAGGTTGCTATCCTTCTCATGCTTGGGACCCCCAGCACCAGTGCTTGCCATCCTGACTGGCATGTGGCCAGAGACCATTGAAACCACACTCTCAAGGTCGTGACTTAACAGTATGCTAGAAAAGTTTGCTTGAGGAGGTAGATTATCTTCCGAGAGAGTAATATTATTTTTATTTGGAAATGCAAGTAGAATGGTTTTCTGTAGATTGCTTTTTAAATTGAATTATTTTTGCTATATTAGGAAGAATTGTTGATCAACAGAAAAACAGGAAATGATAAAATAGTACCCAATGACAAACATTGGAAATTAGATACTAAGAGAAAGTCTCAGAATTCAGCTACATACTGATGGCTACAGATGCTCCATTTTTGTCAGCTACAAAAAATATATAGTACCTTTCTTTTCAAGTGCATTGTGTATAAATTATTAAATCAGGTAGCTTGGTCTATGTGATGTAAAATGATTTAGGGCTAAAAGTGGTATTATGATGCATTTGTATATTTTCACATAATCCATGTTATACCATTCCTGTGTAGGAGTAAAGAAATAACTGAATACCTGTGGATATTTAGTGGTTGGATGTACAGTAATCACCATTCATGCTAGTATCTATGTATTAAAACTCAGCAAAGGTCCCAGTGAAAGAAGAATTTGCTCTCACACGGCCGCAGTAACCAGGCTTTGCTGGTAAGTTGCCAGTTGTGCCTGTGCGATTTCCTAAGTTAATTGCTCATAAAAGGAAAAGGAGACATTGCCAAGATCGTTTCTTATTTCTCTAGCAAGATGCTTAAGTACCAGAGTTAGCAAGGACCAGAATATTTCTGTGATGATTATGTTTCCTTATAAAAGGAACATCCTTACCTTGAAACTGAGCATTGAACCCTTTGCGTCGATGATTGCTGTCAGACGTGAAATGCAGCCGTAGCCAGTTCTTGCTACTAATAACAGGAGAAGGAAGGTTCATGCCAGTGAGCCTGTGAAAGAGGAAAAGAAACTCCCTTGTAAACCAACAGAGCGGAAGTCCTCCGGCACCCTCCAACCCCATGAACTCGGTCACTGATGAGCGAGCTTCCTGTTTGGAGCTCACAACAGCGGTCGCTTGTTAGCAGCCCATCCACCTCCAAATGGTTCCCGAAGTCTTATCTCCACCAAATGTAAGTGCTGTATTTATCCCTGATGGAGTGAAGCCTTTTAACATATTTGACATTTTGATTCTATAGGAATAAGAGACATGCCCTAAATTATTCTATTGATCTTGTATGTCGTTTCATTAGGAGCTCGATCCCAGCAAATCATAGAAAGGAAAAGAAAGAGGCAAACAACAAAATTCTGCCTTTCTCTATTTGGTACTTAGCAGTATATCTCATTGGTCTCAAATACGCTCAAACCACTCATGAAGCTGGGGTTAGCAGGCTGTATTTCCAGAATCTCATCTCCAGGACTCACAACCAGAGCCTTTCTCACTGAGGGAAAGAAGAGGAACATTTCTAAGATGGATGAAAAGAACAAAGGGGCTTGACATGAAATGGAATTATGTCTTACTAAAACAGTGCACTAATCTGCTGAAAATAAAGTAAGCTCCATCTCCGTGGAGCTGTTCAGAATATCCAGACCACTCTGTAACGTACGGTTTGTTGGTAGAAACAATTGTGTATTTCACTTCCTGCTATTGGATGTGCTGTGTTCCTGATAGGAGTAAACACTTCTTGGATCACAAAGCTCCTGCTGGTCAGAGGCATGGGGAGCTGTCCTGGTTTGGCCAGTACCCTAAGTACCATTGGGTGGGGATGCTACAGACACATCACTGAATGCTGGCTCCACCTTAGATAGCTTAGGGCACTGTACTCGGCTTGTGTTCCATGAAGCTCAGCTGCTCAATCTGTAACCTGGAAATGCGGTAGTTCTGGGACCTCTGCAGATATTACACTCTATGGATGCTCAAATCTCTTTTGTAAGATGGCATAGTAGCTGCATAGAATCATTGTTCAATTACTAAACTGTCTTCAGATTACTATGATAGTTAATGCAATGTAAATGCTAGGTAGAGTTGTGACATGGTATTGTCCTGGAAATAGTGAGAGAAAGTTATCTATGTATGTGCCCCCAGTCCTCATGTTTTTCAGGTACCTTTGTTCATTGTCTGAACCTGTGAGCATGGAAGCTGAGGACACGGACAGCTGAGTGCACTGTATGAGCAGTTGAAAGAGATGCTGCAGTTGGAGACGAAGATGCATCTAACCACATTTTCCAGATTAGTACATGCGATTCTGTGTTCCATGCTTTTGCATCCTCACTGCCAAGTCTGTGCTCAACACAAACACCAGCTTCACATGTGGAGGATGAGTTAGCGAGTTGCTAACGCTCTTGGTGGAAGTCTGAGGGGTGCAGGGCTCTCTGCCCCTGTCTGGGAGCTCCGCAATGGCACAGGCAGGCTGGGAGCTATATTCCCATGCCTGGGGTTTGCTAGGCAGGGGTTGGTTGTGTATGTGTCTCCCTACTTCCTCTGATATCTGGCAGAAAAGCAGCATCTAATGACGTATGCATCAGGTGTTCTGATGTCAGGGTTTCAACTGCGTGGATTTAAAACGTGCAGGATCCATTTAAAGCTAAAAGCCAAACCTTGACTGTATCCAATTGCAACACCGTTTATGTCACTGTTTGAAATAATCTCTGTAGAAAGAAATACACTGCTCCGATCTGCTGGTTTACATGGATTTATGCAGCATGGACTGGCAACAGCTGGGCACAGCTGGCCTCAAGGCCCCCTTCTTCAGCCCTTTTCTCTGCTGATAAGATTGTGGTGCCGACTCTGCAGGTCACTAAGCACTTAGCCTAATACTGAGGAAGCCCAGAGGAAAGGAAAACCCTGGACTCAAAAATTCAGTCCATCCAGCCGCCTGTATCCTCACACTAGACTTCCTGTAGCAGAAAGCTGTGTTTATTTTGTTGCTTTCTCAGAATATTCTGGAATGGTTATGACTTCAATACTAGGTGCACCTGCATTTTAGTCTCATGCTAATGCTAACACTGCTCCTAAACAGATGCCCTCTTCACTCCTCACCAACACTCAACTCCCCATTCCTACTTAGTTTTCTGAAAACCCGTGCCCAGGAAAGTGAGTTTGGCGTGTGTCAGCAGATGTTCCGAGCTCCATGGGTCGTCCGGTCTTTGTGCTAAGTGTTCAGCCTTGTGTAGGTGTCATGATGCTCCACTGACACTTCACTAGGGAACAATGAAATTTGAATTCCATATCAATTTTGTGTGTCACAGAAATTTTGGTTCTAGTTCAACCAACTAACCCTGTAATTTTTACCTAAGGGCAGTAGCATATAGCTTTAGTATATAGAAGGTAATCTGGGAAAATATGAACATGCTTCCAAATGTTCATGAAAACATAAAATTAAAATGTGTATTTTAGTATAAAAATAATTCTGATGCCAGAAAAGTTTGCTTCTTTTTTTTTTTTTTTCTGAAGTATCTTAGTCAATAGTCGTGTGAAAAAAATGCTCAGGATCACAAGTCATCAAGGAAATCCAAATAAAAACCAAAATGAAGTTTCACCTTCACTCTATTAGAATGGCTACCATCCAAAAATAGTAAAAACAATAGATGCTGGCAAGGATTAGGGAAATGGTATCTACTGTTGGTTAGACTGTAAACTCGGGGCCAGTGCTGTGGCGCTGCAGGTTAACGCCCTGGCCTGAAGTGCCAGTATCCCATACGGGTACCAGTTCTTGTCCTGGCTGCTCCACTTCCCATCCAGCTCTCTGTCATGGCCTGGGATAGCAGTAGAAGATGGCCCAAATCCTTGGGCCCCTGCACCCATGTGGGAGACCGGGAAGAAGCTCCTGGCTTTGGATAGGTACAGCTCTCGCCGTTGCAGTCATCTGGGGAGCGAACCATTGGATGGAAGTCCTCTCTCTCTCTCTGCCTCTCCTCTCTGTATAACTGACTCAAATTTATAAATAGATCTTTAAAAAAAAAAGACTGTAAACTACTACAACCATTATAAAAGATAGTATGGAAATTCCTCAGAAAATAAATTTACCATATGACCCAGCCATCCCACCCTATGAATTTACCCAAATGAAATGAAATCAGCATATGAAAGAATTATCTGTACCCAACTATTTACTGCAGCCTAATTAACAATGGCTAAGTTAGGGAATCAACCCAGATGCCCATCCACCAATGAATGAATAAAGAAAATGTAGAAGGTAGGGAAGTAGGTAGATAGATGATAGATAGATAGATAGATAGATAGATAGATAGAATGGATTACTACTCATCTGTAAAAAGGAATGAAATCCTGTCTTTTGCAGCAATGTAGCCAATGAAAATCATTATGCTACTGAAATAAGACAGTCCCCAAAAGACAAGCATCATATGTTTTCCCTGATTTGCAGTAACTAATATACAGAATAGAAAAAAAACATTCTAAGAGCACTGTTTACAGCCATTGTCTATACACTTGTGTAACAGTGCTTTTTCTACTTATTACTTGTTGCATTATTTAGTAGAGGGTTAAGGTTGTGATTAAAAAACAAAGTATCATGGCAGGGAGGGAGAGTAGGATGGGTAATATCAGTATGCTCTTAAATATATATACATATATGAACTACATGCAATTTATTCACCTTATATAAATAAATTCTTAATAAATATCTATAGTGGAAGTCAAAGTTATGGGGGCACGGAGAGCAGGAGAGAGTGAGAGAGAATTCTTTCACCATTTGGTGTACCCTCCAGATGGCTACAACAGCCAGCGCTGGACCAGGCTGAAGCAAGGACCTTCATTTAAGTCACCCACGTGGGTGCAGGGGCTGAAACACTTGGGCCATCTTCTGCTGCTTTCCCAGGCCTTCCTGGGAGCTGGATTGGAAGTGGGTCAGTCGGGACATGAAACAGCATCAATATGGAGTGCCGGCACCGCAGGCAGTAGTTCTACTCACTATACCACAATGCTGGCCCCCAAAAATGTTCTGTTCTTGATTTGTAGAAAATGGATATGGATATTATGGAGAAAAAATGATGCATGGATTTCAAAATTGTTGTTGCACCAAAGACATTAATACTTTAATTTCATTTTTCTACAAATTCTTTGAGGTACCCTCATATTAAGCAGGAGGCTGTAAGATGATATATAATTGAAGTTTCAAAAGATGCACAATGCTTGCATTAGTTCCTTTTGTCCAGCATCCAGGGTGAGGGCTCTGCAACAATGCAGAGTTAATTACCACAGTGGGAGTGAAGGCATGCAGAGGAATCGCCATCCAAAGTGGATGCACGAGCATGGCGTTCTTGATTTGGCTTTCGAGTTGAACAAATACTCACACCCTTTTTTGGGAGAGTATGGGCTTTTGTTCTCCACAAAATATATAGAATTGAGTTGTTCAACCACCTTCTATAGGCCTGGGGGATGGCTTTATAACTGCTATTTCACAAGGGTTTTGCTGTACATTATTATGTTATTATTATTGTTCCATTATTCTTTCATCACAAACTAAAGAAAGTCACATAAACCAGTACGAGAATTTACTCTGAACTTGGATGATTCATAGAAGGATGTCAAGAACTTGGAGGTCAAGAATTCCACGGAGCATCCTCTTGGCGAGCAGAATAGTGACCCCCAAAGATGTCCACACCCTGAGGTCTTGGTGTACTGTATGACATGGCCAAATGCAGAAATGATGTGGTCACAGCACGAGGTAGGGGACTACACTGGATTATGGGATGGACCCAATGTCATCAAAAAGATCAGAAGTGGCAGAGGGAGGGATAAAAGGGTCACGGTCAGTGAGCCTGTGGAGAAAGTCAGGGAGCACGCTCCCTCCTGCTGACAGGGACGTGCTGCCCGCCTTCAGAAGAGGCATAGGGTTGCTCTTCCTTGGAACCTCCTGGCAGGATGTCCTCTGAAGATACCTTGCTTGTGTTCCCACAACATCTACCAGGCTTCTCACCTGTGTGGAACTGGGATATTAACTTTGTGTGTTTTAAGCCATCAGGTTTGGGTTAATCTGTTGTAAGAGCAATAGCGAGCAAACACCTTGTCCAAGTCTATCTCTTTTTTTTTTTTTTTTTTTTTACAGGCAGAGTGGACAGTGAGAGAGAGAGACAGAGAGAAAGGTCTTCCTTTTTGCCGTTGGTTCACCCTCCAATGGCCGCCGCAGATGGCGCGCTGCGGCCGGCGCACCACGCTCATCCGATGGCAGGAGCCAGGAGCCAGGTGCTTTTCCTGGTCTCCCCATGGGGTGCAGGGCCCACGCACCTGGGCCATCCTCCACTGCACTCCTGGGCCACAGCAGAGGGCTGGCCTGGAAGAGGGGCAACCGGGACAGAATCCGGTGCCCCGACCGGGACTAGAACCCGGTGTGCCGGCGCCGCAAGGCGGAGGATTAGCCTGTTGAGCCACGGCGCCGGCCCCCAAGTCTATCTCTTGAAAATGTGTGACCTTCCATCAGGAAACCACTCCTCAATAAAGTGCCTTAGGAAAATAAACCAAATACAACCTTTAAAGGGGTACATCCCATTTTTCAATTAGAAAAACCTCAAAAGAAAATAATATGGCAGAATACCCCGTCACTCTAATAATCTGAGCAAATCCATGCAGTCTGGCCCTTTCTGCACTTCTCAGTGATGGTCCATTGACCATGATTGGCGTGAAGCTTGTTAGATGTTGTCTACAGGTGGTGCTGACTTTGTGGCATAGTGGGTAAAGCCACCTTCCATGCTGCCAGCATCCCACATGGGAGCTAATTCATGTCTTGGCTGCTCCATTTCCAATCCAGCACCCTGTAATGGCCTGGGAGAGGCAGTGGAAGATGGCCTGAGTGTTTGGGCTCCTGTTACTCATTTGGGATATTGGGATGAAGCTCCTGGCTTCAATCCAACCCAGTCCTGGCCATTCGGGCCATTTGGGGAGTGAACCAGCAGATGAAAGATGTATCTCCCGATGTAACTCCTTCAGATAAATCTGATGAACAGTAGTTTTTACTCCTTACTGTTTGCTTAGTGGAGGGTTAAGTTAATGATTATAAAAATAAACTGAAGGTATGTCACTGTAAAAATCAAAATAAAGAATAAGAAGGTGGAGGGAGGGTGGGGGCATGAGCAGGAGGTAGGGTGAGGTGGGACATATCACTGTGCTCCTAAATCTGTATATATGAAACTTGTTCACCTTGTATAAATAAAAATTATATATAATAAGCTATTTATAGGCACTAGTCATATTAATTTTAAGTCTATTAAATTGTGTTTTCCAATAAGCAGATAATCTGGGACATGAGAAAGAGATTATGCAGCAGATAGTAGGAGATTGACATCAATGGTGGCTACAGGATACAAAGCAGCACCCTTTAAAGAGGAAGAGGAAACAAAGTAGGTTTTGCTCAAAACACACTGACCATTTTCTATTCTGAAATAAAGGACAATGAACTGGAAAATCAATGGGTGGCCACCCAGCCAAGGATACTAGGGTCAAAAACAAGAGGGCAGAGTGGTGAGGAAAAAATCCCCCAAAGGAACAGGCTGAGGATGGATCTTCTAGATGGGATGTTGGGAGGAGTGTTTTATTTTTGGAACATCTCAAACTAGGTCAGGAATTTTGATATGGCTAAAGGTTTTGCTGGTCTCAGTCCACCCCCTATTCTGCCCCCCACACACACAAGAATGCCAAATTAAGCAATTTAAACAACTGACAACTTCATTTCTTTCAAAGAATTCAATATGGTTTTGCTTCTGTTAAAAATAAATGTAGGACCCATGGGAGAGTTAAAGTCAAGGCGACCTCCTTTGAACAAGACAGAGCAGATCAGTCCCCAAGTACTTGTACCATAACATTTAGATCTCTGTGTATACGTCTTCATGGCTTATTTTTTCCAAGTAGCCTCCCCCAGTCTCATTTCTCTCACAGGTGACATCAGAGGTTGAACATGCCATCCTAACATTTTATAGCAGCCTATACGGGTGACTCACACATGCGCTTATGTAATCTGAAAGACGTGGAGTCAGTATCTTGAGACAATTCTGCAGGACTCACTGGAAATGAGATTGGTGTTTGAAGTGTCTTTCTTTGAGTATTACTCAAACTTTAAGCCAGTTTTCTTCTGTCTTTAGGAAGCCACTGCAGAGACTGCTAGGGATTCCTTTGTAGGTAAATCATCTTAACTATGATGATGAAGAAACAAGACGGCATTGATGCTGTTAAGACAGAATTTAAATTATCTCCCTCTTTAAGGAGACTAAAGAATCAATTAGTGTATTACCTCCAAGAACCTGATAGCTTGTCCATTTGGGGAGAGAGTCACATGTAAGCTGAACTACTTTCCCTGTGCTCGTGGATGTGTGGTATTTCATTTGCCTCTGGAATAATCTGATCATACAGATAACAGCAAAAGTTTCCTTGGAACGTCATGTTTCCAGTGAAGTATGATTCACATTATATGTAAAATCCTCTATCTGTGGACAGGTGTCATGTTTTTACCACAATTCCAAGCCTTATTTTGGACATTGTGAAAACTGACAATAGAACTAAACCTGGTACTTATGTTACAGGAATATGAGAAGCAATGCAAAAACGAGCTACAAATGTGTATTTTCATTTTTATTTGAAAGGCAGAGACATACTGAGAAACTCGAAGAAAGATCTCTCAGCTAGTTATTCCCTCTACAAATAACCTCAACAGTGGGGGCTGGACAAGGCCAAAATTAGGTGCTGGGAACGCAGTCCAGGTTTCATACATGGCTAAAAGAGACACAAATACTCCAGCTGTCACTTGCCGCGCACTGAGGTGTGCTTTAGCAAGAGTTTGGATTCAGAACTGGAGCCAAGACTTGAACTTGCGCATTCTGATATGAGATATGGGCTTCCCAAGAGGTGTCTTAACCACGGTGTCAAATGCTCATCCCCATTTCTAGAAGTGCAATCTAAACTTCCAGACACAACTACGCCCCCTGGGAAGAACATCATGGACAAACACACAAAAACTGGCAACATCCACTGGATATGTAGAGGTACAGGACACAAGACGTCTCTGCTAGAAAGTTCTTCCTTCAATCAAAACTATAGCACTGAGGGTCAGCTTTGATCTGAAGAGGACTTCTCTGGACAGCAGGTTCTCTCCATGTCTCCCTTGCCTGGTACATTCCCTGTGGCACCCCTGAGAGGCCACACCACTGGCTGTGCTCAGCTCTCACGTTGGTTCTGCCCACTCTCATGCTTCAGCCACTACTGATAATTTGCTCTGTGCACCCTTATGTGGTCTACACGTTTCCCATCCCTCCAGTGTGGCCCTTGCCTCTCTCTGGGCTCACCAGTGCTCATCCTCTCCCCTACATTCCACGTCCACTCTCCAGAAGGCGTGCCAACTCACAACCCCCACCCACTTCCCCTTTGTTGACCTGGTAGTTTGGGTCCTGTTTCAGATGCCTGCTACACATTGCAATGTCAGGGAAGCCTGACCCAGCCTCCAGGATGAGGCTGCTTCTCCAGCATTGTAACCTCTCATGGCAGCTGGGATGCACCTCTGCCAACATGTTCCATGGCATGACTACTTGGAGATTGTGTAATTTTTGTCCTGGGCAATGTGAAGCCTGCCCATCCACTTGTCTCCATAGCACTGAGCAAAATGCTGGGTGTAGGGTAGGTGCCCAGTAAACGCTGCATGGATAAGTCGAATGGGTAAATTAGACAGAATCCGGTAGTCCTACCCAGGTTCCACTTCACTAAGGAAAACCACATAAATGTTTCATGTGATGGTGCCAGCCTAAATGAGGTCAGTGTTGATAAGTGCACATCTATGGCATCACACAGAGCAGAGTGAAGGTGCAGAAGAGGAGTGGAGGGGTGAGAGGGGAGGATCCCACCTTCACCTGCTCCTTCCCTGACCTTGCCTCTCTCACCAGCATCTGCCCAACCTCAATCTGACCCAGATATGGGTAGGATACAAATAGTCAGAAGGCAACTCCAGGAGCTGTGCCACGTCTGCTGGCACTCTCCAGGTAACGCGTTGAGGCCACTGCAGGCTGGGGCGAATCCATGCCACCATTTAGTGGGTCCCCTGCCTGTCATGTGCTGCCAGTCTTTGTGGGGGCTCCACTCTCACAGCCTCATCACCTGCCCAGTGTGACCCCCCTGCACAGGTAATGAATGCTTCCTTTTCTCCCTAGTTCTTCGGGAAGGAGAACATAGAAAGTGTAAATCTACTCAGAACATTCTGGATGCACTCCTGGTACTCACGGCCTGCAACAATCACACGAACCCGCACAGTGTACCTGCAGTGCTTCCCTGCCTTATACCCTGTCTCCAGACACCCAGGCGACTGTAACGCAGCTCCGACTGGGGGCGCATCCCCCACAAGCACCTGTCTATTCCTAACACTGTGAGTTCAGGATCAAGGCCCTAGCAGATCCCTGCTCTGGGGAGGGTGATCCCTGCTTCACAGACAACACTTTCTATTGTGCCCTCACATGGTACGTGGGGAAACGAGAACTCTGAGGTCCCTTTGTGAGGGCTCCACCCTCACAGCCTCATCACCTGCCCAGGGGCCCATGCCACACTCTCATTTTGTGGGCTGGGGTTTTTTCTTCTTTTCTTTTAAGTTTATTTGACAGGTAGAGTTATAGACAGTATGAGAGAGAGACAGAGAGAAAGGTCCTCCCTCCGTTGGTTCACTCTCCAAATGGCCACCATGGCTGGTGCTGCACCAATCCAAAGCCAGGAGCCAGGTTCTTCCTCCTGGTCTCCCATGGGGTACAGGGCCCAAGCACTTGGGCCATCCTCTGCTGCCCTCCCGGGCCACAGCAGAGAGCTGGCCTGGAAGAGGAGCAACCAGGACTAGAACCCAGTGCCCATATGGGGTGCCAGCACCACAGGTAGAGGATTAACCAAGTGAGCCATGGCACCAGCCCTGGGCTGGGGTTTCAACATGTGTGTTGTGAGCACAACCCTAAGTAACTTGTCAGCAGAGTGTTCCACTGAATCATCTGGAGATGTAATACCCCTTACCTTCCAGATTGTTCACAAAGACAAAGTGCGTGCTGTGCACATTCTTTTGGGGTTTTGTTCAATGCTGTCCTTATTATCACTCTCCTGGTTTTGGCAATAGCAACTGCTAAGGTCTGAATAAGTTCCCCAAAGACCGACGGTGGGGACTTCACGCCAGAAGCAGCAGTACTAAAAGGCAGGATCTTTGAGAAGTGATCTGGCCAGGAAGAACCTATGCTCATCAAGATTCCAGTGCTCATCACAGATTCCAGAGGCATCTGTGGCTGTGAGCGCGATTCCACTTTCACCCTTCTGCCTCCAGTTGTGGGTGACACAGCAGTAAGGCCACGAGAGGGCAGACCTTAGGTTTCCCAGCTTCCAGTCAGTCTCTGTACATGAATCTCCCAGTACAGTTTTCTGTCTCAAACAGAACCAGCATCTCCACTGATTCTCACTAAAAGTGACAATGAGTGGGGCAATGATGGAAAATAAGCAAGCCAGAAATGTCAGAACTGACACACCCCTTTATATAATTAATCACAATTGACCATGGAATATCCCCCATGCATCTTTTATTAGTACTATTTTATTACAACTACTACTGCTACTATTATTGCTACTACTACTATTAGTGATAAAAATAAACCTGAATTCTATGAAGTTACATAGTATTTGCATTGTTACAAAGCTACTAGGAGCTTGTGCCTGGATTAATCCACCTCTTTGATTTTAACTATTTTACTTATACAATTGCTTTTTTCTATCTTTAACTCCTGTGCTTCAACTATTTTCCTAAAATACAGACTGATTCATGCAGCTTGTTGCCTAAAAATGTTCACTGACTAACCTTTCTTAGACTTGAAAAAGAATTTTCTCGCCTTAGAAAGTCAACTCAAGTCTTTGGAGACCTAGCCTCTCCTGACCCTCCAACCTTATAATTCTTTCTTATCTATCAAGATTTGGCTCAGATACCACCTGCTCCATTAATCCTTATAGATTTCTTCAATCAGAACTGGATTCCCATGTGTTCCCACGCGTTGGAGTTTTAGAAGCTTGCACAACACCTTGGGCTTTCAGATGTGTCCAGCTTTGGGATATCTGCCCTCTCCTTTGCATGCAAACATTAATTTCTGAAGAAATTTCTTTCTACTTGCTTTCCACCACCACATCTCACAGTGCCTAACATGTGCTTCACTGATCCACAAAACGTGGGGAAGACTGGATACATAAACAGATGAATGCTGCACAAATCAGTCAGTATTGATCTTTAACTTCCTCGTTAGCTATCCAAATGCCAATTTTGTGCTACTTTCTCCTAGTTAATCTTCATTTCTGAGCCTATCTCAAATTCTTATTATCTCTTTTGAACTATGGCACATGTAGCTGGAGACTACTGAGAAATGAGTTTGACCAGTGCTAAGGGTGAAAAGAATAACTACTTGATTTCTGCTAATTAGACTCCAATTTCTGTGAAAAGATTTATATTTGCTATTTTAATGAGTACAACATGGGTCATACAGGGTCAGTGTATAAACTACTCTTCATTTATTCATGCAAAACTTAAGTCCAATAAAGGATTATGGAAGGCTCAGATAAAGCATGGCAAAACAAGTTGAAAGCAAATTGATATTAAACATTGAACATCTTAAAGTAACAGGAACTTAGGAAAGGCAAGATGTATCTGAAGTAAGCTATGCACCAAAGGCTCCCACACACTCCTTCCTGAACATTTGCACACAGAAATGAGAGGGAAAGGGGATTAGGTAATTTTAAAAAGATTTATTTATTTATCTGATAGAGTGATAAAGAGAGAAAGAGAGACACAGAGAGGCATCTTCCATCCACTGGTTTACTCCTCAAATGCCCACAATAGCCAAGGCTGGGTAATTCTAAAGCTAAGTCCAGAAACTCAATCCAGGTTTCCCACATGGGGGGCAGAGACCCACATACTTGAGCCATAATGTGCTGCTTCCCGGGTGCATTAGCAGGTAGCTGGATTGGAAGTGGAGGAGCCAGAACTTGAACAGCACAGTGATATGGAACATAGATGGTTCTAAGTGGTGGCTTAACCTACCGTGCCCCAGGATTAGATTTTTAAAAGTGCACACCCTTTTAAATCATTACTTTTTTGTGGCAGTGAGCAGAAAATAAACATATATCAATGATCTCTATGACAAGGACACTGGGTAAAGTCATGAATAACATCTCCATTTGTATGCTAACCTTAAAAGCAGAGTGAACTTTAATAAGAGAATGCTTTAGTACAATGACCCCTAGTATAGACTCACACACATGTCACCACACAGAACAGTTTAGACTCACATACATGTCAGCACTCAGGTCATTGCAGGCTCACACATGCATGTCATCGAGCAGGTCATTGTAGACTTACATACACATGTCATCACACGGATCATTTTAGACTCAGATATATGTCACCACTCAGGTCAGTGTAGGCTCACACATGCATGTCACCAAGCAGGTCAGTACAGACTCTCACACGTCACCATTCAGGTCACTGGAGGTTCATATATACATGTCACTGAGCAAGTCAGTATGGACTCACAGGTGCATATCACCACTCAAGTCAGTGCAGGCTCACATGCATGTCACCCCTCAGTGTAGACGTACATACACATGTCGCCACAAGGATGAGTGTAGACTCACATGCATGTCACTGCTCATTGTAGGTTCACAGGAGCAGTTCAGTGAAAGAGAGTAGAAAGGGTGGGGGACGGCAGGATGCCATTGAAGTAGGTTCCAGCTCGTCACCCATGTATGTAGCTATTCAGTGTAAGTGAAGTGTGACACAGGAGTTAGTGCTGTTTCTCTTCTCTCCACAAAGCTCAAAGCCGACGCTTGGTGTGGCATCCTCTCACAGCTGCCGTGGCAGGGTTGTCCCCCACCCTGGCTCAGCCCTAGACCTCCCCCTACACTGAATGACTTTCTTCCTGAACCTGTCCAGCCCTATGTATTCAAATGCCATTCACATTCTGGTGGCACCAAATCTGGACAACCAGCCCAGACTTCTTCACGGAAATACAGATCACAGATCCAGCTACCCCCTTGGCTACTCCATTCAATATGCAGACACCAAGGTGGGAATTGGCCATCCCTGACTCTGGACACGGCCATGCACACGTGCACTCCTCCCGTCTTTCATTTCTTCTTCTCACACTGCGTGCTTTCATCAGCTCATTGTGCAGATCCTACCTTCAAACAGATCCACATCTGACCACTTCTCAGCACCCCCATGGCACCCTGTTCTCTGGATGGATGTCAAGCCCTCCTTGCTTCCCTCCTTGCTCCCCAGATTCTATTTTTGGCACAATAGCCAGAGAAATCACATGAAGCATAAATCAGATCCTATCACATCTTTGATGAAAACTCTCTAATAGTTACTGAGAATAAAGCTAGAGGCTACAGAGTTCCCACAGGGGCTCACATACCTCACTCTTCCTCTTCCCCACCCTTGGCTCCATTCAGCATGTGCATGCTTTTAGTTCTGGCCACACTAGGTCCTGAATACACCAGGGCCTCCATCTAGAATTCCAGATTCTCAAAGTTGGCTGCCTTTTTCCTACAGGGCTTTTGTTACATCTTCCTGGCAGTGTAGCATCTGTACCCAGTTGTGCACCAGTGTCTTTCCTTCCTTATTTCCCTCAAAGGCATTTGATCCTACCTAATTTTATATAGGTCATTATATAGGTAGATGACACAGAGAGACATGTGATGAATAATAGAAATAGATGGAGTAGGGATAAGTGAAGACATAGGTGTATGGAAGTTGGGTAGATAAGACAGATGTAGAAACGTGGGTGAGATAGGGTCTAGGTACAAATTGGCAGATGATACATAGTTTTTAGGATTACAAGCCTTCTCCCTCTCCTGAATATGGACTCATTGCAGGCAGGAGCTCACGTGTGACTTCTGCTTGGTATGTAGGGTTATGTACTGAACAAATCTTCGGTAAGTGAGTGACTGATTTGCTCACACAGTGACTTGGTCAGTGGTGTCTCTCAATGACCTGGCCACCGCAAGACACGTGCACAGTCCCTCCTCTGCAGCTCTCCTAGCTCAGGACTTCCGGCCTGGCTGAGGCAGCCCTGGAGCTCAGTGTGGCTCACTCCTGCTACACTGCTTCTCTGAAGACAGACGTATCCGAGTTTCAATCCTGTAGGAAGGAAAATGTAATCTCCAGGCGTGCTCCGGTCAGCAGAAGATAAACTGATCTCGGAAGAGATCACCCGCACCTCCAGGCCAGGAGCCCCTCAGCTTTACCAGGAAGCTTCCTCCAAGGGCAAACCCCTGGGCCTCGGGCCTGCTGCCCTGGACACAGCTCTGGCCATGGGCAGAAGTCTGAGCTTTCATAAGCTCTCCAGCACACGCCAGGGACAACTGAACGTGGAGAACCACTGGCCTGAAGCAAGTTTTGAAAAAGGCTCCAAGAGTCAGTTTGGATCCAGTGGGCACACACGTCAGGATGCATTAGCAACATCAGTAGAGGGTGTAGACAGGCCTGCAGGCCCTCCAGCCCAGAGGTCAGCAGCCCTGACTCTGGTTCTGATTACTGCAACACCTGCATCTATCCCGTTACCTGCCAGCATCCTTACCTCACTGCTTCTTAGTTAGGGGAGGGTATGTCATCAACAGCTGACTCAGACCAGCTTGTCAGAACGAAAGGACAGAATTTAATTCCATGTTTCCACTCCCCTCTATTGCAGGCACCCTTGCCTACACAGGCTCCTGTCTCATGGAACTTGGGTCACCACCATCTCTGTATTCTGCAGAAATAACACCTGGCGAGCATGCCCTCTCTCATCACCACCATATTTTTAAAGTATGTATTTATTTGTCTACTTATTTGAGGTTCAGAGACAAAAAGGGCTGGGCTAGGCTGAAGCCAAGAGCCTCTTCCCATTCTCCCATGTGGATGCAGGGGCCCAAGCACCTGGGCCGTTCGCCACTGTTTTCTCGGGTGCATTTGCAGGGAGCTGGGTCAGAAGTGGAGCAGCTGGGACATGAACTGGTGCCCACATGGGATGCCAGCACTGCAGGTGGTGGCTTGACCGGCTGCCCCACAGCACCGGTCCCCATCACCACCATCTCTATCTTTGGCAGAAATAATTCCTGGTGTGCATGTTCTCTCATCCAGCACCTTCAGAGCTTCTTTAGCAGAGAAGAGCTTTGATGTCCCGGACTGGCCCCGTTTCCTGCCTCTGTCCTTTCTGGACCATAGCTCCCTGCAGTTTCAGAGCAGCCTACAGCTCATCTCGAAGGCACTCCTCCCTTTTGTTTGCAGGATCATTGAAATTCAGCTTAAATATGCTTGCCCGTGGTTGAGTGTCATGGAGCCTCGTCCCACATCCTAAACACACTTCTGCGGTACGTGTTTATTATTTCTATTGAACACACAGTTGAGGAAACACGCTTCTTGCAGGCACTTGAACAGAAGTAGGGCAGGAGTTCCCTGATCAAGAACAATCTGCAAAGAGCAGCTTCTCGGTGGACAATCAGATGGGGCTCACCCTCTTCTGCTCTGCAGCACTTTCGCGAGGCTAAGCCCAGTGAGGCCGGAATATTTGCATGACCAACACTTATTAACAAATTGCCAGCCTTATTTTCCTCTGAATGTAAAATGGGTTAAGACAATCTCTTAAAAGACACTTGGAACTTTTTCTTCAGAAAAATGAGACATTGTCACACGTTTGTGTGGGTGACGTGTTTGCATGGGCACATGAGGCAAAACTCGCTGCACCCCGCCTTCCGTATCCCCTTGCAAAGCCAGGGTGGTATTCTCAACGTTAAAATGTGCTCATTATGTCAAAATAGCAGTAGGGGGGGCTGATGCTGAGGAACAGCGGGTTAAAGCCCTGGCCTGAAGTGCTGGCATCCCATATGGGCGCCAGTTCTAGTCCCAGCTGCTCCTCTTCTGAACCAGCTCTCTGCTATGGCCTGGGAAAGCAGTAGAAGATGGCCCAAGTCCTTGGGCCCCTGCACCCACGTGGGAGACCCGGAGGAAGCTCCTGGCTCCTGGCTTCGGATCAGCACAGCTCTGGCCATTGCAGCCATCTGGGGACTAAACCAGTAGATGGAAGACCTCTCTCTCTCTGCCTCTCTAATTCTTTCAAATAAATAAAATAAATCCTAAAGAAATAGCAGTAGAGCTAGAAATCTTGGTAACCCTAGACAGAGAAGGGCTTGTGAAAGCCACTAGTGAATATATACAAATTAGGAGAGCAGAGGGATGTTAAGGTGTCATTTATTTTTTAGGGTTTCTTACTTTTTAAAATATTCTTGTGATATTATTCATTGATTTCATCAAATACTTAATGTAAAATTACCCTACAAATGAACCATGCAAAATAGCAGTAAATTATGCTAAATACCCAAATGCAATTATGGTGGTAAATAACCTGATAATTTAAGAAAATATGTATAATGATAATTAATCTTTTAGGTTACACTTGTGATGTGGCATTTAAAATGTGGAAAATATGGAAAACTATGTGTAACTATATACACACACAGACACACAGAGGGAGGGAAGAAAAGAAACAGAGGGAACACACATGGGAGTACATGAGGGTGCCACAAAAATTCACAGACAACAAAACTAAAAGAGTTCATTCTGGTGCAAAGCAATTGTGACTCCCATGCCTATGTGGTGTCTTTTAAATAATTCCATGGAAGAGGCAGATTATGCAAAACTGTGTTCATGTACTTCATTTTTTTCCACCCCAATAAACTTCCCTTTTCATTCCAGTTTTCCACCAACTTTTTGAAGCACACTCACAGAGATCTTGGAGCACCACCTTCTTTCACTTCTGTGAACAATGTTCTTTGCATCTTTTAAAGTCCCATTGCCTTACCCCTCAGGATTAAATAAGCAGGTCTGGTCTGATAGAAACCTGTGCCATCTGGATGATATGCAATATGCGCAAATCAAATATCAAAAGTTCAAAGTTAATAGCATCCTTTCTCTCCATATGTAAGAGTACCAGGATTAATCACATCAGTATTCTCCAGTCTTTTCACGCTCAGAAACGCTACAGATGAGGCTAAGCAATTACTTTGCATTCTGCAAATGAGCAGACTGAAATAACAGTTGTTCATTAGAATGAAATTTTGGAAGCACTGCAAACAATCCAGAGCCTGCCCGGCCCTCAATGATCTCCTTTTAAGAACACATTATAAGCACTGCTGACTCAAAAGTAAGAGCAGATTTCACAACTTTAATGGCTGAAAATTACACCCTGGAGCCAGTATCAGAAACTGTTCCATTAAGTCGATTTTTGCGATAATATTGAACGGTGTTGGTAATGAGCATCCACAAGCTACTATTACCAAATTCACAAATGCTGAAGTGCATTGAATAATTCACTAAAACGCTCACCAAACCAGGCTCCTCTCCAGCTCCTGGGGTTGTGATCAAGCATAGTTTCTGTCGCCAAGACAAGGACAGAGCCTGGCATGGGACGTGCAGGCGGTTTTCATGCAAAGCTCCTGCAGCCTCTGGGCGACGTGCTTACAGAGAGCTCAGTCTCAGAGAAGGAAATGCAGCCCCTGGCTCCTAGCATTCTGTCCTCCACAATTTCCCCTGTTTATTGGATATTTTGAGGTCTGCAGACTGAAGAAGGGGTTCAGACAACACTAGAGAATTTTGACAAGACCACAGCTTTTTAAATGTAAAAAAGGGGGCTTCAAAGGATTGGCCTGCTTGCTTCTGAAATGCCTGAAACGGTTTCTGTGACTCCTTGGAATAAAGCCTTTCACAGAGGAAGTTCTAGTCTGAGCACAAGGAGTGGGAAGCATGTGAGGGCCTGTTGGCGCGGCACAGGGAAGGCAAAACCCTATGTGTAGCCTGTGCTGGCTGAGAGGGGTGATGGTTGAACTCACCAGGAAAAGTTAATCACAACCAAAATCTTAAAAAGCCTTCCTCCATTCCCACTCATTTTTGTGAACGAGAATGTGTAGTATCAATGAAACATTCATGCATGCATTTATTTATTAGCGCTAAGCGCTGTGTGTGTTCCACACAGTGTGTGGTGTTGTGTACAGTGAGCACTGGTTGTGCTGTGTGGCTGCACTCACAGGCAGCAGTATGAGGCAGTGGCTTCCTCGGGCTGTGGGTGAGGGGTGGCCCTGTGTCAGAGCGTGGAATTGCAGACATGGCTGTGTGGTCTTTCTGCCCTTTTGCACCTCCTTCCTACAGAAAGAATGCCCAGGTGTGTGTCCATTTAGTGGCTATCCCTGTGTATGAGTGACAGGTGCTTGGGGTCCCTTCTGGTCTCCAGCCTAGGGGAGGTCAGAAGGGGTCCCTGTGGATACAGTGGCCGTATTGGGCTGCTGACAACTAGACAAAGACAAATGGGCTCAGATGGTGTGAAAGGCCCCTCTTTATAAACCCAGGACCACTGATCTGTTCCGTGTGCTTCTGAGGTCCATGTGTTCAACCTACATTCCTTCTCTCTTTATGAAGGTTCACTTGGTAAGAATTATAGGCAGGACGAGTCCAGAAGGAAGAAGTGATTATAGCAAAGATGATAACACACAGACATCTTGTTTTTTTTTTTTTTTAAATCTTTCTTCCTAATCATTGTTTGGTGGAAGAAATTGATAATGCAAACAACACAAGTGGAGAATCCTAGGGAATGCAGTGATCTTATCTCTCCTCTTCCTCATTCAAATGAGGAGGGAGCTGGACCCAAATTGGCCCATCACAGGCAAGGCAAAGCCACAGCCCAGCACAGGGTCTCCATCATCAGTATGTCATTCAGAGCCGCCTTTCATGTTAAGCCAACTCACTGGCTTGCTTATAAATGCTCTCCTGAATCCTGCATTTGTCCCACTGTTGAACCATGGGAAGGGTGGGCTACAAAAGCGCACATCTGCATGGCGTCTTTAACATGAAAGATGACTGCAAACTAAAACTCAGGCTGCATGTACAACATCTTCTTGTAGAAAAACTTTCATTACGGGCAGCAGTAACGACAGAATGTGCACAGAAGACCCAATGTAAACAGCTGATTGTGTTTCTCAATTGTGGTAACAGAGACACGACATGGGGCAAGTGTTTGGCCTTTGGGTCAAGCTGTCCACATCCCAGGTCAGAGTGCTTGGGTTCAAATCCTGGCTCTGGCTCCTGACTCCAGTTTCCTACAAACACAGCCATGGGAGGCAGCAGTGATGGCTCAAGTGTCTGGGCTCCTGGCACACATGTGGAGACCTGGATGGAGTGCCCAGCTTCCCCACCAGCCAGGCAATCTTGGGCATTTGGGGAATCAACTGGTAGACAGGAGCTCAGCATTATTAAGAGGAGCCTGGTGCTGGGCAACAGATGGGTATGACCCTTCCATGTTCCATGGCACAAACCTTCTTCTGTTGAACAGCAATGCCCTCTGTCCCCCCACCCCCAGCTGCTGGCCCCCACCATCCTACTCTAGGCATTTATGCAAAAGCTGATCACATTTGACACAAAAACTTAACACTTTTCCGCTTGTGCCATGTGCTTCTCCATCCCTGCCTTGTCTGTGGGCAGTGGCTCACAGATGGGTCATTCCGTGTGTTCTGGCAGGTAACAGGCGGGGGCTAGTGTGGGCCCTGTGTTCCAGAAAGCTCTAGAATTCTGTGAAACTGTCTTCAAGAACACCTGGCTCAGGGGAAGGACTCAGCTGGCAGCCAGACATTCAAATCCTGGAGGCAAAACAAACCTTGGCAGCTGGTGTGCTTGTGGCCAGTGCAGACAGGCAGCCCTGGGTAGCCGGGACTGACAGCGGGTCACACACACACAAGCCACAGGCTGGCTGTGTGGATGCCAACAAGGTCCAGGAAAGGAGCCTAGGGCAAGGCTCAGGGGAGAGCTGTGTACAGCGTGAGCTTGACTTGGGGAAGGAAACCCTGGGGGTGACCTGTGTCTCTCATGTTGTCAAACAGGCTCAGGACTCCTGTGCTGTCACTCAGAGTACACCTGGGCTCCTCTCTCTTTTGTCCCTGGAATTTCCCCTCTCCCTCCCCCCGTTCACATTCTCTCCCTGTCAGCACACTGAGGGCTCCAGGCATGGGTGCTGCAGGCCGGCACTCCTCAACCTGGGAGCTCATCCAGAATGGCAGCTCCTTTCACTGCAGGAGCTCAGACCACGCTGACCACAGGCCTCTTTGCTGGGACTGAGGCTGGTCCCCACAGGTGCGGGACCTGTGACCTGTCTGTGGGCAGGTGGCTTCAACTTCCTGCGCCTTCCTTCAATTATTCATAAAGTGTGGGTCATCACAACACTTGCCTCTTTGAGTCCTTGTGACAATGGATGGGAGAATTCACTTAAAGCCTACCAAAGGTACCAGGAGGTGTTTTTAGTTATGCAATCATTTGCAAACAACTTTTATGAGGTATGATTTATATATCATAGAGTAGAGCCTTCCCATCATGTGATACAGTGCTTCTTAGCATGTTTACTGAGTAGTCCAACTACTAGTGCAACCTCATTTTAGAATATATTTAAAAGAACATTTAAAAATAAACTCCAAACTCAGTAGCAGTCACTCCCCTACACCCTTTTCCCATTCCTACACAACAACTCAGCTACTTCCTGTACCTATAGCTTTGCTTATTCTGGACTTTTTGTATAAATGGAATCATGTAATATGTAGTCTTTTGGTGAAATGATATATTGCATTTAGCACAACATTTTCAAGGTTCACCCATGTTGTAGCAGTAGAAAGTATGCATTCACTTTCTTTCTCTCCCTCTGTCTCAGGCATACATTTTGTCAAAAAGCAGGCATCAGGGCCTGGAAAAATATGTAAGCACTTGATGGATGATAATTTTTAAAGGATGGATATTCGAGGTCTTCTGTGTCTCCATATGAATTTCAGCATCAATTTTTTCCATATCTGAGAAGAATGTCTTTGGTATTTTGATTGGTATTGCACTGAATCTGTAAATTGCTTTTGGGAGAATGGACATTTTGATGATATTGAGTCTTCCAATCCATGAGCATGGAAGATTTTTCCATTGATCTTAGAAGTTCTTTCTCTGCCGTGGCATTGCCCGTGTATACCAACGCTGTTGATTTTTGTGCATTGATTTTATATCCTGCTACATTGCCAAACTCTTCTATGAGTTCCAATAGTCTCTTAGTAGAGTTCTTTGGGTCCCCTAAATAAAGAATCATGTCGTCTGCAAAGAGGGATAGTTTGAGTTCTTCCTTCCCAATTTGTATCCCTTTAATTTCTTTTTCTTGCCTAATAGCTCTGGCTAAGACTTCCAGCACTGTGTTGAATAACAGTGGTGAGAGTGAGCATCCCAGTCTGGTACCAGATCTCAGTGGAAATGCTTCCAACTTTTCCCCATTCAATAGGATGCTGGCTGTGGGTTTTTCATAAATTGCTTTGATTGTATTGAGGAATGTGCCTTCTATACCCAGTTTGCTTAGGGTTTTCATCATGAAAGGGTGTTGTATTTTATCAAATGCTTTCTCTGCATCTATTGAGATAGCTATATGGTTTTTTTTCTGCAGTCCGTTAATGTGATTGATTTGCGAATATTGAACCATCCCTGCATACCAGGAATGAATCCCACTTGGTCTGGGTGGATGATCTTTCTGATGTGTTGTTGTATTCTAATGGCCAGAATTTTATTGAGGATTTTTGCATCTATGTTCATCAGGGATATTGGTCTGTAATTTTCTTTCAATGTTGCATCTTTTCCTGGCTTAGGAATTAAGGTGATGCTGGATTCATAGAAAGAATTTGGGAGGATTTCCTCCTTTTTGATTGTTCTGAATAGTTTGAGAAGAATTGGAGTTAGTTTTTACTTTAAATGTCTGATAGAATTCAGCAGCGAATTCATCTAGGCCTGGACTTTTCTTTGTTGGGAGGGCCTTTATTACTGTTTCAATTTTTGTCTCAGTTATGGGTCTGTTTAGGTTTTCTATGTTTTCCTGGTTCAATTTAGGTAGGTTGCATGTGTCCAGGAATCTATCCATTTCTTTTACATTTCTCTGTTTGCTGGCATACAAGTCCTTGTAGTAATTTCTGATGATGCTTTTTATTTCTGTGGTGTCTGTTGTTAGTTAACATTTTCATTTCTGATTTTATTGATTTGGGTCTTTTGTTTCTTTTTTTTAGTTAGTTGGGCCAATGGGTGTCAATTTTGTTTATTTTTTCAATAAACCAGCTCCTCGTTTGACTAATTTTTTGTAATATCATGATGTTTTAATTTTGTGCAACAAAAACAAAGCCAGAGGCATCACAATACCTGATTTCAGGACATACTACAGGCCAGTTGTTATCAAAACAGCATGGTACTGGTACAGAAACAGAAGGGTAGACCAATGGAACAGAATAAAAACACCAGAAATCAATCCAAACCTCTACAGCCAACTTAAATTTGATCAAGGATCCAAAACAAAACCCTGCAGTAAGGACAGTCTATTCAATAAATGGTGCTGGGAAAACTGGATTTCCACGTGCAGAAGCATGAAGTAAGACCCCTACCTTTCACCTTACACAAAAATTCACTCAACATGGATTAAAGACCTAAATCTATGACCCGACACCATCAAATTATTAGAGAACATTGGAGAAACCCTGCAAGATATAGGTACAGGCAAAGACTTCTTGGAAAGGACCCCGAAGCACAGGCAGTCAAAGCCAAAATTAACATTTGGGATTGCATCAAATTGAAAAGTTTCTGTACTGTAAAAGAAACAGTCAGGAGAGTGAAGAGGCAACCGACAGAATGGGAAAAATATTTGCAAACTATGCAACAGATAAAGGGTTAATAACCGGAACCTACAAAGAGATCAAGAAACGACACAACATCAAAACAAACAACCCACTTAAGAGATGGGCCAAGGACCTCAATAGTCATTTTTCAAAAGAGGAAATCCAAATGGCCAACAGACACATGAAAAATGTTCAGGATCACTAGCAATCAGGGAAATGCAAATCAAAACCACAATGAGGTTTCACCTCACCCCAGTTAGAATGGCTCACATTCAGAAATCTACCAACAATAGATGCTGGAGAGGATGTGGGGAAAAAGGGACACTAACCCACTGTTGGTGGGAATGCAAACTGGTCAAGCCACTATGGAAGTCAGTCTGGAGATTCCTCAGAAACGTGAATATAACCCTGCCATACAACGCAGCCATCCCACTCCTTGGAATTTACCCAAAGGAAATTAAATTGGCAAACAAAAAGCTGTCTGCACATTCATGTTTATTGCAGCTCAATTCACAATAGCTAAGACCTGGAACCAACCCAAATGCCCATCAATAGAAGACTGGATAAAGAAATTATGGGACATGTACTCTATAGAATACTATACAGCAGTCAAAAACAATGAAATCCAGTCATTTCCAACAAAATGGAGGAATCTGGAAAACATCATGCTGAGTGAATTAAGCCAGTCCCAAAGGGACAAATATCATATGTTCTCCCCGATCGGTGACAACTAACTGAGCACCAAAAAGGAAACCTGTTGAAATGAAATGGACACTATGAGAAACAGTGACTTGATCAGCCCTAGTCCCGAATGTTGATGTGTAATTTAATACTTTATCCCTTTTAGTATTTTTTGTTCTAGTTAATACTATTGTTTGAACTCTGTAATTAACACACAATTATTCTTAGGTGTTTAAATTTAACTGAAAAGTGATCCCTGTTAAATATAAGAGAGGGAAAAAGAGAGGGAGGAGATGTACAATTTGGGACATGCTTAATCAGACTTGCCCCAAATGGTGAAGTTAGAAATGTGCCAGAGGATTCCAATACAATCCCGTCAAGGTGGCATGTACCAATGCCATCTCACTAGTCCAAGTGATCAATTTCAGTGCACAATTGATCATACTGATAGGTCTAAGAGTCAAAGGGATCACATAAACAAGACTAGTGTCAGCTAGTACTGACTGATAGAATTAAAATAGGAGAGAATGATCCAACATGAGAAGTGGGATACACAGCAGACTCATAGAATGGCAGATGTCCTAAACAGCACTCTGGCCTCAGAATCAGCCCTTAAGGCATTCAGATCTGGCTGAAGAGCCCATGAGACTATTTTAGGCATGGAAAACCAAGACACTCTGGCAAAAACAAACAAACAAACAAGAACAAAAAAAAACCTAAATGAAAGATCTCTATGAGTGAATTCCCAGTGGAAAGAATGGGCCATCAAAGGAGGACATACCTTTCTCTGAAGGGAGGAGAGAACTTCCACTTTGACTATGGCCTTGTCTAAACACAATCAAAGTCGTTGAACTCAAAAGGCTTTCATAGCCTTGGCATCTCATGACTAGAGCCAAGGGAGATTACTGACATGATAAACAAGAGTGTCAATTTGTTAAGTCAACAACAGGAGTCACTGTGCACTTACTCCTCATGTAGGATCTCTTTCCTTAAGGTGTTTTTCAATGTGAATTAATGCTATAACTAGTACTCAAACAGTATTTTACACTTTGTGTTTCAGTGTGGGTGCAAACTGCTGAAATCTACTTAATATATACTAAATTGATCTTCTGTGTAAAACGATAATTGAAAATGAATCTTGGTGTGAATGGAATGGGAGAGGGAGCGGGAGATGGGAGGGTTGTGAGTGGGAGGGAAGTTATGGGGGGAAGCCATTGTAATTCATAAACTATACTTTGGAAATTTATATTTACTAAATAAAAGTTTTTAAAAAAAGGATGGATAAACAAACATTCACACCAGAACCCTAAGTCCTCAAATAGTATCAATTAAGGTATGCTTTCAAATTTCCTTCCCCCCATTAATAAAAGTAAAACATGTTGTATCAAAATTGTGCAAGATAATGAGAAAGTCCAAGTAATTTTATGGACCACAAATAATCACTGTTAATATCTGTGCTTCCAGTTTCCTAAGACAACACAAAATCTCTTAGCTTTTGAGGTTTAGGCATAAGGATTGATTTTTGGGCTTGGGTGTACCCTCAGTTCCTAACACACGTGTTAGCAGTAGGCGTAAAGTGAAAATTTATGTCTTTAATTCATACAGGATTTCAGTATATATTTTCAAAAGAATGAAGGATGAATCAAAGAAGAGGAATCAGGTTAGGGTTAGAAATAAGGGCTGTTGTGAAAAAATGCCTGACCAGTGGGAAGATGGTATCATTCTACACGGAAGCTGACACAAGCACTGGGTCTGGGTAAGGTTGGCTGTCAGCTCAACCTTGGGCATACAGAGACTGAGGTGTCCCTGTGACATCCTGAGGAGTCAGCACACCAAGAATGGACCCACGGGCACAGAGAGCAGAGACGTGAGGATGAAGCCACAGTCTGGGGTCATTTGGGCAGAGTCCTGAAGCCACAGGCTTGTGTGACCCCCGTCAAGGAGAGGAGAGAGAGGACAGGATCCAATACTGAGTCTGCGGATTTCAAAGCTGAGAGAGAACACACCTGTCGGGAGATGAAGAAGAAGCTGGAATGGTCAGCATCCAGCAGAGAGACTGCGGGCTTTCAACATGGTGTTTCCCGAGTTACACATAAACCATGGCCCCACCTGCCGGCATCATCAAAGGAGTGTCTTGGTGCCTGTGAGCAGTGTTATTGTTTGCGTAATGGCTTTGTGTCCCCAAAGACCCTGATGTTAAGGGCTTGACCCCCAGGAGCCTTAACTGAATGGATTAAGGGTGGAGCTTGTCCGATTATGGCATTTGTAGGCAGGATCTTCAGAAATGACTGAATTTAATTAGGCTGCTGGGGTACAGCCCATGATTGCATCGTGATGGCTTTATAAGGAGAGACCACGTGGAGGGGAGAGGATGAGCTGGAAGTCTCATCCCCCACCCCCCGTCCTGGCTACCATGTGATGCTTCTTTTACAAACACTCCACCACCCACCACCCTCACCATATACCAGACCAGTGGGGCTACTCCTCACCCTCCAAACCACGTGTGAACCTAAACCTTTCCTTCATAAGTGGGCACCTCTCCGGAGCTTCATTTGCAATCACAAAAATGCCATGGCTACAGGGCGCCTGAATAAAATACTAAAGACAGGGCAGTTAAAACACAAGCTTCCCCTTCACATACCTCAGGAGGCAGAGAGTCCGACAGCAAGGCCCTGAGCTCATCTCCTTGTTCACAGATGTCTAGTTGCATCCCCAGAGAGAGAGAGAGAAGGAGGGAGGGGGAGAGAGAGAGAAGGAGGGAGGGAGGGAGGGAGAGACAGAGAGAGAGAGAGCTCTCCTGAGGCTCTTCTGATCAGTGCAACAGTCAGAAACAAACATGGGCTCCACTGCCAGGACCTAACTGCCTTGCAAACACCCTACCTCCTACTGCCTGCACCTTGGGGTCAGATTTCAGTAAATCAATGCTGTGGGTTTGGTGCTGGGGCAGCATCCAGTCCACAGCATTGAGATTCCAGTAGGGTGCCAACAGTGAGGGCCAGAACCAGAAGCCCCCTCGTAAACGCTGTGTGTTCGCTCACTGCTGTGCTCATTCCGAGTTCAGAGTGTGTGCACAGTGTACAAGTTCAAGAATGAAGGTAGAGCCCCCCCCCCCCCCAGTACTGAGCTGGCAGTGAGACAGAAACTCCTAGAAAAAGAAAAAAAAAGGCCTGGATTTTACATTCCTAAGTTGAATAAAATGCAAATAAAGGAAGAAGAGTTTGAAAAAAGCCTGTGGGTTGGGAAGAGCTCTATAAACAACTTTAGAAAATAAATAAGGTTTTCTGGAAATTCAAATCTCAAAGCTGTAGGAGAAACAGTCCCATGTGGATGCTGCTTTACTTTCAAAATCAATTAAGTAAGCAGACAGCCAGGATTCTCACATTTGCGGACAATCCATGAATCCCAATTATTTTTCTAAATGATTTACAAGTGTTCATGTGAAAAACAAAATGGTGATTAATTAAGTTTAATGGCAGCTTATCATAAGCTTAATAGCAATTAAGATAACATAAATAAATGTGAATATGTGAGAAGATACTTATTTTCCAGGTATTTAATTAAACATAATTGTTACAGTTAAAACTATGTAATTATTTTTATTCCAAGTAGAAAAAAATAGAGCTTCGTTACAGTAATTCACCATTGCTTACAAAACATTATTTTACAAAACAGGGAGAAAATTCTAGAACAGAAGAGTATTAGAACATGATGGAATCGCTCTATTTTGCCCAAATCTGAGCATCGTACATAGTAAGGGTGAGAGATGCTTGCATGGGCTTGTTGGGCTCTTATGTCATAAACTGAGGCCTGAGTTTCATGTCAAGAAAGAGTGAGTCTTTGGCTCCAGGCTGGCCCCACACGCTGAGCTGAATACTCTGAACTGCACAGGTGGGGGTCCTTCTGCCACCTTCCCCCCATTCCATGAAACATACATCTTGTTACAGACATTCCTGAAAGCTGGTACAAGGCCATTTTCCAGGGAGAGAGTCACGTGGCACTACATAATCAAACCGCAGCTGACGGGATCAACTGGCCTAAAACATGCAGGTTTTCCTGGGATCCTGGAACAGCAGTGTGTTTTCTTGATGTTATCTTAGCACTAGGAATGCAGGACATTAAATCACGGGATGTGAGATGCCCAGAGCTGAGCAGCCCGGGACCACCACAGCCACCGGGGCCCGTCACAGGAGCAGAGACTCGAGCTGGGCTGCTGATGTCAGGGCTCAGACCTGGAGAACTGGGCGACACTGCAATGGAAAACAAAACAGGACAGGGCCACTGTCTTCCAGTGAGGAACTTTGGGTGACAGCTTCCGTCACCACACACTTGGTTGTCAGCAGTCCTTCTTCCATTAATTTGTTCACTCAGTGCTACCCCAGGTCTTACTGAGACTGAGAGAGGAACTGCATCCCACACAGAGACAAACACCGCATCTACGGGTACCATCACAGATCTGCAAGGCAACAGAGTCCTTAAAGCTGCCACGTCGGAATGTTTGTGGGAAAGGTGCATGATCAAGGCATGCAGCGATGCTCTGACAGCTTTACCCCTGGTCACCTGCACAGCGACAGCACATAGCAGAGATCGACACCACGGCCACTTTAGGCATGAGAAGGATCAGAGAAGGCAACAGACTGTGAAACACAGCACAGGCAGCCTTTTAGAACTCAAGCCCTGTGTTCTGAATCCAAATCCTAAGCACTTTCTGCTCCTTACACTGTCCCTGACCTAGGGCAATGCTATGCTCAAAGTGCCTGTGTGCCCCAAGTCACCAGGATGACAGTACTAGGCAGAGGGGAAGTGGCCTTGGGGAGGTGACCAGGTCCTGTGTTAGCCACTGAAGCCCTGGAGGCCTGCCTTCGCCCTTGCACCCCGGGAGGACAGGCATCGTGGATGCACCAGAAGCTGGACCTAGCTAGGTGTCCACACTGCCTTCATTTTGGACTCCCCAGTTCATCAGAAACACCCGGAAGGTGCCCAGGTTTTCGTAATCTGTTACAGCAGTCAAGGGAACACTATGACTTGAAACTGCTAGTTTTTTAAAAAAATTTTAAAGGTTAAATGTCTTTGTTTGAAAAGCAGAGTTACATGTAGACAGGGAGAGAAACAGAGAGACAAAGACCTTCCATCCACTGGTTTACTTCCCAAATGGCCCTAATGGCCTGGCCTGGGCCAGGCTACAGTCAGGAGCCTGGAACTCCATCTGGGTCACGCATGTGGGTGGCAGGGGCCAAGCATGTGGACCATCTTCTGCTGCCTTCCCAGGCACAGTAGCAGGGACCAGAATTCCATGTGGGATGCTGGCATGGCAGGCTGCAGCCTAACCTGTTGCACCATAACACAGGCCTCCTATTTTTTTATTTATCTAAGGTGACCATAGCTTGTGTATTTCATATATACAAATGTAAGAGCACAGTGATACTTCCCACCTTAACCTCCCTCCCATTCATGCTCCCACCCTCCCCATACTTCCAGTTTAATTTATAATCACAGGCTTAGCCCTCCATGCTTTTTTTGGCCAGGCAGAGTTAGACAGTGAGAGACAGTTATAGAGAGTGAGAGAGAGACAGAGAGAAAGGTCTTCCTTCCATTGGTTCACTCCCCTAACGGCTGCCACGGCACCAGCCCATGCTTTTTTAAAGTAACGCATACAATTGTAATAGGAAATGGATACAGAGTACAGAATACTACCAATTTGTTCTGCAATGCATTAATATTGTCAATTATAGAAAATTAGTTTACACGCTTGCTAAATAAACACATGCACGTATAGACATTGAATAATTCTATTAGAAACTGACAGAACCTCTGAAGAACACAATGCTGGTAGAACTCAGAATCGCATGGTTAGGCATATGTTGTCTTTTCTATTTATTACTTACCATAGAGGTCACTAATGATCATGGTCACTAATGGGAGGATTTACAGAACACCACTGAAGGCCCACTGTTAGTGAACCCAGGGGAAGTCTTAGAAACGGCTCCTTTTACTTTCAGAAAGTACCAACTGCCTGGGCTCATTTGCTGCATTAAAATCCATGTGCGTGGTCAGAACCCTTGTGCCTGGGGAAGGGATACTACCTACACTACACTTGCATCTTGGGTGGGAAAGTTCACATCCATCTAACTGAATTTACACAGTAGAAAGTAAAATGAGTCATGTGTAGCCTCTGCTTTCAGCCACAAACATACAGGAGTGGCGACGGTGGGGCCATGGGGGTGGTGGTGATGCTGCTGATGGTAGTGAGGACTAAGGTGCAAGGCAAGAGTCAGGTAATTCCTTGCCAAGCCACACAATTATGCACCACAATATCACCCTATCAAGACAGAAAGAGGGGGTAGTGAACATTTTTGTCACTTAGCTTTTCTTCAACCTGACTCAAAGATAGATATTTTTGATAGAAACACCCTAAACCTCTCAACTTCAAAGATCATGACCTTGTGAAATAACTATGGAGCAAAGTGAGTTTGGGGATTTAGAAGCCAGAAGTCCTGCATCCGCCCAGAACTGGGCACCCCTGGGTCATGGATACTCTTCCCAACAGCTCTTTTCTGAGGCGGAAACTTTCTCTAATGAATGGATGTGTCAAAACTGTCAGGTCGTGAGAGCGCCACGTAGCACCTGTCACTGTAGCTGAGGGAAGATGGTCAAAAATATTCTTCAATTATCGGCGAAAGGAGTGTGGTGCCTGCAGGTTAGAAAGAATCCCTATACATTAAGATAACTTCCAATATGATTTATTACTGCTCAGAGAAAAATGCACCCCACAAAATCAAATCATGGAACATTTCGTCCCTTGGAAAGTGGGTTTTCGGCAAGCATATCCTTCCAAATTACTGTTTATGTTTTAGAAGCAGCTGAACACCTTTGTTTGGAAAGTCAACCCTGCTCCGAATTACTGTTGAGGTCTAGAATTGTCTCTGAGCGCAGCCCACAAAGTAGCTTTCACTAGTGCACATGCATTTACCTGCTCGAGTTCTTGTTTAGAATTTCACAGGAGAATGGCAACTGACATGAAGAACAAATGAGGTCAAGCACATCTGCTGAAACTTCCCGCTTGTTTCTCTAAGTGTCCCTCATCGCATCCCAGCTCTGCTGACAGGTAGCAGGCAAGGCACTTTTAACTGAAGAGTTTCCATTTTTTTCTACTTATATAAGGTGAATAAATGTTATGTATTTCATAGATACATATGTATGAGCACAGTGATACTTCCCCCCATCCTCCCTCCTGATCATGCTCCCACTCTCTCAGATAAATTTATATTTTTCAAAATCTTTTATCTTCCGACATATCAACACTTTGTCTTTAGTCTCAAATTCCCAATTTCTTTTTTACCTCTAATTTTCTAAACTACAAGGAACTTCAGCAACCTTTAACCTTTAACCCATGGGCCCCTGATTTTCTTCTTCAAGCAAGACTTCTTGGTAGATCACATGATCCCAGAACAATAAACACCCAGATTGAGTAAGCCCCTGATCCACATTTATATTGTGAGCACTCAGGCGGCCATTTCCTGCCCTCTTTCTTCCTTCCTTCCTTCCTTCCTTCCTTCCTTCCTTTCTTTCTTTTCTTCCTTCCTTCCTTCCTTCTTTCCTTCCTTCCTTCCTTCTTTCCTTCCTTCCTTCCTTTCTTTCAACAGGCAGTTAGACAGTGAGAGAGAGAAACAGAGGGAAAGGTCTTCCTTCCATTGGTTCACCCCCCAAATGGCTACTACAGCCAGTGCTGCACCGATCTGAAGCCAGGAGCCAGATGCCTCTTCCTGGTCTCCCATGTGGGTGCAGGGACCCAAGCACTTGGGCCATCCTCCACTGTCATCCTGGACCACAGCAGAGAGCTGGGCTGGAAGAGGAGCAACCAGGACAGAATTCAGTGTCCCAACTGGGACTACAACTTGGAGTGCTGGCACCGCAGGCAGATGATTAGCCAAGTGAGCCATGGCGCCAGCCCCTGCCCTATTTCTTAATGGTGCCACCCCCATTCAATTATAGTGAGTCAATGCTTAACAGAACAAGTGTAGAACAGAAAGCTGTTTTCCCTTCAATGTCTAGGCACTGTTGCAATAATCGATTATTGTCAATTTCATCACACTTGATTATATTCCAGACTAGTGCAGACTCTGTCAGCTTCCCCACCTTCTTTTCCCATGACCCTCAAAAGGGTCCTTTTGGGCAGCAGGTTAGTCAGGATCCGTTCTACACAAAGAAACCGAGACCCAAGTCACTGTGCCTTGTCTAAACAGGTACAGGGAAGGTACAGGAAGAGTTTCCACCAGCATGCGTGTTTCATAACGTGTAAGTCAGTGCATTTTGATAAAGAAAAAGCATCAATCCCCTGTTATCTGACCTGCGGCACAGGCTGGCACTTCACTCTCCCCAGCATTTCCCTGCAGACCTTTCTGTTGAATCTGTGCCTGCATCGCTTTCACCTGCAGAGCTGAGGTTCTTTAGGGAAACCTCCGCACAAGGCTTCCTGCAGCAGGCATGAGTTACCCTCTCACCCCCTGCACGCTCCGTGGGATAGCACACCCCGAGAGCATGAGAAAAGATGCCTGGGACTCCTCCTGCAGTCCCTCACTGTGCCCAGGGCTAGGAGGATGGCGCCACTTCCTGTTCAGCCATTCTTGTCTCTGGCTTTACCATCTGCGTCCAGGCCTTTCCTGCCATCATGCCCAGGCCTGGAAGCAGCCTCGCTGGCTGTCTTTTATTTTCAGATTTTTCATTCCACTCCATTCATCCACCAGAGTGCACACGACTGTGACGGAAATCATATCATGTTCTAATTTGTTTTCCCATTCAGAAAGCAATCCATTTCCTATGTATCCACTTACAAGAATTTTGCCCTGTCTCTGCAACAACTTCTGTTTCTGAACTCACCCCCACCAGGTGAGTCCCAGCTGAGCCAGGCCCTGGCCCTCACTAACAGGGCTCCCTGTGTCCATGTCAGACTTCTGCAGGACACCCCTGTTCGTTAAGGCGACAGCCCCTCTCCACGGATGGACCTGCATCCCTCGTCATAACCTTCTCAGATGTCACCCAGAGCCCTCGCCTCAACTGCTTGCCCAACTCTCTCAGCAGTTGCCAGTTCTTGGCGATGCATCTGTTTGAGACGCAATCGTGGGTTTACCTTTTAATGGTCGTTTTCTGCATGTCTTGTTTTTGTCCAATATTTCCCTCGGAAATAAGAGAGAGTTACTCGAAAACGGAGCCCACAACTCCCGCCTCCCATGTTAATCCTCACAGGGCACTACCTGTCAGCACCTGCACACAGGAACCACTCAGCGAATGTTGACTGATGGCGGTGGTGGACCACTCTTCAAATTGCAGAGAGCCCTCTGCAATGCTGTCACTCTCCTGCCACTCCCGCTACGAAGGGGTGGGTGCTGCCAGGACCAATGGCTTCTCCACACTCCGCCTGTCCCTGACCAGTCTAAGTTCCTGATCCTCCAACTTCAGACCAGATGCTGGCCGCACAGGCTCCCTCTGGTGGCTTGTGAGAAACCAGAATCCCAGACCTACTGCAGGCCCGGTTGAATGGCAACTTGCGCTTCCAAATGGCTTATTCCCGTGAGATGATTTTATGCACGTTGAAGCCTGGGAAGTATCGGTTTAAGGGGAGCAGGGTTGTTCCTGGAAAATTCCTGTCCTGTGGGCTGGAATGTGAATGTCCTGGCGCTTGGTATCCCAGCCAGACAGAGATTTAAAGCGCTGGTGACCTATTCTCATCCCGGAGAAGCTGTGTCCACTACGTCACACTCGCCCTGACCATGAGCGTTCCTTCACGTGGCGGGCTGTCTCCTGATACCCTGTGCTGGGTGGCATGTAGTGAGCACTGATGCTGTACTTCCACACCAAGCACAACAGCACACGGTTCATCGGCCACTCTATAGGCTGCACGACGTTCTGTGTTAGGAAATTAAATAAGCATTCAACACACTTTCCAGCTTTCAAAGGACCTGAACCCACTCATTGAGCTATTTTACCCTGATGTACTAAAGAACATTTATTATTTTATTTGTAAAAGGAGTAGAAATTATATGGTTATTTCAATTATTTATTCCAGAGGAAAACCTGACTGACTGCAAACCTAGGAAAACCCACTGAGACAGCAAAATGTGTTCAGACCCAGGCTGTTACCGAAAATAAAGGAAAATTGCTGAAGTCACATGGAGCTTTAATACTCCAGGTGAAGTCACCGTGGAAGCTCATTTTACTCTTTGTCTTCCACTCTGCTGCTCTGCTGCAGAGAGCCAGCAGTCTCCTCTCCTCTTCAGTGCATCTCACCTGCAACGACCTTCTACTAGGTGTGGTTCTGCCACAGGTGGTTACCCCGTCACCTGTCCTAACCTCCTGCAGTGTGAACTCACAACTGTGATCACCGTCACCTGCAACGACCTTCTACTGGGTGTGGTTCTGCCACAGGAGGTTACATTGTTACCTGTGCTAACCTCCTGCTGTGTGAACTCACAACTGTGATCACCATCGCCTGCACTGACCTTCTACTGGGTGTGGTTCTGCCACAGGAGGTTACATTGTTACCTGTGCTAACCTCATGCTGTGTGAACTCACAACTGTGATCACCGTCGCCTGCACTGACCTTCTGTTGGGTGTGGTTCTGCCACAGGTGGTTATCCTGTCACCTGTGCTAACCTCCTACAGTGTGAACTCACAACTGTGATCACAGTCACCTGCACTGACCTTCTGTTGGGTGTCGTTCTGCCACAGGTGGAAACCCCGTCACCTGTGCTAACCTCATGCTGTGTGAACTCACAACTGTGATCACCGTCGCCTGCACTGACCTTCTGTTGGGTGTGGTTCTGCCACAGGTGGTTATCCTGTCACCTGTGCTAACCTCCTACAGTGTGAACTCACAACTGTGATCACAGTCACCTGCACTGACCTTCTGTTGGGTGTCGTTCTGCCACAGGTGGAAACCCCGTCACCTGTGCTAACCTCATGCTGTGTGAACTCACAGTTGTTACCACAGTCACCTGTACTAATCTGCAAGGTGTGGGTCTGCCACAGGTGGTTATCCCGTCACCTGTGCTAACCTCCTGCAGTGTGAACTCACAACTGTGATCACAGTCACCTGCACTGACCTTCTGTTGGGTGTCGTTCTGCCACAGGTGGAAACCCCGTCACCTGTGCTAACCTCCTGCAGTGTGAACTCACAGTTGTTACCACAGTCACCTGTACTAATCTGCAAGGTGTGGGTCTGCCACAGGTGGTTACCCCGTCACCTGTGCTAACCTCCTGTAGTGTGAACTCACAACTGTGATCACAGTCACCTGCACTGACCTTCTGTTGGGTGTCGTTCTGCCACAGGTGGAAACCCCGTCACCTGTGCTAACCTCATGCTGTGTGAACTCACAACTGTGATCACAGTCACCTGCACTGACCTTCAGTTGGGTGTGGTTCTGCCACAGGTAGAAACCCTGTCACCTGTGCTAACCTCATGCTGTGTGAACTCACAGTTGTTACCACAGTCACCTGTACTAATCTGCAAGGTGTGGGTCTGCCACAGGTGGTTATCCTGTCACCTGTGCTAACCTCCTGCAGTGTGAACTCACAGTTGTTACCACAGTCACCTGTACTAATCTGCAAGGTGTGGGTCTGCCACAGGTGGTTACCCTGTCACCTGTGCTAACCTCCTGCAGTGTGAACTCACAACTGTGATCACAGTCACCTGCACTGACCTTCTGTTGGGTGTCGTTCTGCCACAGGTGGTTACAGCCATGAGAGCATTTCTAATGGTCATATTCCTGAAATTTGTTAATTTATTTTCATGGGAATGATGCAACCAATCCTATGGACTGTCAATATTCTGTTGTTTTAACCTGAACCATCTGGCAGTTCCACAAGCTTCAAACTAAGAACTCCTCACCTCCTTCCAGAATTTGGAGTGAATATTTCACTTTATGCAGAGGAGCTGTCACTTCCTCCTAGCTGAAATGGAGCACATTAAACTAGGACTGGATTAGCAGGCATCACCAGTTCTGTAGACATTTGCGATGGATGGAGACAGGTCGTAAGCACAGTGCCACCTTCTGAGGTCACTGTCTTCAGTGGGGGAACTACTGGGGTCAGTGTCTTCAGTGGGGGAACTCCGAAACAGAATAAACAGTGGCAGATTCTGAGTTGGCATCATCAGACATCAGGACTGGGTCCCAAAGGCAAGTCTGTCTGAACCCTCTGCACTCTCAAAGCGCAGGTTTCTCTGCAGCTGCTTTTATAATTGAGGTTAAAATGCAGCTGCAGTGGAAATATGCTTCCAGTGAAATGCATCTATCTCTTTTCCCATATTCATCTTTATATTTTAATATTTTGTTAAAGAGAAAAATTTCATATATTTCATAGGTACAAGTCTGTCTTAACTCTGTAATTCCACGATTTTTTGCCCATTCCTACAGATGTAGTCATCACCCGGAAGACGACACAGAACATTGTCCTCACCACAGGAAGTTCATTGTTCTGTTACTGACAATCCTTGTTCCCATTTCCCACAGACATTTTTTTTTCTACCATCAATTAACTTTACATGATCTTCAGTCTCACATAAAGGAACCACACACTGGGCAGGCTCTATGATGTCAGTTGTCTGTCTATAATGTTTTAGAGCGTCGTGCTGCAGGTATCGATAACTGAATAACATGCTGCTTTTGCATGCTGGGGTAGTATTCTCCCACAGGAGTAAGTCAGTTTATTCCATCAGTGGACACTGGCTATTTCGCTCTTCAGTTGCCATGAACAGTGCTGTTTTGAACACGCACGTTCAAGCATGTTGTGGGTGTGTATGCTGGGGGACAGTGTAGTGGGGTGCCTCCCTGACAAGGAAGAGCACACAAGCTACGTAAACTCAGCATAAAGTGTTCTCAGTAGGCTGCACCACGTTTCCTTCCCTACAGGTATGGGAGCTCAGCTTGTGCAGATCCTTGCGGGCGTTCGGTGAGACCAACGTCTATCCTTTTATCTGTTTTAATCATGAGGCAGTTTAAACTTGCTATTCTCTGATCACTCATGATGTTTGGGGATTTTCAGGTATGCTCTGTCCAATTCTACTTTTCTTCATCTAATTATTTATTCAAGACTTGGTTGAAATATTAACTGTTTTTGTATGGCTGATTTTCAGGATGTGTGTGTGTGTGTGTATGTGTGTGTCCTACAGTCTTATTAGATACAAGTATTCTGATTATTTTCCAAAAGAAAGTTGAATTTTATGTGAAATAAACTACATATTTCCTTTTTTCTTGTTATTAGTGATATATAATTTATCAGCTTTATTTTCTTGTATTGTTAGCATTTTACCTTATGACATTTTATCTTTTAAAAAAAAAACATATTTATTTGAAAGGTAAAGTTACAGAAAGACAGAGGCTGAAGAGACAGATCTTCTACCTCTGGCTCACTCCCCATATGGCCACAATGGCTGGAGCAGGGCCTCCAAGCCCACCGTGCAGGTGCAGGGGCCCAAGGACTTGGGCCATCTTCTACTGCTTTTCCAAGCCACAGCAGACAGCCTAGGCCACACTGCCGGACCCATTTTATTTATCTTGAGACAATTCATTGTCTATTAGGTTTCCAAGTTATTCTCCCATGTTAATGTCTACAATTTTAGTATAGAATTAATTTCATTTATGATTAGGTATCAAACATGTCCAAATAATTTTTGCACATATATATTATTTGCACATGCACAAATAAATTTTGTACATTTTTATGATTACGTACAATTTGTGAACCAAAAACGGAGTTCCATTTATATCCAAGGGCATTTCTAAAATTTCATACAAAAATGGAATTAAAGATATTGATTTTGGTGGAAATAAATTTTGACATGCTTAATTTTCATAATTCACACACTCCATGAATTCTTTAAAGATTCCTCATGCTCATTTTGGTTTGTTTCCACTAGATTCATTCTCCTGCGAGTACACTGTAAAATGTCAAAAGCTTAGGAAGTAGAAAGACAGCATGGATCATGTAGAAACATTTTTTAGAGATCTGAATGTTGATTAAAATTGAAAAGAAATTATAGATGAAATATTAACTCTGATTCCATGAAACCAGTACTTAATGAGTCTGTATATAACATGTCAATATACTCACACACATCCATTTACACACACGCATTTATATACATACAATGTAAGTGTATATGTGCATACAGAGATAAAGCACTATGATCATGATTTAGGAACTGTTTTTACTGAATATTTACTTAATCCTGGGATACCAGTTTATAAAAGATATAGTTGTTGATTTCAAGTTAGTTACTTGAAGTTACTTGAAGCAGAAGTTTACTTTACTCTTTCATTTTTTCAAACGTTCATATAGATAAAACCAAATTTATATGTAAAGATGGAAAAATGCAAACAATCAAATTAGACATATTACCATTTGTCATGGGATTCACTCATTATATATGCATATAATTATATCTATGAATATTTAGAGAGAAATGAATAATAAGGGAGTCATAATTGGAATAGATTATTCTACTTTTAGCTCTGGAAAATTAATGTCCTATGCATAGTATATTAAATAGGGGATAAATACTACTAAATGCCATTTTATCACCATGTATTTGATATACACTGTTTAATAGCTTTATTTCATACTTCATAAAACATTTTATGCTGTATTCATTTTCAAATTATCCAAAAGGAAGAAAAGATAACAAATAGCTTCTTTTTTCCCGATTCATTTTTCAGTTTTAGGATTTGAGAAAATAATAACATATATATAATATATTGTGAAACATCTGCCTAATAAAACCCTAAAATTATAAATTGAAAAAGTCAATTTCTCACTGGAACAGCCAAGAAAGAACCCCAGACCCGATCTTCTACAACACTGCAAAGGCCAATGTGCAGTTTGGGCAAATTTTGCTTCCTCGCAGAATGTTAAGTGTGCTTCCACATGTCCAATATGCTGTGCAATGTCTGACAAGAACCTGTACAAAACTTTACTATTGACAAGTCAAAGGAGAAGACCCAGAGATTTCAACAATGAATTAATGGAGATGATACCAGCTGTTAGAAGACTATGTTTCAGAATCTCAGCTAAGATACTGATTTTCTATAAAAATTGAGGAAATCCTTGTAATTTTTGTGCATCCTAAGTTTGTTCATCAAGAAGGAAAAACAAGACTGCTACACTCTGAAATGCACTACCTGTTCTTCCCTTGGAAAGTCACTTAGCTTTTAATACTCGTATCTTTGAAATCTGGGTAAAAATACCTCATAGCATTTTCCCTATTGTGTGTGTCTTCCATGTGGAAAGAGCACAAAATGATTACATGACATGAAACTCCAGCAAAGCGTGAAAACACCAACATACATGTGGACCAGGATACAGGATAAACGACTGGAATAGCACAATGCATGGAACAACAGGAACTTTGGTGTCATCATAAACAACACTGGAAACATCACTCAACCTTACAGCCTGTCAAGCTCACTGCTCCGGAGCTGTTGTGAGAAACGCGTGAGATTCTACACAAAGAAAAAGCAATTGTGCTGACCCCTACTAAGCACTCCAGAAATACTACAGCTTCAACGGTAGTGAGGACTACTTGTATTCTACAGTCAAAAACAAATTTAGATTGTTAACTCACACCGCACACAAAATCTCCTTACTGTAGATCACACACCTGAACTCAGAATAATGAAACTCCCAGGAGAAAATGGAAGTTTTGTCACTGTGGTTTAGGCAGACTTGTTTCTTTATATTATCCAAAGGCACCAGCAACAGACGGGTACAAAGAAAACACTGTTTTTGTGCCACAAAGTTTCCACACCAAGAAATTTCACCAGCAGCCAAATCAAGGAAGAAAATATTTGTAAAGGGTATACCTGATCAGGGTCAGATATCTGGAGTGTATGCAGAGCCCAGCAATGATTCAACAGTGAAAGCAGCACAACTGGAAATCGGGCAAATGATCTGAACAGATATTTGTCAGCAGAAAATAAACAAATGGCCAAGAAGCATGCAAAAAGATGCTCAACATCACTGTCGTTCGGGAGATAAAGCCTCAATGAGATTCCACTTCACACTCGTTAGGAGGGCTATAACAAGATGAAAAAACAGGCATCAGGAAGCATGTGGGGAAAGTGGAACACTCACACATTGCTTGTGGGAAAGCAAAATGGTACAGGCACTTTGGAAAACAATTTGGCAGTTTCTCAAATGATTGTTACTACATCACTAAACAATTTACTCCTAGAATTTCTACCCAAGAGAACTGAAAACACACTGACACACAAAAATAAAGATGTAAATATTCATAGCAATGCTATTCATAATACCCCCCAAATGGAAGTAAATCAAGAGCCTATCAGCTGGCTGATAAAAATGTAGCACAGCAAAGGATGGAAATCATTGAACAATGAACGGGAGTGCTGAGACACCCTAGACTACTGATGGCATTAGAAACACTACGCTAATTGAAAAAAGAAGTCACAGAAATCACCTGTGATGATTACTCACCTTTATTCAAAGGTCCAATGACAAATGTAGGGTGAGGGAGGAATAGAATGTGACTGATGTTAGCTTTCTTTTGATGTAATAAAATATTCTACAATTAGATTATGATGATGGTCAAACAGTGATGCAATTCCACAAAAATCCAATTGAATTGTGTATTTTAAAGAATGAACTTTAGGGTATACAGATTATATCTCAATAAGATTTCCAATGCAAGTATCTTTTGAGGATTTGCATCCAAAATATTACCATTACCATAAATCAAAACCATTAGATGTTAATAACTTACAAATCCTGAACAATTTACATTCTAGAAAAATACACTGAGTTAGGAAAATCTGTCAAAACTTCTACATTTTTCTACTTTAAATTCGTATTGTTGTTGTGGCTGGTGTTGTGGCATAGCCAGTAAAGCTGTTCCCTGCAGTGCCAGCATCCCACATGGGCACTGGTTAAAGTCCTGGCTGCTCCACTTCCAATCCCCCTCCCTGCTAGTGTGCTTGGGAAATCAGTGGAAGATAGTTCAAGTCCTTGGGCCCCTGTACCCATGTGGGAGAAGCTCCTGGCTCCTGGCTTCAGATTGAACCTGCTCCAGCTATGGCAGCCATTTAAGAACTGAACCAGCAGATGGAAGATTCCCCCCCCCCCCTCTTCACTCCCTTCCCTCTAACTCTGCCTTTCAAATAAATAAATCTTAAAAAAATAAAAACAAAGACATATAGGGAAAGGTGCTGTGGCATACTGGGCAAAGCCTTTGCAGCCATTTGTGGAGTGAACCAGTGAATGGAAGTGGCTCGGTCTCTCTCTCTCTCTCTCTCTCTCTCTCTCTCTCTCTGCCTCTCTCTCTCTCTTTCTCCCTGCCCTCCCCTCCTTCCCTTCCTTCCTTTTTTTCTCTCCCCTGTCCTCTCTGTAACTCTGCCTTTCAAATAAATGAATAAATCTAAAAAAATACTATTGCTATTATAATACTAGCTCCCATGCTATACATATGTGTATGTATGCTTCCAGATATATTTAAATAAACACCACAAGGTTGCATCCCCAAACAACTCTTCATGTTGCATTTTGTACACTGCTTTCCAACAAGGTTGATAGCCTTATGCCCCAGCTTTCCCTTTCTTCATGTGAAGCTGATGTGTGGTCACTCGCTTTGCTCAAGGGGAAATATATTTAGCAGACTAATTTTGCCACCTACTTAAGGACTGCAGCACAGACGTGTGTGGGATGTAACCTACTGACTATTTGCACAATGTGAAGCCTGTGGTAATAAAGCAATCGTGAGTCTGTCACTTTCCTACTTTACCTATGACTCTTCAAAACTCAGAAAATGCAGCTCTCAACAATTTTCTTTCATTTATTTTAATTAAAAGGCATCCCAAGAGGGTGCCACCAGTACTTGAAAGTTTAGAGCTGTGTCCCTGCGCTTCCACTAGGAAGGGCTCCGTCTTCTTCCAGCAGGCAGAGTGTACTTCTGAGAACCCACGCTAGCCCTTCTGTGCTGTCCTATTAAAATGAATAGTCTGACGTGAAATGGGAATTTTGTAAGGGTCTATAGCAAAGAAAAGTTTGAAAGTAGTCAGAAAACCCTGCTAGTAACCATATTGTCATGTGGAGTATTTATCATTTCCTTCTGTAATGAAATCCAGAACAATCAAGAAAGAGCATTTAAGAGAATGATGGAAATAGTATTTGTACCATCTCTATCCTAACGCATTGTCTTTTTAACATGTTGCCTCCTTATAGAAGAACTCCATTCTAAATATGTATGACTCTATCATATTTCAGGGATAATCTTTAATGGAATGCTACATCCTAAGCCCCATTATCAGTGCCTGACATATCAAGGGGTAGAGGGTCTTTTATTATTTGAAGCTTAGGGTTTAGCAGGTGAGTAAGGAGGCTGAAGTTAAGTAAATATCTGAATACACGTGAAAAGCTTTGAATGCTAGCTAATTTTCACAACCTAGCAGGAAAATGAAGCCCTGCTTTGTATAGAGGGTGTAGTCAAAGAGACCACCGGAGGCAGCGACATCCAGTCCCAAGTGCGCACTTTTGAGGCTGGGTGATTCTCAGGAGCCTCACCAACAGCAGAGCTGGTCCTGGAGTCTAAGATGGGAAGGGGTCAGCCTGGTCTTGGAGCAAAGTCTAGCACAGCTGCAGTGGGATCAAAGAATTTGACCCTGGAACCAGGTGAGGCTGAGGGAGGCCAGTACAGAACCTTGTGACTGTGTGTTCAGGACCAGGAGTGTGGACGTTGTTCGGCTTGAGAAAGGAAGTCACTGATAAGGCTTGCTCAGTGGAGAGACATAATTCCATCTACATCCGGAAAATCTCTCTTTGCCTGCTCTACAAAATTGGGACACTCTAGGAACCATACTAGGCATAGTAATTAGTTACCACAATATTGGGAATGAGGACTTGGCTGGAGGGATAATAGTGGTGATGCGCAGATGCAAAAAAAACTACAGCAGCCTACTATGCTAAGCACAGATCCAAAGTATTTAAATAACAGGTGCAAAATACTAAAAGACATGATTTTGTGCTCTGAGCCCAGTTGAAATTGTAATGTATCTTAAAAGCAGCAGGATCAAAAATATGCAGTGTGATTAACTGGTCATAAATGAAAAAAAATACATTAATTAAGGTTTTCTCTAGGAAAAGAAAAGTGCTATCTTCCTAAATCTAAGTGGGCAAATATAATGGGCTGTGCAATATTGGATTTAATCACTTTGTTAATTTCAATGGTTATACAACAATTATACACCATTGGCTATGAATGAAATTAGCAAAATGCAGCCAAAGGCTAAGTTGCCTTATTTTGCATATTTTGTAATTTCTTTAGCATAATTTTACAATAAAATATACACAAATTCAAAATAGGAACGAATGAAAAATTAGAAGAATGTCATCAGAAAGGGAAATACAGGGGCCAGTGCTATGGCACAGTGGGTAAAGCCGCTGCCTGCTGTGCTGGCATCCCACATGGGCACCGGTTCAAGTCCCAGCTGCTCCACTTCTGATCCAGCTCTCTGCAATGGCTTGGGAAAGCAGTGGAGGATGGCCCAAGTCATTGGGCCCCTGCACCCACATGGGAGACCCAGAAGGACCTCCTGTCTCTTGGGTTTGGATCAGCCCAGCTCCAGTCATTGTGGCCATTTGGGGAGTGAACCAGTAGATAGAAGACTCCTACCTCTCTCTCTCTCTCTCTCTCTCTCTCTCTCTCTCTCTCTCCTCCTCTGCCTTTCTGTAACTCTGCCTTTCAAATAAATAAAATAAATCTTAACAAAACAGAAAGAGAAATACATATATTTCTATAAATCATTTCAAACAACTGATCATTATTGGCATTCATTCAGAATAGCCAGGAAACAAGTTTCATCATCTAATTCTTAGTATCTAACTGTGAACACTGGGTTTAAAAGAGTTTTTTTTTTTTAAACAGGTACATGACTATAATAATAGTAGCAATGATTAGTGAAAAAAGACCATTTTGGAATTTGAGGTTAAAAATCCAGAAATGAGTGATTTCTCCACCTCTGTGACCAGAAGGGCAGTGGTTTTTCTGACAGTTCCATAGTTCACCTCTGCTGCCTTAAAGAGTGAGTCCCCATTCACAATGGAGTTTGACAGCTTTTAGACAGAGACAGCGAAGTGGATACTGTGCACACATTGTGCTGATGGCTGTGGAGGGAAGGCAGGCTGGGATTCCCCAGCTTCCACCTGGATACCAGCTTGTCAGGGAAGAACCCCTCAAGCCCCCAGCCACCATCACGCCCCTGTGAGTCTGGCATCTCATGAGTAGAGCTCACCATGTCCCCAGGACACCAGGGTCATGTGGAAGATGTCACCTCTAGGATCATATGGGAAGATACTAGGGTATATGGGATCCCAGCATCACATGGAAAGAACCCAGCACACCCCTAGGGTGTCAGCATTGCAAGGGTGAACTCACTACACTCTGCAACTCCAGCTCCACAGGAGAGTAATAGCATGCCCCAGCAAGCCAGCATCACAGGGAAGTGAGACCTTTCCCTGTGGATAGCATTGTAACAAAGGAGATAGCCACTGGTTCCTCTCAAATTCTCCATCGTGAGCCCTGGGTGCAGCCCAGCTCACCCAGTCCCTTCTTCTGTCTTCCCACATCCTGGATGCCCAAGATGTTCAGAGAAAACCCAGTGTCAGGGCCAGGACCGGGGCCAGCACTGTGGCGCCATGGGCTAAAGCCCTGGCCTGAAGCGCCAGCATCCCATATGGGTGCCAGTTTTAGTCCCGGCTGCTCCTCTTCTGATTCAGCTCTCTGCTGTGGCCCTGGATGGCAGTGCAAGATGGCCCAGGTCCTTGGGCCCCTGCACGCATGTGGGAGACCCTGAGGACTGGCTTCAGATCAGCACAGCTCCAGCCACTGCAGCCATCTAGGGAGTGAACCAGCAGATGGAAGGCCTCTCTCTATATATCTTTGAAATAAATTTAAAAAAAGAAAAGAAACTTCAGTGTCAGAATGTACTCCCTTCTCATTTGTGAGAGAGAGGGAAACTTCCCTGAGTCATTTTCCTTAGATGGATGTCTTCCCAGAAACAATGACTTACAGCAGACTGGAATGAGGGGAGGCACGTGTGAGTTCACCCTGCGTCACCGTGCTCCTTTGCTTTCCCATCTTACTGCTGTGCTCCCGCTCACTGTGTACAGCACTGGTACCCCAGCCCTTCTGGCTCCCCATGACCAAATGCCTCTGTGCCTCAATTTCCAGGGCTGCTCTTCTGGGCCACCACTCTGGCAGGTGGATGGGCTCTCCGGAAAGCAGCCCACCCACAGGTCTGCTGCAGAAAAGCTCCTGTCTCTGTCTCTATGAATTCTGTACAAGACTTTTTCTCAGGCTGACTGGGGCACCAGGAGCAGTTCAGTTGAACAAGAATCTGTTCAATAGAATAATTTGTATTGGAGACAAATAATATGTTGGTCTGGTGGCCCCCAATGTTCCTTTTGGTTCTGATACTTCTTCATGAGTGCAGAAAAGCACACCATTCTAGCTGATACAATCAATCATGCGCGATGCCTTGGGTCCAACACTCCAGGAAACACTGCTCTGAAATGTCACTGCTTTTTCTTTCTTCGTTCTCAGATCACGGAGTAAATATGGGTTGTTTTCACTGTGTGGTCGAGGGACTCGTTTTTCTCCTCTTTAGGGCACTGTTTCCCTTAACTCCTTGGGTAGTAGATTCCTTGAAGCCATGAATACTGAAAATAACAACTCATCATCTTATGCCTTTGAGCTCTGTGAAACCACCTCACTGTGCACAATTTTCAAAGCTTCTCAGAAAGCCACAGTCTCACAGTGGCCAGGATGCTCTGGTGGTGTCACCTCCCATACAGAACCTTGGATTCCTGCATTCAGATGCACACACACACACTCACACACACTCACACAACTCTCTCACACACTCACACACACTTGCACACACCTACACACACTCTCACACACATTCACACACACTAGCACACTCACACACCTACACACACACTCTCACACACTCGCACACACACTCACTCGCACACTCACACCCATCTACACACACACAACTCACTCATACACACACTCACACACTCTCTCACACACTCGCACACACTCACACACTCTCACACACCCACACACACTCGCGCACACAATCACACACACTCACACACTCACATCTACACAGGCACTCATAGAGCTGACATTTGTAGAGCTCTTGGTAGTGATTGCAACATTACAGCAATCATATTTCAATTTCTGTAAACATCATATATGTTTCAGACAATAGTCCAAGCACTTTCGTGATATTATTAAATACAACAACCTAATGACAGATGCAATCTTATCAATCCATTGTGACTGATTGGGGCATTGAACCTGAAAATTCAGGGTAAGCAAGTACAAGATGTTAGTTGCTTTAACTCCTAAGCACTAGATGCAGCATTCTTCATGTTTATCTTTTTAATTTAAATAGTTAAAACGACTTAAGTAATAGTGCTTAGAGATTTAATGTAACTTAATCTAGTTGGTATTTGTTCTTTTTAAAGATTTATTGGGGATTCCAAGATGGCAGAATAGGGAGGGAGCTTACTGCTTTAGTCTAGGGGAAGATAGTTTTAAAAAGTGGGGAGAGTGCAATCTTAGGGAAGAGTTAGGGGGAAACTCCATGCAAGTTAGAGGAATGATGTGGACCTATGTGGAGGGTGTGGACACACAAACACAGACACAACACAGGACCCAAGCAGCCAAGAGCCTCAGCACCAGCTTTGGAGAGTGAGGTGAGACCAGGTTGCAGTAGCCCAAGACACTGGCAATCATGTTGCTGGGAGAGCCTGGCCTGAGTCTGCTGGGAGCCCTGTGGGGGACAGTGAGCCTGCCAATCTAGAGGAAAAGAAAGGGGGCACATTTCTCTCTCCCCCACCACCCAACAATGGCATGCTGTAACTAGATGAGAGAGGGCAGACATCATTTTGGACATATATAACGGCCGCACCAGCTTGTGTTCACATGCCCAGCAACCAGCTAAGAGGAGACACCTGAGTCTGGCTAGGAGACTTGACAGGGGGCTGGGCATCTGAGACTAGGAAACCCGGTGGCTGCATGGCAGGGTACAGTGTGTGGCTGAGTCTCTGGGTAGTTGCTATGGAAGGTGCCACACACTTCAGGCTCCCTGCTTGCCTAGAGAGGACATTGTTGCAGGATCTGTGCTCACACTGAAGAATGCACAGATCTTCTGTGTGGTCCCTGTAGCAGCAGGGATGAATCTGCACCCCCTGGGGCTAGCCCCAGGGCATTCCTCACCTTGGAAAGTAGAGGCAGGCAAAGAAGACTATGCGAACAGAGCTGATCCAACCAGCCCCTGATGAAAACCATGCCCAACCTGGGTGTCACCTTGGACACTCCCCTCAATGTGGAGCAATGAATAGAGGCCCCTGGCCACACCCAGCACACATCACTGGGTATTCAATTTGCCATAAAGCAAATCTCAGCAAATTCAAAAAAGAATTGAAACCATACCATGCATCTTTTTGGACCACAATGGAATGAAGCTGGAAACCAATAACAAAAGAATCTATAGAACATATGCAGACACATGGAGACTGAACAACATGCTCCTGAATGAACAGTGAGCCATAAAGGAAATAAAAAAATTTCTGGAAATGAATGAAAACAACAGTACAACATATCACAATTTATGGGACACAGAAAATGCAGTTTTTTTTTTATTTTTGACAGGCAGAGTGGACAGTGAGAGAGAGAGACAGAGAGAAAGGTCTTCCTTTGCCGTTGGTTCACCCTCCAATGGCCGCCACGGCTAGCGCGCTGTAGCCAGCTCATTGCGCTGATCCGATGGCAGGAGCCAGGTGCCAGGTGCTTTTCCTGGTCTCCCATGGGGTGCAGGGCCCAAGCACTTGGGCCATCCTCCACTGCACTCCCGGGCCACAGCAGAGAGCTGGCCTGTAGAGGGGCAACCAGGACAGAATCTGGCGCCCCAACCAGGACTAGAACCCGGTGTGCCGGTGCCTCAAGGCGGAGGATTAGCCTGTTGAGCCACGGCGCTGGCCAGTAGATGCAGTTTCAAATGGAAAATTTATAGCAATTGGTCCCTACATCAAGAATTTGGAAAGGCACCACATAATGTGCTATTAATAAATCTCAAGGACATAGAAAACAAGAGCAAACAACACCCAAAATTAGTGGGAGGATAGACAAAATTAGAGAAGAAATAAAACAAAACTCAAACCAAAAAAAAAAAAAATACCAAGGATCAGCAAAACAAAGAGGTGGTTTTTTGAAACAATAAACAAAATTGATACACCATTAGTCCAACTAACCAAAAAAAGATGGAGAAGATTCAAATAAATAAGATTAGAGATGAAAAAGGAAATGCAACAATATGCTATATAAATAAAAAGAATCATGAGGATACAAAGAGCTGTATGCCAATAAATCAGGAAACCTAGAAGAAATTGATAGATTCTTGCACACATAAAACCTACCAAAATCGAGCCATGAAGACACAGAAAGCCTAAACTGACCAATAACCAAGATGAAAATTGAATCAATAAAAAAGGCCCTCCCAAAAAGAAAACCCTAGGACAGAACAGTTTCGCTATTGAATTCTACCACACATTTAAACAAGAATTAACTCCCATTCTTCAAGCAATGTAAAGGGTGGGAATCCTCCCAAACTCCTTCCATGAAGCCAACATCACCTTTTTTCCTAAACCTGAAAAAGATACAAAGGAGAAAGAGAACTACAGACCAATTTCCCAGTTGAACACAAGACACAGACATCTTCAATAAAATACTAGGCAATCAAATCCACCAACAGTTCAGAAAGTTCACTCACCTGGACCAAGTGGGATTTTTCCCTGGTATGCAGGGATGGTTCAACATTCACATATCAATCAATGTGATACATCACATTAACAAACTTATTAACAAAAATCATATGATTTTCTCAATAGATTTAGAGAAAGCATTTGATAAAATACAACATCCTTTCATGATAACCTTAATCAAATTGGGTACAGAAGGAATATTCCAAAACACAATCCAGCCAATTTATGACAAACCCATGGCCAGCATCCTATTGAATGGGGAAAAGTTAGAAGCATTCCCACTGAGAGCCAGAACCAGCAAGGATGCCCACTCTCACCATTGCTACTCAATACAGTCCTGGAAGTTTTTGCTAGAGACATTAGCCAAGAAAAACAAATCAAAAGGATACAAATTGTGAAGGAGGAGGTCAAACTATACCTATTTACAGATGATATAATTCTACTTGTAGAAGAACCAAAAAACTCCACTAACAGACTTTTGGAACTCACAAAAGAGTTTGGTGAAGGGGTAGGATATCAAATTAAAGCACAAAAATCAGTAACTTTAGTATACACAGACAATGCCATGGCTGAAAAATAATTTCTAAGATCAATCTCATTCACAATAGCTATAAAAATATTAAATACTTGGGAAAAAATTTAACTAAGGCCATATAGTTCTCTATTAAAGAAAGAAATAGAAGACAATACACACACACAGAAACTTCCATGTTAATTTATTGGGACAATCAATATCAACAAAATGTCCATACTACCTAAAGCAATTACAGATTTAATGAGTTGTCAATGAAAATACCAAGAATGTTCTTCTCATATATAGAAAAAATGATGCTGAAATTCATATGGAAACCCAGGAGACCATGAATACCTAAAACAATCTTATACATCAAAAACAAAGCCAGAGGCATCACAATACCAGATTTCAAGACATACTACAGGTCAGTTATAATCAAAACGGCCTGGTCTTGGCACAAAAGCAGATGGATAGACCAACAGAACAGAATAGAAACTGGATAAATCAATCCACCCATGTACAACCAGCTCATCTTTGACAAAGGAGCTAAAATCAATCGCCGGTGTAAGGACAGTCTCTTCAGCAATGGTGCTGGGACAAGTGGATCTCCATATGCTAATGTATGAAGTAGGGCCCCTACCTTATACCTTACACAAAAAAATGCCCAGGATCACTAGGCATCAGGGAAATGCAAATCAAAATCACAATGAGGTTTCACCTCACCCTAGGATGGCTTTTATACAGGAATCAACAAACAGGAAATGCTGGCCAGGACATGGGGAAAAGGATACCCTGATCCCCTGCTGGTGGGAATGCAAACTGTTACAGCCACTGGGAAAGACAGTATGGAGATACCTCAGAAATCTGAATAAGGACCTACATTATGACCCAGCCATCCCACTTGAGAATTTACCCAGAGGAAAAGAAGTCAGCATGTGATAGAGCTATCTGTAATCCCATTTTTTTTTCAGCTCAATTCACAATAGCTAAAATATGGAATCAACACAAAGTTTGTCAAATGAAGATGATGAATAAATTATGGAATATGTAAACCATGGAATACTACACAGTGGTTAAAAACAATCCTGTCATTTGCAACAAAATGGATGCAACTGGAAACCATTATACTTAGTCAAATAAGCCAGTCCCAAGTTCTCCAGGATCTCTAGTAAATAATAGAGCACCCAAGAGGTAACCTATAGAAGTGAAATTGACACTTTGAGATGTGATGACTTTGAACAACTCCTGTCTTTACTATTGAGGAGCAGTTTTTATTTTTTCCTTATACTATGTGTTGAACTCTTGGTGTAGTAAACCTTATGTGCATAAATATGGGTTAACCTTATGTGATTAAATTAATTGAAAATAGATCTTAGCAAAAAGTAAGAATGGGAATAGAGGGAAGAGGAAGAATGATGAGAGTGTGGATGGGAGGGAGGGTAGTGTGGGAAGAATCATGTTTCTAAATTTGTATTTATGAAATACATGAAGTTTGTATACCTTAATTAAAATTAAAATAAAAATGTATTTCTATAAAGGGAACAGATTTCATATATTTTATATATAAAACTATATAAACTATATATAAAACTATATATAAAAACTATATATAGTTTTACATATAAAATATATATAGTTATATACATAGTTATAAAGCTAAGTATATAGTTATAAAACTATATAGTTATATATATTTATATTTACATGTATATAGTTTTAAGAACATAATGATGCTTTCACCCTCCCTGTCTCCTTGTTTTTAATTTTCAGTGATGACATGCTTTTAATTTACTTCATAATCACAAGTTTAGTCCTGCCCTAAATAAAGGAGTCAACAACTCTTACGTATTGTTGCAAGTGCTACGTTGAATTTGCTGTAACTGCTATGTGCTGTGACTTAATGCAGCCACTAGGTGCTGGGTACAACAGATCAGGGTGCTAGAACAGGGTGGTGCTGACACTCTGGTGCTTCACCCTCTCCACTGGCTTCCCTGTCCCTGGGCAAGGTCAACTGACTTCAATAGAGGACGTTCCCTAAGCCAAGGCTGGAGCTTAGTTCCCAGCCTTTCATTTCTTCCTGTGACCTTCTGAAGTAGAAATTTTCATGAGAAGGCAGGACACTGATAACCCACATTTGGATTCCATAGTAATTTTCATGTTTTGATTAATAGAAACTGAGACATTCTATGTAGCATGCAAGCAAAATAAAATATTCACTTTTGTATTTGACAAAAGTAATAGAGAGTGATTAAGCTGGGAATGTGACCAAACACTTTATAGTAATTCAATACTGTGCTTAGCAGCAAATGTTTTCTCTGTATCTTTTTTTTTTTTTCCACACCTGTAATGGAAGGCTAAGATCATTAAGCCAGAAATGTCAAGTTGCCTTTGAAGTGTGAATGCAGTGTTACTAGTACAGAGCTTAAGTAGATACTAATGATATGTTAATTGGTTAATTGCATTTTAATAACAGACTTACAAAGCTACAGGTTCTTTATGCTGAAATAACATCATTGTGTGTCAGTTATGTTTTCAGTAAACACTGTGGTATTTTCATTCACATACACGTCTATATAATTAAGTTCTGACTTTGCTTCCTTGAGCTATAATTGATTCTTATGTCTCTATTAAACAAGAATGATCTTGAGCAATCTATTTTTAGTGCTCTGAGATATCCAAGTTGTCACTTAGGTGTGGGGAAAGATGGACAGCCTGTGCCAAGATGCTGATGCATTTGCTAATGGGATCACTGTCCCCTCTCAGGCACTCCAAGTGCAAAGGGAATGCCCTTCCAGCTGCATAATCACAGGGAACAGCCAGTGATCATCCTCTGAGGCTCTGCACCCTGCAGGTAACCTGCCAAGCAGCATTTACAGCCCCATTCTTGTGCTATTAAACACTTTAAAGTTACCATATCTCTTTGATTTAAATATCTGTCAAACAAACCAATAAGTGTTATGGTTTTAATGATTTTGTGACTTAAAATTTATGAGTGAAGTTGAACATCTCATTTCATTTTGTTTGCAGTCCTTGCTAATTTTCCTATTGGAATACATTGTTGTTATTATTATTACTATTACTTATTATTATCATTACTATTATTAGGTAAACTCTTTATTCAGTGCAACATTAAATATTTGATTACAGTGAGTAAAACTATGTTATCTCAAAAATTAATAAACATATCAAGTTAAAAACAAAGAAATTCTAGAAAGAAGAGACGTTTCTTTGACTGTGGCCATGCTTCCTTGAGTATTTCCCTTTCTCTGGAAGATACTAAGTCCTCTATCAGCAAGCAGAAGAAAACAAACTTAAAACTTAAAATTTAAAAGTCACTGGGGCTAGTGCCATGGCGGAGTAGGTTAAGCCTCCACCTGCAGGATAGGCAGCCCATGTGGGCAGTGGTTTGAATCCTGGCTACTCCTCTTCAGATCCAGCTCCCTGTTAATGCGCTTGGGAAAGAAAATGACCTAAGTGCTTGGGCCCCTGCACCCATGTGGCAGACCCAGAAGAAGGTACCGGCTCCTGGCTTTGGTCGGGTCCAGCTCTAGTTGTTGTAGCCATTTAGGGAGTAAACCAGTGGATGGAAGATCTCTTTTTCTCCTGAGAGATCTGCGTGGAGTCCAGCCTCCTGGTTTTGGCCTGGCCCATCCCTTGTTGTTGTGTGTATTTCAGGAGTGAATCAGCAGATGGAAGATCTATTTCTCCCAGTCACTCAGTTTTCCAAATAATGATATGATTGTTGTATCTTTGAACAAAACAAAACAAAACAAAAAACTATGTTCCTGTCTTTAAAAAGTTCACAAGTGTTTTTTTTTTTTTCATTGTAAGTAGTGGTTATGAAAATGCTGGCTTGCTCTATTTATATGCCAGGGTGGTTTTTCCCTGTAACATAGGGAAGCCCTCCTATTTGGAAACATTGGCAAGGTGTACTCACTGTTCTACTATTAGCTTGTATTGCATCTGAGAAAACTGTCAAGTACAGAAGACCCAGACCTTGTTTTCAGGAATGCTCTAGGGTTAGCCACTCTAGATGTTTGCTGTGTACGTGCACCTTCAACTTCCGTTCTTTCCAAGCAAGTGTTAATGCAGTTTAAAATCTGTGTCAGAAACAGCAGCTTCAGGGGTGGTTTCTGATGGAAAAAGCCATCCATTTCCAGAGAAAAAACGCAGTCCTAGAGTCCCAGTGAGTACCCTGTAGTAAATCAGAGTTGCAGATTTCTAGTTCTCTTGGACAAAATTAGATTCCACGCTATTATTGTGAAAGAGGGCACCATAGTGGTCATTTGTACAAAGAGATAAAGGAACAGTTACATGGGTGCAAATAATTACAGTGTGAAAAGAGGGTGCCATAAGGAAAATGGCATCTACTCAACCTTCACACAGCCCTGGGGACTCATGCAGTGTACTCATGTATGGAGCCTGCCCATTGGCTGAGCTGTGTCCAATCGTAGATGAGACAGACCTAATATCTCTTTGCTCAGTTCAGCTTCTGTGTGGTCTGCCAATCTCTGGGTAAGAGAAAGCCTATCAGAAAATAATCCAATGATCAAATCTCCCTTGGATCTGCTCCTTCAAGCTGTAGCCAGCCATAGCCACACACACACTGCTGATCCCAGATATGTGCTCGGAAAGGGCAAGACGAGCCAAAGCACACAATGTCCACTCCTCACTTGAATGGGAAGAAGTTCAATGTGATAGTGCACAAATGTGTCGGCCATGTGGTCACTGCATTGACTAAACAATAAAATCACTCATGGAGCAGATTCCACATGGCCTCTGTGCCCCAGGAGAGCAGCCAGCAGTGACAGAGCCTGACCGTGCACAGTGGGCTGGGTGGGAATCTCGCCTTTTGCTCCCCGGTTCTGGCCATGTATAATTCACAGGGGCTTCTGCATTTCAGTTCACTTATCCCATGCAGAATCACAAAGCTAAGTTGATCTGAATCTGTTATGAAACATTTTTCCACGCTTTGTCCACATAACAAAATATAAAATACAGTGATACTTGTAGAACAGATTGGATTAAACTGATGATCCTGTCTGTGGCAGGGGAAAGCAGACCAGGGTCTGTGGAAGCCCCAGCCACACGAATCTGCCCAAAAGTTTGAGCAGATCAACGTCATGTGTCTATAGCGATCAGGCAGGAAACTCCTCTGACAGGCAGGCAAGGAGGGCGTCAGGCAGCACCTTCAGAGTCCAGCCCTGTGCTTGCTACGGATCAGCTCACTGCTGCTCAGCTGTCTGCCTCCTCTGTCTTAGTCTCTCCTTTCAGCTCAGGCACACATTCCTCCTTCTACTAGAAACACCCTCCCATTCTTCCTCTCAGCTCCCACACATGACATCCCATTAGCCTTTGCTAAGGTGACTTCATCCATCTGCTTAAATCCCACTTCTTTAAAACAAACCTTCCTCAACCACCGTGGACAAGTTAGCACCCCCGTCACAGCAGAGATCATCGTAGTTTTCAGGGATATCCCTTGTTCAAGATGCACCTTGGCTTGTACATGTGACTATGTAAACAGTGCTTCTCTCTCAGGGATCTGGTGTATGGACTTGGGAACTGCGGGTCTCTGTGTTGCTCTGTGTCCAAGGTAGCAGGCTCCAGGATATTAAGGTCCCTTTTGGTTGCATCATCCCAGAAATGAGTGCAGTGCTCACTTCCCCCACCTCCAAGTGACTCCAGTTGCCCCAGTGGGGCTCAGGAATCCTCTACCACGTTTCCAGGAGTGCTGAAGCTGCCAGTCTGGGACCACACCTTGAGAACCACGGTCAGAGACTGGTAGGTCAGTAAGGGTAGATGTTATAAGAGGGGTGCTGAGACAAATGGAAGGCATCGGGGCTGGGTGGTGTCATGTAATGATGATAGAATGCTCTCTCTGTTCACAGCACTGAAGCAGGAAGACTACACACCTCAGCAAAACTGGTGGGAAAGTCTATAGCTGTCACTTTACTGTGTGTTTGCATTTCTCTCCTCTCTATTCTTATCAATATTGACCTTTGCATATACCATAAGACCATCTGACTTCTCTACTACAGGTCAAAATATATACCAGTTCCAGCGACCCCCATGCAGAATTAATCCCACCCACATCTGTAATCTGTGTCACTACCTACATACTCTCATGATCATACTTATTCCACTTCTTTATTTAAATAATCCCCCCTTCCCTGTTTATTATGACTTCTCTCCTATCCGCTCAGTGACTATCACAGTGCCAGGCATGCAGTGGGTGTTCAGCATGTATTAAGTAAATCGGAGAAGTCTCTGACAGCATGAGTAAATTTCCACTCAGCGGGGCCAGCATTGTGTCACAGCAGGTAATGCTCCCACGTGCAATGCCAGCATTCCATATGGATGCTCCACTTCTGATTCAGCTCTCTGCTGATAGCCTAGGAAAAGCAGCGGAAGATGGCCCAAGTGGGAGACAGGGATGAAGCTCCCGAGTTTGGCCTGGCCCAGCACTGAACCAGCAGATGGAAGATCTCTCTCTCTGTACCTCCTTCTGACTTTCAAGATAAATAAATCTTTTTAAAAAAAGATTTGATGAAGACATTGATACATATGCCTGACTTTCCACAGGAAGATGACTTACACATCCCTCCAAACACCCAGAGACTTTGATAATGCAATATTGTTACTCGATCATGAAAATCAAGGCAAGATTCAGAAAACATTTTGAATGAGGAGGAGCCATGTGAAAGTGAGATTTGTTAAGAGCAGGCAGGATGGGGGAGGCTGGCCACGCACACCTGTATCTGGGCAGCAGTACAGTGAGTGGCAAGATCATGGCAGGGGGTGGGGGTGGGGGTGGGGTACTTTCACATAGGCTGTGGCCATCTCACCAACCTCAGAACTGGGGAAGGAACCTTGGTAAACAGTTCCTGCTGGAGCTCCGTGAGGATAGGAGGTTTTATAAAGCTCTGGGCAACAAAGTATCTTGGGTGTGGGTGTTGTGGTGCTGCAGGTTGTTTGCTGCCATATGCACACCAGCTCAAATCCTGGCTGCTCCACTTCCAACTCAGTTCCCTTTTAATGCACCTGGGAGGGCAGCAGAAAACAACCCAAGTGCTTGGGCCCTTGCCAACCAAACATTCGACCCAGAAGGTCCTGGCTCCCAGCTTCAGCCCAGCCCAGCCCTGAACTTAGAGACCATTTGTGGAATGAACCAGCAGATGGAAGATCTCTGTCTGTACCTCTCTCTATAACTCTTTCAAATAAATAAATACAACTTGAAACAAAAGTCTGTGTAATGAACTAGGGGTGCTTATTTATTAAGGAAGAACACTGGATTAACTCCTAGAGATCCTTGGTTCCGCTGGCTGTGGCATTTAATCATGTACTATTGGGCAGTTACATCACCTGATTGGGCTCCTAATTTTTCAACTGCAAAACTGGGACAGTGTCTACATAATCTTCTCAGTCCATTTCATCTTTAAACATAAGCATTCTTGCCCCAACATATTGGACATGATGCTTAGACTTTCAGCCCTTTGTCTCTATCTGTGAAATGGGATGATCATATTGTCTTCTAAGAGTAAGGCTGCAAGACTCTAAGCTGTGAAGTACAGCTCTTTGCCCATTGATGGCTCCATTGCTTGGTGGGCAGATGAAGCTTCAAGCTTCATGAGCAGCTTCCGTGAGTTCTTTAGAGAATGGGGTTCCAGTGAGGTGCTTTTGTGTTGAGTACGTTCGTTAGTTACTGTCCACTAAATATCCTGTGGGACTCTTCGCTCTGAACTCTTCTCATATCTCAGCTATTTTAAGAAAAAAAGTAGTATGTGAGTATAAAATAATGAGATTAACTGTGAGAGGTGGAGGGAGATTACTGGACATTGACAACTGCTGACCTGCAACGATGTTATCATTGTCTTAATTACAGATATTTGAGGTTTTAAAATCATACCCATAAGCATAGTTTCTACTTTTGGGTCTACAGAACGTATCGGAGAACGGCTGATTGCACTTGAAACTTATGTACAGTGGGCCATTGGTTTTATCTGGACTGGAAATCTGCTCTTCCTCTATTGAACCTGTTGACAGGTTCAGCAGAGTTCTCTCTTTTGAGAAAAACTTTATCCAGTCTGTGCAGTCCGGTGCACCTAGCCACATTAAGGCCATGGTCAAGATGCGATATCCTTTTTTCTTTTTTAAAGATTTATTTATTTATTTGAAAGTCAGAGTTACACAGAGAGAGAAGAAGAGACAGACAGAAAGAGAGGTCTTCCATCTGCTGGCTCACTCCCCAACTGGGTGCAATGGCTGGAGCTATGCCGATCCAAAGCAAGGAGCCAGGAGCTTCTTCTGGGTCTCCCATGCAGGTGCAGGAGCCCAAGGACTTGGGCCATCTTCTACTGCTTTTCCAGGCCACAGCAGAGAGCTGGATCGGAAGTGGAGCAGCCAGGTCTCCAACCAGCGCCCACATAGGATGCTGGCACTGCAGCACCTCCCCAAGGTGTGATACCTTAGCCACACACTCCTGCTGCCCCAGGGCAGAACTGGACATGTGGTCTGCTCAGCTCATTCCCTGCCACCATCCATTCTGAATAGGTTATGCTTGATGTTTGTCTTCCTAGGAAAATGGTAGACTTTCTTCTTGTCTGCTGGATTTGAAAGAATAAGTATGAGACTCGCTGCTAAAGCAAACTTCTTGCAATGCCACAGGAGGACAGGATCCTTCAGGAACAAAAACTGAGCCCAGAGACAGAGAGGAGGAGCTGCGTCCCCACCACTTCAGCGATTCTCAACCTACATCTCACTGCCCTCCTCCTAGGTTTTTCAGTTGAAGGATCTAATTTGCTTAGCTTTATATAATCCAGTTTGGGTCACGTTTTGATCACTGTAAATCTGAACTATCTTAGTGAAACACACATTGGTAAAAGCCACAGGAAGACCTGTATTGTGTTCCTCTGATGTTCTAGAACTTAATCCTAAAGCATGAGCCAATTGATTAGTTTTTGACTGCTGCTTTTGTTGATTGGTTTTGTAGTTTATTAGCTGGTTCATACTCTTAACAACAACAACAACACATTCCAAAAATAAGGGTGAATTAGTGAACTTTGATAAAATAATTTAACAAAAGGGGACAGCACTAATGTGATTATTTATGCTTATATTTGTTTGCATATTTAGGTAATAATCATAAATTTAGGCAGTGGGTTTTTTATGAAACAAAGAGACTAAAAACTATTACTCTTTCACGCAGTAGATACAGGAAAGGAGACTCCAATGAGAAAAGCAAAATCACAACACACAGCATCTTTAGGGGCTGCATTTCACAGGGAAAATCCTGAGCGTGGCCTCCAGTGAGCAACGCGCAGGCAGGTTGTTGTCTGTACCTTCGATGCCATATGAGATGACGCCAAAATGGAGGAGGAATAAAACACTTTGACACTCAAATATTAATGACAATTCTTCACATGATGAGACTGCATTAAAAGAAGACACAGTCCCTTTAAGTTGGCTATTTTTCCCCCAGAACAGTAAAAACCAATCTGTGGGCAACAGACTGAGAGTTAGCCCGAAACGTGTTGGCACTCTGACATCTTGCTTCTGAGGACATAAATACTTAGACCATCGAGGACCCAGACATAATATACATGAACTACAAAATCTGCACCGGGCACAGGAGAGGAGCTGAGGACGAGACTGCAAAGAAGGCAACTGCCCACACGAGCTGCATTATCTGCGGACGCGCCAGGACTCACACCTCCAGTGCTTGCTGCTTTAATTAACCGAGGCTCAATCAATAGTAGCCATTGCATTAAGTGTTTTTCCTTTGAGGTTGCTAAGAGTTTTGAAGCATTTATTCAACCAGTTCCCGAATTAGCCAACAAGGAACAGTTTAATGACATGCCAGTCCTTTTGTGGCCATGATAATGTGTTTTGTCTTTCTTGATAACGTCAGGTATCTATCATAGTAAAGGGAAGAGGCAGTGCAATTTCTTGGGAGGAAATGTGGAATTAATTCTCAGGCTCCTTCACGAAGAATGGTGACAGCAGTTAAAGAGAGCGTGGTGTAAAGGCTGGGCTGACAATAAAATCCTATTTTAAGATACCATCGTCTCATCAGTTGGAGATTTTCACATTTCCATTAAAATTGTAACATAATTATATCTCAAAGAAATTTGTGACATATTTTGTTAAACATCCTTGCTAATAAAAATGAGGGTTAAACTGTATTGTTATCATTAAGTTAGCAGATTAAATCATAATTAAATGCAAATATGCAAGTACAGTGCAAATACATTGAGTGGCACAAGAGTTTAGTATCTGTGGTAACACAGCATAAATCAGAAATACCATAGCCACATTTAGTTATAAAAAAGATTTAAGGTAAATAATGTAAGAGACTTGTTGAGGCTATATTTCCTTGGATTCATGTCTAATAATTAGTTTAATTCTATAAGCAGAGTGCTTAGTGACTTCATGTGTGTTAGGACTTTTTGCATTCAGAAATGGACCAATATGTGTGTGCAGATTGAATCCTCAATCCTAATGAGCATCAGTCAGTCAGCACATTTGGCTGAGAAATACCCTCGAACAAAATAGAACAAAATTGCCTCTGCAACTCAATTTAGCAAGAATTGTGAGACAATTTTAGGACTGAATTTTTCAAACTGCCAGTGTTCAATAGTGAAGATATCATTTACTTACAAGAAACTCAAGTGGTTTAAAAGCCCCATACTTGCCAGTATTCAACTTTTCATTCTTTCTTAATCAAATGGTCCATTTCTGAGTGACAGGGGAAGGAGAGAGAGGAGGGCAGAGAAGGCAACAGAAAGCAGCATCGTTCTCTGGATGTTTGCTGCTGCTGACTGCGCTTCGCACTATATCGGTCTTCTTAAAACTTGGAAATTAATGTTTCCATCAGATGAAAGCATGGGAGAAAGTGACCATTCTCCCTTTCGTTGCTGTTCTTAAACCTCTGCTCTTAGAGCCCTTTCTGACAATTCTGAGAATGTGAAATGCTCAATCCTTCCCTAAGTAACAATAAAGCAGCTTAGCAGGTTCATGCTGGAGAATAAAAGGGGCATGGAGAAAAATCCACTGATTACTGTCCTGTAAAAGGTGTTTGCAAGTGCTCTGAGGAAAGACCTGGAGATCCAAGTGTCTTTTCTAATCTACCAGCTCAGACCCCTGCCTCAGCTAGTGCCCGAGTTTACCATGATGTGCACACTGCAGGAAACTTGAGTTCATTTGAAAAGTTACATTTTGAATAAAAATGAGATTTTGCTTACACTTAGTTTTGGAAAATCTGTGTCTGTTCCATGAGTCATTTGTTCTTCTATTCAGTTGTTTTTTTGCAAACCAGAACCTGCAATCTGATCAAGGACATTTTTGACTCCAGACCATTCTTCCTTTTATAGAGCATGCAGGGAGCCAACTTGAACATAAATGCTTTTGAAGCCACCAGAGAGGGCCAGGATTGGCATGCACAGTGACTGCACAGGTGTGGTTTTCAGCTGGTGGTGACGTTGCCCCTGCCTCGGGGGAATCCACACTCTGGAGAGATTTTGGTTGATGAAGGAGGATGGATACTGCTTGCTTTAGTGAAACAAACCATGGCCACTGCTGGACATCCCACAGTGCACAGGAACAGACTTGATCACGCAAAGTGTCAGCAATGCTGTGGTTGAGACCCTCAACTTAGCCCCGTGATTTCCAGCAATTTGGGAATGAGGCCTTGTCTTACACAGGAATCCAAAACTTGCATTTCCATCTTGTTCTTCCCCAACTCGTTGCTATCTCTCATTTTTAGATCAACTCATGCTGGCTGTCTCTTGCAAGGCAGACCACTTGGGTTAAATACTTAAAATCATAGTGAAAAAATCAATTTAAAAACTTCAACACTTTCATTAGTGTTGAAGCCAGTCCTTAAACAAAAATGATGCCTGGAAACACAACAACCTGCACATGTACAAAAACAATTAAAAATGGCTAAACTTAGTAGTGATGGAGACTGCAAGCAAAGTGGTCTGAGAAACAGATGGGGTTTCTGCTGATACTCCATCAGCACATTTTCTTAATGTCTGCTCCATAGGTGTGCGTGGGTGGAGCACTTGCATTCCTGTGTCACAGGTCAACACGATTCTTTATTTTACTCTTTCTGGAGGCATCCAGAACCCCGTAAGGTTTGGGAAAATTATCCGTAGATGTCTGAATGACGCACAAACAGCAGAGAGAGGAGGGACTCTTTCTCGGTCCAGCCCTAAATGGAGATTTGGATCTTTCAGACTCTTCAGGGGTGAGAGGATTTCATCAAAACTTACAAATGAACAAAAACCTGAAATGAGTGGAGATTAATTGTGTTTATAGCAAGAAATCCTGACAGAAAATCTGCCAGTCCCTTGGGTTTCTGTGTAGACAAAGAGGGTAAACTCTGAAATACATGCGAAGTCATGTCTCAACACAGCAGCAAACAAACAAAAGGAGCGGCATCTGTGTTCCGGGGAAAACGAATAGTGCTGTGGAATGGTGCAGGACTAACAGGGTTGTGGAAGTCCTGGAGCTGCGGAACTGCTTTCAACCAAGCCAGTCTGGACTGGGGCTGCCAGCCTCTTATCCCTTAAGGAACTTCTATTCTGAATCATCTGTCTCTGTCTCTGTGAACTTGGAGATTCTCACACAGAATATAGAAGGTCATAAAACCACATTGTTCGTTTGATCTATGGTAGCAAATCAGCGAACGTGTCTCAAAAGGCTAAATTCTAGCCTTTGAATCACAGCGTGTGGCAGTGAAATTAGACCAGCTTGGCTCCACACTTATTAAACTAAATTATCATCAAGAGCAAATGGAGAGAAGAAAAAGAAAAAATAACTCATTGGACTAGAAATTTCATTTATTCCTCCAATAGGTTTGCTTGATAAAAGCATTATAGAATTAAACTTAAAAAACTGAGCTAAGATGCTGTCTGCTTATTAGGTTTTCCTGGGTCATTTCTCTTCATGAAAAGTCCTGCCTTCCTGATAAATTTTCATGTTGCGTTTTTTCTACATTCTGCCTTTGAACTTGATCTAAAAAAAAGAAACCACAGTTTCCATGCTCAGTAACAGGGCAGAAACCAAACAAGCAGTGATAGTTACGTATGAGGGTGTGGGGACCCTCCTCTGCCTCAGGTACAAAAGGCAACCTGTGGACAATCAGAACAGCTATGGTTTGCACTTTGCAGTTCTTTAAAAATCAAGGAAACGACAACATGGATGTGCTTAGCAGCCAATTACATTACAAAATAGCATGTATTTTTAAGATGTATTTATTCATTTGAAAGTCAGAGTTACATATATATAAATACCGAGAGAGAGAGAGAGAGAGAGAGAGAGAGAGATTGATTGATTGATCAGTCCTCCATCTGGTGGTTCACTCCCCAGCTGGCCGCAATGGCCAGAGCTCTGCACATCCGAAGCCAGGAACCTCCTCCAAGTCTCCCAAGTGGGTGTGGGGGCCCAAGGACTCGGGCCATCCTCCACTGCTTTCCCAAGCCACAGCAGAGAGCTGTATCAGAAGTGGAGCAGCCGGTACTAGGACTGGCATCCATATGGGATGCCAGCACTGCAGGTGGCAGCCTTACCCACTCTGCCACAGTGCCAGCCCCAAAAGAATATATGTTTCCAAGAAATTGACAACTGCAACCCTTTGGAAGCAACACTGGTCATGATCTGTGGTGAAGCACTCAGTTCCACATGGAGCGCTCCAGCTGCCTACCTCCGAAGCCACCCTGTGCACATTGAGAGTTTCCCATCTGGTGGCGAGCCCTTCATGCCTGTGTCTCTCTCTCAATCCCATAAAACCCCAGGCTCAGTCCCAAAGGAACATGATTCAAAATTGTACCACTTCTGCACCCTCTGAATTAGGAAGAATGACAACTTTCCCTACAGCAGGGCAAGCATTATATTTGGTTGTACTCACTGCACAAAGATTTCCCCTAAATAACCCACACTGCTTTTCCTCTTCCCTAAACCCTGCTGATACTTGCTCCTGTCTAGCCAATGACACAAGGAAAAGACAAGCCAATAAATACATGCAAAGGTAGACCCAAACAATGCTTTCAGTTGTAGTGCAAGGGAAGATTAGAGTCCTGAAGAGGAAAAGGGTAGAACAGCATGAGGAAGAGCAGAGAAAGTGCCTCAGTTCGATATGGGGTTGCAGAAGACCTACCTCTCACCTACAGGAAACTCTCCCTTCATCTGCCCTTGGAAGGAAATCCAAAGCTGTCAGAACTTCTGTGCTCGAGGCACAAAATACGGTAAAGATTCACTTGGTATTTTAGGAAAATGGTCCCATGTATGATATTAAAGAAACAAAGCTCTTCTCTACTGGAATTCTCTACTTGTCTTCTCTTGGCAGTCACCTCGAGCTTCCAAATAAAGAGTTCAGGGGAGATCAGAGTTGGGGCTGTTAAATGCACATGTTCTTCTGGCCCCATCACACCCAGCTCCCATTGCCTGTGTTGGGCATGCACCTCCCAGCCTCTCCCTCTGGAGGTGAAACCCACTTGTGGGCATCAGAACTGCTAATTCTAAGACGAAAGGCCAGCGTTAGCTTGGTGGAGTCTTGGGTGTGTTTGCTATATTTATTTACACTTAAAGATAAAACACATCTTACAACATTCCACTGAAGTTCAAATAAGAGTTCTTGATCTGTTCTCCTTAAAGCATGTCTTTTGTAGACAAATAATAACCTTTCATAAAAGTAATTTAATTCCTAAATCATGATGTACACTGCTTTTTCCATGAATGCACACAGTTTTATTTAGCATGTATGTAACTATGCATGTATATTTATGGTTAGTGGCTAAGTGATCCCCTAGGACTCCTGACAACCCAGGATAAAACCAAGACTTACAGGCAAGTTGCTTCTGATTGTCTCAACTGCTATATTCCCCACACCTGCTCAGAGATGCAGCTCCTGGGTCCATGAACCAGACACTACACTCTTCCTAATCAGCACGGCAACTATGGTAGAGGGCAGATTCCTTCCCATGTTTTATTACAAAAACAACAACAAAAACAATGACAACAAAAAGAGCCAACCAAAAGTCAGCAACCTGCCTGAGGTACGGAGCTGAAACACATCCACCATGGAAACTTCTAAATGTCCACAGCGGTTCTCCTTATCTACAGCTTGACTTTCCACTGCTTCAACTACCCATGGTCAGCCAGAGCTCGCAAACACTACATGGAAACTTGGAGAAATGAGGCATTTTTAGTTTTCTGGTGGTGGGCATTTGGCACAAAAGGTACGATGCTGCCTAGGATGCCCACATCCCATATTGGAGTGCCTGGGTTCAAATCCCAGTTCTTCTATTTCCAGCTTCCTGTTAAAGTAACCCCTGGGAGAGAGCTGGTGATGGTTCAAGTGTTTGCGTCACTGCCTCCCACATGGAAGACATGTGTTAAGTTTCAGGCTTCCAACGTGGGTCTGGCCAGGCCCAAGAGTTGTAAGTATTTGATAAGTGAACCAGTAGATGGAAGATTTTGCTGTCTCTCCACCTCTCAAATAAGTTAAGTTTTGGTAAAATTTGTAAGATTCAAATAATTTCTTACAGCTTGTTATCATAATTGTTCTACTTTATTATTGTTGTTGTTAATCTTTTACCATTCCTAATTTATACAGTTTATTATGGTTAATATAAACAGGAAAATCCATAGGTGCATACTACCTGTAGTTTCAAGCACCCACGTTGAGGTGGGGTATATTGGAACACATCTGTGGATGATGTGAGAATGACTGTACTCCTGTTCAGGAAAACAACATTACTATTAGTTACTTCATGCACCAGCTGTTAATTGAGCTCATTGTATGTGCCAACTTTCTTAGGCACTAAAGCGTCATCAGTCAGCTAGGCAGACACTGGGTTTGTCCTTCAGAAACCGACAGGTTAACAGAGATGGAACCTACAGAGTACAAGGAGAGACACACCACACCAGCCAGGGGAGGAGCAGGTGGCTAAGGAGCCTCGGCAGAGGACCTAACATCAGCTGACAGCAGCAGTGGCTTTCCCCAGAAGTGGCATCCGATACAGCTAACAACATAGAAAACACAATCCAAGGAGTTTCAACAGGGAGACAGGTGGTGCTGAAATATGCCTGGCTTCTACCCATGTCCCTCTTAACTTTGAGCCATGCGGGTCACTGTTCCCAACGTGAGGTGGCCCACATGATCTAGTATGCTCGCCCACGCTTCCTTCCTGTACTGATGACAGTACAGACAGCACAGACGCATGCCCCTGTGCCAGGTGTGTGTACACAGAGAACCTGCTGATCAGGATCTGGTCGTGTACAATCTTTACAAGGGGCAAACAGCTAGCCACACTGACAATTTGCTGTCAGGTTTGAGAATGAAAGTCTAGTGTAGGAAAGGACAGATGAGTTCCTGAGTCACAGCAAGGAACAGAGGAAGAAGGAACTGGGGAGGGAGTGGCCAGGTGAGGAGGAGGGAGTTGAATTTTATCACAGCTTGTACACCCGTGACCCTTTCTCTTCCAGGCTGTTGGCATGTGCTGATCCATTTTTATGGTCGGCATGCCCCTTTGCCCCAGTCTTTCCAGCTATGAGAAACATACCACGTGTCAATGAATTTCAAAGCCCCTAGAAGTTATTAGGAGGTCATGGGAGGTAGATGTACCACTCCCACCCCATCATATCATTACCATCACCCTTCTTTTAATGAGAAAATCAAAGTTTATGGAAGCAGTTATTCAATATTGGCAGAGAAAGTTTGGGGTTCAGAATTCATCCTCACTCTTCTTGTTTTCTGCTCTGCAAAGAATATTGGAAGTCAAGCAGTGATTGTGGTGCAAAAAAAACACACACAACCTGGATTTATGTTGGTGTCACAGAATCGACTAGACTGTGCAGAGAAGCACCACAGCCTTGGAAAATTAGTCTGCAGTTCACTTGATCCACAGCTGCAGACTCACATCCCTCCAATATTGCTGACGATATCAGCCTGACAGTGGCTCCTCAGTAGAAGCCACGCTGAGAATGCAGCACTGTCTTGTCTCTAGTGGGTGCAGTTGAATTGGAATGGCTCATACTGTGTTCTTTGCTCGGTGCTGGGTGCTAGACTGGTCACGTGCTGCAGTGATGGTGCCTGACAGCACGGAGAGCATGATTTACTGTTAGCAGGCATCTAGACTCACATGATGGCCAGGGCACGTGCTACTCAGAAAAGTAGAAAAGTGTATAGGGTGCTGTGTGAGCTCAGAAGTGCTCCTAGAGTATGATATTGGTATGGAGCGCCAAAGAAAGATTAGCATTGAGCTGAGATGAGGGAGATCCAAAAGGTACACCCAGAAGATAAAAGCCATGCCCCTAGCAACCGAAAGTCCTATGCAAAGCATGGAGGGCATGATGGATTTCTCTCTGCCCTGGCTCTCCTCTTGGCCCCGGTCATCGCAATGCCGGAGTTTACAATCTGCAGAACACACCTCTGTACTTTGACTCATGCTGTTAAGACTTCCTGAACTACCCCATGCAGTCTCCATAGTTTTTCTGTATAATTTATTTCTTTTGAGAAGCCAGATCAGATCTCTCATTTTTGGAACAATCCTTGAATTACTGAAGCATGGCTAACCAGTGAATTCCCTGAGGAGCCACTATGCCACATGACCCTGTTATTCATCATCTGAATGCCTTCACTGGGTGCATATATATTCTCTTAATTGCTCACTCCAAGAAAACAGGGCAGGTGTCTTAAACATTTTGGAAATCGGAGGACCAAACACATGTGAAATTATAAAACTGTACAAGGATACTTCCAAGGTTAATGGAAAATGGGATTAAATGAACAGTTTATTTTTGTGGCAAAATTATGAAATTAATGCATAATTTTTAACAATTTATCATTCATTTATGTACTTATTGATTTGAAAGGCAGTGACCCAGAGAGAGGGAAACACACAGAGAGATCTTCCAACCATTGATTCACTCCCTCAATGCCTACAACTCCATCTGGGTCTCCCACATTTCTGGCAGGGGCCCAAGTACTTGGGCTTGGGCCATGATACATTGCTTTACAAGGTAGTCAGTAGGCAGCTCGATCAGAATCAGATCACTGGGACTAGAACCAACTCTCCTAAATGGGATGCCACTTTTGCAAGGGGTGCCTTAACTCACTACATGATGCTATACCCCACGACATTCTTCACTTTTCATTCTATCATTTTCTAAAAACCTGATTGAATCACCTGCATATTTAGATAGCAAGAAGAGGAAAGAACATAAAATTTTATTTTTTTTAGTTTGAATATCTAGAGAAAGAACAATATCAGAAGCAATTAAAGATTTCAGGATGTCCATTTCAGACAAGAACTGCTGGGTACCCACAGACACTCACATAATTAGTGGTCTTCTGGCCTTCCCCCAACAGGCACCTGTGAGCCACAGTCTCAATCTGTCCTTGTCTCTGGCCACCCACCTGCCTGTACCTTCTGCCATTCAGAGCTCTCCCACTCTTAAGCCAGCATGTGTGTCTTTTCCCCTTCACATGCAGTGGTTTCCTCCTGAGAAGTTGACACTCTTAAATCCGTTGGGTTTAGTAGAGCATCAAAGTCTGAATAGAGGCTTGTTGAGAATGGAGGGGTGAAAATCTGATTCATAAGGTAGGACTATGGGTTTCTTCTTGGATTAATCATACAAATGAGCAGAACATGTGATATATTTCAGATTTAGTGCACCTAATTTGCAACGAGAGTGACTTATTGTGCAGCTAATAGATAAAGATTTATTGATATTCCATCACATTGCTGAGCCACATCTGAATCAACTCTTTAGTGGACGGCCAAGATCCCCTTTGATTTTAATGGTTTAGTTAGCTCAGGAAATAATTCAGCCTCCATATTTATGGTTTCCATGGTCATAGAAAAAATTCCAAGATAAATACATTACCTGTGATACCAAGACCTTCTCATAAAATGTTAGTTATTCCAAAGATACAAGATGTTGCCTGTTTGAGGAAATCTTCAAAAGGTTTATTTAAAAGAACTATACATGGATTTCAAAACTTCTTATAACAAAATAAACTTATTTGCTAAACCTATTTTTCCATAGGCTTTTTGAAGAACTCTCTTATTTACGTTATCAGAGAAATTATGGCTTGAAATCTTGGTATGTGTTTCTGGTTTAGGTAAAAAAAAAAAAAATGATGACTTCAAACTGTGTCCATTTTTTCAGGAAATTTCCAGAGTCCTTTCTTCTGAGAGCTTCCTTTTATGTGTGCAGCAGGGATCTGGCAGCCCAGGGAGGCTGAGCAGGGCCATGGCTGAATTAAGATCCTTCACCGAACATCTCCCCATATCACACACCTGTCTACCTTTATGAGAACTGGAAAAGCCAGGTGAGAGACCTCATCTACGTTCCAGTCTAAAAATAAGAAATGGGGCACTGGAGAAGAAGGAAAGAAAGAGCTGCCCGTGTCACTGTCACTTAGTTCCTAGCAGCACAGTGCGGAGAGAGACCCCTCGCACACGGCAGAGGGAAAGGCGCTAAGTCCAATCCTAGGGATTTTGGCCCAACACCCTGCAACCCCGTGACAGGCAGCTCCCAAGGCCCCTGCCCCAGCTTTAAACCCTGGACTCCAGGTGTCCATGGGACAACTTCTACCACCATTCCCCAGCCTCGGCAGGCAGCAGAGCCTGAGAGAAGACTCCAACCAGTGGGGAGCCGGGCAGAGAAGCAAGCACAGGACTAGACCCTGCAGATCAAGGAGGCACTCGATGGCCTCCAAAGAGGCACTAGGCAGCCAACGTCTGCTCCCCATCTCTCAAGATCATCCCTGAATCCATAATGGACTTTGCACGTATGGAGAGGTTGAGCACTAGGCCCTTGGGCGTCCCTTGCTCAAACCAGACTTCTGAGCATTCAGGAGCCCAGTGAGGGAGCTGCCAGGTTAGGATGGCACCGCATTGCCCTGGACAAAGAGCACTGCCCGTGTTGCACCCGCCCCTCCCCCCAGCTTTGCTGCAGCAGCTGCAGACCCTGTCTTGTGAGTAGGAGGTGCCGCCAAACCTCCCATGGCCTGGGAAGGAACTGAGCAGTGTCCACTCCACTCCCTGAGCACCCTGGCCTGTGGAAGCCCCCAGTGCGTAACCCTGCCCACTATTCTGCTGCCCATGGATCACCAGCTCCGAGCATCCTCAGCTTGAGGAAGCCACAGGACAAGCAGCCCTGAGCAGCTCTGCCCACAGAGGCCTGGGGCAACAGAAAGTGACCCCGGGAGGGAGCTGAGTGCCATTCATGCGTGGCCAAACCCTCTGAGGACCCTGTGAAGGAAAGCGCCCTGCCCACACCCTTGTGGCTAAAAGCAGCAGCCACGCAGTTTGTTCTCAGAAGTCTGGCCCACAGCAACACAAGGAAACAGAAGGTCAGCCCTGTCCACCCACCCTCAGCCCCAGGAAGGAGGTAGGCAGCTATCTCAAGGCCCATCAGCCTGTGGAGGCCCTGCAAAGTTATCCAGGGACTCTTAGACACTGAGGCATGCCCCATCTTGGCCTACTGGTGTGGATCAGTCCCCGTGTGTCCATCAGGTCCTGACAGCCACTCTGCCTCAGTGCTGGGCACAGTGTGTCATACTCTGCTAGGCCTGCAATGGTGGCTCCACATACACATCACCTGTGGAAGGAGATGCTCCCCCAACTCCCATAGCCCTCATCTTGCAGGTATGGAATGTGCAGAGCTGTGAGTGAGCCAGGCCCACCTCAGGGGATGCCACAACTCCTGCAGCCAGGGTCATGGCATCATCATCAATTACAGCTGAGGAACCTGCATGGACACACCTAGAACCAAAGTGGACACAGCAGGTCTAAGCAACGCCCTTGCACACATTGCCAGGGGAAAGTCTATACTATGAAAGCTATGCTCCAGAACTGGTGGAAGCAACTGACGTGTCGGGTGCACAAAACACAACATAGGGCCACAGGAACCCTGAAAAAGCAAAATAATTTTGCACCTCCCAAGAAACACAGTGAAATGGAGGTTGGGGATGTCATTCTAGTGCAGCAGATTAAGGTGCCGCCTGTGATACTAGCATCCTATATGATCGCAGGTTTGAGTCTTGGCTGCTCCACTTCTGATGTAGCTACTTCCAAATGTGCCTGGGAAAGCAGCAGAGGATGACTCAAGCACTTTGGCCCCTACCACCCACGTGGGACACCCAAATGGAGTTGCACACTCCTAGATTCCGCCTGACCCAGTTCCAACCATTGCAGCCATTTGTGGAGTAAACCAGCAGATCAAAGATCTCTCTCTCTCTCTCCCTCTCTCTCTGTGTGCATAATTCAGGCTTTTTAATAAATAAATAATTTTTTTTTTGACGGGCAGAGTTAGACAGTGAGAGAGAGACAGAGAGAAAGGTCTTCCTTCCATTGGTTCACTCCCCAAATGGAAACTATGGCTGGCGTGCTGCGGTCAGCATGCTGCACCGATCGAAGCTGGGAGCCAGATGCTTCTTCCTGGTCTCTCTTGCTGGTGCAGGGCCTAAGCACTTGGGCCATCCTCCACTGCACTCCCAGGCCACAGCAGAGAGCTGGACTGGAAGAGGAGCAACCAGGACAGAATCCGGAGTCCCAACTGGGACTAGAACCTTGGGTGCCGGTGCCACAGGTGGAGGATTAGCCAAGTGAGCCATGGTGCTGGCCAATAAATAATTTTTTTTAAAGAAAGGAAACATTAAATCACAATGTATAGCGCATAACTAGTACTCAAACAGTATTTTTCACTTTGTGTTTCTGTGTGGGTGCAAACTGTTGACATCTTTACTTAATATATACTAAATTAATCTTCCATATATAAAGAGAATTGAAAAAGAATCTTGATGTGAATGGAAGGGGAGAGGGAGTGAGAGAGGGGAGGGTTGCAGGTGGGAGGGAAGTTATGGAGGGGGAAGTCATTGTAATCCATAAGCTGTACTTTGGAAATTTATATTCATTAAATAAAAGTTAAAAAAAGGGAACACATCAAAAAAAAAAGGAAACAGACATTGATGATTGACTAACAAAGAAATCAAATAATGATTTTAAGGTAATAATGCTCTACAAACAAATACAGAATGACTACCCAATGAAATTAAAAGGATGATTTGTGATATGAAGGAGAAACTAAACAAGTAAATAAGTAAATAGAAAACATATAAAATAGCCAATGGAAATCTTGGAGCTAAAGAACTCAATAAATAAAAGTAAAAATACAGCTGAGAGATTCAGTAGTAGAATAGAGCAGGCAAAGTGAATAATTTCTTGGCTTGAAATAATGTAGTCTCGGAGAGAGGGAAAAGGTGAAATAATGAGCCTTAGCCTATGGGACACTAGTAAGCTAGAAAACATTTACAACGTGATTGTGCCCAAAAGTGAAGAGAAGGAGTGAGGCACAGAAAACCGACCCAATGAAATGACTTGAACATTTCCAAATCCTGGTTAAAATATGGACATTTAGACCCAGGAAACTCAAAATCCCTAATAAATGTCTTCCAAAGAACATCCTGACCAAAAGAAAACAGAGAAGACAATGAATTCTGAAAACAATGAGAAATGGATTTGGTAATTTCTAAAGGATTTCCTGTTGGAGTAACACAGATGTTTAGATGGAATCTTACTAGTCAGTAGACAAGGGGATGAGATATTCAGAGTCTTGAAAGGGGAAAAAAAAAATGAAAAATCTGCCAGGCAAGAACCACACCCAGCAAAGCTATACTTCAGAAATGCAGAATAAAAACTTTCCATGACTGAAGAATTTATCACATCACCACCATTCAGGCCCTATGAGAAATGCTTACAGGGTGCTGTGGCATGCTAAGCATCCGCATCCCACATGGGCATCAGTTCAAGTCCTGGATGCTCCTCCTCCAATCCACTTCCCTGCTAATGTGCCTAGGAAAACAACGAAGGTGGCCCAAAGCACTTGAATCCCTACACTCACCGCGAAGACCCCAGAGAAGCTCTTGGTTTCAGCCTGGCCCAGCCCTGGCTTTTGCGGCCATTTGGGTGTGAATCAGCAAATGAAAGATCCCTCTCTCTCTCTCTCTTTCTACATCTCCCTCTCTCTGTAACTCTGCCTTTCACATAAATGAAATAAATGTTTAAAAACAGAAAATAAATGCTTCTGGGATTCCCACATTATAAGTGAAAGGTTCACGATCGCACAGGGACTGTGAATTGCACCAGTAGAGCAGACACACACAAGAGTGGGGAAAGCTCAGGTAAAGATTGTTATTTTGTTCTTAGTTTTTCCGGATTTAATTTAGGGTGATTTTTCAACTATATTAGTTAGAACTACAGTTGTGTCATTTTCCCTTCTCATGTTCATTTGATTTTGATATTATGATTATATTGGTCTCTTAAAATTAATTGGGAAGCATTTGCTCCCTTATTTTCTTGAGGAATATCTTACTGTATTTTGTTTCTAAAGTAGTTAGTAGAATTCACCAAAAATTTATACATTTATTATTATCTCTGGGGAAATATTTTAAAATTGAATTTAATTTCTTTAATACATGAGGCTAGTCAATTATTTTTTTCTCTGTCAGTTTTCTTAATTTGTGTTTTTGAAGAAATATCTACATTTCACATGAGTTGCCCATACTTCTAGTATATAGTTATTTAACAAAATTAAAAAGTCATCCTATGACCCAGCTATCCCATTCCAAGAAAATGACATCTATCAAAGAGATATATGTACTCTCTTGTTTACAGCAAAGAAAAGACCAGTATCCATATTCAACCAGAGTGTCCATCAAGAGATGTCAGTGTATAGAAAACATGGTGTATACACAACACTCATTTTCAGCCTTAAGACAACTGGAAATCTCATCACCTGAGCGAATATGTGTGAACACGATGACTATTATGTCAGCTGATGTAAATCAGGCACAGAAAGACGAACACCACTTGCTTTCACTCATCCATGACTCTCACTGAAGTTGACAGTAGGAGGGGGATACCAGAGGATGAGGGCGAGGCAACGGAGAGTTTGGCCAATGGGTACTGTGTTGAGTCAGGCAGAGGAAGCAGTCCTGTGACCCACTGCTCAGCAGAGTAATGCAGAGACAGCCATGTGTTGCATATTCCAAAGTAACTAGGAGAGGATTCTTAATGCTCTCATCCCAGAGGTGAGAAATGTTTGAGGTGAGGAATACACTTAGTTAATCATCACACATGAATACACACATTAACATATCACAGTGCATACTGAAAATTTGTATAGGTCCATGTCCATCAAAAATTTTTACTTGGGGTCTGGTGTTGTGGTACAGCAGGTCAAGCTGCTGCCTGCAACCCTGACATCCCATATGGGCTCTGGTTCATATCCCGGCTGCTCCTTTGCCAATCCAGCTCTGTGCTAATGTGCCTGGGAAAGCTGTGGAAGATGACCCAAGTGCTTAGGCCTCTGCACCCATGTGCAAGACCCAAATGGAATGCCTAGCTCCTGGTTTTGGTCTGGCCCAGCCCTGGCCAGTATAGCCATCTGGGGAGTGAAACAGTGGATAGAAGACCTTTCTCTGTCTCTCCTTTATCTGTAATCCCACCTTTCACATAAATAAACAAATCTTGATTTTTTAACTGGTGAACTCCTTAGTGGAGCAGTAAAACTTTTGATTGTAATATAGATTAAAAATGTTTCTGCAAAAACTACAAAAGAAAGAACAAGAGGAGAGAAGAAGATAACAAGGGAGGAAGGGAAGTGAGGAGAAAAGGAGGGAGGGAAGACAGACAACGTGAACAAAGGAAAGAAGGAAAGGCCAGGGCAAGAGGGGGAGGAGGGGAAGGATGGAGGGGGGTGTCATCATGCTCCTGGAATTGTATTTATGAACTACATTCAATCTGTAAAAAAATAAGAAACAAAGTTTAAACCGAATAAAAAAGAATATCAGTATTTCCCAGGAAGATGGTCCCTTCCTAAACCATGATCTCTGTCTTCATCTTTCCCTACCACAGTTTTAACTCTCAAAGGCTGTGTAACCACTCACATTGCAGATCAACGCTGCAAAGGTTTTCCTAGGATGCACCACTGCCTGACCTTAATGCTCCCCAAGGGGTGGCATCTACTGTTGGCTCTGCCATGCTTTTTTACTTTGGTTTCCTTTCCTTGAAATCTTACATCTGGGCTCTCCGTCTCTTTGCAGCTAGTATCTGGGGTTTGGTGAATGATCCTCAACGATTTTCTCTCATTTTTTTAGAATTTAATATTTGCATAACATTTTATGCAATTTGTATAACATTAGCATAACATTGTTATTTGCATAACATTTTATGTATGTGAAGTTCTCATTGTTCCATTAAGATAAGCAAAGAAGAACTATGTTATTTCTCACTTACACATGACACACACATAGGCTGTCCTATAAACACCTGTTGGCTAGTTGACTTGTTTATGAAGTGGGGGGGGGCATTGTAATCCATAAGCTGTATTTTGAAAATTTATATTCATTAAATAAAGTTAAAAAAAGAACAATTAATTCCACTCTTCTCAAAGTATTCAAAAACAATTGAAAGGACAGAATACTCTCAAACACCTTATATGAGGCATCACCTTAATTTCAAAACCAGAAAGGGATACAAAGAAAGAAAACTATAGACCAATATCACTGATGAATGTAGGTGTGAAAAACCTCAGCAAAATACTAGCTAATCTAATCAACAACACATCAGAAAGATCATTCATGTGGAACAAGTGGGATTTATTCCTGATATGCAAGGATGCCTAAACATCTGCAAATCGATCAGTTTAATACATCAAATTAACTGTTTGAAGAAGAAAAAACAGGGTCATCTCAATAAATGCAGGGAGAAATTTGATAAAATACAGCACCATTTCATGATGAGAAAAAAAAAAAAACTTAAGCAAATTGGGTATAAAAGGAAATCCCTCAATATGATCAAGGCAATTTGTGACAAACCCACAGCCAGCATCTTACTGAATAGAAGGAGCTGGAAGCATTCCCACTAACATCCAGAACCAGACAAGGATGCTCACTCTTAACATTGCTATTCAGTATATTCCTGGAAGTTTTAGCCAGAGCCATTAGACAAGAAAAAGAAATCAAAGTGATACAAATTGGCCAGGAAGAACTCCAATTATCCCCGTGTGCAGGTGACATGATCCTATATATAGGGGATCCAAAACTCCACTGAGAGACTATTAGAACTCAAGAGAGAGCGTGGTAAAGTTGCGGGATATAGAATTCACACATAAAAATCAAGAGTCTTCATGTACACAGACAAAGTCATGGCTGAGAAAGAACATGTAAGAATAGTCATATTCACAATAGCTAAAAAATATTTTAAATATCTTAGAATAATTTTAACAAATGAGGTAAAAGATCTCTGTAATGAAAATTGCAAAACATTAAAGAAGACAAAAAAGGAAAATATATTCTCAATATGTTCTCTTTATATTAATAAGTTTTTTTTTAAATAAAAGAAACGTGTATCTATTGACAGAGCCTTGAGTTGTAACATAGTTATGTTTTTGGTTCTTGAGCTATTATATGTTCTTTCAAAGAGTAGGGAACAAATTCCCTTTCACACTGAATTTTCTGTTCATAACTAAAATGAATAGCACATTACTTTTACTGGGTTATATTTTAATCAGAAGATTTTTGGGCCAAAATCTATGATAAACAGAAATAATTATTCACAAATAAAGACTAAATTAAAAAAAAAACTGATCCAGTGGCATCTGTAGTCAGCAGTCACATATATCTGGTTTAAAAAATGAATCTAAAGATAGTTTATTAATCAAAAACATGCCTGGTCTTTTACAATATGATTTTAAACTTACAATTCCTCTGTGACATCTAGGTTTCCCCAAGGTATTGTCATATTCCTGAAATGTTTTCTAGTAGATTGAAACCAAGATAAAATTTCAATTACCTTAATGAAATGACTATTCTTATGGAACTAATCTATCTATAAAAACCTCTTGAAATAAAGTATTATGCTTGAAAGGCAAATAAACCCAATTTATTGGCTTGGTTGTGAATTTTGTCAGGATTTATGCTGTCAGCATACTTATAGTACTCCAATATACCATAATGAATAACTGAGTGGGAAAAGACTGTCCTGTAAATTGTTGCCAGTTACACAAATATGATACTGTAAATTTTCGCCCACTAATTATTTGCAAAGCATGTCACAGAAGAGCAGTTCTGATGAAGTTTTATCCTCATGGGCTCACTCTAAGTGAGCAATAGAGTAAGAACAACATAAGAACAGAAATAAAGTGCCCAAATTGGCATTGGTATCCCAATACAGATGCCTGTTACAGTGTAACATCCTTATGCGTGGCAAGATTTTACAACTATATGAGTTTCTGTATGATAAATTCCACTTCAGTGAGCAAAGTTCTACCACAAAGAGCTTAATTACACCCTATACAGCATGCTAATGGCCCATATGGCATTACCTGAGAATGTCCTAATTGAAAGTCACTTAACATTTACAAAGACAACCCAAGTTTAACCACCATACAATCCTTGACACTCCTGGCGAGACAGACGCTCCTGCTTTCATGAAGAACAAATTATAATGCTCAGGAAGTTCTGATGGCTCTTTCTAACGTGCTTATTTCCAGTTTTGAACACCTGGCTCAGTTTTCACTTAATTATAATGAATCTATAATTAAGAATCTGCTAGGATTTTCATAGAACATTCAGTGTTGAGGAAATTGCATTAACATATTGTCATATTCCAACAGCCTACAACTTGGAATACAAGAGTAAAAAAACAAAAAAACAAAAACAAAACAACAAATCACGGGAACACAGAAAAAGAACCTGATGCTATAAATGCTTCCCAATAATTACCCTTGACTCATTTCCTCCTACACCCTCCTGTCTTTCATGTCTAACTGACTCCCTGTAAAACATGTATCCATTTTCTCCCATCTATTCTGTCTCAAGGTTGGTCTCCATCTGCTGTGGTGTGAAGACAATTCGCCCCATTGAATCACATGGGAATTTAATCCTCAAAATCATGTATTAATGGTAAGAGAAACAATGTTTCTATAGTATACAGAAGTGGGGTCCTTGGAAGGGGCCTGGATTAGATATGGTGGAGCTGCAGTGACTGAACCCTGGTGTCTTTACAAGGTGGGAATGGAGACCAGACGCAGCCGAGCGGGACTGTTGGCCTCCTGCCATGTGACTCTCTGTGCTGCCTCAGGAGTCTGCCAGCAGGAAAACTGTCACCAGATGGCACCTGTAGACTTTGAATTTCCAGAATCCTGAGCCAAAATCAACTCCCTTCCCTGGTGGCGAGCCTCCTCTGCATATTTCATTATGGAAAACTAGCAAAAAATCCACTGCTTAATATAATATGTATGCTGTCCCAAGCAGTTTCCAAAACCTCTTGTCCCCTACTCTAGTCTTTATCATATCTTCTACCCCGACCCTAGCTCCATCAGCTCTCCTATCAAAGTCCCAGTCTCTCCATCATCTCTTCCCTTGTACCTACTCTAGTCTTTATCATATCTTCTACCCCAACCCTAGCTCCATCAGCTCTCCTATCAAAGTCCTAGTCTCTCCATCATCTCTTCACTTGAAGCCTTAGTTTCCATTCTTTTTTGTATTCCAACGCCTTCATCTTTCTGTGGACCATTTTGTGGGCGTTACTTATTGGTCTCCTTTCCTTTGTTTTTGCCTTCCTGCAACGTTTCCCCCATTTGAACCAGAAAGACCTTGCTACTATCAATACGACTCCGTTTCCTTCCCAATGCATCTAGGTAAAAACCAAATTCTTCACTCTGGGTGAGAAAGCCCCATGAGATTTTGTCTAAGGCTTCATTCATGGCAGAATCCCCCTTGCAGCAGCTTCCAGCTTGCCCGTTGGTCAACCACCACTGGTCTTCTGTTTCCTACACAGGTTTACTCGTTTCCTCAGAGTTTGTATTCAAATATTCGCAGTGATCTTTGCATGCCTCTGTTCTTCCTGTTGCTCAGGAGTTGGTCTAAATGTCACACCCTCAGAGAAGCTTTCCACAGCCAACCCACCTAAAAGAGCCATATTGGGAGAGGTCATCAGCCGTCTCAGCTATGAATTCAGGTTCTCAGCAGAGCCCTTGTCACCATGCTTCTGTCCTTACTTGTGTGCCTTGTGCATTCCTTGTTCCATTAGAACAAAACTGCATGAGGATAGGAAATTGTACACCTTTTTTTTCTTGCTGTAACCTCAAGACATTAGATTAATAACTGACACAAAAAGTACTGGATAAACGGTTTAGAATAAATAAAAAGCAAAGGGTGTCCTACGGCATAACGTTAAGTTGAAAAATTCAGTTTATGGTGCTGTAGTGCAGTAGCCTAAACCTCAGCCTGTGGTGCCGGCATCCCATATGGACACCGGTTCACATCCTGGCTGCTCCTCTTCTGATTCAGCTCTCTGCTAACTGCCCAGGAAGACTGCCCAAGTGGGTGGGGCTTGGCACCTGCTTGGGAGACCTGGAAGAAGCTCTTAGCTCCTGGCTTCGTACTGGCTCAGCTCCAGCAGTGGTGGTTATTTGGGGAGTACACCTGCAGATGGAAGACCTTTCTCTCTGTCTCTACCTCACTGTAACTCTTTCTCACAAATAAATAATTTTAATCAACTGCTTCTGTATTATTCCTCAGAATTGTTACTATAAAGTACAATTATGTGATATCTCCGATATAGAGATATTGAATAAGATTTTCCAAAACCTGTGTGAGTGCTGAATAGCCAAGGATAGTAATCAAATTGGGAATTATTGATTTGGAAGCATCTATCTAAACAGACCTGTTGAGAACTTTGAGACTTTTCTTCTTTTTTTTTTTTTTTGAGTTTTCTACCATTTGATTTATTTACTGATTTATTTTTTATATATCAAGCTTTTATTTAAAGAATATAAATTTCCAAAGTACAGCTTATGGATTACAATGGCTCCCCCCCATAACTTCCCTCCCACCCACAACCCTCCCCTTTCCCACTCCCTCTCCCCTTCCATTCACATCAAGATTCATTTTCAAGTCTCTTTATACACAGAAGATCAGTTTAGTACATATTACGTAAAGATTTCAACAGTTTGCCCTCACATAGGGACACAAAGTGAAAACACTGTTGGAGTACTAGTTATAGTATTAATTCACAATGTATATATAGCACATTAAGGACAGAGATCCTACATGATTTTTTTTTTAAATTGATTAATCTTCTTAAAAATTCTGTTTAAGGAAAATATGTTTCATTCATGTTTTTTGTTTGTATGCTAATTTTCCTTTTCACCAGGACAACTGGATTCTAGATCTATTCCGGCTAATAATGACTTGAGGTGGCTTCTGGCAATCAACTCACCACATCAGTATTCAAAAAAAGAGCAATTTCTATGATCTTATTTGAGTTCATGTTTTAGAATTTCCCTTCCACCAAGCCTAACAATGAAATGGAGGAAAGATCATATAAAATGAGAAATTTTATACAAGAAATCACACAGAGAAAAGACAAACTCAGCAGTCACATAAGAAAGAGCCCACCTCAGCTTGCCTGGTTAATCAGCACGAGTCCCTTGCATCCCAGTGCACATCTGTTTCCCTGGCTCTCCTCACATGAGACTAGAGCCAGTGTCTAACTGCACACCAGCTTTTCAGACACTTTCAACAGGAGGCACTTTCTCTGAGCTCTGTGCAAGTGAGCACCACCACGCTGGTTTGAAGACTTTTACATCTTTAGGGCTTCAAACAATCCTTAGCATCTAGAAGGACCTCAGTAAGTTTTGCTGAGGAGTAGGAGTTTGAAAAAAAAAAAAACTTGATAAAAATAGTAATTTAATTCTCTACTCTGGCCAATATCAAAGTACCTAGGAGTTCATTTTCAGGTCACAGTGAAATAAGTATGAGTCTGAAAATTCCTCCCAAATCTGCTCAATTTTGTGTTTGTTCAAATACAACAATTATTTTAAAAGCACACAACCTCAAGATTAATAGACCTGCACAGCAGTGAACAAACTGGCCGAACTGGGGAAGGGTATATTGCTTTAGTCCAGGGGAAAACAAAAAAATGTGGAGGAAGTATATTTTCAGCAGAGAGAAAGAAAACTGCAGCGAAAATTCTACAAAAGAGGGACACTGTGAATCTCTGTGGAAGGTGAGGATTCACAGCAATGAGCAGCATGGACCCAACACATGACCCCAGCAGCCAACAGAGAAAGCACCAGCTTTAGGCAGCAAGGTGAGATCAAACTGCAGTAGCCTGTACCAGTGGTAACACAGCCGGATAAAGAGCCTGGCAGACTACACCGTATTTGAGTCCACCCTGGAGCCCTAAGGCAGAGGGTACCTGCTAACCCAGTGAAAAGAAGGGACAGGTTTCCCTCTTTCCATTTCTCCCACAATAGCACCCAGCAACTGGCTGAGGGCAAGAACCATTACGGACATAAGTAGTAGCTGTGGCAGCTCTTGTGTGCATGTCCAGTTACTGGTAGAGACTAGATGCCATCTTGATGGCAGTAGCAGCAGCAACAGCTCTTGTGCACACATCCAGCAACAGGCAGGGAGTAGGAGCCATTCTGACATCTATTCCGAGTGCAGAGGTTCTTGTGCATACCCAGAAGCCAGCAGGGAGGAGGCACCGTTGTGAAATGAGTAGGGGCTGTGGTCGGTGGCTCTTGTGCATGCTTGTGATCCATGGATTTTACCAGAGAACACAATTTGCATTCCCACTAACTATGAGTCTGGCTGGGAGGTTAGACAGGGGTATGCACACCCATGTAGTACTGTGAAATGACCCCCAGCCTCTCAACATACCATTGGCACCAGGGCTCAAACCACCTAGGCAGAGCACCTGCAGGTAGCTGGCTCTGGAAATGTCTCCACTTCTCTTGGATATGATAGGCTAGCAGGGCAGAGCAAATCCTGTGCACCCCATGACTGTGGGAGCCTTGTGTGCTGAGATTGTGAGAACTCTGTGACTGCATAAGAGGGAGCAGGGTATAGCTGGGTCTCTGGGAAATCACTGTGTTTGGCTCCACATGCTCAGAGCTTCCTGACTGCCTGGGGTCAGTCACTACAGCGGGATCCACACGCACACTGAGGACTGCTAGATCCTTTGTGCTCTTCATGCAGCAGTGCAGATGAATATTGCGCCTACTATGGACTAATACCTGGAAATGGATCACCTTGGAAGAGAAGAGGCGATGGTGTGATTACACCAACAGAGTGATCATATACCCCTCCTTGCCAGCAAAAGGAGATCTTTCATGCCTAAGTAGGGTGTCACCTCTATACTCATCCCACCCTGGAACAATGACCAGAGCTCCCTGGCCATACCCAGCTCATACCTCTGGGTATTCACTGAAAGAACAGACACACCACTAAGCCACAGAGGCATAGTTAAAACATAAAAGACATCAGAGGATAAAAACCAACAAGTATTTCCACAAATAACTAAAAATAAACATAGAAGTTCAAGAAACAGGAATAAGGAAGACATCATAATCCCCCCAAAGGAACACAACATTTAAGTATTAGAATGCAAAGATGAAGAGAGTGAAGAAATGTCTGAAAAAGAATTCAAAAGAGTAATCATAGGGTTACTCAGAAGCAATGAGAAGGAAATTCACAAGTGAAAGAAATCCATACAAAACATAGGGGAAAATTTTCCTCTGAAATTGAGATTCTTGAAGAGAAATCAAAACAAAATATTAGAAACGAAGAATTCAATATGTCAATTAAAACACAACAGAAAGCTTTAACAACAGACTTGGTGAAGTAGAAGAAAGAATATTCAAGAAGGAAGATGAATCTGGAAATTTTAGTTGAAGAAGAAAGAAGAAAGAAGGAGAATAAGGGGATGAAGGGGGGGGGAGGAGGAGAAGGAAGAGGAGGAAGAGGAGAAGTAGTAATTAGAAAAATTCAAAACAGTGTTGGATACTATCAAATGGCCCAGAAGGAGAATGGATTAGAAGGCCTATTCAGTGAAATAACTACAGAAAACTTCCATAATTTAGAGAAAGAAAGCGACATCCATGTACATGAGGCACATAGAGCTCCTTGTAGATATTACCAGGAAAGATCTTCACCATGACACATTTTACTCAAACTTCAACAGGAAAACATAAACAAGCTTATAGCAATTGGTGCCTACACCAAGAAATTACAAAGGCACCAAATAAATGAGATATCAATTCATCACAGGGACCTAGGAAAAACAAGAAGCCAAACGCAAAATTACAGTAAAGAAATCATTAAAATTATAGAATAAACACGATTGAAACCAAAAACACAGTACAAAATGCCAACGCACTGAAGAGCCGGCCTTATGAAAAATAACCAAAATAGATACATCATTGGTCCAACTAACAAAAAAAAAGAGAGAGAAGACCAAAATCAATAGAATAAGAGGTGACTAAGAATATTTAACAGAGATCACAGAGAGAAAAAGAATCATTAGGAATCACTACAAAGAGTATGCCAACAAACTGGAAAATCTCGAAGAAATTCATGTATTCTCAAGACACATGCAATCTACCAAAATTGAATCATGAACCATAGAAAACCTAAGGAGACCCATAATCAAGATGAGACTGAATCAGCAATAAAGATCTTTCCAACAAAGAAAACCCCAGGACCAGATGGCTTCACTGATGACTTCTACCAGACATTTAAAGAAGAACTAATTCCAATGCTTCTCAAGCTATTTAAAACAGTTGAAAGGGAGAGAATCCTCTAAAACACCTTCCATGAAGCCATCATTACCTTAATTCCTAAATCAGAAAATGTTCTAACAGAGAAAGTGAACCATAGACTAGTTTCCCTCATGAACACAGATGTAAAAATCCTCAACAGAATACTAACAGAATCCAATAACACATCAGAAAGATCATTCACCTGGACCAAGTGGGATTTATCTCTAGTACACATAGATGGTTCAACATTCTCAAATCATCATTGTATACATCACAACAAACTGAAGAAGAAAAACCATATGGTCATCTCAATAGATGTAGAGAAAGCATTTGATAAAATACAACATCATTTCATGATGAAAACCTTAAGCAAACCGAGTGCAGAAGGAATATCCCTTAACATAATCAATGCAATTTATGATGAACCCATAGCCAGAATCATATTGAGTGGGGAAAAGTTGGAAACATTCCCCCTAAGATCCAGAATCCTACAAGGATGCTGACTCTCACCATTGCTATTCAATACAGTCCTGGAAATTTTAGCTACTAGGCAAGAGAAAGTAATCAAAGGTATACAAATTGTAAATGAACAAATCTAATTATTCCTATTTGCCGATGACAAAATAGAAGAAACAAAAGAGTCCCCAAAGAGACTATTGGAACTCATAACATAGTTTGGTAAAGTGGCAGGATATAAAATTAACACACAAAAATCACTAGCCTTTATATACACAGACAATGCAATGGCTGAGAAAGAAGTGCTATGATCAATACCATTCACAATAACTACAAAAGTTATATACCTTGGAATAAATTTAACAAAGGATATCAAAAATCTCTACCATGGAAATCACAAAACATTTAAAAAGTAGAAGACACAAAAACTGGGAAAAAATCATCCGTGTTTATGGAACGTAAGAGCTAATATCATCAAAATGCCTATACTACCTAAAGCAATTTAGAGACTCAATGCAATACCATTCAAAATATGAATGACATTCTTCTCAGATCCAGAAAAAATGATGCTAAAATTCATTTGGAAATACAAGAGACTACAAATAGCTGAAGCAATCTTTTATACACACACACACATACACACACACACACACACACACAGCTGGAGGCATCACAGAAGCAGAACTCAACACATATTACAGGGCAGTGGTAATCAAAGCAGCCTGGTTTTGGCAGAAAATAGACTTACAGACCAATGGAACAGAATAGAAACTCCAGAAGTCAGTCCATGTATCTATATTCAACTTATTTTTGACAAAGGAGCTAAAATCAATCCCTGGAACAACGACAGTCTCTTCAACAAATGGTGTTGCAAAAACTAGGTTTCCACATGCAGAAGTATGAAACAAGACTCACCTTACAAATCTTACACCTTACAAATATGCCTGAAGATAGATCTAGGACCTAAATCTATGACCTAATATCATCAATTATTAGACAACATCAGAGATACTCTGCAAGACATTGGCATAAGCAAAGCCTTCTTGGAAAAGACCCCAGAATCACAGGCAATCGATGCTAAAATTGACAGATTGGATCCATCAAGCTGAGAAGCTTCTGCACTGCAAAACTACAGTCAGCAAAGTGAAAGGCAACTGATCAGATGGGAGAAAATATTTTCAAACTATGCAACTGATAAAGGATTAATATCCAGAATCTATGAAGAGCTCAGAAAACTCACTAACAACAAAACAGACAATCCAGGTAAGGAATGGGCAGAGGACTTGAACAGGCATTTTTTTCAAAAGATGAAATCTAAACAGCCAACAGATACTTGAAAAAATGCTCAGCATCACCAGCCATCAGGGAAACATAAATCAAAACCACAGTGAGGTTTCACCTCACCCCAGTTAGCATGGATCTCATACAGAAATAAGCAAATAACAAATGGTGATGAGGATGTGGGGGAGAAAGTTGCCCCAGCCCACCTTGGGTGGGAATGCTAAACTATTGAAGCCATTGTGGAAGAAAATATGGAGACACCTCAGAAATCTGATTATAGATCTACCACATGACTAAGCAATCCCCAAATCTACTCAAATAAAGCTCTATCAGCATATGAAAGAGTGAGCTGTTTATTTCAGCTCAGTTTGCAACAGTTAAGATATGGAATCAACTCAGATTCCCATCATCTGCAGATTGAACAAAAAAATTACTCTGCGTATAGACATACACACACATACACACACAAAGGAATACTACTCAGAGGTTAAAAATAATAAAACCCTGTCTTTTGCAACAAAACAGATGTAACTGGAAATCAATATAGTTAGTGAAATAAGCCAGTCCCAACAAGACAAATACCTTATGTTTTCCCTAATCTGCGGTAACTAATAGAGTATCTAAAATGTAATGCATGGGAGTAAAATGGACATTTTGAGATTTGATAATTGTTTGCAGCTTTTGTCTCTACTACTGAGGAACAGACTTATTTTCTTCATACTATTTGTTGAACTCTTTACTTAGTGTAGGGTTAATTATTGATCATAAAGGAAACTGAAAATAGATTTTTGTAAAAATTAAGAGTGGGAATAGGAGAGGAAGGAAGAGGAAGGACTGGAGAAGAGTCGGGGGGAGGGTGGAAGTATCAATATGTTCCCACATCTGTATATAGGAAATACATGAAATTTTTATACCTTAAGTAAAATAAAGATGAAATAAAGTTATTGGGTGCTCTTAAGATCTCCTCACTGTGTTGCTAGAATCAATATCTCCTCGTGTTCCCCATGTTCTTCCAAGGGGAATTTCTATGAAATATAGGATCATGTTTCCCTGATGAAACATTTCTCCCCATTTGCTCTAATGTAGTTTTGTAGAAATCAGGGCCTGGGTTCTGAGTCCATCATGAAAAAGGCCATAGGCGTTGGCGCTGTGCTACAGCAGGTAAAGCTGCAGCTTGCAGCTCCTGATACCATACGGGTGCAGGTTCAAGTCCTGGGTGCTCCACTTCTGATCTAGCTTCCTGCTAATGCACTGGAGAAAGCTACAGAATATGGCCCAACTGCTTGGGCCTCTGCCTCCACGTGGGAGACCTGGAAGAAGCTCCTGGCTCCTCACGTTGGATCAGCTCAGCTCCAGCCACTTGCCACCATTTAGGGAGTGAACCAGCAGATGGAATATTTCTCTCTCTCCCTCCCTCTATCTCTGCCTTTCAAATAAATCAATCTATTTAAAAAGATCATGAAAGCTGAATATATAATAGTATCTAGGATTAATATTATTATTTCACAAATGTTTTCATAATTGCAAAGAAATTAAAATTATTTGGAGTTTATGCATTGATGAGTAAATTTATTTTTTCATAGAAGTATGTAGAAAGTTAAATTAAAAAAAGTTTTGGGTGAAAACTGTTATTTGTTATTTCTTTTCCTCGGGGGAGCTGCCCCTGAGGGCTACACATGCTGTATTTCTATCGGCTCCATCTGTCTCCTTCTGGAATTCTTACAGCACTCTCAGGCTGGTCTTCAAGATGCAGACACATGATTCTTGGAACTGCCCTAACAATGGCCAAGACTACACTAAAATTTCATAAGACAAGACCCAGGAATTCTTTATAGATATATTAGGAGGCTGAAATCCACAATAAAGACGGTTAAAGTAAATTTTATAGAACAGACATCAAGAGGAACATGTTATTTTAATCCTCTGTGCTCACTCCAGGGATGGAGCGTCCCAAATGTTCTATTATTCTCCCTTTCCTTGCTCTGCGTACAGGCTTTTCCTTGAAATGAGCTGATGACAAATTAAAATTACTCCCGGAGAAGGGTGTGTTTAGAATGCTAATGTGTTTACTATCGAAAATGAGAAGAGGTTTTTCAACCTGGTTCTCAGACAACCTAGGCTCTCTTCACACACAAGTGATGATGTGAAAAGCTACCATTGTACTTCACAAAGGCGGCTGCTGTTTCCGCCAATGCAGCAGCTTCCTTGTAATTAAAGTCACAGGAGTCAGCAACCACAAACATCAGAACCACTTAAACTAATCTGAGGATCCGGATGTGGGGAGTTCACACATCTTGCCAGGTCTCTTGCCATTCACCAGTGATTTTCATCTGTGCTCCTGGATTGCTTATCCCCTGGCATGGGTGCCTTAGCAATCCCGAGTGTGCTGCAAGCAGAGGGTGGAAAGCTCCAGCCCCTGAGGGTTGACATGACCCAAAGCCTGAAAATCAGGCTATGCACACCGCATCAACTGCAATTTTGTCTCTGAGCTGCTTTCCTTTCCCTGATTTCTCTTATTTCTGAAAACATTGGATTGTTCTCTTAAGTCTTTAACTATCAATCAAATTGAGGTTACTTGATGATAATTCACAGTATAAACTCACTTAAAACAGTTATGTGGTCTCTTATTACATTTTCTCAATGGAATAATTTTAAAATACTTCTCTAAATTTTCTTAATCAGAAGTTGCAGCTACAAACCAGGAGTGAGATCTTGTTCTTTTATCCTAAATTCTTATCCACATTTCCCTACTGCACAGTGTTTCTTGCATTTTTCTCCTCCTTTTGAGAGGGATTGGCAGGCAGAGTGAGAGCACTCCCATCCAGTGGTTCACACACCAACCGCCCTCAACAGCCAGACCTCAGCCATCACTGCTACCTGCCACTGTCTTCACTGGCAGGAAGTTGAGTAATCAAAGTCAGGCATTTTTATGTGGAACGTGGGCATCTGACCTGCTAGGATCTACGCCCACTCCCCTTGTTTCTGTCTAACCGCAATCCAGCACGGAACAGAAAACCGCCCGCGACCACAACAACTTGTGTTTGAAGGAGTGTACCACTTCAAATGCTCACACGAAGACTGAGACTCGGGTCCCTGAATGCTGCAGACGCACGGCTGTGTTTCAAGAGGAAACAAGAACAGGGCTCACACACTGATGCTGCTGCCAACTGAAGGAGGATTCATTTGTAATTTTCCATCTGTCCAGTTATAATGTCCACCTTTCCTTAAAGATAAGATACTATTCAATTTGCACAATTACAAACAAAAGCAGAACCATGTTTGGAGAATTCAGGAAGAAAAGCCATATCGCAAATGTAACACAAACAGCTGAGTTTGTTTTCCTTCTGTGAAACATTGTCACATGTGTATAGATAATTGTGGAGCCTCTACAATGTTTTATATTTAAAGTGTCAGCTACTAAACCAATAGCATAACAGTGAGGACTGTGAATTGGATTTCGTTTGTCTGAATGTTTATGGTGTTTTAAAAAACAACTTCCCACAGAGGGAATGTGTCAAATGGTCAATTTTGGCTCTTAAGACAGAAATTGGGAAAGTACATAATTGCAGTAATTTATCAGACATCATAATCAACAAAGTCCAATCTTTATGAAACACATTGACAATATTTTCATGTCATCATTACCACATTGATTTCTGTTTATTTCTTGTTTTGGATTTCCATATGTAAAATTATTATTGAAAGTATCTATGCAATTTTACACAGAAGAGCGTCTGTTTACAACTTAATTTATTACAAGGATAGGTGTTGTGTCACAGGGGGTCAAAGCCCCACTTGGAAAACTGGTACCACTTGTCAGAGTGCTGGTTCAAGACCCGGTTCCTGGGGCCGGCAATGTGGCACAGCAGGTTAGGCCGCCATCGGTAGTGCCAGCATCCTGTATTAGAGCTGTGATCCAACTCTCTGCTACAGTGCCTGGGAAAGCAGTGGAGGATGGCCCAAGTGCTTGGGCAACCGCACCAGCATGGGAGATCAGGAGGAAGCTGCTGGCTTGGGCTTGGGCCAGCCCTGGCTGTTGCAGCCATTTTGGGCATGAACCGGTGGAAGGAAGATCTCTCTATCTCTCCCCTTCTACCTCTCCCTTATCTTTCTGTAACAGACTTTCAAATAATAAACCTTAAAAAAAAGACCTAGTTCCTCTGCTTCCAATTCAGCTTCCTCATAATGTGCACAGACGGACAGCAGATGACAGCTCCAGTGGTTGGGTCCCTGATATCCAGATGGAAACCCTGGGTGGACTTCCTGGCTTCAGCCAGACTTAACCCTGGCTGTCAAAGCTACTGAGTGAACAAGCAGATCAAAATTTCTCTATCACTCTGCCTTTCAGATAGATAATAAGAAAAATAATTCACTTTTTATATTTTAATTGTGCCATAATGTGTATTATAAAACCACTTATTATATATAAAGGCAATCATAGTTTTGCTATAACAAAACATTTTCCTCATTTATATTCATAATTCTTTTTAATGAAGAAGTTATTTTTCTTATCTGCCCTATGTGGTGACAAATTTGTTTTCCAACAGTTTGATGAAAATTTGAATAGGAACCTCTCTAAAATACAACAGGTATCTCCTATATGCAGGTGACATGGAACAATGATTTTTTAAGATTATTTATTTGAAAGTCAGAATTATACAGAGAGAGAAGGAGAGAATGAGAGAGAGAGAGAGAGGGGTCTTCCATCCGCTGGTTCACTCCCTAATTGGCCGCAGTGCCTAGAGCTGAGCTGATCTGAAGCCAGGAGCCAGGTGCTTCCTCTGGGTCTTCCCAGGCAGGTGCAGTGGCCCAAGGACTTGGGCCATTCTGTACTGCCTTTTCAGGCCATAGCAGAGAGCTGGATCAGAAGTGGAGCAGCCAGGACTGGAACTGGTGCCGATATGGGATGCTGGTACTGCAGGTGACAGCTTTACTCACTATGCCACAGCTCTGGCCCCAGCATGGAACAATTTTAGTAGAAACTAATCACAAGAGGTCAGAACTGTGGCTCAGTAATTTAATCCTCTGCCTGTGGCTCTGGCATCCCAGATGGGTACTGGTTCGAGTCTTACCTGCTTCACTTCTGATCCAGCTCTCTGCTGTGGCCTGGGAAAGCAGTAGAAGATGGCCCAAGTGCTTGGGCCGCTGCACCCACATGGGAGACCTGGAAGAAGCTTCTGGCTCCTGATTTGGATTGGCTCAGCTCCAGCCATTGCAGCGTTTATATAAGACCTGTGCTGGCAACAGGTGTGTGACTTAGAGAATGTGGTCATCATTCTTTTCCCTTAGTAAATGTGGTAAAGAATGGCTCATTTAAGAGAAAACAAACAGGTTCATAAACATATTTCTTTACCATGAAACTTTTTATTTTTTTTGAGAGGCAGAGTTAGACAGTGAGTGAGAGAGTGAGAGACAGAGAGAGAGAGAGAAAGAGCGAGAGTGACAAAGAGAAAGGTCTTCCTTCCATTGGTTCACTCCCCTAATGGCCGCCACAGCCGGTGCTGCGCCAATTCAAAACCAGGAGCCATGTGCTTCCTCCCAGTCTCCCATGCAGGTGCAGGGCCCAAGAACCTGGGCCATCCTTTACTGCCTTCCCAGGCCACAGCAGAGAACTGGACTGGAAGAAGAGTGACTGGGACTAGTAGCCGGCGCCCCAACCAGGACTAGAACCCTGGGTTCTAGTGAGACTAGTGAGCCACAGCGTCAGTACCATGAAACTTTGAGAAGGACTTCAGTTATAAACACATTTATACTTGTTTTATTATGTATCGAGTTTAAGAATTATCATTGATTTCCTATGTTTCTTTCAAACCATAATTTTTATATATTTGTATGTATAATATCACTTCTAAATTACTGATTTAAACATGTAACTATTTCTGCAGTATTAAAGGTTGGTCACTACCGAGAAACATTAGACATTGACTTCTTCTTATATTTCTTTTTGTTTTTCCCAGGTTTGTAGGCACTTTTGATTTTTCTACTGTGTTATTATGCTTGGAGGTGGATAGCAAGTACTTCAAAAGGTTTGAAAAAATTAAACTAAAATATAAGCTTACTTTGGTGCAAATTATTTTTAAAATCCATGCCTATATTTTTCAGAATGTATTTATTCTGTGATCTTTTTGAAATACCCTCCTATGAATGGGCTGATGCTGTGGCAAAGTGGGAAAAGACACTACCTGCAGTGCCAGCATCCCATATGGGTGCCAGTCGAGTCCTGGCTGCTCCTCTTCTGACTCAGTTCTCTGCTGTGGTCTGGGAAAGTAGTGGAAGATGGCCCAAGTGCTTGGGCCCCTGCACCGACGTGGGAGACCTGGAGCACGCTCCTGACTCCTGGCTTTGGATCAGCTCAGCTCCTGCTGTTGTGGCCATTTGAGAGTGAACCAATGGAGGAAAGACCTCTCTCTGCCTTTCTGCAATTCTGACTTTCAAGTAAATAAATGAAATCATAAAAAAAGAAATATCTGGGGTCGGCATTGTGGCACAGCGGGTTAAAGCCCTAGCCTGCAGCAGTGGCATCCCATATGGGCACTGGTTCGAGTCCTGGCTGCTCCACTTTGATCCAGTTTTCTTCTATGGCTTAGGAGAGCAGTAGAAGATGGTCCGAGTCCTTGGGCCCCTGCGCTCATGAGGGAGACCCAGAAGCAGCTCCTGGCTCCTGGCTTCAGATCAGCTCAGCTCTGGTCATTGTGTTCATTTGGGGGAGTGAACCAGTGGAATGGAAAACCTCTTTTTGTCTGGCTCTCTTTTCTCTCTGTAACTCTGTCTTTCAAATACATAAAATAACTCTTAAAAAGAATACCCCTATGCATCCATCTACCCATCAGCTGTCCATGTGTTTTCAACATCTGTCAGCATACTCACCTGTGAAGACACCACCTAAGCTCTCTGTCCTCAGACTCCCCCAGTGCTCCTGGCATTCCCAGATGTCTTCCCATGACTCTCCCACTTCCTCTTCTGGAGCAGACCCTGGTTTATGCTTTGGGGGTATGTTAGGACTGAGGGCGGCTGGCGCCATGGCTCAATAGGTTAATCTCCACCTGCAGCGCTGGCACCATGGGTTCTAGTCCCAGTCGGGGCACCGGATTCTGTCCTGGTTGCCCCTCTTCCAGTCCAGCTCTCTGCTGTGGCCAGGGAGTGCAGTGGAGGATGGCCTAAGTGTTTGGGCCCTGCACCCGCATGGGAGACCAGAAGCACCTGGCTCCTGGCTTCGGATCAGCATGGCGCACCGGCCGCAGCGTGCTGGCTGCAGCGGCCATTGGGGGGTGAACCAATGGCAAAGGAAGACTATTCTCTCTCTCTCTCTCTCTATCTCTCACTGTCCACTCTGTCAAAAAAAAAAAAAAAAGCACTGAGGGCAACACTGCGTACAATGTGTGAATCTACTCTGCTTTCACGAAGGAACCCGCCCCGGTGCTGGATGGGCTGTGGAAGGCTCAGGAAATCCTACAAGTCAGCACCAGAGGGGACATCTTCAACTCAGGTTTTGGGTAACTTTGGATAAAGTGGTTCCTATGAGGGTTCTTCTACAAGAGTGTTCCATTTCTTCCACTGATTTTTTTCTAAGATTAATTAATTTATTTACTTGAAAGGCAGTTATAGAGAGGCAGAGGCAGAGAGAGAGAGAACTCTTCTATCCGCTGGTTCACTCCCCAAATGGATGCCATGGCTGGAGCTGGGCTGATGTGAATCCGGGAGCCAGGACCTTCTTCCATGTCTCCCACTTGGGCACGGGGCACAAGGACTTGGGCCATCTTCCACTGTTTTCCCAGGCCATAGCAGAGCACTAGATCAGAAGAGTAGCAGCTGAAACTTGAACTGGTACCCACAATGGATGCCAGCACGCAGCCTTACCTGCTATGCCACAGTTCAGCCCCTCTTCCATTGATTTTCTAGGAGCCCTGTGACAATGTGTTCCTTCTATACTCTTTCTTGGTACAATGATTCAGAGATGTGAATCATGGCCTAGGAGTCTATTACATTTGTTGTATCACTAGCCTTTATTTTTGGAATCTCCCCCCATTGCTGATTTTTTCCTGTTTTCAAGGATTTGTTTATTTACATGGAAGACAGTGTGGCACAAAGAGAAGGAAAGACAGATCTTCCATCTGTTGGTTCACCCAATAGCAGGTGCTGGGCCAGGCTGAAGCCAGGAGCCGAGAACTCCATCATGTTCTCCATACTGGTGTACGGTCTCAAGTACTTCCCCATCATTCAGTGTGTCTCGGGTGCATAAGCAGAAGTTTGAGGCACAGAGTAGCTGGGGCTCAAACCAGGCACTCAGATCTGCGATACGGGCACTGTCAGCAGTGGTTTAACCCTCTGGGCCACAATAACCGCCTCTTTTCTCAGTTTTGCAAACATTTTTGTAATTTGCCTATGCAAAAATCCTCTCTCATGCTCTGAAATATTTTCATTTTTTAATTAACCACATGATTCTCAGTTTATTAAGGATTTTCTTCTCATTATGCATTAGGGGCCATTCTTCAAAGGTCTGCAATAATGGGGTTATTTGCTCATATTTCACAGGGCGACCCTGACAGGATGACTGAACCTGTAATACTTGAGTGCAGCCTGACAGGTTGGGGATCCCATTCTAGGAATATCAGAGCAGCCATTCATATCCTTGCAGAGGTGGCCAGCATCTGAAGGCAAATGTATTTTTCAGGAGGGCTGGCAGTGTGGTACAGAGGGTTAAGCTGCTGCTGCTACTCCAACATCCCATAATGGCACGTCCCTTTCAGTCTCAGCTATTCTACTTCCATTCCACTCCCTGCTAATGTGCCTTGTAAGGCAGAAGATGGCCCAAGTACCTGAACACGTGAAAGCCTGGTGGGAGATAGGATAGAATTCCTGGCTCCTGGCTTTGGTCTAGCCTGGCCCTACTGTTACAGTCATTTGAGGAATTGCAACAAATGAAAAATCTCTGTGTGTCTTTTAGGACTGGCTTATTTCACTAAGGATGATGATTTTCAGATTAATTCATTTTGTTGTAAATGATTGGGTTTCATTTTTTTTAACTTCTGTGTAGTATTCCATATTGACATAGCCCATACTTTCTTTATCCAGTCTTCAGTCCATAGGTATTTGGATTGATTGGATGTCAGCTATTGTGAATTGAGCTGCACTAAACATGGGGTACAGGCAACTCTTTCATATGCTGATTTCCTTTCCCTTGGGTAAATTCCCAGCAGTGGGATGGCTGACTCACATGGTAGGTCTATGTTCAGATTTCTGAGGTATCTTCATATTGTCTTCCACAGTGGCTGTATCAGTCTACATTCCCACCAACAGTAGATTCCCCACATCTTCTCCAGCACTTTTTGTTTGTTGGTTTCTGTATGAAAGCCATTGTAACTGGGGTGAGGTGAAACTTCACTGTGGTTTTGATTTGTATTTCCCTGATGGCTAGGGATCCTGAACATTTTTTCATGTGTCTGTTAGCCATTTGGATTTCCTCTTTTGAAAAATGTCTGTTTAAGTCCTTTGCCCATTTCTTCACTGGGTTGTTTGCTTCATTGTTGTTGACTTTCTTGATCTCTTTGTATATTCTGGTTATTAACCCTTTATCAGTTGAATAGTTTGCAAACAATTTCTCCCATTCTGTCAGTTGCCTCTTCAGTCTCCTGAGTGTTTCTTTTGCAGTACAGAAGCTTCACATTTTGATGTAATCGCATTTGTTAATTTTGGCTTTGATTGCTTGTGCCTCTGGGATCTTTTCCAAGAAGTTTTTGCCTGTGCTAAAATCTTGTAGGGTTTCCCCAATGTTCTCTAATAATTTAACAGTATCAGGTCATAGATTTAGGTCTTTAATCCATTTTGAGTGGATGTTTGAGTAAAGTGTAAGGTAGGGGTTTTGGTTCATGCTTCTTCATGTGGAAATCCAGTTTTCCCAGCACCATTTGTCAAAAAGACTGTCCATGTTTCCAGGATTGATTTAGCTCTTTTGTCAAATATTAAGTCAGTTTTAGATGTTTGGATTGATTTCTGGCATTTGTATTCTGTTCCATTAGTCTATCCATCTGTTTTTGTACAGTACTGTTTCAATTATAATTGCCTTGTAGTATATTTTGAAATCTGGCATTGTGTTGCCTCTGGGTTTGTTTTTTGTTGTATAAGATTGCTTTGGCTGTTCAGGGTCTCCTGTGTTGCCATATGCATTTTGGCACCATTTTTTCTATATCTGAGAATGTCCTTGGTATTTGGTTGGTATCACATTGAATCTATAAATTGCTTAGGGAGAATGGACATATATTTTTTAAAATATATATAAAGCTTTTATTTAAAGAATATAAATTTCCAAAGTAAAGCTTATATATTACAATGGCTCCCCCCCACACAACTTCCCTCCCACCCACTACCCTCCCCTTTCCCACTCCCTCTCCCCTTCCATTCACATCAAGATTCATTTTCAATTCTCTTTATACACAGAAGATCAGTTTAGTACATATTACGTAAAGATTTCAACAGTTTGCCCTCACAGAGAGACACAATGTGAAAATACTGTTGGAGTACTAGTTATAGCGTTAATTTACAATGTACAGCACATTAAGGACAGAGATCCTACATGATTGTTTGTAAAGAATTGATTAATTATCTATGCAATTTCCAATTTAACACTAAGATTTTTTAATCATTTTCAATTATCTTTATATACAGAAGATCGATTCAGTATATACTATGTAAAGATTTCATCAGTTTGCACCCACACAGAAACACAAAGTGTAAAAATACTATTTCAGTACTAGTAATAGCATTATTTCACATTGGATAACACATTAAGGGCAGATCCCTCATGAGACATAAGTACACAGTGACTCCTGATGTTGATCTAACAATTTGACACTCTTGTTTATGGCGTCAGTAATCTCCCTAGGCTCTAGTCATGAGTTGCCGAGGCTATGGAAGCCTTTAGGGTTCGCCGACTTCGATCTTATTCTGACAGGGTCATAGTCAAAGTGGAAGTTCTCTCCTCCCTTCAGAGAAAGGTACCTCCTTCTTTGATGGTCCCGTTCTTTCTACTGGGATCTCACTAGCAGAGATCTTTCATTTAGGTCATCTTTTTTTTTGTTTTTCAGAGTGTCTTAGCTTTCCATGCCTAAAATATTCTCATGGGCTCTTGAGCCAGATCTGAATGCCTTAAGGGCTGATTCTGAGGCCAGAGTGCTATTTAGGACATCTGCCATTCTATTAGTCTGCTGTGTATCCCGCTTCCCATGTTGGATCATTCTCTCCCTTTTTGATTCTATCAGTTAGTATTAGCAGACACTAGTCTTGTTTGTGTCATCCCTGAGACTCTTAGACCTATCAGTGTGATCAATTGTGAAGTGAAATTGATCACTTGGACTAGTGAGATGGCCTTGGTACATGCCACCTTGATGGGATTGTATTGGAATCCCCTGGCACAATTCTAATCGGACCTGCCCCAAATGATGGAGTTAGAATGGACATATTGATGATATTGATTCTTCCAATCCATGAAAATGGAACATTTTTCAATTTTTAAATCATCTTCTATTACTTTAATATTTTAATTTTTCTGATCATAGAGATCTTTGAAAACCTTGGTTAAATTTATTCCCAGGTACTTTATTTATTTTTTTTTTTGAGGCTATCATGAATGGGATTGATCTTAGAAGTTCTTGCTCCATGATGGCATTGTATGTGTATACAAAGGCTGTTGATTTTTGTGTATGATTTTATATCCTGCTACTTTATCAAACTCTTCTGAGTTCCAATAGCTTTGCAGTAAAAAAAACTTGAGGGAATAAGAGAGAGAGGAATAAGTCAGGTTGGGGGTATTGGTGTGAGGGGGGCACAGTGGGAAGAATCACCATGTTCCTAAAGTTGTAATTATGAAGTGCATGAAGTTTGTAACTGTAAAGGTGTATAGTTCTGCATGTATTCCTAAGGAGTTACTTTTAATGGTACAGTATAAAAACTTACCAGGGGACCCTAAATTCCAATAAGCTGTTAAAGTGATCATATGGATAGGATTAAGTGTCTGGTAATAATAACAGAATTAAAAAGAAGTGAATGCTTCAACATGGGAAGCAGTCCCCACATCTGACTCAGAATCACAATCCCTTTAAATAGCACTCTACCTCCAAATCAGCCCTTAAGTCATTCTGGTAGCTGAAAATCCAATTACAGCATTTCATGCATGGAAAGCAAAGACACTGTGGCAAAAAATGTCCTACCTAAAGGACCTCGGTGGGTCAGTCCCCAGTGGAAAGAATTCATCAAAGAAGGATGTACTTTTCTCTGAAGGGAGGAGAGAATTTCTACTTTGCTATGGCCTTGTCTAAATACTGATGGAGTTTGTGGTTCAAAAGGCTTCCATAGCTTACCTAGAAAGCTCATGTCAAAAGCCTTGGATGATCACTGATGTCATACATAAAAATGTCAATTCTTAAATTAACAAGAGTCACTGTGCACTAACTTCCCTTGCAGAACCTCTGCCCTCAAAGAGTTGTATTACAATTATCTATAAGTACTCGCAAAAGATGTATCATTCTTGGGTGCTTATTTAAAGTTTCAAAAAAAAAAGTGAAATTAACTTCAAAATGCAATGACTTTCAACGGCCTTTATCTCAACTGTTGAACAGTTTTGTTTTGTATTTGCGTAAATTGCTGAAAGAACAAAGTTGCTCTTCTGTGTATAAAGTTAATCAAAAATGGATCTTAGTGGAGAATGGGACTGGGAATGGGAGAGGGAGGAGGAGGAGGTGTGGAAGGGCTGGTATGATGGGAAGAATCACTATATTTCTAAAGTTGTACTTGTGGAATTCATGAAGTTTGTGTTCATTAAATAAAAAGTTTCTTTGGGAGGGGAAATAAGTACATAAATTAATAATTCTTATTTTTAAAGATTTTTCTTTCTCAAGACAAAGTTGTTCCAAAGCAGAAACCTCTAAGTTTCAGGGTTCAGGGAGGGGCGTTTTAAAGCAGGTGCAGAGGGAATCATGATTTCCACATCAATTTTAAACCACATCTTGCCCTGGAGGGAAGAAAGAGAATGGAGGTCCTGAGAAAAGTGGTGGTGCAGAAGCTGTCTTTGAAGTGTATTTAATTTACTTTTACTACATGAAATTTGATCTACTCCAAGTTAACACACCCACTCTATAATAAGTTCCTGTAATAAACTTGGTCTAATTATGAGTCTAATTTACAAATTAAATAGATTAACATACCTTCAAGAGGAAATGAAATCAGGGCAAAAACCCAATAAAATGTACTTCCTTAATTTTGTAATCTGAGAAACTTGATTCTTTGTTACTTTTTAAGAAGTTCTTCACAAACTCAACTGAAGATGAATTTAAATTTTAACCCTTTCATGTGAATTGACTAAAGTAGTCCTTTATTTTCCAGAATATCTTAATGAACTAAAATTGTCAATAAACAAATAAAATTAAGTTCTGTAAGGAAAATCACAACTAATATAATGTGCTTAATCAGTTACTTTGAGTCAAGTCAGTTACTTCCTGGTGACTAGGTAAGGGTATTCTTACTCTGTACAGATAGGCAGGTAGCTGGCATGGAGTAGATTCTCACTCTGTATCAAATAAAAATGAAGGTATGGTCATTCAAGTAAAAAAAAAAGTTTATATCAGCTTCAGCTTTATAATCTATAGTCAAACAGAATATTGATCAACAATTGCAGAAAACAAGTTACTTAACTCTCAGAAATATCTTCTCATCGGTTAGCTGAAGGTTTTTCACAGCACCAGAAAATTAGATTGCAAGCATTCTTCATTTCTACATCTGAGCCCCAGGCTAGAGCTATATTCAGCCACTGGAGGAGCTGAGACAAATTGAAGTGGCATGCACTGTGGTTCAAATGCCCTCTGCATCCCAAGTGGTTACTGCTCTGGTTGCAAAAGGACTTCACTCCCCAAACTCACGCAGACATCTAAACTCTAAAGTCTTTTGCACTATGTTTAAAAATTTACTTACCTGATAAAAATAGAAAAAGAAACAGAAATGCCGCATCTGCTGATATATTCCTTCAAATGCTCAAAATGGATAGCCTTGGGCTAGGCGGAAGCTGGGAGCCAAGAACTCAGTCCAGGTGTCTCCTGAGGGTAGCTGAGTTCAACCACCTGACAAGCTACCTGGTGCCTCCCATGGAATATATCAGCAGGAGGAACCAGAAGCTGGAACCAGAAAGTGGGTCCAGGTACTCAGTGGATGTGGGGTTCCCAACCAGAGTCTCAACTCCCAGGCCAAATGCCTGCCCTCCGTGTCTTAGGTGAACAGTTGACTGATGAAGGATGTGAACCTGATGCAATGACCTCCACTGGTAGTTGGCCTAGTGGTGGCCTTTGGGTCATGGGGGGCTTGTCCTTGGAAGGGACTTGGGAGAGAACTGGTTTTATAGACTGGTTGACCCTCCCTACCGTGTGAACCTCCAAAACCACAAGCCATAACAAGTGACAAGCCCTCTTGCCTCCAAGGGGCTCCTCTCGGGAATTCCAGTCACAGTAGTGAGGAGCGTGCTCCTGCAACGCTAAGCTGAATAGCTGAAACAGGGTCCCAGGCCCTCAGGGCAGAGGGTGCGTAGAAAAGCAGGTCAGCCGCCAAGTAACCTTACAAATGCAGTTACATGACTGACAACGCATTTCCAGATCTTACCAGAAATGCAAAGGTCTGTGGAATTTTCTGGCAATTGTGAGAAAACCCTACTCTATGCAGGAGCAAGGGAGAGGTTGAGGCATGGGTGGAGGTGGAGAGAGATGGGGGGAGAGAGAGAGACAGAGGGAGGGAGGGAGGGAGGGGGAGGGGCAGAGAGAGAGGGAGGGAGAGGGAGAGGGAGAGGGAGAGAGAGAGAGAATGAATGCCTGTGTCTGAAGGGTTAGTCCTCATTTATACAGTAGCTAGTGCTGGGCAAGGTCAGTACTGGGAGCTGGGCACGCACTCCTGGTCTCCTACGGGGCAGCAGGGATCTACCCACCTGCAGATGTCCCTCTGTGTGTCTGCACCTTAGCCTTCTTTTATTTATTTTTTATTTGTCAGGTAGAGTTATAGACAGTGAGAGAGAGAGAGACAGAGAGAGAGAGAGACAGAGAGAAAGGTCTTCCTTCTGTTGGGTCACCCCTCAAATGGCCGCCACGGCTGGTGCTGTGCCGATCCAAAGCCAAGAGCCAGGTGCTTCTCCCTGGTCTTCCATGTGGGTGCAGAGGCCCATGCACTTGGGCCATCCTCCACTGCCCTCCCAGGCCACAGGAGAGAGCTGGACTGGAAGAGGGGCAACCGGGACTAGAACCTGGCACCCATATGGGATGCCAGCACTGCAGGTGGAGGATTAACCAAGTGAGCCCCGGTGCTGGTCCCCTAGCCTTCTTTTCTAAAGGATACCAGTCACATTGGATTACGGCCTACACCAATGACCTCATTTTAACTTAACTTTAAAGACCCAGTGTCCCTATGAGGAGACACTGTTATTAGGATTCACAGAACTCCAGGGGGATTCACAGAAAATACATCTAGGCCAAAAAATGCAGCTAGATGCTCCCATGCTATCAAGGTGAAGCACACACATAAAGCTTTGTGCGCCTGTAGCAACATTACACTGTTTTTGTAGCAATCATGGAGTAGACAACACCATGAGGTTTATGGAATCACTCCAAGAGGACACTTCAAAATGTTCCTGGAAAACAGTTAAAAGATGTGTATTTTTGTGCAAAAATGTTTGAAATCCATGCAGTGGAAAGGTTTTCAATATGTTCACAAAATTCATATAGTAAAATAACTATGCATATGTTCTAAAAACATGCACATCAAACTAAACATCGTTTAATGTCTTTTTTCCATGAAGATTCTGAAGGCCCCTCCTGTAGCTGATGCTGAACTAGCTTGGGTTGCAATAGTACTGTAGCATTAGCACGAACCCATGCTTCTTTTTGTCTTTGAAAACCAATCAATTATATGTCCTAATTAAAAACTGTAACAATGATACAATGTGCTGTGAATAGTAGAAATGATGAATCGCCTTTTGATAGGATTTTATGAATACATTTCCTCTATCATTTTTACTAACTTCAGCCAACAACCTACTGAATGCCTTTTTCAGTGCAGTAGGGATTCTTACTGTTAAAAACACAACTTCACTAATGCACAAATTGTTCTCCAGCAGAATGCTGGTGCGCGACAGCTTTCACGGAGATTTCTGTGACAGGGACAGCAACACACGATCTGGCATTTTAGTCGCCTCCTTCAGCCTCGTCCTCTTGAACATCTGCTTTGCCATTTGGCTAATCTAGGCTTTTTGTTAAAGATTCAAACATATCGATGCATTGAACTACTTCATGAAGCCCCTTTGATGGCACAGGCATGTTGAGAAAACATTAAGTGAAAGGGAAGCAAGCTGTTCATAACAGGTTATTAGCAGTCAAGTCAGTGCTAATAAGATACATATGTGGGTAGGACTGACATCGCCAAGAAGCACAGGGATTCCTGGAAACCTGGGATTCCTAGAACACAAGACTCCTAAGAGCCTTACTTTGGAATGACTCTTAGGGCCACCTCCTTCTTTGTCTTACCTGAGATCTCATGCTGCAAATTTGCACAGCAGGTGACCCTGCATGTGGAGGTATGGCTCCTTCTAATGAGGCATGGGCCAACTTGCCAGTTTACTCTGATCCTCAAAAATGCTTTCCCATCAAAGAGGAAAACATGTTTCTGCCCTGGACTAGTACCTCTTAGATGCCAGTGGGCCATCACGTTTGACCCAGATGCTCTTGGACTAAACCTAAGCTTTCTCACCAATGCAGCATATTTGGATTTAGCTACAAAGCCAAGTGCTTTACACATACTTTCATTTCATCTTTTGCAACAATTCACAAGTAAAGGAAAAGGAGAGATTCAAAAATACAACTATGTTAGTGCCCACTATTCAACCAACAGGCTTGTGATCATATAGCTTACATCATCTAAGCTGTGAAAGGTTTAATAAACTCCCTGGCTTAATGGCTTCACAATGGAATGTTAATCTTATGCTACCGAATTTTACAAGTAAAACAGATTCATTTATTCAATAAATATTTATGTGGCGATCTTTCTGTGCTGGTCAAGATTCTAAGCACTAGGGATGAAGTGGTGGCACTGGTTCTCCTGAAAGTTAAATTCTAAGGGAGGAAGAGGAGCAAAGTGAAGACAGAGGCATGGACACACGGACAATGCATGGGTGGCAGTGGTGGGGACCCGGTCTAAACTGGGAAAGTCTCTGAGGTGGCGAAGTTTGAGTTGTGCGAAAGCTGATCTTTCAGCTATTAGCATCAGGCCACTTCAGGCTAAAACACGGGAATGCACATGTTAATGTGCATTATGTGTGTGTATTTGAGTGCAGGAGTGTCAATGTGTACATCTACTAAATGGCGACTTTGGTTCTTCAGTTCAGGGGTGTCAGGGTGAAACTTCAGGAAAAAGGACTGCACTAACGGACGGGAAACTAGAAATTAAACAGGCCATTTCCAGACTACTTGCCACTGTTGGTCCCTCAATAAGAGAATCAATGAAATTGTGGGAATTTATATTTTTCTATCTGATCTATACACACACGTATACTCACACAAACACATACACACAAAAGAAATACAGCAGAGTTTCAATGAATTTCTTGCTTGGAAACTTTTATATTGCAAAATTTTAAATAATTCTTGAGCTTTGTTTTCAACTATCTTCAAAGTTAACTTTAGGAATGTATATCTATTGGTAAAATAAATTACCATAAGCATGTTTTCTTATTCCTTTCACCATATATTTTGTGGCTCCCCACGTAAGTGAGTACCATTGATTGCTTGTATGAGAAAATGTAGAAAACAGCCGTCTTTGATATTATTTCATGGTAAAGAGAAAACATAATATCACCAAGCCTCCTTCATTATTCCTTGGTGATTTGTGGGGGTACCAGGGGTTCGTAATATTCACATTACAAATATGTCGATGAAATTCATTATCACAAAATTGTAGCATTGCACGTGATGAAACCGTTGAAATCTTTACGTAATATGTACTAAATTGATCTTCTGTGTATAAAGAGAATTGAAAATGAATCTTGATGTGAACAGAAGGGGAGAGGGAGCGGGAAAGGGGAGGGTAGGGGGAGGGAGAGAAGTTGTGGCGGGGGGAGCCATTGTAATCCATAAGCTGTTCTTTGGAAATTTATATTCTTTAAATAAAAGCTTTATATATATATAAAAAAGAATTGTTTCCTGGGTCTGGCATTGTGGCATAGTAGGCTAAGCCTCTGCTTGCGGTGCAGGCATCCTAGATGGGCACCAGTTTGTGTCCAGGCTGCTGTTTGTGTGCTATGGCCTGGGAGGGAAGTGGAGGATGGTCCAAGTACTTGGGCCCCTGTGCCATTGTGGGAGACCCAGAGGAAGCTCCTGGCTCCGGATCAGCCCAGCTGTGGCCATTGTGGCCATTTACAGAATGAACCAGCAGATGAAGGACCTTTCTGTCCCCCCCCCCATCTCTACCACTTAAATAAAATCTTTTTAAAAAAGTTCCTTTATTTCAAGTCTGAAGAAAAATCATAGGACTTCAGTTGTAATTTTAGGATTCATTTATTGGAATATATAATTCCTAAACTAGAAGAATCCTCTATCAGTTTTAAGGAAACTGTGCTACTACGAACGTCCACATACACTGAGGGTTGGTAAAAATGTGCCAATCAGTCCATGGTCTATGTTTGAATCTGACTCTGCTGAATGTCCAGCAGCTCCCGGGGGTCCTGGTGTCTAGCTTGGCTAGCCTTGGCCTCGGTGAGGTCTTGCTCCACAAGGTTCTCTGTCCCTCAGCTCAGATTCCAAAGGTAAATGGAAAGTTACTCTTTTCCAAATAAGTCCTTTCCATTTCTTTGCAGCATTAATTTTTATATTGAACTAAAAATCAGTCCAACTCATATTTTTGTCCCTAGCTCAGATATTTGATGAGATACAGAATAAAGATTTGTAACTCTGAAACACAGGGCATTGCTCTTCCACTATCTCACAACACTGCTCGGGTCAGTCCCTCTGTCTCTCCTTCTCTGTAACTCTTTTAAATGTTTTTTATAAATGTATTGTAGCAGATGGATATTGTCAGAAATGGAAGTACACTCATAATATATTTTCATGCACTTTGAAAAGATGTACAGAATGGCTAAAAGGTACCGAAGATGCGTTCCAGAATCACAAGCTAGAGTCGTCACTGGTTTACTCAATCTGTGTTTGCTCAGTTTGGCTTCCAGAACATCAGACAGGCAGGATTCCTCTTCACACGTTGCAGCCAATGGCTGTTCCGATGCTTTTCCTGCTCAGCACATCTTTCTCTTTTTATTTTCCACAAATTCTGAGCAGGTGACTCAGTTGGTGCTTCTAACGCATCAGCTCCCAACTCTGCTCCGGCGACTTGAGAACTGTGGGGCTCCTTGACCGTCTTGCTTTGCTGCCTTGTCTACAGGAGCAGACAGTCGTCTGCTGGCAACCTGCTTCACTTACAGCTCTACTGACTGCTAGCGACGTTTTTGTAAACTTGTTTTTATTTCACAGGATGAAATTCTTTGGAGGACTTCATTTATTTAACTAAAATGTGTTGTATGCCCACTTTGTGCAATTATACAAAATTCGCGATCAGTGTTTGAGAGTGAGGGTAACTGAAAATGCATTCTGGCCAAAGACAAGAATGAAAATTTATGGTCAAGATTCTTGTACATTAAACTTGAGACAGAAGTGGAAAAATATGCAAATACATGGACTGAAAACCAGTGATATTTATATCAAAATTAAATTACCATTTGGTTCATTGTTTCTAAAAAACTATAAGTCAAAAACACATACTACATAAATTGGAAGCCCCGTATTTGACTAAATTGATCTACCTACCTATCAAAAGTCAGCAATGCACCACTTTTTACATTTGAAAATTTAATTTACTTGGGAGGTGGGAAATGGGGGTGGGGTAAGAGCCTGTGTGATACCATCCAGTCATATACTCCCCAAGTCCTCTCAACAGCTGGGGTTGGGCAAGGCTGAGGCTGGAGGCCAGAAACCTAATTCAGGTCTCCCATATGCAAGAACCTGACCACTCGGGCACCACCACTGCCTGCCAGAGTCTCTGAGAACAGGGAGCAGCAGGCAGCACCTGGAGGCAGGTGTCGAGCCCAGGAATCCATCATGGAACACAGGCACCTTAGCTAAAATTTAATATATCAAGCAAAATGTCTGCCTCTGAAGATATTTTTAAGAGTTTGTAATAGTAGAAGTAGCATGTACCACGTAAAATGATAGGCAGCAGAATTCTCGAAGGCCCCCACCATGGGGAAACAAAGATATAGCCTGAGCTCCATGACGACTTGTTGGGGACATTCTAAGATGTGTCGCCCAAGATGAACAACAGTTATATTTGCAAGAGCTGTTCTAGAAATAAAATGAAATGTAGCTTTGGAACTATCAAATGGGACAGCTCCTGTGAGTAAATTTGGGTCAGTGCTTGGTGCAGTACTTAAGATGCGACTTGGGAATCCTGTCTCCCATATTCAAGTGCCTGGGTTTGAGTACCAGCCTTGCTTCTAATTCCAGCTTCCCAAATGTACTCTCTGAGAGGCCCAAACAGCCAGCAGGAAAGGGGTTCCTATCTCCCACACTGGAGACCTGGATTGAATTGACTGCTCCTGGTTTTGGCCTGCCAAGACCCAGCTATTGAAAGTATTTGGGAGTTAACCAGTAGATAGGAGATCTTTTGTCTTTCTGTGACTCTTTCTCTGGCTTTCAAATAAAATTAACATATCAAAAATATAAAAAAAACAATTAGAGTAATTTGCACCCAGCGTAATTTCTATAACATGCAGACAAGTTGTGCAAAATCCATAACGATGAGAACAAATATTCCCAGCGCCAGGCCAGATACCTGGAAGCCAGCACTGAAGTCATTTACTTGTTGTTGTTATAATGATACAGAAGTTTAACGTAATTCCCGTCCCATTTTAAACAAGGCCATCTAAATTCCCCTTATCCACTATTTTTGATTATGAAAAGCAGTCCTTTGGGAACTAAAAGCTGATATTAATTAAGGAAAAGCTTATTCTTGCTTCTTCTCCTTAAGTAGCATGGTCCACAGGGGTCTGCAGTGAACATGAGACATGGCCACGCTCACGACTAACAGGCAGGTGACACTTGACGAACTGAGGACAATTACTGATGACACTGGGGATCAACCCAAAGTGTCTGGGTGGAAGGGGACAGCAGGTACTTGCCAAAAGTCTGGGAGACTGGATTTCATGGCTGTACACAGACTTCACACTCCACCCAAATTACTGACAAGAAAGAACCAGGGACTTTACCCTGATCCACAGCAGCAGCTCAGGAGAGCTGACGTCTGCTTGGTATTATGATGAATTGTAACTTTGTCATTTTAGCACAATTGTCACAGGCAGGAAAATTAAACTTTTAAGAAAGGGATACCTAGGGACCAATGTCATTTATAAAGTCTCTTTAGTCCTGCTAAGTGCAGGCAGAAGGATTCTCTGTCAGGAACTGTGGCCTCACTGTCTCAACTTCTGACAGACAGATGGTCCTTGGTGATGTAGCCTTGTGACCTCGACTAATTCTAAGCAAAACAGCCTCTGCCTGTTCAAATAAGCAGAGCAGATTTTTTGGAAGGGAAAAATGTCTCATAAAGGTTAATATTGGTTAAAGTAGTAATTATTCCTAAAATTCCTGCTGACATTGCTCTGTGCATTTAAAAATGAGGACCCAAATGCTCAACATCCATTGTAATTATAGTTTTAAAACAGCAATATGCAGATACTTTAGAAAGTTCAAGTTTAAAATAGGTTTGTAGCATGTAATTTTATAATTTAATGAAGTTCTCCTATGAATACACTTTTATAATAAAGCTTAAGAATGTATATTTGAAAGCAAAAATAATCAGTTATAAGGTGAATACATAGGCACTCATAAGAAAGCAGTAGATAGTGTCTAGGACCTCAGAACAAAGTACAGTTAGGGAAAATTTCATGCATGTGCAACAGATAAACACAGGTAGGTTTTCATGAACCCCAACTAACTAATCAGGTGACAGACAAGTAACGGGTTGACCCTCCTGTTCCCTCACACATGAAAAGGTTCAGGAGGGTCTGGTTACAGGGGCATTGCATAGATTAATCGGGTGAATGAGGATCACTCAACTTTCCTTTAGCCACAAACACTGTGGTTAATGTGTTAACACATCGAATTTCTTCAGAACTAAGCACCTCAGCCAAAGAACTTACCTTTATGCATGATTTCCCAGCCCTGCAATAGACCAGGTGGTCTAAAATCACCAGGTCAAGGGTGATAAGTAGGTTCCAAGAGAGCCCCGTGTTCCTGTACCATCCCTCCCTTGCATGTGGGCAGGACTCCAACTTCCTCCTGACCAAATAGCGCCTTGCAGAGGAAGGGGTGTGGGCATCACATGATGCAACAGGGCAAGAGGAAGGGCTGTGCTGACCTAACACAGACTTCAGTGTACGGCCATGAAATCCAGCCTCCCAGACTTTTGGCAAGTACCTGCCATCCTCTTCCACCCAGACATTTGGGGTTGATTCCCAGCGTCATCCCTGGCTGACTCCAAGCTCATCAACTGGGAGTTTCAGGGCAGACATTCGGCACAGCAGCCAAATCCGTGCTTTGGACGCCTGCATCCCCCATCAGAGTGCCTGGTGAGAGTCCTGGCGACTCCACTTCTCATCAGGCTTCCTCCTAATGTGCATCCTGGGAGGCAGCAGGTGATGGCCTCAGTACTTGGGGGTCCTGACAGCCACTCACTTTGGAGACCTGGCGTTCTGGGCCCCTGGCCTCAGACTATCCCCACTTTGGCTGTTGCAGGCATGTGGGGAGTGAACCAGGAAATGGCAGCGTGGTAGCTCTCTCTGCCTCCCCTCCCCACACCACGAATAAAAGAAGTTTAAGTGGAGATACTCAGGGCAGCATGAGCCAATCCTAATCGGAAGAACTCTTTGGAAATGTTTCAGGTCAGGGGAGAAGGGGAAGTGCCCTCTGTTGCTTAAGACACGTGGTGGAGGAGTAATGCCCTCACATGGCACACATTTATGCTTGAAAAAATGCATTTACAGGGACCTTTATGATAATACAGCTCAGTCCTGCAGGCTGTCCTCTTCTATGAACTTAAGCTAAATGTGCTGGTGTCTCCCCTCTCTAAGATAAGATTAAAGTTGATAGCTGAATGCAGAATATTCTGAGGACTGCACTGAGAGACAGAGAAACCTGGGTTAATAGAGGTTTTTTTAAAAGCAAGAAGTTAAATGCGTTTGAAAGAAGAATCAGCCTGGGAAAGATCCATGAGGAAAGTATGGGAACTAGGAAGAATGAAACTAGCAGAGGAAGAGAAATTCATAGGAATGTGTGTGCACAAGAAGGAAGGGGCAGCCTGGGGGTAGGGATCCAGGGGTCTGGGCTGGCAAAGGTGGAGCAGATAAAGGACTGTAGCACAGGCGCTTGAGAGAGCACATAGAGAGAGGACTGTAGCACAGGCACTTAAGAGAGCACATAGAGAGAGGACTGTAGCACAGGCGCTTGAGTGACCACATAGAGAGAGGACTGTAGTACAGGTGCTTCAGAGAGCACATGGAGAGAGGACTGTAGTACAGGTGCTTGAGGGAACACAGAGAGGACAGTAGTACAGGTGCTTGAGAGAGCACATAGAGAGAGTACTGTAGCACAGGCGCTTGAGTGACCACATAGAGAGAGGACTGTAGTACAGGTGCTTCAGAGAGCACATGGAGAGAGGACTGTAGCACAGGCGCTTGAGAGAACACATGGAGAGAGGACTGTAGCACAGGTGCTTGAGAGAGCACATAGAGAGGACTGTAGCACAGGTGCTTGAGAGACCACATAGAGGACTGTAGTACAGGAGCTTGACAGACCACATAGAGAGGACTGTAGCACAGGCGCTTGAGAGAGCACATAGAGGACTGTAGCACAGGCACTTGAGATAACACATAGAGAGGACTGTAGCACAGGCGCTTGAGATAACACATAGAGAGGACTGTAGCACAGGCGCTTGAGAGAGCACATAGAGAGGACTGTAGTACAGGCACTTGAGAGAGCACATAGAGAGAGGACTGTAGCACAGGCGCTTGAGAGAGCACATAGAGAGGACTGTAGTACAGGCACTTGAGAGACCACATAGAGAGAGGACTGTAGCACGGGCGCTTGAGAGAGCACATAGAGAGGACTGTAGTACAGGCACTTGAGAGACCACATAGAGAGAGGACTGTAGCACAGGCACTTGAGAGACCACATAGAGAGAGGACTGTAGCACAGGCACTTGAGAGAGCACATGGAGAGAGGACTGTAGCACAGGTGCTTGAGAGAACACATGGAGAGAGGACTGTAGCACAGGCGCTTGAGAGACCACATAGAGAGAGGACAGTAGCACAGGCGCTTGAGAGAGCACATAGAGAGGACTGTAGCACAGGTGCTTGAGAGAGCACATAGAGAGGACTGTAGTACAGGCACTTGAGAGAACACATAGAGAGGACTGTAGTACAGGCACTTGAGAGAGCACATAGAGGACTGTACCACAGGTGCTTGAGAGAGCACATAGAGAGGACTGTAGCACAGGCGCTTGAGAGAGCACATACAGAGAGGACTGTAGCACAGGCGCTTGAGGGAGCACATAGAGAGGACTGTAGCACAGGTGCTTGAGAGAGCACATAGAGGACTGTACCACAGGTGCTTGAGAGAGCACATAGAGAGGACTGTAGTACAGGCACTTGAGAGAGCACATAGAGAGAGGACTGTAGTACCGGTGCTTGAGAGACTACATAGAGAGGACTGTAGCACAGGTGCTTGAGAGACCACATAGAGAGAACTGTAGCAGAGGCACTTGAGAGAACACATGGAGAGAGGACTGTAGCAGAGGCACTTGAGAGAACACATGGAGAGAGGACTGTAGCACAGGTGCTTGAGAGACCACATAGAGAGGACTGTAGCAAAGGTACTTGAGAGAACACAGAGAGAGAGGACTCTAGCAAAGGTACTAGAGAGAACACATGGAGAGAGGATTGTAGCACAGGTGCTTGAGAGACCACATAGAGGACTGTAGCACAGGCACTTGAGAGAGCACATAGAGAGAGGACAGTAGCACAGGCACTTGAGAGACTACATAGAGGGGACTGTAACACAGGCGCTTGAGAGACCACATAGAGAGGACTGTAGCACAGGTGCTTGAGAGACCACATAGAGAGAGGACTGTAGCACAGGCACTTGAGAGAGCACATAGAGAGAGGACTGTAGCACAGGCACTTGAGAGAACACATGGAGAGAGGACTGTAGCACAGGCGCTTGAGAGACCACATAGAGAGGACTGTAGCACAGGCGCTTGAGGGAGCACATAGAGGACTGTAGTACAGGAGCTTGACAGACCACATAGAGAGGACTGTAGCACAGGCGCTTGAGAGAGCACATAGAGGACTGTAGCACAGGCGCTTGAGAGAGCACATAGAGGACTGTAGCACAGGCGCTTGAGAGAGCACATAGAGAGGACTGTAGCACAGGTGCTTGAGAGAGCACATAGAGGACTGTAGCACAGGTGCTTGAGGGAACACAGGGAGGACAGTAGCACAGGTGCTTGAGAGACCCCATAGAGAGGACTGTAGCACAGGCACTTGAGAGACCACATAGAGAGAGGACTGTAGCACAGGCGCTTGAGAGAGCATATAGAGGACTGTAGCACAGGCACTTGAGAGACCCCATAGAGAGGACTGTAGCACAGGCACTTGAGAGAGCACATAGAGAGGACTGTAGTACAGGCACTTGAGAGAGCACATAGAGGACTCTAGAACAGGCGCTTGAGAGACTACATAGAGAGGACTGTAGTACAGGTGCTTGAGAGAACACATGGAGAGGACTGTAGCACAGGCGCTTGAGAGAACACATTGTGCACTGTAGCACAGGCGCTTGATCAGAGGACTATGAGCACAGGTTTTTGAGATGGATGCACAGGAGAGTTCCTCAGATACTAGGAAGCCATCTGTCAGTCAAGCTACCGTGTTGGGTCATTTTACTTCCAGCTGCATTAGAATCCAGAAAATAAGTAGATAACTCAACTGTTCACAGAATTACTTGGAGATAAATTCCTATGTGCAATAGAAATGAATTCATCTAATGATCCTCATGGAAACAAAAAACAGTGATTCCAGAGACTATGCGCTATCCACCTACCTGATTAGACATGTAAAATGTCCCTAACAAGGGATTATTAGCTTCGGTGAAGCTATGGGTTGGTACCAAGAGGAAATACAGTATTTAAACTTAAACTTTGGGAAATTCTTAAACATTTTTTGGAAATTAATTTTTAATAATATTTAAAAAAATCAACTTTGATTGGGGCCAGCATTGTAGTGTAGTAAGTTGCTGCTTACAATGCCTGTATCTCATATTGGAGTGCTGGTTCACGTCTCAGAAGCTCTTACTCCAATTCAACTTCCTACTAACACTCGTTGAAGGCAACAAATGATGGTCCAAATGCATGGTGCCCCAACACCCAAGTGTAAGAACCAGGATGTAGGTTCCTGGCTCCTGGCCCAGACTTGTCTGTTACAGTCATTCGGGGAAGTGAATCTGTGGATTCACAACCCCCATCATCACTCTGCTTTTAAAATAAATACATCTTTGAAATTAATTAACATGCACTATTGACACATTTTTATGTGATACTGTACAAAATTTCAACAGACACGGTGTAAACCAATGTTTTCAAGACAATGTGATGAGAGAGATGACACCAAGTAACAGGGTTTAAAAACATGATGGTTGCCACTCTCAGGTCAGGTCCGTCATAAATTTGAAGATCAGCTGTGAAGGAGGGCCAGGCAACCCTTTATTTTTCACTCCACAGCTAAGGTTCCAAGCACAAGCATCAAGGTGCAATTGGTAGGCCTGATGATACAAGCAATTTGTCTTTGGTATACTCTGTTTTGATTTCCTTATCCCTGGTATTTGCTGCTTTCTACCAACATGTATGTTTACCTGTCCTCTGAACATTGTCACTGAAGTCAACTATTGAAAATTCATCTTCAGATATATGGTAAGAATGTCATTTATCAGTGGGCAAAACACCAGCCGAAAGACCATATTACAAAACATCTTAGTATAAAAACTTGGATATTCCACAGACTAACAAAAGAAGGTATTTCACCATTGCTATAAAAGAAAATAGGACATAAAAGTTGGTATTATGAGAGTCAACGGTTGTCTACAGCCCTTGTCTCGGCTATTGAGGAGCAGTACTTTTCTTCATTCTATTTGTTGAACTCTTTACTTAGTGTAGGGTTAATCTGTTAAGTATAAAATTAACCAAAAACAGATATTTGTAGAAATTAAGAGTGGGATTAGGAGAGGGAGGAGGGAGAAGTGTGGGAGCATGGGTGGGAAGGAGGATAGGGTGGGAAATATCACAGTGTTCCTCAATCTGCATGTAAGAAACACATGAAGCTTGTATACCTAAAATAAAATTAAAATAGTTTACAAGACAAAAAAAATTATTAGTATATGGATTGTAACACTTTGTCACAAGGCACTGTTCAACATTAAAAATAAAGGACCAAAACCATAGAAAAATAGTTTAAAATCTGAGAGAAATGGACATTAATGATTTTAGATTATTTTTTCTGAAATAATGAGTGTCATAAAAGCTTCCGCTTAAGCACATTGTCTGCACTGATTCAAATATGACTGTGCTTTGTAGATATTAATGTGAGAAAGACGTAAATCTTTAGGTGTGCTTATGGATTTTAAGAGATGCAAAATTTTCTATGAGATGGGATTTCTGAGGAACAAATTCACTGTATAAAATGTATCAATTTTCAAGTAATATGCCTCATTATTATTATACAACTGAAAACTAGAAATGATTTTATTTCTTGACAATAGTGTATATTGGAGCTCTAGAATCTCTAAGCACTGGTCTTCCCATGTTGATGCTACATTCATAAAAAATAGGACATTCCAGTTTTTTTCTCAACTACCAAAATAGTCTGCCAATTAACAATTGAAAGTTATCACTATTTTCATGGACATAAACAATTCAAATATACCATCAGATGCCAAATATTGTGCTCCTACTCACAAGTTATCTGGAGGCAAAAAAGAAAAATAAGCCTGGTTACAGGGGCTGTTTAGCTGTCGGTTGACTTGGATGTAAGTAGTAACTACCTTCCAGCAAGGCGACTATGGCCACTCCACCTGCATCAGACCTAAGGAATGTCTACTGCAACTTAATCTGTATACAATGGTGTGGAAGAGATGGAGGAATAACCCTAGGAAGGGACAAAAAGCAGGACACAGAAGTGCAAGGGAAGAGGGGTGACAGCAGTGAAAGACACAGGCAATCACAAAGAGAAAGCATGATACGGGCAGGAGAGGGAGGCAGGGTGTGAGGATGATGGAGGGCAGTGTAGGGGAGTGGAGAAGCAGTGATGAGGGGGCAGTCAGTGCTCCTGATGTCCTGTGTGGGGACTCAGAGAACTGAGGGGCAGGCACTGGAACAGAACTGAGCAGGGTGGGGAGTGGACCTCGTAACATGCAGACTGTGGAGGGATTGTACTCGCTGGTGCCGGAGCAGCTCTCTGAGCAATGATGAGGAGAGATGGTGCAAACAGGTGGAAAGACCACCTACGTGTAAGGTGAATCCACCAAGAATCAAGCAGAAGTACGGAGAGTCTGTTTCTAGACCAGGATGGAGTCGCTGAGAATGCAGATGAATAGACCGAGCACAGGTACCCAGTTAGAAGCCTATAGGCACTGGAAGCAGAAGCTCATGGGCCTGGGACTCTCCAAGTCAGAGTTTCTTAGAGAGGGAGGGAGGATTGTGCTAGGGAAGTGATACAGAGCAGGAACACGGACTCCACCCCACACGGGGGCAGCAGCGTTTGTAGTAGATAAAATGCCACCACTTTGTGGGTTCATAGGTCAGTAGTGACGAGGCTGAAAGGCTTCAGTTAATCAGGGATGTACAGCTATTGCTAATAACTGACAAAGGACTCTGGAAAACATAGGTTAAGACCTCAGGGGTGGTAGATGGCTGGGACAGAGGACATGCCAAGTATCACTCTCCTGTATACAGCATACAGGAAACAGAGCCCCCTGGCTTAATTAAAGTAAAGAAATGCAGCAGAGAAAAGAAGCCTAGTCCATGTAAATTTATGACAGATGTGCTGGAGCGATCACTCAGAGCATCGTATCTCAAGGGGCTGAGTCTCCATTTGCAAAGATTTGTGATGCCTGCCACAGAACACAATGGTTGTCTAACAAGAGATCACAGGTAGTAGAAACTGATAAAAATACAAGATTATGATTTAAAGTCTTGCTTAATGAGAGAAGGTAATTCAGAGAGACAACTCAAATACATTAGGAAGATAATTCATTATGCGAATGAGAAATTTCAGCAAAGTGATAGAGATCATTATATAAAGAATCACACAAAATCTTGAATCTAAATAACAAATTAAGTTAAAATAAAATTATAAAAAGTAAATATTTAAATGTGAAATAATATACATTTAAACACTCTGGGATTAGGGCAAGATGGCGGAATAGGAAGGCAGCACACCGATAGTCCGGGGAGAGACAGTTTAATAAAAGTGGAGATACTGCGGGTTCAAGGAAGAGTAGGGGAAGAAACAGCAGAGGAAACTCTTCCAGAACTAGTGATTCACAGTGGACCTTTGAGGAGAGCGTGGGAGCCTGCAGTTCCGGACACCAGCAGCAGACTCAACGCACCAGCGCTGGAACGCCAGGTGAGCCGATCCTCAATAGCCCGAAACACCAGCAGGGAAGTGGAAAGAGGAGACTAGAGTGAACAAGGCTTGAAACCCTGTGGGGAAAAGTTCACCAGGCTAACTAGAAGAGAGAGAAAAAGAAAAAAGTGACCGAAACGGACACGGGTTTCTCTCTCTCCGCCCACCTCTCAAAGGTGAGCAAGACAAAGAGCAGGCGCCATTTTGGACATACGTCATAAGCAGGGCGACCTCAGGTCTGCACCGGCCCTGAGCCTAGAAGAAAAACCTGACTCTGGGCGTGGGGGTGAAATAACAGGAGATTAGAACCTAATAATGTGTGGTGCTAATGAACTGAGACTGTGAAAAAAGAGACGGTTGGGGAGAGAACTCACGGAATTCACCACGTGAATACTCTCCAGAGACGCTACAGTTCGGTAGCCTTGGTAGCCCAGTGGTGAGACTGCAGGAGAATTTGAACCCACACTGAAGGCCGCAGAGATTCCCTCTGTGGTCCTTGGGAAAGAGCTTCCAAACTCTGGCTCCTGTGGGTATATCATTTGCCTGCTAACCACCCCCAATTCCATTCAGCTGTGTGGAATTACTTCCCTTTTGAACCAAAAAAAAAAAAAAAGTAACAGAGAGAGATTTACCACACCTAACCTGGGAGTGTCTCCTTTGACACACCCTCAACCCGGAGGAACCAAACAGAGCTCTCAGGCCACACCCATCTCAAGCCTCTAAGGCTCCATCAAAAGCAGACAGTCCACTTAATCTAGAGTCATAGTATAACAAGAAAAAAACACCACAGTGAAGAAACCAATATGCCAAACAACAAACGCAAAAACCGAGGTAATAAGAACAAGGAAGACACTATGGCATCCCCAAATGAAAAAGACACCCCAATTCAAGATTACAAAGATGATGAGATAGAAGAGATGCAAGAAGCAGATCTCAAAAAATTGATAAGAACACTAAGAAGTACTCAAAAACAAATTCTTGAACTACAGAAATCCTTAATGGACAAGGTAGAAAATCTCTCTCGTGAAAATGAAATATTAAGGAGAAATCAAGCTGAAATGAAACAACTAGTAGAACATGAAACTGTGATAGTGACGAGAAATCATAATGAAGTGAAGAATTCAATAGATCAAATGAAAAACACATTAGAGAGCCTTACAAACAGAATGGGTGAGGCAGAAGAGAGAATATCGGACTTAGAAGACAGAGCACAGGAAAGTATACAGTCAAACCAAAGAAAAGAAGAGGAAATTAGAAATCTAAAAAATATTGTTGGGAATCTACAGGATACTATTAAAAAACCCAACATTCGAGTTCTAGGAGTTCCTGAAGGCATGGAGAGGGAGAAAGGATTAGAATGCCTTTTTAGTGAGATAATAGCAGAAAATTTCCCAGTTTTGGAGGACAGAGACAGCCTAGTACAGGAAGCTCATAGAACCCCTAGTAAACATGACCAAAAGAGATCCTCACCACGACACGTTGTAATTAAACTCACCACAGTGAAACAGAAAGAAAAGATCCTAAAATGCGCAAGAGAGAAACGTCAAATTACACTCAGAGGATCTCCAATTAGACTCACAGCAGACTTCTCATCAGAAACCCTACAAGCTAGAAGGGAATGGCGAGACATAGCCCAGGTACTGAGAGAGAAAAACTGCCAGCCCAGAATATTATATCCTGCCAAGCTCTCATTTGTGAATGAAGGTGAAATAAAGACCTTTCATAACAAACAAAAATTGAAAGAATTTGTTGCCACTCGTCCAGCCCTGCAAAAGATACTTAAAGATGTGTTACACACAGAAACACAGAAACACGGCCATCAACATGAAAGAAGGTAAACGAAGGGAACCTCACAGCAAAAGATCACAGGGAATTCAAAGCATACATTTGGATAAAGAAATTATGGGACATGTACTCTATAGAATACTATACAGCAGTCAAAAACAATGAAATCCGGTCATTTGCAATAAGATGGAGGAATCTGGAAAACATCATTCTGAGTGAATTAAGCCAGTCCCAAAGGGACAAATATCATATGTTCTCCCGATCGGTGACAACTAATTGAGCACCAAAGGTGAAACCTATTGAAGTGAAATGGACACTATGAGAAACAGTAACTTGATCAGCTCTTGTGCTGACTGTTGTTGTACAATGTAATACTTTATCCATTTTAGTAATTTTTTTATTCTAGTACTATTGGTTGAACTCTGTAATTAACAAACAATTATTCTTAGGTGTTTAAATTTTAGCTGAAAAGTGATCCCTGTGAAATATAAGAGTGGGAATAAGAGAGGGAGGAGATGTACAATTTGGGACATGCTCAATCGGAACTGCCCCAAATGATGGAGTTAGAAACAGGCCAGGGAATTCCAATACAATCCCATCAAGGTGGCATGTACCAAGGCCATCTCACTAGTCCAAGTGATCAATTTCAATTCACAATTGATCACACTGATAGGTCTAAGAGTCAAAGGGATCACACAAACAAGACTAGTGTCTGCTAATACTAACTGATAGAATCAAAAAGGGAGAGAATGATCCAACATGGGAAGTGAGATACACAGCAGACTCATAGAATGGCAGATGTCCTAAATAGCACTCTGGCCTCAGAATCAGCCCTTAAGGCATTCAGATTTGGCTCAAGAGCCGTTGAGAATATTCTAGGCATGGAAAGCCAAGACACTCTGGAAAAAAAAGAAGACCTAAATGAAAGATCTCTGTGAGTGAGATCCCAGTGGAACGAATGGGGCCATCAAAGAAGGAGGTACCTTTCTCTGAAGGGAGGAGAGAACCTCCACTTTGACTATGACCCTGTCGGAATAAGATTGAAGTCAGCAAACTCTAAAGGCTTCCATAGCCTTGGCAACTCATGACTAGAGCCTAGGGAGATTACTGATCCCATAAACAAGAGTGTCAAACTGTTAAATCAACTTCCGGAGTCACTGTGTACTTACGTCTCATGTGGTATCTGTCCTTAATGTGTTGTCCAATGTGAAGTAATGCTATAACTAGCACTGAAACAGTATTTTACACTTTGTGTTTCTGTGTGGGTGCAAACTGATGAAATCTTTACTTAGTATATACTGAATCAATCTTCTGTATATAGATAATTAAAAATGAAAAAAAAATCTTGGTGTTAAATTGGAAATTGCCTAGAAAATTAATCAATTTTTTAAAAAAATATATCATGTAGGATCTCTGTCCTTAATGTGCTATACATTGTGAATTAATACTATAACTAGTACTCTGACAGTATTTTTCACTTTGTGTTGCTATGTGAGGGCAAACTGTTGAAATCTTTACTTAATATATAGTAAATTGATCTTCTGTATATAAAGAGAATTGAAAATGAATCTTGATGTGAAGCAAGGGGAGAGGGAGTGGGAAAGGGGAGGGTTGCTGGTGGCTGGTGGGGGGGAAGTTATGGGGGGGGAAGCCATTGTAATCTATAAGCTGTATTTTGGAAATTTATATTCTTTAAATAAAAGCGTTATAAAAAAAAAAAAAAAAAAAAAAAAAAAAAAAAAAAAAAAAAAAAAAAAAATAAACACTCTGCTCAGTGGAATAATATTTTCTATGCACAAAATACAGTTGAGAATCTCAACAGAATTTAGCAGGAAGAGGGAAAAAATTCCAAGCTGGAAAAGAGGTCTTTTGAAATAACCCCTAAATAATGAAGAAAGTCTGAAATTCATGATACAAATGAGCAAACGTTTGCATTTTGGGTATTCTCTAAGGAGAAGAGAAAAAAAAAAAAAAAACCCTGAATGCTCTTATCAGGTGAAAGAGCTGATAAATTTTTTTCCAAATATTGTGGGAAATATGGGGACATCCAGTTCCAGGAAACTCAAAGGACTCTTAATAGTTTTGACCATAAAGGATCTTTTCTTAAGTACACTGTAATCAAATTGTCCAAAAATCACAACAAAGAGGATTTTAGAAATAGCAAGAGGAAAAGGTCAAGTCACTAATATGGACACTCCCATTCTCAACTGAAACCTTATAGGTCACAAGAAGATGGGATAAATTATTCAAAGCCTTCAAAGAGAAAAAAATTCCAGACAATATTACTATACAGACCAAATGAATCTTTCAACATGAAAGTGAAATAAAGATTTTCCCCAACAATCAAAACTGAAGAAATCTGTCACCAATGGCCCTACGAGAAATGCCTAATGGATTCCCACATTAGAAGTTAAGTGATAATTACCACCATGAAAACATGTGACAGATCTCAACAACAGATCAGATATACAGAAGATAAGAAAATGCAGTGATATATAACAACCCCCCCCATCCAGGATTTGGTTTGCTGGATTTAGTTAAAGGTTTACCATCTGTCTCATCTGTATTGATTAGGACTACGTCTCTATAATTTATATTTTAATGAATTTTGATATCAAGGCTTTATTAGTACTTTCAAAAGAGTTGGAAAGTGATCCTTCGCTAATTTTCTGAAAGAACACATTTTTGCATTAGTTATCCATTAAATGTTTAGTAGGATTTAGCAGTGAAACTATTTAGGCCTCAGGGAGTAATTTTAAAATTAATTGAATTTCTTAAACACATTCAGAAATATTTAAAAAATTTTTGTGTTTTCTGAATTTGTGGATTTCTTAGAATATGTGCAGTTTGCACAAGCTATAAAATCATTAGCATAAATATATTAATTTTACAAAAGTAAAAGGAGCCACACTATGAGCAGTGATCACACCAACAGGAAACATTAATTTCCAAAGGCATCACACTTCCATGTTTATTGCAGCATTGTGTACCACAGCAATGGTATGCATTCAACCAAAACATCCACAAACAGATGAATGGATAAAGAAAATGTGATGTACAACACTCAGCCTAAAAAGGTTGAAATCCTGTTATTTGTGACAACATGGATGAACACAGAGAACATTATTTTAGGTGAAATATGCCAGGCACTGAAATTCATGTACATTACCTTAATGACATATGGAATCTAGAATTGCTGGCATCAGAAGTCGAGGGCAGGACAGAGGTCAGCAGACAGTGGGAAGAGAGAGGGCATGGCTATCCAGGAGGCTCATCCGTGGGGACAGGGTTATGGTCAGATAGGAGAATCGAGTTCTAGTGTTTCACCACCCAGTAGGCTTACTATCATCAACAGAAATCTGTATTTCAAAAGTCACTACCAGGTGACCATGTGACTTAGTGCCTGACCAGAAAGCACTGATGGAGGCCAGCACTGTGGCGAGCAGGTGAAACAGCTCTTTGTGACGCTGGCATCCTATATCAGAGTGCTGATTCGACTCCCGCCTGCTCTGCTTCCAATCCAGCTCCCTGTTATACGCCTGGGAAAGCAGGAGAGAATGGTCTGAGGCTTAAATTCATGTTGAAGTTCATATACATTGAAGAACTTATTTAATTGCCACTTGGTCCCCAAAGGCATTAATGATTTTAACTGAAATATCGATTAATCAAGTTCTATTTGGTACAATCACAGATGACCGAGTATGCTAATTCTTATGACTGTTTACTGTTTAAGACATGAATTTAATTTTCCTGATTACACTAATAACTTATGTACCTTACAATACTGTCACTGTTTTCTTCTGATAAAACTTCATTTGCAGTAGCTAGTGTCTACTGACTTTCTGAGTAAAGTCAACCTTTGTGTAGGACTCTTCCCATTGGGCATTATTTAGACTGCATTAACAGAGTCCAACCACATTAATTTGGCACTTTGAGAAAAACATGTGGTTGTTTGCTCGCTTCTTTATTTGCTAAATCTGTACAGGTTAGCTAAATACTGAATCCCAGAAGTAGCTTATTAAGATGGTCCATATCTCAGTGTGTATGTGTGTGTATATACATATATATATAACCAATCTCATCTCCTCTATTCTCTGATGTCTAAGTGAGCATTACCGCATTTTTACACTGTTCACCTTACAGTCCTATTAATATGCTGCCTTAATTGTTCCTAGTTGATAAAGAAGAGAATAGCATGAAAACCAAATGGAATTCACCACCACACTTTCAAAGGGTGTCCAAGTAGTGCTGTGTCGGAATGTGCACCTGGAAGACTGTATTCTAATCTGTATTCTAATCTTCCATATAAGCAGACCCTTCTTGGAATGCTCGAGTCATTCAGAACTACCCCAGGACCAAGGAGACCTGAGCCAGAAGATGACGTATTGCTTCCTAGACAAGTCTTGACAGGCTAACAGCTTGCTTTGTCAGTCTTCTTTGGCTCTACCAGGAGACTGAGCACATCACACATATGGATTCTCCACCAGGCTGGGCCCAGGGTAGGAAGGATGAGGAACAGAGCATGAGTCAACCCACAGGGCCAGGCTTCTAAAAGCACACACCTGTGAGTGACTCAGTTACCTCCTTTCACCCTGAATATCCAGACAGTTACAAAGAATCAGGTAGTATTTAGAAAGTTTCTATTTGCAGAGAGAAGTTTTTGGTAAGGGCATGGCAATGGCTAGAAACATAAAAGCGAGCATTGTGGTACAGCAGGATAAGCCACCACCTGTGACACTGGAAATCCATTTGAGCACTGGTTATGCTAAATTAAAAAAAAAAAAATCTTCTAGTGTTAGAAGTCCACTGCTACTGGGCCAGCGCTGCGGCTCACTTGGCTAATCCTCCGCCTGTGGCGCCAGCACCCCAGGTTCTAGTCCCGGCTAGGGAGCTGGATTCTGTCCTGGTTGCTCCTCTTCCAATCCAGCTCTCTGCTATGGCCCGGAGCGCAGTGGGGGATGGCCCAGGTCCTTGGGCCCTGCACCCCATGGGAGACCAGGAGGAAGCACCTGGCTCCTGGCTTCCAATTGTCATAGTGCGCCGGCCGCAGCAGCCATTTGCAGGGTGAACCAACGGAAAAGGAAGACCTTTCTAACTCTGCCTGTCAAAAAAATAAATAAAAATTTAAAAAAAAGTCCACTGCTTCTGCTCCAGCTCCTTAACACACCTGGGAAGGCAATAGAACATGATGTGAATATTTGGGCCCCTGTCACCCACGTGGGAGACAAGGAGGGTGTTCCAGGCTCATGGCCTCAGCCTGGCCCAACCTCAACTTTGTAGCCATTTGAGGAGTGAACCAGCAGATGGAATCTGAGCTAGTGTGCATGCTTGCTTTGCTCACTCTGTATTTAACTCTGCCTTTCAAAAAATAAGTTTTAAAAAGAAATGTACATTAAAAGTTTTCTATTTTGTGTGTGTTTTTGTGTAGTGAAAGAAAAACAAAATAAAAATTAAGACACAATGCCTTTGTCATAGAAATAACTAAGACAAAATCTTCCACTAACTTATTGGAAAATGATGGGATAATCACAGTAGCTTCAAGAACAAAATGTCAAAACTGTACAGGAGGGAGTAATTAATTGACTTGACCTAGAAGATAGAATTAGAGGAAATATTCACAAATGGAGTAATAATTAAACTGGGCTTTTAACACCAGGAAAATTTTTCTAATTAAGGGAGGTGAGAAGGACATGGGAAGGTTTAAAAAAATGACAAGCAAGAGCTCCTACGTTTTAAAGAGCTAGCCTATACTTGAAATAGAGGGTTATCAACAAAGTGTGATACCAAGTCCAAGCCAGTGATAGCCTGGAAGAACTGCTGATCAAAGGCACCACTTATGCAGGGGCCATCCCCATATCCAGGAGTGGGGCCTGGCTTGCTCATGGGGACTGGAGGCTGCTCCATCCATACCTGTGCTGCTCCATGTTGTACTTGGGTGAAATTCCATGGGGGCCAGGCAGAGGTCATGCAAGGAAGATGGGACCTGGACATTGTTGGTGTCACTGAGTGGAATTTTAATACTGTTCTCAGATCCTTCAAATCCTCAATACCACATATGATGAAGACTATTACAAAAACTTCGGTGCCAGCGCTTGTGGCACAGTGGGTTAATGTCCTGGCCTGAAGTGCCAGCATCCCAAATGGGTGCCAGTTCTAATCCCGACTGCTCCTCTTCCTATCCAGCTCTCTGCTATGGCCTGGGAAATCAGTAGAAGATGGCCCAAGTCCTTGGGCCCCTGCACCCATGTGGGAGACCCGGAAGAAGCTTCTGGCTCCTGGCTTTGGATTGGCACAGCTCCGGCCATTGCAGCCATCTGGGGAGTGAAACAGTGGATGAAGACCTTTCTTTATGTCTCTACCTCTCTAACTCTTTCAAATAAGTAAAAATAAACCTTAAAAAAAGCAGCAGGTTAACAAAAACTATTTTCAACATAGGCTCACACTAAAGATGGTGTGGGTGAAATAACGCAGAAGGAGAAGGAGTTATAAAATTAGAACTCACGAGCAAGAGAGCTTATTCTTTTATAAAATATCTAGAGTGATCTTAAAAAAAATGAGAGATTATCTTGCATAAAGCCAGGGTATGCTCAGTTTTTAAATCAGGCCCAGCAGCTACATCACTGCTTGGGAAGCACATATCCAGGGAAGTGCCTGGGTCTAGTCCAGCTCTACTTTTTCTAATCCAGCTTCCTAATAATACACAAGCCAGTAGATGTTGGCTCAAGTACGTAGGTTTCAGCCACCCATGTGCATGACCTAGATTGAATCCAGGGCTCCTAGCTCCAGCTTGGTCTAGCCTTGGCTGATGTGGCCATTTTGGGAGGGAGCCAGTAAATGGAAGATCTCTTTCTCCCTCTTCCCTTCTGCCTTTTAAATAAAATGAATTTCCCTTAAATGATGAATATTCAACTCTCAGACAATCAGCTCAAGCCTAAATTGCTTGTTGGCCTCTGTGTGTGACATTCTTCAGTGTAAGAGATCTTAAAGAAACAACTGATTGCATTTTGATGTCTTTACAGCTACCAAAATGAATTTAATGCTACAACATAGTTAAATCCCTTAGATCTTAGCTGACTTCCACTAGAGATGTGAGGGACCACCTAAAAGGTCACAGAATATATGTTTTAAGAAAAAATTATGCATGAATTTTAGAATTTTTGTACCAAAATAAACTTATCTTTTAGTTCCATTTCCTACAAACTTTTTGAAGCAGCTTGATGTAAAAAATAGACCTTTTATCAATGGAATGGTTTTTTCTTTTTGACTCCCAAAATCTGTCTGCTCCTGAAATTCATAATTCATAGTAAAAGTTAGGCCACATTTTTCTTTAATAAAGTCCACAGAGGCAAGATGGACTTTATCAGCCCCTCAGGATTTCATTAATATGAATAAAAACTTCAAAGGTTCTTCATTTTACAAAAATGCTTGCCATGGTTCGTGCTTGACCTTGATTGTATAACAATGATTCCAAATGCTCACTGTATGATCCTGTTGCCTACTTTTTCTTAGTTTTATCTTTACTTTATTTCAGCAATAAATACTTATCTGTCATTAGATGATAATTTCAACTATTTGCAATAATTGAAGTCTTAAGTTTGAATAAAGATTCAAAAGCAATGTGTTAAATATGCAAAATGGACTATACTGAAGAATAGTATTAAATTATTATTTTTGTAAAATGCCCAAAGGCCTGTTTAAGAAATTACCTTCCTGTATATATTCAATGCTGTCATTATAATTTTAAGGACATTTTTTGTTTGTAACACTCCAATAAAATAGCTCATATGTTACATCACATTTCCAAAGCTACTTTGTATGCTGCAATCCTGCATAAATTATTTAAGATTTAAAATTGTCAAGGCATCTCTCCTTGCATTATTAGGAATTAATGCGAGTTCTATGGCGCATTTTTGTAACCGCAGAACATTCTGATGAGGCCAAGTTCATTTTGACGAGATAAATGCATGCACTTCACAAATGGTTAGGAAGCCAGTGTAGTCCCTGCAATCAGAAACAAGGACTGTGCCAAGCCCTTCTGTTTGATGTCTCCATAGCACTCAGAGCCTTGCCCTTAAAGACGTATCATAAGAGGCCTTTTACATCTTTGTGTGACTATTTGATCCATGTCCCCCATAAGTATTCAGCTAAGTATGTGTTGAACACAGGGAAATGATGAAAAGCCACTGTCGACCTCTTACAGAACGTCATTCAGCTGACTCCCGTTCAAGTCTTTCTACATTTCCTCCAACATCTATCCAAGGGCATGCTGTGTTCATGCTTGGCATTTTGACTATTCTGTTTCTTTATATAGAAACAGGACTTTTTTTGTAAATATATTTGGAAGGAATACCGTAATTTTATGTAGGCAAGTAGTAAGGACTTTGACTAACCATAGAGATGTCTGGCCTTTGTTTTTGGTTTTGATAGTGGCCCTTAACACACCTGACAGAAATATCTGTGTTTAGGGCATGGTCTGGTTGTAGATGGACCCTAGGGTGAGGCCGGCTGCACCTGACAATCTTAGCGTGGGAGTTGCAATGTCAAAGACCAACTGTGTAATAGAAGGTGTGCACTTTGGTTCACCGTTGGTTCTCTAGTTGCCTTGCAGATTGAGTTTAACTGCATGTGATATTAATCAATCATGCTACTTAATGAAGCTCCAGTAAGAACTCCAGACTCTGAAACCTGGGCAATCATATGATTCTGGGAGCTTAATGCATCTTGATTGCAGGGCAAAGGGGCAGTGGAAGCTCTGTGCTTGGAACCCTATGCACCTGTGCATGAGTGTACCCCTAGCTGTGCACACAACAGCGGTTAGAGATTGCTTATGGACACCAGCTGAGGCATCCAACCCAAGAGTGGTTCTGGGAAGTCCTCAAACTTTCAGGTGGTATCAGGAGTGAGGGTGGTACAATGGAGGACTGCATCCTTAGACTTTGTGGAAATAGTCAATGGCTTCAAACAGCAAATTTGAACAACCTTTGTGTACAGAAAAAATGACATGGCTGAGAAAGAACTTATGAGATCAGTACCATATACAATATCTAAATAAATGCTAAATATTTTGGAATAAATGTAACCAAGGAGGTGAAAGATCACTTCAATGAAAATTACAAAACATTAAAGAAATAGCAGATCACTCACCAAAAAAATGGAAGAATCTTCCATGTCTATGGATTGGAAGAATTAATATCAAAATGCCCATACTACCCAAAACAATTTACAGATTCAGTGCAATCCCAATAAAAATACCAACCACACTCTTCTCATATCTAGAAAAATATGATGCTAAAATCAATACAGACACACAAGAGATCCCAAATAGCTAAAGTACTCTTAAACAACAAAGCCAGAGGCACCACAATACCAGATTTAATATGTACTAAAGGCAATTAAAGCAGCTTGGTACTGACCCCAAAATAGACATGTAGACTAATGGAACAGAATATAAACCGCTGAAATTAATCCACACAGCTATAACCAGCCAATTTTTGACAAACTAGCTGAAATAAATCCCTGGAGCAAATATGGTCTCTTCAACAAATGATGCTGGGAAAATTGGATCCACACATGCAGAAGTATGAAACAAGACCCCTATCTTACAACTTATTATATAAAAATCATCTCACAGTGGATCAAGGATCTAAATTCATGACCTGATAACATCAAATTGCTAAAGGAAAACATTGGGGAAACTCTTCAAGACTTTGGCTTAGGCAAAGACTTTCTGGAAAAACCAAAGATGCATAGCAATGATGACAAAAGTAGACAAATGGGATTACACCAAGCTAAGAACTTTCTGTACTGCAAAGAAAATTTTCAACAAAGTGAAGGACAACACACAGGATGGGAGAACATATTGGAAAACTATGCAACTGAAAAATGATTAATATCCAGGGTCTTTGAAAAGCTCAAGAAACTCAACAATAACAAAACAACCTAGTTAAGAAATGGACAAACTATGTGAACAGATAATTTCCAATAGATAACATTCAAATGGCCAACAAACAATAAAAAATGCTCAGGATCACTACCTCCAGATAACAACCTCCATGCAGTTTCATGTCACCTCAGCTAGAACGGCTATCACACAGAAATCAAAAGAAAAGTAAGCAGGCAATGCTACTGAGGATGGGGGAAAAAGGTATTCTTAAACTGTTGGTGGACATGTAAACTAATACAATCTCTCTGGCAGACAGTATGGATATTCCTCAGATATCTGAAATGCATGTACAATATGACCCAGCTATTCTGCTCCTAGCAATTTACTCAAAGGAAATGAAATCAGCGTATGAATGAATTATCTATGCACACGTTTATTGAAGCTCAATCACAGGAGCTAAGACTTGGCATCCACCCACATGTTCATCAACTGATGACTGGATAAAGAAAATATGGCATATATACACTATAGAATACTACTTAGGCATAAAAATGGAACAAAATCTCATCTTTGAAACAAAGTGGATGCAGCTAGAAACAATTATGCTTAGTGAAATAAGCCAATCTCAAAGACAAATATCATAGGTTTCCTCTGACATATGACAATTAACATAGAAAACAAAAATTGTTGTTTTTAACACTTACACTCCTGTAGAACTGTGGTATTCCCACTATTTATTTATTTATTTATTTATTTATTTGAAAGGTAGTGTTGCAGACAGTGAGAAAGAGAGAGAGGCAGAGAAAGATCTTCCTTCTGTTGGTTCACTCCCCAAATGGCCGCTATGGCCGGTGCTGCACCTATTCAAAGCCAGGAGCCAGGTGCCCCCTCCTGGTCTCTTGTTCGGGTGCAGGAGCCCAAGGACCTGGGCCATCCTCCACTGTTCTCCCGGGCCACAGCAGAGAGCTGGACTGGAAGAGGAGCAACTGGGGCTAGAACCTGGCCCCCATATGGAATGCTGGCACAGCAGGCAGAGGATTAACCAAGTGAGCCACAGTGCTGGCCCCCCCACTATTTATTTGTCTAATATTATGATTAGTGGCAGATTCACCCTGTCAATATCAAGTGGATTAATATTATGTCTTTGTAAAAACTAATGAAGTGATGGGAGAGAGTGAAGGAGGGGGTAAGGACAGCAGGGGAGTGAGGGAAGTGTTGTTGTCTTATGTACCTATGGAATGCATAAAATCCATTCTTTTTATATTAACAAGGAAAAGAACTAGAAAACCAGGGATAATGGACTCCAAGGAACACATAAGGAAATGTAAACAGTAATTATATGATTTGATCTATGCATACCATTTACAGGTGCTGAACTGTTCTATTTCCCATAAAAATATGCGAATATTACACATTCAAATATTAAAATAAGAAAATAATTTTCATCTCAGATGTTTAATTCTACCTAAAAAGGCACTCTCCCACTACTTTTTAAACTTAAGATTTAATCATCTATTTTAAGGCAACGTATTCATGATTTTACAAAATTGAAAATAGGAGGGGCTGGTGTGTGGCATAGCAGGTAAAGCCACATCCTGCAGTACCAGCATCCCATATGGGCACCAGTGCACGTCCCAGCTGCTCCAATTCCAGGCTTCCCACAGGGGGCAAGAACCCTAATACCCGAGTCATAACCTGTTGCCTCCCAGGGTGCATTAGAAGGAAGCTGGCTTACAAGCTAAGCATGCAGCACTCAACCAGCCACCACAAGTGACCAGTTAACCTATGGACTACACACTTGCTCTCATATCATTTTTTTATTAAATACATCTTAACCATATTTATAGTGCTCTTTATTTTTCATTTGGCCAGATTTTATAGATCACCTTTTATATTTCAGGTAGTTTGCTAAATGGTAAATTATCCAAAATGGCTCAGAAACATTATTTCCCATAAAAAACTCAGATTGCAATGTTCACAGAAGCTGATCTTAAGAATTCAACAAATATTTGATGAGCTCCTTTGCTGTGAGAGAGGTGTTGGACTTTGGAGAACCAAAACTCATAAGGAACTGGTGAATGGGGAAGGCGTGTGCATTTCCAGTGGAAAAGGCATAAAGGCAGGAGGAAGAACATGAGACAAACAGGAGGACGACCAGAACTCAGGAGCAAGGAAACAAGGACTCTTCTGGTTATGAAACCTGGCTGGTCTCTGGGGACAGGGACGTCCCCATAACCCCATAGTTCTCCTGCTTCCTCACCAATGTATAGGCACAGTTATGGGCAGGTTCTGTTATTCTGACTCTTCAAAATCCATCAAGATCTTTGCTGTACAGATTCTATCCTAGAGATTATCTTAGTGTTGGCCAGAATAAAACTAACTAGGGTAGATCCTTAAAGTGATCTTGCTCCTTACTCTGGCCCTGACTGGACAGGGAGCTGGCAACACAGGTGCATGCATCCCATCATTTACTGCTGTTTGGTTCAGTGAGGTGCAGCTCATTTGCCTAAATTGCCAAGTAACATGTGCTTTGATTTTATTTTTCAGTTAACACCCCAAAGTATCATTTTGCCCATTATATCTCATGACTACTTCTGCTCATATTCCTGCCATTCATTCTGTATGTGTTCGGAAGGGAACTCAGGCCCCCAGGCTGGGGATGCACCTCTGCTATTATCATCTTGGAAAAAAAAAATCACACAAAATCTGCCATCTTCCCTGTTTCAAAATGCCTACATAACAGGGACAAGAAACAGCTCCTGCCTCAGGGTCTCACAGGGTGGTGTGAGAAGTGATGCACAGACAGGACTCTTAGTCCGCAGTCTCTGGGATGCTCTCTTGCTGATGGAAAACCAGATCCACCAGTGAATGTGCTCTGTGGGTCTTAGGGGCCCCGCCTGGCCTGGTGTGGGTCTGACCACAAAGGCAGATGTGCACAATTGCCAAGCTAAGCTGCTGGCTGGCAGATGGAGGTGATGGGATGCCAGGAGAGAGGGGCTGTCCTGGAGAACAAGGTAGAATGGCACGGAGGACAGCAGAGATCTGGGGGCACACGAAACGGAAAATGGGGGAAGGACTCTGATGTCATTTATCAGCACAGTGCCACTGTCGGGTTCCCTCATTATTTGTGCACAACACTGTCAGAGTTACAAGTTCTAACAGGTACAGGCAGTGAGTGCTTGGGATTCTGATGGAGCAAGGAACCCAGTTGGCAAAATCCACATTCTCAGGCTGCATCTGCTGATGGGTGATGCTGTTGGTGAGGTCTCCTCACGTGTTCTTCTAGTCAAAGTCTCTTGTTTTTCTCTTAAAGCTACTCTTCCCTTATGGCAAATTGGATCTACAGACACATATGCAGTACAATAGAGTTATAAATAGTAATATTTATAAGTAATGTCAAAAACACTTTCATTAATGCCTCGTGTTTCACTTTCGTCTGGAAATGTAATTAAAGTGACAAAAACAGAGAAATTTGCCATCCTTGGTATTCACGTTAGAGAGACAAATTTCCTCCATAAAACATGGTAATATTTTGAAAAACAAGTAAATTTTTTTTTTAAATTCTGTTCATGAGCTTTCTTGCAAGGAAGGATTATACGACTCCATATAAACATGTTTATGAATATACTGAAAATATTACTTAAGGCTTAATTTTACAGCTATATGCAAATGAAAGCTAAAGGAATAAGTCCTCATTCACAATTTTAAAATTTGCCACACTTTTTGATCATTTGCAATTACCTAGAAACAGCTCTTTTTGATGAATACCTGTTAGAAGGAGACTGTTAGAAACAGCCGGCTGAGGACAGGAACTGCCATTTCTGTCCTGTTAGTGGAAAACCATGTTCTCAGCATATTTCACTTTCCAGCAGCTTAGCTGACTTGACCCTCAGTGCCTGAATGGGACATGTGTCTGAGTGTGCACATGTGTGATGTCGAAACTTCACAGGCTTTCTTTTAGGCTCCATGGTGTGGGGTGCTGGGGCATGTTCTGTCTTTAGAGGCTCTCTTTCACTCTGTTAATGTGTGTTGTCTGGCTTTGCCGCCCGCCCACAGAAGTCAGGGTTAGGAAAGGGAGCAGGTCAAGTATGTGCACAGTCTGCATGCACGTAGCAACTCGCAGAGATCTTCCATAAACCAGTCCTTGGCCACTGACGGCCATGGAGTAAAGACACACAGAGGGAATTCTTTCCTTCAGCTGGGGCTCACAAACCCCAAAGTGTGTATTTGATTAAAAAGTATTCCAATTTAACATTAATGCATTACAATTACCATGGTACCAGAAATTTCCAAAGTTCTGCCATAAAGACAGATTTTTTATATCCACCCACTGGACATACACATACCTGGGGATTTGGTAAAACACCACTTTCATGGGAAAATCTCTTTGTTACAACAATTCCATAAATCAACATATCTCCAGAGTTGTGGCTTAATTGTCATTTCAACAGTCAATTTTTATTTCTAAATCATTGTAACCATTTTTTGTTTTATTTCAAAATTATTTTTTAAAAAAGTAATGATTTTGAAACAATGGAAAGTTCCAGCCTATATACATGGAAGACAGCAGATTTCAGAAGACACTGCCAAGACTCCAGACTTCCACCTCCAGAGCCGAAGACAGGGCAACTGTTCCAAACACCCTTGACCCCCAGAACCCTCTTCACACTGCTTTCTGCACAGAGATCCCAGAATCCATCTCTTCATGCCCCTTTTGCCCGTGTATGTCGCACAAGGTACCCCCGATTCTCAGGTCACCCACCCTCCCTGCTCCAGCCCAGGCTTGCCCTACACCCCTCTAGGTCACGCTCTATCTATTGTGACCACCGATCCCTTGCATCCCAAGGATCGATTTTCCCAGCACTTTCCACTTGGCAAAACTGCAGTCCTGGTGCTGTCCAGCTCATCGCCCACTCCATGCTTGCCTTGGTGCAGGGGAATGTGCCTGCAGAAACAGCACAGGCCCAGCAGGGGGCGTCTCCATGTAAACTCACAGCCATCTCTGAGAAGTGTGTCCTTCCCACAGTCCTGCCATCACAGGTCACTTCCCTGGCATTTCACTTCCTATCCATTCACTTTTTTTAGTGCCTCCCTTTCTCTCTCCAAATTCACAGGGCACGTTGTGTAGCCTGGGCCTCCGAGGCGGGCAGCCGAGCACAGACGGTGACCTTGCTCGGTGCCTCCTGCCTGAACCACTCTGCTGAGACATCTCATGACCCGGTCAACTCCCTTCCTAATGTATGTGTCTAAGGTTCCCGGTATTTCTCAGACCCTCCCTTCTGTGCAGGCTAAAGGCATCTTCCTGTTTCTCACCATCCACGAGCAGCCCTTCAGCTGTTCATTTGCTCTATCTTCTAGACACACACACAATCCTCGCAAACACAGTGGGCCGAGCCGCTATCCCCTCCCACCTGCACGCTGCAGCCACCCAGAGCTGGACACGCTCACCTACAGTGCTGCAGCACCTTCCATCTCCTGCATGCACAGTCACGTTGTGTCTTCTCTCTGCAGAATCTGTCCATGACTTCCCATTTCTCTCAAATCAAAACCCTTGTGCTCACAGAGACCCAATGGGCCTGCAGACGGCCCGCAATCCCTTCCACACTGCAGGGACCTCAGTCTGCAGTCAGATGCCCCTTGCTCCAGCCACACCTGGCTCCTGCTGTGCCTCTCAGCCCACCAGTGAGCTTGATCCAGCCCTGGCTCCTCAGGGCTCTGAAACACTGCCTCACCGGCTAACTCCCCACTGTCACTTTCTCAGCTGAGAGCATACCCCAGGTTCCTCCTCTCTCCATTGCATGTATTACCTCGTCGCCTGACCCTACACTAGACTCGCTCAGTACACATCAACTCGCACATCCTTTGCCATGGACATAGCTGTGTGCAGTATATATTTTCATCCCGCCCTTTGTCCCTAAAACATGGCTCACTTGGCTTTTACTTGCTTTTTCCCAAGTGGCTAGTGAGGTTGAAGGTTTTTATCTGCCTGCATTCCTTTACAATGTATTTTCTGGAGTGCCTGATTTTAAGTTGTTTCTTCACTGAAAAGTCAGATATAAATCTGTATTAGATAAAAATGCCAAGAGAAAGCAATTCCTTTATCACTGCCTCGCTAACACAGGGGAAGCTGTATATTGCTGGATACTAACAGCAGGAAGGCCCACGGAAGCAGGAGGCCCCCAATGGCAGTCTGAGCCTGCTCTTCCCTGAACCACTCCAATGGGAACACTGACGGGCAGCCCTGGGCGGGGAGCCCTGATGCAGGGGAGGGGAAGACAGGAGGTTGCCAGATGTCTCTATCAACCGTCGGTTTATTTTTAACATTCAATCTAATTTGACATCAATAGGCTTGAAGGGCATGCGAATCAATCATCTAGTTTAAGGCAATAGGTGTTACCAGGGATAACTCAAGCAAACGAGAGTGAAGACACAATGTCACCCAAATACAGCACACCTCAAGATGTCTGTGATAATGTTCCCTGCCTGCTCTGCGACCATATATTTTGAAACCTATATTAATTAAAACAGGCTATGTAACATCACACTCTTACTGAAAAATATGAAGGGAAGGAAAATAAACTCCACCAATATTATCATCCTCCACAGGCCTAGGGTCCTTCCTACAACTCGGTTCCATAGTCTATTTTTTAGCTTTGTAAAAAATGCACATATGTTGACATGTACTTATAAAGCGTGAAAATTTATAAGTATTGATGGAATACTCTAATTATTTAACATAAATGTATAATATTTTTAAATTTTTATAGCAAATGATGCTTCACTGAGACCCCTTTTTATTGGCATCCTGATAGAACCACTTTTCTAGGATGAGTACCAAGGCAATAAGTAAAAAAGTAGCCATGGGTTGATATTTTAGCACTTAGGAATACTGAGTCACCCTGCCAAACAGTTGCACACATGATCTGAGGGCTCATCACGAGGCATGGTGAAATGGGATTTGAGCAGGGGAAAGATAGAGCTCTCATTTGAAGGTTTACTTCCTAAACGTCAACAGCAGCAAGGATTGAAGCCGGCAGCCAGGAACTCAACCCAGGTTTCCCACACAGGTGACAGCTGCCCCCAGGGTCTACTAGCAGCAAGCATGAGTCAGGAGTCAAAGTCCAGAGTTGCACACACCTACTCCAGTAAGGGAGATGGACATGTGAATTGGCTCAACTGGTAGACTGAACACCTGCCCCAAAGTCATGCTACAATTCTGTTTTTCAGTGCAGTTTTGGAAATATACTACTGTTTGAAAATAACATTTTCCATTTGCTACAAAATTTTATATCTTTTCTTGGAACAATGGATCCCCAAAGCCCAGTATCTTGTTTCTCCCTAAAATTACTACTAAGGTTGAATGCCTTTTGCTGTATTTAATAAACATGAATATACCCCTTCCTGGGAATTCTCAATTTTGATTTTTCTGTGTCTACTCACTATTATCCTTTTAAATTCCTTACTGTTGGCAATATGAATCCTCAGATCCTATGTTTTCTGTAGCTTGATCATCTGTCTCAATGTCTTATGTTGTTTATAGAGAGGTTACCTGTTTCCATGTAGATAAATGTGCCTTTGTGTAGACTTTTGAAATATATACTTTGCTCGAGAATTTTGGTCTGATGATTGCTGCATGGAGATGAAAAAGAGTGGCTGATGCGATATGTGAAGCTTAATTATTTTACAATTAACTTCAGACCACGGATTCTTCTCTAACAAGACGCAGTGTGTGTTGGGCACAAAATGATCACCAGGTGCCCCCTTTTCCGAGACCACAGACTACAGCTTGCCCCCTTCTGTTTTTCTGTCCACACACCTGGCTGTCAGCCACATAGTGGGTCAAACCTTAATGGGGAAGGCTGACAGCATACCTTGGGATAGATTACGTTGCTGTTTCAGATGGAGGAGCTGAAGGTCACTTCCCTTGTGTTCATTTCTTCCTCTTATTTGTTACTTCCCTCATTTCATACTGCTCCCACTTTGGTGGATGGCCACATACATTACAATGGCTAATGCAATTCCCAGCTCATCCTCTCTGCTCTGCTGTTTTTAGGTGAAGGAATCCAGCTGTGAGCTGGATGTGCTGTGTCTCAGGTCACTCCGGAACTGCTGTCCTGCTCATTTTACATCCTACCAGCATCCTCCTGGCTGAAGGCCAGCGGCTGTGCTGCCAAGCTGTTCCCGCTTCACCCGCTCCGAGCTATTCATCACAACCTTCCCCGAGTCGCCTAGTTCACAAGCATCATCCCAAACCCATTTTGCAAGTGGAAAATCTGGGGAGACATGGAAAGATGTGTGTCTGGGCACTGTCACCAGGCAGTGTTCTGCCGGGTCAGTTAGAGGCTGCCTCGTATGAACCTCGGTTTTGTATTTGTTTCCTGGCAGACGCCTGGGGCAAAGAGCTTGCCTCCTGATCAGATTTCCTCCACCAACTGCTCTGTTCACGGAGTGCACAGCCTTCACTCACTCCCTCCCCGTAAAGAAGGCCTGCATCTCTGTAACATCGTGGAGACACAGTATGATGAGACACCTGGAGCCACAGCAGTCCTGGTGTGCTGGGGGCTTGTAGAGAGCAGGGGCGGGATGCAGGGAAAGTGGGCTACGGCCCACTAGGGCAGGCACTTGCCTTTTAGGTTCCAAAGTTTAGGGAGACAGGAACAACAATTTTGGCTGTACTGGTTGGGGGTGAGGGTTCCCTGCCCTTGAGGGCAAGCAGATGTAACTGTGGGTTCTGTGGTGCTGGGGCACTGTGTGGCTGGATAAAACTCCATACACTGACACCTGCCTGGCTTTCTACATCTCTTTACCACCTCACTACCTTCTGCAGGGCCCTGGTCCAGCACCTCACAAGGCTGGGCCCTGCCTGCAGGGGTGAAACCTGTCTCCCTGCATCCATCCCACAGCCAGCAACGGTCCTGGGGAAGACAGGCCCCACCTCTGCCTCCTCCAGTTTTGGAAAGGTCAGGCACGCGGCTCACTCTTCCACTGGAAGGCTCCAGATCCAAGTCCGGGGCTTCTTTCTGCGGCAGGAAGTAACCCTGTACTCTGGAACTACAGGCTACCTAACTCTCAGCCACAATGGAGTTTGAGAAAGGATATGTATGGAGAAGTCTTGGATGCCATTCCTTTCCGTGGCTCCTACAGACATGGTACATTTTTCCTGTGTTGGGTTCAATGATCCAACACCAGAAAGGTGAGACTCAGTTTGGGTCTTAGTCGATTTCCCTGACAAAGCTGCACGAGAGCCCTGCACGCAGCAGTCCTTGAGGACCCATGGTGCTGTCCCTGCGCCTGCCATCGGGTCCCATGCTTCAGCAGGCTGGCGCTCATCGGTGCCATTTGGTTTGTAGCTAAGCTAAGCCTCCATAAGAAACAGTTGTTCCTGCCCGTGGATATGGGAACCTTGCAAGTCTTTCATGTGAGACCAGTCAGGGAGCAGAACCAGCAGAGGTACAAACACGAAGCATCAGCTATAGCATGGGGGGCTGTTCAGAAACTGGGAAATAAAACAAAAGGAATAGCTGCAGACATTGACAGGAAGGGGGGGGGGAGCTGTCCACAGTGATGGCGCCGAACAGTGATGCAAACGGGACTTGTGCAGGGCCTCCCCAGGAGACCTTGAAGCCCAGAGTTTCTACCACAAAGAGGCAAACCAGGCAGAAATCTGGCTACAGAGCTTCACCAGGAACAGACCAAGGGGCAGGAGTGCAGGCTGGTGGGAGAACAGAGCAAAGATGACAGAGAAGCTGATAGGGTCAGATGAGGTCCTGCAAGGCCTCCAGGACACAGCGAGGAGCCCGCACGGACGGCATCCTGAGTGAAAGGAGTGGGATTCTGGGGAGGGCAGGAGCCCTACGAGCAGTGAAGCCACCAAGATGGCCCAAATGGCATGGGTCAAGACGAGAGCTGTGACGAGGAGACAAGAGAATATTTATGGTGGAATGGAAAGGATCTGCTGTTAGATCAGGTGACAGTGAGCATGCCAGAGGGACAGGAAGAGACGTTCTGGCATTGCTGGTGTATTGAAGGTGCATAAAGCCATGGGTTGGATGGGTCATCCAGGAGGGAGAGAGATCGGGCACAGGAGCCAGAACGGAGCTCAGGGTCTCACTGGTACTGAGGGAGGGGGAGGGCCAAAGAGAGGAAGCAGTCAGTGTACAAGGAGGATCACCAGAGGAAGCTCCTCCAAGAAGTAATTGATGGGAGGAATACGCACCCAGTTCTGAGAGGGGGCAGGGCATGTCAGGAGCTCCCCCACAGGATCTGGGACATGAAGGTCCCTGAGGCTTATGTCCCTAAAACTTCATGTGGCTCATCGAATTCATGTCAATAGTATCTGGAGATGAGGCATTGGGATAGGAAGTTAGGATTACGATGCGGGCGAGGCCCCTGCAGTGGGGTGGCTGGCATACGAGCAGAGGCAGAGACCTGAGCTGGCATGCTTTCTGTCTTGCTGCCTGATGGCCTCCTCCAAGTCACAGTGCAGTACAGGGTCCCGGCCAGGGCCCAGAACCATCCAGGATCATGATGCAAACCATCCTCTTTTCAACCATTTTCCCTGTCTCGGAGACTGTGGCCACAGACTAAGGACCGAGAGAGACCCATGTGAATCTCGAGGGAGGGAGTTCCAGTTGGATCCCAGAGATGGGGGCAGGGTTGATGGATGGAGAAGATGGTAGGAGACAAGGAAGCGGAGTGGAGCATCAGAGAAGGCACCTGCCAAGTCTCGTGAAAAAGCAGCGTGTGGACAGCATGAGGAATCTGGAGACCCACCAAGCACTGCTTTAGGAAACACTGGAGCATGGCCCACAGGTACCGATGTTCTGTTTATGAGCAGACTGATGGGAAACTGGAAGGCAAGTGTGTATTGTGATCAATTTGTGAATGATCATGTGTCTATCATACCTTGCTAAGCCTCAGTTCCAACTGTAGTTCTCAAACCCTTTGATCATAGAATCACAATTTTATATTTTGATGTTTACCCCTAGGCATTTTTGTAAGATTTGTCTCATTCCTTTAAAACATTTTAGCAGTTCTAAAGGTCAGTGACAGCTTCATTTTGTGACGGTCACGGACATCCAGCAGACTGAGGGGAGCACTGCTCTCCAATCCCAGACGTCAGTGCCGTGCAAGCTGTGCTGTGTGCATTCAGACACATTCGTGTGTTAGTTTATTTCCCATTGAAAGTTTCAAAAGCAGGAAGAAGGTGTATAGCGTTCAGTCTCAAAGGGATGATCAGTTTGGTGAATGCAGTTGTCCCAGGGCATTCTTTAGTTTTTCTATTACTTCTAAAAAAACAAATGTACTTGAAGGTTTGAAAACATCATCCCTGTTATCTCTTGTTGGCGAGACCTAACAGAATCCATGAATTATGTAAACGTCTGTATAATTTGTCAGCAAGAATTCACTCTTTGGTGTGTCCTCAAAGACTGGGATTCCAAAGAGGCAATAGGTCTGCCCTATGCGCGTTTTCCCATCATGAGTTATTTAGAAGTATAACAAATAATTTATAACTTATAATTCAACTCTAAGTCAATGGTGCACGTTCACATGTAATATGAGCATTTATATTCAAAACAGCATTTCCCCCCTCTCCTAATCATGAAACCTTGAGACTCTGCCACAGGCTGATCAGGCTCCTAAAGCTCACAGCCCTTGTTCTTTGCTGTGCGAGAGAGGGGCTGGGCCTAGTGAGACTCTTCAGGTGTCTCCCTGTGTCAGGGACCGGGCAAGGCCAGCACCTGCTCCATGGTCACATAGCAGATATGGCCACAGACTTGACTTCCAGAAAACCCTGGGAACATCAACAGGGATAGCACTGATGGTGAGTTTTTTTTTCAATGCTGAGGACCATGTTCACTCTGTTTGGGTCTAATCTGGGGGAGAAAAGTGGGACTTATAGGTAACTTCAAACTTCAATATTCCCCAGTTTTAGTGGAGGCCCAGGGAGACATAATGAGATCTAAGAGTGCAACCTGGAAGAGCTGAGAGCTAGTCTGCGCTTTCTGCTCCATCTCCCATGCCGATTATCGTGGGCCTTCTGGCTTCTCTCACATGAGGTTCTCAGTACATGGCTGAGATGTTTTATAGAATTTTTATTTGTAGTGACAACGGATTAGTTATCCCACTTTAATAGATTTAAGGGGATTAAAGTAGAGATTATTCATAGAAACCATTCCACTTGTGTCCAAGAACCATGAACAAACACCATTAAACCATTTGAAAGGAAGATCATATAAGCCAAAAAAAAAAAAAAAGTCACACTACAGACCCTGGATAGGATAAGGCTTGAATTCCATTAGAGTTTACAAAGGTTTCCCAATTTACTTGGCATGTAAGTAAGGAGCCCGCTGAACATCATGTGATTTATTTTGCCCATCTAGCGATGGTTTCCTGGCCTATTCTCTACATTATTCTTGTGAGTTTCCCTTCTCCATTTTATACAGAGGTGGCTCAGCATCTGTCTCTAGACTTCCCCTCAAAGGATGGCCATGAATGATGATAGCGGTCTCACACTGCAACTAGGCAGATGCACCGACCAGAGATCAGATGAGCAAAAACAAGAGTAAGGTATGGTGTTTTGGTTTATTAAAATAATAGGCATGGAAATTAGGTCAATATAAAAGGTAAATAACATATGGATTATTTCAAATCTTTGTCCATAACCTCTTTGCAGGTCTCCTGGACATATCTGCCTATGAAGAAGGGAATGATTTTTAAAACAAAAAATACATGCTCTTTTACTTAACAGTGTGAATTGTTGCACCAGCTGCTATAGCCAGTGGGAAGCCTGCTGCCACAGAGTTTCCTTTTCCTGATTTTAGGCAAACTCAGTAACGATATCGACGGTCACACATCCCTTCTCAGATGCATCAGGGTGCCCTGGCCATAAATGATAATGAGTCATCAGGGCTTACTCCTTTACAAGTGTTGGAAGTTAGATCTAAGAAAAATCCTCATCAAGTCACGTGAAGCTTGTGTATAACTAGCCCTTTTAAAATCATAGCTCAATTCCTTCAATACAAAATTATGTTAGTGTCAAAACTTGCATATCTTGCTCATTCTTCACATTTATACATTCTGAACCATTCAAGTTCTGAAATAGGAACTTCAGAAAGCTCTCAGCATGGACTAGCATGTAAGTGATCCCATCACATCTGGGCATTTAGTCATCTGGATTCACAGGTATTATTGCTACTGGGAAAGGCCTGGCTAAGGCAGGGGTGGGTCATGCTTCATTGCATAGTTCTCCTCTGTTTAGCAATACATATGCATATACATACCTCTTTTATACATGTGTATATGTAAGTAAGCATGTATAGTGCATGTAATTCACCAATATGTCAACATAAAAACCATGTCAGGGGCCGGCACTGGGGGGTAGCAGCTAAAGCCGCTGCCTGCAGTGCTGGCATCCACTATGGGTGCCCGTTAGAGTTCTGGCTGCTCCACCTCTGATCCAGCTCACTGCTATAGCCTGGGAAAGCAGAAGTTGGAACAAGTCCCTGGGCCCCTGTACTTACATGGGAGACCTGGAAGAAGTTCCTGGCTCCTGGCTTCGGATCAGCCCAGCTCTGGCCATTGTGGCCATTTGGGTAGTGAACCGACAGATGGAAGACTTCTCTAACTCTGCCTTTCAAATAAATAAAAATTATAAGCAGGAAATCAAAATGTCTTGAGACAGATTCACAGGCATTACCCTAAGTAAGTCCAGAAAAAAAAAATACATTTTTGTTCTAGATGGCCAATTAGAAAGTAAAATAATCATTGAACAATCTTATGACTGGTTTCTGTACATGGGTGTATGTACACACAATTATGTATATAAGTTCTAAAAACTTCCTAGTCCTCTTTAAGTCCAAGTCCCAGTTAAATTAAATGCTGCATTATTTAGCAAGATGACTTTGGATGCAAATGTGTATTTATATATTAGCAGTAACCAAATGAAAAATTTCAAAAATAAAACACTTAGAAATATCAGGATTATTTCAAATACCTAATGAATGAAATGTAAAAATTTAACATATTATAAAATATAAATTATAAAGCATTGCAAGTGAAATGAAGGCAGATGTATGCTAAAATAAATGCAGACACATGCCATGTTTGTGCACTGAATAAATACAACTGTAACAACGGCAAAGTCTCTACCCCCAAACCCATAGGTTTGATCCAACCTCAACCCAAACACCTACAGGAGTTTGTACAAAAATCCAAAACAAACTGAAAAACTGATTCTAAGATGTCTAGGAAAATACAAAGGACAGTATAGAGATACAAAAAGAGCAATTTTGAAGAAAAGCAGAGCTTGGGGTCCTAACCTACTAGATATCAGGGTCTATTATAGAAATCAAGTCATCTAGACCATGAGTGATTGACTCAGGAAGGGAAGCTGATGTGTGGGGTTGGACAGAAGTGAGTCACAAAGCTCACCACAGCAGGAAATGGTTGGGTGTGATCAGATTTCCAATGGATGGTGTGGTGTCAATTGCACACCTGTGAGGAAGGTTATGTGGGTGGTGGATGAATAAGACGGATTATAGATTAAAGAACGAAAGTCACCTTGTTGATTTCACACAACCTATGAAACATCCTATGGCCTAGGACTATGCAATTTTTTTCGAATCAAAAATAGAAAATATATTAACAAAAATAGTAATTGTTTAGACATATTAAACTTAAATTTTAGACCCTTAGCTTACATACACACTGAAGGACTTTTATACAGAATATATGAAGACAACTTCCAAGTCAATGAGAGACATTGGGAAGTCAAAGGGAGATAGGTTTGAGTTAATTCTTCTCAGAGAAAGATGAATTAATGCAGTAAACATGCAAATGTATTCAACTTTATAAAAATAAAACCCCATAAGAGGGGAAGGATTTCATTAAAAACTTTAAAAGAGATAACACACCAAATATTAGTAATCCTGTAGAGTAGAAATTTCATGTAATGTAGTATTATAAACACTAAAATTATTTTGAAAAACTATCAGACTCTCTCCGCTCAAACTGAGTACATACACATACATGCACTTGGCTGCACAATACCATTTCCTGATAGATATCTAACTGGTAATGGATGTGTTTATTCACACAAGATAATGGGCATATCAGTCACCGAAGACCTACTGCTAGAATGTTCATGATGTATTACTTGCAGTCATCAAGAACTGGAAATTATGTTACTGTCCATCAAGTGACTAAGCTGTGGCACTGGAGCCTGGGGGTGGGTGTCAAGATGGAGACCGCCAACATTTGCGTTTGTGATCCAGTCTATTGAAGCTAAATAAAAACGTCCTGAAGAGATGTGGTTGTCGACTCTAGCAGTGGGCAGTTGACCTGAACTGTAGGGACAGGAGGGACAAGGTATGTTCTCAGCTACCTGCTTTTCCCAGGATTCCTGTAGTCAACTTACTGGATATTGAATATATGCCAGACACCAGGAGCTACTTAGAGAGAAGTGAACAAGAAGAACTCATGTTTCCAACAGAAGATAGAGAGGCAAAATTGCAGTGGGCACAGTGCTGTGTGATAAGCTACTGGACTTTAGAGGAAAGAGGAAATCCATCCACTTCAGAAGAGGCTTTGTGATTGAAAAATTGAGAACACAAAAATTGAAGAGAATGCTATAAAGAAAAATACTGTGGCAAGAGAACCATGATGTTTATAAAATGCCGCTCAGTTTGGACCTAATGCACGTATCATAAAGATGGATCATGGAAAACAGGTGTGAGAAAGAACCAGCTTCGGCAACAACCGGACAGCAGACAGCTGGGCATGAGTTTCAACAACCAGAAAAGGAGAAAGTCCTGGAAGCAGTGGAGCAGGAATTAGGGATCAGAGGATCAGGAAAGTCTGTAGGGCCAGAGCCTGGCTGTGCAGTGCAGGCCTCCGCACAGGTCAGGAAGACTACCTGGGAAGCTGCGACAGTGGAGTAGAATGGGATGACACAGAGTCCATCAGGACTGTGGGACAGCAAGGTGCTGCCTTGCCCACGGACTGCACCAAGGTCCATGGAGCACAGCAGCACCCTGCCAGCAGGGACAGAAGAAAAATCAGGCCCCGGCCACAACTGTGGAAGCAGATGCAGGACAATGACCAGAGTCCTGGAGAAAACAGCTAACAGCTTTGACAGTGGTTCAGGAAAGAGGATTTAACGAGAACCCACAGATGAAACATACCTGAGTATGTTAAATAAAACATAACGTTAACGGAGCTCTAAAGCCAACTAGGAAATGTGCATTTTCTGTGATTATATCATATGCCTGAACAAATCGCTTCTCACACACATGCAGGCTGGAAATATTTATCAAAACTATGTACCATGGTTAACAGGCTCCCACTCAATGACTTTATTAGCATTGGGTTTATTAGGAGCCATCCACATGTACACAGTGGAAGACTCCCCACAGGAGACTGCTTGCAGAGAGCCCTGACAAGCCCTTACAATCAGACAGGTGTGTGAGTTATAGGATCAATCTGACCCTTCAGGAGTTTGTCAGTGTTTACTGGCACACTTAGTGACACTGATGTTGTAAAATGAAAATATAAAGGCTCGAAGCTGCCAGAGCAGTGGTTATAAGGAAAATATCTGATCATAGCCTCCTATAAATTATTTGAACGAAGCTGAGGTTCAAGTTTTTACTGTTCTGGGATGAAAATAAGTCCCTGAAAAACCTCAACGTCTCCCGCTCAGAGCACTCAGGAAGGTTTGACCCCCATCTGTTAACACAATCAGGTTGACACGGTGTAGCGACCACTCCTGGCTCTGAGGATGATCCTCAATCTGCCCACTATACCTTCATTTCTTATTTTCTGCTGACTGTCTTTTCCTTATTTCTCTCCCCATCTTTCTCACATGCAACATTCACAGGGGAGCTAGTGGCCTTTGAGCCACACTCCCACACCACCTCCTCCCACAGACAACTGCAAGCAAGCTCATTTACGATTATAATCCCGCCCTCTCAAATGACCAACGATAAAGTGAAGAGGTTTGTCATCTGCCCAAAGTCTCTATGGATGCAATGGCTTACTCTTTCGCTGGAATGTGTCTCGATTAGAGTGAGGTTTGTTGTTACTGTGCATCAGAATAAAGTGATAAAAATCGATAACTGAAGCTGTGTGCTCCTATCACTCCAGTTGCATTGCTATGATTCCGATTATCTTTTAAAAGGAGCTATTGCAGTCAATCATCTGTCGGTGTGCTAGTCATGGCAGCAGGGACTTAGAGTGCCATCTGCTCAGCATACATACACGTTACAGGATGGGGCAATAGGTAACTTAGGCTGTGTGCATTATGCGGTCCCCGTCACATTGCTGGACAAGGCTTCCTGGGTAACAAACCAGCCACAGGTGCACAGTCATGGAGGGCTGAGGCTGTGTGGCAGGAAACCCTTATTTACTGCAGTCGGTGTGGCCAAATCTGGCCCACCAGCGGCAGGCACCTGGCTGAGAAGCATCTCATTGGCTCAGAAACTCCCATGCCAATCATTCACTGCTTCTTCACTTGGTGCCTGTAAGGAAGCTGGCTTCACCCCTGTTCTCAGGGTATGAAACTCTGCAAGGCGAAGGCGCATTTCCTCAAGAATACATATAGTGAGAAGAGCAGAACAGAGATGTGAACCCAGTTCTCACAGTAAGTTCTCTGCTCCACACAACAACGACACCGGTGTTCTAGTGGAACCGATCACTGAGCAGAACACAGAACTGACAGGTGGGATAGTGGTGCCACATCTCAGTGAAGGCAACAACGTCAGTCGGTCCAGAGAAGCTCATTACACAAGCTATAAGCAAAGCACTCACCCTCATCAGCAACCTCTCCACCTCCAGCCAAGACAGCCCCACACTTCTGATCCTTTAAGAATTGGAAAGAAAACTTTTTAACCACATTGCACCTGTAGATAGTATTGCCAGCACTAGTAGAGACTCCTGTAGCCACCGGAAGATCCCAGATGTACCCAAGCCAACCGGGACAACATTGTTCAGTTCCTGCCCGGCTGTGATAACAGTGACCTGGGAGGCCCAGCACCCAGCCTCGCCTCAGCCCAGCTCACCTTTCTCTGAGAGCTGGGAATAGCATTGGCAATACCACAGTGGTGCTTTCTGGATACAGGTGAGGCCATGGCATCCTTTGCTGTGTCTGAAGCATACACACATCACACGATGCCCCCATGAAACCAACATGCTCTGTTGTAGATCTCAGTTCTCACCCATGGGTTCACAGTGGAATCACCTGTTTCACAAACACCCATTCCCTAACCTTATCCTAAACCAACAGGTCAGCTGAGGAGCAGGAAACCATGTTGTGCAGCTCCCAGGTCATTCTCATGTTAGCGGAGATTTGAGAACTCTGTTCCGGACCTCAGGCAAAAACCATTCCTATATGACTAAGACATACGTAGGATACAACTTGGGTTGCAGGCAACAGCTTTTCTCTGGGACTAGAAACTTCCAGTTATTAAAAACTTCCAGTTATTAAGGAAGTGGCTGTGCATTGTGAAAAAAGGCATTTTTGCTTCCATGGGATGCCCTTTCTTTATGTGTGCATAGGGGAATCACACGTCTGAGGTCTCCATGTTTCTTGAGAAGCCACATGGATAAAATCTCAGTTATGAAAATAGCACATTTAGTTATAGGAAAGGGAAAAATGCTTTCAGGATTCTTATCTGATTATGAAGACTTCCGCTTCTGGGAGGGAAGTTTGAGGGCACAAGAGAGATCGCAAAATAAGGTACAGTTGTCATTTTTCTGCAACAGGATTTAAAACAAACAGTCCTTTGCCAAAATGGGATAATACGGCTAACATCTGTATACAATAGGGTCCACCCTATAGAAACCTCATCAGGCCTAACATGAAAGTTTCAAATCAAAACCCAAAAGTAAAGTTAGGGTACTGAGCAAATTCTGATGGCCAGCTAAACATGCCCAAATCTCAAGTCCTTGTTAATACAAGTCTGACTCTGATCTTCAAGCAAGAATTTGTGTCTAAATTCTTTCTAAGGATGGTGATTACTTAGCTGGGGAAGCTATAAACAGGCTTGATGGAGAAGCTTATTTCAATTCATACGGAAATGATTTTTGTCATAATGTAAGGTTCATGTGCAAAATGCATAATTAAAAAGGAGTGCCATTTAGGAGATGATTATCTGTTAGTCCAAATGAAACACAAAGCACCATGCTAACTCCGCCTCCTGACCTTGTCATGCCTCTTGTTGTACCAAGTACCAGCTGGAGAAAGCTGAGCTAATCATGGACCAGCTGCAGAAGCTAGCAAGATCTCTGCAATACAAGCAAGGTCAAGGGCTCCATCATGTCGAGTATTAATCTTGCTGTGCAGAGAGGGAAAGGGGAGAGGGAGAGACTGATTGCCAGGACAGAGACAGTATTGCTCTCTGCAGAACTTCAAGCCCCAGTCTATGGGACAGTGAGCAGACTTCCAAGTGAAGTGAACAACTGTTCCAGAAGAAACTGAGAAAGGCATTTTACCAAATAACTCCCGAACATCCCGTTTCAGTATCAGTGATGGTTTTCTCCTAATGACATGCATGTCTTTATGCCTTTAGTTTATATAAAGATCACTGTTATCACATTCCATGTAAGTGAGTGCTTATCAATCATGATCAGACGTGCTCATCACTCCATTCTACTTCCATAGTCAATGCAATCATCACAACAATTTAAAGGTTCAATACACCAATTATATCATCTGCCAATCAGAAATTCATTGGTTCCTGCAAGTCAGAAGTTTTACTTCCAATCCCAATGACAAAAACCAATGCCCAGAAAACAAAGTGAAAATATTAAAGGCAAAGATTTCTTCACATCTGACCTACAGAAAATACTAATAATCAATTAGTAAATTACATCATAAGAAAGCTTCTTAAATGTTGCTTTTCAAAAATTTAAAATTGTCCTTAATTTTAGGAGTTAGAAACAATAGGGAAGGTATGTGCCAGATTTTGTGCTATTTAAACAAATTTTGTTTTTATGCTTAATTTCTGCTAGGGAGTAGCATATTCCAGAAGGTAGATATTAGTTGATTTCCGTCCATTCTTATATCAAAAGAAAAGGTTACTTAGGCCTTAAATCTGCTCAGCTGAATGTTTAGGAGGGACCATGGACAGCAGCCACACACACACAGCCTGCCTGCCAGTGCACAGGTGTGGGTGAGATGGATTGTGACTTGGGTTCTAACCACAGGAAGGATGGATCAGAGGATCTGACCACACGCTTTTCCAATTCCCTGTCAGATAAGTGGGTCTGTTGGTAACTAGAGGGTCACCTTCCCTACATAGGAGAGGATTTTACCAACACAAGACAGCAGCAAATCCTGTTACAAATCCAAAGTTAAAGACACCAGCCATCTTCCAGGGTGTTCAATTTCTCTGCTTGAAACCCCGTGAATAATGGAGAGCCACACACTGTAACTCAGCACAGGCCTGTCGCCTGTTTGCAGGTGTTTTGCTAGACCATGGAATGTGAAGGTAAATGCCACCAGTCTCGGGCTGAGAGCCCCTGCTTCCTGGGGGAGACTGAGGAGTCCCCAAGGAGGGGGTATCACAGAAGACACAGAGGGGGTGGGCCCTGGAGAGAGGACCACCTCCTCCTTCCCCGCACCTCCAGAGAGGGGAGAAGCCCCTGACATGGACAGGACTGGCTTTTCATCACATGCTGAAGTAGCCTCACTTTTGGGACTAAACCCCATAAAATCCCACAGACCAGGGGGCCCAGACAGAGGACTGTGTTCTGACCTTTTTGGAGCTGGAAGTTCAAGGGCGAGGTGCTGGCAGCGTTGGCCCCCCAGGCCTCGCTCCTGGGCTGGCAGGCGGCCTCTTCTCCCTGCGTGCTCCCACGGCTGTCCTTGGCGCATGCACCTCTCTGGTGCACGAGCCTCTTATAAACAAGCAGGCCCCTTGGCTCAGCTCTCCACCCATGTGAGTGGGCTTGCCCCTAATTCCCTCTTTAAAGGCCCATCTGTGGACCCAGCCGTACTGGGGAAGGTGAGGGGCCTCTGAAGAGGGATTTTGGTGGGAAGCAGTTCTGGTCCTTTAGGAGACCGTCAGAGGGTTTGTGACCAAATAGGACATGTAGGGCTCGGCTGAGTGGCAGCGTGCCTAGGGGGAAGGGGCAGTGTAGACGCCCAGGGCTGCTTGGACAAGCAGAGCCGCACTCTTGCTCACCTCTTCCTAGGAATCAGAGGCATTTCTCACTGTGCCCTTTGACCTCCCAGGTCATAGCACTCCAACATTATTCCGGCTGGCAGCGTTGCTCTCCCCTGCACTGGAGTGGTTTGGGCGAGGGGAACCGGGCAATGCTGATCTCCTGGGCTTCAGATGGCGTGGTACAGACACAGGCGAGAGTAGGACCTCTCACTGCTCACCTGGTCCTGCCTGGACGTGAGGCTGCAGCAGAGCTGGGGACCCCTGGCTTCATGTGACGTCTGTGAGTCCCTTGCCATCAGCTCAGTGTCACCCATGCGCCCCCTGTTCAGGAAACCACAGAGCCCATCCCCCCAGAAAAGACAAATCCTTTCAGAAGCCTTCTCAGGTGAGGCTGTTACACTGGGATTCAGGTGAAGCCACTGTGGACGCTGAGAATCTACCTCTGCCGGGATCTCAGACAGGGGAAACCCGCTCCGTCCCACAGAGGCTGGCTCACTCCCAGATCCCGTGGCTGCCCAGGGCCGGGCTTCAGTACTGATATCCCGGATCCAACATTACGAACTGCCAGGGATGCTTAAGTGCCCCCACTAATAAAATGAGTTTTGTCTCTCAAAGGATAAAGTGATGTCCAATTCAAGGGTTCTTATAAAGATTGCGGGAAATATGAGTAACCTATGCGACGTACTTATCAGCTACAGAGAGACGGCGCACATTTCAAACCCCAAATTTAATAAAGCTGTTAGTTCAAATGAGCCTTGTCCCAGGGAGAACTTAAAGGCAGATGATGGGAATGTTAGACGAGCCAGCAGGGGTGTGTGGTGTTCATGCTGCTGTGAACTGCTCTTGGAAATCTGCAGTGATGACAATGCAGATACTGTGTCACAGGAATCTTCATCCTCAGTCCATGGTGTGCTGAGGAGCGGGTAGAGCGAGGGTGCTTGAGTGCAGTGTGCACCGGGTGCTCTCAGGGGGCCCCCAGGCTACATATGAGAGACGCTGCACACGCTCCCCACGTGCCAGAGGCCAGTCCATAATGACAGAGGTCATTACGCGAGCCCAGGTCTACGCAATACTAAAATCCCTGCATTTCTCACTGTGCCCTTTGACGTCCCAGGTCATAGCACTCAGGCTGTAGCTTCCTGACTGTGTGATTTGGACACATCAGTTATTTATTGCTAAATACCTCAACTCCCTCCTTTATAAAACCCACTAGAAATTGCTTAATAGAGTTCATCATGTTTATTATTTCTACAGAATATTTATAAAATCATCAGGATGCCACAGTCTAAGATTTTAACAATTTCCGATCAAAGTTCAGAAGCACGGCATTAATGAATTTTACAATAGCACACAGTAGAACCAGGGGCATGAAAGCTGGAAAAGGGTCACATTTGGGTAAAGCCTGATTGTGTATGTACTTAAAGGTCCCTGGTCACATTGAGGCAATACAGATAGACTCATATACACCCTAAGACAGTATTAGCAGGAGCAAGGTAGCAGCTCAAAATATACGATGCATTTAGACAGTTCCCAGCGTGCAGTCATATTTCATGAGGTTAAACTGGAGAGCTGAGGTCAAGCATTTACTCAGGTGCCTGAATATCCAATAACCCAGCACCACAGCCACACGTCCGTCACCTGCAATGGCTGGAAAGGGAAATGGACTTCAACTGATGTCTCCACGGAGACGGGGGCAGAGGTTTGCTTTCTGTCTGGCCACTTAACTGCACCCATCATCAGAGGCACAGGTGCCCTGATGCTTACAAAGTGCAGGCCTCGGAGCTCTGCACTCAGCTGGAGACCTACTAGGCTCTGCAGTATGTCCTGGCCAAGGGTGCACACAATATTATGCTTAGAGGATGTTGCAAAAGCAAGTTATTTTCAGTAAAACAGTCCAGGACTGTGCCCTCCCCCACGCTAGGACTCCCCCAGGTGCCGCTCAGTGCTGCTGCCTGCGTGGGTGAGGCCATGGTGGCTAAAGGGAGATGAAGGGTGACTTAGAGCAGTATATGAGGGGTCTTCAAACCCACAGATACGCATACCAAGGAAAGCTGGGCAAAGAAGTCACAGGGTTCCCATCACCACAGACATACACTAATCGTATTTCCCGGCTACTTTTTCAAGTAACTTCCCATGCAGCTCTGGTCGAACACGGCTTGACCCTCTGAAATGCATGTGGAAATTCACTTGCCCTTGTGACAGCGTTGTGAAAGGGGCTTTCGAGTCAATTATGGAATGATTAGGTCATTACCAGGGGCTCCTGTCAAGGGGGACTGGATGAGTGAGCATGCAAACAAGATTGTTAATAAGGCCAGTCCAGGCCTCCTGCATACCTGCTGTGTCTTCCTCATGTGCTGCTCCTACCTCTGCCATGAGGCCCTTACCAGAAGCTAAGGAGATGTGGATACCATGCTCTTGGACTTCCCAGCTTACAGAACCAGGAGCCAAAACAGTCCACTGTTCGTCATAAATCACCCAGGCTCAGGCATCCAGTTCTAGCATCAGAAAACTGGCTATGACATATCATTTTTGCTCAACTAGGCCTAGTGAGGTTATCACTAGTTACCCCAGTACTCTTGTGTGGTGTGCTCAGTGGGCTGCCCTGGGTCCCACCAGAAGCATTTAGGGCGCTGAGGATGCATCCCATGTGCCAGACCCTGGGTGTTGCTATGCACAGAGTCATGGACCACAGTAGTAAATAAACACGTGGTGTTTCAGGTACGGCCCAGTTGTCACACTGAAGATAGCTTATCAACAAGAATGATACAGATGAAATCTTTACTTAATATATACTAAAATATACTAAATTGATCTTCTGTATATAAAAATAATTGAAAATGAATCAATGTGAATGGAATGGGAGAGGGAGCGGGAGATGGGAGGGGTGTGTGGGAGGGAAATTATGGGGGGGAAGCCATTGTAATCCATAAACTGTACTTTGGAAATTTATATTCACTAAATAAAAATTTTAAAAAAAATGATATGGACTAGTTAAGTAAGAGCAAAGAGTCTGAAGAAAACTAGCACGACTTTTCTATTCTTGTGACAAAAGTTATGGCAGAGTTATCGTCGCAAGAGCAGATCATGGTGACAGACAAAGCGGCAAGAGCAGAGAGAAGCTTGACGGGGAAACGTCATGGAGGGATTTTTTTCTTATATCTTTGAAGTTTACATTTTTCAACGATTGTGACTTCTTATTCTAAAGAAAATGCTCACTTCCATATCTAATTTAATAGTCATAATTTTATATATTTTTCCTTGAGGCTCCTGTAATTTATTATAATTTATCTCATTACAAATAAAATTCAAAAGTATTGTAAGATCAAAGACAAACATGCAGTTCTAAAAGCCTCATGGGAGAGATTTCCTCCTGGATCTGACAATCCCAGGAACCTGCACACATTTTAGTTTGTTCAATTAGAAGAATGGTATTATACATCCTCCAGCCCTCACTGATAGAAATGAAGATAATCTTCCTATTTATCTCATTCAGAGACTTTTCAGTCAAAAATGCACCTAAACTAAGTTTTGCACTGTCTATTGATTTGTTGTCTGTATGGGGCTATTTACAGGAGAATAAATGCAGAGTGCTGGAACGAGGCTGCAGAGTTGATGCGAACAAGAGAGGCTAATTGAAAAGAGCATTGATCCCCTCTCGGCTCCTAACTATGAATCACTTCCTTGATTAACTGAATTACTGAGGAAGTGGCTCCTGCTTCCACGTGTCAATTACAAGTGCACATGGCTGTTAAATATTTAGGTGCCCTGATTCAGATTCACCGACAATGATTGGTCCTGGTTTTATTTAAATGGAACATTATTTTCACACCTGTCTTATAAATCTGAGAAAATTACAGTGGGTTACCAGCACTGAAGACTGTACCATGTAGGTGACTTAGTCTCTGGTATAATGAACAGAAGATCTTCCATTTGGCTTAAAACCAGCTTGACAGAGTCCTCTGTGGGTGTTTCCTGGTCGAATGGGATTCAGGTGACATAGTCACTGGTCATAATAATTAAATACCTAAAGCTTTCTCAACATCTGAGTTGATTAATTCATGAGTCACCAGGCATTGGCTTCACCTCAAAATCACAAATTCAGAGATTCTGTTAAGGTTTCTGATCTATTAGGAAAATGGGTTTTAATTAAAATAATTGATTTTTATTATAATTGCAACTTACAGAAACAGAATACGTGCTGCATGCTACTTAAACAGCAGTTCATAATTTATCCTGATATTTTGTCAATACAGGCTCATGTTGGAAGTTACAACATACACAGTTTATAATACAGGACAAGTGCTTGCTTTATATACTAAATGGGATTCATTCAATGCTATTTGGTCCCTGTTAATACAATATTATCCTTTTAGATCCATAAAATTTAAATCTTAGATCATGGCAAATAGCAAATCTGTATAACAAGGTGTATTATCAATTTAGGTGTTCCTGTTCTTATTAAATACGGATTCAGAGGACACAAGTACACTTTACTATGTATACTTGAACTTAGATGTCTAATGCCTAAATATGTATTGTCTGAAAAAGTCTCAAAAAGGAAACATTCTATGACAAATTTAAAAAATTTCCATATTTGTGCACACTTATGACTCTGTACTCAGTTGTTAACCTGCCCATTTATTTGTTATTTCACGAATTGACTAGTTCAAAACAAATTTTAAAATGTACAAAAAAACTGAAAGACTTCCCATGTTCATGCTCTGCAAAAGTTAATATTGTAAAAATTTCAGGGCCGGCGCTGTGGCGTAGTGGGTAAAGCTGCCGCCTGCGGTGCTGGCATCCCATATGGGCACCAGTTTGAGTCCCAGCTGCTCCTCTTCTCCAGCTCTCTGCTATGGCCTGGGAAAGCAGTAGAAGATGGCCCAAGTCCATGGACCCCTGCACCCATGTGGGAGACCCGGAGGAAGTGCCTGGCTCCTGGCTTCAGATCAGCGCAGCTCCAGTCATTGTGACCATCTGAGGAGTGAACAGCAAATGGAATACCCCTCTCTCTCTCTGCCTCTGCCTCTATGCCTTTCAAATAAATAAATAAATCTTTAAAAACTAGAGAAGATATAACAATGTGTGCATGCCATATTATTTGCTATGTAATATATTTTTTTGATAGGCAGAGTGGACAGAGAGAGAGAAAGCCAGAGAGAAATGTCTTCCTTTTGCTGTTGGTTCACCCTCCAACAGCACCGTGCTGATCCAAAGCCAGGAGACAGGTGCTTCTCCTGGTCTCCCATGGGGTGCAGGGCTCAAGCACCTGGGCTATCCTCCACTGCACTCCCAGGCCACAGCAGAGAGCTGGCCTGGAATAGGGGCAACGGGACAGAATCCAGTGCCCCGACTGGGACTAGACCCCCTGTGCCAGCGCCACAGGCGGAGGATTAGCCTAGTGAGCCGCGGTGCCAGCCTATTTGCTATGTAATATTTATCAACATCTTCACTGAGTTGTACTCTAAATACTAATATCTCCTTTTTTCCTCATTTCATGATCTTCTTCATGAATCCCACATTATGTGATAGTAATATATCCACTACCCACCTTCTTCAAAAGTTTTATCATTATCATTAATGTCAACATTATTGTTATTAGTGGCCTTTTCATGCTCAGAACATTCCGATGAATCTCTATGAAAGTAACTGCAATGATTATTTATTTATTTATTTATTTTTACAGGCAGAGTTAGACAGTGAAAGAAAAGACAGAGAGGAAGGTCTTCCTTCCATTGGTTCACTCCCCAAATGGCCACTACAGCTGGTGCTGAGCTGATCCTAAGCCAGGAGCCAGGAGCTTCTCCTGGTCTCCATGCAGGTGCAGAGCCCAAGCACTTGGGCCATCCTCCACTGCCTTCCCGGGCCACAGCAGAGAGCTAGACTGAAGAGGAGTAACCGGGACAGAATCCGGCGCCCTGACTGGGACTAGAACCTGATGTGCTGGCACTGCAGATAGAAGATTAGCCTAGTGAGCCACAGCGCTGGCCCAGCAGTGGTTGTTTAAAAACACTCTGTGATCTCTTCTCCCTTCTTTTGGCCCAGACACGTCATTTGCATCAGAACTTCACCTAATCTTTTTGCTCATTAGCCTGAGGATATTAAAGTAGAGCTACTTATCTCCCATGGAATTTTAAATGCAATAAAAGCAAGGCAGGCATGCTGCTGATATAGTAGACGGCTACTTAGAGTTATGTAATCATAAAACTAAAACAGGATCACACTCAAGTCACAGAAAACCGGAGAACTCTCATGTGGTACACAGGTCCCCAGTGTCTTTCATATCACGTACATGGTGCACACACTTAGAACTTCAGAAGGGAAAACATTCCAAACATTCTGACATCCAATCTCTTGCCACATGGTAGACACAGAGAACAGGAAACAAGCAGTCATAAATCCCCAAGCCATCCAGCTACAGCTTATTATACAAATGGAAAAGGTCCTCTATATATGGAGAGAATGAAGATGCCTCAGATAGAGCCATTGCAGGACACCTGGGTACAATGATAACCCATTATTTGAATAAAACAAGTGCAACTAATCAGGTGTTATTTAATGCATATGGAGGAAATTGTCTGCTCTGAGGCAGAGTCTGTTACTTGGAGAAACAAATGTCACCTACCAATGGTATTATGAAGAGTTAAAATGTGTGACCTATCACCAGCTAATTTGAATAATATTATAGACATAGCATCATAAATGCATTAAGCAAAATGTTCCAGAGAGTACTTTGGGATCCATAATATCTCTCAATGGCTATAATAAACATCAATCTATACTGCACTAGAATATGAAGATATTAAAAGACAGCATAAGGGACCAGAGTTGTGGTACAGCAGGTTAAGCTGCTGCTTGCAAAACTGGCATCCCATATTGGAGTCCCAGTTCAGGGCCCGGCTCTGCTCACAATCCAGCTCCCTGCTAATGCACCTTGGAAATTTGTGGAAGCTGGTGCATGTGTTTGGACTCCTGCCAACACAGGGCAGACATGGATGGAGTTCCTGGCTTCTGGCGTTGGTCTGACCCAGCCCCAGTTAAATCTTTATTAATTCAAATGTGAGTCCATAAATCATACTGAATCCACACATATCTTAGTCATTGTTGATTTGTATCTTTCGGAGTTCAGAATGGACAAGTGTCTAAATTCCTAGGAAGAAAAATCTGAACCCTTTGTTGCAATTGAAACACTATTTAAAAATGAGAAACAACTTTCCCTAGGATGCTAGCACCCTCCCTAACTGCAATCCATAAATCATCAAGCATTTATTGATTGCTCAGCAGGTGCCTGATGGACCCAGTGCTGTACTGGACACCAAGAGGGTTACAGTAATAGAGGCTGCAGGGCCTCAGTGCAAGGACAGTTATCCCTGAAGGTCTTCATGAGAAGACAGAAAGCAAAGTATAGCACAATCCAGAAAGAAACAGAGGTCAATGCAACCCGGGATAGAGAACTCCTTGTGTGTGTGTGTGTCAAGTATACATACTAAAGTACACACACACACACACACACTCCCTGGCACACGATTAGGTCATGGGGACAGGAAGACTGCGCATCCTGACGACAGCACTTACAGCCTACAGGAGCAAAAGGGAAAACTATGAGAAGAGAATGGAAAAAACAAGCCATGTGAGGCCGCTAAGGAAGGGAAGGCTGTCCTCCAAGAGATGGGACTTCAGGGCAGGCTGTGCAGAAGAGTCACTTCAGGGCAAGGGGGAGTTCTCCAGCAGATTCCCTGTCCTTGCATGATGTGCCTTGGATCACTGGTGTGCGTGGAGATTTGCTCAGCACAACAACTTGGGTCATGAATGCGGGGATGGTGTGGGGCCAACCCTTAAGGGACAGAAACTAGACTGCTATGGACCTGGGTTCAGGCCCTATCCTAAGTGGATGAAGAAAATGAAAAGATATGAAACAGAATTTGATTGAGTGGGATTTCCACCAACAAGCTATGCATTGAATGGAAGAGGTTCTGGTGGGGTTCAGGATTATCACAACTTCAATAGACAAGAATCTGAAGAACAATGGTAGAGGGTGAGATTAGTGATTGGAGGGATGCATCAAAACCTGGGGTGGAGGGGCTGGTGCCGAGGCTCCTTTGTTAATCCTCTGCCTGCGGCATCGGCATTCCATATGGGTGCCGTTTCCAGTTCCAACTGGACCTCTTCCAGTCCAGCTCTCTGCTGTGGCCCAGGAAGGCAGTGGAAGATGGCCTGGGTGCTTGGGCCCCTGTACCACATGGGAGACCAGGAAGAAGCACCTGGTTCCTGGCTTCAGATTGGCGCAGCGCCGGCCGTGGCGGCCATTTGGGGAGTAAACCAATGGAAGGAAGACCTTTCTCTCTGTTTCTCTCTTTCTCACTGTCTATAATTACCTGTTAAATATAAAAAGAAAAAAAATAAAGAGGGGTGGGGGGAGGTGTTTGGCACAGGTCAAGATGTTGGCTATCTCATATCACAGTGTCTGTGTTTGAGTCCTGGCTCCAGCCTCAGTCCTAGCTTCCTGCTGATCCACACCCCCTGAAAGCAGCAGGTGATGGCTCAAATACCCAGGTCCCTGTCGTTCACATGGGAGGCCCGGATGGAGTTCTTGCCTGCCAGCTTTAGCCTGGCAGAGTCTGGGCTGTTGTGAATATTTGAAGAATGAGCAGGTAAATAGGAACTGTTACTATCTTTCTGCCTTTCAAAGGCAATACAAGAAAATAACAACATTTGCAGAGACACAGTCTTGAGCCAGTAAGTGGTGACTACGCATCATATCTCAGGATGATGTAACCACATCTAACCTTCTACTCAGGAATGTCCATTTCTTAATTCAGTCCCCTTTGCAAACCTCACACTTAAGGACTTGTTCAAAGAGTGGTTCAGAAATGCAAAGTCATTATAACTTGGTTCCCATGATTAGTGTGGCTCCCCTTCACTGAGCTTGTGGATCAGGAGCCTGCAATGAGGGGATCCTGCAGCTCTCTGGAGCGAGGATGCCCTTCATGCAGCCAGGTGCTACCTGGGCATCAGGCTGCAGGTTCTGCTCAGGTGTCTGCCTGCTTGCATTTCGGTTTTTGTGCCTCCCAAAACCTCTGAGTGATTAAATGAGGTAATGCCTGTGAAACATAGAGAAAAGTGGGTAGCTCTTGTGAAAATAATAATTGCTCTTGCCATTACATGGTTAATGGGGTGAGTTTTAAGACCCTTTCTGGGGAGGCTGGCGCCATGGCTCAATAGGCTAATCCTCCACCTGTGGCGCCGGCACCCCAGGATCTAGTCCTGGTCAGGGCGCTGGAGTCCTTCCCGGTTGCTTCTCTTCCTGTCCAGCTCTCTGCTGTGGCCCGGGAGGGCAGGGACCAAGTGCTTGGGCCCTGCACCCGCACAGGAGACCAGGAGGAAGCACCTGGGTCCTGCCTTCGGATCAGTGCTGTGCACCAGCCGCAGCACGCTGGGTGCAGCAGCCATTGGAGGGTGAACCAATGGAAAAGGAAGACCTTTCTCTCTGTCTCTCTCTCTTACTGTCCACTGTGCCTGTCAAAAAAAAAAAAAAAAAGAACCATTCTGGGGTGGGGAGCGATAATTTCTCATCTGGAGGTCAGCTAAAGCAGATACACTTTGTCAGAGCCATGAGCATACTGATAACTGCTGAGGAATGCCACCTTCATCCTCAAATGCAGGCACAGAATTATCAGTTGGTTCTTGGAGAGTTTAATTTCATATACTTAGCAGTGTTCTTTTCCAGATTAGTGAGATTTCTTTGCCTTTGTCGCCTTTCACTCTTTTTGTTTCTGCATCCCTGTCACTGAATTACTTCCTCTCTTGTCAGCTTCGACCCAAATTTCACTTGCCCAAGGAACAGCTCTTGCCCAGTTGCCATTGCGTAGCTCTATGACAGCCCTATTTATGGGCATCACACAGTGGTACACGGGGCACATGGCACACATCCATGGTCAGTTCCACACACGGTGCTGCCAATTACAGTTTCCCATAAAATGCTGGGTGCTTTAAGCAGTCGTGGGGCAAAGCTCCTTGGATGGTTTTGCTGGACCCACCAAAGTAAAGTAGCGTCTGGCTCCTCTTAGGTAAGTACACAGGATGCAGTGGGTTCGACACATTTGTTAGGTTCTGAAATGGCAAGGAACTGACACCTGTCTTTATCACAGATGGATGTTTTGTTACATGGACAAGCCAACACAGTACCTGGAATCCAAAGGTGCGTTATTTCTAGACCCTGGAGATGCTCACGAACATGTATTGCCTCCTAATATTGTCAAGGTTCCTGCCACGACATTGTTTTAGATTCCATGTCATGGGACATGACTATGAACAACAGAAATAAATGTATATTCAGTGCCTAGTATTGACTTTGAATGACGGTTTCTCTTATTTTTTCCTTCTTGCTCCATTCCATTTGTTATGTTTGTTCTCCTTGTGAAAGGATTTGCTAAATATTTGTGCTGTGATACTCCAGTCTCCACGTCTCTAAACCCTGTATGACCATGTTGCCAAAACAGGACTTACCCAATCAATCCCCTCCAGGCCCAACACATATCCACCTCCTGACCTGGCATCTTTCCTCTCCAGCTCCAAAACTATCAGGGGCACGGACCATAGCAGCAAGAGACCCGTAGTGAACCGCTCAGGACTTTCCCAGCCTGCACGCACGCCCAGAACAGCCCAACACAAGTAATATATGACCTTTCTGAGCCAAAAACCAACAGTGCCTTTGCATAGTACCACACTGGGTGGTAACTGAAGTATCTTTGCCAAGGGGAAATGAGCCAAAACTCCTGTCCTGGTGAAGCTCGAACTCCTACGTGCTGGGGGGATCCCATAAAAGCACCTGTCCAGCTCGTACCTGGAAGCTGGCTGGTGGAACCTCTTTCCTGCCATGCTGTCACCCTTCGTTTGAGCGTATGCACAATAAACCTCATCTGCATGTTGGTTTCCTGTCCTTGCTAGTTGCTAGTGAGCTAAGGAAACATTGTTAAATAGCAAAACTTCAATAGGACAGATGTTGTAGAACCACCTTCACAGACTGTAGCCCCGCCCCTGCTATGAAGAATCCCACTGCAGCTTCCCCTGTGCTTCCAGGGATTGTTGAACTATGATGTTCAGCTCCAGAAAACCTTTCCTGTTCTTACCCAGTTCAAATGTCTCTTCCGCGGGGACATTCATGAAGTCATGCAGTGACTACACACATTTTCTCAACCTCTGTGATCAGACCACTACACAGAAAGAGTTTTTTTAGCACTTGAATCTTGACTTTACCATTTTCAAAAATGTGCAATCTGGGGCATATTATTCCATCTCTCTGAGGCACAATTTTCTCATCAAATAAAGTGGAGCTGTCTACTGTGCAGGCTTTCTGGGTATTCAATTACACAAAGCACTGCCTGGCCCTTTGTGGATCCTGAATAAACAGTAGCTAAACCCAGCATTCTTCTATCCAACACCTATCACTCATCCCAGTCTCTATCCACTAACCTCTTTCCCTGGTTTCAATTCTATTGTCCCAAGCCCCAGCACATTTCGACCGCCTGGACGCTCGTTTCTTCCCTCCCTGCAGTTCTACAATGAACGTGAGATTCTCAGCTATTCGAATGGCCTGTCCCTGAATCCCTGGCTTGATAATTGCCTACTGTCAGCGTGGCTGCTGTTAGTCTGTTGAACTTGATTGAGCCCTTATTACCAGAATGCTTAGGAAACATGTATGAAGTCTTCCTGACACTTGGGAATTGGGCACTGGGACATTTCTTCACCCTTGGTGTGATATTTAACACCAGAGCCTCTGAAATTCACTGGCTGCCCCTGATCTGTCTGGTTAGCACTGGTTTTCCTGCCTTTGTCTAGTGGATATATTAGAATATCCAGGACAAACGAACCTGTCAGCTAAGAAATATGTGCTTTGACCTACAGGGTGCAACAAAACAATCATGCTATATTGTTATCATAAGCTTTTCTAGGCCAGCATATCAATATTAATAAGATATTACCATGTAAATTATGTAAAATACAACTCTAAAGAAAGCCTGAAGTTACATTATCGACACCAGAGAAGCATGCTTTTTACATACAGATGCAATGTCTGCTGGTGCTGGCATTTTTACCCTGTTTCTGAAATTCAACTTGTAGATGATTATTTTCTCTGTTATGTGCCTTCTTTTCATGCACAATTCACTAAGTGTTTGGCAAGTTTGTGCAATGTTCAGTTAATAAAATTCTTCCTACTTACCGCTGACTATCTTAATGATGAGAAAATGCATCAGTTATCACATCTTGAAACAAAACCAACAGCATATCACCAACTTTCAGAATAGGATCTTCACTCTCTCTCAGTTAATATTTGAGTGTCTATTTTTTTTAACTATTTATTTATTTATTTAGCAGAGAGATGGCGTAATATGTAGACAGAGACAAAGAGCTCCCATCCACTGGTTCACTCCCCAAATGCCTGCAATGGTTAGGGGTAGGCCTGGCCAAAGTTGGGAACTCAGAGCTCAACCCACATCTTCCACATTGGTGGAAAGAAACCATTTGCTGGAACCATCACCACCACCTTCCAGGGTTTGCATTAGCAGGACGCTGGAATCGAGAGCAGAGCTGGGTCTGGATAACAACTGAGCCTCTATGTTTATTGTCCATTTTGCTGTAGTTTCTGAGAGGTATCTTACCTCCCAGGCAGTCTCTCTTTTTTTATTATGAAGTCACTAGCATTTTTCACTTGCACATGGCAAAATCACATGGCCACATTCCTTCTGGGTATGACTTTGTGGGTGCAATGTCATCACTGTAAATCTGTACAGTACTTTGTTTATGACTAATAAGGTACTTCTGACCCATGTTATACCTGGATAAATGCATGGTTCTGAAGAACCAGGGTTCTTCCTTATTTTGAAGTACTGTGCATAACAGGATCTAAGTTATGATATAGATTACTATCACCTCCCTTCCCTACAGATGGCATGTTCTTTCTGGAGGAGATCCCCTTCCTCTCATCACAACGCCAGTAAGTCCTGTTTTAGGAACAGCAGAGCTCTAATGTGTATCATGACTTTTTACTGCGATGGACCTCTGTTAGTGCTTCTCAGACCTAACTGTGTTTAGGAACATCAGAAAGAGTTTAGCAAAATGCAGGCTACATTACTGTAGTTGGGAGGCAGAGCTTGGATCTGTGTTTCTGTTTCATAATTTTTACTTACTTATTTTCACTTTATTTGAAAGCCTGAGATACAGGCAGACAAAAAAATCCTCTGTCCACTGATTCACCCATCAAATGCTGCAATAGCTGGTGCTGGGCTAAGCACAAGCAGGAGCCCAGAACTCTGTCTGGGTTTCTCATGTGGGCAGTAGGGATGAAGAACATGACCCACCACCTTCTGAACCCCAAGGTGCACACCAACAGAAAGCTAGAACAGCAGGCAGAGCTGAGCCTTGAACCCAGGACTACAAGCAGGATGCGGGCATCTTCACTGGCACATTAAGTGCCCTTCTTAATTCTACATTTCTAATACGGTCATGGCTGAAGCCCAAGGTGCTTTTTGTGAGCTGCACTTTGGAGCGTTTGGAATTAAATCACCTTAAAATATAATTTTTAATAATTAACCTTCTATGTCAATGAGAAAATATATAGTTACTCAGATACAATATTCTTAGATTTTGTATTGGTGACAGACTTTCTCTGTGTTTACTTCTGGGCCTTGTTCCATTCGAATCTCTAAGGGAAAAATGAGTGAAATTGTATTGAAATTTTGCAGTGGATTAGAAAATAAAGTCCTTTAAAGAGTGATAAATTATAGGCAAAAATATAGACAGGAGAGTCATATGAAAGATAATCCTTTCTTCATATATATATATATATATGCACACACACACACACATATATATATATATATATTTATTTCTTGCAGAGAATGCTTTATGTGGTTTGCATTATCTTTTATTAGGAGGGGAATATATCCAGTGAATAACTGAAAGAAGATGAATAAGACTGAACTGATGTAAATCCAACATAAGAAAGACAGCAGATCACCTAGAAAGTTCTGCAGATACTTAGAGGGCAACTGTAGGAATTGTATGGCCACTTTTAACTAGGCAAGCTACATTGTCACCATGCAGTGTTATCCTGCCCAAGACTGGATTAACACCTCACTTGCCTGCACCTGATGCACTTATGCCCCTACTGCCCAGTGTTCTCACCACTCAGTCCCATCCGTGTCCTATGGGCAGGTTAGTTGTAGCACAGGCTGTGACACCCATCCATGGCTCAGAAGGGCAGGGCTCACAACATGCATTTCTACCAGATCCCCAAATGATGTTCCTTGGGCCCGTCTAGGCAGCACACCTTGAGTGATCTCCAAGTGCATCTATAGCCTAAATTCGCCTTAAAAATCAGCTTTAAGTATCATAAACCTGTTCAGAATTCAGTAGTTTCTTCTCTAATCTATCATTCAATTTCCCTCCTGAGTTTGGGCCCAATTAAGAGGAGTAATTTGAGCTGCTGAGCTGTTGAGCTGTTACCACACTGCAACATTTATTCGATCTTTTGATTGCGTAACCACTTGGGATCCCCACTTTGCTGATCTGAGTGCCTGGGATCCAGTCCTGCCTCTGCTTCCGATCCAGCTTCTTGCTAGTAGACCTGAGAGGCAGGGGATGATGTCCCAAATACTTGGGTTGCTTCCACCCATGTGGGAGACCCAGATGGAGTTCTGGGCTCCCGGCCTCTGTTGCTGGGCAACACCTGGCTGTTGGGGCCTTTTGTGGAATGAATCAGTGGATGAGATCTCCCTCTTTCCCTCTGTCTCTCTGTCTCTCTCTGTCTCCCTCTCTCCCTCTCTTTCTCTCCCCCACTCCGTCTACCTTTCAAAGAAATAAATATACATTTTAAATGTCATGTCCACAGGTTACTTGGCAATTGTTGTGCAGGTGAGGCCAGCATCATGAAGGAGGTACTCTCAGTCCAGAGGGCAAGAATCCCACCCTTTTCTTTTCATTGGGAAGATTCAGGGGAAGGGTTGTTGTGAGAAGCACAGGCTTCTGTGGGTCACTTCCATGGCCACTTTGTGCACAGGGCCGTAGATCTACCTCCTGTGTGACAGCATGTGGAACACCCTTACAGTTTCCCGCTTCTTCACTAGGCAGCCACCGGTATCCCTTCCACAGTCCCCATCATCTCAGCTCTGGGCACCTGGGTTCAGGCAGAATTCCCTCTGAAAATTGCAGGGGTCATGCCCTCTAAAAGCAAGTTCATTCATTCAACTCTTCATTCCTTCATTTTCAGCTATCTCTCAATATCCGTGGAGGGCTTGCTCCAGGAACCCTGTAGAGGGCAAAATCTGTGACGTTCAAGCTCCTTACACATAATGGGGTAGCGTTTGCCTGTAACCCACATGCATACTTTAATGTACTTAAGTCATCTCCAGGTTGCTTAGAATAACTGACAACATAAATGCTATGCAAATAATTGTTATGCCATACTGTTTAAAGAACAAAAATAATTATGTATTATTCAGTAGAGACACAGTTATTATTTTTAATATTTTTGACACCTGGTTGGTTGTATCCAAGCATTCAATGACAGTGAATGCAAAGACTGACTGCTTTTATTTATTAATTTGATTTTGGTGAGAAAGAGCTGTGACACTGCTGGGGCCAGAAGGAACTTTGATTTGCTCATGGTCTCTTCTTCCCGATAGGATATATACACAGGGATTCGGCCCTGTGGTAGAAACCTGGGTCTCTCAACTTGGAGTCCCTGATGGTCTAAGCATTAGATGTCTGTTTGCTTATCAACTCTCTAGGAAAACAACATGTACACAGGAATTACTATGAGCTTGTGTTTGTGGATCAAGGACTGTGAGTCACTCTGGATACTGAAAAAAATGAAATCACTCTAACTTAAATTGTATAATCATTTTAGGAGATAAATGAAAACTGAGTGTTAGATTCATTAAGAAATTTACCCAGGGCCAGCATTGTGGTGCAGCTGGTTAAGCCACTGTTTTCAGCACCGGCTTCCCATGTGAGCCCTGGCTTCAGTGCTGGCTGCTCCACGTCTGGTCCAGCTCCCTGCTGATGGGCCTGGGAATGCAGCAGAAGACGGCCCAAGTGCTTGGGTCTCTGCTACCCACAAGGGAGACCCTGATGGAGTTCCAGGAACCTGGCTTCAGATTGGCCCAAACCCTGGCCATATTTGGGGAGTGAACCTGTGGATGGAAGATCTCTCTCTGTGTCTCTGTCTCTATCTCTCTCTATATATATAACTCTGCATTTCAAATAAATAAAGAAATCCTTAAAAATTGCCCAACATTATGTACTTTATAAAAAGGATTAGTCAAGATTCAAAAGGCATTTACTTGATAGCCTGTGCTTTTAACCACTATGGGATGAGCCTTCCCTCTGGGAGACTGATGCGTGGTGTGGCCATTTCTCTGCAGGAACACGGGCATAGAAGTGCACTCACAGTCTGTGTGACATAAGTTCTTATGCCTTCAAGTACTCAGTGCCCCTTGGCAAGAGCTCCTATCCTAGGTGAAGACTTTTGGAGCTAAAGACCTCACACTTGCTTCTCTCTGCTTTGAGTCATGAGGCATGCTTAAAAAACCTTCGCTTTAAAAAAAATCTTCTTTTTTAATTGCTCTGCAGGGCTTACTCCGGCAACATGAAACAACTCTGCTAACGCAAGAACTTAATAGCAGCCCAGAGGCCTCAAAGATATTATTAATATACCTTCCAAGGCACCTAACCTGCTTATAGGCCTTGTGAGAGAGTCTGGTTTTTAAGCTATTATTTGAAAATAGTTGCTCTATGTGAACACCAACATTTAAAGTCCTCAAATATCAGTCATGGAGGCACTATAATAACACATTTCCCCTAAGAAAGATCACTCATGCATTTATATTGCTCTGCAAGGCCTGATGAGGAGGACGCTTCTTAGTGGACTATGGCAGTAGGATCCTCCATCCGCCTTCTCACTGGCTGGTAAAATAAATAGCATATCTCACAAAGTCTTTGGAGAGTTCTGGTCACCCAGGGAGCAGGGGGATAAAGGACGGAGGCAATGTGCAGGGAGCAGAGGGATAAAGGACGGAGGCAATGTGCAGGGGCTGGAAGATCTTGATTGGACTGCTCTCTGGGGATGGCGTAAGAGGCCAACAGTGTTATCCTTTCAGTATTGCCTCTACCGGAAGTCCATGTAGCGCTTCTAAAATGTACGGATGCTGATGTTCTTTTCCTAATCAGGCTCTGATTTTTATGCCTTGTGTGATGACTCATTATGGCAACCATGTACTGCTATAAGCTGTAATCACAAGTGGGACGAAAGGCCAAATCTACAGGTGGGATGAGCTGCAACATAAGCAGGCATGGACGGAAAGAAGAACATAAAAGCATAGATATATGCCCGGTGTGCAAGTTCACATAGGCACGGATGTTGCTATCTTAGCAGCGTGGCCACTTTCCCCAGACACTTACACAGGTGTTTGCCTATAACTATATATAGGGACACATCCCAGGGTTCTCCCCTGTGCCCACGAGCTTGTAGCACCTGTAGGAGCAGGTGGGTATCCTCTGAGGCCTCTGTGACGTGGGCCTACTGGGGTAGGGGTCTAAAGCCAGAGGTTTGGGGAAGAAGCTCTTCACTCTGGATCTCATAGGAATGCCATGCATTTGAGAAAATAATTACTGGTTTTCTTCAACGTTTATAACAGTGTTTGTAGGAAAACAGCCCATATATCCTGCTGGGGGAAAATATATGGAAGGGACGCAGAGTCATGAAAAGACTGGGCCGCTGTTCAAGCTGCCGGGACTTCAGCTAGTAACAGAGGCAAAGGGCTCTGTGGCTGAGTAGACGGTAGGAGCTGGCAGGCTCTGTGCCTTGCTCTGACAAAGGAGGTGCCCCTAGAACACACGTCCAGTGCTAGCATGGATTGGGGCAGAAGAGAATATAAGAACATTAACAGTCTGAATTTTAAAACTTCCCTCGGCCACATTGGTCTTACATAGAGCGAAGGAGTTAAATATCATACTGAAAATACGTGTTATGAAGTCCAGCGTGTTGTTGAAGTGGAAGGAGACCTGTGTGAGGTCAGCAAGAGGCCCTGACTTGGGACGATGAGGGGCTCAAGGGCTGGCTGTCTTCTGTGAGGCTTGGGGCATTGAGGTTACAGTATCAATGGTAGAACTGCTTGGAGGGAGATGTCTTGATTGCTGTGAGGATCCTAAATCCCTTTATAGAGTCAAGAGACTTCAGTTTCCTAATTTGTGAAAATATTTTATAGATTTTAAAAAGATACTAATTTTATAAAGAAGTAGGACTCCAAACAGTGCACTCAGAATAACTGGAACAGGCATTATAATGGATGCATTATTGTTTGGGTAATAATACAGCAAAAGACAGATGATTTTAATATAAAGCCATTATGGTTAGTAAGAAAACAGACCAACATTGTTAATTATATAATTTATTTTCTCTTTGTTATTTGGCTATGATTTTCAGGCTATTAAGGGTGTAAAAGCACGACCATTCCACCGCTGACAGAGAGTGCAGTGCCTTCTCTCCAGAGTGCATAATTACGAAGCTAAGTTGTTATTATAGAATGCACCTAACATGCTAAATTTCTGTCTAATTTCCACCTTTCTTGGATGAAATGAATTTCAAGAGAAATGGAAAAATAAGTGCTTCCTACACAGTAGCTACACAATACTGTGATTAGCTTGATTGACAATGATCAGGAGTAGTTTCTTGGGCATAGTTCTTGTAGCTATTTCAAGGCAGATACAGCCAAGTCCTATTTATTCAGGGGCTGTCCAGAAAGCCCTTGGGGAACCTTCCGGAGCTCCAGATTTTTGAGACGGCCAGGGCATACTGTCAAATTACCTTGCAAGCACAGCCGGTGGGACAGGACACTAATCAGAGCACTCCAAGGGCTCCCAGAAAGTCACAGAGTGCAGGTCTCTGTTCCCAGGCCATCTTGGGGGACCTGTGATTAGCCTCTCCCCTGCAAGCCTACCTATCACTCTGAAGGTCTTTCTCCTTGGGTTCACCTGAAGTCTCCACTATTGTAACTCTTGTTGTTGTCGTTGCTGTTCTCAGTATTATTTCCAACAGCTGGTCTCAGTTCCAGTGTGTCTCCCATCCAATCCAATTAACGCTGAGAAATGTCTTTTATAGTCATCACCGAGTAACCACAAGCTCTCCTGGGGTCCCCATATGAACTCCAAAACTTCCTTTCATCCCAAGCCTTTTCCCTTCAAAGACATTCCTACACAAACAGCCATGCTTCTTAAGCACTGAAACGTGTGCCTTCTCTTCAAATAAACTCACTTCTTCTGCCACAAACACAAAATTCTTTCTCATCTCTGATTTTCCCCCATGATTTTCTCCAAAAGACAGTCAGCTGAGCGTCTTCCTTCTTTCACTTGTTCTTATCCTCACTTTCAAAACTGCTCTGTGTCATGAGATTTCCCTTTACTCTGCCTTTCATCATGTCTCCCAAAGAAAATGGAATCAGCCTATGAAGGGGCTAGTTGTACCTGCCTGTTGATGGCAGTTCAATTCACAGTAGCTAAGTTATGGAATCAACCGATAACTGGGTAAAGAAAGTGATTACATATATCACATATATATCACAAAGTGATACACACACACACACACACATATATATATATATATATAGAGAGAGAGAGAGAGAGAGAGAGAATAGAGTACTACTCAGACATAAACAAGAATAAAATCCTGTCTTTAGCAACAAAATGGATGCAATTGCAAATGATAATGATAATGCCTAGTGAAATATGCCAGGCCCAATAAGACAAATATCACAGATTTTCTCTGATTTGTGATATATAATATATAGAGAGTACAAAATAAAAAGCTCATTAATTGGATGAAAACTGGTCAAAGAATACCTTCTCACGGACACATATATTTATATGTTTTCTTTCACTGCATTTTATACTTTGAGAAATTTCCAACCAATCTTAACCCAATAAAATCATAACTTGTCCAATTCTGAGAATGATTTTCTTTTATAACCTAATAAAAGAAATGTGAGATTCACATTTGTAATGGATTATACCTGTCTTCAGAAAAAGCACGTTTTGACTCTGATTTGATACATTCTACTAGGAAAAGAACCTCTTGGAAATGCCACAAATGAGCAAGAAGCAATACATTGAGGGCGATGCTTCCATAGCTTGAAAATGTATATCTGCTGTGGATGAATCAGACTTATCTCAGTCAATACGCAGGTTCAGAATCAATGATGTCAGGGCAGTCTGTGCTTCAGTGGGGGCAGGAATGAATAGGACATGATGATCACTGCCTATGGTATAACAGAGATGGCACCCTTCAATAAGAGAGCGCATGAATGGGAAATTATGGGAACAGGGAACAGGGGAGCTGGAACATCTTAGCTTCCCTGCCAGATGATTTTGGAGATGAGAATTGAAAACTGAGTAGGAAAATAGGTGGGTGGGGGAAGTGGGATCAGAGGTGGAGACAGAGTGGAGTTCAATCAAGGGCGTGCAAGGCTCCACAGGTGGGAAAAATCAGTCTGTGGAGAATCTGAAAAAAAAATCCAAATAACATAAAAATGGGATGAGAGGTCCAAGTTGAGACTGCTGAAGAAGACTGGGGTCTGCTCTTGTAGACTAGGTGCTACCTGAAGGTATCAACTCCAGATCCCTGTAAGGTTGGAATGATTTGACTTCTAAGTGATCCAGCTTGGATGTTACTGGATGGGGAAGATGATATTAAGAATAAAAGAAGACCTATCAGTTGGTAAATGTTGTGGTTATCCAGTGAGAGGACACTATGGGTGTGGAAGAAGTGGTCATGCTTTGGAGAGAAATAACCACACAAGAGGAAGGTGTTGGGGACATTATTTACTGATGCACACAAAGAATGAAAGTGAGAGGAGAATAATGAGCTGAGACACTAGGTAGACAGGCAGCAATGGAGAAGTGTGTGTGTGTGTGTGTGTGTGTATGTGTAGTGCAATGGTGATAGGGATTCAGATACACAGAATTTGGAAGCATGTTCACTGTAGTGATCAGAAGCTGCTGAGGTGAGAGATGAATGTATTTGCTGGAGATCAGAACATTAGGGCTGGAATTCTTGGCATATTGATGGTATTTGAAGTCGTAGCATCTGTTGGCCCAAAGTATCATTTGAGGACCATCTCCCTATTAAATAGAAAAGACACAAGTCCAATAAGGACAGAGAGAGAAAATGGCAAAGGGGAATGAGCATTCAGACTGGAATAAAAGAAACCACAGCAACATATCCCTCAATAAGGGTGAGGGTGCAGAAGCCACAAGTGATGTAGGGCGATAAACAATACAGCCCCTGAATCCTCATGCTTTGGCCAATAGAAATATGAGGGACTTCTTACTAAGATAGTGAAGTGGTCAAGGATTTCAGGAACAGAGTGCTGGAGATTAGGACGACCGAAATGTCAAAGACATAACCTTCAGGATGTATATGTGTATGGACACAACGAAGGCCATAACTTATGAATGGATGACTTTGGGACAAAGGATGAGTTTCTCAAGAGGTATGTAATTTGATTACATACAAAGGAAGTAGGCAAGAGTAGAAAGGAGTTGGTTGAAGACGATTTATAATCTAGTGGTTTCAGCACTAGATTATCAGGAACAAGACAAGGTTCCTGTATGCAGAAGGCAATGCGATCCAGAAGCTGCTTGGAGGCATCCTCTGAAATTGACCAGATGGATGGACAGATGGGCACATTCTGTGGAAAGAGGTGGAGAACACTCAACTCTAAGTCTTCTATTTCTGCTGAAATTAGGTATGGCCATGCCTTGTGAATACAGGCTGTGTATATAACAATCAAAAATATGACTTTCAGAGCTTGTCACTGCCTCTTACACTCTAGTTTCCACAGTTACAATGAACATCCCATGCTTATGGACGAGTAAATTAATAAAATACCAACTTCCCTGAAATGAAATTCATCTTTTTCCTAAGTGTCCAACTGGTGCATATTAGCATACTTTAATCCAGGTTAGTTTTCAAGGTGATAGACATCTTCGTTTTCTAATATGCTGTAATTTTTAGTGCCTCTGACCCTAACTGTCTTCGTTCATTCCTGTTCACAAGTTATCTTGTTAAGAAATGCTTTCAGAGCATCTATCGATTGTGTGTCCTCTTTCTTCAACTAAAATTTTCCAAAGCAGAGTCTTCGTGCGCTCTTTAATCTTAGAGAATAACTCAAAAAACAGATGAAAACTCAACAAACTGAACACTAAAGAAGAAAAAGTCCCCACAAAGAATGGAGTGTTAATGATGGCCAGAATCTGCACCAGGGTGAGGATGGGGAATAGACACTGGGTTACAGCGTAGAGAAGCCCTGCTATTGAGGATTGGGGAGATTTGGTCAGACAGTGGAGACAGAAGACCAACATGAAGGACTGTGGGCGAGTGCTGAGTGATAGCAAGGAAAACATGACTGCCTTTCTGTCCTTCACCCAAATGCTGAAATAACCTTAAATGCGATGAGTAATCAAACAAAGAATATCCAATAGAATTCTAGCTGAAATGTTTGAAAAGTCAAGCTCATGGTTTTATATGTTTAAATGTAACTTTTGTACTTAAACGTTTATTAAAATAATGATTATAATTTGTTATAAATTGTAATTTATTAGCATGAATGTGGTTAGCAGCTCAAATTATGTTCTCTGCAATTTTCATTACATGTGTTCCTCAGAATTTAGCATCAATTTTATTATATTTATCTAGCATGCCTTTAGAGATTTACTATTTTAATCATCATCCAACTAGAAACTTTTAAAGTTGAAGAGAAATGAAACATCACTTGAATTGTCTTATTGTGTGTGTCATTGCAGGCAGAAAGACATGAACTGGCTCCACAATTCTAATAAACAGACTGGAAGCATTGTAGGGAGGTTTTTAAGATTGATAGACTGCAATTGGGTGGGACATGTCACCACAGACAGAAGAGAAATGAGCAACTTAAATCTCCTCAGGAAGTGTCTGACTCCACGGTTCTGCCAAGCAAGGTAACATGCCAGTAAATTTCAATGAAAAAACACTAAACGCTCTATTACAGCAAAACATTGAAGACAACACAACAATGATGAAATGGTGGCTTCCAGACGCTGCCAACAAACGCATTTATGTTGAGTAAGGGAGTAACACACACGATGAGAGTCCAGAAGGATTTCTGAGTGTGACATAAAACTACTTGCTTCTCAGAACTAACCTGAACATTGATAACATGAATGTTGTTGCTGGGATATTGTTCTTTTATGCATACTATTTAATTCCATGTTGAAAAATTCCTACTCTCTAGAGCTATTTTTAACAAAATAAAAATACCTTTAGGTTGACTATGCCATTTACTTAAGAATCATTCTTTTCTATAAGTTTCTAGCTAGTGCGGAATGAATTCCCACCCAGAGATCTGCATGGGGTGAAACAGCCAGTCCCCAACTATGAATGAAATATAATTGTGGATACTCACAGCATTAGCAAAGGCCTGAAAGATCAACTCACCCACAGGCACCCAGGCATTGCCTAACGCAATCAGCGTGCCTTCCTTCTAGACTCAACAGAAAGGCACAGAAACACTTTCACATTCCATTTTCCATGAGATTTTTGGATGTCCATGCATATTTATTCCTTCTACTGCTGAAAAGTTAAAATAATAATAATAATAATAATAAATAATAAAAAGTTAATAATCAAGACGTCATTACTCTAATCCCTTTTATTTTCAGGCTGCAGACAGACTGGGAAGTGCATAACACCAAGATTCATTTGCCTTAGTTTTTATTATTTATTTCATCATTGATGCATTTCTGTCTTTTTTCTTAAAAATGTACATGACATGATGAGTTTGGGGACAGGAAAACATCCATGTAGCCATCAACACCGTCAAAGTCATAGGCGCACCCATCTCCCCACACCTGTCATCACTATTATCATAACTATGCGTCTGTGTGCCTTTGGTAAGCTCATGCCACACGAGCTCTACCTCAAAGAACTGCAGCATACAGAACTGTCAGCTTGCATCACCAACAGATCTCCAGGTCTTAGACACTTAGGTTCCTGGACCATCCCATAACTATTCTGCCTCATGCCATTATTTCCAAATAGTTGTAAAGTGAAATGTGCCTAATGAGTAAATAAATGAATGCAGTATTTTATTAACTGATGTTTATAATGGGAAAACAGAAATACTTGTAAACACTTTTGTATATATTATAAATACAGATTTACTTTTAAAAAGATTTAATTGAGGCCAGTGCAGTGGTATAGTGTGTAGAGCCGCTACCTGCAGTGCCAGCATCCCATATGAGTGCCAGTTCAAGTCCTGGCTGTTCCACTTCCAATTCAGCTCTCTGCTATGGTCTGGGAAAGCAGTAGAAGATGGCCCAAGCCCTTGAGCCCCTGCACCCAAGTGGGAGACCCATAAGAAGCTCCTGGCACCTGGCTTCAAATCAGCTCAGCTCCAGCTGTTGTGGCCATTTGGGGAATGAACCAGAAGATGGAAGATCTCTCTCTCTCTCTCTCTCTCTCTCTCTCTCTCTCTGCCTCTGCTTCTCTGTAACTCTGTACTTCAAATAAATAAATAAATCTTTAAAAAGATTTAATTATATATTTATTTGAAAGACAGTAACAAAGAGGGAGGGGATATAGATACTTCCTCTTTCATTTATAATTTTTAAAAAAGATTTATTTGTTTATTTGAATGGCAGTGATGCAGAGAGTTAGAGAGATATTGAGAAGGAGATATTGTCAATTTGCTGGTTCACTCTGAAATGGCAGCAATGGCCGGGGCTGGGTCAGGCTGAATCCAAAAGCCAGGAGCCAGAAGATTCTTCCAGGTCTCCCAGATAGGTGCAGGGCCAACGACTTGGGCCATCTTCCAATGCCTCCCTAGGTGTTCAGCAGAGACCTGGATCAGAAGTGGTGCAGCCAGGACTCAAACGGGTACCCACATGGGATGCCAGCACCACAGGTGGAGGGTTAACCTTATATGTCACAGTGCCATATATATTTATGATTTATATTTATATTTACATTTATATCCACATCTATATGCATATTACTATATAGCATATCATATATTATAATGTATTATATATAATTATTATATATACCTTATTATATATTTTTATATTTATAATTTTATTTACCTGTGTCTTCTTTGTTTAAAGGTTTGTTAATTTTTACATCTTTTTTTAAAAAATTCAACATCACAGGAAAACACAGGAGATGCAGTAAGGCAGTTCTAAAGGCAGATTGCCTAAAGAGAGAGGGACTACCTGAAGAAAGAGGAACGCATCTCCTGTAGGTAACAGCCCTGGGTCCTGTTTGTTTTTATCCACACAGTCACCCTCTGTCTTTAGATTGGAGAATTTAATTCATTTATATTTCAAGGTAGTATTACTAGGTAAGGACTTACTTTGTCTTAGTATTGTAATACCGTTAATTATTTTCTGACACTTTTATTGTTTCTAATTTTCTTTCTTCCCCTGGAATTTTATTCATTTATGATCAGCTAACTTCTGTGGAAATGGTATGCCCTGATTCTTTTTTCTTTAATTTTTGTGTATACACTTCAGGCTTTTTCTCTCTGTGGTTGTAAGAAGGTTTACTTAAATAACTATGGGCAAAGAAGGTCATCTAATGGTGATGACAATTTAATTTTGATCACATACAAATACTGTACCATCTTGGTTCTTCTCCTCACCAAAATGTCTGTTAATTAATTAATATATTGACTTGAGAGTTGGAGAGAAATTAAGAAAGAAAGAATTCCCACTTGCTGGTTCAAACCACAAATGCCCACAACAGCATGGGAGTGACTAGTCAAAGACAGGACCTGGGGGCTCAATCCAGGTCTCCCATGTGGATGGAAGTAGCCCGACCACCTGAGTTATCGCCACTCTGTTCCACCGTCCACAAGAGCAGGAAGCTGGAATCAGAAGCCAGAGCTGGGTGCTAAATCCAGATATTCCAATGCCAGCTTTGGGCATTCAGTCCAGGAGGTGCCGCTGAAGTTCTCTACTGAATTTTTCAACTTAGCCATTGTGCTCTCCTGCTCTAGAATTCCTGGTTCCTTCCTTTTCAGGCTGTTGCTGTTTTGCAGACATAAACCAGAGGCACAGGCAGACAGGCAAACGTTTCATCTGCTGGTAACTTGCCAAATACTTCCAATGGCTGGGCTGGGTTGGGGCTGGAGCCAGAACTGTAAATTCAAACCAGATGTGCCACATGGGCAGCGAGAATACAGTTACCTATCTTTTGATTTCACTTTCCAAGAAAGGTGTGAGGTCCTTTGTATAAATAACATTGTGCACCTGTATGTATATGTGTATATGGATATATAAAATGTAGTTAACAATTGGTTCCATTATACAGGGTGAGAATCAACATGTTTGACAAAAAAAGGAAAAAAGGGTTTGAAAAAATGACATGGGTGTAGTTCAACCAGATATTTAAAGATTAATTCAAAAACTCCTCAGACTATGAGTTTTCCCTTACCACCTTTCAATTCCTTTTCAATTTAACATAATTTTAATATCCAAAATTCAGATTTTAAAAAATTTTATGAATAATGAACAGTTCCAGTATCTGATTTTCTTAAATTTATCCAGTTTGCTGTTGAAGGCTTATGTTTAAAATATTATAATAGGAATACAAAGGAAGGTAAAGAAACTATCTATAGAATTAATTGCCTATTTGAAATTTACATTTCAATTAACAAACTTAGAAAAGAATGTGAGAATAATGATAATTTAGTAAAATTGAAAGAGAAACAAAAATGGTAGGTATAAATACAACAATCTGATAATTGCATATGCTGTGGTATAAGTGTCACATTGATTTCCATAGCCCTTCAATTTTTTCTTATAATTATTGTACTTGAGTTGTAAACAAATGATTTATTTCCCCTTGTAAAGAAGTAAGAAAAAAATTATAGGAGGCAGTAGGCATCTGCAGAGTCTGCATTTACGTTTAAAATCAAAGACCAGATGAATGAATCAGGTTCTTTTGTAACAACTGAAAAGCTGTCTTGTGTGTGGGTCTCACCGTTGAGGAGCATCCTAGTGTCTCCATGGTCCAGTCCCAGGAACCGGCTTGGGACTAAGTTCAGCTCTAGCTGCAATGCCATCCCCCACTGCTATGGACAATGTTGCATTATGAAGGGAAACAAAACAGGCAATAAATATGTATTCAAAGAAGATGCATCCCTTTGAAGACTGTGCTTGTCCTTTGGTATCTATTTTTCATAAAATTCTATTTTTAATCTGTTTTTGCAATCACACAGGTTCTCATTTCCCTTCCACTTCTAGGAATGCCCAAGTCTTCAGCTCCCCTGTTGCTCTCCATCACGACAGTACTGGCATGTTTGTTTCCATCTTCTTTTTCCATGGGAAAAAGAGGAATGTCCCAAAGGAATCTTTTTTTTTTTTTTTTTTTTTTTTTTTTTTTTTTTTTTTTACAGGCAGAGTGGACAGTGAGAGAGAGAGACAGAGAGAAAGGTCTTCCTTTGCCATTGGTTCACCCTCCAATGGCCGCCGCGGTCGGCGCGCTGCGGCCGGCGCACCGCGCTCCTCCGATGGCAGGAGCCAGGTGCTTTTCCTGGTCTCCCCATGGGGTGCAGGGCCCAAGCACTTGGGCCATCCTCCACTGCACTCCCGGGCCACAGCAGAGGGCTGGCCTGGAAGAGGGGCAACCGGGACAGAATCCGGTGCCCCGACCGGGACTAGAACCCGGTGTGCCGGCCCCGTAAGGCGGAGGATTAGCCTGTTGAGCCACGGCGCCGGCCAGGAATCTTTCTTAATAACACGAAAACTGTGATTTTGTCCAGTAGTGCATTTGGGTATTAGTACGTAGTGAATTCTATTTGCTTTGGTCTTCCTGTAAATTCTCAAAGCCACTAGAATTTGCACTAATTAGATGCGGGTCCGAGAGATAAGAGATAACAGACATAGAAGGTGATGCAAGCAAAGGTGCGGAGCAAGGGGAGAGCGCATGTGTGAGCCATGGCCTCTGCAGGTCCAGGCCTCCTGGAGCCCGAGGGAGAGCCTGACTCAGGAGCTCTGCTGTGGCCGCATGCCCTTTCTTTCACTTGGTCCAATACAAACGTGTTCAGCATAGTTTGCTTTTTTTTCTCTAAAATTCCCCATGAAGAAAACCAAATGCATACATTTTTCCTTTTTTTTTTTTTAAATCCCAGACATGGTTCAAAACAGTGTGAAATCTCTGCCACAAGGCTGATGTCCTTTCCCCTTCCCGGGGGAGGGGCAGACTCGGCAGGTGAGCGCGAGGACAGAGTGACCCGCTGCAGACATCTGCAGGCTGGAGCAGCCCTGTAATCCAAGTGTGGAGATCCCAAGTCACCCTCAACCGCAGGCAGTGGTGCTTGGTTTTCCTCTCACAAGATAGAAAATCTGAGTGCACTACTTTGTCTTTAAAGAGAAAAACATCTGATCTGAAAGAACATTTGTAGCAATAGAAAAATATGATTTCTTTATTAAAGTGTGTCTTGGATTTGGGAACATTATTTTCCAGTTAGTGCAAGATTTTTTTTATTAAATTGGCTTACGGGGACACAGTCTCAGAGAGTGGGTATGTGTACCCCAGGGATGTGTCTGTGCCGGAGGCCCTGGCCCGAGCCCCAACCCAGGGAGCTCACCAGTGCCCTGCTCTGTCAGGTGGGTGATGACTGACACAAAGCACCAAGACTTCACAGAAACTTGCACTTGGGAGAAAAAGGCAGCAACGACTCTTTTCAGAATTAAGCTACTTTCGATTCCACCTTTAAATCCAATACATTTCACAAAAATAAGCTACAAGGCTTATAAAAATATATTGATTCAGTTCTAAGTCGGCTTCTTAGAAGCCAAAAATAAGTAAGAATGTCCTAGAGAATGAATTATATTATGTAAAGGTGTTAATTAGCCAACTTGCTAATTACCACGGGGAAATCCTAACTACAGGAGGATCCTTGCCCTTACTCTGATAGACTGTAAAATCCGAGATGGTTCCTTTGGACAGACAATTGTAGCTGCACATCTTCTGTGCCTGCAAAGCTTCACCCTCTCACACTTGCTAAAGATGAGACAACAAAGTAGGGAGCTCATTAGCAACTTTTGTTAAACTGTGGTTACATTCTGCATTTGGGGTCTTAAATACATGCTCTCCTTAAATGTTCAAGTAATGTATTGCAGAAGTAGGACTACACAGAAGGGAGACCTCATGATGTCTTCACTTCCGGCTCGAATGTTGGACTGATTTTCCTTCGTGCTGGGCATTCTGGGAAAAGGTTTGTTCAAATCCCTGGTTTCCAACTATGCTGTTTGATCTGATGGGGCCGCCTTTAACCCTGTGGAACTCCATACTCCTGTTCTGCTGTGTCACTTCCTTTGGGAGGAGGGCCACTCCGCCATCAAGGACGTAACCCATCCCTGCATGAGTTACAACCACCTGTTGGAAAAGGTGCTTCTCGTTGTCTGTTCACCTTGCTGTCCTGATTTTCTTTTGACCTAAGATCTAAGTATTGACATTAGAAGATTTCTACCTGGATGCTCCCGGGAGGTAAGAACAAACAGGGCAGAAACAGACTAAGGGCTCAATGATTTTCAGTGAACCAAGTAATGTCCCAAGTCATTATCTTTTTTAAAAAAAAGATTAATTTTATTTATTTGAAAAGTAGAGTTACAGAGAGAGAGACAGAGAGAGACAGAGATCTTCCATCTATTGGTTCACTCCCCAAATGGTCACAATGGCCAGGGCTAGGCCAGTCCAAAGCCAGGAGCCAGGAGCTTCCTCCAGGTGTCCCACAAGGGTTCAAGGGCACAAAGACTTGGGCCATTCTCTGCTGTCTCCCCAGGCACATTAGCAGAGAGCTCGATCAGAAGTAGAACAACCAGGACTTGAACCAGTGTCTATTTGGGATGTGGGCATTTCAGGCAGCAGCTTAATCCGTTAGTCCATAACACTGGTCTCCCATGTCATTATCTTAGATGCAGAGATGTTAAGGAATGTGTGGTTTGGGTTTGCATGGGTCACAGGGAAAGAAAAAGGGAAAGACAAACTATAGAATTCAGTTCTGGCTGTACAATTTAAAAAGATTTTTTAACAAAGCTTAAATTGATATAATTTTCAATGTGGCAATGGGAACAATGGAAACCATATAACTTTACTACTTCAGCCCTAATTTCATCAGTGGCTGGGGTTTAGTATAAGCGGGTCTATTTGAATGATTCCAATTCAGAAAAATCCTGCTGGAGATGAGGAACGCTTTGGTTCTCTGCTGAGGACTGCACAGGTAAGACCGGGGTAGGAAGGATCACGGGTGCTGCTGTCCCCTGGATTAGCCCCACGTCATGGTGCAGCAAGGGATGAAAATGAGCAGAGAACTCTTCCCAGAGTGATGACTCGTGGAGATGTTACCAGAAGCTCTGCTGAACATGGACTGGTCTTTAGTGACACAACCTTCCCATTTATTTTACGACCAGAGGAATGAACAAAGACACTGGGGTGTTTTGCTATGGCTGCAACATATGCCATCTGCATTGACATTTCTAATGGCATTTGGTTCTCATAACCAGCTGAAGCCGGTGATAAGACCTTCATATGTAGGGTCTTAATGCTAAGTCTAGGGAAAGCAGCAGATGGTAACCTTATTAAATCAATCAAGCCACACAATTAAAGTTCAATGTATTGCAGTTTAATTAGTACTGTGGCTAGTTAAAAATCTACAAACAATATCATATTTCACCCAACATTTATGTTGACAGTTTGTATATTGTTAAGGAATATTTGAAAAGCCTGCCCAATAAGCTTTGAAGATAACTGCTCACTGTAGTTGGACATTAAAGTTAATTGCTTCTGAAAAAAAAAAATGTTGAATCTAATAAAACACGAATAACAGACAAAATCGTTATGGGTGCTGATTTTTCATTGTAAGTACAGATATAAATAATTGGTATATTTTCTTCTGTTAAATTGTTGCTATTTTAATTCATACTTTGTGAAGTTATATGTTCTTGAGTCTCCTCCATTAAGAACACAACTCAAGCTAGTAAAGAAACTAAACCTGAAAACAAAAAAGGTCTATGCTTTTTATTTTTTTTTACTTTTCACTTTCTGAAATCCTGAGCATTGTGTAGATATTTTGTAAGCATAAAGTAGTAGAAATATCTTATTAACAACAAACCTTTGTGACAACATATTTTTCTAGAAAGAATTTTTAAAAAGTTGGTGTCATGGCACAAGTGGTTTCTGCAACTGTTTAGGACCAGTGCAAACCACATCAGAGCTCCGTTTCAAGTCCCAACTACTGGGCTTCTGACTCCAATTTCCCACCTATGCATCCTGGGAGGTACCCGATAATGACTCAAGTAACTGAGCCCCGGCTGCCCACATGGGGGCCTTCAGTGAAGTTCCTGGCTCCTTGCTTAGACCAGATGCAGTCCTAGTTGTTGTGGACATCTGGGAAGTGAATCAATGGATGGAAAATAACTCTCTTTTCTGCTTCCTCCCTCTGCCTCCCTTGCTCTGCTTTTCAAGTACATGAAAATAAGTTTAAAATAACACATAGAAAAATAAGAAAGAAAAATAAACTTTACTATTTTCTTTGTAATATGCCTGTTGATATATTTGACTTTTTACATAATATAAAAATGAATTCATCTAAAAGACAGTTATGGTAAGGTTTTCTTTATCTTCCTCTTCACCATAAAGCTTGTTAAGAAGAAAAAAGAGATGAAACTGGATTTGAAGTGTTTGCAATAAATTGATTAGTCTAAATTGCTTTGCTTTATTCACTTTAAAGCATACTTATCTAAAAACTGAAGTCATCATTAAATCACCTAACCATTCACCTGCTGCAGGAGCATGCCAGTTCCATCCTTCTGAGGAAAATACATCCTAATCACATCTCAGGAGTGGTGTGAGGGAGGCATGGAGGCTGCTGAGGTGAGACACGAGAGCCCTGGCACAGTGTGTGATACGTTGTGAAAGCAAATGAACCTAAAACACTTTTAGCATAGAGTATATGGGAACATTTTCTGTTCTGTAAATTTAAGATCAATAACAATAAAGGAAACAAGTAATCATTGGCAAAGCACTGTTATTTCCTGAATGCAAGAGATTTCAGCTAAAAGGTAATTATCTTTCAGATAACTTATAATTGTTTTATTGGTAATATGTTTTAAAGCAAAGAGAAATAAGGCAAGATTTACTCAGGCTTCCCACTTTCTTTTTTAATAACATTTAGCTTTAGTTATATAATTCAGATCTTGCACTTTGAACCAATTATTCCAAAGTGAATGCCTCGCCATGTACCAAGCCGATTGTTCAAGCCAATAAAGATATTATTTGTCACCTTTTCTGAAGCCAACGGGCAACTGTGGCTGTGAAATGCAAAGAGACCCGAGGCCTGGTCTCAGGAGCCACGTAAGTGCAGACATGGCTGCCCCTTTGCATACACAGGCCTGCCTCTGGAGATGCGGGTCATCCATGGGTTGAAAGTACTTGTGGATAAAAACCATGTCTGCCCTGAACATGTCCACCCTGTTTTCTTATTATTCTCTAAACAATGTGGTGCACTAGGTTTCATAAATAATAGTACATGGAAGATACATGCAGAATGTGAGAAATACTACATCCCTCTATGTAACACATTTGAGTATGTGCAGGATGGTTGACCCAGTGGACATCCTGGAGCCTCCCTGTGTGTTTACTGAGGGGTGACTGTGCTCACGTAACACATACAGTGTGCTAGCAGCAAAGGCTGCTTTACTCCAGATAGAGTTGACACAATTAATTTTATTTTTCCAGAATATTTTTAATGTCTAAAATAATGTAGACTTCACAATGAAGTTGAATTCATAACTTCACAAGGATAACTGCATAGAATAATGGATAAATTTAAATCTTAATTCTATTGCAATCCTGCCCAGTCAGTAAGGAATAATTGATGAATAAATTGCCCAAAATAATCAGCTGTTCTTCATTGATTTAAACCACACCCAAGTGCCTTCTCTGTGTATGTGACAGTTGCTATTAGTGTTAATACCAAAATAAAGAGGAGGCAAGAGATGCATGTTCAACCATGCAACAATTTTCCATCTGTTATTCAGTGAGACCCATAATGACTATAGGAAGTATGTGTTGAGGACATTGCATGGCTTTCAAAATAATTATCTTTTCCCTCAAATATGTTTTAAATCTGTAGGAAAGGTAGTAAAGTCAGAGCTAAATCAGTGGTGCCTTCATGGCATGCTTTTTGCTGTTAGTAGTGAAAGCCATCAAGCCCAAAATGAGCCAGGCATGCACACCAGACATACTACCAGGCACACATTGCCCGACCTAGGATTCAATAACAGGCTGAGGGCTGAGTTTGTAAGAAGAACATCATTATAACCAGGAGAATGGAAAATGGATAGAAGTGATATTTACTAAAATTTACCAGGTCCCAGATATAACCTCAGTTGTTAGTAAAATGGCAACCTTATCTGTGGCACCATCTATGCCTCGCTCCCCATCGTAGGCCATGGCCCCCATCTCCACATTGCACAGTAGGTTGGGTCCTAAGTCCCATGGCCCAACCACCTGTGTCAGCTCCACCCCCACCCTAAAGGGATTCGCTGCTCCTACTGCCCTGCCCCCACCAAAGGTTTAACAGCACCTGTTCCAGAACACTTGCTCTCACTTGGTTCTCTCTCTCTCTCTCTGTCTCCCCCCCCCCTCTCTCTTATGCTCTCCTCCACTCTTTCACCCTCTCACTCTCTCCTCTGAGCCAGTAGGGCTTCCCCCACCCAACAATAAACTTTCCTCCAACTCCGGTGTTTGATGTGTTTTGTGGTGGCCTTATATCAGTAATATTCACATCCACACTTAAAGGGAACCAGGACTTGAACTTCTAGCTCTATCCTTACATATTTCTCACGGCACAGACTTATAATTACATTTATAACACTTGAAATAACAATCTTGTTATTTCATCTATGTCAGAAGAAGGAATTTAGAAAGAAAGAATACAACCCTAATGTTCTCTGTGAAAGTTCTGAAGTCTAACAAAATTTCTAAGAGAAATGACCTAGAAAGTAGGATAATGGAGAGGATGTGGGGAAAAGGGACACTACTCCACTGTTGGTGGGAATGCAAACTGGTGAAGCCACTATGGAATTCAGTCTGGAGATTCCTCAGAAACCTGAATATAACCCCACCATTCAACCCAGCCATCCCACTCCTTGGAATTTACCCAAAGGAAATTAATTTGGCAAACAAAAAAGTCGTCTGCACCTTAATGTTTATTGCAGCTCAATTCACAATAGCTAAGGCCTGGCACCAACCCAAATGCCCACCAACAGCACACTGGATAAAGAAATTATGGGACATGTACTCTATAGAATTCTATACAGCAGTCAAAAACAATGAAATACAGTCATTTGCAACAAGATGGAGGAATCTGGAAAACATCATTCAGAGTGAATTAAGCCAGTCCCAAAGGGACAAATATCATATGTTCTCCCTGCTTGGCGACAACTAACTGAGCACCAAAGGGGAAACCTGTTGAAGTGAAATGGACACTATGAGAAACAGTGACTTGATCAGCTCTTGTGCTGACTGTTGTTGTACAATGTAATACTTTATCCATTTTAGTATTTTTTTTTATCCTAGTACTAGTGGTTGAACTCTGTAATTAACACACAATTATTCTTAAGTGTTTAAATTTTAACTGAAAAGTGATCCCTGTAAAATATAAGAGTGGGAATAAGAGAGGGAGGAGATGTACAATTTGGGACATGCTCAATCGGACCTGCCCCAAATGATGGAGTTAGAATCGTGCTGGGGGATTCCAATACAATCCCATCAAGATGGCATGTACCAAGGCCATCTCACTAGTCCAAGTGATCAATTTCAGTTCACAATTGATTACACTGATAGGTCTAAGAGTCAAAGGGATCACACAAACAAGACTAGTGTCTGCTAATACTAACTGATAGAATCAAAAAGGGAGAGAATGATCCAACATGGGAAGCGAGATACACAGCAGACTCATAGAATGGCAGATGTCCTAAAGAGCACTCTGGCCTCAGAATCAGCACTTAAGGCATTTGGATCTGGCTCAAGAGCCCATGAGAATATTTTAGGCATGGAAAGCTAAGACACTCTGAAAAAAAAAAAAAAAAGAAGAAGAAGAAGAAGGCCTAAATGAAAGATCTCTGTGAGCTGGATCCCAGTGGAAAGAATGGGGCCATCAAAGAAGGAGGTACCTTTCTCTGAAGGGAGGAGAGAACATCCAATTTGACTATGACCCTGTCAGAATAAGATCGAAGTCAACGAACCCTAAAGGTTTCCATAGCCTCAGCAACTCATGACTAGAGCCTAGGCAGATTACTGACGCCAAAAACAAGAGTGTCAAATTGTTAAATCAACATCAGGAGTCACTGTGTACTTACATCTCATGAGGGATCTGTCCTTAATGTGTTATCCAATGTGAGGTAATGCTATAACTAGTACTGAAACAGTATTTTTACACTTTGTGTTTCTGTGTGGGTGCAAACTGATGAAATCTTTACATAGTATATACTGAATCGATCTTCTGTATATAAAGATAATTGCAAATGATTAAAAAATCTTGGTGTTAAATTGGAAATTGCATAGATAATTAATCAATTCTTTAAAAAAAATCATGTAGGATCTCTGTCCTTAATGTGCTGTACATTGTGAATTAATACTATAACTAGTACTCCAACAGTGTTTTTCACTTTGTGTCTCTATGTGAGGGCAAACTGTTGAAATCTTTACGTAATATGTACTAAACTGATCTTCTGTGTATAAAGAGAATTGAAAATGAATCTTGATGTGAATGCAAGGGGAGAGGGAGCAGGAAAGAGGAGGGTAGCGGGTGGGAGGGAAGTTATGGGGGGGGGAAGCCATTGTAATCCATAAACTGTACTTTGGAAATTTATATTATTTAAATAAAAGCTTTATATAAAAAAAAGAAAGTAGGATAATGGGACTACTCAATAGAGAAGTTCTCAGAGGGGCCAGCACCTTGGCTCACTTGGCTAATCCTCTGCCTGCGGCTCTGGCACCCTGGAGTTCTAGTCCTGGGGGGGAGGGGGGGGCGCTGATTCTGACCCGGTCAATCCTCTTCCAGTCAGCTCTCTGCTGTGGCCCGGGAAGGCAGTGAAGTGCTTGGGCCCTGCACCTGCATGGGAGACCAGGAGGAAGCACCTGGCTCCTGGCTTCAGATCAGGGCAGCACACTGGCCGTAGCGGCCATTTGGGGGGTGAACCAGTGGAAGGAAGACCTTTCTCTCTGTCTCTCTCTCTCACTGTCTAACTCTGCCTGTCAAAGAAAAAAAAAGAAAAGAAAAGAAAAGAAAGTTCTCAGAGGTACTGTATTTTAGTATATTCCCATTCAGTATAAAATGTTAGTGACATGATTACTCTTTATTTGATAGATTTCCATGGATACTAGCAACTGCAGACATTCTACATATGACTATGTTTTTTCTACATTACAGCATTATATAAGATATGATATTTATTCTTGTACCCTAAGAGCCTCATGTCCAATATGGGTTATATTATAGGTTGTACAGGAAACTTTATGATTTAAAGAGCTGAGAAATTTCATTAAATCTCAGTTCTTCTTCCTGGTTACATTATGATTTACTATGACTTTATTTACTCACATAATCCTGATTCCAGAACCGCCAACCACAAAACCCAGCCCTCAACTATAAACAATGATAAAATTTTTGGTCATTAATTATCTAATATACTCCGAGGATGAAAAATATTCTGTGGGCAGAATTTGTTGAGAGTGTTAAATATAACACATTAAATGAAGATGAATATTTTATTGGTTCCTGGAAACTCAGGGTTAGCTTGCCATCCACTCACAGACTGGCCTAGGTTTACAAAGCTTTACTGTATGGAGACTGATGGAACAAAGACATAAACATCAGCCATTCTCTCTCATTGCCCAAAAGATAGATAAACATTGGAATTAATTCTTTGCCCTTGAATTTCAATTGGATCTCACACCCTCTTGCCTTCATACCCAGCCCCCTACAGCCACCTGAAAGACCAGTTCCAGGAATTCCCCTCAGCCTGCTGCCCCCTACCCCATGCCCATCCCTAGCCCTCTTTATTTATTTATTTATTTTTTTGACAGATAGAGATAGACAGTGAGAGAGACAGGGAGAAAGGTCTTCCTTCTGTTGGTTCACCCCTTAAATGGCTGCTACTGCTGGAGCTATGCCAATCCAAAGCCAGCAGCCAGGTACTTCCTCCTGGTCTCCCATGTGGGTGCAGACGCCCCAGTACTTGGGCCATCCTCCACTGCCTTCCCAGGCCACAGCAGACAGCTGGACTGGAAGAGGAGCAACCAGGACTAGAACGCGGAGCCCTTATGGGATACTGGCGCCAAAGGTGGAGGATTAGCCAAGTGAGCCAAGGTGCAGGCCCTAGCCCTCTTAAAATATTAAAATACCCAGCCCCTGGGGGTCGGGGCCTCTGTCACATGCTACAAAATGTGCACATGGGCAGTTATCAGTTGGTCACCCACCTCTACAAATTTATTTTCTCTGAATAAATTCAGTCTGGCTATAAATTCATACACAGTCTCCTCTCTATTCTGTATCTCTTTTCCTAACAGAGATATCAAATTTACAAAATACATAACTTTCCATTTGAGCTACAGGAAAAAATGCACATAGGAAAGTTCTTTAAAGAATTTGAGTTTGGGGGGAGAAAGTGTCCAACTCAATGGGACGTACTGGAGTCAACACTGCCTGTGGTGCATGAGATTGGCTAGGGGTTTGGTCTGATTTGGGTTTGGAAGTAAAGAGGAGTGCAAGGGACGTGTGCAGTGGTTTAGACATGGGAAGACCCAAACTGAAGACAGAAAAAACAGATAAAGGCTGTGTGTGGAATAAGTGAGCTGACTGATGCTACGGACTACACTCTGAGTTTTTAGTAATTTCTTGGAAGTCAGAGTGACCCCCGAACAAGGGCTGCAATGCTGTGCTCGCCACCCCAGGTTTCTTTGCACTGTTCTGTTTACCACGATTGTGTGGAAGTTGGGAACTGAGGTGTTTCAAAACAAAATACCCAGTTCACTCAGTAAAGTTTCAGTTCTCTGCCTGTGTGTGCACACAGCTGTGTCTGGGTGTGTGTTTGTGCATGTCTGTTGATCAGAGGGTTGGTGATGTGTAGGCCTTTGTATGTGTATGCCAAACAATCTGTAAGTTAAATTTTCTCCATTTTGTTTCGTGTATATTCAGGATTTTTTACAACATACCTAAAATATTTTTGAATAAAAATGCCATATACCATCCATCTTTAAAAAGTTGCATATGTTTTAATTAGGTATTTAGTTTTATCTGGCTTGCTGAATTACTAATTCCCAAAATAAGCAGTTTAACCAGTTGCGATAAAAATGTCCTAGTTCAACTACAACTCTTTATTCACATTATGAAGTGAATATAGATAATTTTTCTGAAGGAATTACCTGACTTCTGAAAATTTTTAAGATTCTAAATATTTCTATGCATTGGATTGCCAAGTCTGTTTGGTTTCTGAATCTCAGATTTCCCATTGAATGGACCTCGGGTGTTAGGTTCGAAAGAGGCTCTAATTTAAATGCACTGATTTTGCTGTGTTTAATCCCAGCAGTGGGATTCCTGGCATATTGGACTCCCTCCACATTTCTGCCAAGTATGACAAAGTATGTGGCGATTTACAAAGATGAGACTTAAGGAAATACAAGGAAGTAAAAACTCCCCTTCAACTGCAAACCCTAACAGATTTTGACTGGAAAGTAATGAGATTTTGCCCCAGTGCATTGTGGGTTTCTGTCTCTTTTCTGACACAGTTAATTCTTGCCTGAATCAGTATGGTGAGCACAATACTATGATTCCGGTCTCCCTCTGTTTTCTCCTAATTAAGAAAAGCTGCAAATTGGTTCCAAACACTGAAATAAAGCACCTTTTTCAGTGATATTGCTCAGGCAAGACCAAGAGCCACTGCTGACAGAGGGCCTCCAAGGATTCCCAAACATGCCCATCCTATTGCTTCCCATCAGGCACTCCAGACAATGCCTGCATGTGGCTCAATGAGACACAGGCAACCCAAAGTTAGTTCATCCATGATTTGATTGGCTTGCTTAGGCCAGCTTCCTTAAGCTATGACTTTTGAATCAACATGAAGCCAAAACTTAGATCTACCCTTAATAAAATACAGTAAAGCTACCACAGTGTACTTAATTCACTGTGACATTGCTGATGGTATTTTTTCATTAAGAGACTGAGAAATCTCTCCTGCTGGTATCTTCTGTTTTATTAGACTGCCACATAAATTGTTGGGAAACCACTCTAGCTAAATAGCACCCCTTATTATTATCCCTTCTTTTGTCAAAATGTTTCTCTCATTGCATTCAGTGTTTAAGTAACAAATACCATACACAGAATGTCACATACGTATTCGTATTTAGTAAATACATTATATTATAAGAACAGGAATTAAAAAGTTCATTCAAGGAAAAGAACTACTAGCCAAATGTGTGCGTAACATTTAACTGAGAATAATGCATAATTTGGATGCTCAGACCAATGGTGCCTCAGATAATCAAATACCTCGCACTACCCTGAGACTGGGATGAGTAGATTTAAGGGCATATGCACACAGGTCCCTCTGGTTTCAGGTATGGTCTCTGACAACAAAGCAATTTTGGGGGCGTCTGTTGACAGTGGGACCTTGATCATATAGACTAATCATAATGTAAAATCTCATTTTAATGCATTGTTTATTTTGAACCTGAGATTTTTAAAATAAAGTATAAAGGATTCAGTAACATTTTTGAAAAAAATGCTCCAGTTGTCAATAGGTAGGCAGGGCTCCCTCTACTGGCCACCAATCACGTTCTATGTTTTGCAACAAATCTACCTCTTGGATTTAAGAAAGAATCACATAAAAATTTGGCACTGAATGTTTATAAATAAGAAGTATAAAACTTAAAACTATTAATTTATTTTTGTTTGTTTTGGCTTAACTTTTGTACTAAAACATTTTGAAGATTTTATTATTTTTCTTGCTTTGTTATATAAAGCAGGTAGAGGATGTTTTTACTCTTTCTTGCTAACTACAAACTAGAGGGGAAAGAATTCTGTTTCTGGGCCAGCATTGCGGTGCAGTAGGTCAACCTGCACTTGCGATGCCGTCGTCCCACATCAGAGTGCTGGTTCGACTTCTGACTAACGTGCCCGCGAAGGTAGCAGTTGATGGCACAAGTACTTGGGCCCCTGCCACCCATGTGGTTGTCCAGGATAGAGCTCCTGGTTCCTGGCTTTGACCCGACACTGACCTTGCAGGTGCAGGCATTTGGGAAGTGAATCAGTGGATAAAAGATCTTTCCCTTCTTCTCTCCCTTTTGCTCTGTCAAATTGTTTTTCATATAAATAAACAAATATTTAAATATGAATTCTGGTATTCAATAAACTATGTTTTATCAAAAGATATCAAACTGATTAATTAAGTTATATCAGAGTGTGTCTCAGAAGTCGTTAAAAAACATACTTGCTTCAAGCAAAAATTATTAGTAGGTGAAAATATTATGAGATGCAGAATATTTACACAAACTCAAATAATCCCCAAATGCATTAGTATTACTTGTGAAAAGCGAAATAATGATTTTTTCAGTTGGAATACTATTTAACCAAGAAAGGAAATTCCATATCATTGTTAAAAGGACAAGTCTAGACATGTTTCCTGCCATGATGAACTGAGGATCCAGTAACATTTCTGACTAGTTCTGCAAACAACAAACACGTCACCTGAATGAGGCCACAGGACACAAGAGAGAAACCCAAACTGGGGACAGCCTCTGAGATAACTGTTTGGGTCCCTCCAAAAGTGTAAAACATGGAGGAAAAGAGATGCCACCTGCTATGAAGGGGAGAGGAGGGGACGGGGGACGGGGAACTGCTTGCAGAGTGTGGTGCTGAGCTGGACTTGGGCCAGTGCGACATTTCCAGGAGGTTTCTAAAATCTGAATTATGCTGCTAAAATAGGCAATTAGCATTAAATCCGAGTAATGTCATAAATTTAATAATTATGATGTGGTGATAAAAGGAGATGTCCTTGTTTTTACTCTCAAACAGCAAAATGAACTAGAGAGAAAGAATAATGAACACATGATGAAATAATATTTGGGGAATCTTGGTGAAGGGTACATTGAATTTATGTACTATGTATACAATACTTTTGTAAGTCTGAAATCATTTAAAAATGAAAACTTAAAACATTTTCTTAAATCAATTTATTTTAATTACTCGTATTTGTCTCTTTCAAAGAGAGATCAGAGGAGAAAAATCAAACCATTCCATCTGTGCCTGAGGTAATTAACTTCTGCATAATGCCTTTCTTATTAAAGCATAGTTTTTGTAATAAGATTAGATGTGTTCCTGTCTATGGCTGAATATTTCAAAATTAAATGAGTGGAGATTCTTCTTCACATCCAACTGAGGGGAGAAGCCTTGTGGTCATTTTGTTGTCATAGATTTTTTTCCTGCAAGTTTCCATGTTACCAGATCACTTTAACCTTTATTTTAGGCACAGTTTGATTTTTAACAACACCTATATTTAATCAATTAAAACATTTACAATGTTTAAAATATTTTGTATGAATTACAGGGTATGTTAGCAAATTCACTAACTTGTTCTGCAAAACTAGTGAGTTGGGCTGGCGTCATGGAGCAGTGGGCTTGCTGGCATCCCAGAAGGGCTCCAGTTCAGACCCTGCTCCTCCACCTGTGATCCAACTTCCCGCGACTGCACCAGGGGAGCTGCAGAAGATGGCCCAAGTGCTTGGTTTCTGCCACACACATGAGAAATCCAAATGGAGTTTCATGTTCCTGCCTTCAACCTGACCCAGCCATTGCTGTTACAACCATTTGCAGCGATCCAATGCATGGAAGATCAGTCTGTCTTTCTCTGTGTGTGTGTATCCCTATAAACTCTGACTTTCAAATAAATAAGGAAATGTTTTAAAAAAATGGTGTGTTACTTGGGGGGTGGAAAATATAATTACCTATGTTGGAGATACCTCAGGGCATCTGTTTCTTAACACAGTTTCAAAATAATTACTGTTTCTGAAAAATATACTCTATTATTCTTTTTACAAATAACTAGGTAATCTATTCTATTTTTTGTTGCCCCCCTCCCCCGAATTCTTCAAATATAACTAGCTTTCCAAATCAGCCACATCTTTGACAGTTGTTTCAGGGTTTAGTTTTCTGATTTTCTGATTTCTCTCCACAACTAGCCTTCCATACCTTGCTTTTCACATTATAGAAAAGTGCAAAAACTCCTGACCTAATGTTGTTAATCCCAGATGCAAAAGTGAAGTTAGATTTCTAGGAGATGTACAAGCTGAAGTCCCTCATTTCCCAAGGGTATAATCTGAGATCAGAAAAGGTGAAGAGACTTGTGTGGTTGGAAACTAATTCTGCCTAAGTGATACCCAATTTGAAGAATGATAGTCAATAATTTGACTGTGATAAAAAGCCAAAGATGACAACTTGCTTTTAAAACCTGTCTTTCTAGGTAAAATACGAATCTAAACAGAATAATGTATTCTGCATCAAGTAGGTAAATAGCTCCATACAAACCTAACTTACAAAAAAATAAAAATCTGTGAGCACAAAGATGTTGATGATCTTCACAACACTTCTATAAAAATAGCAAACACTCAGTCTAAGTGAAGGACTTTTTCTCATTTTGAAAAAATGGTAAACTGCACTGTGAATGACTTCCATGTGTAAGTGTTGACATTTCCTGGATTTTATAGCTAGTCCTCTCCGCATTTCACATTTTTCAAGTATTTGTTGATGATTGCAAAAGCCACTGATAAAGAGAACTTTGAGAGACAAGGCAAGTTAAAAACAATCCATCAGATATTCAAAATTAATATTACCATTAGGCAAACTAATGTACTGGTTAATTCACAGTATTAACTAGGCCTGATGTATTATTTTACTTAGGTGAAATGACTAGCGTCCATAGCTCTCATCAGCACTGAAAGCTAATTTCCTGTCCTTGGGGTGCCAGGCGATGGAGAAACAAGAAATGGGCTGGAACGGGAGATATGAAAGCAGATGAGAAGCAATTTTAAACTTCACCAGGCAACTAACACATGAAGCAGAAGAGAAGGTAAATACTGCTTGCAGTCAATGATTATTCCAGAGCCATTGTTGTCAGAGAGAAGCAGCCTCTCCTGTCTGTGATGGTCAATGTTACTCATAACTCATAGTTGCTCACAGACTTCTGTGTGCCAGGCCTGTTTGAAAGCATTTCTCTGTACATTCTGTTGCTCTCTTCACATCCAATGACATGGGTGCTGCCTTACCTTTTATTCAGGATTAATGCAAATAGTGACCACGGCCTGGACAGGACTCCGCTGCTCATATCTACAACTACTCACATGTTCCTTGTCTCACGTGTCTCACTCCATCTGATGTAAGGAGATGGATCCCCTTGGCTTGTGAGCCTTGGCAACGGGAGGGACTCTTGTTCTTACTATAGGCTCTGTCTTGGGGAGCACAGAACACTTAGTCTTCTCATGCCCATGGAGGTGTCAGAAAGACCATGTTTTCTTTATTGAATTATCTCACCTTTATGTCAAAAACGATTTTTCCATACAGACAGGCTTTCAAAAACTCATGGAAATCAGAATTAAAAGAGGCTGTGTGAACTCTCTGTGAATCTTCTGCCGCCTCCTTGTATATGTTGACCCATTTCTAGGTTTTTTTCTGCTGCTCCTTTGAGCAATGTCATGCACCTTGATCTCTTCAGCTCAACAGTAAGTCTTCAAATTGTGCCAAACTAGGACGTCTTCCCAATTCGTTCTTTTAAGAAATCATTTGGCTCTTCTAGACCTAAATGTTACATTCAGTATGCCCATTTATTCCACATAAGTAAATAAAGCAAGGCCACAGACTCCTGATTGGAATTGTGTTGATTCCACAGACCATCTACAGATGGATCATCTTAAAAGCATTGGTTGTTCATATCCTTGACGTAGTATACCATACTGCTTTGCTTTTCTTCCTTTAGAACGTTTTATAATTTCTCTCAGCTATGTTTTTTAGCTTAAGCAAATTTGCTAAATTTATTCCTAAATATTTCATATTTTGAATCTGTAAATTATATAATTTTTAAGGCTCAATTTTCTAAGTGATCATTAGTGGTACCAACTTCAGTTGTGGCCTTGGACCATAGAACACTGTTACTTCACATGCACTATTATATTTTGTATTTGCATTATTTAAATGCACCACCGTAATCACATCATCTAAAGACATTCTTGTTCTTTATTTCTAATCTCTCTGCTTTATTTTTTTTTTAATTCAAATCTCTAGCTAGGAACTCTATAACATATTGACCAGTGGTAAGTTGGGTACTTCAAACCTGTCCCTTACATTATGAGTAGATATTCAGTCATTCTTCATTCAGTATGAAATTAGCTATAGAACTTTCATAAGTGCCTTTAACTGGGTTCAGGAAGATTCCCTCAGTCTCTAGTCATACGACAATTTGCCTCATAAATGGACATTGAATTTCTGTCTAATGCCATTTCTGCATCTTTTGAAATGATCACATGCTTTTTTATTTTATTTTCAGTTTGTTAATATTGCGAATTACATTGTTTTTAAAAATGTTGTCACTCTTCATTCCTGCCATGGTCACAACATGCTTTCTTTTTAATGAACTTCTGGATTTGTTTGACAACATTTTGTAAGTGTTTTGTGTTTTCATTTTAAACCAGTTCAAAATGTTTTATTTTCCTTGTGAATCTACTTTGACATGGATTATTTAGAAGTGCATTGTTAATTTCCAAATACAAGTACAGTATTTGGAGATTTTCCAGATTTCACTGTGTCATTCCAGTCTAATTATGTTGTGGCCAGAGAATATAATTTGAATAACTTCAAACATTTTAAATTAATTAAGTCTTTTTCAATGGCCCAGGATACAGTCTGTTTTGGAGAGGTTCCACTTGCACACGAAAAGACTGTATATGTCATTGCTGTTGGAGGACAGTGTTTTATAAGTGGTGATTCAACCAAGTTAATAGGGCTGTCCAAGTCCCCATATTCCTATGCATTTCTGTGTGTCTCCTATGTGTATCTGTTGAAATCTCCAGCTACAACTGTGGCACTATTTGTTTTACTTTTTATTTCCATCAAGTTTTTCCTCAATAAATCTTGATGCTTTATTAGTAAATGCATGATTATATTCTCTTCATAAACTAATTGCTTGATGAAGTTGAACTTATTACCAAATATATTACCTCATATACTTACCATTTTTTCACAGGGAGGACACTTCAGATCTACTCTGGTAGCACTTCTCAGGAATCCAGCATGTCAATATTAACTACAGTCCCTATATTATACATCAGAACTCTTGAACCAGTTCCTCCTGTTTATCTGAGACATTGCATCCTCTCAACAACATTTTTCCTTATCACTCACCAGCCCTGAATTCTGAAAAGCCCTTCTCTACTTTTCTAAACTGTCCTACTTTTTAAACAATTGCATGAATAAGTTACGCAGAAGCTGTTTTCATCCAGAAAGGAGGAATGATTTTAAGCAGCAACACAAAATTAAAATTTCCTACTACTTGGTTAGCAAAGAAAGAATCCAGCAACAGTGAGTGTGTCTGCCATCGAGGGGCCCTCTAGTAGTGAGAAACTGATGAAGAAGTTGAGGGTGAGAGGTAACTTCAGGCAGAGCACTGAGGGGCCAGGGAGAGGAAGAGAGGGAAGGAGGAGGAGCAGAGGTCTTCTAAGGTCAAGTCCCATGATGTGTGCTGTAGACAGAATTGCCTTCACGCCACCAGAATTTCTAAGGCACTTGCCTCTGATGGGTGGACACCTGCAGCACTGATTTTCCTACTGACCTCTGTCCTTTATTCTTGGACAGGTTTCCCCACCCTCGGGTCAATTGCACCCTCAGGGAGCACCTAGAGCTAAAGGGTATTGCATCAGGAGGTGACAACACTTACGGGCCCCCTCCTGCAGGATGCTGGTGGAGGGAAGCATCCCTGAACTTGCAGAGAACTGACACCGCAATTGCACAGACAGGGCATGTCCTATGGTCTAGCGACAGTTGTTGTCATGCCACGGACAGAACTGAGTAACAGAGAAATGAAATCTCACTCAACAGCTACAGTGATAATAACTAGACACCTTGTACAGACTTGCAGTTGATATAAGATAGCAGTCAGGCAACTAGTTGGGGCTGTGGAGTTGGATGATCGAGCGGCTACTTGGGTCTGCAGGGTCAGAAGTCACAAGCCAGTGCTGCACTCCCACCCCTACTTGTCAATCTCAAATGTCCTCCTTCCTATGATGCACCTGTTACATCTGGGAGCTGCCTGCAGGAGATATAAAAGGAGGGGAGGATGGCGTGCACCTCTCTTGGAGGGGCTGTGCCTGTCTTTTCCACACTCATGCTTTCGGTGCTCATTTTTTTTTTTTTTTGGCAGTGCTCAGACCATTTGCTCTCTGCCCCGTTCCTATCTCAGGCCCATTTTTTGGTTTCCCTCTCCTCTCCAGTGTGTGGATGACTCTTTGGACCATTTGTGCTGTACAGTTATCTGTACATGCCCATACTCACAAGTGTATGTGTATTTGTTCCCTCCTGGCCCAATGAACTGTTTCTGTTTGCAGACAACACCAGTCTCTGCTTAGTATTTCTATCCCTGTGGGAGACAAGAGCCTGCTCCAAACATCCATAGTTCATGGTCCACATGAGTGACACCTAGGTCTACCTACAGGAAAGAAGGACATTCACAGCCTTTGGGGTCACAGCGAAGTGCACAGCCATTCAGCACGCGGGGGAAAGACTCAGTTGACTAGCAGCCTGATGCTTAAGCAAACACTGCAAAATGAAAGCTCTGACCCCCGATGTAATATTCTCCAATTAGAAAAACCATCTGGCTCTAGTGAGTCGGCATGAAAGCTAGCAGCTCCACCAAAACACAAAAACAGGCAAACTGCCTGAGAGTCAACACGAGCAGGATGCACAGAAGTCCTTGTCTCTGAGACGTGAGTGATCAGGCTACTACTGTGTAAACGGAACATGTGCCCTCATTCTGTGGGCTCCATCCACTTAGTGTCAGTCTGCTCAGCAGGACCGAGTCTCCATACAAGTATTTTGCTTACCCACAGCAACGTTGCATGAAATATTGAGCCACCGTTAGGCCGGTCTCAGTGGGAACACGTTTGATCTTTTTCTTCGTTGCGGACAGAGTTAATGTTCCTCCCGAACACGTTAATAATGCATTCCTGAGCACCAGGTAACATTTCCCTTCAAAACTTAATTAAGATTTTTCAATATTTTTATCTTTTACCTTACCACAAACAAATAGTGCATGGTGTAAATGCACTCTTTAGTAATGACAGGTTTAACAACATTAAAGTACTATGCTTAGTGGATTATTTCTTTAAGATAAATTTCCATTTCATTTCTGCTTCAAAAATCACTAACAAAAATGGGGGCACTCTAATGTTCATGATGGGTGCTGAACTGATAGCCAAACAAACCACAAAAAAAGACTTCTTGTGGTCACTTACAATTACAGCAAGAATATATTTCAACTAACCCTTACTTTTGGTCGGCAGAAGTCACTGGAGTGAGATTATTTTAAAGTCCTTTTTGCAATTGAGAAAATAGTACTTGAAAATTCATGTTTATGGAAAACTGTAATTCTATATTTCTAGGAAGGAAAAGTTTTCTCCAAGTGCTTGTCTTAAGAAGATAGAAGTTTTATGTGAGAACTCTGGAGATGGGACCTCAGTGTGCAGTTGGTGGGGGCCACAGTGTGGGTTCAGGCAGTCCTGAAGGTGACTGGCACAGGGGAGGCAGCCTCCCATCTGGGCCTGGATTCCACGTAGTGTGGCCCTGTTCCTCTCCTTAGGCACCAAGCTGATGTGAACCAGCAAGAATTCTCTAAGTTGTATATTAACTCAATAATTAGGAGGGGGTGTGAATACAGGGAAGCTTAAAGAACACTGTATGTTCTCCCCAGGTTGGGTCCCAACCATGTGAATGCCAATAGGTAGATCTGAGCAGTGGACACTGACTCCCTAAGTGTAATGACATGTCTATGTGAGATCTGTGCCCAAAGATAGGAACAGTCATACAAAACCAGCTAAATACAACTAAATATAACAACACTGGAGAGTGGCATTTAAAAGAACATTTGTGGACAATTGAAACTTAAAATGAAATTTTAAAGTATTAACAACTTTTGGAGGCATTTTAAAATATAATATATGTATTAGAAATGAGGGTATTTCCTGTGGAGACCAAATTAATGGGCTGGAAAAGTGGTGGAAAATAATCTCCCAAAATGGGAAAAAAAATAAAAGTAAACACCTGTCAATCATATGTTAAAAGATACAAAACATCCTGGGGGAAGAAAAATAATTAACCAGTTTATAAGGTTAAAAAGTAATAGAGAGGGAAAGGATAATTATGAAAGTAATATTTTCCCTGACAGTAGCTGGAATGATTTGTCTATCCAACATAATAACAGTAATATGAGGACATGCCATGGCAAAATCCACACGTTCCTTGAATAAAGAGAAAAAGCTACACATTTCTGGAGAGAAGGAGCAGATGACTGAAATCAGTTCTGGAAGTGTGAACCAGGGACTTCAACAGCAGGGCAGAGGCCCTTGCCTGGAGTCCTGGGGTGACAACAGTTTTCATTATGGTGGTGCTGGCAGGATTCTTCTTCCTTGCTATTGTTACCTCCTGAGCACACAGGAGAGTCTTGCAGAGGCCATGCGACACGTGTTATGCTGACAAACTGCATGCAAAATCTCGTAGTGGAGTCCCACTGTCTTCTTTTGGTCCACACATGAAAGAGATTTATCTCAATCTTACTGACGTTCTTGCAAATATAGTGTTTGCAGTGAAGTATGTTATCTCTGTTGATATGTAATGGGGTTATTATGTAAATAAATGGATTCAGATACACATATTCTAATTCAGTTTTATCTTCTAATACTGGAATCTATAACCCACATCAACTAAACCTCCTTGGGTTCCTCAAACCATTTTTTAAAAGATTTATTTATTATTTGGACGTCAGAGTTACAGAGAGAGAGGGAGAGACAGAGGGAGAGAGAAAGATCTTCTATCCATTGGTTCACTCCTTAAATGGCTGCCATGGCCAGGCGTGAGCCAGGCTGAAGCCAGGAGCTTCATCCTGGTCTCCCTCACAGGTGCAGGGGCCCAAGCACTTGGTCCATGCTCTGCTGCTTTCCCAGGTACATTAGCAAATAGATTGGCAGTGGAGCAGCCGGGACTTGAACCAGCACCACATGGGATGCTGGCACTGCAGACAGCCGTGACTTAACCGGCTGGGCCAAAGCACCGGCATTGGGTTCCTCAACACGTTCAACACGATGAATCCACATGTGCGGGAAGTAGACGAGGCTGCTGGTAGTCTGGAGTGGGGACCAATGGAGTGATGGCTGAACACTTTCCTGGAGTGAGGGCAGGTTTGAAACTGGTGGAATGTAGCTGCCTCACAAGTTTACACTAAACATTGCTGATTTAGAGTCTTCAAACTCATTCATTACATGTGCAATTCTTTTAAATAAAGATGACTATGTACTTGATCATTAATCATTACCCTCATTAATCAGAGAACCAAACCATGAACTTGTCTTGGGTGCAGTGAACAAAGAGCAAAGAGCAACTTGCATCTAAGTGTGGCTCAGTGAGACAATATTCAGAGGGCAACTTATAACCATAAGTGAATTAAACAAAAGAAAACATAAGGAAACTCACATTTCTTCAGCAGAAAAAGTACAATAAAATTAATTTTAAAAATAAGTAAAAAGATAGGGCTGGCGTTGCGGCACCACAAGTTGAATCACTGGTTGTCACTCCAGCATTCCATAACAAAGAGCTGGTTTGAGTCCCAGCTGCTCCACTTCTACTTCAGCTTCCTGATAATGTGCTTGGGAAAGCAGGGGAGGGTGGCCCACGTCCTTGAGTTCCTGTCTCACGTGTGGGAGATCCAGTTGGAGTTCTGGGCTCCTGGCTGCAGCCTGCTCCAGCCCTGACCATTGCAGCCATTTAGGAAGTGAACCAGTGGATGGAAGATCTCCCTCCCTCCCTCCCTCTCTCTCTTTCTTTCTCTCTCTATCTCTTCTTTCCTTTCCCCTTTCTGTCATTCTTTCAACAAATAAATAAATCTTTAAAAAGTAAGTAAAATGATTCAGTAATGGCAAAGCCATAATTACTGCAAAAAAATAGAAAGTGATAAAATAAAATAGTTAACAAAAAGAAAAAATAAAAATCTGGCTCTTTGAAAACATCAAATCAAAAGAAAATGAGCATGGGGCTTTCCAAACGCCACTTAGAAAAATAAACTTAAATGGATGAAAGTCCTTAAATCAGGTAATAAAGCTACAAATATTTTATAATAAAAATCAGGAGAACATATGACTAATACAGAAACTAAAAGAGACGTTCTACTTGGATTAAAACTATGAAAGGAAATTTATATATATTATTTATGAACCTTGCATATTACGTACTGCTATAGACAAGTGTTTATGAACAGCTGGGTATCCACAGGTAATGATTATGTGTAATGTTCCTATAAAGAAATTATCTTGCGCAGAGCAGACACCACTGAAGCCATGAGAGGTGCACATTGCTGATTTTGCAGTCCCTGGGCAACATGGAGACTTGGCTCTCAGAGCAGTCTGTAACCTTGGGCCTGCCCCAGGTGTGTATCGTAGCTCCTGGCTCAGGTTCCAGGGCCCAAGCAAACACATTTTCCACTTTCAAGTCTGTGTCACAGTCACTCAGGTGCCCCTCTTGAGATCCCTGGGATCTGAGGGGCCCTGGGTACCCTGTTGGGGGACACGTCTGAGAGGAGCCATCCCGAGCAGAACCCTTGGGCAGATGTGCGGTGATGGCCAAGGGCTCGTCCATGATCCCTCAGGGTGTGCTCCTTGCACAGGCAGGCATGGAAGACGCTCATGCTGGTATTTTCATCTTGAGAACAAACCTTCTATTCTGAGGTTTTGCAGTTTCAGATAAAGAGAGAAACAAAATGCTCTGGGTGTGTACTAACATGGGGTTCTGTCTATCTCCAAAACTCAAGCAGAGCAGCCTGGCAGTCACCTGACCTCTGTGTGTCTCAGTCTCGCCATCTGTGGATGAACCATGGGGCTAAGCCACGTCTTCCCAGTACTACCTTGGGCTCTGTAAGCATCCCCTACCCTCGTCACTGAAGTAAGAACAAACCCCCATCTCATGCGCTCACAGCTTTTTAAAGTTGAACCTTACGATCTATTTGAGATACATGTCAGCAAGCAAATGAACCTGACTTAGAAATAAAGTGGGGTCTAGTCCTGGAGCGCCATTCTGTCCACTCACATTAAGAGCCTGATGTCCAGCAGCTGCTAAATCAGCTGAAGGTTTGGGGGTTGAATGTGTTCTGACATCACACACATCGTGTAAGTCACCTGCCTACCATCAGCTATCTCAGCACTAAATGCTTCATAGCCTCCTCTCCCCCAGCAGTCATGCATGTGTTGGAGGCTGAAGACGAAGGACAGGCCTGGACATCGAAGATTTTACATGACAATGTGGCAATGTGGGGGAGAAAGCAATAGCTCGTTTCATTCTTTCAGATTCTATACTATTTTATTCAAATGACGTTTTGAACATTAAACGTCAAGTTAGAGCAATCCTCCAGAAAACCAGAAAGGAGGCAGAAAAAATTGGCAAAATTTGGAGAAGGAGGTGTGCACCTTTGAAATGCCTAATTTATTTTAAATTCAATCACTGTTGAAATTGTTCCTATTCACCAACAGCATTCTATAAATTCCTCCCTCTGAGCATAGTTGTATATTCATACAATTACTTATCAATTTGTCCATGCATCTGTTCATGTTTTATCCACTCATAATTTGCAGGCAGCTTACAACACATAGTAAACATAAATTAGAATGTAAAAAGAAAAAAAATTATAAAATGGATAAGGCTGTGAGAGTCAGAAGCAAGGTTTTCTGCTTTGAATAGCAAAGATCTTATGTGGTAGTCACCCAGGAACTATATCCACTTTTTGGGGCAGACACTTGGTCTGCAGGCTAAAATCATTGCATGGAACACCTGCAACCCACTGGGGTAATTAGTTTGAGTCCAGGCTCCCCAGCTTCCAATTTAGCTTCCTGCTAATGTACACCTTGGGAGGCAGCAGGTAATGGCTCAAATACTTGAGTCCCTGCCACCCATGTTGGAGATTCAGATGGGGTTCTTAGTTCGTGGCTTCAGTTTGACCTACTTTTGGATGTTGCAGGTATTTGAGGAGTGAACTATCAAATGGAAAATCTCTCTCTCTCTCTTTCCCTCTCTGAACCTTTCAAGTAAAATGAAAATCAATATTGTAAGAGGAGGAATGTGATGGTGTCATCATTAAGAAGCTACGCAGACAAAACCAGAGTGCATGCCATGGGATTGGACAGTGATGACAAAGGCAACTCCTAGCCCTGATCTACACAATCCCCACCCACAGCCTCACCCTTCCTGTGCCTCAGCTGAGCCTCCTATGGGCTCCAGAACCACAACAGCTGGTGGTGGGTAACAGGCATCTCTCCCTCCCTATCTCTAGGTTGCTCCATCCCTCTGTTCAAGTCCTGGCAACTCTCCTGTCCTTGTTTGTTCATGCTCAGCCCTCAGTAACTTTTCTTGTAGCCAATGTTTCTTTTTACTGCACATTGCTCTTCAAAAATGTAAAGCCGATATCTGAATAAAAGAAGTTCCATGAATCTTTTTAAAACCTGGAGAACAGGCACCTTCCCATTTAGCTTATGTCTCTCTGAGTCAGCAGATAATTTGTCCAGATGCCTTGAATCTCTGTGTCTAGCCCATCTTACAGTGGTGCCAACAGGTTCAGCTGACATTGGCCAGTGAATGGCAACTGTGATTTGGATCCTTGTGTGCCCATGGACCCTTTCTTCCGCTGGTTGCAGACCTGGTCATTGTTCCAATCTTCACTTGTGAAATCACCAAATGCCTTCAGTGCGGAAGCATTTTGTCCCAGCGGCCATGACTCCCCATCATGATGATCCTATTCAGAGCTCGTGGCAGCCCAGCATGTGAGCCAAGCTCCACCATCTCTTGGTCCCAAATTGGAAGAGAGAACCCAAATGCCTGCATTGCGTGCCTAATCCAAGTCTATGAGGCCTGGGGGACCAGTGCGAGTGCAGCAGCAGCTGCAGCAGCTAGCTGGGGAGTGAGTAATGCCTACATAAGGTGGTTCCACACCAGCTGTGAGCCGAGAAATGCATCAGCCACAGAGTGGGGCTGGGGTCAGACAAGGGTCCCCACGAAGGAAGAAGTGAGATTTAATGGAAAAGGCAGTGAAGGGATCAGCTTAGAAAAAGACACTGGACACTGAATTTCAGCAGAAAGTGGGGATCAGAGTGGATGAATGCAGGCTGCGTAGTCTGCAGGTCCAGGTCCAGTAGGAACCCAGATAAATGCTATTCTGACTGGATGAAAACTTGAGAGCTCCATCTACATTTCAACCACACCAGGATGCTGTGTAAGACAGGAGCGATTTCCCCGCCTACACATATCAGGCTGTAAAACATTTGCCCCAAGATTGTGCTTGGTGTTTTTTTTTTAAATACTCTACATTTTACTAATTATTAGTTCAATGATTGAGCAGATGAATGAATAGCATAGATACCACAGTGACCCTTACCCAGCTAAGTTAATTAAATGCATTTAGGAGAATGTTTGGTATTTACCTAGTAATATTTTGGTAATACTATGCTATCATGTTCCACATGGTTCCTGATTAACTAGCCTCATAGCTCAAACTGAGGTGAATGTCTCATCATTCAAAGTATGTAATTAAGACATCTGGGACTTGCAATTTGCCACTTAGAAAAAAATATATTATAATATATAAAACTCACAGTATTACATCCTAAAAACATTAAAATACACATGTTAACAACAAAATTGATTTGAAGTTAAGCGTATGGTATATAATTTCATTTTTAAATATTGAAGCTGTGCTCCATACACATATTGATCTGTGAGTGTGTAACTAAACCTATGAGTAAACAGATATAGACAAAAGAAATATTTTGGTTAGCAAAATAAAAACTATATGCATATCTCAGTATTTATTGCACAATTAAATATAGCAACCTAACTCAAATAAAAACTTAATATTTTTAACTTAAAATGTACATAAAATTTGGATTTTCAATTTTTATTATTAATCTATTTAAGACACGAAGGAATACACGTTAGTTGACTCTTGGAAGAATTTCTAAATTACTTTACTTCCAATTTCCCTCTCCTACAAACAAAGTTTGTGGAATTAGTCAAACAGAAAGACCTGAAACATTAACAAAATGTACAAAGAAGCTTCATGTTTGCATAGATTACTTTCATTAATAGCACAGTATGAGGTGTTTGCTTGAATAACGTTTTTAGTCAACAGTAAAAAGAAATGGCTTCCACAAAAGAAGTAATGCATAAAATTCACAGAAGTGGGTGACAACCAATTTTCATCTTAAGGAATAAGCATTAAGTCATTTATTTTTAAAGGAGTATATAAATCAGAGTAATTTGCTAAATTATACTTTTGCTAACATGCTTCCCTCGAGCCTCAGAGCTCAGAGGCTGAAAACTATGGCTTTAGGGAAAGTTCTGGATCTTATAGGCTTGAGTATGTGTGCAAGTTAATTCAAATGCATTTGCTTTAATTCCAACATATTTGGATCAGTTCCTCTGTCCTGTCTTAAGCCTGGTCAGGAGGTAGAAAGGAGACATTGGCTGGCCTCAACTCTCTAGCCCATGGACTCCAGCTCAGACAGCAAGAAAGCAACATCCACAATAGGTAAGTACATTGGCCAAATTTCTAGGTGAATTTTCTTTTTTTTCTTTTTTTTTTTTTTTTTGACAGGCAGAGTGGACAGTGAGAGAGAGAGACAGAGAGAAAGATCTTCCTTTTGCCGTTGGTTCACCCTCCAATGGCCGCCGCGGCCGGCGTGCTGCGGCCGGCGCACCGCGCTCCTCCGATGGCAGGAGCCAGGAGCCAGGTGCTTTTTCTGGTCTCCCCATGGGGTGCAGGGCCCAAGCACCTGGGCCATCCTCCACTGCACTCCCGGGCCACAGCAGAGGGCTGGCCTGGAAGAGGGGCAACTGGGACAGAATCCGGCGCCCCGACCGGGACTAGAACCCGGTGTGCCGGCGCCGCAAGGCGGAGGATTAGCCTGTTGAGCCACGGCGCCGGCCATAGGTGAATTTTCATATTCACTCAAATCGCACATGAAACTTTCCAGTTAGCTGCAAGACGAGTCCCAGTGTCTTCACATCCAATCCAGCTCTCTGCTGTGGCCTGGGAAGGCAGTGGTTGATGGCCAAAGTCCTTGGGCTCCTGCACCATGTGGGAGTCCCAGAGGAGGCCCCTGGCTCCTGGCTTCGGTTCAGCGCAGCTCCTACCATTGCAGTCAGTTGGAGAGTGGACCAGCAGATGGAAGACCTCTCTCTCTCTCTGCCTCTCCTCTCTCTGAGTAACTCTGACTTTCAAATAAATTTTTTTTTGCTATTACAGTGGAGAAGGCACTATATTTTTTGAAACTGACCATAAAAATAAACAAAGTTAATTTTTGAAAGATTTGTTTGAAAGGCAGAATGAAAAATGGAGAGAGAGAAAGAGGTCTTCTGTCTGCTGGTTCACTCCCCAAATGGCTGCAACAGCTGTGGCTGGGCCAAGCTAAGGCCAGGAGCCAGGAACTCCTGCCTGGTCTCCCACATGGGTTTCAGGGACTCGCGTATGTGAGCTATCATCTGCTGCTTCCCAGGCACTTGCCAGGACTTGACTTCCACTTCCATGTGGGATGTGGACATTGTGCAAGTTGGCAGCATGTCCCACTGCATCACAACACCTGCCCAATACATGAAAATTTTAGAAGTCTCTTTAAATGGACTTGCATTATATTATGTCCTTTCATAAAGGACTGAGTCTAAGATGCTCACAATTGAGTAATAGTGTCATTTGTATACATGGATCTCTTCAACTTTTATGTTTATACTCACCATGCAATTCTTGACCAGTGAGCAGATTCCCAGGCCATAGTTTTTCTTGCCTAAAAAGTGAGATGATGTGGAAAGCCAAGACATTGTGGCAAAAAAAATATGAGCTAAATGAAAGATCTCTGTGAGTGAGATCTCAGTGGAAAGAACAGGCCATCAAAGAAGGCAGTACCTTTCTCTGAAGGGAAGAGACAACTTCCACTTTGAATATGGGCTTGTCTAATTAAGATTGGGGTTGGTGATCTCAAGAGGCTTCCATGGCCTTGGCAGCTCATGACAAGAGCCTCGGGTGATTACTGATGTCATAAATAAGAGTGTCAATTGTTAAATCAACAACGGGAGTCACTGTGCACCTGCTCCCCATGTAGGACCTCTGCCCTTAATGTGTTGTACTATATGAATTAATGGTAAAACTACTACTCAAACAGTATTCTATACTTTATGTGTCTTTGTGGGTGCAGTCTGTTGAAATCTTTACTTAGTATATGCTAAATTGATTGTATATAAAGATAATTGAAAATGAATCATGATGAAGAATGGGATAGAAGTGGGAGATGAGATAGTTGCAGGTAGAAGGGAGGTTATGGAAGGAAAAGCTGCTATAATTTAAAAGCTGTACTTTGGAAATTTATATTTATTAAATAAAAGTTGAAAAGAAAAAAGAAAAAAGTGAGATGATGGATTCTACCCAAAATGGTTGTAAACATTAAGTGAGACAAAATACATGAAGCATCCATCCCAGTAGCTGGAGAATATAATGTACATACACACACATACAGAGCTTTTCATAAAGAAATTTTATAAAATATATACTTATGTGTATATACATATAAATTCTTACACAATTTATACATGCACACATATGTATACACATATGTAAATACCCCCCCCCCAAGAAAAAGGGCATAGAAAGGGGAAAGCAGCAGGAGAGGCCCGGCTAAGACTGTTGGACGTGGTCAGAGGAAGGGAAAGAGTTCAGTTAGTCTTCAGTTTGCCCTCCAACAAGTGACTGCAACCTCTGAGCATCAGTTTTCTTAATGGAGACAGTCCTCCAATGACAGTGGTTTCTGTGGACCAGTGTTACTCAAATGCATTTCTATACAGATAGGGTTTTGTGATGTGCTGGAAGAACTGCTAGGATGTTTCTGCATGGAATTCTTGAAATGCACTTTTCAGTGAAGAATATCTATGCACTTACAATATCTCAGCTAATGGGGCGGCCAGAGAGAAAAGGTCTTGGCATGACCTTGTCCAATAAACGAGGTTTCAGCTCCTTGGCTGACTGATTTCCCTTCCATCTTTAATCAGCATTGCACAGATCCAAGTGGCTAATGAGTGACAGGAGAGAGAGAGAACGGTTCTCCAGTCATTCATCCTCCCACACTTAAAAACATCCAAATCTTGAATCTTGGAAACGAGTTTGAATATTTTTCCATAGTTGTTATTGGTACATTAGGAGGAATAGAAGAAGTAGTTCCAGAAAGAAATAAGGGGCTTGATAATTTCTGTAGCTTGTTCTATTGCCAATTTCTCTTCTGTAAACTGGTTTGCAGTTTTTGGCACGCACTACTCATATTCATTATTTTTTCAATTAGCCTACAAGGTCTTGAAGGGCAAAGACATGTGCTGATTTTAGTGATTACTGCCACCTCCACACAGACAGTATCTGGCAGACTGTGGACACACACAGGCACAGACACATGCACACACATGCACAGATGCATAAAACACATATACACACAAGTACACATGCACACAGACACAAATGTATAAGGCACACATGCATAGGCACACACATACACACATGCATACATACATAGCCACAATACACACATGTACATACCTACATGTATTATCTGATTCGTAGGCGTAGGACTGAAACCCATGAGATATTTTCTTTTTTTGTCAAATCTACACAGACACCGATTTCAGCTATGTCCTAGTTAACAAATCATACCTAGTGTCTTTTCAGCACCCGATGCAGGGCCAGACTCCCAATGGGAGAAGAGGGAAAGCTGAGTGAGACGTGAGTCCCCTGCAGGCCAGGGACGAAGGACGCAGTGGGTGCTCTCCGTGGGGTTCAGCCTTTTGGTGGGATCTGATTTGTTTGGGCACCTCTAGTGACAGGTGAGGGAAGCAGTTCACCAAGAACGTGCTCCCTTACCTAGACAGACTGAGCATGAACATAAAATTCGTTCTCATTTCAGTTCACTCTTAGGTGTAGACCTCTCTGTGCTCCCTGCACAGACGGTTTAGCTGCCTAGCTCAGCAGGAGTCCTCTCTTTGGTAACTCTGGTACAGATGGGGGACGCCCACGTTCTCCCACTTCACTGGTCAGCACTCAGAACCGCCCTGCCACAGCACACCTTTGTCTAAGCGTCCTTGAGGACAAGGCCATTTTGCAGATTCCAAGCACTTCATTGCCTAGCGTGCAACTAAGACCCTTTTCAGAGCTTAAGAAAGTTTTAACCTTTCCCAAGGGAACAAGGATTCGGGGTAAGAACGTTGGGAAAGATGTCTTCCCTGCACAGACACAGGACAAGCTCTCCCTGCCTCCATCGCTGCCTCTGTGGGCACGGCCAGCATCACGGGCTCACGTGCCATAGCTCACAAAGCTGCATTTGCCATGTGGTCTGTGATTATCAGTGATACAACTATGTGGGAGACCTGGATGGAGTTCCAGGCTCCTGGCATTGTCCTGACCCTGCCACAGATGTTGGGCATTTGGAGAGTGAACCAGTGGGTGGAAGATTCCTCTCTGTCTCTTCCTCCATGGGCCCTGCCTTTGAAATATACATAAATGCATACATACATACATACACACATAAGCTTTAAGAAGGCAACTTTTATTTGCAGAAATTTTTCATGGGAAAATTGCCAGAAGCTTCAAAAATCTGTGCACTTCTCCCTAAAAGCATCAGCCATGCAACAGCAAACTCTGCTCAACGCCTTCTTGTGGGAATGAGGTCCACATGCGGAATGCAACAATGGAGAAGTGGACACCCGCTCCTGGCTGGCCCCATCCTCCTCCACGAGTGTTCTAAACTGGCATTCAAAGAGTATGAGTCTGGCACGCATTCTACTTTATCAAGTCTAACGGGCATGGAAAATAAAAACCAACCAAGCATCAGAAACCTCTACTTCTGCCAGGTGCAATCACGGGGAACATGACAATGAGTCGGGCGACACACACGGAATGCTAGATTTCCATGAATTCATGTATTTCTAGCCAGAGAGGAAGCAGGTAAAACTGGCTTTAAGGCTACAATGGCCATCGAGTATGCCCCAGGTCAGTGGTGAGTACAGACGTGAATGAGGGCAAGTTGCCTTAGGATGAAGTTGGGAGAACAGTGAAGAAAAGCAACGCTTCAGCGAGGAGAGAGACCTGCTCTGGGGGAAAGCCTGGAACCCTACAGAGGTGGAGGGGGCTACAGATGGGGTGATGGCAATTGTGCCAGCAGTGTGGGGGGGGTATCAAGCTGCCCCTCTGGCACACAGGAAATCGACAGCCATAAAGGAAGCCTTGTGCATAGGTCAGTGTGGAGAACAGAGCAAACCTGCCTTCCTAGCTTCAGGCCGTGTCCACATTGGGACAGCTTCGGGACGGGGAGCTGGTTGATACCAGAAACTTGGTGCCTGAGATCTGTTCCCCAGACACATCCCCCTGAAATCTTTTATGCTCAGATCTTTGGAGAATTCATTTCCTCACAGCTCTTTTCCCCAGGCCCTCAGGTAAATAATGTAAGCAACACAAGTGGAGTAACGAGCATCTCACAGGGAGGCAGTTTCTCAGATGCTTCCCAACTGCAGGGACACGGCAGGCCCGGGAAACAAGAGGGCCACTCCCCAGGCAGAAGGATGAGTGGGGGAGCTCTGAACTGGGCGACCTGTAGATAAGTGAGGAACAAAGAAGGACACAGCAACACTGAACTCGAGTCCCATTAATAACTGGATTCAGGGGCCAGCGCTGTGGTAGGGGGTCAATGCCCTGGCCTGAAGTGTCAGTGTCCCACGTGGGTGCTGGTTCAAGACCTGGCTACTTCACTTCCAATCCAGCTCTCTGCTGTGGCCCGGGAAAGCAGTAGAAGATGGCCCAAGTACTTGGACCCCTGCACCTACATGAGAGACCCAGAAGAAGCTCCTGGCTCCAGCCGGTGTGGCCAATTGGTGAGTGAACCAGCAGATAGAAGACCTCTCTCTCTCTCTGCCTCCCCTCTCTCTGTGTAACTCTGGCTTGTAAATTAATAAATAAATCTTAAAAAAAAAAACTGGATTCAATCTAAGCCGTTTGTTTACAGACTCCAGGCTTGGCTGTATTTCCCGCAGTGTGCAGGCTTGCAAAAACTGAAGGGTGTCCCAAAGATATCAACAAACCTGCTGTAGACACCACCTCTTTGCATTTACTGAGGGTTGACCCTGACAAGACTCAGGTTAGTAAAGGGAAAGGAGCCAAAGACACCAGGGAGACACACACAGGTGCATGCTCCCAGCACTGGTAGAAAACAGCAGTGCAGCATGCCCCTTCTGACTGGCACACTCATATCCCCCGAGGAGTTTACTTGAATGATTTAAATAAGTCCTCCAGCTCTCCCCTGATTATTCAGTTGGATGCATGTCAGGCTTTCTCCTCTCAACCCCTCCAGAAGCTCCCTGAAGGCAGGAAACCATTGTTCACTCCTGCAGTCCCATATTGTGTTGCCTTTGGTGGGTTTCTGCTTCAGACTACAGACCTAGAAACTGAAGCAAGGGAGTTTATACTCATTGTAGACACTATTGAAGTGTGGTCCTCTGCTTGGTTAGCTGACGGCTGTACACCCTGCAGCATTGCTCACCTCAGCATATTTTTTCATAGAACATATGTGATAATATTGGTGGCAACCATTTGCTTCTACCCAAACGCAAAATCATAGCTCAGACTCCCTCACTTTTTGTATCCCTGTGACATTTATAAGGAACCAAGACTGCCTTGTGCCATGGGCCACTTCGAGTGCTGTCCGTTCCATCACTGATGCCAGCCCCGGAGGTGACTGGGTTGTAGCATATACACCATGCTACATCCAGCAACATGATGGAAGGATAGAAGGAGTTGTGTGGATGGCCCCTCTAATTCTGATCTGAAGACAGTCATAGAGTCATGGAAGCTGCATCCAACCCAACTTGACTTAAATTAAGTCAGTTTCAGAAACTGCTACCACATTGTGAAAATGTGACATGGTTTTTCTATGATGTCACCAATAGACATTGATGAGACATCAAATGGTGGTTTTAACAATAAAATATCCACCTGGAGTTGCCACAGAGGATTAAAATCTGCTCTCACTTTAACTCACAGAAAAGAACACCTAAGATCCTTCCAGAGCAAAGAGGGGAAGATTTTTTTTTAAGATTTATTTATTTTCAAAGCCAGAGTTACAGAAAGAGAGGAAGACACACAGAGAGAGGGATCTTCCATCCCCTGGTTCACTCTCCAGATGGCCAAGAACTGCAGACATGTAGTTAAGGAACCTGAAGCCCTTTGGTAGCCTTTGCAGCTGAAGTGTTGCTATGGACACAGGAGACTCATGAGAGAGGAAGTGAAGAGGAATCTTCAAGGAATTGCTGGTGGCACGCACGTCCCAGGCTGGTCTGTGCTTCCTCTTCAGCAACTCCATGGGGGAGGTGAATCCCAGCTCAGCAACACACGTGTGCTTTGGTGCACACATGGACGCTCACACGGGACGCAGCTGAGTTGTGCCTCAAAATTGTTTCTGAACTCACAGTGCTCCATTTACGCTGCCTTCTGGCACACCGAGGGAGACAACACAAAAAGCCCTGTTCCTGTCCGGAGGGCGGCTGCAGCCTGCAGCATCTCAAGGCTTCTTTCCTGCCCTGGTGCGCAGCAGCTCCTCACCGCCATGTGGTCTCAGGAGTGGTTGCAGGTGGTCCAGCTGCGCCATCTTTTCATGCAGAAATAACTGGTTTTCCCATCCATTTTCATACAATCTTTCTCAAGATCTTTTCTTCTTTTAGGTGGCTTGGGAGTTGTCTAATCCAATCACAGGGTAAGAAATTTACGTAATCCAGAAAACCAGAACTCGCACATTTAGGATAGAATGTTAAATAGGAGAAAATCTAGCTCAGTGAAAATGTCTCTGAAATGTCACGATTTTGTGTGACATTGTTAGCATTTGGGGTCCTTCCACTTTCCTCATGGCAGCAGCAGACAATCCTCTTCCATGTTGGTGCTCAGAAACCAGGGCGCGTTGCTGAACCTCTCAGGCATTCTTGCAGTGCTCACGGCCAAGTAAATTAGGTGATTCTTGACTTACACCAAAGTACATGCATTTTCTCAAATTCAGGGAAAGGAATTATCAAAGCAGAAAGTGGAATTAATGCTGATATTCTGTCTGTTGTCTGAATTATTTGAGACCTTCAAATTGGTGTGAATCCTGAATACATAGATGTTGATCACTGTTAAAAAAAAAAGAATTTCCAATTTCCAATGGCATTGACCTTGTATTCTTTTTCTGTCAGCACTGGGTATATAAGTTGCCAGCACAAGCTCTAGAATTCCATGTGCCAATATTCCAATTTTTCCTGAGATCTCATTTAGCATTTACTAAAGCTTCTTTCTGGAACCTGTATGCATCGCTCAGCCATGTGACTAACGGAGATGGATAGAATTCGGGGTTTCCCTAACCAGTGTCTTCTGAGTGCCTTTGGTCCTCTACTTGTTAGGGTGGATTTTTGTCCCCATCATCCCTACGGGAGATGGCTCTGAGTAAGAACTTGTGAGTACACTGCCCAGAGGGGCCCTCTGACACTACTGTTTATAAAATACCTTCGTGTTCACTGCATTACCAAGCCATTTACTTAAGGTGTTCACATTTGATAGAAAAAAATATTAAAATCAGTGTTGGCAAATAGGTCCTTTATTTAAGCATGCAATATGATAGTAAATACAGTGCCAATTGAAGCATTAAAGATACATCTATTCAAAGTCAAAGGAAATTTTGGAAATCTAACTTAAAGGAGCAAGTTTGGATATTCACACATCTACTTGACATTTACCGCAGAATTTCTATTATGGAGAACAGAAAAGGAAAAAAAATGTACGGAGATGAAAAACAGGAAAACCAGCCAGATGACAAAAATAGGAAAGCAGCGAAATAAAATGACAAAAAATGATGAAGATTATTTTGATACATAAGCAGAAAACTTTATTTACTGTAATTGCTGTGTTTCCTGAAAAATAACTTATTGTTTGGCCCCATTACAGCATTTAGGAATGAGATCTTGGATAACTGTTATCTCATCACAGACTTGTTTTACAAGAACTGTAATTCTTGTGAGCGTATTTTATTAGCAGGTGGAACAGATGGAAATTAAATTCTAATAGATCCCTGTTTTTCATGAAAACATACACTAATACTATCCTTCCAGGACAGGTGCAGCTTTTTGGCCTTGCCCTACCCCAAGCTGCTCTGAGCAGGTAAGCAGAGAGCAGTGGTGAGGCTTTCCTGCCTGGACCCCCACCCCCAAACAGGGTGCAGCATTTGAAGTTCAGCATTAGGGCTAGTGCTGGCTTGAATAGTTTCAAAAGAATATTAACTTCCATGCATAACCTATCATACTCAACCACTAAAAGATATGATATAAAATGTCTTACAAAACAGATTACAATATCTCTGAAGTTGTTTATTTTTAAAAATAGTATACACCCCGACAATTCATTCTTGTATGAATGTATCTTAGACATATATTTCTAAATACCGCAAAATTTATTCTAATCATTTAGAATTTTATTTAAAAAATAAAAGTAAAAGAGGAAAGGGAATATGCTGTCATTTTATGTTTCTTGACTCTCGTGTTTCTTCAATAGACCACAGGATCACTGGCACTGCCCATAAGGAAGACCTAGGAAGTACATTAATCCCAGGTCAGAGTCCTACAACCAAGAATCACCATTTCTGACATGAGAGCTGTTTCCAGGCATCATCTCTTCCCTTGCTCAATACAGATTTTTATATGCACGTGACTGTGTACATGAAGGCATGTGTGCACACACACACACACACACACACATAAGGAAGACCTAGGAAGTACATTAATCCCAGGTCAGAGTCCTACAACCAAGAATCCATCATTTCTGACATGAGAGATGGTTTCTAGGCATCATCTCTTCCCTTGCTCAATACAGATTTTTATATGCACGTGACTGTGTACATGAAGGCATGTGTGCACACACACACACACACACACACACACACACTTCTATTAGCTGAAAGTCCAAAGTCATTTTCTTCCATAAAATATCTTTACGTTATGACTTCTAAATTATAAATCGAGTATACTTTAACTCCTTATTTCTCTTGTTCCTCAAATATTTTCTGATTCATAGCAAGAGACGGAATCAAGTACATAGTTTTCAAGGAAATTAGATAGATATTTTATCTTCATTGTGCCATGGTATTCAAAATGTCATACAAATGTTTATTAATATGTGCTTAAAGTTGAATGGTCATTTGATGTAGGGGTTAAAATGCTCATTTGAATGTCAGCTTCCCCTTAAGGAGTGCTGTGGCTTGAGTCCAGACACCACTCCCCATGCCAGCTCCCTGCTTATGGTCACCCTACATGACACCAGGCAATGCCTCGTCTTGTGGGACCCCTGCCACCAAAGTGGGGGACCTGAATTGGGTTCAGTCTGGCCTGGCCTCTGCTGTGGGCACCTGGAGAGTGAAGCAACGCATAGGCCATTTCTCTGTGTCTCATAGACTCTCAAAAAATGAATAAATAACATTTCGTTTAAAATGCAGTAAATTCGCCTCAATTTATTAGATAAAAATGAAATTTTCTGTGTTAATTATTCGTGTTTGCTAAATATCTAAATGTTTGATTTTACCACTAGTGGCAATGCATATATGTTCTTCTGCACTAACACTCTGGCTCATAATAACATGAGGGGCCTTCAAAAGCTCACGGGAAATGGGCACCATACAAAACCTGTAGATGCATGGATTTCAAACATTTTTATTTTATATTTTATATTCTAATATTCTAATTCCATTTTTCCACAACTTGTTGAAGTAACTTCATCAACATTCAATGCTTAAACTGTTTTAAAGACAGTTATCTTTCCATGTATAAATCCATCATAATTATCTATAGAGCGTCTATAATGAGACATCATAGTTTCCTAGAGTTAGATATAAAATGTAGTGACACCACATTAGCTTACATTGTTAAAAGATGCATCTGATTTTTAGCTATTACAATAAAAATTAACTTGATCAGAAAAAACAAATATCAACTAATATCTATTAAGAACACATAATGTCCTGTTCCTACAAAGTCAATGCTTTTCTTCGCAATGTTTAAAACAAAATACATAAACTCTTCTAAATATTATTTGTAAAATGTAGTTCTTTCCACTGAAGTGTATTTCTTACCCTTAAAAATACTAGCTTCAAGGATTTGAAAATGACTATGCATGTTCCATGCAACACATGTAACAGGCATACTACTTAAGCGTGTTGTGATTAAGATACAAGGTCATTCACATAAGTTCATGAGTTTTGCACCTGCTGGCGTAACGAACATATTGATTGGTATCAGCACATTCTATTAGGAAGAGAGAACCAAAATCAGTCACCAGGAACTCATCAGTTTATTAAATATTTCTCTTGTTCCTAAAGAGTTCTATCAAACTGTAAAAGAAAAGCCACACAGCTTGAATTAGCTTACCAGTTTTATGGCACAGTGAGGCAAGAACCAAAAACTTGGAGCAGGGAGATTATCTAGGGACTTGCTATGCAGCATTTTATTTAACATGTTCAGCCAAAATGTTACACAGAATAGAGCCTACCTGATAGAGGGTTCATGTAGACAAAATACCTTAGCATATATTTTGTGTTTGCTACGATAGACACGCCATTTCCTTTGCAAAATGACTAAGAACATGTAGCTTAGAGTCTGGTGGCCAGCAGGTAGGTGCAAGGCAGCAACTCATAAGCCCATCACAGTGACAGCATTGCAGAGAAAGCTGCCTGATGGCCTCAAACCCTCTTCCACCCTTTGTCTTCCTTCAGACACTGAGCTCTGCCTAGAGGCTTTCCTGCTGGTGCCACACGGGGGCACCCTTCCCACCAGCCACAGTGCCCAGTGCAGTCACTCCCCTTAACACGTAAGTGTGACTATCACTCTGCACCCAGTTAGTATGTTGTTGATACAGGAATGAATAGGACATCTATACCATCCTCGGCTTTGTTATTTTTCAACACTGCCATTTAGAAATAGCTGCAGGAGAATATGGATTGCTGTATTTTATTGTTTCCCCTTTGTTACCCAGTATAATTTGGGGCAGTCTGGATGTATGTGGTTGTCAATTGCAAAATTATAATGTTCCGTCACTTTATATGATATGAGCTAGATTGTGCATGATTGTTTTTAACCATCAGTTGGACTCTATTTGCAAGCACTACACCAATTCACAGGCACTAACATACCACAGTGGCATGGCTATCACTTCCTGAAATAGCACAGAGACTCCTCCTCCACAGCTGGCTAATGAGACAGCTCCTCCTGCCAGCAGGGTGACAGACAGTGTAACAGGGGGCGGCTGCACACCTCATGCGACTTAGGAAAGGTTCCAGTGAAAGGCGGCCTCTGGGTTCCCAGCAGTGCCTGAGAATCCCAATTCAGGAAACAATTCAGACATGGTTGATTTAAAGGCCATGGTTGATGCTAACATTGTTACATGGAAAGTTTAATGAAAACAAGGGAAAAATCATAATCAAGTGGTCAAAAGTATTCCCTGATCACCTATTGAAGACATTTGGATAATCTGTTTTATTCAAAACCATCTTGCTCACATATAATTTGTAATTGTTGTCCCTTGCTATTTCAATAATAAAAGATTGTATTTTCATTAGTAACAAATGGGTGATACTCTAGCTTTATAAAAGTTGTTCTATGTCTGTTTTATCTATCACTTTAAAATTAAAATATATAAATTAAGAAGAGAGATTTAAATAATATGCAATGGTAAAAATCTGTGTTTTGAGCTAGAAATTTTGTCTGAAACTAGTAAGAATGTAATGGATGAAACCCAATAATTACCAGATAGAAACACTATAGCAATGCATCCTAACCTAAGATTTTAAATAAATAATGTGTGAACATCTTATATGTATTGATTTAATGAATACTTTAAATGTAATTTTAAAAATAGTTAAAATTATATGCTTTTAATCTCATATATTCAATGCTTCTTTGAGGATTAAAACTGATAGGTAAATATTAGAATGCTTATGAACGGAGTTATTCTTAAGTTGTGAGGTCTTGTGCTAGCATGAAATACATGGGACAAGCCTTTTCCCTTTAGTTTACTAATCCAACCATCTCCAGGGTCTAGAACAGCTACCAAAGCAGAATTGTTCATTAATATCCATTGATAGTCAGAATAAAATATCAAATAGAGTAATCTCAGCAATGAAAAGCCAGTGAAATTGTGAGAGATTTGCATAATCAATGATACCATCACTCTAACCCTACCACCTCCCTGACAACCAAGTGAAGAATAGATGAGAGTTTTCCTGAGCATGTACTGTTCTGAGTCATGATAATTATTAACACATTTAATATCCCCATGAGCCCTATGCGGTGGTCCCTTCTAACAGTACCAATTTATAGATTATGAAAATGGTTTCCAACCAGCATAAGAATTTTGATCAATGTCACATGCTCAGCAAATGACATCTGTGACCTGGAGCAGTCGAAGGGATCACCCCTAGCCTGCAAGGCCAGGCTGCCTCTGTCAGAGCCCAGTCTAATTTCTTGGTAAGCATCCTTCTGGCAGAGCACAACTGTTAGGGCTCGCTGCAGCCTGCAAGCAGCTGAACAGATAGGTTCTAAGACACACAAATCCCTAACCTCTAGGAGACAGGCATGCCATACCCTAGAGCTTTGTGCTTCATACTTATTGCCGTTATTTACACTATTACCATTACTATCATCATCTATAAGGCATTTAACAGTCATTGGATTCATTTCGTAGGATGATTTCTAGGGCTGGGATTTAAGGTAGGAGAGTGTTACGTAACTTGCAGATTCTGGCCAAATCACTCCCTAAATTAAAACAAATAACAACAAAAAAAATACCCAAAGAAACTCCCAGAACATGGAATTGTGTAATGTATCATATCTTTTTTGTTTTCATTAGTTTCATTGGAAAAAAATCTAATTTGGCAACTACTTTACCTAACTTTCTTATTTTTTGAAATGTGTGAATGGGTGGCTACTACATATCATATATTTTAAAGTGAAGTAGCATTGATGCATATGTGTTCACAGACACATTTATGTGCATTTTCATTGTATTTAGTGTGACTTGTTTGTTAAAGTCTCTGGCTGCTCACTCAACGATGCCTGTATGGATTATTTCCCCTGGATTTATGTGCACGTGCTTTCGGTCAAGAGCAAAACTCTGATGTCAGTACCTACGGTCAGATTTCATATCCAGTGCCTCATATTCCCTGTGGGTTCCCAGCATCTTCACCACTAGGCCAATCACTGTGAACCCCGAAATCTGGGGAGAATGTGGATCTTGCAGAAGGACTGGTCCTGTGGGCTCCATGGACAGCCCCATAAATGTCTGTGCAGGTGGGCGTGATGGTTTTGTCCACATTATGAACGAGAGCAGGTACTCAGAAACCTGGTTGTGGACACACAGCTGTGACTGATCATCACCACTGCTCAGAACCAACATTCTACACCAACGACTAAGGAAATTCTCATCTGTGCTCTTCCTAAAAGCCGGGCAGTCACTGCTCTTTCTCCTGCTGAAAGGAGGAGATTCCTGCAGCCTTTTCACACCCACTTTCCTTGGGCGTCACTGAGACTCGCTGCTTGGTCTGCACTCTCCCTGCCTGCGCAATGGGCACCTCTCCAACCCTCATGCTACTCTGACCACTGGAAACGTTTTTTCTTAATTTATGTACTTGGGTATTTGTGAGAGAGAGATAAAGTAAGAGACAGAGAGATCTCCCATCTACTGGTTCACAAATGTCGGCAAGGGTTGGGTCCTGGGCCTAACCCAAGTCAGGAACTGAGCATTCCACGCAGGCCTCCCCTGTGGGAGTCAGGGACCCAGTCACTGCTTCCTCCATCCATCACTGCTTCCTCCCGGGCCTGGATCAGCAGCAGCTGGACTCAGGAGCTTGACATGGGCATTGATATCAGGAGTCCGATGTGGGGCCTCATTGCCTTTGCCACTAGGCCAAATGCTCACATTCTAGTACATTTTGATTTATACTATTTCATTCCTGACTTTTGTCATATCTTGTAGGTATTTGTTTATTTGTATATTTATACATTATTAACTGCATAAGAGCAAGAACAGAGCACAGTGCCTAGAAAAATCACATAAACAATTAAAATGAAATTAATTCACATACAAACTTGGTTTAAGTACCAGAACCCTGGACTGAGAAGAAAAAAGAATGAATTTCAGGCACAAAGTATCTTCCTCATGTGGCTGAATTTGAGGATTAGTCTTGGGTCTATCTGACCTTGAACTCATTTTTTTGATCCATGACAATAAAGTTTTTACTTTCATACAATAGTTTAAAAATAGTTTTACTACATAGAGTCTGCTTTATGTTAAAGACAAATATTATTAAGAAAGATCAATGTTGGGTCTATTTATTATGTTTAGAGCTATGTGTCCAAGATTAAAGCATTATACATTGATTATTTTCCCTTCAATTCCCACTTTAGACACCCAGACCAACTTTCTACCAAATAAAAGGCTTTCTGAAAAATGGGACACAGTCTCACAAGAGATCAATGCCAACAACTTTAAATCCGAACTTTTAAGGGAACTGACACAGAAAAGCACAATTACATTGCAAACTGTTTAAACAGATTGTTACCTTACTCAAGAGAGTTCCTTCTCAAAGTAGGTGAGGGGCTGCTGGTATTACTATAAGTGTCACCAGTGTACAGACAATGCACACAGCATGAGCTCCTCTGGGTGTCCCAGCAGGGCATCTCCTGACATGACTGGATTTTAGTAAAGCATTTCAATACAGGTTAATATTCTATGAAATCGGTATGAAAAAAATCACATTTAGCAAGATAATTATATTAATTGGCCTAATATTCTAAATGCTTCCTAGAATAAACCTCAAACATTGAATCAGAATATCTGATGTGGACCCAGCATTGTGAGGTAGGAGGTAAAGCCTAGAACACTGGCATCCCTCATGGGCACAAGTTCATGTCCTGGCTGCCCAACTTCAGACCCAGCTCCGTGATAATGGCCTAGAAGAAGCAATGAAAAATGGCTCAGCTGTTTGGCTCCTGCCACCATGTGGGACATCTGTATGAAACTCCTGACTCCTAGCTTTGGTCAGGCCAACACTGGCCATTGTAGCCATCTGGAGAATGAACCTGTGGCTGTAAGATTCTTTCTTTCTTTCTCTCTCTCTCTCTCTCTCTCTCTCTCTCTCTGTGTGTGTGTGTGTGTGTGTTATTCTCTTTCTCTCTCTCAACACTGGCTTTCAATAAATAAATAAATAAATCTTTAAGGAAAAAATGACTATGTGATGTGACCAAAAAATTCACAGGCAATGGAACTGAAAGATAACTTTGGGGTAGACATTTGGCATAGAAATTAGGATGCCATTTGGGATGCCCTCATCCCATGACCAAGTACATAGCTCAAATCTGGGCTCTGCTTCTGACCCTGCATCCTCACAAGTGCTCCCTGGAAGACAGCAGCTGACAAGTCAAGTAGCTAAATCTTCATTATAAGCTGGGAGACCTGGACTGAGTTCTAGGTTCTTAGCTTTGACCTGGCCCGTTCCTGGTTGTTGTAAGCCTCTGGGGGAATGAACCAGCAAATGGGAGTTTTCTGAGTGGCCTCTCTCTTTGACTTTCTTTTTTTTTAAGATTTTTTATTTATTTATTTGACAGGTAGAGTTACAGACAGTGAGAGAGAGAGAGAGAGAGAGAGAGAGACAGAGAGAGGTCTTCCTTCCGTTGGTTCACTCTCCAAATGGCCGCAATGGCCAGAGCTGCGCAGATGTGAAGCCAGGAGCAAGGTGCTTCTTCCTGGTCTCCCATGCAGGTGCCAGTCCTTGGGCCATCCTCTACTGCTATCTCAGATCATAGCAGAGAGAGCTGGACTGGAAGACAAGCAACCAGGACTAGAACCAGCCCCATATGGGATACTGGCACCGCAGGCGGAGGATTAACCTAATGTGCCATGGTGCTGGCCCCTTCTTTGATTTCTCAAATGAAAAAATAAATCTTGTGGAGCCTTAAAAAATGATATTAGACCCCATTTCAGGCAAATGGAACCTTGGTGGGGTCTATAAGTTGTATTTTAAAAAGTAAATATAATTTTAATAAGATGCCCCTGATTTTGTAATCTATAGGTAGCTTTCCATAACGTGTAGTTGGCTTGAACTTTATGAAGACCCATCATATGGATACAAGGAGCTGTGGGTGAGGATGTGAGTGGGCTATAGATTGAAACCTTTTCTCCATTTTTCTTCTGCCTAGACTTTTGTTTCTTTCCTTTCAGCTTAGTTTCTGCCTTATAAAATCCTTGAGTGAAGCTCTCAGGATTAACATTTTCCTGATCTCTCTAACTGAAGTGTTCTTGTAGTTCTGAAATTCCAATCAGTTAATAGTTATTGGGTTTATTGTAGTGCTGATTAAGGCTCCCTAGTACAGTAAGAGTTTCCTACATGATGACCCAGCTATAGTAATGGGTCACAGAGGAGAGGGCCTCCCACTCTGGTGGGACATCCTACTGTTCCCAGCACAGCAACCTAAATCTCAGTAAATCTTGCTGAAGGAGGAAGTATAGAAAAGTATGGCTTTTTTATTACATCTCTGAATTATTTTTGATGGCATGGACTTGACTTAAAAAAATCAACTTGAAGAAAACCCACAGGTAATTTGTTTTTATAATTTTGCATTCTGCTCTTCAGAACATCAAACATTTTTAATACTCTGTGATTCCAGAATAAATCTTCAGGTTAAATTTTATTTTTAAATTTAATGCTAAGAAAAAAACTTACCCCTCTTGAGAAAAATTTGGAAGCTTCTCTCTCCTGCTAATGAGAGGATGATAAATTAACAATATTCTCTTTTTGTCACAGATGTTTGGAAATTAAAAAAATAGTATTTTTGTCTGCTCAATTCTGTTAATCTCCACTTGTGGCTCATTAATTTGGTCCTCCTGACTGGTGCTTTCTATTTCCGTATGTCATTCTATATGTTTTAAACAAGTCACCGGAAAAATTTCCTAAAACTGAGGGGAGGGTAACTGATATCTGGTTTCGTTTCTACCGCAACAAGCATGGAGAACTGATGCCTACCACCCCACACTCCTTCCTCTGCCACAGCTTGCCTACAAGAGTGTCCTGTGGAGCAGGCACCAGCCCAGGAGGTGGTGGGTTTAGACTTTTATGCAAGGCAGTTCTACCTTCAAATATCTGAGCACTGACAAGGGTCTCCCATGGGGACAAGGGAATGAACAGCTTCAGCAGGCCTGCTCTACTCAAAGGTGACCAGACTGGAACCTGCAGAGCCCAGGAGCCTGTGTCCCAGCAGGTAGAGCTGCCTCTGCGTGGATGCCCCACCCAACACCCCCAGTCATTCCCACATCACTCTTCTTGCCCTTTTCGTAAGCACATACAATTTTTGTATCTCATTTATAAACTGCTAACCATGCAGAGACTTATTCAACTCCTGTTCTCTCTATTACTCCTCTTGGAACCTACCTACCAATAGAGGCGTCACTGCAAGAGACTGTGACTGCAATTTCCAGCAATTCAGTACACACTAAAATTTAGCCTGGAACATAGACATGCATATTTGGCAGAGGGTTGGAAGATATGGATCCTCCTCTGGTCTAATGAATAGAGGCAGGCGTATTTTAGGGGAAAGTGTTGCCTCTGCTCCCAGTGCTGCTGACATGACTGTGGCCCAGCTGGGCTCTAATGAGCACTCACCAAACACTCTGATGTATCCCAAGCACATCTCGTCCATGCATTGTGGTGCTCATGAATTTAAGGGAAAGCCGCCTCCTTTTGGAAGCATCCTTCTTAGTGAGGACTCTCCTCCTCCTAATCCATCCCAGTGCTCCCGTTAGCGTTAATGAAGGGAACACAAAGCAGGAACAGTGGATGGATGGGGAATTTATGTCATAAAATGCACTTGATTGCTAACCACAGGTTCTACTGTTGTTAAACTGCATCTACGAAGCTTGCACTTTACAACAACCAGAAAAAGAGAATTAAAAAAAAAGATATTTTACAACACCTGGGCCACACGGGGTCTCTTCCAGATGTACATAGTGGCACTTCAACAACAGCCAGGGAATGTAGATGGCTCCACTTTATACAGTTACCTGTGGCACCTCAGTCCCTAATCACATTTTATATCTCCAGTCGGATTCAAGCACACTCAGACAGAGGCACAGAAGATCTCAATATTGCAGAGGATGTTTGAGGTCAGGGAATTTAGGGCATCTTCTTTTCTATGAGCAGATTGCAAAGTGATCTAATTTGTTCTGCATGTGGTATTGGAGGTGCCAGGCAGGTATGGTTTTATTTTGATTGCTATTACTGGGGATGATGGGATGACTAATGAAAGATGAAAGAGACATCACAAGGCTGCAGAGGCTAAGTGGAGAGAGAACCCAAGTGGTTAGCAAATTCACATTAACTCATGGAGTACGCCGTGTATAACAGCCTGGATGTTTCTGCACAACTAAAATGCATATGTGGATGTCAGATGGGATTACATAAGCAGGAAGAGACACCAGCACACTCTCATCACCAAGTGAGGCCACAGGGAGAAGTGGCCATCTGTGGACAGGAGCAGGACTTCCCCACAGGTACTAAATCAGCCCCCACCTTGACCTTGAATCTGCAGCGTCTGAACTGCAGCAAATAAGAGGCTGCTGTTGAAGTCCGTGGTGTATTGTAACAACACATCCAGCTACAAAGCCAGGGTGGGGAAATAATTTTACACTTTAAAGACTGTTCAAATGTCAGTAGACACCAACAAACCAGGCAAACAGAAGGGCAAACTCCAGAGACAAGTTGCCTCCAGGACTGTGAAACACAGCCTCAGGCGGCACTAGTAGAGTCCAGCACTAAAACTGGGAAAGGAGTAGGCATTTAACCTAGCAGTTGAGACGCAGCATCTGGCCTTGGATGGCCTTGGTTCCAGTTCTGGGAGGGAGTGGGGACAACTCAAGTAATTGTGCTCCTGCCACCAGCATAGGAGGCCTGGGTTGAGTTCCTCACTCTCAGCTTCAGCTTTGGCCCTGGCCCAGCCCAGGCCAATTCAGCAAGTTGAAGAAATGAATAAGCAGCTAGGAACTCCTCTGTCTCTCTGCCTCCAAAATTAATAACAAAAAAAACAGGAAGAACTGTGTATTACCATGGGTATGATTCAATTACTTTAAACATTTCACCAAAGCAACACCTTCTTTGCTGATGAATTTTCTCTGCTTTCTGGAAAATTGGTGTCATCTTTTTATAAGACCTTAAAGTTTATGAAACATTTTCTAATGCATGATTTAATGTCAAATATTTTTAGCATGACATGAGCTATGCATTATATTATTAACCATTATCACCTGTGGGAACTGAGTCATTGGGAAAGTGAATTTTCATTGCACCTGAACACTTTACAGTTCTTTGTCACATTATGATTAATTCATATTAGGAAAGAGTAGCAGGGTATTTCTAAATTTCATGTTTTCTGTGGGGCTTTACGTGTTGAAATATTTGGGTAGTCTTTCCACTTTGCATCTTCGCTCAAGCATGCTTGTCCTTTCTCAGAGGTAGCTCTGCTTTGGCTTGACCTGAGCCTCTTTCTTTACTTTTCCACTTGAAACTGCTCTTATTCAGCTAATCCATTCCCTCTGCCCGATATGGCCTAATCTGTGCCCTATTTTCCAACAGAAGCTTCCCTTTGCCCCTAAGAGAATAACCAACTTGCACCCAATTATGCTGTAGGGAAGACTCATTATACTACCCTTCCCCTGTGAAAAAGAATTTTCTGTGCATCTTTTCTTGATTATGCATGTCTTCATGAACTTTTGGAGGAGCTCACATAAACCAGATTTTCTGCTGATTTGAATCTTCATGTCGGGATCTTCTGCTCTCTTGAGATTTTCCTCCTGCAGGACTGTCAGAAGGACCAAAGGCCCCTAAGCTTGAGGATCTTCCTGCATGCTGCAGGTGAGAATCTCTGAAAACTAAGGGAATCCTCCTTGGCCTTGCAGCATCACCCCTGATGCTTCTGTGAGTTGGTTGGCAAGCAGTTATCTCCTCGCAAACCTATCAAGCCTAGGGTGGAAGGCAAGGATTCTGCTCCTAGTGTGGTACTCCATAAGTTCCCTGCAGTATCTCAGCAGGGGCTCTGAAAAAGGCGTAGGCACTCATTCCTGGGGCCTCATGCGTGAACCATGGCTGTCCATAGCCAGATGTGCGCAGGCTGCAAATTCATTCCAGTTTCCTGTTGCTTGAGTAGTATCAGCTGAAATGTCAGGAGATCACCCAATAGGAAACTGCTGTGAAAGCAGGTGCCAGATGCAATGATAAAGGATCCGGGTGGTCTGTTCCAGAAAACAAAATGCAACTGTCTTTGGCAAAGTCTTCAGTCCTATGTTCCACAACACACAACTCAAGTTTCTCACTTAAATATGATAAATTATGCTAGAAATGTCCCCTTCAAATAGTTTTTTATTATCTCTCTTCTCATGATATCTTTGATTCTCACAGTGTGCTGATAAAGGACTCTGGTAATTCATTCTCTACACATGGGAGAGAGAACCTCTAATTCTGTGTGCATTTATTTTGCAACACCCAGACCACAGGGAGTGGTTCCATCTTCAGTTCTCCACAGGTCAGCAGGGTGGAATGCACTTGTTACAGTAAGTGTTTGAGCTTCATGTGTGAGGCACCCATTCAACAGTAACCAGAGCCAACAGAATGCTCAGATTTAAAATGTGGTCTGCGTTCATGTATGATGTTCAGCACCCTACTTTCTTTCTACACTTTAGTTTCCTGACCTGAAGAATAGGGGTAATCATTGTAGGATTCCCCAGGGCAGTGGGTAGAACTACCTGAGCTAATCCACAGAAAGCATTTCCAACAGGCTCGGTCCATTGCATTGATACCTAGACCATAACTCTTGTTATTACTACTGTTAAATCCAGTATCAGGAGCAGAGAACTGATTTGCCATAATTATATCTGGCTTAATGACTTTGAAGATGACCTGGTGTTAAGAACCACTGCTGAGACAAAAATACTGTATTAAATTATGTGAGACAAGAGGTGCTGGAACCCATCCACGAGACATCACAGGGATTCGGAGGTGCAACAGTGACAGTGCACAGCAACAGCTTTGGAGACTGAGGGTGCTGCTGAGACCAGAGAGATGGAGAGAATCAGGGAGAGAAGAGGGTAGTCACAGGGAGAGGAAACTGTTGGATGGGGGCTGTTACAGGCAAAGTACAATGAAGAGATGATGTGTTAGTCATTAGTCATGTGTTTTGCTTTAGAAAATGCCCCCATGATGTACAAGGAACCTTTTCTGTGCATAAATTAATTCTTAGGCAGGCGTATCTGTTTCCATTCATTAGGGTTACAGGATGCACTTTTTAAAAATAGCAAATAAATGCACTCTTACTTTCTAATCTAACACAGAGACACAGACACAAACACACATACTCATATGTGCACACTCCCATGCTTTGAGTAAGATCAATGCAAATGTTCCAACAAGTAAAGACAGCTGACAAGAATCCTGCTCACGTGGCTTCTCTCCTTTTGCACAGGAGTAGCCTCACATTAATGAGGATCACCTCTGCCTAGTGTCCGAGCTGCTCCCACAGCTGGTCTGCAGCTCTCACAGACACTCCGCTGGGATCGTATTAGCATTCCGTCTCCAGCACTGGGAACTAAGTACCTCCCTCGATCTGAGATTTGGCCCTCCATGTGTATGGCTACCACCTTTTTTTTCTATTCCAGTCATACTCCTCTTTTTCTTGGAACATTTCAAATCATTTTGCATAATCCAGTTTTTTTCTAAGTCTAGTCTAAACTTTTCTGTTATTGTGTTTTGATTCAATGTAAAGCCAGACCCATCCATCAACCTTCCCACCATCCCTATTTCAAAAACTCTGATTTCCTTTTCTATTTCCTCACACTAGCACTGGACCCCAAGGTCAAGGGTCACACATCAGGGAGCTACATTTCAAATGGGCAGGAAGCTGAGGTTCCCTGCGTCAGAGGAGCTCCAGAGACTGCTCCTGCTCACCCCCTCAGCCTGCCACAGTGGGGAAGAGCAACGTGAATGAGGCTGAGTGGGAGCTCAGAAACCTCCCACTCTCTCCCAGGAGCACCAGCATCTTCCCTGTAACTCCAGCTGGAACTGGTCTAGTGTGTTAACATGCACACCCTGAGAACACCTAGACATCCACGGTCCAAGGATTCCGGGAACTGCATCCGTAACAAGCACCGGTTCAAGTGAGAGCTGCCGTCTCCAGCCTAACTGTTGGCAAAGTCCAGCGATGGCTGTTCTGGCAGCTACAGCATTGACTTCTCTTCTCTTCCTACCCCTGCAGCCAGCAGGGTTTGATGAATTCTGTGTCCCACATATTGACATTGAACTGTTGAGTTCTCAACCCATTGCACAAACCAAAATCATCGCTATTTTCTTGAAATCCTATTTTCCTTAGACCAAGAACTATGAGGAAAACAATGGACATTTTATCAAGAAAGAGAGTTTGGATTTCCTCCAAGGGTAATCCTTAAAACTTTTGAGCAATTTCTATTGTTCTGTTCAAAGAATGAGTCAATGCTTTTCTTCTGTTCAGAGACTATTTGTTTCATTTTTCCCACGTATGCATTTTTTATTTTACACGTGCCTGGTTTTAAAAGTACCTACATGCGTTTTCCCTACCCATACTCCTCACATTTTTGTGGACTATTCAAATCACAGCTTTCCTGTGAAATGCTCAGTGATGATCCCACGAGGGAGGCATGTCTCCCTCCTCTAAACTCGGCATCTTTGCATCTTTGCTGAGTGGCTATTTTTCATTTACAGCATGAGAAGGACTTGTGGGGACAGCTTATTTGCTGCCTGTGTATGTGGCACAGTGGTAGATATCTGACCTAAACTGTAATCTTCACCCAGCAAGATAAGTATAATTAGCCTCATTTATGGTCAGGTAAACAAATCTGTGGTTGTCTAAATTAGAAAAGGGAGAGATACAACTTATAACCCATCACCGCTCCCACCTCCAGGTGGTTCTCTCTCAACAACCTGAGCTGAACTGTCAAGAACCAAGAGCATTCTGCTTTCAAAACAGAAGAGAGGTGCAGGTATTTGACATGGTGGCTTAATGGACCTTGGGTGTCCCACATTCCATATGGGAGGGCCTTTGTTCAAGCCCAGGCTCTACTCCTAATTCTGGATTCCTGATTATGCAAAAAAATGAGGCAGAAGACGATGACCTAAGTAGTTGTGTTCCTGCCACTGATTTTGAAGACCTGCATTGAGTTTGGGGCACCTGACCTTAGCCTAGCCAGCATAATCACTCACTGACACTTTCTCTTTTTGCTGTTCAAATCAATAAAACACATACATACGGAAGAGTCTTTAAAAAGTCAAAAACTCCATACAGAGAAAATGGGCAAAAGCTAAGAGAGCTCCAATTAAAGGTTGGAATTTGGTCTCCATAGCCACAGAGGGCAAAACGCAGAGCTGACATAGGCAGGGTTCATATCGGGGCAGATTCAGCCCACGTCTGGAAGCATAGCCCTACCCAAACCCACAGTTTCAGATGTGAATCTGCATCTCACTTCTGGGACACACTGTGACATATCCTGTCTGATCTTCAACAGTCGCCCTGAAGAGTCAGAAATCAAAAGTACTGAGAAATCTGCCAGAAGGAACCTGTTCAGCATGATAACTCCATATTCTTGAACAGGGCTCAACACTATTTTATTTTCAATTGTATTATTAGACTAGGAAATGCTAATACTTCTGAAAATACAAGAAAGTTCCTCAAATAATGTGACCTCCCCTTTAATTTATTATGTTTTCATTTATATATATATATATATATATATATTATTTCTCTACTTCAAAAAACTGATTAATCTCTACTTCAAAAAACTGATTAATCTTGAACACCTGTGCATTCTCACAGTGTACCATGTAATGTGTGGTATTGCCACACTTGGATATGACATGTGCTGGCTGCACCTCTCCTTGTTAAATTTTCTGCCTCACGGCTGAACTGGGTCGGTTCATTAAATCAGAATCTGAGTAGTGAGTCTCAGATGGTTCTCTCATGGCCAAGTGTGAAACTTAGTGGCAATCCCAGTCTGCCCGGGTTCATTCACTGTGTAAGCTACTTTTTGGCAAGACTAAGGAGCTTTGAGCAAATCACAAACATCATAACTACTGAAAGGACATGTGACTACATTGGTAGTAACTGTTACAGCTTGAGCTCTGTTTTGGCATCTGCTTTACCACCCATGAATACCATAGCCCCTCTCTGCTCAGAGCAGCTGCCCCAACATCCCCTGACCACCTGTCCCTAGGGAAGACGCTCTGATCCACTCTACAGCTGTTAGACCCCAGGCATCATGTAAGGAGGACCACAGAAGGTCCACCCTAATGGAAGTTTGAGAACCAAGCTCAGTGGATCAGTACCATCAGCTCCTTGTATCCATGGACCCCATGCACCCTGGATTCAACCAAGTGTGGATCACAAACATTCAGGAAAAATTGTATCTGTCCTGAACATGTACTAACTTTTTTTCTTCTCTTTATTTCCTAAACAATACAACAGAACAATTATTTACAAAGCACGCTTCTTATCCAAACATTGAAGAGTTTAGATTAGGAGATTTCTCTGGTTTCTTCTCTTCAAAAATTCGTAATATACAAAATTCAGAATCTTTCTGATCTTTGTATCAATGAAGTAATGATGCCATACTCCTTCAAAGAAGTCAAAATCGGAACAGCGTAGGTCTTTTTGTTGAGCAGTCACCATAGAGGACACGTTCATGGCCAGGGCCACTGCTCCTCCTGAGAACATGCCCAGCCTACAAGGCCCAGGCCAGTAGAAATGACCACAGGCGTAGGTCACCTCTGCTGGCCAAGTGTTGGATTGCACAAAATTACCTCATTCTGCTACCCAGTCCTCTATGAAATTGCACACACTTGAAGAAGACAAAAACTAGGCATTCAGGGATTTGACAGAAACTGCAAATGAAGATATCTAAGTGTACAACTGGAGCCTCATAGCATAGAAATTGCCTGATTTCAGGAGAAACTTGGAGTCAGCAAGCATTCCTTGAGAATGACTAACACAGAATGGGCACAATGGTTCCTCCAAAAATGGTGTATTGAGGCCACCATTGTGGCACAGTGGAGTCAGCTGACGGTGAGGTTCCAGTCCTGGCTGCTCCACGTCTGATCCAGCTCCCTGCTAATGTGCGTGGGAGGCAGCAAGTGATGGCCCAAGTATTTGGGCTCCTGCACCCCTATAGGAGATACAGATGGAATTCTAGTTCCTGCCTTCAGCTTGGCCTAGCCCTGGCTGTTGGGGCCATTTGGGATGCAATTCAATGTATGGAAGATTCTCTCCGTGCCCCCCAAAGTAAATAATAAATAAATCTTTAAATAAAATGACAGTGTGCTTTCAAAAGGTCAATTTTTAAAACTATGTTAATTTAATTGTATTTTCTGTTCCCTGGATGAAGGACCACATACAGAAGCTGTAACCACCTGCGGCTGATATTTTTTGTATATTTTGTGAAATAATATCCAATCCCTACAGGAGGTAACACTTTTTCCATTACCCACAACTTGCACAATTTACAGGAAATGTGTTTTTCAGTAAAATGTGGTTAACTTGAAGGAACTCCAAGGGACAAGAGAAACCCCATGGCAGAACTATAGGTTCTGTGTCTGCCTATGGAGCAGTGCAGACAGGACTGAGAGTTCTGCCCTGTGAGTCATCCTTCCAGTGGGCCCATGTTTGGGAACCATGATATTTCATTCTTCTCTTTATTGCCCCTAATTCTAACCAATTTTAGGGAGCCCTTTGGCAAAAAATTACATGTTGTCCATAGTTGTTCCCATATAATAAATTATACAAATGGCTTATATTTGACAGATGAGTTAGACAGTGAGAGAGAGAGAGAGAAAGGTCTTCCTTTTCTGTTGGTTCACCCCCCAAATGGCCGCTGTTGCCGGCGTGCTGCTCCGATCTGAAGCCAGGTGCCTAGTACTTCCTCCTGGTCTCCCATGTGGGTGCAGGGCCCAAGCACTTGGGCCATCCTCCACTGCCTTCCACGGGCCACAGCAGAGAGCTGGACTGGAAGAGGAGCAATCAGGACAGAATTCGGCGCTCTAACCGGGAATAGAACCCAGGGAAAGGGGAGGGTATCGGGAGGGAGGTAAGTTCTGGGGGGGGGGAACCATTGTAATCCATAAGCTGTACTTTGGAAATTTATATTCTTTAAATAAAAGCTATAAAAAAAAAGTTCATGGAAAAAAAAAAAAGAACCCAGGGTACTGGCGCTGCACGAGAGGATTAGCCAAGTGAGCCGAGGCTCCAGCCAATATTTATTCTTAATAAATGTTTTTTAACTTCATCATCTCATTGAAATTCTGGACTGAACTTCTGGTATAGATTTCACGTAAAATGAAAGACACCTAAGATGAACTACTAAGATGACATTTCAGAAACATGTGAAGCAGTTGAAAGTTGTTGGGCTTAATTCCAGACAATAAAATGGGAAATGGGTTCTCAGACTCCCAGGTCACCTACTGAAATCTCCTCATCGTTTTCACAAGGAAGGTGTCTGGGTATATCCCTCCATCAGAATCAGGAAACGTACTGCCCTTCTTCTTGCTCCTCAAAGTCAGTTCCTACACGGATGACCCTGCCTGCAGCATCCACTATGGCACAAGGTGAGATTCCAAGGAAAGTCAGGGAAATGCCTTGCAAATGACACCTGCTCACAGCCCTTACAGAACAGAGCCATCTGCTTCTCTCAGCCAGCTGGGCTGTGGCCTTAATTCCAGGGAATCCTTGGCTGCTTGTAGTTATAATGTGCCCTGGACAGTGTCTCCATCATAGGTAGTGTGAGGGAATCTTCCCAAGTGAAAATGCATAGAGCATGGATGATTTCTGAGAAAGTGCATCATTGATCAGGCCAGAAATCCCTCTCTCTAAGGAAGGAGCTACTATTGGAGTTCAGCTGTTTCTTGCTCATTGACTACTGAATTTTGGGATGGATGTCACAATGTTTTGGAGTGGTCTGGCATTGGCCATTATTTTCCCTACCAGCCTACACAATGAATGGGTCAAGTTTGTGTCCATGTCTCCGACTACTCACTCTCTGAGAAGATATCTTGTGAAACCTTCAGCCCTGCTACTTATACCAAATGTTAGAAGACTTAGAGCATCCATTGTTGAACTCATACCCCCAATACACATGAAAGATATATGTTATGATTCTTACTTCACTTTGCAGTTAAAAACACAAACAAGGAGCACTGAAAGTGTAATGAGTAGCTCAAGGTGACATGCTGATATTGGACAGAGCTAAAGCTGAAGTTGAAGTGCTATCCACCCAGGCTGGCTCCTGAGGATGGAATTCCAGCACCATTGTGGAGTGTAGGCTGCCGCCTTTATCTCCCTGGGATGCAGTCAGGGATCTTGTCTTATTCGAATCAAGGAGGAAAACTAGTTTGGGACTGTGCCTGCTGATTTCTCTACCCTGGTACCTGATGGCTGTGAGACCCAATATTTAACCCCTTTGAGGTCATTTTTTTCATTCATCCAGTGGGGACCTTAGCATCTCCAGGCAGCAAAAGTAACGATCATTCACATTTGCCTGATGCATGGCAAATCTGCAGCGAGTATTATTATTTAATACAACCTTCAGAGAAATGCAAAATCCAAAGAAGTTACTAGAAAAATATTTTTATTAGAGTGTAGGCAAAGGGCTAAATTAAATGTTAATCATGTACTTAGATCTCTAGCTAGTGGTAGAGACACATGAAAAAGAGAAATTCAAACACACACACACACACACACACACACACAAAGAATATTAGCTTATGCAATGCTTCCTTCCATAAAAAATGTTGAGCTGTGTACATTAGAAGAAGTTTGTGAAATTATTATTGAATTCAAATTTAACATGGAAAATATGAAAAAGGAACACACCCAGGCATTTTGTAGGTGGGGCTAAGAACCCAGTTCTGGAGTATCCCATGCATTCTTCACTGACGCCATTGATGTGGTAGACTGAATTGTTAACAGGAAGTCAAGGCCACAGGAAACAAGATCGAAACCAGCTGGGGGAGGTCAAAGTGAGAACCAAATGCCCCAGGTGAACCCGCTGGAGCCTGCCCCAGAGAAAGGACAGCAGGGGAGCAGCCGGAAGTCCCCCAAGACCTGCAGAGCAGTTTGCGGCACTGTGCTGATGTTATTATCTGGGTTTCAATACTTACACTATGGCTACGAGAGATGTTAGCATCAGAGGAAGCCAGTTGCACATTTTTCTGTAAGATGAATTCAAAGTAAACAGGAACTCTGTGAGGGGGGGCTTGTTCACCCTTGTTTATTTGGGGTTGGTGAGTGGAAGGATTGATTGCAGGGAGCCTGTTACTCAGTGTGTGCCTCTGTAATCCTTCCTCATTAGAAATCAATTATATACCAAGTCAATTATCAATTAAGTGACAAGGTGGGTAAACATTGCAGGCATTAATTGACCCTTCAAGGGTTCTTTGAAGCTCACTCAGCTTCTCCGGTTTCTTTGAAGTCTTGTTTTGACTTCACCGAGGCACTGATTAGACTGATTTAATAGTGAAATTGTGCAGGGTTAATGTGAACGAAATAAGTGCAGCTACGAAGCCTTTCTTGTCCCTTCCAGTGTGATCTTGCCTAGTCCAGTTATGCAAAGCAGTAGGTTCATGCAGGTTTGTGAAAAACAGACCCTAAACCTGAAGCCATCACAAAGTAAGATTCTGTAATGAGGTTATAATGTGCAGGTCTAACCCAGATCAGCCAAGAAGCCTTCTTGCTTTGCTTATCCCCAAGGGTTCCAGGCAGAGAGACTGTTCCATTTGTACTGCTCTCATCAGATCCCCCCCCCCCACTAGACTTCCTCCAAGAATTATGCTAATGTAATGGAAGTCGAACCTTGGCCAGGGTGGCTACACACACGGGCTCAGATGTGAAATCTGACAATGGGAAAGCAGAGTAGCCAGACTTCTGGGGTATGTGGAGGGAGGTGAGGAGGTGGGTGTGCCCGACTCTGCATGGTCGTAAATGGCAGGCTATGGCTTCCAGCTTCCATCCTGATGGTTCAGTTCCCAGCTACTGAAATCTGGGAATTCATGTGTGTAAATGTGATTTATGACACAATGCATATCATATCTTCCTCCTTGCCCTCACTTTTAAAGTCTATGCACATTCCCAGTCAGACTATTTTTGGCACAGAAGCACTGGTTTTTAAAGAGAGTAAATGTTTCCTCAGTTGTTTCCTGTAAGCCTAATCTTTGTAACCATCAAATCTCAATGCAGAAACTAGAGTTGGTTAATTCCAAGATAAAACCAATTTCTTTTCTTCTTGATATTTCTAAGAGTTATTAGTGACAGGCTGTGCCATCAAATCGGTGCAGAAAAAAAGAAAAAAGAATGCTTGGCTCACTTCATGACCACACGTTGCTTTCTAATTGCAAGAAACAAAATCACAGCTACCAGACCATGTTGCAAAGTGAACCAGAAATGGCAGTTCTCTGTTAAAGTAGGGTACTGACAAGAAGCCAATCTGCGTAAAATTAGAATCTCACTAGGAAAAGAAAACCTCATCTCATCTGATATGCACAGAGTCGATTAGATTTAAATCGCTAACCCACCCCGTTTTAATATACAGATAATTTTGGCACATGACATCATTCACTGCATTTAGACTGCCTCTACTGTCGCCATGGCAACCCTGACATAAAACATAGCTGAGTTGGTAATTTCACTCCAAATTAAATGAAAATAAAGCTAATCCTATTATTGTTCTTAACAATTTTCCAAGTAGCTTCTTCTCAGTGCCCTTGCTTGTATATCCTGTCTTTTAAAAATAGATTATTGGAAAATTATGCATGTGTGTGCACTCACTCACTCACAGCCATTAGCACCACCTGCCTGTCTCTGTGGCCTGACCTTGGGTGGGAGAAAGACTCTCCTCCACCCACAGTGCCGCTTCCTATTTGTCTCACAATTCTGGGATAGGAAAATCTTTTAAATATACCAATTTGGGCCATTAAACATTCCAGAGATTGTCACTAAAATTACAGTAAAATAATAGTCTTTTAAAGAGAAGCCATATTGTGCATTTGTATAAATCTTAAAAGGGTGCTTCAATTGATTCTGCTTTATATTTTAATGTGTCCACGTCAGTTTCAATAGTTACTTAGGAAAACAGTCTTTTCCTTTTCAGCTTCCACTGAAGAGTGACTGAACAATGAGAGCCCCATTTAGAAGTAGCCCTGCAACCCTATCAAAACATTTCTATTCCAAACCATGATAAACACTAAATGTCACACACACAAAACCAAAGCAGTCTCTCTGTCTCCCCTCGCTTTCTGTGGACTCAGCAGGCAATACTCAATTGCTTTGGGACCAGCCCAAAGTTATCACCTCTGGGCTCCAGACGGGTACGAAAGCTCACACCTGCACTTCATGCGCGTGGGGGGGGGGGATGCTTCTGGGGAGAGAAGGTGTGGAGGATCAGCGGTGCTGAGCTGGAGTCTCTGGTCTGCCACACTGTCAGCTTTGCCTTCCTCTAGCTTTGAGCATCTCAGTGTCTTCACTCACAACAGATAAAGTAGTCAGAGGGGATAATAATGAATGTGACCCCACAACGTTTCTGAATCAAACAAGACAGGGCAATCACCACAGGAATGCAACCACGAGGGTCAGTCTGACTCTGGGTCCCTCCAGTAATGGCCACTCAAAGAGAGCAAGTCAGATCAGCCAACACGCAGGGTGCAGACTTCCCCTCGGAACACCCCACCAACCACCTGGTGCATGCTGGAGAGATTTCAGAGAGCTGGAGACACGCCGCCAGTCTGAATCCAGGCACAGAGAAGAGAGGTGCAATTTCCACTGGTATTGCCAACACCCTCTCAGGGGAGGATTAGCCACCTCTGTCTTTGGCCTCTGAATACTGCAATCCCAGGACATTTCCAACAGAACATGCTTTTCAGGACACCCAGCACCCCTCCCCACTTTCGAGTCTACCATCGTCAGGTCACCGGGAGATATGGGCAGGTGCAACTGAGACAGAGTTGAAGTAGAAAGGAAGGGAAAGTAGACAAGGGCTCAACAGGGCAAGAAAAGGAAAGAGTCAAAGGAAGACAACTGAGGTGACTTACTCTAATTAACGTGTTTAAAGCCTTTCCGGGCTCTGCAGTGGGTCTGCTTCCTTGCCTGTGAGCCATTCCAGCCCCTTCACACGTTTCTGTGCACCTTGGTCTAGCACACCCTCTGCTTTTTCAGACTTTGCTATTGACATGTGCACTCTAATGTTCCCTCTTTACATAACTCAGTCTGTTTGTCAAAAGCCTTCACTGACTGCAGACTGTCTTCCACCTCCCTCCCAAGCTGACATCTTACCGGTAGGTCAGTCATCAGTCAGTGCCCTATACCTCTTCTATGAGGTCCTCCACATCCAGTCATATAATTTGTGAGAATAAGTCACCATACATTATCTATTTTAGTATTTTTTCAAAAGCAAAAATAATGTGCTTTAAAAGACAAAGGATATTGGATAACCTCATTCTCCCATAATGATTGGAGGAGAACAGACACTGAGTAGATGATCACTCAATGAATCAAATACAGAAGACAGTTTTAGTACAGCCTTCCTTTCTACAAGTGGACTTGACGACGGGGACGGGCATTGTGGGTGGCAGAACCTGGGGTTGCCTCGGCCATCGCTATCAGTTCAGGATATAGTCCCATTAACACTGACTTATGGCAACAATTCCGATACGTGGTTTGGTGTTCAAGTTGTGTACAATAAAACAAGCAGAGGGGCACACTTGCTGATCTAAAACTGCCATTCAAGGAGAATGAAATTTAAAGATCAAAGATACAATTTTTTTTTCTTTTTCTTCTCAGTTTCTCAGAATCACATTTAACACATGTACAATCAAACTTAAAAAAAAGAAAGAAAGAAAGGATTTATTCTTGAATAGGAATCCTCAGCTTTGGCGCTGGGATTTAAGCAAATAAAATGAAGCTCAAATTTAATAACTGGTTTAAACGGGTGGCTATATTTACACTGCATACCACATTTGGGATTTTATCCTTTAGCCTTTGCACTGAAACTCACACCTCAATCTACAAGCTCATTCACAATCACTCCCCCTGTGTTCTCTTCTACCTACACAGCCACTGCCAAAGCTTCTTCTACGTCCCTTCCAGGTTTGACTATATAAATCCTTAAGTTTGATCATCATGCAGGATCAAAAACAAATAGCTGAAGAAGCTGTAAAGTTCTAAGAAGTTAAATAACTAGGGCCAAAAGCAGTCCAACCACAACAAATGACTAAGAGGTAACATGTAAGCCTCTCAACAACTACTCTTTCCATTATTTGATTTATGCACTTACATATACAGCCAAAGTTACCCCAAATCTCGCATCAGCACAACCAAACAGACTGTGATTGACTGGATCCTGTTTTTTCTCTCTCTCTACTAGCATATATGCTAGAGAACTGTCCATCCATTGGTCAATTACACGTGTATCCTGGGTTGACACCTTGGGCCATGGGCATATCTGCAGGTGTAGCTCAGCAGAGGGCACCGTCACAGAGGAAGGGAAATAGACGCCCAGCACAGCCTGCCAAGCTTAGTCTCTACAATATAAACCACTGATTTCCATTGGGTTGACTCCAGACTAAGGCCAAAACTACCTTGGATCACTTAGTGACTGTCTTCTGTGTTGCTTTGAAGGGGCCCAAGATAAGGGCACAAAATAGAAAAATTCCCCAGCTCCAAATCCCAGTATGAGAACATAAGACTTTGAAATTAGTCACAATGCAGGGGGTTTTCTAGGAGCTGAAACATCAAGTGGAAAATGTACATACATGTTTGACCAAAGAAGGCCCAACCACCATCATTCATGAATGCCACTCGGGGTGCTGGGCTAGAGGCAACCACACGGAGTGATTGTGTCTCTTCCCAGGACTTACCATATGGATGGTGCTTCCGTCCCACTGATCTCCAAGAAATCGTAGCCTTCCTCCAGCTGGAAGTCAGTGAAGACCAAAGCGATGGTGTCCCCAGGCTCTGCAAGAATGGTCCACGTGCAGTCAGCATTGTTTTCATACTCCGAAGGGAAGTGAGGGCTGGAAATGGAGCTGCTTGTTCCCCGCAAGGTTCCTCCACAAGCTCCTTCAGCTGTGAGGACAGAACGAAGAAGCTTTTCTCAGGACGGCTTCATACAAGTGCACTTGCACCTGGTCCCTCGTAGCCAGGGCTGGTCTGAACCCAACATGGAGACACTGAATCTGAAAGACAATCTATTCTGATTTGCTAATTTAGTTCTACAGAAAGGTTTACAAAACCTAAGAATCAAGCTCCATGGTTAACTGGATGGTATTGTAAGAAATATCGGCTTTCTGGCTTTTTTTGGAACAGGATGGGGGGTGAATAATTTTGACAAAATCAAAAGTGAGCCAAACGGAATCTCATTGTTTCTGAAACTTAAATCAAACAGTCCCCTCCAGGGAGATGAGTGGACAAGACCACTGAGACTGATACACTAAACATTGATAAAAGAGCTGTGCAGAGTCACATTCGTAAGTACTTCTAATAGTAATGTAGTTTTCATGTATCACTACCTAATACATATATACATGATTATAATCATAAAATACAATTTAATAGTTAGAATTTATAATTTTCTGATTTTGTTGTATTGCAAAAGTTAATTCAGCTCCGTATAAGATGCAAAAGGAGTTACAGAACTTTTCATTATATAAGAAGATAAAATGTCATGATGAATGGATTTAAAAGCTATCAAAATTCAATGCTATAGTTGGATGATTAATGAAATGTACTAATTTAAATCTAAACGTTGAGACTATATAAACACTTTCATCTCAACTCACTGATCATTTATTTATTTGTAAATCATCACCCATCGTGGCTGCTGAAGATGTGAAGTGGCATTGCTCCGACATATCATTAAATGATAAGGGTGTGTGGAGAACAAATGGGAACATTCATTCTCACAGTGCAGAGAGCTGTAAGGACACACATTTGGAACAAGTTGGAGGAAATATCAAAAGTGTCAGGATTAAGAGTGGAAGGGAACAGGAGAGGGAGGCGGAAGAAGGGTGGGAGCGAGGGCAGGAGGGAGGCTATGATGGGAACTATCACTGTGTTCCTAAATACGTATATACAAAATACATGGAAGTTGGATATCTTAAATAAAATTTTTAGAAATGGCGATAAAGCTAAAAAAAGCAAAAAAGGAATAACTAAACACAGTGTGTTGGAATAACTGAATAGAAATTAGAAAAACCTGTAATTTAGACAAAGCCTCAAACAAAACATTTTACACAAATTAAAAACGTTGAAAGTATAAAATCATGAGTATGCTACTGCAGAAAGATGATTTACTTGTATAATATCTCAAATATTATTTCAATTAATTAGAAGTAAACAATATTAATAAAATTAACTTACAGGTATTTACTGCTGTAATCTTTTTTAAAAAGTACAAAAAACTAAAATTTGAGTCAAAAGATACTATACAAAATATTTGTAACATAGCAAGTGGTATTATCTATATTTATTTGCTTTTTCAAATGTATTCATTTGAGAAGGAGAGAGAGAGATAGTTGCCATCTGCTAGTTCACTTCTGAAATTCTCACAAAGTCCAGGGTTAGGCCAGAGATGAAGCCAATAGGCTGTAACTCAATTCAAGTCTTTCATATAGATGTCAGGGACTTAATTACTTGAATAATTATCTGCTGACTCCCAGAGTTTGCAGTAGCTAAAAACTGGAATGAGAAGCCAGGGTTGAGCTTGGAACTCAGACACTCTGATCTGGGATGCAGGCTCACTAACTGGCATGTTAAACTAGCTCAAATGCCTGTCCCAGACTTCTATTTTTAAGAAAAGACACAAAAAGATGTGAACTGAGAATTTAAATAAGAATGAATTCTACAATTCATTAAAACTAAACACAAAGGCTCAATCATCTCTTATTTTCATAGACATTCAAAATATAACAATGGCAATATTCTATCTAATATCCATTAAAAAGCAAAAGTTGGAAATACAAAGGGAAAAAAAAAAGCATGAGAAGACTGGTGAATTTATATCCCTAAAATGAGTGTATCTTAGTATGAAGCTTCAGGAATGTTAGCAATATACATGAGGTCTAACAAAAAGTCATATTAGTTGGCAAGTAGCCCAGGTTTGGAGCTAATATTTGTTGAGTACATTTTGGGTGCTGGATCCAGTAAAAAGTCCTGTAATTTGTTTTTTTTTTTTTTATATAAAGCTTTTATTTAAAGAATATAAATTTCCAAAGAACAGCTCATGGACCACAATGGCTCCCCCCCCCCCACAATTTCCCTCCCTCCCCCCACCCTCCCCTTTCCCGCTCCCTCTCCCCTTCTGTTCACATCAAGATTCATTTTCAATTCTCTTTATACACAGAAGATCAATTTAGTACATATTACGTAAAGATTTCAACGGTTTGCCCTCGCATAGAGACACAAAATGATAATACTGTTGGAGTACTAGTTATAGTATTTTTTTTTTTTTACAGGCAGAGTGGACAGTGAGAGAGAGAGACAGAGAGATAGGTCTTCCTTTTTGCCGTTGGTTCACCCTCAAATGGCCGCCGCAGTCGGCGCGCTGCGGCCGGCGCACCGCGCTCGTCCGATGGCAGGAGCCAGGAGCCAGGTGCTTTTCCTGGTCTCCCCATGGGGTGCAGGGCCCAAGCACCTGGGCCATCCTGTAATTTGGACTAGCATTTCAAAAATGTATGTCAATCCCTTTATTATTTTCTGCAATTCACTGTGTTCAATATGATTGCTTAGAAAAATTCTAATTGCTTATTTAAAAAAATCAATTTACCAGTAAAAGATCAGAAAGTCATGAGGCAGAAACATGATCAAAAAATTAGTAGTAAAATTAAGCAGCATAAACACTCCAATACAAAAATGGGAGGAAGGGGCATGGCGTCTTTTTTTATGAAAAATATAACACCTCAAACTTCATTAAAGTATAAATCTGTGTATATATACATATATTTACATATAAATATTATGTGCGTATAATAATCTTAAGACTTAATACTATAAGGCATCTACAAAATTGAAAATAATTATGATAAAGGTAATATAGTACAGCATAATTGTCCATGAACAGTGGGTCATTGAAGAAATTGAAATGGAAATCAAAAAAATCTGGAAATGTATAAAGATAACAACACATCAAAACTTATGAAATACATCAAAAGCAGTGTGAGGAGGGAAGTTTAGAAAATTAGTTTTAGGAGCAGCAAGATGGCGGAATAGGAAGGGAGCACACCGATAGTCTGGGGAGAGACAGTTTAATAAAAGTGGAGATACTGCAGGTTCAAGGAAGAGTAGGGGAAGAAACAGCAGAGAAAACCCTTCCGGAACTGGAGATTCACAGTGGACCTGCGTGGAGAGCGTGGGAGCCCGCAGTTTGGGACACCAGCAGCAGATTCAAAACACCAGCGCTGGAACGCGAGGTGAGCAGAACCTCAATAGCCCGAGATACCAGGAGGGAAGCGGAAAAGGGAACCTAGAGCGAACAAGGCTTGAAACCCTGCAGGGAAAAGTTCACCAGGCTAACTAGAAGAGAGAGAGAGAGAGGGAAAAAAAAAAGTGACCCGTACGGACACGAGCTTCTCTCTCTCCGCTCACCTCTCAAAGGTGAGCAAGACAAAGAGCAGGCGCCATTTTGGAATACGTCATAAGCAGGGCAGCACCGGCCCCGAGCCTAGCAGAAAAACCTGACTCTGGGTGGGAGGGGTGAAATAACAGGAGATTAGAACCTAATGAATGTGTGGTGCTAATGAACTGAGACTGTGAAAAAAGAGACGGTGGGGGAGAGAACTCACAGAAATCACGAATTCATGTGAGTACTCTCCAGAGATGCTACAGTTCAGTAGCCTTGGCAGCCCAGTGGGAGACTACAGGAGAATCTCAGCCCACACAAAGGGCCACAAAGATTCCTTCTCTGGTCCTTGGGAAAGAGCTTCCGATCTCTGGCTCCTGTGGGTATATCATTCGCCTGCTAACCACCCCCAATTCCATTCAGCTGTGTGGAATTACTTCCCTTTTGAACCAAAAAAAAAAAAAAAAAACTAACAGAGAGAGATTTACCACGCCTAACCTGGGAGTGTCTCCTTTGACACACCCTCAACCCTGAGGAACCAAACAGAGCTCTCAGGCCACACCCATCTCAAGCCTCTAAGGCTCCATCAAAAGCAGACAGTCCACTTAATCTAGAGTCATAGTATAACAAGAAAAAAACACCACAGTGAAGAAACCAATATGCCAAACAACAAACGCAAAAACCGAGGTAATAAGAACAAGGAAGACACTATGGTGTCCCCAAATGAAAAAGACACCCCAATTCAAGATTACGAAGATGATGAGATAGAAGAGATGCAAGAAGCAGATCTCAAAAAAGTGATAAGAACACTAAGAATTACTCAAAAACAAATTCTTGAACTACAGAAATCTTTAATGGACAAGGTAGAAAATCTCTCTCGTGAAAATGAAATATTAAGGAGAAATCAAGCTGAAATGAAACAACTAGTAGAACATGAAACTGTGATAGTGACGAGAAATCATAATGAAGTGAAGAATTCAATAGATCAAATGAAAAACACATTAGAGAGCCTTACAAACAGAATGGGTGAGGCAGAAGAGAGAATATCGGACTTAGAAGACAGAGCACAGGAAACTATACAGTCAAACCAAAGAAAAGAAGAGGAAATTAGAAATCTAAAAAATATTGTTGGGAATCTACAGGATACTATTAAAAAACCCAACATTCGAGTTCTAGGAGTTCCTGAAGGCATGGAGAGGGAGAAAGGATTAGAATGCCTTTTTAGTGAGATAATAGCAGAAAATTTCCCAGTTTTGGAGAAGGACAGAGACATCCTAGTACAGGAAGCTCATAGAACCCCTAGTAAACATGACCAAAAGAGGTCCTCACCACGACACGTTGTAATTAAACTCACCACAGTGAAACAGAAAGAAAAGATCCTAAAATGCGCAAGAGAGAAACGTCAAATTACACTCAGAGGATCTCCAATTAGGCTCACGGCAGACTTCTCATCAGAAACCCTACAAGCTAGAAGGGAATGGAGAGACATAGCCCAGGTACTTAGAGAGAAAAACTGCCAGCCCAGAATATTATATCCTGCCAAGCTCTCATTTGTGAATGAAGGTGAAATAAAGACCTTTCATAACAAACAAAAATTGAAAGAATTTGTTGCCACTCGTCCAGCCCTGCAAAAGATACTTAAAGATGTGTTACACACAGAAACACAGAAACACGGCCATCAACATGAAAGAAGATAAACGAAGGGAACCTCACAGCAAAAGATCACAGGGAATTCAAAGCATACATTTGGATAAAGAAATTATGGGACATGTACTCTATAGAATACTATACAGCAGTCAAAAACAATGAAATCCGGTCATTTGCAATAAGATGGAGGAATCTGGAAAACATCATTCTGCGTGAATTAAGCCAGTGCCAAAGGGACAAATATCATATGTTCTCCCTGATCGGTGACAACTAATTGAGCACCAAAGGTGAAACCTATTGAAGTGAAATGGACACTATGAGAAACAGTAACTTGATCAGCTCTTGTGCTGACTGTTGTTGTACAATGTAATACTTTATCCATTTTAGTAATTTTTTTATTCTAGTACTATTGGTTGAACTCTGTAATTAACAAACAATTATTCTTAGGTGTTTAAATTTTAACTGAAAAGTGATCCCTGTGAAATATAAGAGTGGGAATAAGAGAGGGAGGAGATGTACAATTTGGGACATGCTCAATCGGAACTGCCCCAAATGATGGAGTTAGAAACAGGCCAGGGAATTCCAATACAATCCCATCAAGGTGGCATGTACCAAGGCCATCTCACTAGTCCAAGTGATCAATTTCAGTTCACAATTGATCACACTGATAGGTCTAAGAGTCAAAGGGATCACACAAACAAGACTAGTGTCTGCTAATACTAACTGATAGAATCAAAAAGGGAGAGAATGATCCAACATGGGAAGCGAGATACACAGCACACTCATAGAATGGCAGATGTCCTAAAGAGCACTCTGGCCTCAGAATCAGCCCTTAAGGCATTCAGATCTGGCTCAAGAGCCCATGAGAATATTTTAGGCATGGAAAGCCAAGACACTCTGGAAAAAAAAGAAGACCTAAATGAAAGATCTCTGTGAGTGAGATCCCAGTGGAAAGAATGGGGCCATCAAAGAAGGAGGTACCTTTCTCTGAAGGGAGGAGAGAACCTCCACTTTGACTATGACCCTGTCGGAATAAGATTGAAGTCAGCGAACCCTAAAGGCTTCCATAGCCTTGGCAACTCATGACTAGAGCCTAGGGAGATTACTGACGCCATAAACAAGAGTGTCAAATTGTTAAATCAACTTCAGGAGTCACTGTGTACTTACGTCTCATGTGGGATGTCCTTAATGTGTTGTCCAATGTGAAGTAATGCTATAACTAGCACTGAAACAGTATTTTACACTTTGTGTTTCTGTGTGGGTGCAAACTGATGAAATCTTTACTTAGTATATACTGAATCAATCTTCTGTATATAGATAATTAAAAATGAAAAAAAATCTTGGTGTTAAATTGGAAATTGCCTAGAAAATTAATCAATTTTTTAAAAAAATATATCATGTAGGATCTCTGTCCTTAATGTGCTATACATTGTGAATTAATACTATAACTAGTACTCCAACAGTATTTTTCACTTTGTGTTGCTATGTGAGGGCAAACTGTTGAAATCTTTACTTAATATATAGTAAACTGATCTTCTGTATATAAAGAGAATTGAAAATGAATCTTGATGTGAAGCAAGGGGAGAGGGAGTGGGAAAGGGGAGAGTTGCGGGTCGGGGGGAAGTTATGGGGGGGAAGCCATTGTAATCTATAAGCTGTATTTTGGAAATTTATATTCTTTAAATAAAAGCATTTAAAAAAAAAAGAAAATTAATTTTGCCTACATCAAGAAATTGGAAAGGAAAGGTATCATATACATGATCTAATAGTACATCTCAAGGACCTCAAAAAACAACAAAGCAATCCCAAAATTAGTAGGAGGAAAGAAACAATAAAATCAGAATAAACAAAAATAAAACAAAAAAACTAATGCAAACTATCAGTGAAATGAAGAGCTGACATCTCAAAAAATTAATTCATATACCATTGTCCAAACTAACCATAAAAAGGGGGTGGGGTTTTGGGGGAAGATCAAAATTAATAAAATCAAAGATGAAAAAGCAAATGTTGTAATGGATACCAAAGAAATAAAAAGAATCATCAGGAATTGCTACATGCCAACAAATCGGAAAATCTAGAAGAAAAGGATAGATTCCTAGGCACATACTATCTACCAAAGTCAAGTTATAAAAACATAGAAAACCTAAACAGACCAATAACCAAGCTAGAGATTGAATCAATAAAAAAGACCCTCCCAACAAAGAAAATCCCAGGACCAAATGGCTTCACTGTTGAATTCTACCAAACTTTTAAAGAAGAACTAATTCAAATTCTTCTCAAACTACTCAAAATAGTTGAAAGGGAGAGGATCCCCCTAACCCTTCTGTGAGGCGAGCATCACCTAAGTTCTAATACCAGAAACAGATAAAACAGAAAAAGAACGCTATGGACCTATAACCCTGAAGAACATAGATCCAAAAATCCTCAACAGAATACCAGTTAATTGAATCCAACAACACATCAGAAAGATCATTAACCCAGACAAAGTGGGAATTAGCCCTAGGATGTAAGAATGGTTAAACATACGCAAATCAATAAATATATGATGCATCACATTAGTAACTGAACAAAAACCATATGATTATCTCAATAGGTGCAGAGAAAACATTTGAGAAAATACAGTATCCTTTCATGATAAAAACCTTATGCAAAGTGGATATACTAGGAACATTATCAGCATAATAAGGGAAATCTATGACAAAACACAGCTAGCATCATAGTGAAGAGGCAAAGTCTGAAGCTTTCCACTAAGATCCAGAAGCAGGCAAGGGTGCCCACCTTCATCACCAACATTTAATATACTTCTAGATGTTTTAGCAGTCTTTAGGCAAGAAAAATAAATCAAACGATATAAATTGGAAAGAAAGAAGTCAAATAATCCCTGTTTGCAGATAATATGACCCATACATAGGGAAACTGAAAGTCTTCAAGAAGAGACTACTAAGGCTCATAAGAGAGTTTAGAGAAGTTACAGGATATAAAAAAAAAAAAAAACACTACAAATCAATAGCCTTTGTATATGCTAAAAATGCCATTTTTAGTGTAGAGAATGTAATTTTTAGTAGAGAATGAAATTTCATCTTTCATTTTATTAATTTGGGTCATTCCCATTCATAATAGCTACAAAAAATTAAATACCTCAGAATAAATTTAACAATGGAGGTAAAATCTCTACAATGAAAATTATGAAACATTAAAGAAAGTAATAGATGAAGAGATCATGAAATGAAAAAAAAAATCTTCCATGTTTGTGGATTAGAAGAAGTAATATCAAAATGTACATACTATCCAAGGCAATTTATAGATTCAATGCAATCCCAATCAAAGTAACAATGACATTCTACTCAGATATAGAAAAAAAACTATGCTAAAATTCATATGGAAACAAAGGAGATTCCAAACAGCTAAACAATCTTAAATAACAAAAATGAAACTGAAGGCATCATAATACCAGATTTCAGTATACATTATTGGACAGTTATAAGTAAAACAGCTTGGTACTAGCACAAAAATAGACATGTAGACCAATGGAAAGATGTAGAAAAACCAGAAATTAATCCACACATCAGCAATCAACTATTATTTTAAAATTAGATAAAATCAATCCTTGAGAAAGGATAGACTTTTCAACAAAAGATTTTGGGAAAATTGGATTTATGTGTGCAGAAGTATGAAACAAGACACCTATCTTATACCTTACACAAAAAACAACTCAAAACAGATCAAGTGTCCAAACATAAGACCTGATACCATCAAGTTACTAGAGGAACTCTTGGAGGAAACTGCAAGACATTGGCATAGGAAATGACCCTAGAGGGACAGGCAATAAAAGCAAAAATAGATAACTGGCCATACATGATGCTAAAAAGCTTCTGTACTACAAAGAAAACACTCAACAAAATGAAGAGGAAACCATAGAATGGGAGAAATTATTTGTAAACTATGCAACTGATAAGAAATAATATCTAGAAACTATAAAGAGCTCAAGAAACTAAACAAACACAAAAAAACCCACAATACAATTAAGAAAATGGCAAAATACACAAACATATATTTTCCTAAGGATGAATTGAAATGGCTGATAGATATGTGAAAAAAATGCTCAGAATCACTTGTAATCAGGGAAATGAAAATAAAACCACAATGAGGTTTAATCTCACCCCTGTTATAATGGCTATTATCCAAAATTAAAAACAACAACAACACATGCTGGTGATAATGTGGGGAAAAGGGTACTCTAATCCAATGTTAGTGGAATGTAAACTAGTACAGCTATTTTGGATGAAATTATGGAGATTCCTCAAAAATATGAAAACATTTCTATCATATGACCCAGCCATCCCACTTCTGGGATTGACCCAAAGGAAATTAAATCAGCATAAGAAAAAATTATCTGTACCCACACATTCATTGCAGCTCAATTCAGAATAGCTAACATGGAATCAACCCAGATGTACATCAACTGATGACTAGATAAAAAAAGTAGTATATATGCATAATGGAGCATTAATCAGGCATAAAAAGGATGAAATCATGTCCTTTGTAACAAAATTGAAACATCTGGAAACCATGATGTTTAGTGAAATAAGCGAGTCCAAAAATGGTCTCAATTTGCCAGTTAAAAGATATAGATCGGCTGAATGGATTAAAAAAATAAAACCTATATATTTGCTGTCTACAAGAAACACATCTCACCAACAAAAATGAATGCAGACTGAAAGTGAAGGCATGGAAAAAGATATTTCATGGTAACAGAAACCAAAAAAGTGCTGGTATAGCCATCTCAATATCACACAAAATAGACTTTAAAACAAAAACTATTAAGAAACAAAGAAGGTCACTATGTAATGATTAAGGGATTAATTCAACTGGAAGATGTGATTATAATAAACTTATATGCACCCAATCATAGCCAACTGGCTATTTAAAAGAAATATTAATGGATCTAAAGGCAGACATAGACACCAATACAATAATAGTGGGAGACTTCAGTACTCCACTTTCAGCAATGGGTAGGTCAATCAGAAAGAAAATAAGCAAGGAAACAACAGAGCTAATTGACACTATAGGCCAAATGGACCCAACAGATATCTACAGAGCTTTTCATTCTATAGTTGCAGAATACACATTCTTCTCACCAGTGCATGGAACTTTCTCTAAGATAGACCACATACTAGGACATAAAGAAAGTCTTAGCAAATTCAAAAAAAATCAAAACCATACCATACATCTCCTTTTACCACAAGGAAATGAAGCTGGAAATCTACAACTCAAGAATCTCTAAAACATCTGTAAACACATGGAGACTGAATGGCATATTCATGAATGAACAGTGGGTCACAGAAAAACTAAAAGATAAATCCAAAAAAATTCTGAAAATGAATGAAGACTACAATGCAAAATATCAAACTTCTTGGATATAGCAAAAGCAGTGTTAAGAGAAATATTTATAACAGTTGGTGCCTACACCAAGAAATTGGAAAGGCACCAAATAAACGAGCTATCAATTCATCTCAAGAATCTAGAAAAACAAAAGTAAACTGAACTCAAAATTAGTAGGAGAAAAGCATTTATTAAAATCAGAGAAGAAATAAAATTGAAAGAAAAATACAAAAGATTAGCAAAATGAAGAGCAGGGTTATTGGAAAATATAAACAAAATTGATACATCATTGGCCCAACTAACTGAAAAAAGAATTGGGAAAAGACCCAAATCAACAAATTTAGAGTTGAAAAAAGGAAATATAACAAGAGATTCCACACAGATAAAAAGAATCATCAGGAATTACTATGAAGAGTTGTATGCCAAAAAATTGGGAAACCTAGAAGAAATTACTAGATTCCTGGACACATACTACCTAGATAAATTAAGCTATGAAGACATAGAAATCTTAAACAGTTCAATAGCCAAGAAAGATTTTGAATCAGTAATAAGAACCCTCACAATAAAGAAAAGCCCAGGACTGGAAAACTTCACTGATGAATTCTATAAGACATTTAAAGAACTAACCCCACTTCTTCTCAAATCATTCAAAACAAATGAAAGGGAAGGAATCCTCCCAAACTCCTTCTATGAAGTCAGCATCACCTTAATTCTTAAACCTGAAAAAGATGCAACAGAGAAAGAGAAATACAGGCCAATTTCCCTGATGAACATAGACATAAAAAATCCTAAAAAAATATTGGGTATAGAATTCAACAAGACTTCAGAATGATCATTCACCCAGGCCAAGTGGGATTTATCCTTGATATGTAGGGAAGGTTCAACATGCACAAACCAATCAATGCGATACATCACATTAACAAACTGAAGAACAAAAACCGTATGATTATTTCAATAGATGCAGAGAAAGCATTTGATAAAGTGAAACACCCTTTCATGATGACAACCTTAAGCAAATTGGGTATAGAAGGAATAATCCTCTACATAATCGAAGCAATTTATGACAAACCCGCAGCCAGAATCCTATTGAATGGGGAAATGTTGGAAGCATTCCTACTGAGATCTGGAACCAGACAAGGATGCCCACTCTCATCATTGCTATTCAATAATGTCCTGGAAGTTTTAGCCAGAGATATTAGGGAAGAAAAATAAATCAAAAGGATACAAATTGGGAAGGAGAAAGTCAAACTATCCCTATTTGCAGATGACATGATTCTATATATAGGGGATCCAGAAGACTCCACTAAGAGACTAATGGAACTCATAGAAAAGTTTGTTAAAGTGGCAGAATATAAAATTAAAACACAAAATCAATAACCTTTGTATACACAGACAATGCCATGACTGAGAAAGAACTGCTGATATCAATCCCATTCACAATAGCTGCAAAAAAAAATAAATAACTTGGAATAAATTTAACCAAGGAAGTCAAGATCTCTATGACTAAAATTACAAAACATTAAAGAAAAATAGAATAAAACAAAAATCAAATGGAAAAATTTTCCATATTCATGGATTGGAAGAACCAATATTATTAAAATATTCATATTCTTGAAAGTATTTTACTGACTCAATGTGATACATATCAAAATACCAAGGAAAAAACAATGTTCAAATTCATATGGAAACACAGGAGACCCTGAATAAGTAAAGAAATCTTACACAACAAAAACAAAGTCAAAGGCATCACAATATCAAATTGCAAGGTATACTAAAGGGCAGTTGTAATCAATAAAGTCTAATACGGGTACAAAAACAGATGGATAGGCCAGTGGAACAGAATAGAAACTTCTGAAATCAATCCATATATCTACAACAAATTTATCTTTGACAAAGAAGCTAAAATCAATCCATGGAACATGGGTAATCTCTTCAACAAATGGTGCTGGCAAAACTGGATCTCCTCATGCAGAAGTATGAAGCAACCTTATACCTTACACAAAAATCCACTCAAGTTGAATCCAAGACTTAAATCTAGGGCCCAATACCGTCAAATTAATAAAGAACATTAAAGAATCCCTGCAAGATATTAGCATAGGCAAACAATTCTTGGAAAATGCCCTGAAAGCACAGGTAATCAAAGCTATAATTGACAAATGGGATTAAATAAACTGAGAAGCTTCTGTGCTGCAAAAGAAACACTTGGGAAAGTGAAGAGGCAACTGACCGATGGGAGAAAATATTTGCAAACTAATCATCTAATAAAGGATTTGTAACCAGAATATATAAAGAGATCAAGGAACTCAAGAAGAACAAAACAAACAATCCAGTTAAGAAATGGGCAAAGGGCATCAACAGACATTTTTCAAAAGAGGAAATCCAAACAGCCAACAGACAAATGAGAAAATGCTCAGAATAATTAGCCATCAGGGAAATGGAAATCAAAACCACAATGAGGTTTCACCTCACCACTGTTAGAGTGGCTTTCATACAGAAATCAATGAACAAATGCTGGTGAATATGGAGAAAAAGGTACCCTACTTTTGGAATGCAAACTGGTACCGCCACTGTGGAAGACAGTATAAAAATACTTCAGAAATCTGAATATAGAACTACCATATAATAACCCAGCCACCCCACCCCTGGGATTTTACCCAACGGAAATGAAATCAGCATAGAGAAAGCAATCAGTACCCCATGTTTATTGCAGCTCAATTAACTATAGCTAAGATATGGAATCAACCCAGACGCCCATCAACTGAAGAATGGACAAAGGAATTACGTGACATGTGTACAACGGAATAGTACAAAGTGGTAAAAAAAAATGAAATCCTGTCATTTGCAACAAAAAAGGATGCAACTGGAAAATATTATACTTAGTGAAACATGCGCATCCCCAAAAGATGAGGGCTATATGTTCTCCATGATCTGCGATAATAGAGTAACAAAAGGTAATCTACAAAAGTGAAATTGACACTTTGAGATGTGATGACTTGTAATAATCTTGTCTCTACTGTTGAGAAACAGTTTTTTTATACTATTTGTTGAATTCTGTACCTAGTGTAGGGTTAATCTTACATGTATACATGTAATTGAAAATAGATCTTAGAAAAAAATAAGAATGGGAATAGGAGATAGAGGAGGAAGAAGGGTGGGAGTATCGGTGGGAGGAAGGATAGGTTGGGAAGAATCACTATGTTCCTAAATTTGTTCTTAGGAAATGTATGAGGTTTGTATATCTTAAATAAAAGGTTTCTGGAAAAATATAAACTATATCCATATATTTAAATTCAAAAAGACAAATGCCATTTTTTTCTCTGATATGTAGCAGTCAATGTTGAATTCAAAAAATGTACAGGAATGAAATAGATATCTTCTGATTTGATTGTTGCTTTTAGTTCTCTTTTATACTAATGTGCAACTGTGGTCTACCTACGTTTTTATTTGTTGAATATTATGGTTAGCATTGAATTAATCCTGAAAATGTAGAGAGGATTGAAGTTATACCTTTGCAAAAGTTGAAGAAAAAAAGAAAAGAAAGATGGAGAGTGACAGCTGCAGCAGAGAGAGGGAGGGGAATATTGTTATCTTCTTGGAACTACAGCTATGAAATTCATGAAATCTATTTGTTTATATTAATAAAAATTAGAATATATGCATGTTCGTGTTGGTGTGAATTTCAAAACTCTTTCAGTGTTTTATGAAGAAATAGTTCAACAACTACAAGAACTATCTCTAGATCAGTGAAATAACTGTTGTGAATGTGTAACCATCGTACGTGTAGAATGTCATAGAACAAACATGTTCCTGAGTGTGTTATTTGTAAGACACATATTAATATACAGAGATATTGTGGTTTATTCTAAAATAATTTTTATGATGAACCTTTTTTTGGAAGTGGAATGATGCTGTGTAGAAAGGGAAACAATTGCCTTATTTATCTCATATATGTTGGATTTTCATGTCATTGAAGACAGTCAAATGAAGTAGTTTTTATAGCAACACACAATTGACATGTAATCCCTGCTATTACAGTATAAATAAAATACATTTGTTTGGGTTTTTCTTTCTTCCTACAGATAGATCAGTGGTCTAAATATATTTTAGGTTTTAATAAATTCTGTATAATTATCTTATTGAAAATATTCAGCAGACAAATTTTTAAAGACTCAATCCTATAGGCATTCATTGTTGTAATTATGCAAATGAAGGCAGGAGCATGTGTGGCTCTCTGAATACAGAGAGTCTTGTGGCCTGCAGGTGTTAGACACACAGAACACTTTATGAGTTATTGTCCAGATGTGCTGGTGGCTGAGAGTGGACACTGACAATTTTGGTTCTAAAACTTGTTGGGGGACACTTGCCTTTCTCAATGAACAGACAGGCTCATTGATTATTTTCTTTGTTGGCTTTTTTAAAAATATGAGAACAGTCCAAATGGAATAGATGAGGTTTCCAAAGTCACTATTTCATGCCTAAGTGACAGTGATAACATGTGTATTACTCTGATATCAATTATACCATATTTTTATTACTTCAGACAACAGCAAAACTTCAAAGACTCTCTTGTTTGAGTTGTTTAAGCTAAATATTTGAAAAGAGTTATTACAAAGTTACATCAAAAAGTACGTGGAGAAATTGAGGGAGGTGGTATTGTCACAGAGGAGGATGAGGCTCTGCTTGTGCACAGCATCCTGTATCACCTTCCTGATAATGCGCACGGAAAGGGCAGCTGAATCTGGACCGAGGACTTCGGTCTCTGCCATCCATCTGAGTGACCCGAATTGAGTTTCTGGCTCCTTCTTTTGACCCAGCCCAGTCATCGCTGTTGTGGTCGTTTAGGGAGTGAACCAGCAAATGAAAGATATCCTCCCCCCACCAGCACGCACACCATTTTATCACTCTGAATTTTAAATAAATACATGAATGTTTTAAAAACACATGTTTGCACCCAAATGATTTTACCTTTTAATTCTCCTAAATCTATTTTTGACAAAATTTCGAAGATTTCTCATATCTACATGAAAACATTATTATCTTAATAAACAGTAAAAAAAAAAGGTCATTTGCTGGGTTCATTAATAATTAGTTAAAAACTGGATGGTCAACATAGGTGTTATATCTTGAGTCACTTATCACTGCATGAACAGTGATTTCCATAAAATAAAGTGTAGAATGGAATCATCCACAACCCATGGCTAATTAGCACAGATAAATCCTTTTTTTAAAAAAGATTATTCATTTATTTATTTGAAAGTCAGAGTTACACATAGAGAGAAGGAGAGACGGAGAGAGAGGTCTCCCATCCACTAGTTTACTCCCCAATTGACTGCAATGGCCGGAGCTGGGCTGATCCAAAGCCAAGGGCCAGGAGCTTCTTTCAGGTCTCCCATGTGGGTGCAGGGGCCCAAGGACTATGGGCCATCCCCCACTGCTTTCCAAGGCCACAGCAGAGAGATGCACTGGAAGTGGAGTAGCTAGGACTTGAACTGTGCCCATATGGGAAGACAGCACTGCAGGTGGTAGCTTTACCGCTATGCCACAGCACTGGCCCCTATCAGAGATAATTCTATCATTATTCATATTTCTTAACCTATGTAGAGGACTAAGAAATGTGACTGATTTTCAGTATAATCAAGCACTTATGCTCATTTCTCCATAGCATAGCCTCAACACATTTAAAATAACTTATTTAAAGTATGCATTCTCCATTATTCTCTGTGAACCATGGATCATATTCTTCAGCACCCATCAGCACCAAGGACAGCTCTTAGGATATTCTATTCCTATTTGAAAAGGTGGTTGAATGTGATTGAGTATAAACAAACAGACAAAAGCATCCAATAAGTAGTGTGCAATTGAGAGCAATAGAGTACCTTCTCAGTACTGGTATGGCTGTACCACGTGTGTGTGTGTGTGTGTGTGTACATGTGTGCTACAGATAGGAAGAAGGCGGCTGGTGGCCCATGCACACCCCTACTCCTCACCTGAGAACTTCCCTCAGCTGTAGTGTTTTGAATGTACTGGATTCTTTCTGGAGTCTCTGCTCCTGCTGCTGGTGTAGCAGTGGGGCATGCAAGGGTGCTGGGGAGTTCATGCTCTCAGGAGCAGCCCGCAGCCAACGAGGGATGAAACCTGGACAAGACATACACTATTTTCTCCCTCCTTGATGAGAAAACACTGGTCTGTATCTTTCAGACCATCAGGACAGATCAAGAGAGATTGTGTATGAGTTCTCCACAGAACTAACTACACACTTCATACAACTTTTATCAACATTCCTCATTTTGCTGCCTCCTCCCCCAACCCCTCTGTTTATAACCAGAATCTCCTCCCAAATAAATTGCATTCACCCAAGTCTGGACCTCAAATTCTGCTCTGGGGAGACTCAGAGTGGACCTTACTATGATACTATGATTCTGTGCCAAGTACGATTAGGCATGGGGGTGTGTTGTGCAGGCCCCGATGAGATACTGTTGATTCTCTTCTCTGCCCCTGTAACCTTGCTCATGTGATTCTGTTACTGCAGCACACCCACTATGCTGCTTTATGTCATTCAAATACATCAATGACCAGCTTAGCCAGCTTCAAAGTAAGCTTCTCACCCCTATCCTATCAGTCTAAGAGAGGCCTCCTGATCACACATGCAGCATATACACAATTGACACCCTGAAGGAAGTAACTGTATTCCACATTAGATTTCATTACTGTTGTGGTTATTCTTATTGGACATAATGGTAGATTAAGACCCTTGAGTTCTTATAGCACAATTTATTTACTTTTGTATTCCATCTATAAAATAAAAATATGTGCACCATTAAAATATCATGAAAAAATTGAGCTTTGTCAGAAAAGGTGGCAGCATCGCAAAGACTGGAGATGGCGCGGTCAGTGTGCCTAAGGCTCACTGTGCTGAGTTGATACCTTTCTCCATCTTTACAACACTAACATGTGGGATGTATCATGTTCAGTAAGCATCTTTGATTTTGTCCTTGTCACCTTTAGCAGCAAGACTAGCAGTAGTAGTAGCCACAGTGGTGACAGTACTCTCGTTGTCTCTGCCTCTCTCTGTAACTCTCTCTGTAACTCTCTCTGATACTCATTTTAGTAGAAACTTGAAATGCCTTCCAGACAGAACACAGTGGGTGTTCTTGAGTAGCAGGTGCAGAAAGCTGAGGTTTGTGCAATTAGGAGCTGGGGGAGGGGGAGGGGGAGAGGGAGGGACGGGCAGGGCAGCTGAGTGAATGGTTCCTCACATTGCAAAGGCACCTGCTCTTGTCACACTTCTATTATGTATGTGTAAAACATTAAGTCAATATCAAAACTGTCAGAAAAGTATTGTTTGTAAAAGTTAACTCACCACAATAATTCTAAGTGGATGATGGATATGCATCTTAAACATTTTGATATACCATTTTAAAATCTGTTTCATGACTGTCAGGTGGAAGACTTCCAGGTTTGCAAATAGCAAAAAGAGTCATGGGGAATGGGCTTTGTATTCTACACCAGGTAGCTATCAGAGGAACTGTTTTTTGAATATGCTCTCTGTGGCTGGCATTGTGTCCTAGTGGATAAGGCTGCCGACTGTGCCACTGGCATCCCATGTGGGTGAGGGTTTGACTCCTGGCTGTTCCACTGCTAATGGTGGATCCCTGCTAATGGTCTGAGAAAAGCAGCAGAAGATGGCCCACGTGCCTGGGCCCCAGCCACCCATGTGGGAGACCTGGAAGAAGCTCTTGATTCCTGACTTCAGCCCGGCTCAGTCCTGGTTATTGTGGCCATCTGGGAGATGAGCCAGTGGAAGGATGACACCCCCTCCACCCATAACTCTGACTTTCAAATAAATAAATACATCTTTAAAAATCTGGTGCCTACATTGAATTTTCATAAAACCTTGCACTTGAAAATAGATTGCACAGCCTAAAGTAGTTTATATGCCATTGAATTAATCCAGGAGAAGACAAGATTTCTAATAAAAGATGTATTTGACTCTACTGATTTTATTAAGAGGGGAAAATAATTCTAAAAGTAAGCAGAAATCAGAGTCCACAATTTCTATATCCTCTAGAGGACTTTCAAACTTTTTAAAAGTTTTATTCTCACTTGTAAAATTGTTATATCCTTTGCCCAGATATAAATGTTGATAGGAATATACTTATGGATATAATGCAAAGCATGGAATACAATGTTATTTATGGATATCTGTTGCAAGATATACTACAAGTAAAAGCTGAGAACACCTAAATATTTAACAACAGATGAGCCATGAAAGTGGGCTGTGTCCATACAAGGTGACCTTCCTACAAACTTATCACGAGTGTTCATGACAATCATCCCATTAATTTCTAAGTTTTCACTTTATGAAGTGCAGGGTATACAGCTGGGTGCACAGTCTCATTTCACCGAGCTTTAAGATTGTATAGCAAAACATTCAGGAAAGACCTCTCTCTCTTTCTCTCTCTGTCTCTCTGTCTCTCTGTCTCTCTCTCTCTCTCTCTCTCTCTGTCTCTCTCTCTCACACACACACATACTCACACACTCATCTCATATCCAATTTCTAACACTAGGAGATACCACTCAGAGTGTTTTCCCTCAGGCCTTATAGAAGATTGAACACAGAAATAATTCAGAAGTCCAATTATATGGGTTTGGGTTTGGATCTGAGCTCTGCCACAGATGTTTATGTAACTGTTAGAAAGTTCTTTCTTTATGCCTCAACTATTTTTTTTTTTTTTTTACAGGCAGAGTGGACAGTGAGAGAGAGAGACAGAGAGAAAGGTCTTCCTTTTGCCGTTGGTTCACCCTCCAATGGCCGCCGCGGTCGGCGCGCTGCGGCCGGCGCACCGCGCTTGTCCGATGGCAGGAGCCAGGAGCCAGGTGCTTTTCCTGGTCTCCCCATGGGGTGCAGGGCCCAAGCACCTGGGCCACCCTCCACTGCACTCCTGGGCCACAGCAGAGGGCTGGCCTGGAAGAGGGGCAACCGGGACAGAATCCGGCGCCCCGACCGGGACTAGAACCCGGTGTGCCGGCGCCGCAAGGCGGAGGATTAGCCTGTTGAGCCACGGCGCCGGCCAACTATTTTCTATAAAGTGGGAATAATAGTGCCATCTGATAATGAGGTTTTGGTGAGGGCCAGCTGAATCACATACCATCTACTCAGTAAAAAGCGTTGGTGTCATTTTCCTCAAAGCAGTGCACAGTGGACACTTCACAGTCAGACACGTTATCACAAATGCTGCTGTGGGGATGTGTCCTCCCTGAGTCTCCACTTTGCCTTCACTGCAGTGAATAGAAAAGCCAGTGCCTGGAGTAGGACTCCATTCCAGAATTGCCTTTGCCTGAAGTGAGAGGCACCCAGAGACTCCACCTCTCGCACCGCTCCCTCCCTCCACCATCATGGGTTGAGTGAACTCCTAGGTTCACCCTTGTGTCTCTTCACCTTTGCTGCTGAAAGTCACTGTGAGAAACCCTGGGCTCCTGGGTCACCCTTTGCCACTCAGACTGCACCCCTCAAGGCAGCACACATCTGATTTTCCAACCCCCTGATCCTACCTCGAAGTCTCACAACGCTCCTCCCAGGTCCCCTGAAAAACAAGGTTTCAGGCACGTGAATTTCCAACTTCTCAACTCCTTCTGACACATTGCTCCCACCTCTTCCTGTAACGGAGCTGGCATGCCCTCAGGATGCTTCATTCAAAGGCTTTGAGAGGATGGGGGTTTCCTTCTGCAGCCCAGGCCCTACAGGCAGCACTCTCGGACACCAGTGTGCATCCCACTGTGGCCCTTTCCTCCCAAAGCTTCCTGCCTTAGCTTAGTCTCTGCTTGTCAGCAGCAAGCACTCTCTTTGGTATTGTCATCTACATATGTTGCTCTTCTTCCTTGAATACGTTTATTTTTTTTAAATTTTTTATATTCATTTTGTTTTGACAGGCAGAGTTAGACAGTGAGAGAGAGAGCCAGAGAGAAAAGTCTCTTCTGTTGGTTCACCCCCCAAATGCCTCTACAGCAGGCACCCAGGAGCCAGCTGTGTCCTCCTGGTCTCCCATGTGGGTGCAGGGCCCAAGCACTTGGGCCATCTTCCACTGTCTTTCTGGGCCACAGTAGAGAGCTGGACTGGAAGAGGAGCAACCAGGACAGAATCCCACACCCTGACTGGGACTAGAACCCGAAGTGCCGGCGCCGCAGGCAGAGGATTAGCCTAGTGAGCCGTGGCACTGGCCCCTTGAATATGTTAACTACTGGATTAATGTCATAAGCTGATCTTTGAGAAGTTCACAGGCAGTGAGTATTAGAAAAAAACAAGCATGGATTTCAACTGCACAAAACAGCTGGTAAGGTGACACGAATATTTGTCGATTAACTGATAGCAACCAGCCTGTTGATTCAATCCCCTCATCACTGACTCACTCTTCCCATCTTGCAGGCTGGCTTTTCCCTCTCTGTTGTTCCAACCAACCAGGATCTTAGGGAAGGCAGCAGGGACAGCCTGCTGATTGCCCCTAGAGCTGCTACACCTAATGACCCTCATTCATGAGATCCAATCCAATGGGTCTCTCAGAACTTCTTATCTACCAGGATACTCTGTTTCTTCCTAGTCCTCCTCTGCACAAATACTGAATTTAAAAAATAGTAAGTTTTCTAGCTCTGGACTCCCAACCTTCATTTCAATTCTTACTGATTTCAGCATCAACAGAGCCAATCTATTGAAAGAATGACCTCTGCATTCTCTCACACCCTCCTTTTCAACAGCCGAACTCCAAGTCAGGCACTGATTGTTCATCACCCTTTGTCTCCTTGTTACCAATGAAGGCAGATTTTCCACAGTTGTGGTTTTGAGTGCCCTCTTCTCTGATCCCTCTTTCAAAACACCAGGTCACGTATTTAAGTACCTTGACTGAGCCCATAGATACCAGAGTGCCATTGCCTGCCGCCTCCTCATTTTCCTTCCCATGAGCCTTACATCCTCATCTCTCACCTTACTATCCTGAGACTTCACAGCCGTCACCTGCTTTTACCATAACTCTACAGTCTTCAGAGGAATACAGCAAAGCACCTTAGGTTCACATATAGACCAAATCCGTCCTTACTTTCATAGAGACATATTTGGCTGAGAAAAAAAAAAAGCCAACAAAAACATGTGCTGATGAGTCTAACTGTAAGTGCCTGGCCAGAATCCCAAGCTGGCCTTAGGGATGCCCACCGGCCCCGTTCACGTCCTGGGCTGCTCTTGCGCCCATTCCGTCTCTCCTACTCCCCACCCTTGCGGTGTCCCCACCACATCCTCATTGAGACTACAGAATCACTCAAAAGAGAATGTTGACAATATCTCACCTCCATGTATGACTCCCAGTCCTCACTTCTGCCCCTAAAATATTCCTCTTCAAACATTCCTTTCCAGGATGAACACTTAGTTTGTCATTCATCTTTTATCCCTGATCACCTTTCTATTCCAAAGCGTTACCAGTTTCTGCTCTCTTTCTTCAGGATATCTTCCCTGTGCATGCAAACATGCTCTACTTGCCCATTCAACAACTTGTTTAAGGGACCAGCACTATGGCTTAGCCGGTAGAGCTGCTGCCTGCAGCACCAGCATCCCATATGGGGGCTGGTTCAAGTCCCAGCTGCTCCACCTCCATCTAGCTCCATGCCAATGTGCCTGAGGAAGCAGTAGAGGATGGCCCATGCGGTTGGATCCCTGCACCCACATGGGAGACTCAGATGAAGCTACTGGCTCCTGGCTTCAGCCTGGTCTAGTCCTGGCCATTGCAGCCATTTGGGGGAGTGAAACAGCAGATGGAAGATCTCTCTTTGCATCTGCTCTCCTTCTTTGTTTTTCTGACTTATAAATAAACAACCTGCTAAAAACCAACTCTTTTAACTTAGGACTCCATATTTAACTCCAGAATCCACATCTACATCTAACTTGTTTCCTTAAATTCCTTTCATACAAATGTCTATATTTGCAATCCTTGATTTTTGTCTTGCCTCTCTCTGACCGTCTCCCTGGCTATGCTCATCAAGCCGGTGGGTCAGGAAATCCCCTGGTCTGTTCCCAGCACACATATTGCTCAAACTGTCAACAACATTTAACAAGCACCCATTTTCCATCCTTGAAATACTGTCATGACTGTATTTTCTAAAGTTTTTACATTTTAGAATTATTTATTCATGAGAATTTTCAGAAATAGTACAGCAAGATCATGCATTCCTTTCTCCCAATTCTTATGCCAATGGTCATACCTTACACAGTTATAGAACAATATCAAGACCAAAAGCATGCACTGGCATGTCAGATGTATGTGACTTCATGTCACTTTTTCCTAGTGTTTTTATTTTCTTACTCTCTCTGGGCAGGTCTCAGTTCCCTCACCATTTAACTCATTCTGCATCCTTACTCCAGTATCACGTTACAGTCCTCCAGCCTCCTTCCTCCTTATCACATTAATTCCATGGTTGCCTGCAGCTTGTCTTAGTTGTGGGCTGTCATGGGGCAGTAGGTTAAGCCATGACTCAGCACCCTGGCATCCCCTATCAGAATGCATGTTTGAGCCCCAGTTGCTCCAATTCCAACTCAGCTTGTTGCTAATGGGTGTGGGAAAACAAGAGATGACAGCTCAAGTACTGGGGTCCCTGTCCACACAGGTCTCAACACTGAATACCCAGATGGAGTTCCAGGCTCCTAGATTTGCCCTGCTCTAGCCCTAGCTGTTGACTTAACTTGGAGGAATGAACCTGCAAGTGAGCAATCTCTCTCTCTCTCTCTCTCTCTCTTTCTCTCTCTCTCCCTGTGTGTGTGTGTGTCTGTCTGTCTTTGAGCAAGTGAAGCTTTAAAAAAAGTCAGCTACTTGCCAACAGGTTTGCAGTGGTTCTACATCTCTCTTACAAATTCTAGGCTGGCTACATGACATGACATCTAAATCATGTTCAAGAATGAACAACCCCATGATTGCATTTTGGATCCTTCCATTTCCAATCTGAAACTGTCATAAAATCTTCCATCTCAGACAATGGCAGCTCTGTTCTCCCAATGGCATAGGAAAAGGTGCCCAGCACCACCTGTCTCTCACGTGTATCCCATGTGTTTCCCAGCCTCTGCACCAGGAAACCCTTTGGGTGCTGTCTGCAAAATGCATTCTGAATCCACGCTCAGTTATCCTGGCCTCCACTGCCCTTTCTATGCCTCAAGGGACAGGACCTCTTCTCTTGATGTGGCAATAGCCTAACAGCCTTTCTTATTTTTCTCTTTCTCACATATATTGCTTTCTCAACAAATAAAGAGACTAGCTCTTAATTCTACAGAAGAAGGAACGTCTCTCCTCTGATCCCCCGTGCTCCCTCCCTCATTCCTTAGTACTGAAGCTGAAGGCATGGCTGGTCCACAGAGCACTCTCACACCCTGAGGGACACCACAGCCTCTCTGCCCTCCCACAGTTCCTGACCTCTCCATGACCCTCCCTTTCCTGCCATGAGCCCACACCATGATGCTTCCTCACTCCTCTTCCCCCTCCCACCTGCTCTTATCTTAGGACCAAAGCCCCGATTCGATCCTCTCCTGAAGTTCTCACAAGGCCTGCACTTCTACCTGTAAGAGGGGTTTTGGCCAATCTTGGAAGAGTTTCCCAGGACAGGGGACTTTGGGTGTTCAAACAGGGACAGTGCTGAACACATTGGACAGCTGGGCATCAAAGTTCTAAATTAAATGCTGTTTCCTTAGTGAGCATAGTTCTGAACCCCTTTTGCAGTCAGACCTAATAGAATCTATTGTTCACTTGTTTGCTTATCTTGTCTAACTCCTTACATGTTGTTTCCACAAGTGTGGAGATGCATCTTGATCTGTTCATCTTGTAGACTTAGTAGGTAGAGCTAGGATTGTCAGACTGCAGCTTGGGGGCCACATCTGGTTCAGTATCTGTTTTCGGAAAAGAAGATTTTTTGGGAATACAATCATGGCTTTTTGTTCAGGCAGTGTCTGTGGGGGCTTTGTGCTCTGCTGTAACAAAGTAGCTGAAACAGAGGCCATATGGTGTGAGAAATATGAAATATTTACTCTCCAGTCTTTCACAGAAAATCTTTCCTGACCCTGACTGCAAGGTGCATCTGATATCTGGCCCTTAATAAATGTTTCTTTGTAGAATGGATGCATGGAAACAAGTACTGGGAAAACATACTGGGAAATGTGGATGTCTATTGGAAAGAAAAAGGCAATTAATATTGCTTTGGATTCATTTCGATGCTACATAACTCTCAGTATATTATAAAAGGAATGTAACACCAAAAGCTACAGCAATCATAGCAAAACTACTATGCATTGGAATTTATTCAGGAAGCTTGAAATGCATAAATCACATCTCTAGAACTCTGTCCTTAGGAAGCCTTTAAACACAGGACACAAAGCCAAGGCTATGTGCTCAGAGACACTGATTACAGCACGATGTGTAGAAGTAAACACTCCATATGTTCAATTCCAGGGACAGAGATAACTAATAATTAGTATAATGCTCAGAATAACATTTTGTCAATTAGAATTGAAATGCACATGATGTAATCCTCATTCTAGAGGGGACCGTGTGAATGAGGTGGATGTCAGCTGCTGACGTTTGCTGGGGGTGAGCTGGCTTCCTCTGGCCACCTCCTTCCACTCCAGTTTTCCAATGGTAACGACTACTACTACTAACACAATGGTTGCTTTTGAGCAATTTGTGCATCTCACTTCATCTTTACCAGTCCTGTGAGATGAAAAGCAGCATCAGTCCACCTTCACAGATTCAGAACCCAAGGCTTTGCAAGCAAAGAGCTGGTCCAGCACATTGCTGTGTGTGATGCAGCTCAAGGCTGAAGGACAAAGTCTGCACTGTTAAACACTGCTCATGTCTGCCTATCACGACGAGTGGCCTTTACATAGGCACCAGGTATGTTCAACCTTACCACTCCACGCCTAACACGGTACCTGCACAGAACAAGGTAATGGAAAATACTGTAACATCATCCACAGAGCTGAAAATTACTGGCAGAGGCACTTAGGTTGATTTTTAGATTTGTTGCAAGATTGTATTTAATGAGATAATGCAGGTAGCATGCTTAGCAGAAAGTCTGTAGCAGAGCAAAGACGCAGAACACGGAGACCAGGTTTACTCTGATCTAATATTGATATCTTTTTTAATAGTTCTTTTTCAAATTGTGTTAAGATTTATATCAGAGTTGTTTATTGCACAGTATGCAAGAAAAGTGCTTGCAATTGGATTGCCTGAAACGACTCAAACTTAATTTAAAGCTAAATTTCTTACATGAAGGCTGTTCCATTCAATCTCACTTTGCATTGCTTGGTCCTGACATGACAAATCATGTAAGATCCATTCTGCAATGTGACTTTGTAACATAAATGACAAAAGCACAGCTGTGTTTTAAATATCACAGGATTGCAATCACCCGTGAAAAGCATGGCTCCTCTCCCTTCTCCCCGCGCAGGACAGGTCTTTCCCCACCTTCCCTGCTCCTCTGTCACAGGCATTAGGAAGGCTGCAGCTAAAAGGCCTCTAAGGAGGTTCACTGCTGATTCCAGTCACACTATGTGAGCCTTATCTTTTTGTAAAGATGTTATTTATTTATTTGAGAGGCAGAATTACAGACAGTGAGAGGGAGAGACAGAGAGAAAGGTCTTCCTTCCGTTAGTTCACTCCCCAAATGGGGCTGTGCTAACCTGAAGCCAGGAGCCAGGAGCTTCTTCCCATGCAGGTGGAGGGGCCCAAGCACTTGGTCCATCTTCTGCTGCCTTCCCAGGCCATACCAGAGAGCTGGATTGGAAGAGGAACAGCCGGGACTAGAACCAGCGCCCATATGGATCAACCTGCTGCATCGTGGCTCCGGTCAATGAGCTTTTTCAATTTAGGACCTGGCAATCTTAGATACCTGTGACTGCAACAGGGGTGTTCATTAGATTTAGGCAGCTGTAGTCAGGATGGTTCTGTCACCGCCACGGGTTCTTTATTTAATGATGCCTTTGCTATCATTCATTGTTAGAGAAAACGCAACTGTCCTAAAGTGGATAAAGTAAGTCAACTCTTAAAAAGCAGTAAAAACAGCTACCAAATCCTGTATCCTCTGATCCAGTCACATAGCAGCTCCATGTCTGAGATGTTTAGTTGAATGCTGATCTTAATTGTGTGCTGACAGGCAGAATCCATGGTAGGGCTTTCCTGGATAAGCGGCCTTGGTGACGACTGCAGGCCTTTGTTTTCATGGCTTCCAGGGCGTGACAGCATGGAGCAAGCAGAGAACAACAACCAAACATGCTTCTTTCCTCTGAGTCAAAGAGGGGGCCATGTGAGAAGCTTGAAGTCAGAGCTGGCTTTGCTACCGACCGCTTTCGCAGCCTTGGACGTGATGTCCAACCCACTGCAGAACTGGGCTCCTCCCTGCAAACTCCTCAGTGTTAATGGAAGCAGACTTCCTCTTGGAGAGGACCATAGGAAACAGTGCACATGCATTCCTCACACACATGCCTGGGGGCTCGTCTCCTACAGGGTGTAGGAGATCCTTGACTAGGTGTCCACTGGACTGGGTTAGGGGATACCTAGAGAACTGCTCAGGCGTTCCTGCTGTGTGAGGGTGTTCCCACAGGGCATTGGCTTATGACCTGGGGTCAGAGTGTGGAAGATCTGCTCTCTGTGTGGCAGGATCCGTCCTGTACACTTGGGCCCAGAAAGAACAAAGGGCAGAGGAGAGCAAGTTCTCTCTCTCCTGCCTGGAGCTGGCACACCCCCCACTCCTGGGCATCAGAACAATGACCTGCACCACTGGCATCCTCATTTCCCTAGCCTGTGGTCTGGGATTAGGAGGGGCACCTCCATCTTTCCTAGTTCTGGGGCTTTCAGATGTGGGCAGAACTCATCTGCTGGCACCTCTGGTCTTCCAGGTTGCTGATGTCCTCTGGGGTCCACACAGCCTCTGAGATCATATGGCTTCAATTCCACTAAGGAATCTCCCTGTCTTATAGCCATATCTATGCCTGCCTTTCCATGTCTATCCCTATATACTTATGACTGGGAGTCCATGGGAAAATGAAATTCCACGGCAGCCTGGCTTCCCCTTGGAGAGTTCAAAGCCCCCCCTCCCCCCTATTTCTCCTCATGGATGAGTCCCTCTGGAGCGCTCTGTGTAACTCACCACATTGTTGATACTCAAGCCCCTTTTGTCTTCTTTCTGAAGTAATCTGCAGTCACCTAAAAATACCCCATTGAATGGAAACGGGAAATAAGTGGAGAACAACCAGTTACTAGCTGACCACCTCTAGGATGTGTTGTACATCGTTTACAATCCCCTATCTCGTCCACTGCCTCCTCATGGTGCCTGAGCTTGGCCAGACAGCTGGCAGCCCGCCATCATCCTCAGCCTGTCCCCAGACAGGGTGGCCTGAAGTTGAAAATTTTCCCACAGGACTTAGCATGCCCGAGTGGTTATAGGCTATCTTGCTTGGTTGATTCAGAGCAAGGACTGTTCCTTTGAGAGAAACAAGTCATAGATATTGGTCTGCTCATCTGGCTGTAACCGGCATATTTGTGGCTTCTGCACATCTGCTTGCTTGCTTGATAACGGCCATGGCCACCAAAATGAGGTTTGTGCCTTTAAAAACGCCCCACAGCTGCAACTCAGGGCTGTCTCCTCCGGACCTGCTCTATGAGATAGGCAGTGGCCAACTGGTAAATAAAGACTCCTAACTTGATCTCAGTGTCTCACTGTTTTAATCAGTGCGTCCTGCAACAGTCCCCAGACAGGATCCTCTGGGGTTAAGGGAGGAATCTGGGGCAGTGAGGAAGAAAGAGGGAAAGGGTGAGAATTAACTCAGCCCAGACAAAGCCTTTCCCCAGACGAAGAAAGTCCCTTGCCTGTGAAAATAGGACATTGTTTGCTTTGTTTTCTCCATGTTTGACTTACTCATAAAGAGCTTTGGAAAAACACAGTTTATCTTGAGCAAAACATCAGGAAGACCCTACAGCCCTCCTTGGGCTAAAGGCTCTCTTGGGCTAAGTCTATAACTATAGCTTTCATTGAAACCCAGGATCTGCTGGCAGCCTCATGCATCACAGACCAAAGGCAGCAAACACAGTCAGTTTGCAGGACCGGCCATGGGCCTCCTCAGAGAAGGCACTGCAACAGCGGCTCCTGCCTTCCCTCCAGGCGATGAACGGCCTTGATTCTCCTGGGAGGGCGTGCAGGTCCAGGGGCACACCTGAGCCTGCACTGCACTGTGCACTGTACAGCAACATTCATCTCTGGGGCTGGGGCCCCCATCATGGGCTCGGGTGTGGCACAGAGAGCTCCGGGTGGCCAAGGTTCCCTCTGCCCTACCCAGATGCTTCAGGTCCACTCGCCAGTCTTCCCCAAGCAGAAAATGTTACTTCAAGGTCAAATATTGAAGTCAGCTTCTTTTAAAAGATACTTTCTCATAAATTAGAAGGGAGCCAGCACTGAACAACACATGCCACAGTGCCCAGGGGCAGGGCTACTCTATCATTCCTTCTGGGACCTCAGAAACACCATCACCTTCCATTGTTTAAGGAATGGGAAGTGTGAAATATGACACAGGCAGGGTTACAGCAACGATTGATAGGAACAACGTAAGCGAAGCGTGCCCACAAACTCACTCTTGGTGATGCTGTAAGATTAACCCTATTACAATGTTTTCTTCTTCAAAACCTAAGTTGTAGCAACTCAGCTGGGGTTGCTGCTGCTTGAAGACAAGGTTATCCCCTGAGGTGCGAGAAGTCATCTGTGTGTGCAAGTGTGAACCTCTGTTTCTAGCCCATGTCGTGCTATCTATACAGATATGCACATGTGTATATTGCACATAGAGTACAGTCTATTTCAGTCCAAGCAGTATGTTTTTCCCACATGGATCTATCTCTCATTAGACTTTTTTGTTTGTTTGTTTCTGCCTCAGCCTCTGCCCATTTAGCTTCTCTCTTCAATCAGCCTGGTGGGGTTATCTTTTTCAAAGAATATTAATAATACATTTAAGCAAAGCCCTTTATGTTGGAGCTGCCAGCACTGAGATCCTATGGTTCCCACACAGTTCTGGTCACACGGTTTCTCCCATGGCTCCATGCATTCCCTCCTAAATAGGAATAGGAAGCTGCTTCCAAGGGTGGGAGGGAGAGGGGGCGGGAACAGCGGTGGTCAGCTGACATCATCAGCATTCCTCATGAGCCTGACTCCTTGTTTATCATTCCACCTGGATTATTGTATTTATCCCTCATGATACCAGGGATGAGGAGCCTTTCTTCTTTCAAGGAACATTTTATATTTATAACATCATTTGCAGGTCATCCAGAATTATCAACTTAGAAATCAGCCTGCTATAGACTTCCTGAATTTCAGTTCTGCCTGTGGTTGCCTTGGCAGACTAGACCAAATGATTTCATGGGCCTTTTATTGCCTGAGGGCTGCTTCATAGATGTTTCAAATGAGTGCATGTACACTTAAGAGAACTGAGACCAGAGTGACAGAGTTGGCATCTGCTGCAGGGCTTGCACACCTTCTGTCCACATCTGAGACTTCCCCAGATCCTCTGCCTCCTTCATCTCACGCTGACGCTGATGGTGAGATCTCCGCTGTACTCCTGCTTTGGAAGCACGGCACAGAACAGAGAATGGGGGTGTGGCCTGCAGGTCAGACTTCCTGGGTTCAGACCCCAGTTCTTTGGCTTCTGGCCTTGGAAGCACATTCATCTGCTCTATGCATAAAGAGGTAGAGAAGGAGGCCAAGGAAGTCACCCAATGTGCTCACGGTGTCATACGCTGTAATTGCAAGGTCCCAGAATTCTATCAAGTTCCTCTCCCAGAATGCATCTTACTTATATCTTCCATATTGCAGGTACACACCTCCACTAGCAATTCTGCATCTTCTTCAGTCATCCTCTGCCTTCATTTGTTAGACCCTGATGTCATTTCCTCTCATAGGATGGCAGAGTCTGAAATGAGATTCTTTCTGAGAACCCCTTCTGGATGAATCAAGAACTCTCTCGCTCTCACCTTTTCCCAAACTAATTTTAAAATAGTCTCTCTTCTCTGATCCTTTTCAGCATAAATATGTCTCAAAAGCTGTTGAACAGTGAAACGGAAGAATGCCAATCAGAAGGAGAAACACATTTGTGGTAGGAGGGAAGTTGTGGGTGGGGGGGGGGAGCCATTGTAACCCATAAGCTGTACTTTGGAAATTTATATTCTTTAAATAAAAGCTTTATAAAAAAAATACGCCACTAACAGTTTACATTGAGTATGCATCAAAATGATAATTTTTTGTATGTGTGCAGTTATAAATCTATTATTACAATGTGCATCATCTGTGTTTTGTTTGGTGTTTCACTTTTTAAATTTGAGCATGGGGAGTCTAGGCTCAGGCTGGACTTGCATTTGTGGAGGGCAAGTTGGTGAGTGGTCATGTGGCAACTTGACCTCCCGTGGTCACCGTGGCAGCTTACTTCCCCTCACCACTGGATGGTTGACAAGGCTGAGTGATGCCTTTGATTTCCATCTCTTCAGCTGTGGTTGATAGAGGATAATACCAGTGCTCTTCACCTTTGAGTTAATTCAGTCAAGTTCTACCAGGTCTAGGTAGATAGGCCAGTCTGTCCTGGAGTCCAACAGCAGTCCATGTAACTGTGTATTTAATTTATGACTGTGTAAATATATATACATTCATATGCCAGTGTGTATGTGGGATACACACATGGTTTTACCCATCTCAATAGCATTTTTATTGGGAGTAGAGGTGCTGTTTAGGTTTAGTAAGCACCTTACTCTTTACTCGCTTACTTGTTATTTGTTTTAGATTTCAGACGAGGAAAGACTGTTATTTATTGAATATATCCATTTTCATCAGAAACTAATAATATATTTAAAATGAAACCAATTTTTCATAATTCTGAAGAATGGATCAAAGACCTAAATGTAACATCTGAATTTATGAAATTATTAGAAGAAAACAGGAAGCAGTTGAAGACATTGGTGTAGGGAATGTGGTTTTTTCTAGGGGAGTAATGACTCAAAATAAGGCAACAAAAGTGGAAACAGACAAATGAGTAAATGAAATATGACTAGTATCCAATATCCAGAAGGTGATGAAACAGCTACAAGGAAGTAAATGAATAATCCGGCTGGAAAATGTGTAAATGATCTAAACAGACATTTCTCAAGAGAAGGCACACAACGGCCAACAAGCATTTTAAGAAAGTCCAACATCACCAGTCTTCAGGGAAATGAAATCAAAACTGCAATGAGATTTCACTTTACACTAGTTTGAATGACTCTATTGAAAGGGGAAAAAGATAACCCTGCTGATGAGAATGGGAAGAAAAGTGCAACCTTTTCACTGTAGGTGCTGATATAAACTGGTGTAGCCATTGTGGAAATATGTCTGGGATCTCCTCAAAAACTCAGCAAAGAGGGGCCAGTCTAGCGCACACTGGTTTAAGCCATCATTGCAACGTAAGGCATGCCATGTTGCAGGGCGCCTTTAAAATCCAGCTCCCTGCTAATGTGCCTGGGAAAGCAGCAGAACATGGCCCAACTACCTGGGCCCCAAATACTCAACCCTCATGGACTTCCTGGCACCTGGCCCAGTTCTGGACGTTTCATCCAATCAGAGGGTGGACCAAGACGTGGAAGAGCTCTCTCCCATTCTGAATGTTAAATAATCAGGTGTAAGATAGAGAAATGAGCTAGTGACCATTAGAAAGAATAGAGTCATCAATGAGCACTGATTCAAGCAATTAGCAGCAGAAGATATCTGGATTATTGCGGTGAAAGCATACAAGCCATGAATCAATAAGCAAATAATGACAATTCTAACTTTTAGGACAAATAAAAAGGTGGTTGTGCCATGGTTGGGCCATCATCTACCACATATGTTTTTCCTTCTTCCTGAATTTCCACTTGATTCATTTTCCTGGCTTCCCTGGCAATGATGTGTGGCCATGTGGCTGAGTTTACACCAATAGAGTACAGGGCAGTGGATGGACGCCAACTCACGGGGTGTCAGCCTATAGCATCCCACAGTCTTTGACAGGCAACTGGCGACCTTGACTGAAGTCATATATGGGAGATGGCAGTCCCCAGAACACACCTAATGTCAGGACCATCTGCCCATAAGGAATCCTCATTCTGCATCAAATATGAGCAAAGAGTCCTTGCATTTAGCCAGCTTATGTGATATTAATGAAACAAGGAGAAAAAAAATAGTCCAAATATGAAGCAAAAGTAATTACAGATTCATTATGTAAAATTGAGGCAAAGAAAAAACTCATCTGAACTCTCCTTTGAGTGGCATAAGGATAGTGATATTACAATCCTGGATGAAGGAAATCTAATTACACACACACACACACACACTCACACACACACGGTTGGCAATATTTACAGTTACAATAGGAAGAATAATATTTCTTTTCAACTTTTTTTTGACAGGCAGAGTGGACAGTGAGAGAGAGAGAGACAGAGAGAAAGGTCTTCCTTTGCCGTTGGTTCACTCTCCAATGGCTGCCACGGTTTGCGCGCTGCGGCTGGCGCACCACGCTGATCCGATGGCAGGAGCCAGGTGCCAGGTGCTTCTCCTGGTCTCCCATGGGGTGCAGGGTCCAAGCACCTGGGCCATCCTCCACTGCACTCCCTGGCCACAGCAGAGGGCTGGCCTGGAAGAGGGGCAACCAGGACAGAATCCGGCGCCCCAACCGGGACTAGAACCTGGTGTGTTGGCGCCGCAAGGCGGAGGATTAGCCTGTTGAGCCACGGTGCCGGCCTTTTTTCAACTTTTACAAACAACATTTAGACAAGCTTTGGAAAGGATCATTATTATTCTACAATAAAATACAAATGCTAACAGCTTTGATATTTTGAAGTTTCCATTACTGCTAAGAGAACAGAGAAGGAAATATTTTGGAAAGAGTTGAGGTGAGGATACTCACAAGACGGAAAGGCAGGTGGTGCTGCCGAAATTGAAGAAGTGAGGCATAAAGGATCCCATGCAGTATTCAAATACGCAGTGAAACCCATATAATAGTGGGGGAATTGGCATGGGAAGTGGAAGTGACATCGTAAATGATTACTCATAGACAGATGTCAATTTACAATTTTTTTTAAATTGATGTAGTAATGATGTACATAAACATGTAGTTTATGTAGCATAAACATAGTACATATAATGCTACATTTACAAAAAAATTCCCCAGAAACGGCTGAATGCGGCTGGGTCTGTGGCATCCATGTATGGGTGATCTGACGGAATGCTGCTGCACGGAGCCCTTCTGTGTCACTAAATGTTTTAACTACATTTGTCTGTTACTTAGAGTGAACGGATTTTAGCAAAAGCAGGATGAGAAATTCGAATCTGTAGCTGATCTGCAAAGCCTAGCAGAAATTTAGAGCAGATGTCAACTCGGTTTGAAGCTGCATTTCCTAACCATTCCTGCAGGAATAACCACACTGTATTCACCCACTTTTCAAGGTGATTTGAGGTACAAATGGCATCACACACTTAGGGGCCTCAGCCTATTTCCTGAGACGTGTCCTATCAGCGTGACTTTGGATGCATTTCTATGGTACTTCATCTAAATTGTGCACAGGGTACCGGGGCAGGCCACTTTGTAAGCGCAGCACATTGAAAATAAGTCATTACTGGTGGCTTGTGATTGAGAACGTCAAGAGCTCTGACTCGGGGGCTTTCGGTTCTGCGACTGCTGCTGAGAATTGTTTTCTGAGGCAGTTAGGACAGGCACGGCGGTGCTCCCTAGGAAGGACAAAGGCAGCAGGGAGTGGGCTGGGTCTGGAGTGGGCTGGGCAGGCCTGAGTGGATCTCAGGGCACCTCCCATCATCCTGAAGTCTGAACCAGCCTGTGTGTACTCCCATCTACAAATGCCCGTATGTTTTCAAGGGATTCTGTGCATGGAGCCAGCCCACTGAGGTAGGGGCTAATGCTCACGCAAACGAGAGCTTGGGCTGAGAGAGTGGAAGGGCCACAGGGAGGTCATGGGAGAGTGTTCCCATCCCTGCGCTGACAGGAAGACAGGGCCACTCAACCTCGGGGTTTTCTTCGGTCAGACGGGAGATTTTTTCATTCTGTAAATGCAGATGCTACCTCATTCCCTCCTGTTTATAGTTCTTTATTCCCCGTCATAAATACAGAGATAATGAACATGCTCTTTTATTTTCCTCTCAAGAGGAATCCTGTGTCACTGTGATCTGATACTTGATTTTGATCCAGCATCCTGGAACGCAAAGGGATTTACGGTGTGTTCTTTCCTCTAACATGAGGATTTCGTAATTGATGATTGCTAAACACAAAGCAAATTACGATGGCAGTGAACTGGGATCTGAAGGCATCTTTCCCTGAAAATACCTTGTGTCTTCTTTTCCTTGTTTGTATTTCTCTCTCTTCTAGACAGACACGGTTCCCACCCAGAGTGAGATATTAAATGCCTTTAAGGACTACAGGAAGCCGTGGCAATGATGCACAATGCGTGAAGTGAAATTAAAGAAGATGCAGACTTCACGTTAAATTCAATGATCAATACGAAGGGGCTGAGAGATTGCATCTCCAGAGAGAAAATGTGAGCTCTCACTGTTGAAGAATATTTGATGCTGGCTTTCTGTTTAAGGCAAATCTCTTTAGGGAGAACTATGGCACTCTCATTTTCTTTCATACCATATGAAATATGTGTTTATAACATAAAAAGGGACTTCAAATCATTCATGAAAAATAGAATTAAAACACAAGCATATTTTGTTGGAAAATACTTAGAACATATGCATAGTTTTTTCATGTTATGCATATTTCCACGAACTTTTTGAAGATCCCTAATAACTCTTTTGAGGACACAGGCAGTTGAATCTCATTGTTTTGGTTAATACTGCCAATTGAGAGTAAGTGTAAACTCTTACAATACTGATAAAAGCTCACTGCAAACAAACACTATTAAATCACACTATTAAGAACCCTCAAATAACTCCTGAAGTTAAATAATTAGAACTTTGAGGAAAGAGAAAATATACTCATTTCTTTTGTAAAAATCATCTCATCCCATGTTGCAGAAATTTATTTGTTTCTCTTAGGCATGCTGCATCTCCCCATTTATAAGAATTACATATTTGTGTGTGTTTATTTCTGTTTTTCTGTCTCCTCCTTTCAAATAAAATAAAATAAATTAATTAAAAATTAAAAATTTAAAAATGGGGGAAGGGAAGATGTTGGATCACTACTCCAGAACTAGGGCAATCATCTCTGATCTCCCAGACTGAGTGCTGCAAGAGCCCTTGAAAGATGCAACTTCATTATCACTGGAAAAGAATAAATGAGGGGCATAGCAAGTGTGCTGAACTTAACGTCAAGAGGGGGTCAAGGGAGAAGCCCGTGGGATGTGATGACCACTCAAACTGTTAGTGACTGTGCTGTGTCCCAGCTCTGACTGCTTGGGAACAGAAAGAGGCACAGAGAGGCCGGCTCGACACGCCCTCTCATCCAGGTTGTGGAAACTCCTCACACCGGCTCCAGGGCCATTTTCTCTGTGTGGGCTCTGGTTCCCCAGCTGTAGCCTACCTCTGCAGAAAGGGGCCGGGAAGTCCCAGGTCGCGCCGTTGCCAGGGCTGACGATGCAGGTCAGGACGGCGTGGCCTTCCAGGATGTAGCCCGAGAGACAGCTGTATCGGATTTTGTCTCCTATGTTGAATCGTGTTCCATGCAGGACTCCTTTCAGTATCTCCCCAGGGTTTCCGCACGTGTGACTTGGTAAAACTGTTGGGAAGAGAAAAAAAATGCCATGTAAAGGAACATTGTGGAGATCCACTTCTGTCACAAAGCAGACACTGTGCTGAACGGCTGAAGGGAGCGAGTCTCCAGAACAGACATTTCCCGCAGTCGTTGCTAAAGTTTATTTACAGAAAATGTCTTGAGGTTTTAGAGTATCTGTCCTATGAACACTTTTATAACCATTAAATTAGAAGTAAAAATAAACACATTTTAAGAAAGAAAATATTTTTCCGCTTGTATTTGAAAAGCAGTATGAAATTTCCTCAAAAAATTTCAAAATAGAGCTACCATGCTACCCAACAATCCCGCTGCTGGGTACACATCCGAGAGAAACTCAGTATGTCAAACAACATCTTCACTCTGATGTTTATTGAAACATTACTCACCACAGCTGAGACAAAATCAACCGTGCTGCCCATTAATGGATGCTTCTATACACACTGTGATATTACACAGTCATAAAAAGAATGAAATGCTGTCACACGTGGCAACCCGGGTGGGCCTGGAGCATTGTGAGAGATCAAGTCAGACTGAACATGCTGACTTTTATGTGAAACCTTCCTCTTTGTGTTATACGGTCTTTGCTATTTTCAGTAACTTCCAATATACTGCTGATTACAAGTGTCACATTCAGCAGTAGTATGTGTCCACATGATTTGTTTCTCCAAAGACAGAGTAATTAAAGTAAATCTACCAGGCATTTCAGACCTGCTAAAGATACCCATGTGACCTGTTCTGAAGACTGTTTCTCCTGCACAACTTTCCTGTCCACTTTACTGTTAAAAGCAGCCAAAACACTTCGGAAAGTTAACTTTCGCCGAGATGATACCATTGGCTTTTGTGTAGAACAATTGACATAATCCTTCTGTAGAGCAATGCATGTGGGAGACGATCAGCAGCGGATGCCCTTGCCCAACCTCCCAATTTATTATATGTGCCTTGTTTAATACATTTAAAGCAAAATGAAGCCAAAAAGTGCTTACTCTGTACTGTGCAATATATCCAGAAAGTATAGAAATTGCACTGACTTACACATTTTTGAAGGGAATATATCATTAATGGACACAAGTGTCTCTCCAAGTAGGCTTCTGAAATAAAGTGTCTGCCAACATCCAGCTCTTAAAACATTCAACAAACAGCTAAACACCTAAAACTGAGACAGAAAAGTAACTTCTCATGGTCAATGCCATCAGGGTAGGAAAGATATTTTTAATAGGGGAAAATCAATATCGAAGTTGAAATGAGTGAATATTAGAAACAAAGGAACAAACGGCCTGTTCCCATGATTGACATCCTACGTCAAGTTGTGGTAGCTGAAGCACACTTCCCAGGGATGAGCAGCAGCTCTGGAGCTCAACAGGCAGTCAGCAGTGGGGCTGGTGCCATGGCATCACACAGACATGCAGGGGTAGGAGGTGCCCACCTTGGTGGCTTCTCACACCCCTGTACAGGTTTCCTAGTGTGTTCTTGGGCACAGACCATGTCCTTTCTTTCAGACCATGATAATTACAGCAGAATTTCCAAACCACACACCAAACAGTGACTCTCAGCAAGACATTATTTTCAAAGGAGATTCCAGCATTCAGGCTCTTTAATTCTGAAATGCTGTGTTTATGCAAACTGTCTATTTATTAGTATTTATTTCATAGAGTAAAGAATAAAGACACCACAGGTTCACAAATATCTAACCTTTATGACTCTATCATCAGTTGAGTTGTCAGTAGCTATAAGCAGGTGTGTGATAAATGTACTGACTCAATTGAATGACATAAATATTAACATGAAATAGATAATATAACTTCCTATATGTGTTATATACACAGTAACTAGGATTTATGTACCTTAAAAGCATGTGGAGAATAGGAGAAAATGTTTTTGAAAAAAATTGTACAAATATTGTATTGGAAAAAATCAGCTAAGGATTTATAAGTTAGGCAGTATCTACATTGAGCAAAATATGTAAACAGTCATCAGAGGCTTAAAGAGAATTAAGAATTTTAAAAGCCAAACAACTTAGCAAATGGGAGAAGGTAATTAAATCCACTTCTAAAAGTTCAAAGTCATTTATCTATAGTAACACAAAGTTATAAATTTATGATATTTCTCTATATGCTTGGTTGTGGCTTTTTCAAAAATAAATGAAAGATAAAAAATAGGGTCTAGAAATTGATCATTTCTATTTCCAATCATTTTTCTTTTAAAATGGTTTCTATTAAACTTTGAACATGAACAATAGCAATAAGAAAGTAGAAATCATTGAGAATGAGTTAGAAAAGGTATTTCCAGTAGGAACAATATCATAAAGGTACATAATAAATTACAAATCCATCAGCAATTTCACCAGAATCACCCATTAAATTGTTACAAATGCACAGAATTGATGAAGGACCCAAGGCCGACATCTAAGACTCAGACACATAAAAATCTCCAATACAGGAGGGTCCAGTAGCTGATAAAAGCAAATTTAAATCAAGTAAATTCAACCCAATCGTCACTTCTGCCCATTTCATTTTAACTAACTTTTTTTTTTTTTTATTTTTTTATTTTTGACAGGCAGAGTGGACAGTGAGAGAGAGAGAGACAGACAGAAAGGTCTTCCTTTTGCCGTTGGTTCACCCTCCAATGGCCGCCGCGGACAGCGCGCTGCGGCCGGCGCACCGCGCTCGTCCGATGGCAGGAGCCAGGAGCCAGGTGCTTTTCCTGGTCTCCCCATGGGGTGCAGGGCCCAAGCACCTGGGCCATCCTCCACTGCACTCCTGGGCCACAGCAGAGGGCTGGCCTGGAAGAGGGGCAACCGGGACAGAATCCGGCGCCCCGACCGGGACTAGAACCCGGTGTGCCGGCGCCGCAAGGCGGAGGATTAGCCTGTTGAGCCACGGCGCCGGCCAGTTTTAACTAACTTTTAAGCCATTTTCTGAGGAGTGTGCCTGTCCCTAAGAGCCTCCCACAGCACTGGTACACATCAAGCATTCACTAGACACCGACTGGCTCACTTGAACCCCACCGTTAATTCTTTCTTCCTTCCTTGAGCAGTTCACATTCTTTCCCCAGATGCTTCAAGAGAAATTCCTACGGAAGTGCTGGGAATCCTGCACCTGCAGCACACATTTGGTGTGAAGAGATGGCTAGGAAGGGACTCTGGGCACAGCTCTTGCCTTCAACGCAGTTTTCCATCAGCCTCATGAAGCCACACTGGTACGCCCAGGGCAGGAAACATAGGCTGCGTTCTAATTAAGCAAACAGATATCCCCTGCATCACACTCTTGATCCTACAGGTACATATGGTCACAATTCTGTGACTTAATTGGACTATCACATCAAACTTTTTTAACTCTACTGTTGAAGTGATTAAATGGACGGCACATTGAATCCCTTTCCAAAAGCAGAGGCAAAACCTGATGGTACAATAAAATCCCGCATGAATATTCATTGCTGCATGGGAAGAGAAGCTGGAGATCCACCAGAGCAGTGGGCAAGTTTTGAACAGCTGTGTACAATCCAGGGGCTTTCTTCAGGGCTAAGCATTTGGAGTCTGGGCCGGGAGTGTCTGTCAGAAGCTGTGTACACTTTGTGTACCTGCTGGTCTCCTGTAGGCTTAGGAAGCACAACTCTAAGAGCCTGTGTGACACATAGCACTGGAAGTTTGGGCCCCAGCACCACATGTGCACGCCATGTGCTGCCTGTCGCTGCAAGTCCCTTACCCCAATCCTCCCGCCTCTTTGGGAAGCGCTGGAAAAATCTGATCCCATAATTTTCAGAGGCAAATGAAAATTGGGTTTTACAATCTCAAAATCTGACATTTTTTTCTCTTGTCTGAGCAAAATGTAAAGATGTTGGGACAGCAGATACAGGGTAACACAATGGCGTCCTCATGATGTGAGCAACTGTCTAAAGCCCTCCTCTGTCTCCAGGGGAGGGGTGGTGCAGAAGGGCCAGACAAATGCCTCCACCAGGAGCAGCTTTAGAGCTCGAGGGGGCGGGCTCAGATAGGTGTTTAGACTGAGCTGAGGATTGAAAGGTAAGTGTGGCTGATTCAAAAGAGAAAAGTGTTTTTACATGGGGGTAGGCCGTGCTTGTAGAAAAGAGTATGAACCAGTGGTCTGCAGGCACTGGGGTCAGATAAACATGAGCGTCTGACCCAGAAACTGTGCAGTGCTCAGGAAATTATGGACTTCGCTGTTTCCAAATCTTGAGAAGGAGAATGAGAACTCACGTCTGCTTGTGGTTGTTGTGAAGAATAAATGAGGTAATAAATAAACGAGGCAACACAAGTAAACCAACGAGAAGGGACTGGCACGGTGTAAGAGCTTCATGAGTGCCAGCAGTTTTTAAATGATGTCCCAGTTCTAAAGCATCATGCAAATGTGAGGGAAATAAGATAATTTTCAAAGTATACAGAGATTCTATGATATTCTAATTTCAATAACAATAAAGCTGAGGGGGAGGATGGATGTCCTAATCAGGATTAGCCTTAAAATGTAGCATCGTTATTAAAATGGAACATAAAGGAGAAAGACGTCCCATTTCCCTATGAAGAAATACTAATTCTACTTCCATATCCCATTCTATTATGAAAACTGGTCATTATTACACAGAACGCACTGTTTGCTAGGTGCCGCTCTCAATGGTTTATGTAGATTACAAGGAGGTAAGTAGATACAGGAGGTAAGTACTATTATTTTTAACATTTTATTTCAGAATATTTTTGAACAACATAAAACGTGTGAGTTATGATAAAATGAGTTCCCATGTCCCCTATTTCCCTACTATTAACATCTCATATTGGTATATTTGTCACAATTAATGAATGACAGCAAGTTATCCCTATTTCATTTTACCTAAGCTTCTTTATCCTTCCCACCCCTCCAAGCCTGTACTAATCAACACTCTGTGTTCAGACTGAGTTGCATTTTTTTTTTATTTTTACTCCCACATATAATGGAAAACATCACCCTACACGCTGTCTCCAGTTGCATGCATTTTGCTGTACATGGCAGGATCCTATTCTTCCTTATAGATGAATAGTATTCTACTGTGTACACATGGACACCTTGGTTGGTTACATACTTTGTGATCTGTGCTTCTACAGACATGACACAGGCACTTCATGTATTGTGGGTTTGTACACAGTAGTGGAATTGCCGGGTCACATGGCAGTTCCTTTGTAGACTAAGGAGAAATATTAATTCTCCTTCCCACAGTGGCTACATTAATTTACATTCCCACCAACAGTGTGTAAGAGTTCTCCTTTCTCCACATCCACACTAGCATTGGTAACTCTCTGCCATTTGGACAAGAAAATAATACAAAAAGGAACGCGTGGCATTAGAAATGATACCTACATAGGTCAATGCAAGAGACTTAAAAAGTTTATGGAAAAATGGAATTGAAAGATAAATTTATTTTGATGACATATTTTTATCTAGGCAGAAATTTTTCATAACATTTTTTCATAAGCATATAATTTAAAAAAATTTTTTTTGAGAATGAGTGTGATAAAGAGACAGACACAGTTCCCCTCACTGGTTCATTACACAAAGGCTTGCAAAAGCTGCCGTGGACCAGCGAAGCCAAGGTCCTGGAATTCAGTCCAGGTCTACCATATGGGTGACATGGACCCGATGACGTGAGCTATCACCTGCTGCCTGCAAGGATCTGCCCTGATGGACAGCTGGAGCCAGGGCTCAGAGCTGGAACTCAATTCCAGGCACTCTGACATGGAACATGAGTTGCTTAACCATTAGGCTAAAATCCCACTCCTCATTTTCTGTAAAGAATTGTAATACCCTTCTCTGCATAGATTTCAAAAATTCAGGATGCCAAGGTAAACCTAATTCCAGTTCGATTCTCCATGAACTTTTTGAAGTGCCCTTGTAAAAAGCATGATGCTATTTAAATCCAATGGAAAGATACTCAGCTACTTTAAGCCAAAATACTAATACATTATTGAGCTTTTGACAAGGATAGAGGGAAAAGAAATGGCGCAAATAGCACAGAGGGTCAGCAGAGCAAGGGGAGCATGCGAGTCTGTCTATCGTGCAGCAGGTGATAGAGTATAACATAATAAATCAGCAGTGTGTGCGGCATCACGGTAGACTGATATGGCTGCAGATGAATGCTACACACTCTGAAGTAGCCAGTGATCAGTCAGAGGACAGCCGCTGAGCTAGCAAAGGAGATACAAGGGAAGCATACAGTGTACTCCAATAACCCAACAGAAAACATACAGAAAGAGACAATGACGAAAGAGGGTGAGAAACACAAACCAGAGTCTAACACAGTAACATTAAACACAGTCACTTCAGTAATCATGAGATGTAAATGACATAAACACCCCAAGTAAAGCATGTTCATGCTGGACAGTTTTAACCATGATACAATGTCTTTGAGAACCATACTTTTCCAGTGGGCATTCTGGCACAGTGGCTGATGCTCCTATGTGGGATGCTGGCATCCCCTATCAGAATGCCAGGTCAAGTCCCAGATTCTCTGTTCATTGTGCAGCTTCCTGTTGATATGCCTGGGAAAGCAACAGATGAAGGCTAAAATACACGGGTCCATGCCACCCATGTGTGTGAGACTTGAATGGAATTTCTGGATCATGGCATAGGCCTGGCCCAGCCCAGGCTATGGTATACATTTGGAGAGTAAGCCAGCAGGTTTCTATCTGTTCCCCCCTACTTTCTCCCCACCTCCTCCTCCTTCCTTCCTTCCTCCCTCCCTCCCTTCTTTCTTTCTTTCTTTTCTTTTTCTCTTTTCTTTTCTTTCTTCTCTTTCTCTCTTATTTATTTAATTTTTTAATTTCTTTCTTTCTTTCTTTCTTTCTTTCTTTCTTTCTTTCTTTCTTTCTTTCTTTCTTTCTTTCCTTTTCTTTCTCTCTCTCCCTTCCTCCCTCCCTCTCTCCCTCCCTCCCACCTTCTCCTCTCCCTCTCCTCCCATTCCCATTATTCTGCCTTTCTTTTTTAATCATTTTCTTATTTTTTAAGGAATTCATTAGTACATAGGCTTGTCATTGTCTCAGCAAATGCATGATAATTACTACAACACAGTTCTGATGTTAATGTAAAAATAAATATTTTTACAGCCGGCGCTGTGGCTCAACAGGCTAATCCTCCGCCTTGCGGCGCCGGCACACCGGGTTCTAGTCCCGGTCGGGGCGCCGGATTCTGTCCCGGTTGCCCCTCTTCCAGGCCAGCCCTCTGCTGTGGCCCGGGAGTGCAGTGGAGGATGGCCCAGGTGCTTGGGCCCTGCACCCCATGGGGAGACCAGGAAAAGCACCTGGCTCCTGGCTCCTGCCATCGGATGAGCGCGGTGCGCCGTCCGCGGCGGCCATTGGAGGGTGAACCAACGGCAAAAGGAAGACCTTTCTGTCTGTCTCTCTCTCTCTCTCACTGTCCACTCTGCCTGTCAAAAATAAAAAAAAAAAAAAAAAAAAGAAAAAAAAATTGCTAAAAAAAAAAAAAATAAATATTTTTACAAAAATAAACATAGTCTAAATGTCAAGGTATGAGTAGACAGAATAAAACAAAAGAATACAAACCATTCTAGCATTAATCACAAGGTGCTGTGTGACTAGTGGTGTCACACACACACACACACACACACACACACACACATAGTGTTAATGCAAAGGTTACAGTGGAGGGACAGAGGATTAGGTAGTGAAAAAGGGCAAGTTTATCAGTAGGGTAAGGCAATATCCAACATGTATTTGCCTAGTCAAGCTTCAGAACACACGGAATGAGCGCTGGGAGAACTGCACGATGACATGACAGATCCAACTTGTACCTGAAGATTTCCACACTCTTACAAGGAAAAAGTACCAGTGTGCGGGAGATGAGCGAGGAAACAGAAAACGTGGATAGCCCTGCCAGTCAACTTTTAATTCATGGTTAAAACAGATGTGATGGGGATGCTAGAAACTATTTGAAGCAGGTGAAAATGACCAAATACTGAAGTTGTGAGGAGACAGAAAACCACACTCAGATGGGAATTAGCAGCAGGCCATGTGCCTGTGAGAAAGCTCCAGCCATTGCGGCCATCTGGGGTGTGAACCAACAGATGGAAGACCTCTCTCTCTCTCTCTCTCTCTCTCTCTCTCTCTCTCTCTCTCTCTGCCTCTCCTCTCTCTGTGTAAGTCTGACTTTCAAATAAATAAAATAAATCTTAAAAAATAAGAAATGGGCACATGACTTCAAGAGATAGTTCTAAAACGAAACACAAAGTGTTCCCAAATATATGACAAAATGCTCATCTCTAGTGATCACAAATCAAAACACCAGTGAAATATCACCTCACTCCTGTCAGAATGGTTGTTATCCAAAAGACAGAGAGTAACAAATCCTGGTGAGGCTCTAGAAAGAGGGAAGTCTTACATATTTTTCGTGGGAATGTAAATTAGTGCAGTCACTGTGTAAAACTGTGGAGATGTCACAGAAAACTAGAAATGACTTGCCATATGACTCAGCAATCCAAAGGACTTTATGTACTCAAAGGGCACGAACAGACAGTGTCAAAGAGATGTCTGTAATACCATGTTGATAGCAGTGCTGTCACTGTAGCCAGAACACAGAATCAAACGAGGCCCCCCCTCATCAGATGAATGGATAAAGAAAATGGGCACGTACACACAATGGAATAGTATTCAGCTCTAGAAAAGAACTAAATTCCGTCATCTGTATTAGAATGGATGCAACTTGAGGATCTCATGTTCAGTGAAACGTGATGACCCCAGAAAGACAAATACTGCGTGTTCTCCCTTACATATGAGTTAAAATTTAATAAGAGTCAAGGAAAAGAAATGGATGGGACAGCATTGCTTCAACTATAGTTTTGTCAACCTTTGAGAGCAGACGCTGTTCCCCACGAAGCTGTTTAAAACATCATCAAGTATTCCCTGGTGCCATCACCCTAGGAAATCCTCCTTACATCCCAGGTTGTTATCGGGGTAGGACTGCAAGCCAGGAGACAGCACAGACCCAGCCTGAGGGATGACATTGGGCCAGTGCTAAGAGCCCACATCCCAGCCTGAAGGACAGCTGGGCCAGTGCTCAGAGCCCAGTGTTCCCCAAAGAGAACTCGCAGTGAGAAGAGCTGTGGGGACATATTTGCATATATAGGTCATGTGTAGGGCTGGACTACTGTGGGCGACCCCACACAGCACTCCAACATTTTCCGTGGAATTAGGGAGAACCCACACAGATACGGAAGCCTCAGAGAGCCGCTGGTGCCCCTGTGACAAGAAGAAATGGAGGTGAACGCTGGGTGGCCAAAGTGCAGTTATGAAAGATCAAATGCATTTTATAATTCTGTGAGAGGCAATAGGCAATGCATGGAGACTGTGCACATGTGTTTCAATGTTCCAAATTACAGACATACTTAATGGAAAAACAATACCACCTCCTGCTGGCGGGGCTTCTGTGTCGAACACATGTGCATCTTGCCCTGCTGCCCGCAGTACCCACAGCAAGTCTGCGTGGAGGGCCTTACCCGAGACTCACATGTAGGGAAGACCAGACAGAAAGCACGGGAACAAGGTGGAGACGGGGCACCGACTGTGTCTGTCTGCACTGTTCGTGTTTCCTCCACATCTCACATGCCCATGCCCATGCTGTGTGCAGATGAGACTGAAACTGATATCTTTAAATGCAACTACAATTTAGAGATGGAATATTTGAGAATAGTTTCAGAATCAGAGGAATCCTGCAGAACTAGGAACCTGGGGTTCTCTCTTTCCTCACCCTTTATCAACCCCTCTCTTTGATACTAAATTTCCTGGAGTTGCCTCCTTCTCAATCTTAATAGTGAGAAACAAGAGGAGACAAGGGATGGACTCGCGCACTGTGTAAGCTTAGAGTAGGCCACAGCAGCTCCCGTCTCAAATGCACATAGCTTCCCATGTCTTTCTCAAAACCTCTTCTCACAAACTGAGCAATGTCGATGACAAGGGAAAATTGGAAAAAGCATCTTTTTGCAAATTGATGCAAAGTTTAGAAATCGGAGAGAACGGAGCTTTCATTGACCACCATCTTAGGATAAGCTGGTGGCTGCCTCAGCCCACTTTCTTCCTAACTCAGATCCAGAAGCACAAGAGAGGCTCCACTCACTGAACCAGCTGGTCAGGGAGAGCTGTGGGGATCAGCAGGCTCTGCTCCACCTGTCCATCCAAGGCAAGCAGGCATCACTGTCTCTCCCGTGAAGTGAGCAGAGCTGCCCGGGCTGCCTGGGACAAGGACATGCACACACCTGCAGGTGGGACGCTCACCAGGGAGCAGGAAACCCAGGGGCAGGGAAGCAAGCGCCAGGGGCAGAGGAAGAAAAAGGAGCCCCAGCGTCATCAAGACAGAGGCCTTGACCCATCCACCATGGACTCTTGATTTGGGCAGGTCCTTCCATGTCCAACTACGCGAGGCAGAGCCTTCCAACCCAGCACAGCCCAGACGCTGGGTGAGGCCACTGTCTGGACACAGCCCTACCCTGGACAAGACAGTTCCCCTGGCCCACAGAGGCCAAGACAGGCTCCCCAGGAGACAGACACATTCTGGGCTGGGAAAGGACAGCTGCCATAACCCCCCCCCCCCCCCCCCCCCCGGGAAACTTATAATTTTCTTTCCCCAATGGATGTGAGAATAGCACTATTTAACATTTAGTTCACCAAGGGTTTTTTATTTCCAAGAGAAGTGGAGGCAGTCTTGACTTTCCAGTACCCAGGGCCACCAGGCCATGTTGGGGAGTCAAGGGTGCCTGGAGTGCTGAGCCCCGGCAGGGCCCCCGATGTGGGCAGGGGTTGTGGCGTTAAGCAGCTTAGGGACAGAAGTCAGCAAGGGTCCCTGTCTTTTCCACATGTCATACAGGAAGACGGTCCTTGGGGAGGTAGGGAGGCTGCAGGAAGAGCAGTGTGTGTTAGGAGAAGCTGAAATGTATTGAAGACTCTGTACCTACAACCGGGACCAGGTCGGAGCTATTGATGGAGAGGGGGAACAGCAAGGGGAAGATGCTGGTCTGGATCGATTGAGCGACCCAGCAAGAACTGGTGCCGCAGTCAGGGCGCTCTGCTGAGGACCAGGGGAGCACCGGACCAGAGAGAGGGCACGCTGACCTTGCGGAAGCAGCCTTCACAGTGTTGAGAGGGAAGCACGTTCAGGAATGTCTGTGCTGTTACTGTCAACGTAGAAAATGGACAAACTGTCTTTAGGAAGCAGATTGTAGAGAAAGAAATTCAAACAAAGAACCTAGCACTGCAAGACAGAGCCATAAGGCCCTAAGACCAACACATGTGAGCACACGTGATCTATGAAGCACCATGCCCACACTTCATATGTCATGGTCACTTTCCAGGATTGCAAGGGCTGACTTCCTAGTGACTTCATCATGAACTTCGCTCAGATTCTGCGCATTGCTTTCCTTGTCCTATAAATTTTGATCTTGATGGCTGTGCTGTCCTACACATATGCACACACATACATGCACACACAAGTGTCTTACAAACTGCATAGAAAAATACACATCTGTGTAAAGCAAATCAAGTGTGTTAGATTACTGAATAGGGAATTGAATATAATTTAAAGTAATGGTTCTGTATTTTGACTTAGATATATAATTTATGGAGGCTAAACTGTATATGATGTACATATACTCAAATATGTATAGAAAATACTAAAAGGAGTTACACAATTTACAACATGTGATGTTATCTTTATTTCTGAATAATGAATTCCTGGCTATTCCTCAGTCTAAGTTGATTGCTTTTTCTTCTATGAGTCGGAAGTTACTTTTTAAGATATTAAAATAAGAACATAGAGGCCAGGGTTGTGATGCAGTGGGTGAAGCGTCCGCTTGTGATGCTGGCTCCCATATTGGAACTCTGGTGCTAGTCCCAGCTGCTCCACTTCTGATCCAGCTCTCCACTAATTGGAGCCTGGGAAAAGCAGTGGAAGATGGCCCAAGATCTTGGGACTCAACTGCCCATGTGGGATACCCTGATGGAGTTCCTGGATTCTGGTTTTAATGCAGCCATTGAAGGGAGTGAGCCAGTGAGTGGAAGACCTCTCTGTCTGTCTCTCATTCTCTCCGTGTCACTCTGAAAGATACAGGCAGTTTCAGTTCCCCTGGCATTGGCTCATCTCTAAGTCACTATTCCCATATGCATTTGAACCAAAAGTGCACATAAGAGCTCTGGTGCAATGTGAATAGGAAAGTCAGGCATCTCAGCCTCATTTGTCCTGGTTGGTGTAGATCCTGGATGTTGTTGAAGGGATCAGGTACTCCAGTAACTGGAGACCTGTTGATTGCTGATTCTCTTCAATTCCATCCCAAGGAACCCATGGATTGATGTGAGTCCAGTCTACTGGGACTCCAAGCCCTGTTTTTCTGAGTTCCAGAGAGGAGAACAGGAGCCCGTCTGAAGAGGACGAGAAAGGGGCTGAAGATCAAGATGGGCAGATGGTACCTGCACCTCCCCTTGTTCAGGGCCCAGGCTCCCTTCCCCCTCGGAACCCTTGGAGTGGGGGGTCGTCACACAGCGGATACCACTGGGGTTCAAGTGCACAATGGAATAGGCTCTTTGCTCTGTTCGTAACTTCACTTTAAAAGGCTCTCTGTGACAATGCGCCTCAAGGACAGGCCACTGCTGCACTGCACCTGCCGTATGGTCAGTCTCCGGCCACCTCCACAATGCACAGGTGTATCCAGGAGCAGGAGTGAGGAGGGAATGAGAGAGACAGTGCTGTGCTCTGAACACAACATGGGCTTCTACCCAAACCCTTCCAATGGGACAATCTTGGAAACTCAGGGAACATTCTGGAAGAAAACACAGAGTAGAAGTGACGCAGCCTCGTTCCCAGGGAACTCCTGCAGGAGCAGTGTAGCTAACATGGAGTAGGAGTTACGCGTCCACCACGGCAGGCACTAGGGGAGGGAACTCGCTCTGTGATTGTTTTGGGCAACTTTTATAAGCTTATTCTTTTTGCTTCAAGATTTAACAGATTCTAGCATTCTGCTGCACTCACTTTCTGTGTCCACAGTGCAGCATGGATTCTTCCCTGAGCTGGGAAACAGTGCTGTCTCCCTGGGCATGTGGTGCAGAAGGGCAGAGAGCACAAACAATACAAAAATAAGTCAACAGGATAACAGACCAGATGGTTTAAACGTCCTGGAATGAAAGAAAGGGGCAGAAAATGATTTTTTTCTAGAATTGGTGGGAATCTAATTTTAAATTATGTACTGAAGGATACCTTGATAAGAAGATAGAGTTGGATAAAAATTTATAAGCAGGAGATCAGAACTAAATAATATTTATACAACTGACTGTTTAGTTTTGATTTCCATGGTATTATAAAATTTAGGGCAGGCACTGAGGCTCACTAGACTAATCCTCCGCCTGCGGCGCTGGTACCCTGGGTTTTAGTCCCACTTGGCGCGCCAGATTCTGTCCCAGTCACTCATCTTCCAGTCCAGCTCTCTGCTATGGCCCGGGAGTGCAGTGGAGGATGGTCCAGGTCCTTGGGCCCTGCACCTGCATGGGAGACCAGGAGAGGCACCTGGCTCTGGCTTCAGATCAGCGTGGTATGCCAGCCGTAGCGGCCATTGTGGGGTGAACCAACAGAAAAGGAAGACCTTTCTCTCTCTCACTGTGCACTCTGCCTGTCAAAAAAAAAAATAGGATTGTTCCCTCCTCCAGTTCCTCCCACCACCACCAAAACAAAACACAACACAACAAAACACCAGCACTTAGGCTCTACACATCCTGAGAAGTCAATCCCTTTGTCTTAGGAATTAAAATCTTTTTTCTTTTCCAGTTAAAGCATGAGGTATTCACACTTTTCCCAATAGTTATGTATTTTAAGATCTTTATTTATTTACTTGAAAGGCAGAGTTACAGAGAGGCAGAGGCGGGATGGGGGAGAGAAAGAGATCTTCCATCCACTAGTTCACTGCCCAAATGGCCACAACTGCCAGAGCTGGCCCAATCCCAAGCCAGGAGCCACAAACTTCCTCTGGGTCTTCCACATGGGTGCAGGAGCCCAGGGACTTGGGCCATCTTCCACTGCTTTCCCAGGCCATAGCAGAGAGCTGGGTTGGAAGTGGAGCAGCCAGGTCTCAAACTGGCATTCCTATGGGATGCCAGCACTGCAGGCAGGCGGCAGCTTTACCTGCTATACCACAGCGCCAACCTGTTACGCGTTCTTAATGAACAGGAATTCCAGGTGAGCTAACATTTAAGTACATTTGCGTAGGGCAAAAAAAAAAAAATGGAAGCAGGGAATTTTTTCTGTGGATCTTGTTGTATGGCTCTTTTGCTTATCCGATCATCTATAGCTTTCTGTTATAAGTGACTGAGTTGTAGGGGAGGATGACATCATTACACCATTTTACATTAGTTATACGGAGAAGATGTAGTAGGTTGTACAAAGAGGGGACTCTCTCATTTACTAACAAGTTTGTTTTAAAGACACAAACGATAACAACGCTGGAACATCTAGGGCTTCCTCCATGGAGCACTGCATAGGGATCTTACTGTGGCTTCTCCTCTTTACCAACATTATTCTGTGCTATACTGTTATCCCCACTTCTCAGATGAGCAAACAGAGGCTGGGAAGGTTGAACGATCCTCAGATTATGAGTCAAATACTTGGTGTCCTTAGGCCAAGAACTAAGGCTTCTGGACTGAGTGTGTACAAACGGGGAACTCCGGAGAGGCAAACCTTGGTTCCTTTCTCAACAGCTCCTTCAGCCTGGTTCCCACCACAGTTGGGAGTGTGGCCTGGTGTGCGGCTTTCTGGACATACTAGCATGCATTTAAATATATTTGAGAGGACTTCAAAAAGTTTGTGGGAAATGAAATTAAAATAATTTTATTTTCATTCAACAGTGTTGTGAAATCTAGGCAAAGCTTTTTTTTCTTGGTAATATACATTTTCCATGAAGTTTTTGAAGTCAGTGTGTCTATAGAACTACATAAAATATATAGTCATGTATATTTGTGTTAAATATTATTATACAAGCTTTATTCACTCAACAATATACCCTACAAATTACCTCTGTGTTCAGTACAGATAGACCAAGCTCATTTTTGAAAAATATGTGTTACATACACAAATGGGGTCCACTTCCCAGTCTTTCACAATTCCAAACGTTGAAGTAAATAATATTGTTAGAAATTCATCCCCATGAATGTATGAGAGAATTTCTCAAAGGCTGATGCAAAAAAGATGGTTTTAATGGTTCTCTTTCAAGTGTCACTACCCATCTCCAAATTCTGACTTCCCAAGAAATGCAATTTATCATCTTTATCTCAGGTGCAGATTCTTAACTCCTTTAGGTAAGGTCCTGGATCTCAAAGGGAATTGCTAATGCTCCAAGATCAAATATTAAGCTTTCCTTACACAGATCCTGGATCGATCTATATTCCTAGGACTAGCTTGCTGGGCTGGAGAAAGGCCTACGCTGCAGGGGGAGTCTTGTTGCCTAAGCCAAGGGATTAGGGAACTAGGAACCTTGTCAGCCTGTGTAAGAAGTCCTTGGCCCTGCTTTGCTTCCTAGTGTGCAGCCTTGTGTTGGAGAGCCTTATTGAAAAAGGAAATCAGAAAAAAAACAAAGACAGAAGAGAGGAAAGAAGAGAGGGCAACAGTCCTCCTGCTGCGTCTCTGCTGAGAGCTGCAGGCCCTGTGGGGACAGCTGAGTTTTCCAGGAGCTTCTCAGGTCTGAGGAGGCTAAAGTCAGAAGAGAAGACAGGACCGAGGGAAGCCCAACGAGACAGACTCTTTCTTGTTGGCGTGATCCTGGAGGTGGATCAAATCTCAGAGCAGTTTAGTTAAATGGAACCACAAGGCTAGAAATGCTAGGGCAGAATTACCAGCACTCCAGAACCACACAGAAGTGCCCTCCTTCCTTAGATAACAAGGCCAATCTATATCTCTAACCAGAGGAGCCATTGGCGGAGAGCAAGGAGGGCAGGTCAGGGTAAGAAGAGATGGAATGAGGAGCATCCACTTCAGAGAGCCATGGCCTTGCCACATGGGGCATAGACACCCGGGTGGCAGGTGCTAATGTGAAGCCTGTGTATGAGTTATTGAAAAGTCAACAGCAACAACAGTGATTATTTATGACATAGGCTAACAACATCTTTTTTTCCATGAGAAGTATTTTATCACTGGCATTGGGCCAAGAAAAATCAGACTGATTTTGTCAACTTTATTATGAGTTTGAGCACTCTGCAGACAGTGCAGGTCTTGCTGCCTCTGCTTTGAAGTGAACCATCCCTATCTCCTACCCACCTTCTTTGATGCCTCTACTGGGAAACCATCACGAAGTTCAAGGTGTTGGTGAATATGAGCATCTATGACATCTGTATCACAATCAATACATGAGACATTTCATCATCTGCAACAGTTCTCTCTGCCCTGCTCAGCTAATCCTCACTCCCTGTCCCTGGCCTTGGCAAGCATTCATCCCCTTTCTATCAGTATAGATTTGATTCATCTTGTCTAGAGCATTATATAAACTGAATCATGCAACAAACAAGAAGAGCAAGTTAAATCCAAACAGCTTGCCATGTGCAGCACAAGAAAAGTACAAGGACGTCCTGAACTCCATGAGGACGTGACAGTATTTGAGGACTTATGTCGTAGGGTGTTCTTTTAGAAAAGTATTATTTGAAAGGCAGAATTACAGAAAAAATGGGAGACATCTTCCATCTTCTTGTTCACTCCCCAAAAAGGCTGTGACTCTAACAAGCAGGGAGCTGGATGGGAAGTGGAGAAGCCAGGATTCAGCCTAGCACTCTCGTGATATGAGTAGCAGCTAAACCCACTGTGCCACATCGCCAGCCTCTAATATTCCTATTTTTTGTAAGAGTAAGATTTAGTGGCCGGCACTGTGGCACAGCAGGTAAAGCCACCTCTTGCGACACCAGCATCCCATATGGGCGCTGGTTCTTCTTGTCCTGGTTGCTCCAATTCTGATCTAACTCCCTGCTAATGTGTCTGGAAAAACAATAGAAGTTAGCCCAAGTGCTTGGGACCCCTCACTCATGTGTGAGACCTGGAGAAAGCGCCTGGCCTCCTGGCTTCAGACTGGCACAGCTCTGGCCATTGCAGCCATTTGGCAAGTGAACCAAAGGATGGAAGATTGATCTCTCTCTCTCTCTCTCTCTCTCTCTCTCTCTCTCTCTCCCTCTCTCTCTCTCTCTCTCTCTCTCCTTCTCTCCCTCCCTCCCTCCCTCCCTCTACTTTTAAAGAAAAGTAATCTTTCTTTAAAAAATGTTTAATGTTGTAATTTTTACAAAAAATCAATAACTTTTGCTAATGGTTTGGGTGAATTATTGAGCAGATCTGAAAATAGCTGTTGTAATTTTGATAGAGGACAAATTGGAGCAGAAGCAAAGCTGTCTGTGCTCCACATTGGCAGGCACTCTCTCTTCCCTGGACTCAAAAACCAAAACTGATGCTGAGGGGAAGCTGCAGTGAGAGCTGCTCACCTGTTTGCAAAAGGTGACCCCAGGTGGCAGAAGGCCCTGCTCAGAGTGCCCTGAGGAATGCCTGCCTGCCCCACCCCTCCTGGGGCTCCTCGCCTTGCACACAGCAGCGGTTTCTCCAGAGCCAGTGTCAACTTTCTCTCCTGCTTTCGGTGCAGAGCTCCCTGGCCATCTCTGTGTTGTTTTCTGAGAGTGCGGTCAGGCGTTGAACATCAGGGGAGTCACCTGCCTTGCAGGTCGAAGTGAACAAGGGGAGAAGCTGAGGGTTTCAGATGGTGATGCCCTTTTGCTTCTGGATGGCACCCCAGCAATCTGTCCTGGGTAGACCTCTTTTGAACCCAAACTACTGTGTAGGGAAGAAAGAAACCATTTTTCCTGCTGGAACTCCTTCATATTGGAGTCTTTCTCACATTCGTCCAGGTCCTAATTCAGTGATCAGATGCTTTTGATTTATATACTGTGTACCACCATTCACAGAGCAGTGTAATCCTGAATGCGCATTAAACTTCCTTCCTACCAGTCCACGCAACACATGTGTAACAGGCCAACTCCACATGACAAGTTACTAAGTACGCACAATGCAAAGAAACATTTGGAAGTCTGTGCATGTTATTCAGGAGGGTTTCAGTTGAGGGGCAATAATGGGACCAGCAGCTCCCTCCCCACCTGCAATCTGTCTGCTGCAGCTCAGCTCACCATGTGGGAAGAATGTATCTACTGTGAGACGTGATGTGCAAACACATGTCTGTGCCCTGAGATACAGGATTTATCCACTATGTCAATAAAAAACCCAAAGAGGCATCAATATTTCTCTCCCAGACTGCCTTTGCAGCATCAACTGTCTACATCAATGTGTGTGCCTGTGAGTGTGTGTCTGTTACACACAGACGATGTACTGAATCCAGCAGCATGAATGGATGCCGGTGAGATTGTTAGTGATGTGTTTGATTCAGTTGTATACATTAAGTAAGGACATACACATGATTTCACTTTAAAAGCAATTTAAAAAATTAGTTTCTTATATATATTCACTAGTTAAGGCTGTAATTTTCTTATGTACTGGTTGAAAACCTTGGAAATAGCATTATTTGCTTAAAATTAACATAGGTTATACAATTTTGAAATTGTTGTTTTTCCCTAGAGGGTATGATGGCTCCTTCTCCAATAAATTCACTTAAACAATTGCCTCTTCAGGGCCAGTGCCATGGCCTAACAGGTTAAGCCCTGACTTACGGCGCCATCATCCCATATGGGAACTGCTTTGTGTCTGGCTGCCCTTTTTCTCATCCAATTCCCTGCTATGGCCTGGAAAAGCAGTGGGAGATGTCCCAAGTGCTTGGGCCCCTGCACTGGCATGGGAGACCCAGAAGAAGCTCCTGTCTGCTGGCTTCAGATGGGCTCAGCTCTAGCTATGGTGGTCATTTGGGGAGTGAGCCAACAGATGAAAGACCTTCCTCTCTGTCTCTCTGTAATGCTACCTCTCAAATAAATAAAATCTTTTTAAAAAGAGACTCTTCATAATTATTAAAAGTTTCATAATCCTTTTATACTATTAATTTATCTAATATATATCTTAAACTCACTAAATATTCCAAATTCATATCAGGTTTGTGAAGGGAAAAAATGCTGCCAATAAATTATATGAAACAGTTACAAAAAAACATTTCATATAAATAACTAAGTCATGTCACATTTAATTACGCAGTAATTTAATGGATATAAAATGTTAATAGAAAATATTAAAATAGAAACGATTTAATATATTACAGGTGCTATCAAAATAATGATATGAGTGTTTTTAAGTCACCATGTATTAATTGGGGATGAAACTCTGCTGTCACACCCAATAGACTGGTTTGTTTTCAATAGAAAGGGTTCACATCACAGGACTCCTGAGGAAAGACACATATAATAGGTGTTATTTGTGCCTCAAATGACTGCTCTAGGGAAGATGGGGCTGATTTCTACACGTGTCTGTATCTGGAATAAAATAATCTCTTAGATGCAAGTGCTCGGTAATTAGTATTAAGGTTTTCAATAAAAACATGGAAATAACACCTACAATGTAAACACACACACACACACACACACACCCCGGATTTTCTCCTGGAAGACTGATTCACAGATTTCCTTGTGTGAAATTTAACTCTGCTCTGTTTGGATCCCGGTGAATTTCTGATCACTATTTTTATTGATTATGGAAGAGGAAGGAGAACGGAGGTTTCAGAAAACAGCAATGGAATCATCTGAGAAAGAGTAGGGGGCTTCTGCAGTGGGAGAGAAACAAGGAGACAAAGTCACTCTCAGGTTGGAACTGCCCCCACCCGTCAGGCAGGATGGGAGCGGGGTCCCCGCACTATAGGCACGAAGCAGGAGCCCAGTGAAGATGGGGGAACTGCCTGCTCGTCCACATGGACACGCAAGTCACAGCCACTCACCTCTGTCTGTTTCCTTGGGGCAATTCAGGGGCCTGAGGCAGGCAAGATGGGAGAGCAGTGAGTTCTGGCCACAATACAGAACCAGACATAAAGGGAACAGAACAAAACTCTGTCTTCCAAGGCTCAGCATTTGCAATGCAACGAAACCACACTGTCCTCACCCTGCCAAGTGTGGAAAACGAGACAAGATGGGTTTCCAGTGGATAAGGAAAGCAGAAATGAAGGTGAATTCCACAATACCCACTGTGATTAATTTCTGACTGCTAAAGGGTGCCCACTTATAAGTTGCCTCTTGTTTGATCTTTGCTACTTTGTTACTGTCAACACAAACACAGGAGCTGAGCTTCTGCCGGCTCATTTCCCTGCTGTCTTTGCTTTTCTGCCCTGTCTCATAGGAATGTCTTCAACTGCAGTGTTCTACAAGCACTTTCAGAGACCTGGCGCTGCTATGGGAGAGAAGCTTTTACACTGACCCCAGTGCGGAACACTGACATAACAGACTGCTGTGTGGTACCGGGAATTCTTCACGTTCAAAAGGCTAGGAAAGTAAAAGAAGTATAAAAAACAAACAAAGAAAAAAGCCCTGATTTGGTTAGTTTCCCAGCACTTTTGCCATTTATACAACTTTTTCGGCTCCCCCAAAATGTACAAGAAACCAAGGAGGTGTGTAAGGGCTGTGGTAGAACTGAAAAGTGAAAGGGAGGTGGATCAAGGAATGAAGTATGGGAAGGCTGCGGAGTGTGCACTCTGCACTCTTGGCTCAGGGAGGCGTTTGCTTTGGAGACAGATTCTTGGAGAGGTGGCCAGTGTGGACAGACTGGTTCACAAGATATCCTTGTGATTCTTCAATCACCTTAGCCTTTGTTCCCACCTGATTGGTTGTTCCAATGACTAGCTAACCTCCTTGGGTGCAGGTATCTCAGAGAAAGGGATCTGTTGCAGTTGGCTGTCTGCCCTTCAGCCAAATTTGTGTTCAATAATGGTTCACTGGAGAAGAAATACACACCGGCTATGACTAGGTCAGTTTCCCATTACTCTATAAAACCTGACCATACTGATTGAGTTACTAAAATAAATGGATTATTCATCAATTCAGATTCTGAGTCATCACAAATCACCTTAGTCAGGGGAAGCAGAAACCCCTGCTCATTGTCTGCCAGTTCAGCGGGGAGGGAGCACCCAGAACACTGGCTGCTGTAGCACAGCCACGTGCCAGGACGCATGGTGCAACACAGGGCTGCCTGGATCGCCGTCACAGCGGGGAAGTCTGGTGGTGAGAGGACACAGACCAGGAGGGTGCACTGCCGGGGGAGGACGGGCATCCCAGAGACTGGAGAGGTGCGCACAACTCTGCCGTCCTCAGAGCAGTTGCATGCTGCCTACTGCAACCAAGCCGTTTCAAGAGGGAAGCCTGTTGTGCGCGCACCACGCAACAGTCTGCCTGGGGCAGAGCAGCAGACACGTCTTCATTTTACAGTGGCTTTTTTTCAAGCAATGGCAGGGCAGTGTGGCCAACAAGTGGTAACGTGTATTCTGCAAGTTTCCTAAGAAAGTCACAAGTCCCAGTAAAGACAGACAAGACAAGTAAACGAGCAGTCACAAACCAGTCTAAACTGGGGAGTGTATTTTCTATCTTAAACCACCTACTACACTGACATAAGCATGAAGGCCACAACCATTTCATGAATTATATTTTCTGTGAGGTTTAAGTTGGGCATCTGCGCCCGATCTTGAACTTGAAAAGCAGACACTTCTTAGCTTTAGGCCCAGGGGTGCTGCAGTGTGGGAAGGGGATCCCCTGTCCATGAGACCATATCTGCACAGTCCACTCTGTGTCAAGTCGCACCAGCCATGGGGGATGAAACCGTACACACAACACTGAAAAGCAAAGGAGCCTTCCCGAAGACGCAGGTTTATTCTTGTAGCCCCAGGTTCATTCTCTGCCCCCAGCGTTAGACCTCAGCCCTCTGCCTCATCTTGCTCTGCTTCACATGCCTGGACACCCACAGACTTGCCATGGCCACATAGACTTTCCATAAACTCTATTAGGCGACTGGACTATCTTCTGTCCATGTAGTGTGGAGACAGAGAATCTATCTCCAGTATCCTGCACCAACTAGCCTACCAGCCCAGGTGGACAGGGTGGGAGGAGCCGATACTTGCTAAGCTCGTTTGTATGAGAAAATTGAAATGCAACACAAGTTCTTGAAGCTTTGATATATGGAAGTTACAGTTGGCTAAGTGCTAGTGTGTCTGAAGAGGTGAGCCAGTGACAACATCCGAGTGGAGGGGCCCATGAGGCAGGTGAAGGCCTAAATCGCCTGTCAGTCCTGACTCTGCCTGACCATCCACACCACACCTGCTGGAAGGAGGGGCTTGTGCCCTACTCACGCCACATGGAACACCATTGGGAAAGGCCTTGCTTCTTAGAGCCATAATGATCTCTAGTTTATTCTACACTCATCTGTATATATTCAAGATATTTAGGGAGAGGGAACTTGGGCCTAATGTCAGTAAAAGACACTGTAGTGTTTTGTTTATCCTCTCTCTTAAATTATTATTATTCAGGCACTGTAATTTTATAAGTGTTTCTAGATTCAAAGTTGTGCATTCATATGCTTTTGCTTAGTTTTCATTAAATCCACATAACTGTTCAGTTAAAAATACTCATGATTATTACCATATACTAGAAAATGGTGATTATGCTATTATATTATCCCAAAACTTAATAACAGTGAATAGTTTATTATTTTTAAAATGCTCATTGCTATTTATTTTAAGGCAGATACAGAGATTGAAGAGACCAAGAAAGAGAAATCTTATCATCCTCTGATTCCATTCTTAAAAACATCTATAACCTCCAATGGTAGATCAAGCCAAGACTGAGAGAATGGAACTCCATCCAGGTCTCCCACAAGGGTGACAGGGACTCGAGTCCTGGAGCCACCATCTGCTGCATCCCAGGAAATGAATTATCAGGAAGTTAGAATGGAAGTCGAGTAGTTGAGACTTTAACCTGGCACTCTGATATGGGAGGTGACTACCCCAAGTGGAGGCTTACCCCGCTAAGCCACAATGCCTTCCCCAGTAATGAATATTTTAAAATACTGCTCTCTAGTTTACACTTCTAGATTTTTTTCTCTTTAAACTACATTCTGTTGACACTTTTTACATAAAATCTTGTACAATGCAAATCACTCCAAGCATCTTATGAAAGGCAATAGCCCTAAACACATAAACAACCGGAGTGCAGTTAACATTTCAAGAACAGTTGACTGGAAATATTTCTTCATGTTCCTTGATAGCTGACTGAGCTCCTATGTTCAACCTGAATATGGCTGGTGTCCATCGAAGCCATGGGTAGTGACAGTTTATGGCCTTAAACTACCCAACATTTTTCATTTGACAAAATGACTGCAGAATGATTGAATGAATATACTAGAAAATTTTGCTTTTACTATATTGAATATGCATTATTTATCCAAAGGTCCCAACATGGCAACAGTACAACTATACTGACTTTATGTTGCATGATGGTAGCCGCTCTTTGCCAACTGCCAAAAGGCACACTCCTGAGTAAATGCCCTGGAATGAAATCATGGACCGTGGCGATGCAGTTGATTGCAGCCAGGTATCTGAAAGGGGAGCTCTCCCATGTGAGGGATGGAGCGACCCTATTCCTGGGTGGACACGAGTGTCGGCAGTGGGGAAGCCAAGGAAACCAGACTTGAGTCCCTTGCCTTGGTGCTCTGTGCTCCAGGACGCTTGTTCTGCCCTACTCCACTACATGTGCTGAGTGAGCTCCAGCATGAGGGCAAACTGCTGAGTACAAGACCTTATAGTCACCCAACAGAGAGACTGAGGCAACAGACCCCACGTGCTACTCTGAAATCAACAACATCCCTAGTTGAAGGGAGACAAACATCGTCTCCATCGTCAAACACAGAAATGTTAAAGATTGGGGAAGTAAAGCAAATAGCAACCCTAGACCATAACTGGATTTCTTGATGATTTATCTTCTCTGGAATATGCAAAATTGAAATACAGAAACCATCTCCTTCCATATGGGAGAATGCACAGAGGAAGACAAAGTGTGCACTCATTTGGTTGCCTCCAATGTGGCTGAAGAATAAACAAGGAAGAGACCACTCCCTTTTATGGTGTTGGGTCCCATGTGGTGCCTTCCTCCCCTGCTCCTCAATTTCTCCCTGAGAATCTGTGGATTGAGACAGGAGTCCTAACTAGGCAGCAGGGAAACAGAGGAGCAGCTGCTTCTACCAACCCACCTCTGTCAGAGTGCAGACCCTCTGTCCCCCAAGACATGGCTCCAGGGTGCTCTGGTCACTGCCCTATAAACCCTGCATGTTCAGAGTTCCCTCTGCTTAGATACTGGCTGCAAGGTCGGGCTCAGGCCACGTCTCCTTCCCTCCCATTCACTGATCCCATGCAACGATCCCATGCATGCTGTCTCTTCTCTGCACAAACTTAGCCCTTGTCAACAGCTCTTCCATGGTGTTCTGCTTCTGCCTCTTGGTGCCATTGAAAATGTGTTCTGTGAAGACTGCTGAAGGCATGGGTGTTTGACAAATCATTGTAACTTCACAGAACACAGCAAAGCACTTTGCACTTTTGAGCTCCCCTGTTATACACATCACATAAAGGATTTAACCACTAATTAATCAATGGATTTGACAAACAACAAGTGGGACATATTCATAAATTTATTTTCCTGTTAAAGCCTCATCATATCAGATGGTAATTATCTTTTTAAAAATCTGGCTGTGCCCAGAAGGGAAACGTACTGGATCACAAACAATAATTCTCTATGGATTTGTTTTTACTCATTCAGCCAAGAACATTTGTCTAATCAGAAAATAGGTGAGAGCATATATTGATTGGGAGAAAGGTGAAGATGGACAAATGGGCTGAAATATAAGCAAATACAGTTAGTAAAATTGCACAGTCTTATCTATGGTGTGATCCACACCCTGAACACCATCCTAGGCTCTAGCCCCTGCCGCCATTGCTGGAAACCAGGTGACCACATGGTCCAAGCGCTGGTGACAGCTCCACCCCCACCCTAACGGGATTTGCTGCTCCAACTTCCCTGCCCGCCCCTGGCAAAGGTTTAACCGGACCTGTTCCTGAACACACGGCTCTCTCTCCATCTCTCTCTTATGCTCTCCTTCTCCTTTTTTTTCCTTCTTCGCCCTTGCCCTCCAGTCTGTCGGGTTTCCCTACCAATAAACTGTTCCCCTTACTCTGGTGTTTGGTGTGTTTTGTGGGAGTCTTACAAATACGGGCAGGGGCCCCAGGAAAACCCAAAGCTTGTCTTTGCTCCAAGAGAAAGCAATAATAACAACATCAACAACATGCACAAATACACACACACATGACACACACATGGATAACCTTTGATCGCTAATGATTTAACAGAGACTCTGAAGAAACTAGAATGTCATTTTAGAACATGTATTTTAAAACAACAAATGTTATTTTATTTCATAAATGCCATCAGGATGAAATCTAATGAACCTGTCCTACAGTCAGTCCATACTTGCTAAAGACATAAGGCACAAGCTGTGCACTCTGTGGCTGACCGAGCTCAGGCCCAGTATAAGGTCCAGTACCAAGTTCAAGTCCAATACAGAGAACCTGATGGCAGGTGCCACAGCCCTCTCATCTGCAATTTCTGGCGGTGGGGCCACCCTATGGGCAGCTGAAGAGGAAGAGGATTGGGGGTTCTGGGTGAAATGCTGGCCCATGATTTTGCATGGGCTGTATTATTTTCCACACCGGCTTAGGTATTCAGGACTGGTAGCCATGAGAACTAAGACTCTGAGACAAGAACAGTTTGCTTTTTCAACTCACGGTATACTGAATATCAGTTAAGGAAGATCCTGGATTAAGGTATAATTTGATACAAATTATTGAATTAAAGTACATTTTGGTAGAAAGATGGCATTTCATAAATTAATATTTCTCAAAGAAATGAATATTCCTTTACAAGTTTATATTTTTCATATGATTTTGTTCTTTTAATCAAACTGCAATGTTTATGGGCAGTTGTGTAGCATAAGATTTATTTATTTATTTATTTGAAAGGCAGAGTTACAGAGAGGCAGAGGCAGAGGCAGAGAATCTTCCATCACTCTCCAGATGCTGCAATGGCAGGAGCTGGGCCGGCTGAAGCCAGGAGCCAGGAGCTTCCTCCAGGTTTCCCACACGGGTGCAGAGGCCCTAGGCCTTGGGGCATCTTCCACTGCTTTCCCAGGCCATACAGAGATCTGGATTAGAAATGGAGCAGCCAGGACATGAACTGGTGCCCATATGGGATGCCAGCACTGCAGGTGGAGGCTATACACTCTATGCCACAGCGCTGACCGCAGCATGGAATTTAAGTTGCTTCGTAGGATACCCCTGGCCCATGCTGAAGTGCTGGGTTTGGGTCCTTGCTTCTCTGCTCCTAATCCAACTTGCTGTTAAGGAACACCCTGGGAAGCACCAGGTGACAGGTGCTGTGACCCCTGTGTGGGAGTCATGCATTGAATTCCAGGCTCCAGCCTTGTTGCAGGCATTTGGAGAATGAACCAGGATATGGACGATTTGTCTGCATCTCTGTCTCTTTCTTTGTCTGCCTTTCAAATAAAATGATAAAAAAATTTAAATTTTAAGTCTTTTTATCCCCAAAGAAGCCTTTTATTTTAAGGTTGCAAATTTCATAAGTACAACTGTAGGGATATAGTGATTCTTCCCACCATACCTGCCCAGCAACCCCCACTCCCACCCCACTTCCTCCTCCCTCTCCCATTCCCAGTACCATTCTCCATTAAGATTCAAATTCAATTAACTTTATACACAGAAGACCAACTCTATGCTAAGTAAAGATTTCAATAATTTGTACACATGCACACACATGCCAAAAAACCTGTTGGAGAACTGTTTTACAGTTAATTCTCATAATACAAATCATTGAGGACAGAGGCCCTGCATGGGAAGTACATGCACAGTGACTCCTATTGTTAACTTAACAATTAACACTCTTATGTATGACGTTGGTGATCACCCGAGGCTCTTGACATGAGTTGCCAAGGCTATGGAAGCCTTGTGAATCCACAAACTCCATCAGTATTTAGACAAGGCCAGAAGCAAAGTGGAAGTTCTCCCTTCAGAGAAAAGTACTTCCTTCTTTGATGGCCACTTCTTTCCACTGGAGTCTCAGTCACAGTGATCCTTCATGTATACATTTATTTTTACCACAGTGTCTTGGATTTCCATGCCTAAAATACTCTCATGGCTTTTTCAGCCAGACCAGGAAGCCTTAAGGGCTGATTCTGCTATTTAAAGTGATTGTCATTCTATGAGTCTGCTGAGTGGACTGCCTCCCATGCTGGTTTTCTGTCTGGTTGATCTGTCCATTGCTGAAAGTGGGATATTGAAGTCCCCCATTACTATGGTATTGGAGTCTGTGTCTCCTTTTAGATCCCTTAACATTTCTTTAAATAGCCTGATGCCATGGAATTAGGTGCATATACTTTTATAATAGTCACATTCTGTTGAACTAATCCCTTAATCATTGCATAATGCCCTTCTCTTTCCCTTTAATATTTTTGTGTCTGTCTATTTTGTCTGATATTAGGAGGGCTACACCAGCTCTTTTTTTGGTTTCCGTTAGCATGGAATATCTTTTTCCATCATTTCACTTACAGTCTGCATGCATCTTTGTTGGTGAGATGTGTTTCTTTTAGACAGCAAATAGATGGGTTTTATTTTTAATCCACCTATCTTGTCTGTGTCTTTTAACTGGAGAACTGAGGCCATTTACACTCAGGATGACTATTGATAAGCAATGATTTTGTCCTGCCATTTTTCCATCAAAATTCCTACTTTTTACTTTTGATTTCCTTTGTCCTTCTACTGGGAGATTTTATTCCTTTACCTTCTTTTGTAGTGATGACCATGTCTCTGTGTTTCTCTGTGCAGCACATCCTTAGTCATCTTTTGTAGGGCTGGATGGGTGATGACAAATCCTTTCAATTTCTGTTTGCTATGGAAGGTCTTTATCTCACTTTCATTCATAAATGAGAGCATAGTAGGTATAGCATTGTGGGTTGACAGTTCTTTTCTTTTAATACTTGGAATAAATCCCACCATTCTCTCCTAGCCTGTAGGGTTTCTGATGAGAAGTCAGCTGTGAGTCTAACTGGAAATTAATCTGGTGTTTCTCTCATGCACATTTTAGAATCTTTTCTTTATGTTTGACTGTGGTGACTTTGATTAAAATGTGTTGTGGTGAAGATCTATTAGGAGTTCCATGTGCTTCCTGTACTAGGATGTCCCTTTCTTTCTCCAAATTAGGGAAGTTTTCTGTTATTATTTCACTAAAAATGCCTTTAATCCTTCCTATCTTTCCATGCCTTCAGGAACTCCTAGAACCTGTATGTTGGGTCATTTGATAGTATCCTGTAAATTCCCAACAGTGTTTTTTAGTTCTCTAATTTCTTCTTCTTGTGTTTGGTCTGACTACAATTTCCTGTGCTTTGTCTTCTAAGTCAGATATTTTTTCTTCTGCTTCACTGATTCTGTTGCATTTTTTATTTGTTCTATTGAATTTTTCATTTCCAAGATTTAATTTTGATCTCTCTTTAAGAGCTCAATTTCATGGGAAAAATTTTATTTCATGTCATGTACAGATTTCATTAGTTCGTGCATTTGCTTCCGATTACTTGTAAGTAATCCTATGATCACTGTCTTGAATTCCATTTCTGGCATTCTTCCGTCTCATCATCTTCTCAGTCTAGTACTGAAGTGTTGTGTCCTTTGAGGATGTCATGTTGCCTTCCTTTTCAGGTTTCTCGAACTGGTGCATTTGTTACTTGGCAGTTGTGGGGATACTGGTTTCTTCTTTTTTTGTGGTGGCTTTTATCTTTGTACTATGTCTCTGTAGATTAGTAGAGTGTCTGCTTTCAGTGAATACTTAGAGGACTGTTGTGTGTGTGGCCAGGGAGCTCTGTTCAGTGCTCCAGGGTGAAGGGTGTGTCTAAGTTGACACATTCAGGTTTGGCATGGTAAATCTCTTCTTTTCTTTTCTTTTCTTTTCTTTTCTTTTCTTTTCTTTTCTTTTCTTTTCTTTTCTCTCTCCTCCTCCTCCTCCTCCTCACAGGGGAGATTTGTTCTTGTCTTTTGGCACAGACTCAGCTGAACTCCTCCCCCTCAAAGTGCTAGCCCCAGTGTGTATATTATTCATCTGCTCTGCCATAAGGACCACACAAAGATCTGTGCAGTCCTCAGTGTAAGCTCAGATTCTGCAGCAATGTCCCTCACCAGGTCACCAGGGAGCCCAGAGCATGTGAAGCCTCCCACAGTGACTGCCTAATGTCCCAACCACACCCTGCATCCTCCCAATGGCGGCAGTACTTTCACAGTGCTGCACATGTCTCCTATAGTCAAGAACAACCAGTCCCCTGTCTGTTCTCCCCACCAGACTCAGGAGTCTCTACTTGGCTGGTTTCTGGGTATAGACATGGGCTGGTGCAGCTGTTATGTATGTCCAAAATGGATGCTGTTGTAGCGTGATCAGGGTGAGAGAAACATGCCCCTCCCCCCCAACTTTCTGTATTTTCCTTTAGTTTGTCAGGTACTCTATCCCACATGGGGTTCTGAACTGGATTCCTTCTAGGCTCTTCCTGTAGTTTTGCCAGTGCCTTGGGCTGCTGAAGTCTGGTCTCACCTCACTCTCCAACACTGGTGTGGAGCCTCTCAGCTGCTGGGGTCCTGAGTTGTACACATCCCACCCTCCATGTGGGTACACTGTGTCCTTCCAATTTGCAGTTTCCTCTGCTGTTTTCTTCCTAACTCTTCCCTGAGACTGCCAATTTTTAAATCTTAAATGTATTTTTAATTGAGAAATTTACAAGTAGTTAACGCCAGACTAATTTCCAGTGATAGTAGTATCATCCATTAATCAGCTTTTCCACTCATTCGTTCATTCAAAATGAACTTACTCTCTGAATAAGCCACTAACCCACCAGCTCTTTCATCATGTGGGATATGACACTTTCTACACTAGATAGCATGCAATATTAACAAAGGATCATATTGTAGTACTGACAGTTTATTGCATGTATATTTTCCTGTAAACTAAATTACTGAAATGGATATAAGAGGGATGTCCTATTCTTTGAGAGATGGTGTGTATTTTCAGAAGGTTATACAGTGTTTTCATAGGAAGAGGAAGGTAGCAGGCAGAAAAGTCTTTTGAGCAGAGTGAAAAGCGGAAGAAAACCAAGGGAGCTCTTCAAAGCATGCCCTGCTTGGAGAGTGGGAGAGAATGGCTGTGGGGCTGGATGACAGCGTGCTTCTACCAAGTGCAGTGAGGCCAGGACGAGGACGGGGCAGAGCGGGATGCGAGTCCTGTTTGTCAGTCACGGGGCTCTGAATTTTATTCTGCATTGGGAATTTGAGACAGAGAGGAACTAAAAGTAGGGTGTATGGAAAATTCCATTCCTGATTTAGGAAGAAATCTTTGGTGGTAGCACAGCCTAACACAGAGCACTGCTGTAGAAGCAAGCGGCATAGGGTTTTTTGTTTGTTTTTAGTCAAAGTATAGAAACTCAAAATCTTTCCTCCTGGTGCTACTGGACTCGGACAAGTGCTTGTAATGATTGTCATGAACACGCACAGCTCACATAAACTACAGTTTCAGAGTGATTGTGCATGTGTGAAAAGACACAAGACAGCAACTTTTCCATTTCAAGATATCACCTAAAATACCCAGTGCACAAAGAGCAGTTACTATTCCTGTATCTGATGTTTTTCCATGAAGTCACAGATTTTTCTATACAGGTTAGGGTACCACATAATAAAAGTTAGTAATATATATTCATTGTATCAGAGGTGCACAAAATGCTGTGAAAACAAACAATTATATATCCAAGAATATAGGTACAATAAACCAACACAGCCACAGTGTTATTGAGAACTCGTTTTGCAAGACTGAAAACATATGTTTTATCCTTTCTCCAAGCATTGAGTGACTTGGAAGGAAAACTTCTGATTTCTACCAAACCTACATTCAGTTTTTCCTCTGTGAATAATTCCTTTTTTCTTCCAAGCAGCCTGAAGAGAGTGTGTCATGAACTCTACTTTGATGTAGTGGAGCAGCAATACCACCCACAGAAGACTGTGTGGAAAGATTCTCCACAATGGGTAGGCATGAGGCTACAGGCTCCACCTAACATAAATGTAAAGCGTTCTCATAGACAACAGCAAATCTGACATTTGGATAAAGTAAAATTAGTGTGAATTCTTTAAAAAAAAATAAGTTCAGGAAAGTCTTACGTAAACAGACCCAGATGTACATTCATCAGGAAATCATTATTTTTTGCCATTTGGAAAAACTAGAAAGAAGTGAACAAAATCCCCATATTAACCACCAGGTGATAGAAATGGGTGGCTGCTACTATGTTCTCATAAATTAGCACCTATGCTATTTATGAAAAAGAAATTCTTGTTTTTCAGAGAGTGTTATCTCTAAGTGAGTGCACAGGCAGCCTGACCTTTGCTAAAAATGGATGATGTTGACTTGCTGCTCATCCCTCCCCAACTCCCCCCAGGGGCTTCAGTGCAGGTGCACCTCAGGCAGGGACCCCAGCTAACTGGTCTCACTCAAGCAACGTTACGTTTACACCCTACCACACCAGCCGCTTTCGCTACTACTGTTCCACTGCACGAATGACACTTAGTATCTCATCCCTCATCCTCTGTCAGGACTGTGTTTGTTTCTCCCCACTAACCCCTAAGCTCTTCATCTTTATATGCCCAGCTCCTATCACAATGTCCAACACATGAGTAACCACCCAACAAATATTGGATGAACGGCTATTGGTGTGGAGGCTTCTGGGAGATTTTTCTAGGTACCCCATGTGTGATGTGTTCTTACCACCTTGTGCAGAAGGGCATTGCTGTTTGTCTTCTTCCTCCTCAGCCTTCTTTTGGAATGTTTGAGCTTTTTGTAGAATTCCAGTTTAGTTCATTTTCCAGTCACTGAACTATAATTTTCTGCAGTATTTCTTTAGTGTTTGCTCTAGGAATTATAGTGCATATCCTAGACTCTTTAGCCTTGTTTGGGCAAATATGAAGTAGATGAAGAATGGGATTGCCTAGGTCCATCTATGGCACTTTCCATCGCTTGTTCTAAATGGCTATCACATGTGTTACAATTGTATGTATTGTAAGTCCAAAACGCACTATTTTGTAATTCTCACTTAAAAATTTTATCTACTCTATAAACACTAAGAAAAAAATGCTTCTTTACACAAATATTACACCATTTACAATGATCCCCATGTATATAAAGGACATTTCATGTATTTGAGAGTCAGAGCGAAGGGGAGGGGAGGGGAGGGGAGGGGAGAAGTGTGGAGGGGTGGGGAGAAGGGAAGAGAGGAGAGGAGAAGTGAAGAGAGGAGAGGAGAGGAGGGGAGGGGATGGAAGAGGGGAAGAGAGAAGAGGAGAAGAGAGGAGAGGAGAGGAGAGCAGAGGAGGAGAGCAGAGGAAAGGAGAGGAGGGGAGAGGGAAGGGCATGAGAGCAGAGGAGAGAAGGGGAGGGGAGTGGAGGGGAGGAGAGCAGAGGAGAGCAGAGGAAAGGAGAGGAGGGGAGAGGGAAGGGCATGAGAGCAGAGGAGAGAAGGGGAGGGGAGTGGAGGGGAGGAGAGCAGAGGAGATAAGAGGAGAGGAGAGGAGGGGAGGGAAGGAGAGCAGAGGAGAAAAGAGGAGAGGAGAGGAGGGGAGGGAAGGAGAGCAGAGGAGAAGAGAGGAGGGGAGAGGAATTTTTGGTTCTCATAATTTACTCTGTTCTTTCTGCTGATGTTTCCACTTTCCCCATCAAGAACACTGCTGCCTTTACTTCCTTAAATATGGTTAAAGTCCTTGTCTGCTCATTTCACCATCTAGTCCATTTCAAGCTTGATCCAAATTGTCTGTTTCCCTTGAACTAGCTGAAATCTATCATTCTCTGCCTTGAAAGTTAATATGTTGGGTGATTTGTCATTGTTTCTGGAATTCTATTTTTTTTTCTTTTTGCAGATTCTGGGTTCTGTTATAGTCTTCCAAAAAGAGCTGATACAATCTTTTGGTTTTACTTCTTTTTTTTTTTTTTTTTTGACAGTGAGAGAGAGAGAGACAGAGAGAAAGGTCTTCCTTTGCCGTTGGTTCACCCTCCAATGGCTGCCGCAGTCAGCACACCATGCTGATCTGAAGGCAGGAGCCAAGTGCTTCTCCTGGTCTTCCATGGGGTGCAGGGCCCAAGGACTTGGGCCATCCTCCACTGCACTCCCTGGGCCACAGCAGAGAGCTGCACAAGAAGAGAGTTTACTCATTTTTTTAAATCTTTTAAGATCATTGTTCTGGTTTCTTCAAATTATTTTGGCAGCAGTTACCTTGGGCAGACTGGCACTGGGAATGCAGTTGCTCAGTCTCTAAGACCTCATTCCTGCTGTCCTGGCCAGAATCTGCTCTGCATTTGCATAGTCTCCAGCCCAGTTCAGAACCCCTGGGTGGGCCTCCACTCTGGACCTCTTCTTCCTGGGATTCCTGCTGCATTTTCCAGTGTCTGTGGGTTCGGTGGTTCAGAGACAGGGGGAGTGCCCCATTTGAGCTCAGTAGCCTGCATTGCTCTGACTGCAACACTTCCTTCTATTGCTGGGTGGTGCCTCACCTGCAGCTTGCCTGCTCTGCTCCTCTCCAGTGCTGCCAGTGGGTGGGGTTCTTCCCCCATTGTTGTGTTTATCTTGATGTTTCATTCACCATTGCAATTACAAAACAGCAGGGTCCACTAGGAGTGTGAGCATCCAGAATTGCATTGCTAGGGAATAATTCTTTGGCTTCACTCTCAGAATACATCTGCTTATACTTGACATGAATATATAAATATTAAAGAATAACTACTGGGGGGAGGGAGGGAAGTTGTGGGGGGGGGAGCCATTGTGGTCCATGAGCTGTTCTTTGGAAATTTATATTCTTTAAATAAAAGCTTTATATAAAAAAAATAAAAAAAAAAGAATAACTACATACTTCTCTCTGCATTCCTTCTCTCCTTCCGTCCAGTCCATCCTTTTATGCATTTGGTGTGTCAAACTTGCTTAATTGAATTGCTTCAGTTCTTATTGTCAGGGAAATAAGTTTGATTTTATTTCAAGTTTGTAGTGATGAAAAGTGAGGTTGTAATCCTATAATTGCTAAAAACTGTGATTGGCATTGAGATGGAGTGATTTCAGGCCTGTGCTTCTGCTGTCAAACAAGGGTGTAAGTCAGACGTGTGTGGTCTTGTGCTGGTGTTCTGTGGTTTTAGGTTTTGAAAACTCAACACACAGCAAGGAAAAACAGCATTTCCACTCCTGCAGTTTTCCAGAACAATTCCAAAACCAGGAGTTGGGAATATACAAGACAAAGAGACTTGTGCTCCACTCTGTGAAACACACAGGGAGCTTTGCAGCCTTGGGATTTCTCATGTGAAACTCACAGGGTTATAGGCAGCCGAAAACTCCATGTCACCCAACAACAATGAATCAGCCAGAAAATAGATCTGAATCCTTTCATGATGCAACTAAGTCCAGCCAACAGAAATGCAGCCGCGCTGCCCTGGGCACTCTCCAAGTTCCCTAAGAATTCTGCTTCTGGCGCTGCCTTTGGTTCTACCATCTACAAGGTATTACCTCCTGCTCCCATCCTTTTTGGGAATTGGCTCATCACGAACACATTAGAGCTATTCCTTCTAGAAACAGTTGAGATGGAGCCCTTCAAAGCCAGTCCACAACAACGACTTTTAGAAATAAAAGCAATAGGTACATTAAATGATGAGAATGAAAAACTAGGCTAAAATTAGATTTGAAAGGAGGGAGTCAGAAAACTTGGCAGCATTAACACAAAATGGAGCCTTGTGATTCGACAGTTCTTAGTCACGTTAGGAGCAAGGTCATACTTAATGAAGCTAAAAAAAAGTAAATTTAGAAGAGGCTGAGGGAAATTTGGGAACTATTTGTTATTCTGTGTGACTCGCACACTTAGATTCTATTTTCTCCTCATTTTCTGGTTGTCTTCATCCAACATTCTTTCACAGGACCTCAATTGTGTCTTTCAGCCAGATGGCATAAAAATAACCACATTATTAATCCTGCAGCAGGAGGCACACAGAGCCTCACTTTTTACCATTCAAATAAATAGTTAAAAGAGAATGCACTGAATTTAATGTATGCTTTCTGGTAAATAATTCTCTGACATATAGTTATTTTTAGGTTATTGATAAATAACTTGCTCACATGCAAATATTGACTGTATACACAGCAGTTCTATTCTGCATTTCAGCAATGTAGGCACCCAAACAAAACCTTTACTACATTTTTATCTTAGTATCACTTGGTTTAAAATTGCTTTAATTGTTGGCATTTCAAAATAATGTAAGTTCAGCAATATTGTCAATGTGAAATCTTGATCTATATAAACAGTTTAAGTAGTAAAAATCTATAAAAATGCTTAGATGATGGTCTTGCTAACAAATCACTACAGAGAACAGTTTATTCATGGCTTTGTAAAGCTTGAAGTGCATTAAAGGAAAATATACTCATAATTTCGACTTTTGGGTTTTTATCTTTGCTATAGTATCAACATGTACAAGAGCAATTTATAATATGGTCTATTAAATCACCTTAAATGAATTTCAATTTAATTATGCCTACAACATGCACACGTGAACATCATGTGTACGTTATGTGGTCTAATTATTTTGTATAATTATGTGAAATTACAAACAGATTATACTGCAACTTTTCCATACAGGAAGGGAGAGCAAATGATTGTATTTAAAAAAAAAAAAACTATGAAACTGAGTCCTCCAAACTAACAAAAATAAATAAATAAATAGAAAGTGCAAGTTAACAAAATGCAACCTCTGAATATGAAATATGGTACTCAGTGAGGAGATCCCAGCGAAGTGTCAGAGTCTGCCCCACCAAGATGATTATTTACCTTCGGGAAAGGTCTTTGTGCAAAACCCTGTTTATGCTCCATTCTAAAAATGTAACATCTGGTACTGTATAGAATGTCATACTTGGAAACATGATCCATCATGAATATTCCCATGGGAAGCCAAAGGACCAAATCCCATTCTTCATTTCTATCCCAGTCCCATCAGCTGCTGCACACAGGAGCAGAGCTCAGCATTCCTGTGATCCCGTCAAGAGCCTTCACTTGACAACGGCAGGTGACAGTCATGGAGAGGAGACCTTGAGGTGCAGATCATTGAATCCCATCAATTAAAACACAACATTGCATGCACAGCCTTTCTCTCCACTCACTCCTCATGTGATGCGTGGCCATCTGCTGGGCTCTTTTTCTAGGAGGAATTTCTTGAGCCTTCAGTTCTCCCAAGAAGGATCTTCATTCCTCTGTCATCACACAGCAACAGTCATTTTGCTTTATAAGACATCAAGGCTTTAATAATGCCCGTCTCAGTGTGACAATTAGAGCCTGCCTCTCCTAACAGGCTGAACCCTCCACAAACAGGGACCATGTAGGATTTCACATACTGTAATTCAGACCCCAGTCCAAACACTGAGTGAACAAGTCTGTTGCTGTGTGTTGAAGAAATGTTTGGAATTATTAAGCACAGGACCAGACAGTGTATACCAAGTATGGATGTGTTAAAAGAAAAGAAGCAAGGGAAAAAATGTGTCTGAGCTCAAAATCCTCCCCTGCAGCACGTTAAATGTAGATTATGTCGGATTCTAGTTAGCATAGTGAGAGAACTGAGAATAATCTGAAAGACAGTGAAGTGTTATAGCACTGCCAAAGAAAGGTGCACTGCTAATCAACGACACACAAAATATAGACACTGACGTTCCTTAATACATAAAGTGCTGACATGGGCTTTTTTAAGCCTGGGCCTCCCATCTCAGTGACAGGGGACTAAGTACTTGGGCCGTCTTCCACTGCTTTTTCAGGCCATAGCAGGGAGCCGGATTGGAAGTGGAACAGCCAGGACATACCCCGGTGCTCCGTGGGATGCTGAAGCTGCAGGTGGTGCCTTAACCAGCTACACTACAATGTCACTGCTCTCCTTTGTGCAACACCACAACAAGTTTTATAGATGTTAATATTTACTACTGTGAATGTCTTTTGTCAAAATCTCTCGTTTCAGGTAAAATAAAGTGACAAATGAATTTGGTGGGAATTGAAAAATAAAAACACCATATATCCCCTTGGAGAATATGTGTAATTGGTAAAGTATTATGTAGTGACGCATGTATTCCTTATTCTTCATGGTGGAGTTGATCTATTATTATAGTGAAATGCACACTGTGTCAGAGAGATTGCCTTGATTTGTGACCCATGTTAAAGCACTGAGTTCATTTTATAGGCATAAAAGTTATCCGTGAAGACACAGTGTGTTCTCAGTGTCTCTCTACCTTTTGAGCATTTCCAGCTAGTTCAGTTTTTGCTGGGAGTTGAAATCAGCAGGAGGGCCTTTTCTTCTTTAAAAAAAACCTCTTATTTTCATTTTCATTTTATGTGAAATGCAGAGAGAGATTTTCCAGTCTACTGTTTTAGTCCCCAAATGCTCACAACAGCTAGGGCTGCACCAGGCCAAAGCCAGGAGCCTAAAATTGCTGCTAGGTCTCCCAAGTGGGTAGCAGGGACTCAAACACCTGGGCTATCAGCTGCCTCCCAGGGTGTGCGTTGGCTAGGACGCCGGCTCATAGGGGAGCCAGGGCCTGAAGACACTTCAGATGTGATGCGGATGTCCCAAGTAGTGACCCTACTACTGAAACCAATGCCCACCCTCTGCATTCCCAAGAGGAATAAGCAAGGGCTGTTCCTTGATGATCAGCAGCAAGCTCTCCACTTTATATCTGCTCTGTTTCATAAACTCAAAATAGTATTTGCCCACTATGCATGCTAGGGAGATAAAGCAGTATTCATTCACATTGAAATACTCAAACATATAATTGTTAGTGCTTCTGGGTGGATGGATGGGCAAAGACATTATGGAAAGGTGAGTATAGACTTTCTTGGTTTGTTTGAGCATAATTTTAACAGTTGCAAATTATTGTGTTTTATAATTAATTGCTAGAAATACAAATAAATAAGAAAAAGGGTAGGAGGGTGGATGAGAGGGAGGATAGGGTGGGAAGTATCACTATGTTCCTGAATCTGAATATGTGACATACATGAAATTTGTATACCAAAATAAAATTTTTAAAAAGAAATCTCCCAAATACCAATAGCCAAAAATAAATAAATAAAATGAAGAGACATCTCTATGCCTAGAAAACATTTAACAAAGAACACTGAGCTATCTACAAGGACTATTGTCCTATCTACAAGGACTATTGCCTAACAAGTCTTTTTGTCTTTTGCTCCACCCACTCTCCAAATTCCCAGCCAACCTGGACCATGAGCTTCTGTCTCACACTCAGGGTACCAGACATATGATATGGGTCATTGTATAGAACCAGACGCATCTTTGCCTCAACTCCAACTCAAGATGAGTTCTCTCCTCTTGTCGTCTTAGCCTTCATCTTACCAGGGTCTGAAGAGCTACTGAAATACCAAGTGTCTGATTTTTAACTGCTTATATGGTACACTGGAAATGTGTATGTGTGTGTATGTCTGCATACACACACAGACACATTCAATGACGAATCTCATACACAGGTTACAATTTCCCCAGAATTATAACAGTACAACGGCACATCAATTCCCACTAACAGTATGTGAAGTCACAGTGCAGAATAATTCAACACTTTGAAGCATATAACACTGCCAATATAAATTGGACAAATGACATAAAAGAACAAATGCATTTTAAGTTACTAAGTACGATAAAGTCCAGAAAGCAAAATGATGTGTCCACTTACATGGGGTTGGGAGGACAGGGGATTAGCACTCTGCACAAAGGGAAAATTCTCTGGAGAGAGCCCAGAGCATCAGAGGTGCCATCTCCTCACTGAAACTCTCTACTGTCGCTTGTCCCTGTGCCACAATGCATGGCAGCCGTGGAGCTATCTGCTGATGTGTGCTATGATACAGTGCTATGTGGGCACCCCCAAGGATGTCTACTCCAGTGTGTAGTATTTTCATCAAAGTTACCTTCTGAGGGCTCCAGAATCTTATTAATGCACAGGAACAACTAACTTAGCTTTGAGATGTGACCTCCCAGCCACAGCCATAGCCACAGCTTCACTGTCCCACCATCACATCTAAGTGACCAGTCTAAGGTAAAACCACCATCCTCATCTAAAACACCAGCGTGCTGGTCAAATTCCTCCTCTCTGGACTCCTGATCACTCTGGGCACTGGATGAGAAAATGGGGATTTATTTTATCCGTGCTACATTTCCTGCATTTTCTAAGTTGCAAAGTTTAATTCTTGCTTCTTATCCTTTTCCACATTACTTTATTCTGTCTCCCTTGCTGCAATTCTATCATTAACTTCTACCCAGCTCATTCTAAAAATTATCCTCAGTCCATTCCCCGGGATTTTTCAGAGACATAAACCAAATTGAGCCTAAAAACCCTCCTTTTTCATTTCTGATTGGTAACTGGCTCCCAGTATAGCAATGTCCTTCCGAAAGTCCTTGCTGTCATCGTAAAATCTTCTCCACAGCCACGGCCACCCTGCATGTGTGTCCCTCTGCTCTCAGCACCCTCTTTCAACTCTCAGTTGGAAAAAAAAAGTTCTATTTCAAGAAATGCAATCTACCAGTAGGGAGAAGGAAAAAAATATGTTTGCAAGAAATGTCCACATGCTAAAGAGAGAATTCTTAAATAATTTATGAGAAAATGCTGTAATGATTTTAAAACCAGCTTGCAGATTCACAGTGTCTATTCAGGTTAATATTTTAACTCTCAGCTGCATTTTATTGGTTTTTTTTCTTTTAATTGTCTACTTATACACTTACATTTATGACATAATTGAGGCATGAATTGATCAACACAGTTGAATGGATGCCATCATGATGAGTTTGATGTCAACTATCTTAACACAAAATTTAGGTGTGAATTACTATAGATTAGGGTTTGGAAGTGGTTGGATTTCACATGTAGTTCTAACTAATCTTTAAAGAAATAAGTTGCAACCTTACTTAAAATAGGTAATATTTAAAATTCTTTATTCCAGCTGGATTGCTTCAGAGCAATGCAAATGTTCAAATGCCAATACATAGAAAACCTCACTGTTCTCACTTGAAATTTGCCCAGAATATCTTACCCACAGTGGCACTCATCATGCTGCACATTCCTGAAAGTGATATAGATGGAACAGGTAAAGCTGCTATCTGCAGTGCCAGCATCCCATATGGGTGCCGGTTTGAGTCCCAGCTGCTCCACTTCTGATCCAGCTCTCTGCTGTGGCCTGGGGAAGCAGTAGAAGATGGCCCAAGTCCTTGGGTCCTGCACCCATGTGGGAGACCCAGAGGCAGCTCTGGCCATTGTGGCCAATTGGGGAGTGAACCAGCGGATGGAAGACTCTCTCTCTCTCTCTCTCTCTCTCTCTCTCTCTCTGCCTCTCCTTCTCTCTGTATGTGTAACTCTGACTTTCAAATAAATAAATAAATATTTTTAAAAAGTGACATGGAGGGATGAGCACACCCCATCCTCAGGGTTAGCTCAAACAATGTAGCATTTGAAGCCATTTATATTCCATTACGGGATCTTGTAAAATAGGAAAAAGGCACATTGGCAATTGAATATTAGCCTATGACCTTGGTTATGGAAACATATTTTCCTTACTGGTGAGAAACAACTAAAAGCAGGTGTTGTGAAGTATAGGAGTTTATCCAGTACCATGTGCCATGAGAATATAAATATTATTATACCATGAGAATATAAATAAAATGTGAACAGGCGGTGTCTTCACCCCTTGGATTAATATATATTTTGTGTATTTTCTGTAATCATTTTTTTTTTACTTTTGTTATGTCTATTTTAAGTCTGGATCAACATGGGAGATGGAACACCACGAGGCAGTCCTGTTCTGAGTTCCGTCAGCATAACAACAGGCGTATTATTGTTGTAGCTCTCTAAACAGTGATGCCATCTGCAAATCTGATGCCAAAACAGTGAAGATGTTTATTGACGTAGTTTACTTAATATGAAATACAATGTATTAGGGAAAGCATTAAAAATTTCTTCATTAGGAATTAGCTAAATTGGTACACAGACACAATTGTTTCATTTCTCTTGTGAGTTCACATTAGTTTATTTCCATAATAACATTACTTGCTTCCCACAGTATTAATAGCTCAATGGATATTTTTGTAAAGATGAAAAATAGCAAATGCAATTAATATTCCATGTTCTCCTTCTATCAGCTCAGTAGCAAACACCACCACCACAAAGGGAAGCAGTGGCCAGGGACAGGGCAGTGTTTTAACCACTACCTTCCCAGACAGGCTCGCGAGGACCACGCTTGCCTTCCAGTGCCTCTTTGCCAGGCATCTCCTCATAATTTTGCATCATTTACAAGTTAGGGGAAGCAAGCCCTCCCCGACATGTCTCTCCCCCCATTTCCCACAAGGCTGGTTAGCTGCCCAGCTGGAAGAAGCGGTCTCACGGTGTCCCCACGTTATGGTTCTCACTGACTCCAACAGCTCTCACACACGCTCAGTCTGCAGTCCCCCAAGATGGCTTTTCATGAAACTCGGCTCCATCTAGCCTCTCCATGGTAATGGTGGTCTCTTCTTTCCCAGGCCCCGTGACTGTCTACTTGTAAACAAGGTGCTGGTCTCCAGGTTGGGGCAGACACAAGACTAAGATGTGTCCCATCCTTGCACACATCACAAGCAAGGATGAGATGGGATCTAAAGAGACAAGCATTATCACCCCACAAGCTGAGTGTCTATTATGCTTCAGAGAATCTCAGTGGCACTGTGCATATCACCACCTCTGTCTCTAGGACCCACGAGCATTTCTACAATCCCCATTTTGCAGGGAAGTTACCTGAAGGATACATGGAAAGGAAGTGCATGGCCGGACCTCAATGTCGAATCAGTGTCTCCTCAGACCTTGCCCTCTCTCCACAGGAGGTTGTCAAAAAATAAATAAGCAAAGAGATTGTCACAAATCTCATCTTTTACACAGACAGTCACATGGCTCACAGGAGGAATGGACTCAGGTGGATTTGTGTTTATCGGGAGGTTTTGGCAGGCTTCCAACAAAGGTGATATTTACATAGAATATTGAAGAAGAGATCAGTATTTGCAAAAACCGGGAAGGAAATGAGCACTGAGGGTGAAGGCAATGGTGTCGGAGTTTGGGAATGGGTCTTTGCACGGTTAGACCCGCTGGAGTCAATGCACATCACAGGCAGCAGCATGAGCAAATGCTGGGAAGAGCCGGTTCATCTCGCCGTGTCTCCTGTGTCTGGAGCTTGAACTTCCTGAGGCTGCTTTGCCTGACTGTGATTGTGTTTGTGTCCCAGCCATTGCACAAAGCAGCCCCTCTAAGCCCAGCCTGTAACTGTCAACCACACGTCTGTGTCATCTGCATTTTGCTTGCTGTTTACTGTGGGGCTTAGTGCATGTTATTTCTTCACCAAGGTTCCTTCTTTTCCTGTTAGGTATTTTGTTGGTTAACTCCTTATTTCATAAGACTGAGCCAACACATTATTATTATTATTATTATTATTACTAATTTATATACACAGAAAACTTGTTCCCCAGGGATAGATAGTCCTCATTTTGCTATAGTCACAGAGGAGCTAGGTCTAGGAATTGCTCTCAGCCTGGGGTTGAGCTAGGAGGGTTGCTTCATGAAAATAACTAGTTTATTTTACTTGAGCTTCAACAAAATTTGGGTTCTCAGCTGGTCACTTGACACTTTCTTTTCATTCCATACATTGTGCAATCATAATCAATCCTGACTCGTACAAAAGTTGCTGATTTCTTGGCAGTATTTTCACATAATGCAGTCAGGGGAACTGAGTGCAGCATGTTATACAAGCCATAGAGAAGCTGGCTTATAAAGTCTTGACAAGGCATGTTCTTACTATTAGGTTAATGTTTATCCACGCTGCGTCCTACGAGTGCCCAAGTTCACCAACAGATTCCTAGGTTCTTTTAAAAGGAGAGAGCACATATATAAAATTTAAATAACTCCTAAGATGACTAATAACTCAGTGACTACGGGGTTGTTTGCTTCCAAGCAGTAGGAAGCACATGGCCAGGGCTCATATTTGATATTCTAGCTCCAGCTATAGGATTTATTTGCTGTATGCCTGTGCTCAAACCATAACTGGGGGGGAGGGGGTGTTCACATTCACCACTGGAAGACAGGGAATAAGAAAACTTAGAGAGGCAGAAAAATGCTTTCCTTGTAGACTATGAAACTCTAATTCTCATTTTTGACCTACTTTTTCTCAGTCAGGTTAATTTCTTTGCCTCCCCAACTGCACTTGGTGGCTACCGTAAAATTAGATATCCTCAATTATGGTTCAAAATGATAGGATGTTGCCATTAGTGGCAACCTTTCAATTGATATTAATCACTTTGATATATAATTATGGACATTACTAAGATAAATAAATCATTTTTTGTTTGTTGTTTGTTTATGGGCAGCCAAAAATTTTTTAGTAGAAATGTGGATGGTTTTTTTCATATTTTTTTTTCCTTTTTTTTTAAATAGAAAACTTTTATTTAATAAATACAAATTTCAAAAGTACAACTTCTGGATTATAGCAGTTCTTTCCCCCATAACCACCCTCCCATCTGCAAACCATCCCATCTCCCACTCCCTCTTTGCAGGTATACTGCCTGCATTGTTAGAACGTGGGGAAGTGCATTTCTCTAACAGTGTCCACAGGAAGTGACGCAAAAGAAGTGGTGGCAATCACCTTCCCTTCCTACTCGTAACTGTTCAGAGCTTGCTAGACGAGGGCACAGTACAACTGGACTTCTCAAGCGATCTCCTGATTCTTGTTTATTTCTCCTACTGAATTATATGATCCTTATCAGTCCTGACTCCTACTGAAAGTCCCTGCTTTCTGGGCAGTGCTTCCACTTGATAAGAAGGTTTGGGGGAATGTGGTCAAGGAAATCACCCATGACTGATTAAATAAACCATAGAGCATTTGATTTATGAAGTCTTGATAATGTATGTTTTTTCTATCAGCATTTGTTTTTCCTAGAACAGCCCTGTGAAAATGCAGAACTCCTCAGAGAATTACACAGCACAGAATTATGTACATGCACTCTTTCTACCTGTTTTGCAACGGTCTTTCCATGCATAATTTACAAAGATAAATGAAGGTATGCAAATTTGCTAATAGAACAAAAGTACAACAAACAGAACCATGGAGAGGAGGACGCTGGGTGACCTGGAGCAGGTGCAGAGCAGTGAGGGCTGTGCTGTGGTGGTCAGGAGAGCAGGGATGAGTAAGACAGAGACAGTCTGCAGTGATGTCACACACACTGCTGGGGCATGGCCTGGCTCTGCAGCCAGCAACTCAAGAGACTTCTGCGAATGTCTAGATATGCTGTGCTGTGCTGCAGACCTCATTCACGACAGACTGTGAAATACGACCAGGGAGGCAAAGTTCTGAAGAGTTTTGTGTCTTGATCAGACAGGCAGAGCTCTGGTCTGTCATCCCTGCATGCCACAGGACCAGGTCTGCGTGATGCAGAAGCTCGGTTTCCTTGCACCACCTTGGAAGCTTAATACTGGCTTCACTCAACCTCAAGAACTTTCAGTGAATATATATTTGATGAGTACTGATATTTTTTAAAAAACAGTCCAAAATTTGGCTTACATCTTTACCAAGAGAGTTAGCTTATGGTACAATATACAGAGGCCAGCTAAACTAAAGAAGTATTAATGTATTTCACAGCCACATCACAACAGATCTTGCACCCATGGTTTTATTTTTCTTGTTCCTTCTAAGCGTCCAGGGAATCTCATAGAATAAGCTTAGCCTCCCGTGACCCAGCAGCCCACTCCCCTCACAAGGAACCAACAATCCCCTGTGTTGTACACACTCCATTTCTAGAGAACTTTGGCTGCACGAGTGTGAAGACGCTACGCCACCTGAAAAAATATTACAAGACAAGAGAAATCGGGTAGGAGTAGAGCTCAGTCTGCCCAGTTATTTGACAGAGAACACGGCTTTCTTTTCTCCGCTAATCACAGCAGCTTTTATTGCAGTGCAGACTTATCATTTATAAAAGGGCTCATGCCCGCGAGGGGGAAGAGAGGTGGGCACTGGGAGTTCATTTTGCACAGGCTGTTCAGGGCATTGCCAGTAGAGGCAGGCAAAGGGAGAGAATGCGGGGACACTGCTTCACCTCTCAGAGGCCAGCAACAACACATCGCCAGCTGTGACGGGTGCATCTTCAGCGCATTCAGGGAGCATTTCTGACCTGACTAAGGATGATTTGTGACAGGTGCAAAACCAGGGTTTCAGCAGAGGGAAATGATGGTTCCTAAACGACATTCATGGCAGTCTATTAAATGATGTGTTCTTTCTGAATGGATGACTTCGGTACACTGCTCATCTTTTTGTGCATTTGTTCAAAAAGATTTTTAAGTCTCACAATTGACATATCCCAGAATAGAGTCACTCACAATGTAAGTGTGTTCTCTGCAAAAACAACTTCGAATTTCTGAATGCAGAAATTTACAGGAAAAAGCTAGCAATATTCCATCTATCAAGGAAATACAATTTACAACTTTTATAGGTCCATGCTTCATTTATTATGCCCCAAGCACCCAATTATCTTTATTCGTATACAGAAAGACATGGATAAAGGAACAAAAGGTAAAAATACTCTCTCTTCTCTTTCTCTCTCCCTATCTCTCTGCCTCAAGTAAATAACTGAGTATATAAATAAATAAATAAATAAATAAATAAATACATTTTTAAAAAATGTGGAGGTTGGGTGCTTGGCCTCGTAATTAATCTGCTGGCCAGGATGCCTGCATCTCATATCAGAGACCTTAGGTTCAAGTCCTGACTCTGCTCAGTATCCCAGCATCTTGCCGATAGACAAGTACTTGGCTCAAGTCCTTGGGCCCCTGCCACTCATGTGGGTGACCTGGGTTGAGTCACCAGATCCTGGCTTCATTTTGACTCAGCCTGGCTCTTGCAGGAATTTGGAGAGTGAACTACCAGATGAGAGTCTTTTTTCTGTCTCCCTCCCTCCCTAACTCCCTCCCTCTTCCTCTCTCTCTCCTTCCTTCCTCTCTCTTTCCCAGTCTCATAAATGAAGGCATTAATGGCATTATTTTATGCAAAGGCATCCCCGCACCACCACACCAATTGTTAGATACTTACAATAGTTTGGGAAACATTTTAAATATACTGACTCATACTCATTCAACCTTCCATTAAACCTCTGTTACTTGACTGTGTGGTATCAAGTACACTTGTCTGAGTGTCTGCACTCTGACCTCGAGTTCCCGCACTGCTACTTAACAATGACCTGATGTCATATATCCTCAGCTCTGGCTGGAACATCTCATCTGTCAAACGAGGAAACAATACGTACTTGCCTGCTCTATTATACAAGATTCTCAGGAACATAAACTTGTAAATGTAAGGCAGGAAGTACTACACAGCTCAAAGTACTATGTGCTCAATGAGAGGCAGGTCCTGAGAAGATGGAGCTAGGTGACTTTGTTGGTTGTGTGCATCCTAGCTTGGCTTCTCAGAACAAGACAGCTAGGAGGTCAGCAGACGATCTAGTCTGAAGGCACCACCATCATACATTGGCTTCTCATCGGCCAAAACCTCATTATGCCCCAATAGCTATGTTTAGGAGAATGCTCACAGCTCAAATATTTTTGCACCAAAATAACCTTGTGTTTTTTAACTCAAATTCCCATGAACTTTTTGAAGTACCCACATCCATATGTTGTCCTAATTTTTGCATTCCTTTCCAGTGTTTATATGCTAACTTTCACCATTTTTATTGGTCTTTATAAAAATGCAGTCCAGAAGGTGACAAAATCAGGGAAATGGCCATTTTCTTATTAAATATTGTCTTAAATTTCTACTGTTGCTGGGGGGAAATGGCTCGTTTTACTCCAAAGTGCATGACTTTGTGATACATGTTTAAAAGTTAACACCACTCTATGTGCCTGATAAGACAACTTGAAGCAACCCAGTAAAGGCATTTCTACTATCTGCATGTTTAGTTTCTCCAAAAATTCATACCGGGATTTAATTCATACAAGGTGATATGAGGCAGAACATTTAGGAAGTGACTGGGTGGGCAGGGCTGTGTCCTCCCAGAGGAGCTAACTCCTTTATAACAAAGGCCTTCATCAGGTCTTTGTCTTTCCACTCCTCCTACCACGTCAGAAGCACTGCTTAAGGTACCCTCCTGGAAGTAGAGGGACAAGGCCCTCACTAGACCACAACTGGCCTGGTAATCTTGTGCTTCCAAGACTCCTGAACTCTGAAAAAGAAGTCTATAGTATTTGTAAATCACCAGTTTTTGGTGCGTTCTTAAAGCAGCAGATACAGAATGAGATAAGAACTGTACAGCCAGGTTTCAAGACACTTTCCATGCATCTTGTCTCATCATATGTAGGCCTCTCTGTGGTCCCCTCCCACACTGAAAACGTCTGGAGAGTGGAGCACTGTGAGAACGACAGAAAGTGATGTCTGAGTCTGGTCATAGAGACTTTGCAACTTCTCCTGGGCTCTCAGAGAATGCAGCCACTACAGCCAGCCAGCCCAGCAGAAAAATCCTCAGGATGAAGAAGATAGGCCTCCTGCTCACAACAGGGTGGAAACCGGAGCTCCTGTCAATCACCAGAGGAGTGACCTCTGGGAAGGGGTCCTCTCACCACCCTACTGCTCTGTGTAGTCAATGCCATCCATCAGGAGCTTGGAGGCACCAGCAGCAAACAAGGCCACCCCTGAGCTCAGAACCCACAGGAACTGTGTGAGATCACAAGTGCTCACTGTTGTTCTCAGCTGCTAAGTCGTGCTGCAGTAGCGGGCAAACAATAATCACATCAAGCTCTGAGCGAGGCTGTGCCCACACTGACCTAACTGACAGGGAACACCGCATCTAACAGCTGTATATTGTACCTGCTTGCTTCCAGTCACATGGACATTCTCTCTAAAGTAGATAATAGCTAGAGCACAGAAAACTCTCAATAGAATTTTAGAAGATTTAAATTACAAACTATTTCTATGGCCTGATTTAGGAATCAATAACAATTGTGTATATGGAAACAACACAAATATTCGGAATTTAAATAGAACATTGCTAAATAACAATGGATCAAAGAAATTTTGAGAAGCAAAGCAAGAAAACAATGTTAAACTATTATAAAAATGAAATGAAATTTGTGGAATTCTGATGAAGCAGTGCTTACTTAAAATTCAGTCTCAGGAAGTTAATAGGGAAAAAAGAGAGTTTAACCCAAATAAGGAAATAACACTTTTAAAAGGCAAATAACAGAGAGTTGAAAAGCCCAATAGACATTTCTCTGGCGATGACAGCTAGTGAAATCTTACCTGGCCTGATTAATAAGAAAGAGCGACACCAAGAACAATACAGGGAATAACTTAGGAGATAATCATACAGACAAAATAAGCACTAAAAATAGCAAAATGATATTAGGGAAATGCTTTGCTAAAATTTATGACAAGTTACATAAAATTGCAAAATTCTAGAAGAATACAATTAAAATGGACACAAGATGAAACAGATGATCTGAGTACATCTGTTATTAAATACCTTCCTAAAAGTGAAAATTAAAAGTGATCATATTCCAGATGTTTTCCCTGGGAAATTTTCTCAAATATCCAGGAATAAAAACATACCAATCATTTCCAAAATCCTTGGGAAAATAGAAGAGGAACAAACCAGTATTACAAGGCTAGCATAATCTAGGTAGCAAAAATTGTCACTGTTACAATTGAAAATAAAATACAACTAATGAAACAAAAATTACAAACTACTGTTTAGAGCAAAGAAAAAAATCCTTACACAAACTTAAACAACAAAAACAGAGCTGGAGGCACAACAATACCAGATCTCAATTGTCTAAAGGACAATTATAATCAAAACAGCCTGGTACTGGCACAAAAATAGATATGTAGACCCATGGAACAAAATAAATGGAAACCCCAGAAATTAATCCACACATCTACAACTAACTAATCATTGACAAACAAGCTGGAATCCATTCCTTAATAATGGACAGTCTCTTCAACAAATGGTGCTGGATTAATTGATTTCCACAAGCAGAAGTATGAAATGAGACATGTATCTTATACCTTCTACAATAATCAATTCAAAATACGCTGTAACTAGTGCCGAAACAGTATTTTTACACTTTGTGTTTCTGTGTAGATGCAAACTGATGAAAATTTTTACTTAATACATACTGAACCGATCTTCTCTATATAAAGATAATCGAAAAGGAAAAAAAAAAAAAAAGAAAAACTCAGTGTTACATTGGAAACTGCATCAAAAAAATTAATCAGTTTCAAATATATATATATATATATATATATATATATATATATATATTTCATGTAGGATCTCTGTCCTTAATGTGCTGTACAGTGTGACTCAATGCTAAAATGAGAACTCAAAGAGTATATTTCACTTTGTGTTACTATATGAGGGCAAAGGGACGAATTCATTACTTAACACATGCTAAATTGATCACATGTATACAAAGAGAATTGAAAATGAATCTGGATGTGAACGAAAGGGTGGAGGGAGTGGGCAAGGGGGGAGGGTTGCGGGGGGAGAGGGAAAATATGGGGGGAAAGCCATTGTAATCCATAAGTCGTACCTTGGAAATTTATATCCTAAATAAAAGTTAGAAAAAAAATAATGTGAATCTATGACCTGGTACCATCAAATTGCTAAAGGAGAACATTTAAGACATTGGAATAGGCAAAGACTTCTTAGAAAAGACTCCAGAAGCATAGGTAATTAAAGAAAAATAGACAAAAAAAAATAGACATCAAGTTCAGAAGCTTCTGCGCTGCAAAGGAAGAACTCAATGAAGTTAAGAGGCAACTGACAGAATAGGACAAAATATTTGCAAACTATGCAACTGATAAAGAATTAATATACAGAATCTATAAAGAGTTCAAGAAACTCAAAAACAGCAAAACAAACAATTCAGGCAAGAAATGGGCAAAGGAACATGAACATTTTTCAAAGGATGAAATTTAAATACTCAACATGCACATGGAAAAATGCTCCAATCACTAGCCATCAGGGAAATGCAAATCAAAATCACAGTGAAGTTTCACGTCACCCCAGTTAGATGGCTCTCATACAGAAATCAAAAAACAGTAAATGCTGGTAAGGATGTGGGGGAAAGGGTTGTAAAGCAAACTGGTACAGCCAGTATTTTCATAAATCTGAAAATAGATCTATCATATGATCAGCCATCCCACTCCTGAGAATTCATCCAAAGGAAATGAAATCAGCATATGAAAGAGTTATTTGTACCCCCATGTTTATTGCAGCTTAATTCGCAATAGCCAAGATATAGAATCAACCCAGTTTCCCACCAAATGAAGACTGGATAAAGAAAAGGAGGTGTATCTATACACTATGAAATACTACTCAGCTATAAAAAAGAATGAATGAAACTGTCTTTTGGAACAAAATAGATGCACCTAGAAACCCTTATGCTTAGTGAAATAAGCCAGTCTCAAAAGGACAAATGTCATATATTTTCTCTAATAAGTGATAGGTAATATAGAATACAAAAAATAGTAAAAGAATTAAATGGCCACTTTGGGATATGATTGTCATTTTAGCCCTGTTTATAATCCTGTGGAACTGTGGTCTTCCTACTTCTTTGCATGTTGAATTATGATTAGTGGCAAATTAAGCCTGTGAATATAGAATAGATTAAAATTGTATCTTTGCAAATCTGATGATGAGAGGGGAGGTAGGGAGGGAGATGTGGGGGGACAGGAGAGTGAGGGAAGTGTGGTTGTCTTCTTGAAATTCTACCTATGGAATACATGAAATATATTCTCTTTACATTAATAAGAATTTAAAACTAAAATCAAACAAAAAGAGAAAAAGTTATTGTAAAAATTAAAGTGAAAAAAGAAAAAAAGAGGTGTGATTGAAGGAGATGGGGATGGAGGGAATTCTTAGAATTATATCTATGAAATACACAAAATCTCTTCTCTTTATATTAATAAAATAATCTTTTAAAATGTGAAAAAATGCCAACTCATGGGGCGGACATCAGGCATCATGGTTAAGATATAAGTTAAGATGTCAACCTCCCACATCAAACTGCCCAGGTTCAATTCCAGGTCTGTTCAACTTCCTTCTAATGAAGAGTCTTATCCTTCTGTTGTCTCTAAAATACATTAAAAATAGCTAAATATTTTAAATTAGTAACTCAAATGTACCAACATCTGAAAAAGCCGTGATCTTTAACAGAGTAGATTTGCTAAATATGTTTTATGGTTTGTTTTTACATAGGTCTTCACTAGTTTGTTTGTTTGTTTGTTTTTAGATTTATTTATTTATTTGAAAGAGTTACACAGAGAGAGGGAGAGAGAGAAAGAGAGAGAGAGAGATCTTCTATCCACTGGTTCACTTCCCAAATAGCCACAATGGCCAGGAAAGCCAGGAAGTCCTTCTGGGTCTCCCACATGGGTGCAGGAGCCCAAGTACTTGGGCCATTTTCCACTACTTTTCTCAGGCCATTAGCAGGGAGGTGGCTCAGAAGTGGAACAGCCAGGACTTGAACCAGCACCCATAGAGGATGCTGGCATCAGAGGAGGTGGCTTTTACCCACCATGCCACAATGCAGGCCTCTCCACTAGTTTTTTTTTTTTTTAATATGTATCTAAGAACAAATGAAAAAGGTAACCAAAAGAGAGAAGAAAGGTTTGCATATCTGTTGAAGCCCTTCTGCTCCCCACCCTAGAACTGTCCATTTGGTTTCACATCACATAACAGCAATCCTTGGCTACAAAAAGAAAGGAAAGGAAAAACATTCAAAAATTGAAAATTTTTGATTTACATGAAAAAACATAAAGTAAGGGGAGAGGGAGTGGGAAAGGGGAGGGTTGCGGGTGGGAGGGAAGTTATGGGGGAAGCCATTGTAATACATAAGCTGTACTTTGGAAATTTATATTCTCTAAATAAAAGCTTTATATATATATATAAAATGCTAAAGGAATAGATAAAATCAGAAACCAAATCAACATAAGACATGTTTTTTAAGTTCCTGGTTTTAAGTACATGTGTACCTCACTGTCTCATAGCATTTTTCACTGTATCATCTTCAAACAGCTTTCACCAAACTCACACAATTTCATTTCCATCTTTTTCCTCCTTCCCAGAGGGGAGAGAGGAGGTGTAGGATATTAAAGAACCGATTGCTCAGTGAACCTGGGCAGACCCAGGTGAAAACGAGCCTGGCACTGTGCGCCAGCGCCCCTCCACCTGCATGATCACTGCAACAGCACAGCCAGTGCTGATGCACCAGGCAGACGCCACTAATTGGCAGCAACGGCCTCCGGTGGCCTCTCACTCTCCCAGTGCGTGGCTTTCTTGTTGCAGTCCACAAAACAGCTCTTCTGAAAGGGGAACAAACTGATGACCTACCACACACACACACACACACACACACACACACAGTGTAACAGGCTACATTCAAAAAGCAACTGTAGACAGGAGGAAGAATGGCGGGTGTCTGACGGTGAGCTGTGCTTTTCCTTACGAACCCTGTAAGTGTTAAGTTCCGTAATACATCTGAGATGGGAGGGAAGGTGTTTACAGCAAAGGGAGACTGGCCTCATTATGGGAACAATTCTGAGGCTGGGGTGTCGCGTGCATGGATGATGTGCCTCCCCTCTGGCACCACACGCCAGCAGCTGAGTACCACGGAGCCCACACTCGGAGCCCAGCCTGGAGAACCTGGCAGAGCTTCTTCCCCAGGAACCCCTGTGCAGCCTAGAAACCGAGCACCCAGTTACAGCTCCTACGGACCCTTCTGGGCATCAGCTGAACTGAATGGTGTTGTCCATTTCGAAAGAGGAAGGACAATTAGAAGACGCTCCAAGGACGCGTTCTTGTATATTTGGAGGCTCTCGGTGATTTGGAAAATGCTGAGACTATGTTGATTGAGACCTCTTGGAAACCCACTGCTTCCTACCACTGCTGTTATCCCATTCATTTTTCATTGCCTTTGTAAGATGAGCAGGACTAGGGCTGGGGGTTGGGAGGATGAAAGATGCCAACTCTCGGTGCCTAGGAATCTCGGATGAATTCCAGGGAGTGATGCCGGGTGAGAAGAGCCAAGCCAGGGTTGAAAACCTGCCTGACTCCACTGTACATTTCTTGCGTAATCCCAGAATTTTCACCCACCATTCTCAAAACAATACTGTAGTGATGGGGAACAGATTTGTGCATTTCTGGAGTCACCAGGAGGGCAGTGATGTCTAACACGGAGTGTCACACGCTGATGTCCTTGCAGTGACAGGAGTGTTCTGTACCGTGAGTGTGCTCATGTCTGTCCTGGTTGTACCATTGTACTCATTTCACAAGCTATTACCACGAGAGCTCTGCAGCATTGTTTACAGCCACGTGTGAATGCACACTTGCATCAAAATAAAAGATTTACTAAAAAGAATAAAGACTAACAAACTTCTTCAATATTCCATGAAAAACATTGGCAAACATGCATTGCAAACTCATGTCAACAAACTTATTTGGCTGGCGCTGTGGCTCTCTAGGCTAATCCTCTGCTTGCGGCACCAGCACACTGGGTTCTAGTCCCGGTTGGGGCACCAGATTCTGTCCCGGTTGCCCCTCTTCCAGTCCAGCTCTCTGCTGTGGCCCGGGAGTGCAGTGGAGGATGGCCCAAGTCCTTGGGCCCTACACCCACATGGGAGACCAGGAGAAGCACCTGGCTCCTGGCTTTGCATCAATGCGCAGGCCAAGGTGGCCAAGGGGGTGAACCAACAGAAAAGGAAGATCTTTCTCTCTGTCTCTCTCTCTCACTGTCCACTCTGCCTGTCAAAAAAAAAAAAAAAAAAAGGAAAGAAACTTATTTATACTTTTGCTCCCTTAATGTCACCTTTTCCTAAATTTGTCCTGTGAGGTGGGCATTAATTGTACATTTAAGCTGCAAGTGAAAATATTTATAAAGATAAATAATTTACCCAAATGATAGAACCAAAGAGATGCAGAGTAGTGGGCCATTCCTCTCATGCATATTCACCAGCAGATGATATAACAAAAACCCCTAGACATTGTGAGCTGCTATAGGTCACAGAAGAAGACCTAAAGCAGGAATTAATTCACCATTTTATGATGCTATGGCTCTCTAAGGCCAAAATCTAAAATTTGAAAGCAAAGTAAAATTTCCACTTATGCACACCTCTCAGTCACTTTAGAAATCGTATTTTCTTGGGATGCTACCATGGCTATACTTAATTCCTTCTGACTGCACCTTGGCATAGGATTCAGACTCACTGCCAATGTGACTGGGCACCTTCACTTTGTGATATATGTGCAGAGTGGTCCTCACCGTTAAATCCAATATCCCCTCTTGGTGCAGATTTACTCTGAGTAAAGTTAGCCTCAGACTCACAGCTTTTCTTAATATGCTGAGACATCGCATTCTTCTCAGTTATTCACCCAATATTTTCCAAATGCCCAACTGCCTAAAGAAACTTGAGCTTCCTGTGTTGCTGGACCACAAGGTCAAGCTGTACTGACTGAGTATTGACCTCAGTCCTGTGTGTTTTTTGCCTGCATGCCTGACCTGTGCAGCACATGCCCCATCCAAAGACTCACTGTGTAGGAGGGTGAAGTGAAACTACACACTGATGGCCATCAGACGTGGGGTTGATGCTCTCCAAGATGACTTGCCAGCTGCTGTGTGTTTGGGGTAAATGACCCATCACTCTGAGCCTCTCCCTGCTCAGGCACACCATAGAGACAATGAGAGGTACTCGGCACAACCAGCTTCCTCCCCAGGAAGTGCCCTGGCTGGCTACTTCACAGAGCAGCCTGTATGCAGTCTCAGGTGATGGCGCAGATGCACACACCCTGCCCTTGCCCCAGGTAAGCCCAGCTCAGCTCAGCACAGCACATCCCTGAGCTCCGGGGGAGCCTTGTATGCCTTCTCTGCAGTAGTTCAGGCTCACCCTCTCCGGCCCAGTCCTGCTTCCTTCCCTGCCAGTGGGCATTCTCCCAGGGACCACTCCCTCTCCCCAGCAAGCCAGCTGCCTGGTGCCTCCAAGTCAGAAGCTGCTTCCCCAAGAACACCACCTAAACCACCCCCCAGCCACACTCACTCTCTAGCTGTCGAGCAGGCAGAGACCACCAGAAGTCTGTCCCTTTCCCCCCGTCCACCTATGCTACACCTCACCCAGACCCCACTCTGCTGTCGAATGCAAGGCTTTCCTCCCTCCGGCTCTAATGACCATGCCCAGGCATTGGATTCCACCGTCTCCCTCACTTTCTCCCGGCACTCTCCTCTCGTCGCCCCTTCTCCTCTCCACCACCCCTGTCCCTGCCCTCCCCTTGACCCCACCTCCTCCATCTGTCTCTCATGTTCTCTACTGGGCTCTGTACCACGAACCTTCCATCAGGTCCTTTCATGTGTCTCTGGCATCCTCCCTCATTTTTATTGTGTTCATTTCCATCTGGATTCCTGCAAAGTTAGTTATTTCAATTTTCCTAGTTTCCCCCTTTTCTCACATTTTCTCTCCCCTTCACTTCCCCACCCCCATCATCGTAGCCCTTCATGCATGGCCCCTCTTGTCCATCTCTATTTTCTCTCTCTCTTTTTTTTGACATTCACACATGAATTTTATTGAAAATGAGAAGCAAATGAGAGACAAGGTAACCGATTGGGACCAGCCACTGATCAGGACTGACACTCCTTACCAGAGTGCAGCCCCCAGTAGCGAGTTACACAGCTTTTTATAGTATTCTGTCCACTAGGGCTCACAATTTCAAACCGGACCCCTGGTATGCAGTGAACAATAAAGAGAAAAACCAGAATATGGTTGTAGGATAACAGTTAACCACAACAAACCCAATAACAGATCCAAGATATGGTGCTAAGATAACAATGAAGGACACATTTCAGTCAACCTAGTTCCTGGGAATTTGGGCCCACATAGTTTCACCATTAGCGCCATTAGCAAGCAAAGCTAATATGTGCAGAAGCAAAAGATCTGCAATTAGCTTTTATATACACTCTATTTTCTCTTTAAGCTAAGAAGCAAACCAGTGCCCTCAAACCAGGGGCCTGCATCTGGCCTGCTGGTGAAGACGATGGTTAAAGTGCACACATCCCTGTCAGAGGGAGTGGGCTTGATCCCCGCCTCCGGCTCCCGACTCACCTCCTGCTCACACAGACCTGGGCACCCTGTCACGACTGAGATACTGGGTTCCTGCACCCATGTGGCACACTGGTTGATTCCCAAGCTCCCGACTTCTGCTGCCCTGGCCCAGCCTTTGCAGGAACACGGGCAGTGAACCGGCAGCAACAGCAGGATCAGCTCTCTACGTGTCTGTGTCTCTGCTGCTCTCATTAACAGAAAACCTCTGGACTGCAAATGCAATCGTGAGCATTGTTCTCTGACCCCAGGCCTCACCCTTCACTGTCCCTTACACCCTCCACACCCAAATGGGACTCAGCGCGGGCTACGTGTCACTTCCTTTTGCTCAAGTGCAGCTCCTCCCTCAGTCCTTGTGGTCCACTCTCTGCCCCCAAGGCTCCAGGGAGCCTGCCCTCCCCCAGGGCACCCCACCACCACGGAACCCCATGCTTCCAGCTCTCACCCTCAGTAATGTTGGGATTCATCCACCTTTCTGGAGTCGCTGCTCTGCTGGCTACGCTGACACTGCTTTCTTCCACCCACTACCTCGCTCCCTCCTACCCCTCCTTATATTCAGTTAACAATCCTTTCTCCCAAGGTTCCCCTGCTGTGAGCTCCCTGGCAGCACTCACCTGCCCACCGCCCTCCTAGGATCTCACTCTGGGGTCATCAGGATGCCTGCAGTTCTTGCCAAGAAGGTGGATTCCCCGCTCCCGGCCACCAGGACTTTGGATTCAATAGTATGGGCTGGATCCAGGAAGTCTCCCCTTTGCCTGAGCCCTCAGGAATCGCAATGCACCAGGTAGATCATCAGAGCTCACCTGGAGAAATACTATCTTCCTTCAAATCCCTCGCACGTCATGAAGAGACTCTAGCTGTCTGCCTGTCCCATAACCTACAAGTCCCACGAGGACTTGGGTCTTGTACAGCCTTTTCTCCAGAAGTTGTGGGGTGCCTGACAAATTGTGGACATTCCTCACGAGCCCATTGGGTGGAAAAAAGGAAATATGACAGCATGCATGGGCAGCGTGGGATTTTGTGAGAACTCCTCTCCAGTGCTTCCAAAGAGGAAACGAGGAACAAACATTAGCACACACTTACCATTCAGTGTCATTAATCTTTCATGTCTATGTCGTTCAATAAAAATTGGAAAGGAGATACACCATAGAGAGTGATACCCTTTAGGTACTTACGCCTACGGCACCTTGCTTCAATACAATTTGAATTCTGACTGTCACTCATCGTGATTGTACCTGCTCTTGCAAGAGCTAAGGGCATAAACAAAATCACAATATTTGTTAATGTGAGGGGCTAAATGTGAAATGTTTCGTGGGGGTTTTTAAGGTTCTTAACAGCAGACCAGGCCCCCTGAAGGAAGCCGCCTCGAGATCACTGTCCATCATGGAGCAGGTATCTCTGTGGAGAGCAGCATGCCACTGCTTGCTTCACACACGGCATCCCCAAGGGAATGTCCCATGAATTACTATGCAACACTCTGCTGAATTTCACATAGGCAATGTTGGTGGCAGTAACCCACTCTCCCAGCCTCAGAGAAGGAGTGGAACGCCACCTCGATTCACAGAAAAGGAGGACTTTAACAAGAGCCAAGCTGCAGTTAAATTCGGAGATATTCATTTCCTGGCTTAACTCTGGAAACTCGTTATTGATTGAGCCCAAGCATAATGGACATCATTCTGTCTGAGCCTCTCCTTCTGACTGAGGGACACAGACCTGAGAGGCTTGAAGATGGCTTCAGGCTTGTTTGGAAAATCATCGCGGGAGCTCTGTGGTCAAGTAGCTGACATTCTAATTAGGGAAACTTAGAGCAGCCAGGTAACGTTTGCAGAGAAAAACACTAAGTGTGTTATGTGCTAAAAATACATTATACACTGTCAGATTTTTCACTCTCTCTCCTCTTTAATTAACACCTGGGTATTGATCAGATGAGTTTAATTTTTTTAAAGACAAGACTGGAAAAGCTTTGAGATATAAAACAAATAACAACAGGCCAGAAATAACCACATAGCCTGAGAGAAAACTCTGGGTGATTTTCCTTTCACAACACAGACAAAGGACCCAAGAGATCCGAGGCACAGGTCCCTGGCTCCTGAACAAGCTCTGTATCGAGGATTGTGACTGGACCTCAGAATCAGAAGGTGAATTTGTCCTCATTTTATCTCTCATCATTTCTGGTATGGTTTTAGATAAGTTTTTTTAATTAAAGAAATATATATATATATATATATATATATATATAAAGCATATAGTGCATAATAATTCATTGTTCTATGCTGGCTGGTTAATGGCTCGTTAAGTGGATGTTGTGTTGTACCTGGAAAGATTCCACCATTGAATGAAAAGTATTCACGGAAGAAGTCTTCGTAAACACATAACAAATTGATTTTTAATGCACTTCTGAGATTTTATTTTCACTCAAGTTACTATTTGCAACTTTATTTCACTTTTCTAAAGCAAAATAAGTAAATAAAGGCTTCCTTTTAAAAAGGGCTTGATTCTGTTCTGCAGTGCTGGATGATTGAGTTGGTCCAACTAGTGGGCAGCACACTTCCCTCTCCTGACAACGCACACATCACACATGGAGTAGCAAGAGAAGCACAGTGAGGAGCCCAGGATGAGAGCTTTCAGTCCCAATACTGACTGACGTCTGTGCCTACACAGAGAAGCAGATAGTAAAGTGCAAATGTACGGACACATTCTCTATTTAACTTGATTTATTGAACTCCAAGAACGTGGGCATGAATACTAGCAGAGACCATATTCTCACAATGCAGCATTTTGCAATGGAGCAATGAACAACAGTACTTTAACGAGCTTAGTCTCCACATGGTAAGAGCTGTAGAATTTCTCCAGCTCTCCCTTTAAAGATGCCATCAAGAAGGAGGTTTCTGTGCACTCTGCTGGATGTTATATGCATCTGACACAAGAGCTTAACGACTTCCGTGTGCTGGCAGGCAGCCTACCTCTCAGATCAGGGATTGAGTCCTTTCCATTGTGTGTCCGACTCAGGAGTACCAGACTATCATGATTCTGAGTGCCTGAAGAGGCAAACTTTTTCCTTAGAGGAGAGCTGTTGAAGCTCAAGCAAGAGGACTATTTCAAAATCGGTAACAGCTTAGCGGATGTTCGCTAATAACTTTTCAAGGTTTTTCTAGAAAAAGGGGAAAACCACATAAGACCTCCATCAGTTTGTTACTTCACTGCAGGCCAGGTCCTGGGGCAGCCTCCTGTCTCACTTTCCTCCCTTGTGTTGCCACATTCCCTGTGGAAGGAGAGGGCGCTCTGGCCCCCATGCCAACCCCTAAGTTCTTTGTTAGGGTTTTTGTCTCCCTACCACTCCTCTCTCTCTGTGGGGAATAGCTTGTACAGAGGTTGAGATTTATTTCAGGGAAGACATACTGGATGTGGTAAAGTTTAAACAAGTTCTATTTTGAATACTTTAAACACATAATTAATTCAAATGCCCTTGTGCCTGAAATCCCCAGCCCTAAATTATGCAAGCCATATTGACTGCTTGCAGGTTTATATTCACAAGTAAACAGTAAAAGAATTTAATTTTACATTATGTAAATATTTAAGGTATAATTTACATGTATTTACATAATACTTGCTAATTAAACTAAAATCACATTTACATGAAAAAATAATTATTTATCCTACACAATTTAAATTAACCAGCTTTTAATTTCCATGAAGGAAATACAAATGGAGAAGGATAATGAAAGTTAAGTTTTACATTTAATATGAAATGTTTAGAAAGACAAATTAGTACTTAGAGCCAACAGGTGCATGCGATGTTTCCACAATCCATTGGAATCTGACATGAGATACTAAATTGAGGTTTCATAGATTTTTATGTTAGCTAAGGATTCAGAGAATTGCAAGGTGGAATTCTTCATGTTAGTAGAGTTCTCTGTGTTTTTATAAAAACGCAAACCTAAACAAAAGTGGCAGGATAACGGTGTGCTTCTATTTTGCAACTGGATTTAGTCAATCTTATTGACAAGAAGAAAGAGAGATGTGTAGGAAAAGCAACAGAACAGACGAGAGCCCCAGTGCTGGGGTCAGCAAGGAAGTCCTACCGGGGCTGGAGCCCACCCTTCTGCACAGAGGGGTTCTCCTAGAGAGAGGAAGGCAGTGCTGTGTCTACCATTGGTGGCCTGTTCTTGGGAGAGCAAGCCTGGGTGAGCTCGGGCTGCACCATGGCCATGTTTACCTGGATTAGGTGACGGTATCAGTTGGGAGCCATGGGTGTGGCAGCACTGGAGACAAATCAGCAGCTCCCAGAGGGGACCTAGCCAGAGCCTGTTGTATTTGGACTCAGTGGGGAGTGGGGAGAGGGAGCATCAGGGCAGGTTTTGAGAACGTGGCTGGGGGTAGAAGAGGTGGCTGGACTTGCTGTGGGGAATGTGGGGGATGCTGGATTGTGGCTGGAGCAATGGTGGAAGGCGGGGAATCAAGGCTCAGATCAACTCCCCCAACTCTGAGATCTTACGAGACCCCTCCTGGGCAGCGCAGCCAAGCAGTAGGCTGTGCAAGGATAGTTCAGAGGAGAGGTCTGTATCCCAGCACTCATATCTCTGATCTGTCACAGATGTACACACTGTATTTCAAAGCACGAGAAGAAACACTTGCTTCCATAGTGGGAGTGTAGGGTGGAGGCCTTGGCCAGCAAGAATAATGGTGTGAGACGCGGATGTGCGCTTGCATCCTGAGCAATGAATGAGCGACACTGGTACACCTTGAAAGTTCCTGCATGGAAATCAACGTGAAGAATGCGAGCACGTGCATTTAGGGGCCATGGTATAGTGGATGGGAAAAGATTGGAGGGCATGTGATATGGATATATGAGAGGAAATCAAGACATTTATTTTTTTAAAGATTTATTTTATTTATTTGAAAGAGTTACAGAGAGAGGTAGAGACTGAGAGAGAGGTCTTCCATTCACTGCTTCACTCCCCACATGGCCTCAATGGCCAGAGCTGCACCGATCTGAAGCCAGGAGCCAGGAGCTTCCTCCAGGTCTCTCACATGGGCACAGGGGCCCAGGCACTTGGGGCATCTTCTATTGCTTTCCCAGGCCATAGCAGAGAGCTGGATTGGAAGAGGAACAGCCAGGACTAGAACCGGCACCATTATGGGATGCCAACACTTCAGACCAGGGCTTTAACCTGCTGTGCCACAGCGTCGGCCCCACAAGACCTTTAAACCAATTTGCTGGTAGAGGAGTGGGCATTTAGCTTAGCAATTAAGACACCCTGTTCCATGTCGGAGCACCTGGGTTTAACTCCTGTCTCCGTCTCCCAGCTCCACCTTCCTGCTAATGCAAACCCTGGCAGGCAGTGAGGATGACTGAAGTAAGTATGTTCCTGCCACTTTTGTGGGATACCTGGATTGTGTCCTTGGCTCCTGGGTCAGGATCCTGTTCAGCCCCAGCTGGTGCAGGCATGTGGAGAATGTCACAATAGAGGGGGGCTGTCTTCTATTGTGTCTCTTTCTGTTTTCCTTTTAATTAACTAGTACTAACTAAACATTTCCATGTGATGTGGAAGAGGTGCCCCCCAGGACTACCACCTTGAAGTTATCACAGAATTTCAGCTTTCAGTTAATGAGGACTTGGATTCACATCATTGCAGAGGAAAGCAACACACCAGCAAATGTGGGAAGTTTCTGGAAGGAAACAGAGCGCCCTGTGGTGACTGACACAAAATGCCTGGGCACCGCCTCCTTCCTGCCCCTGGCTCAGCACCGTCTTTCACACTCCCCGAGAGTCCTCCCTAGACATTCAGACTCACAAGGATTTTCAGAATCAATTCTGTTATAATCTGCTGTAATATTTACAGCACTGCTTGATTGTATGTCGCTGATATGGAAAAGTCAAATAATCAAAGAGAAATATCACAACTGTCTAGCAAGCGGTAATCATCCACCTTTTCAATCTGAATGTCTTGTAAGTTTTGTATTTGTTTCCTAATTTCTAAAATTTGAGGATGAGAAATGTCTCCACTACTATCAATGAAAAATGCATCTTCTAAAGTATTGAGAATAGATTAATATGAGAGAGTTGAAGAAACCTAAGGAATACAATTCATGTACATACACTAAAGTGTGTATTTATGAAAGGCGGTAGGAGGAAACATACCTACTCAACTTTGGGCTCACGTGTGATGATAAAGGCAATGTGCACCCGGATGCAATGACTTCTCTCGCTGTCATTGTGACCCATGGCTTTGTAGAGCAGAAGACCTACCCTGTAAGCCCAGGCACAAGTCTTAGCAGAGTGTCTGTATCCATATTGGTTTTTGCATCGGAACTTATTTAAAATTAAAAAGTATTTAAAGCTGTCATGGACAAGAATGAGCAAATACTTTAAACAAGTTGTTTATTCCAAGAATTTGGAATGTGAAGGTGGACTAGACATTTAGTACAGGAGTTAAGGTGCCAGTTGGACACCATGTCAGAGTGTTAGGGTTCGAATCCTGCTCCTCTCTTGATTTCAGCTTCCTACTTACGCATGTTCAGTGAGATCCAGGCTCAGTTGATTGGATTTCTAACACTCACATTCAAGATTGGATTAAGTCCCTGTCTCCTATATTCAACCTGGCCTAGCCCCAGCTGTTAGGGGTATTTGGGAAGTCAATCAGCAGATGGGTGATCTCTCTTTCTCTCTTTGTCTCTCTGCCTTGCAAATAAAGTTAACAAATGTGTTTATGTGTGTGTGTGTGTGTGTGTGTATTTAAATGTAACTTATGATTGCTAAAATAGTCATGTATAAAAAATTCTCAACCAAAAACTAAGGGTTATCGGAGATTCATGAGTGACTGCAGAATAATTAGGTGTTTCCTCCAGGCTTTCCCACGACAGGTGGAAGAAGACACAGAATAGAACCCTTAATACCAAACTGGAGACAAAATCCAGGTCTGACTTGCCCCAGATTCTCTTTGGGCAGTTAGAGTGACAGACAGCAGGGCTTGGGGCACCTCTGTATGTGAGTGGCCGGGTCACCCAGCACTCGGACGGGCCTGAGTCTCCCCATGGAATTTGGCACAGAAGGTATCCACGACTCTAATCCAAACACACAACAAAAACAGGGAGGGGAACAGGAAACACGCAGGCCAGAAATGCCAGTCTAAACATAAAAGTCTTGAGGTAGTATAGTTAGGCTCCAGTTCTTAAGAAACTCAATGATTTATAAAGAAATTTGAGAACTTGAAAATCCCTTCTTAAGGACTGGTAATTTAGGTCACAAAAGGATAGCTTTTCTTAGGTTTGTTCTAGGCAATTTGATCACAAAAAAATTAAAAGTATCTTTAAAATCTCTCCCAATTTGTCTTCGGAGTATATGAGTCAGCCAATACGGGCCCCTCAGAGAACCCTCATTTGACAAAGTGAGGAAAACATTGTACTTTTTAAAATCTGTTGTCTAGACAGCATTTCTGGGTTGCATACAACAGTCCATCTTGGGTAAAGAATCCACAGGATGCCATCACTTATCTCAGTGCTCTCTATCACAGCAGATAACTGAGACGCACCTGCCCCAGTGCACAGGGACAGCAGTGGTGGACCACCCGGCTAGCATCCCTCTGGCCTGCACCATGCCCTCAGACGGTGGCACATCACTCATGAATCCATGCCCCCTAACAACCACATTCAGAAACAGGGCTGACCCGTTCCCTGCTGAGTCCTGAACACCAAGGTTCTCTTCACGATGGCTTTCCATTGCAGTCACAATGTACGGCACATAACACACACGCAATGCACACTTGCTGATTGCTGTGTCAGCTGTCTTGGAAGGCGATGATTTCCCTTTTGTGGTGCACAGAGCTTGGAATCAAGGGCTGGATGGAAGTCTATACTCTGTATTTTAAAACAGATGCTGCTGGAACACCTGTTTCTATCTGTCTGAGTTGATCCATTGATAAAGCAACACAAGTACTAATGCTTACCTCACTCTGTGAGAATGAACATATCCCATGTGGAAAGATATATAAATAAATGCCAAATAAGGCAAATTTAGAGGCAGTTACAACAATTCATTCCATTAAAAAAAAGGTTTATAATCCCTTTACAGGATTGATTGCTTCTGGTAAGTGTAATTTGAACCTCAAGAAATGTAAATTTCAAGATTGTTTAATTAACAATTAATTAAAGCAGGATAGGACTTGGATCACTTATTTGAGAGAGGAACTAACCAGAAAGAAGACAAGTGCTCAGGTATCAAGGGAAAGTGAATGGTGTGCACTGTTTAAAACAGGGAACTTGGTCTTTGGAAGAAATCAACAACACTTAACATGTGGTTTATATTTGGAAAAAAGAGTAGTGGTCAAATTCTGGGCAGATAACTAAAACTGTTGTGCCTGGGCTATATCTGCCCGGTGTACTGTTTCACACAAAGTGCTGCTTCACTGGTATACAACTCAGCACTGGGAAGTTAGAAAGCAGAGGAGTGTAATTTGAAGATAAGATGTAACTGAAGTTCCAATAATTTTTTTTAGATGGAACTGAACTATGAAAGGAGTGATTCCCATGTGGCTACATAATTTTAGTGAAAAACTCATATAATGCCCACTTAAACTTCTTGTTAAATCAAAAATCTCAACAATAAAGACTGAATTCAGATTTCTTTCACTAATCAGATTTTGTCTAAAACCATTATAAATTAGAATAACGTGCCTTCCAGCTTCAGAATGAGGCTAATTTCAACATGGTTCTACACACAGATTTGAATAGAGTCTAATTATATTACAATAAACACAATGTGTTTCAGATGTGGTGGCATTTCAGAACAAAATGTAAGGAACTCTGAACGAACAATGTCTTCATAAAGTATCACACTCACAAATAATGTGTCTCGCAGTAGTGTTAATATTAACTCATTTTCTAAAAACATTTAATGTGGGCAGCCGCAGACAGTCGCCCCTTTTGTTTACACTTAAACATATGGATGGAGACATCCTGGCACAGACAATTAGGCTAAGGAGATTCCAGGAAGAGGCAGGAAGAACCGTATCTCACTGCTGGACTTCTCACAAGAGATGATGTAGATAATCAGCCACAGCTGAAACCAGCATTTATTACCTAGGTGTTTTATTATGCCCTTGTAATCTATGATTGATAGCATTGTTGTGATCTTGTGATCATTTTGTTAAGCGGAAGAACTTTATTGGGAACTCTTTGTAACCCCAAAAGCCTTTTAGATATGTAAATCCTCTGTGTGCCTTCTTGTGTACAACTGGTCATGTTTAAATACTACTGGACTTGTTGAATAAATGAGCCTTGATCAGGATTGGTCTTGGCTCCATTCTTTGCGTCCTTGTCCCTGCATTCCCACTCTCTGTTTCAGGAAACCCGGTTCTTTGTGCTGCAGGCCAGCACAATTTAATTTTCATAAGCGTGTTTGGCATTTTAGGGTCATACAATATCACATGTGCAACACACATCTCGCACACATTGCTGTGTATTGGAAGCTGGGCCGTTTCTGTGTGGCATTTTCAAGGCAGTTGCCCATACATGCCTTTATCCACAAGGATCTGAAAAAGTGGGCTTTCTAACCAACGGATTTGTGCTTAAAGACTGGAAAATTGGCAGCACCTAAATGAAGGTGAAGAAGTGACACTGATAAGATACTCAGCTTCTCTAGATTGAGGTTACCAGTTTTTGCTTCTTTTGTGTAAATTCACAGCTCTCATATCTGAAGATTCCCCTAAAATCCCGGCCTCTTGGTCTCCATTTCCAGGGAGGGGTAGAATCACAGTTAGTAAGCTGATGCCATGGAAATGAGTCTGCTATGTCTCAGGTTCCGTAACCAATCAGATCTGCTGTCCATTTAATTCCCACCCAAGCATTCACAGGGAACCAATGAGAATTCATTCACAGATTTGGGACTAGAGTCTAACACAACATAGAGGTAAAACAGCGTCACAGTTTTCAAAGCACAGACATACCCCACTCTGCTCCTTAAGAACGCCACTTAACAAATGCATGAACATACACAAAATGATGCATGCAGGTCGGTTTCTCCCCATGCATCCTAGACATCATACCACGCTTCCTTATTTGCCAATCTCTGATAACCCTGGCTTCTCTCTTCTGTCCTCAACCAGGCCCGAGTCTCATTTACCTGAGTTCACGAATGGGTGTGCACCTCTACAACCTACCCTGTCTCCTCTTTTCTCTGTAGCTCTCAAAACCTCTCTCCTTATAATCTCTAACAAATTGCTGGAAGGGGTTAGCCTCATGTCCCTTCTTCAGTCCCAATTCTTTCATGAATCCTGACAACGAAGCTTCCCTGAGTGGCTTCCCAAAGCTCATTTCTCAGTTATGTCCCCTGAGCCTCTGCCTGCCTGCTCCTGGGCTCTTTGCTCCCTTCAGTGTCATTCACTGAACACTAGAGAATTCGGAACTTTTGTGAACACACTAAGTGCACTTTGCAGTCAGGTGTGGCATCCACCACTCAAACAACCAGCTCTTCAAAACCAGCCACCACCCGTTTTTGTGTTTTTTCTTCTCCTGAAACATTTCCCCGGATCCAGAGTAAACCCCGGCAGTCCTCTGATTCCAAAACAACACGATAGCGGCAAGTGTGTTAGTTACTTCCCAGGCCTCCTCACTCCCTTTCCTCCCTAAAGCAGAGCCTCTTCTGGGGATAGACCCCTGGGCCTTTCCCGGGTCATGGGATCCCTACCCAAGCCCACACCCCAGCCAAACACAGCATCTTCTGTCTCCACCCAGTCAAGTTCTGGCTGCAGCTTGACAGCCAGTTCAGTCATACTGCTACTGATGACTTCTCCAGCAACACCAGTCCACAAGGCTGTGTCCTCCTTCAGACTCTTAAGGCATTTACCTGCGCTGTGCTGTTGTTTGCCTTGATGCTTCAGGGCACTGTAACAGGGAATGTAACAGTGTGGGGACACACTTTAGAATCAGGCAGACCTGGCTTACTGCAGACTCCTACTTTCTGCTTTCTTCATTCCGAGAAAATGTCTGTTTTCCCGGTGCTTGCCTCTTGTGCTTATAGAAGGTGCACTAATGACTCTTGCTTAAAAGGGAGGAATAAATGGTTCTACACTCAGTGTCTGTCACACCGATGGTACTTGGTTAGGTGTGCAACATGTTGTAGTTCCTTGAATCTCTGCATAGCTGCTTAGTGTTTTCACAAATGGGAAACATTTACAAAGAAGGCCTAGTAACTTCTGTATCCTATAATATCTATTTTTTAAAGATGCATTTATTTATTTGAAGTCAGAGTTACACAGAGAGAGAAGGAGAGGCAGAGAGAGAGAAAAGTCTTCCATCCACCTGTTCACTCTCCAATTGGCTGCAATGGCCTGATCTGAAGCCAGATACCAGGAGCCAGGAGCCTCCTCTGGGTTTCCCATGCAGGCCAGGGACCCAAGGACTTGGGCCATCTTCTACTGTTTTCCCAGGCCATAGCAGAGAGCTGGATCAGAAGTGGAGCAGCCGGGACATGAACCGACACCCATGTGGGAGGCTGGCACTGCAGGTGGCAGCGTTACCGGCTACGCCACGCCGGCGGCCCCTCCTGTGTCACCTTTCGACCTCCAGCACTACCTTGCCATGCTCCTGTGCAGGCTGCTCCTTTGTTATCCACAGAGAGAAGCAGCAGATGCCCCCCACCCCTTGTACTCTCCTGCTTACCCTTGCTAAGTCTTAGCCTCATTAATGCAAAATGGATAAAAGTGTTTATTTCACGGAAGGGCTGAAGAATTAAATGATAGAATACACAGCAAGAAAAGCAGAGTCCGGCAGACAGGAGAGCTCAACACAGACACTTCCCTTCGTGAAGGTGGTGAGGCTGTGATGGGACGTTTGTCACTTCAGTGACGGAAAACGGGGCCTGTGACGGGCATTTCACCTGCAAGACTGTTCTCCTTGTCCTCACAAATTCCTGCTTTGCTGTCCTGGGGAGCTGCCTAGTGCTTCATACATGAACTCACCAAATGTTACATTTAGAGAGTGGTATGAAAATAACAGTAAAGAAACAACAGTAGAGGCCGGTGTGCAGCTCAGTGAGTTAAGTAAATGCTTGTGGTGCCACTACCCAATATCTGAGCACTGTTTTGTGTCCTGGCTTCTCTGCTTCCAATCTAGCTCCCTGCTAATGTACTCGGGAGGCAATAGATGATGACTGAATTACCTGGACACCTGCCATGCATGTGGGAGAGCTGGGTGGAGTCCCGGGCTCCTGGCTTTGGGCTGACCCAGCCTTGGCTTGTGCAGTCATTTGGCGAATGATCCAGCAATGGAAGATCTATTTTTCTCTCTTTCCACAACTCTGCCTTCCAAATAAATTAACTTTAAAAAAGTAGAAAATAGAAACAAATATACATTGTATGGCTAAGCATTTCAGAGATTAAAATCATAAATAGAAAAATGTAGAAAAACTCCCTCTGTGCCAGAAAGACTGTACATTAAGAATACGAAGCTCCCATCTGAGTCACCCTATCTGCATGACGCTGAAATCTACCGTCTCTGGAATGCCTGTTGGTCTCGAGTTAAGCTTGTCCTTGCAGAGTGGACAAAGCAGGAAAGGGAATGCAGCAAGGACACACAGAAGCACCTGCTGGGCTGTTCATCTGCCAATGGCAGCACAAGCTGATAGACAGGTGGTTAACATAAGAACCACCGGACGCTTGTTCTGTGAGCCAGTCTTTATCCATCTGTGTGCCTACAGGTGTGTGTATTCTTTCCTTTCTCTTGTCCTGCCCCACGAGAATCTAGTCCGTCTCTCCTACTCTCACAATAAAGAACTTCCTTGCACAACTCAGAAAGATCACCTAAACCAGGCTGACCTTATCAGGACGTCAGCACGTCTGGGGTCCCCACACGCCAATCCCACCTGCGTGGCTCAGCAGTGTGCATGATCCCACCTGTAGAAGGGTTGCCTTCCCACTGCCTGCAGCTGTGAGAACAGACGCTCGGCACTCTGCACACTTCTCGTTCTGCAGAAACCAGACAGGCATACTTAGAAACAAAGCTCAACTAAATGCAGATGCAGAGTTGCTTAATTTCATAAAAGCAGTATAAAGGAGGTCCTCCTACTTTGCTTTGAGTCACTTTAAAGGTCTTTCCAAACAGGAGTCTGAGTACGGGGAAGTGGAGAGAATCTGACGACTGAGCGTGGAAGCATTTTACATAGAACGGCTGCTGGAGCTGAGGGGGAACAGCAGCTTTGCATGCTACAGGGAGCAGCCGCCCCAGTTCAGAGTGGATGGAGAATGGCTGTCTGCAGGCCTCTTGAACTGAACCTGAGCATTCCAAGTGTCAGCGCCCGTCACCATGTCAGTCATCACAGCTCTTCCTACAAGGCACAGCACCTTCCTCACCATTCGCATTCACAGCTCCCCTGGAAGACTCAGCACCGGCACCTTGTGGGGCCCAGAGAGCATCAGGCCCCACAGTGGCTCCTGGTCACTGCTTCCAGGTGTGCAGAACCCCAAGGGAGCCCTCTGGTCTCAGAAAGGCTTGCCTCCACTGCATTCTAATGGAACGCTCTGAAAACGTGAAGGCAATAAAATCAACCCCAGGTCACATCTATTGATGGACTTCTCTCGGTCTGAGTTTAGAACCAAGGCCCCTGGCCCTCCTTTTATTTTTATATACACTGTAAATATATAGTAAATATTTATTTTCATATACTTTATAAATGAAAACTCATAAAGAAGGTCCAAAAAAGCCTGGCCTTAGCCTTTACTTTTTTAATTTTCAACAAAAATACAGAAATGCTGCATTTTTTCCTTTTATTTCCTACAACTGATGCTTGGCATTGGCAATTTCAGGAGGCTGTGCTCTGGAGAATGCACTCCCTGATTCTGTCATAATACATTTACGAAGGTCCTTGGTCAATCCTGGGCAGATATCAAATCTGTCAGAAAAGAAGCAGAGTTCTTTGAAAACTGGGAGACAGGAGGGAGGGCTACAGCCAGGGAAGTGTCAGCTCACAGTGAGAGGCTGGCCCCCAGGCCTGCAAGAACCCACCCTCACAGAATTCAGGTTTGCTCAAATGCCTCCCACGTTGGCTTTGTGTTTATGTGGTTAAAACTGTAAATATTCCAAAATCAGGACATCTACCAGTGATGTTACTAGCAGATACTGAGGATATCTGTTTACATTCTCTTTGGCTCAGGATAACAACAGCAAGTGGCTTTTCGTGTCCGTGTTGCTGCAGCATATCCCTGTACACCCTGTGCTGGTCTGGGAAGGAATCAGCAGCTCAAGTGGTGTGCCCTTACCTCCACAGTGCAGAGCAGGTGCTGACTGCCAGAGGCCCTAACTAGCTTTCAAAATAAGTGACAAATTCCATGACAGCTTTAACAGGTGTATAGTCAACAAAGAGAAATACCTGTATCCTAAACTTGTTCCTTTTTGCTGTTTTTAGATGATTTAGCCAGCTAGGAAATTGTGCCATGTGGCTCTGGCCCCAAGATTTGAGCTGTTGTTTCTTCAAAGTGGATTCTATCCCCAAGCATCAGTAACAGTCATGGTGGAGTGTGACTAAGACTGCCCATGCAGGCTGGTGCAGCATGAGAGAAACAGCATCTTCAAACAAAACTAACATGAAAAGGTACATGGTGGAGTGTGGCTAAGACTGCCCATGCAGGCTGGTGCAGCACGAGAGAAAACAGCATCTTCAAACAAAACTAACATGAACAGGTAGAGGGATAGACAGGTAGATAGATACAGATAGGAGGTAGGTGGATTGATAGATTGATAGATTCTTAGATAGATAGATAATCTGCTTTTTTTAATGAGTGAAAATGGTGTTTTGATTCCAGCTTTTCAATCACTACCAGGGAACTACTGACATATATATATATATACATACACACACACACACACACACACACACACACACACATATATATGCATGTATACATGTATATATATACTTATATAGATACATGTGAATATATAGATATATATATAGATATATTACTTTTCCCTAGTATCAGCTGCTTCCTTTGTCAAAAGGGACATCATAAAACCCACTGCATGATCATCAGATAAATGGCTGGTTATTAAAAGTATAAAACTTGCTGTATACATAGGAGCTTGAAATATTGAATTGAAAAAATTATTGTTTTGTCCATATTTAGGTATTTTAATTTGAACAGTTATATAGCCTCAAAACCTATTGAAGTGAAATGGACACTATGAGAAACAGTAACTTGATCAGCTCTTGTGCTGACTGTTGTTGTACAATGTAATACTTTATCCATTTTAGTAATTTTTTTATTCTAGTACTGTTGGTTGAACTCTGTAATTAACAAACAATTATTCTTAGGTGTTTAAATTTTAACTGAAAAGTGATCCCTGTGAAATATAAGAGTGGGAATAAGAGAGGGAGGAGATGTACAATTTGGGACATGCTCAATCGGAACTGCCCCAAATGATGGAGTTAGAAACAGGCCAGGGAATTCCAATACAATCCCATGATCATTAAATTTTAGTAGGCAACTGATTTTTAAAGTTTTACAAAATTATCAGAAGCTTAGTAAATGTTCAGCAACCACAGCAACAAAATCCTGAAGAAAATCCGTAGTCTTAGATTTGATAGAAACAAGCGTCAATGCTTCCCAGGTCTTGAAAGTTACTTACTTCAAAAGAAAGGGACAGAAAGTATAAATTTCACGATGGGGTGTTCATAGACTGTTCTACCCCCAGACAGTGCCATCAGATGCTAGATCCCTCGCCACCTGCGCCCACCCTCTCCTGTGTGTAACGGCTGCCCTGAAGCCCTGTGTTGCAGCTGCAGGAGTACCCGCTACCCTGCGACATCACACTCTGTATATCACAGTCTTACCCGGCCCGTTTGCCAACTCCCACAATCCCCCAACTCAGTTGAGACTCACAGGCTGAAAAGCCAGCCCTTCATAAACACTGACCTGACCCAGGCAGGCAGAATTCTTTGACAAAGTTCTTCAGCTGAAGCAATTGCAACTCATGGTTTTATGCGGCATTCAGGTCATTCTCTAGGGTCAGTTTTTATTTTTTTAAGATTTCATTTATATATTTGATAGGTAAAGTTACAGACACAGAGGGAGAGACAGAGAAAAGGTTTTCCATCTGCTGGTTCACTTCCTCAATGGCCTCAATGGTCAGCGCTGAGCTGATCTGCAGCCCGAAGCCAGGAGCTCCTGGATCTCCCATGTGGGTGCAGGGACCCAAGGACTTGGGCCATCTTCTGCTTTCCCAGGCCATAGAAGAGAGCTGGATTGGAAGAAGATCAGCTAGGATGCAAACCAGTGCCCATACACCATAGCACCAATCCCTTTTCTCTTTCTTGAAAATATAGTCAACTTTCCTTTTGGGATCTAAGAACCCTGGTGCAAGGTTTGATGGTTATCAGTTTTTGTTTCTTTAGAACTAGTACTATTGTAGCAGATGTGTAGTTAGAGTCACACAGTCTCTCTCTCACACACACCTCAATAGAGACTCTTTGATATTCAACTGTCAAAGGCTTTGAAGCCTTGCCCACTCCCTTCCCCTCCTGCCTACATCTCTATAAATTGTTACAAAGTCCTGGATGCTCCCAGGTGGGCAGAGGCTCACACTAGCTAACAGCCTGCTGCACCAGAACCTCTCACGGTCCCACCCAGAAGCACAGCAACCCTGGTACAGTCCCCTCCCCCATCCTTTCCGGACAGCATTGGCACAGTTTGGGAGGCCAGCCCTGCACTGCTGAAAGACACCAATCACAGGGGCTGCATCATTGGCCTCAAGCTTGATTTTGAGTGGAGGGTCCTTTCTCTGTTTTTACAGCAGTCAGCACTCTTCCCATCACATGTCAATGAGTGTGCAGACCTCTACATGCACCCCAACCCCCGTGCACACATTCCCAGACATGCACACACATACACATCTACACACACTCTCCCACACGTACCACGTGCAGGTTGAGTGCCCCGTCTGTACTCACTTCTATCTGTTTGCAAGGCTGGAGTCCCCAGCGTGGTACATGCTGAGTTCATAACTTCCCAAGAAGTCAATTTTCTGTCGAATGGTTACCATTAAATGGAGTCCATCAAATCATTATGAGAGAACATTTTGAATTAGGGTTGAATTAGGGAGTGTGGCATTTGGACTAAATTTTCATATAGAGGAAAGCAGAGCTCAGCCAAAGAATAGTCAAAAGAGAGATTTTTGGCCAGTTTCTCAGCCTGTGGGCAGTCCCAGGAGTAAGCAGATAAGTGTCAGGGAGAGGCAGTGGTCCCCAGGTGCCTGAGTGCTGTGGGCAGGTAGAGGCTCTTTACAAAATGGCTTTTAAAAGAGTCCCTGGTTTCAGAGCATCTGCATGGCCACCTTACATTTTTAGTTTTTTGTTTTTTTTTTTTGCTTGCATCCATTAAGATCAATGCCATGGCAAGTGAAAATTATATAACAGTAGTTTAAACATGTTTTCTCATGGCTGCTGTGATCCTGCCAATTCCATCATAATAGAACACTTTCACGTGAAAAAAAAAAAGAAGCAATTCAATTAAAAACTACATTACAGAAATGCTAGAGGCCCAATTGCAGCTCAGGCTGGAAATGAAGTTTAAAGTAAAGACAGAAAGCGTGTTTTCATGTGCTCTTCCTTGGGTCCCCAGACACGGTACTCAGCCACTGATCTTGTGTGCATGCAGGTCAGATATCTCTGAAGGGAATACACATCCCCAGATCTCTCCAAGGGCTGGAGAAGCCCACATAATGTCCACGGAACCCTAACGGTGGACCTAGCGGTGTGTTCAATTATAAGGGAAGAATTTATTTCTAATTTTAACTTCATTCCTTCGTTTTGTGACTCTAATTCAATCCTGCAATCCTATTGAAACGCTTCATTACAGTGAGTGTGTATTTGTAGTTTAAAGCTATGAACAAGGAACTAGTCTATAGAAAAGTATTCTTGGGACAGAGAATGGCTATTGGTGGAACTCATGGTTTTATCCATTCATTCAATTAAACATGGGCTTCTACTCTGCCTGCCAGGGATGTAACTCACCCTTGTAATCTGACATTTTGGAGGAAGCAGACAGAGAACAGCACATAAACATGACACGTATGTAAATTTACAGTGTATTTGTAGGTGGCGAGAGCTAGGGGATGACGTCGAGCTGGGAAGGGAGCTGGGAAGCAGGTGCAGTGTGGTTTCTAATCCCACAGGCAGACATAGCCGTCACACTAGAGAGGCCAGCCTACCCTGTGGCAAAATCAACCACGACTTTCTGGGTCTTAAACAACAAAAACCTTCTGTTCACTCTTGTCACTTCTCAGAAGCACAGACAAGTGCTTCTGTCTAAAGAGTTTCTCAAGCTGCCACCTGCTGGGCCACATCCTGGGACCTCCCGGGGCTCCACCTTGGGAAAGCAAGGGTTGGCAGGACTCTGTGTTGTGTCTCTCCCAGGTCCCAGCCTGCAAGGGACAGCTCCTACCTGCCCCAATCCCTGGCCCGAAGTAGCCACAGAGTCAAGCCTAAGGGCAAGCCAACTGTGGGGGAGCTCGTTGCCTTTGGAGCGGGCCACCGTCTCCATTGCATCAGGATAGGCTAGAATCTGGTGGGGGGAGCAGAAGGGGAGATCCATAAAGCTTTTATGAGGAAAGGGAATTATCTGATTTATCACAAATATCTCTAAGGAGGGAAGGTCTTCAGGATCCTGTGTTCATATATGCTCTGGGTCTGCAGGGATATTGTTGGGGAGGAGGTGGTTCCTGAACTGAACAAGACACACCCAGATTTTAATGTCTGTGTCTGTGGGCACAGCAAAGACATCAGAGATGCCAGAATATTCTAGAACGAATATCCAACACAATTGAAATTTGAATTAAATAAAACATCAGAATGGACTGCTTCGTGGTTGCTGTGATAAATATTATACAAGTTATTTCAGTGATCTTTAAAATTCTATAGAATTTCTGCTAAGGAACAAAAGTTTTATAGTCTGAAGTCTTTCTACATTGCTCCCCCTTAACCCTCTCCAATGGAAATGTAACGCAAGCCACTATACTTTTATTTACTTATTTATTTGACAGGGAGAGTTACAGACAGTGAGAGGGAAAGACATAGAGAAAGGTATACCATCTACTTGTTCACTCCCAAAATGGCTGCAACAGCCAGAGCTGGAACCATCTGAAGCCAGGAGCCAGGAGTTTCTTCTGAGTCTCCCACGTGGGTGCAAGGGCCCAAGTGCTTGGGCTGTCTTCTACTGCTTTCCCAGGGCATACCAGAGAGCTGGATTGGAAGAGGAGCAGCTGGGACTAGAACTGGCACCCATATGGGATTCCAACACTGCAGGCAGAGGATTAACCTACTGCACCAAAACGCCATCCCTGCCACTATAATTTTAAATATTAGAGAAGGCACATAGAAAGTTAAACAGTTAAACTTGGCTTTAGTAATATATTTTACTTCCCAAATACATCCAAAAGGTGATGTTGACAAGTATTCACTACATAAAAGTCACCAATAGGATATTTTGCGTCCTTTCTTCCCACCTGATTCTAAGATCCAGTGTCAATTTTATATGCAGTGCCTCTCAGACTTGACACCAGGTACCTTGCAATCAGCATTGGCATGGCTGAGGGCCAGCAGCCCGCAGAGCTCACGTCCAACACACACCCTCTAGTATCAGAGGACTCAGAAAGGCCAGCTTCCGATTTTTCAGATCAAGTAGTCATGATCATTTCAACACAATGAGTGAAGTGGCTCTGGTCAGAGAAGCCACAGGTGGATTTTACCAAGAGCAAGAGTAGGTATTTCCTGCTCTGTGCCACCCTGCACCCCTCCATGCACAGTGCCTGTAAATATTATAATAGGAACAGAGTAGGGCTCATCTTTAAACCATGAAGGCAGGAGCCCAGAGCTAGGTCTGTGGTACACAATTGCATTCTGCCATCACAAATGCCCTAATATTAGCTTTAATTTACAGAAAAGGACACTCAGGAGCACTGGTGTCTTGTGAACCATTTCAGAGCTGGAAAGAGCCTTTGCCAAAATGTGAGCTTTGTTCTGGTAGATTTCATGTCCTGGGATTTTCAGTGAGCTGGATTGCTTCACTGGGAGCTCTCAACACCACCAAGGATTCAGGCTCTGTAGAAACATCACCTGTAGAGAGTGAAGTCCTTTCTGCACAAAATCCCTCACTCCATGGTGGTAGAAAATGCCTTGAGAAACACCTAATTGGGAAAAGAAATGTTTGAAGCACTGGATAATCATTACAAATGAAATAGATATACCAAACACCAAAAAATTCCATGTGTACAGAACTGATCAATATCTGGGCTAATTCTTAAGCTACAAAGTAGCACCCGCTGCCTTCTAATTAGAGACAAGCATTTTATGAGCAGCTGAGAGTATCAGACTCAAACTGCATGTACAATGAGCGCCCACGGAAAGCTCATTTGAAGTGCCAATCCATCATCCGTGTCCAGCAAGGTAGGGAAGCTTGGCGCCACACACAGTTGGCCACAGCTGCTGGGATTAAAGTGAGTGGACAGCCAGGGCTGTCCCCTGGCTGCAAACAGCTCTTCGTCGCCCACTGCACATGACTGACGTGCAAGACCACCATGGTGTGTCAGGGTACAGACACCAGATGCACACACGCTTAAATGGAAATAGAAGTCGTTATTGACTCTTTTGTCTTCCTGCATGTGAATTTACATGAAAAAGGTTTTCGGGTCTGTGCTGTGGCATAGTGGGTAAAGCTGCCACCTGCAGTGCCAGCATCCCATACAGACACCGGTTTGAATCCCTGTGGCTCCATTTCCAATCTAGCTCTATGCTATGGCCTAGGAAAGCAGCAGAAGCTGGCTCCAGTGCTTGGGCCCCTGCACCTGTGTGGGAAACCCAGCGGAAACTCCTGGCTGCTGGCTTTGGATCAGGCCATTGCAGCCAGTTGGAGAATGAACCAGTGGATGGAGGACCTCTCTCTCTCTCTGTGTCTCTCCTTCTCTCTTTGTGTAACTCTGATTTTCAAATAAATAAATACTTTTTTTTAAAAAAAAAATAAGGTTTTCATCAAAGTTCCACATCCTAGGGATTGAACATTGCCGTAAAAGCAGCAAAAAGCAACTAATCCGAGAAGGAGAGAGAGGACCAAAGTCAGAAGGATTAGGGGCTGATAGAGATTATCTATTAGGTTATATCACCCTGGAGGGGAGATAAGTCAAACCCATTGAAAATCACCGGTATTGATGGAAGATTCAGCATATGTGTGCCCAGTTACTCCAAATCTGTCAGATGACGTCTGGGATACCTTTGCACTCACATATAAAAATCACGTGTTGCTTGGTGGTTCTACAGATTTGCAAGATCTCCTTAGGGCTTTCTTAGCTATACCTGTTCTTGACCCACCTACAGCAGGTAACCAAATGATGACTCACTCACGCCTTAAACAGGACATGCTTCCCTTCAAAGCATCTGAGTTGGTGGAAGGCAATTGCTGTTACAAACACAATTTTAATTTGATAATCCATTTTCACCTCCAACTAATTTTTGCACGGTTCATCAGCAGTTTATGAGGCACCAGCCACCATTAGATTTCTCCTGGGACAGCAGATCAGGAATCCAGCCCTGGTCGCACAGGGGTTCCAGGAAAGGTTGCTGGACTCCTGTCTGTGCCCCTTTGGGACAGCTGGGTGGAGGTTCCATGGAAGGATTGGAGCTATGCACCTGCCCCTTCTGGTCCTTGCTCATTACAAGCTGGGATGCCTGGGTTTTAAAGCAGGAAGCTCACAAGCAACACATCAGTTCCCAGGAGGGAACTCTCTGTACAACTCATGCTACTATGCTTTGAGGGGAGCTTGTTGCTATAATAGAGAGAACCAGAAATCACAGGAGATTGTGACAAAAGGAATCCCATCACCTGGGGAAATTCCCCATTTATGTGCAATTTATGGTATGTTTTATATAAATTCTGCAGACTGAACAATCATTTTTTGATTGAAGTGGTTCACAGTCTTCTTGGATGCATTATAGAGTGACCTGCATGATCAAAGTTTCATCTACTTAGGAGTTTGGTAATGCATCCATTACTATGTGATTCTACCTTTTAATTCTAGTTAAGAGTGCTTCAAAAAGGTCATAGAAATGGAATTACAAGATACATTCACTTAGGTGCAAAAATGTGTGAAATCCACACACAGGGTTTTCTTAACATGCGTTTCCATTACTCTTTTGAAGAGCCCTCATATGCATCCATTTCAAGAATTCTTGGCACTGAAATGAATCATCTTTTAATTCCATTTTCCATAAACTTTTGGGAGTACCCTGTACAAGGCTATGACTAAGTGGGGACATTGGCAATGATCACTATTTCACTTCGAGCCAAAGCACATCAAGGTCTCCCAGTTGATGTCAGCTACTCACAGGTTGTTAGGAATAAACACTCTGGACAACATTGCTACCACATTTGTAAATATCTGTTATCTGTTTTCATCAAATACTTTTCAAGCTCTTGGTGCTAAGGATAAAATTTAAAACTACTTTGTCCTTTTGTTGTAAGGCGGCATGTCACATAAGACAGGTTGATTTCTATGTTCATCAACCAATGTATTAAAACACCCAGTACTTGATGTGACTCTTAAAATCATGACAGGATCAAAATGAACAGGAAGTCAAGGAAAGTGCCCTATTTGTTGTTTTTATATTCACTTTCATTGTTAAAATTCCAGGCAATCTGGCCACAGAAAATGAGATACAATCAAGTAAATTTGGGCGGTGATATTCAACAGTAAACTCCGACAATGACTACATACAACTGTGCCTGGGGCAGGGGGAGTGAAATACAATGACTAACTGCTCAACTTGTATCAAATCACAATCAATGGTCACACGGAGCCATGCACTTTCCTACTGGTGGGATGAAAGTGGAGTGGGAGGGGTATGACAGAAGAAGGAGGTGTACACACATACACATGGAGCTCCTTCTGGATCAATGGTCACATGGAGCCACGTGCTTTCCTACTGGTGGGATGAAGGTGGAGTGGGAGGAGTATGACAGAGGAAGGAGGGGCACACACATACATATGGAGTTCCTTCTGGATCAATGGTCACACAGAGCCACGTGCTTTACTACTGGTGGGATGAAAGTGGAGTGGGAGGGGTATGACAGAAGAAGCAGGTGTACACACATACACATGGAGCTCCTTCTGGATCACTCCCTAAAGAGTGACACCAAGATGCAGAGATGATGACCACAGAGTGAAATAAAACAAGACTAAGTTTTGGACAGCCAGACAATGGCAAGCCAGCTTACCCCATGGGGATTGACTTTAATTTAGTTACTTCCATTAATTTAAAGTCCACCAGTTCCTGAGAACTTGGAAACCATCCTCCCAACTCAGCCTAATACAAATGACCCTTTTGGAGTGGGTGGGTGGCACAGTGAGTTAAGTCATCTCTTATGACACCACCGTCCCATATGGCAGCCCCAGTTCAAGCCCCAGCTGCTCTGCTTCTAATCCAGCTTCCTGATATTGGACCTGAGCAATCAATAGACCTAACTCAAGTACCTGGGTCCCTGTCACCCATGTGGGGCACTAGGGTGGAGTTCCTAGCTTCTACTTAGCCCAGCTCAGCTGGTGAGCTGTTGCAGGTATTTGGAGAAGGAACCAACAGATGAGATTGATCTCATTCTCTCTTTCTCTCTCTCTCTCTCTCTCTCTCTCGCCCTCCCACTCTCCCACCCTCCCACCCTCCCACCCTCCTGCCCTCTCTACCTCCTCCCCCAACACTGACCAGTTAGCCAAAAGACACTAGAAATTTTGGAGAGCTACATTCTTATTCCTGTTCCTTTAGACCCATCCTTCTTATACACAGTTCAAGAAATTTTAGATTCTCAAAACTCTCTGCTTCCTCTCCAGCTGTTGCAGCTTTATCTCCTTGATTTGTCTAATGTTTAAATATTTTTCTAATCACAAAACACTTTGAAAATTACATAAAAGCTTTTTAGTTGTTCTCTAAAACTGAAGCATGTGAAGTCATACAAGTGTCCTCACAGTTGCAGGCAGGCAGATTTTTCACCTTTTCTCTGGCCTCCAACCACCTCGTAGTTCATAAGTGTAGGATAATAAATATTGATTTATGATATACTTGCTTAAGGAGATTTTTAAAAATGATTTGCTTTTATGGATTTTATTACAGCCAGTTAAGCCCCACTTGGGGCAGCCACATTCCATATTGAAGTGCTGGTTTGAGTTACTGCTACTCTACTTCCAATCCAGCTCCCTGCTACCACACCTAGAAGACAGCGAAAGAAAGCCCAAGTGCTTTGGCCTTTCCCACCTATGTGGGAGACCTGAGAGGAGTTCCTGGCTACAGTCTATCCTAGCTCCAGCTGTTGGGGATGTGGTCATTTGATTTGGGGAGTAACCCAACAGATGGAAGATTCTCTCTCTCTCTCTCTCTCTCTGTGTGTGTGTGTCTTCATTTCAAACAAATATACAAATAGTTTTTGAAAAATTGTTGAATATTATGGTTAGTGATGCATTAAGCCTGTGATTATAGAGTGGATTGAAATTATATTTTTGCAAAAAGTAAAGAAACAAGAAAAGAACAAAGAAGGAGAATAAGGAACAGAGAAGGGGACTGAGAGAGGAAGGGAAGTAAGGATATCTTCTTAGAATTGTACCTATGAAATACATGGAATTTGTTCTCTTTATGTTAATAAAAAAATGAAAAGAAATAATTATTGACTTTAATTTAAAGTCATCAGAAATTAGTTTTCCTAGAGAGTGCTCATGTTTCACTTCTGTTGTGCTGGCAGACGCCAGGTGAGGCCATGCAGCTCTGAGGATGTTTCCTTGATGAAAGACTCAGTGTAATGATTTTCTCCTGACTGGGCTCTGGACGTGGTACAGATGCAGAGAGATGCTGTCGACCCAGGGCCTCAGTGCAGTGCAGAGTAACCGGTACTCAACAACTCTGGAGCAATTTAATACGAATCTCATACCCTTCTCCTCCACACTTTAGGATATAAGAGGTGATTGGCATAAGCAAAATGCTTAAAAGGTTTTTTTCTATACACTTTGGTTCTGCTCTGGTTTGGTTTGCACTCTCCAATTACTACAGATGGATTACCTGGTGCGGATTTTGCTGGTGTATTTTCTTTTTGCTTCATGTTTGTTCTCATGTATTAGTTTTAAGTGTCTGTTGTTCTGTTATCATCAGTTGGTTTGTTTTCATTATAGACTGGTGAAATTTTAAGGACTCTGAAGAGTGTTCATGGAAACAAACAGGCAAACACCAAGTCTCTAATGCTATGTGCTTGTTGGGTTCATGCTTTTTGTTGATAATCAATCTTTCAAAGATAAATAAAATTTAATTGAATTTCTATCTATGCAAAGATTCACAATTCAGTCTGAGAATGGATGAAAGGAATCTCATATGCATACCAGCTCTGTCACAGCTTAGAAATACCTGGTACCTGGTGGCCAGAGCTGCCTGGCTGTCAGCCATGTTAACAAGCCCCTGTCATGGGACTTAGTGCCACATGTCTCACCCATTGCTTTTTATACCATCCACAGAGGCCTGTGAGTAACCATGGAGCCTGCTTCTGCACATTGTCACCTGCAGCAGGTGAGTGGATGAACCCTGAAGTCCACCCAGACAACGGGATACTATTTAGTGCCAAAAACAAACAAACAAACGAGCTTTAGAGGCAAACAGGAACATGTCCCTATGTGGCAAAAGTCAATCTAAAAATTCTACATAGTGTACAATCCCATCTCTACGGGATTCTGGAAGAAGCAAGGCTGTGCAGGCAGTGACAAGATCAGCAGTCGCCATGGGTGAATATGCAGAGCACAGAGGATTATTAGGGCCTGTGGCCTTGCTCTGTGCAGCACTGCAATGGTGGACACAGGTTGTCGATATGTTTGTCCACCTACAGTGAATCCTCTTGTCAGTCATGGACTCTGGATGATGGTAGTGGGTCAACACAGCTTCGTCCATTATAACGAATGCCCTGCTCTGGTGGGGATGTTGAAGGTGGGGCAGGTTGTAGGTGTGTGGGGGCAGAAGGCACATGAACAATCTCTGTGATGCCTTCTCTCTTCTGCTGTATGGCAAAAATCAATCAAAAACAGTCTATCAAAACAACCCACGCTGACCGTGCTATTGTCCAGAAAGAGAGAAGCCTCCAGATCAGAAACTGAACCACTCTGGACACTTAACCTCTTGGTCTCTCATGGGATCTAAGAGTCAGGACAATGGTGCTACTTACCCGGTGACTCTGTGTGGTCAGACCTACCAGGGCCTGAAACCTTTGCTCTCACAATTTGGAAACAGCCAGCAGGTAACCAGAATAAGATATAGGCTCTTCCCCAGCACTTCCTCCTCACTGTGCTTTGGTTCTCTTGCACCAAATTCAACGAGAAGAGTCAGGAAGCCTCTCGGCTTACCTGGGTGTTATTGCTGTGAGATGGTGCTGGGTGGTTTTTGAGGACTTCTGGGCTCCCAGGGAGTCTTCTGTCTGATTTCCTCTGCCTTACAAAAGCCAAGGGAACCCATTTGAAGCAGGGTGTTTGGCCAGCTCACAGAGTCCCTCCTTGTTTATCACTGTCTGCCTGAAACAACACTGTTGCCTCCTCCTGATTCAGAGGAACCCCTGTTCGGCTCCAGGTAGATAAGAGCGGGACAGCGTGCCGTCATTCCTGCGCTGTGACAGCCCTCACACGATGCACCTGAAGTGCTGTAAATCATCTCCCTCTGACCAGCGTTCTGGGTCCTTGTTACCAAGGGCGATAGGCTGTTGTGACAGCCGAGAGCAGCCACAGTAAGCAATGGTGTTGACTCTTTTTATAGAGGATTTCATCCAGAAGAAAACAAGGAGCATGAGAGCGCTGCAGGCTTCACATTGCTGGGGGCACGACGTGCAGCCCAGACTCCTGTGCTGGCCTTCGCTAGTCAGGAGGTTCCGTCAGCGTCGCTGAAGAAGTTCTTACAGATACCGAGCACTTAGACCAGGCCCTGCTCATGCAAGGAATGTGCAGGGCTGCATCTGACTGTATTTTAGCGAGCAGCCATGTAATCATGTCACTTTGCACATTAGATGGAGACTTGAGGTTGGCACTGTGGTGTAGAGAGTAAAGCCACCACCTGCAGTGCCAACATCCCATATGGGCCCTGGTTCAAGTCCCTGCTGCTCCACTTCTGATCCAGCTCCCTGCTAATGTGCCTGGAATGCAGAGAAATATGCCTGGAGGAAGCTCCTGGCTTTTGGCATCTGATCAGCTCAGCCCCAGCTGTTGCGGCCATTTGGGGAGTGAACCAGCAGATGGGAACACCTCTCTGCCTCTGCTTCTATTTAACTCTGCCTCTCAAATAAAGGAAACTTCTACAAAGAGAATGAAAGCAAAATGAGAGACTGAGACACAGACAGAGACAGAGACACAGAGAGAGAGAGAGACGTGTAAACATCACAAGGAAAATAGAAGTAGCACATTAAAACTAGAAAGAAACCATGGTCCCCATGTATCAGGACAGTTACTAAGGGTGGCAGGGTGGTATGAAAGACAGGATTAGACACAGGAGACATGCGGTGGGTGAGTCAGCTATGCTCAGTCCCATTAGTGATCTGGGAAAGTAAAATTATGCCTTAATATCGGCTGAACAACAAGGCTCATGCTTTTGTGAGTTTGCAAAATTGGGGAGAATAGCCCTTTGCAGGCTGCTAGTGGGAACTCAGATGTGTTGGTGACTTTGTGTCAGCAGTGGATAACAACCTTCAGCATCAGTGTTGCAGCTAATGCTTCGAACCAGCAGACAAACTTGCAGATCACAACCTCAAACAAGCCCACACATGAAGAGGGGTGCCTGGGCTCCTGTGCATGGACAGGCACTGCATGCGTAGAACTAGGAAGAGGCTGGAAACAACCTACATCCACAGTTCTCCGGCCGCGTCGTCTTATAGACCAGATTCTACTCTTCGGTGAGAAAATCTCCAAGAGACAACTGTAGTAACAATCTGGAGTCGGTTCTGTCTCCGCTTTTGCTTAGTTCTAGCTCTACCCTCATTTTACAGCTGATATGATTCATCCTCTGATAATAAGCATCTTGACCAATATCATGCAACAAAGAGCAGGCCTAGAAAGAACCTCATTAAGTCTCATGGACCTCTCACATGAGTGATAGAGGAAGGAAAATCGGGCCAATTATCAATTATTCATAGGGTAGCATGCTTGGTATCCTCTGTACAGCACGAGGCTTTTCCACAGCCTGTGGTTTCACGTGGGAATTCTACCTCTTTTTGCCCCAAAATGTACACAGTTAAAACCATTTTTCTTAAATGGTCATAAGCAGCCTATATAAGCACGCTTCAGAAAGTTCATAGAAAATACACAGCATAGAAAAACTATGCATTGATTCTACACTTGTTTTATTAGCAAAACATACTTCCATCCCGTTCTTCCACAAACTTCATGAAGTCCTCTAGTACATGAAATTTGCTTAAACATTTCTGAAATTTCTTGTTCGCAAGTTTCTTAAGTCTGTGAGTTTGATTGCCCAGTAATACAACAGAAGTTCATTCCTGACTGGAATCTGTGTGTCAATGAATTCGTTTTTAATTAAAATTTCACACGTGCACCGTATCTGTCAAGAGGTGCTACACTATATTTGGTTCTAGTAACACTCATACTTCTTGGAATATAATAAGTAATTACAATGATGACAGATTTGTTAATAGAAATGAAGCAATCAACTAAAATGTAGTGAAGGTTTTATCATTTTCAGCACAGAACTAAACCATATGCATACCTACCTGCTTCAAAAATACAAACAGGAAGTGGGGATTCCGAAGGAAACTCAGCCAAGGATCTCCACTTTCAAAGAATTCAATCAAAACAAGTATAGGATGGCATAAATTTGAATAAAATAATAATATAGTACATCAGTTATCTTCTAATTTAACTTTGTTCCTGTGCTTTGAAGACAAAGAGAGAGCACAAGAGTGAGAAACAAAGAAAGAAAAAAGAAGGAAAAAAAGAAAGAAAGAAAGCAAGTAAGCAGGCCTTGATTTCTCTGAGGTGCTCTTGCTATTCCATGAATGTAGACTGAAGACGGTCCTTGGGTGCTAACGCATGCCCACACTACTCAACTTCATATAAAACGAATATTCAATTTACTAGTGTACATAGATATGTGTATGTATATGTACATATCTTTGGAATAAAATTTTATCATTATGAATTTAAATATATATTTAGTGTGTATGTTCCTTTTAGATTAATATTATTGTAAAAGTAGATAAAGATGGATATTGATTTAGAAGTTTTATTTTATAATGTAGGATATTGATGATATGTGTTACATCCTTTTTCTAATTCATTTTCCCAAAAGTTAGACTTAACCAAATTCATAGTGACTCCCTTTTCTTATTGTATAAGATTCTGTAATTTTAATTCTATAAGGGGCAACATACTGGTTTCACTTATTATGTTGCTTAAAAGTGGTTGCTTATCTACGTGGCTTTGATTACAGAACTAATAATGTATTCTCTAAATAATGAAAAACAAAACAAAACAAAACAACAACAACAAAAAAAATGGGTGCTTATTGAATTGCTACCCATGAGGTGCCTGTAATGATCAGAAATTATGGGATTTTTTAGCTTGTGAAGCAGGGTATGATTCCCTGTTGGCAGAGCACCCGGAGTACCCACCACTGGCAGGGCTGCACATCCCTTCTGTCTCAACCAACTGGAACAATGACCCCATAAAGCAAGGGACAATGGTCCCAGTGGAGAAAAGAAGAAACTGAGGCACAGAGAAATTGGGCAAATCATCTAAATCAGATTTAGAAAGTGCCAGCCAGGTTTCAAACACAGACCAGCCTCCCTGACCTGTCCAACAAACTCAGGGGTCCCCTGTGTAGACACAGCTGATGACCCAAACCATGTGCAGTAGGTCTGAGGGACGGGGTGGGCGTAGCTGGAGCAAACATTCCCGTATACCCACAAGGTGAGGCTTTCTGTGACACAGGGACACGTCTGGTTGGTGGATGACAGTCACTCTCATACAACAAAAAGCCAAACAATCTAAGCTCCTCCTATCACAATGACAGGATTTACAGAGAATTGAAAGAAAGGCAATTGCTGAGGAAACGGAGAGCTGTCAGAGGCGCCAAAGACACAGGGCTCACCTCTGTCATCCCACAAACTCACTCCGTGGTCAGGACTTCAGGTCAACAAAGAATTGTCAACAAGAAACTGCACAGACTGAGTTTTTTTCTGCTTAACTATTAGGAGCACTGTTGCATTGACAATGCCACTGAGATGAGGAATGGGAGCACCGTCTATCAGCACTCAGAGAGATGAAGACATTCAGGCAGTCCGTGCCAGACTCCTCCCTCCCTCTGCTGCCTCTAAGGTGGTTGGTGACTTCTTTGGGGTGAGTTGGAAGGTGCTCTCAGAAGCAGGCAGTGACCATGAGAGTTGGCGGCTTGTAGCATATGCTAGCAAACGTTGTGCCGGCGCTGTTCTGTGTGAGTACTTGCAGCAGGTGGATTCATTAACAGGCACAGCGAGATTTTGGTGTAAAGAAATAAAGAAAAAGGAAAAGGAAAATAAATAAAAAAGAAGAAGCCTCAGGAGCATCATCAGGCTCCCATAATTCCTCCATACTTTTTTTCCGGGTATGCTATGTATTTCATCAGATTTTTAGTTATTTGAATATATTTTCTCAATACTTAAAAATATTACTTTGAGCAAACTAGTGAAGTTAATGTTTTGAGAAATCCAGGGCATTTTTATTTTCTTTGATGAACACTGGAAATGTGAACCTGTATCAATATAAAAGTAAGAAAATCTTTTTATCACATTTGGAAAATGTCACATTATTGATCATTAGAATTTAATATGCTTATGTTGTGATAATCTGTATTTATTTACTGATTATGGACCTATAAGGAAAAGAAATAGAATGTAATGAAAAACTAAGTTCAGATAGGAAAGAATATCATGATGATCTTTAATGTTCAAAGAAACACACATAACTGGATGATATGGAGACTGAAAATAAAGTTGTTGCAATCTCAAAAAACAAGGTTCTTATCAAATTGTATCTCAATACAGCTGAGGAAGGTAGATATGTTTCTGATTGACAGAGAAAATTAATAAAGTATTAGTGAAAATTCTATTTGTCCCTTCATCCTATCTCAGAATTTGAGGCAAAAGACACATCCGCCAATCTACTGAACAACCGAGATGCGGTGAAGGAAGTGCGCCCCCTTTCTGCCAGCTGTGGAGAGGCATGTGCTACACCCCAGCACACCGCAGAGAAGAGAGGGGGGAAGCAGGGGCTGGGGAGGGCCTGCAGGAGCCAACGGGTCTCCAGCCTGCACAGGTATGGCCATCACCATTCTACTGACTTTGAACGTTAAATTGCACAGGAATACGCGATTCAAAACATCTGTGTCCTTGCAGACAGTCTCCTTTCCTCTATCCAAAGAAGGAGGGGTGGGATTAATCCTTAACTTTCCCTGGTGCAGGGGAGAGGCCATCAAATGGTTACACACAGGTGCAGCGGAATAGTCTGCAAGGGGAGAAACAAGCAAGAGCTCCTGCGTGTGTCCCCTTACGTGGACCCCACTGGGACCCTAACAGGCACTGTGGGCACTGTGCCTCATCACTCCGACACCCACGTGCAACGCCCTTGCCCCGAAACTAGCACACAGTGATAGACATCATCAGGCACACCACAGGGTGGTGCAAACCCAGAGCAGAAAGCAGTGCCCTTGTGGTGCTCTGTGGACTTGCTCCACTGACCTTGCGCACCCCACCCCCGTATGTGCACCTGCCATGAACCATAGGGAAGGCTGCAGTCTCTCCCCATGGCCAGGGCTGGAAGAAGCTGCCCTGAGCCCCAAAGATGTCGGCTGGACATATCTCCTGCTCTCATCACACAGGTCCTTTGGGAGAGTTTCCATCTTTTGTTGTCTTTCCTCTCCTTGTGAGATTTCAAGTGTTTGCCCTCGTAGGTTCCTCTGTCTTTGGAAGCCAGCACCCACCAACCCCACACTCGGCATGTGCTCTGACTCGTGGGAATCATCCACACTTTTTGTTCCGCCCCACTTGGATTTTGGAACTCACTCATGCTGGAGAACCAGTGGCCTGCATATCCTTGCAGAAACCAGGGCTCCCGTGTTAGGTTCCCTCTGAGAATCCCCTAGTGTGTCCGTTCCGCTCATCACATGGCTCACCAGAGAGAGGAGTCCCTGCCTCTAGTTTTGCATTTGGCTCCAGCAGTGGCCTTGCTGCAGAAGTCTTTCCCCATTGCAGGCTGCCTGGAGAAGGCCACCCTGCCTGGGCAGGGGTCAGTGGCCTGGTCCCAAGCTCTGCAGTCCCTACTGTGCGCATTTCCTGTTCTTCCCAGACACACGCACCACTCCTACTCCTCCAGAGATCCCAGCACCTTTCCTCCCCTTCCTGCAGCCTCATCCTCCTGGAAAAAGCTGCAACCTGGAACCTCTTGAAGAGGAAGTTATGCCATGACCAGAGACAAGAGAGAGACAAGATCCACAAGGAGGGAAAATGTCCTATCTCTGTTTACTGTAGCCCCTCTTCAAGTTCCTCGTAGGTATTGGTGTGTCTGGGCAGTCATCCAAATCCCTGTCCCCCATAGGTGTAGACATGTCTGGGTAGGTGTTCTCTGCAACCCCCACCCCAGGTAAGTTCCCCACAAATGTGGGAACTCAGTGCCTGAGTCCCACAGGGTGCCCTGAGCCCACCAAGGTTGTAACTGTGAATGCATGATACTGATGAACCTATAAGTTTTGTAAGAAAACTGAATCGGACACCCAGTCTTGGGAAGTGGTTCCCCTGGGTCCATCCACATTCATAAACTGCTTCTGCAGATCCTCCACCCAGCCTCTGGTGCCTGTGTGAACCGAGGGAATTTCTCACATCCAGCTTTCTGTCACACTAGCCCATCACCTTTATGGAACTACCATTAATTTTCCATGCACTGCTGAAAACGTCACAACTCTATTCACAATTTCAGCCTTATTTCTGCCCAGAAACCCCTTGTTTTGTACAAGGAGCTTCTCCTCTTGTTCACACTAGGATCTTTAAATCTTTTCTAAGATTTATTATTCATTTACTTAAAAGGCAGAGAGAGAGAGAATCTTCCATCTGCTGGTTTACTCTATTTTTAAAAGATTTTATTTATCTGACAGGTAGAGTTACAGACAGTAAGAGAGAGAGACAGAGAGAAAGGTCTTGCTTCCGATGTTTCGATCTCCAAAAGGCCACAATGGCTGGAACTGCGCTGATCTGAAGCCAAGAGCCAGGTGCTTCTTCCTGGTCTCCCATGCAGGTGCAGGGGCCCAAGGGCCATCCTCCACTGCTATCCCAGTCCACAGCAGAGACCTGGACTGGAAGAGAAGCAACCGGGACTAGAACCGGTGCCCACATCAGATGCCAGTGCTACTGGCAGAGGATTAACCTACTACACCATGGAGCTGGCTCCTTCCTTCCTTTCTTTTTCTTCGCTGGTTTACTCTTAAAGTGGCCACAACTGCCAGGGTTGTGCTGGAGCGAGGAGCTTTCTCCAGGTCTTCTGCTTGGATCCTCCTCCACTTCTTTGCAGGTGCATTAGCAGGAAGCTGGATCAAAGTGGAGCACCTGGGTCTCACACCGGCACCCATGTAGGATGCTGGCATCACGGACAGTGGCTTCACCTGCTATGCCCTGACAGAGAACATTTCAGATCTTCCCTTCAGCTCACACCACAGTTACATGATAAATACCTGTGTGATCCACGTACCTCGGTCAGATTCCCGCTCCCACTCCTGACTCCAGCTCCTTGTCAGTGCTGTGACAAGTGTGTCAGTGCAGTGATGACTCAGGTAATTGGGCTCCTGCCACCCAGTACGTGAAAACCTTGTCTGAGCTCCAGCTCCCACTGCAGCCCAGTTCTGGCCCTTGAAGAGATCCGGGGAGTGAGCCAGTGGACAGGAGCTCCCCGTCAGTCTGTCCATCTGCCTGCCTCTCAGATAAACTGATCTTAACTGCCTGTGTGAGCACTACCACCAGTCATACTCTACTTACAGTGACATAACATGCTCCACATGCTCCCTATGAGGGCTTCACCCACTGTCTGTTACTCTGCACCACAGCCCTGGGAAGGAGATGGGGATACTAGGATTCCCACCTCACAGGTGAAGAGAGTGAGGGAGTCGGGAAGTGGCGGGGCAGGACTTGGACGGTCTCCAGAGTTCTTCATCCATGAACTCTTGACTTGACCATCCCAGCAGCATACCTCCTCAGTCTTGTGAAGTGGAGGAAACCCAGGTCTCGGGCTGGGTGGAATGCAGATGGAGTTCCACCCTACTTCTGTATAAAGTGGATGTTTAATCCACTCTCCCACTCTGCCTCAGGTTCCCCCACCCCCATGTCAGGTCCCTGGTTCTGTCAATTCTGGAAGCTCCACACGGCCCCCTGGAGCAAAGCAGGTTGCTTCCTGGCTTTGTCAGCAAGGGCGGAGGATTCTGCTTTCCTGAATCTGTACATCACCTTTTTTGGTCTTATGTTTCCTCTATTGCTCTCCAGTCCTCTATGATTTTCCTTTTCCCCATGGATTTGTGGCTTTCAAGGAATCCTACCTGTTAGTGGGATGGGGGGGAGGTCAAGATACGAGGTCAAGATACGAGTGTTTCACCTGTGAACTCAAACCAATATTGTGTGTGTATGTGTGTTATTGGTGTGCTTTGTAATAGAATCCAGCAATGACCATACGTTTTATTAACTCTAGAAAAATATTCATATTTTATGGCTGGTGGCACAAAATGAATTAATTATTCAGAGTTTCACCATCACTGGACTAATTTGTATAATACTAAAGATCACTTTAGTTTTAAGATATTTTGCCTGCTCTAAGAATTCAGTATGACAATTTCAATGGCTCTGGAGCCAGAAGACCTGTCCACGTATCTGGACATTGCAGAAAAGTCCTCCAGAATATGTGTTTCTCAATGGTGTTAGAAGGAGAAGAGGTGTTTATTCATGCAGAAGTTGTCATAGGGAGGGAGGGTTGGGTCGACAGGTCTTAAATTACAGTTAGGAAGGAGCAAAAAGTCTGGTGCAGTGTTGCACAGTAGGATTCCAATAGATAGTGATGATGTAGTGCATGTTTCGAAAAGGCTAGAGGGATGAATAATGCCACTCTCACCACAAAGAAATAATACACAGAGTGGCTACATCTGCCCTGATTGGAACACTATACCCCATACATATTTATCATTATTATTTATCAGTTTAAGCCAATGAAATATATGTTGAAATAGAAACAAACTGAGGAAGGTGAGATGAGCTGTGGGGATTGAAGGCACTGTGTGGATAAGTCAGAGTGCTCTGTTGTCTGACTTCATTTCCCACCTAGTGACTCTACGCATCCTTCAAAACACCACTCGACTGGCATCCTTGGGGTCTTCCCTCACATGCTGCCCCACTACTCTTTCAGATATCCATTAGGTCAACCATGCACTTGAACCAAGAATTTTCAGGGAAAAAAATATTCAAAGCCAACTCTCTTTCACTGTGGATATTCGCTAAACAACATTTTCAATGTTTATTTGTTTTGTTAATTTATTTTTCTTATTTTAACTGTAGGAAGTAATTTTCCTCTTAGATTGATAGAACTCTATCTTCCTTAATGACTAGTTTTACACATGAGAATAGCTGCACTTTATAATTAGTACTCTGGGTAAATACAATTTAAAATGATAGGTGAGACAGATCAAAATTTTTATTCATTGCATCTCCTGGGAGGGGTATAGAATCAGAACTGATAATGCAATTGTTCAAAGGACAAATTTTTAGACAATTGTGACAAATTTAACCAGTTTTTGAGGGTATAAAAAGATGTGACAAACAAAGCATGACAGATTTTTAAGGGTAGGTAATGAATCCTGCATTTCTGTTATTTCAGTGGGGTCTAGTCCCCACCTTATGCAGGACTTCAAACCCTAAAATGGTAAGTTTATGGTACTAAGAAGAAGGCAACCTAATCTAATTGTGATGTTTGAGGTAAGGCTAGTGGGAGATCATTAGGTCTTTGGTGGGGGGTTGCTTTAAGATGATAACTCATGGGGGTGGCTTTAGAAGGATAGCTCTTGGGATGGGGGAGTCTGGTGTTAAAAGCTGGAGTTGGCCCAGTTTCCTTTTCTGCTTCCTGACTGGCCATGTGATCCCTCCGCCACACCTGTTCTGCCATTGTCATATTCCAGCTTCACAGAGGTGAAGCCAATCGGCCACCAGACCTTTCATTAGAAACTCGGACACTAGGAGCATGACTTTCTGCTCACACAGTTCCCGCAGGTGCTTCACTGTAGTGCAGTAAAGCTGAGCAATACACATACAGGTCCCGAAGTTTGCTTGGGCACCCAAAATAGCATTTCTAGTTTTTCCATTTGCTATTTGTTCACACAGCTAAAATTTGCAATGGATTTCCTTGATACGGCAATAATACCGCATCCTGACACCTAGAACTGCTGGATTATGAAAATTTCATCCAAATGCAAGATTTATTCTTTGAAGGTGAATTCAGATTGAGCAAGACACTGAGAAGAAGATAAATGACACTTTTTGCATTTCCTTAAAATACATCTGGTCTTCACGCTTGTTTTCCAGGATGTTGTCTGAAAGGGATTTTTATCCATAGCAACTGTTGTTACTTAAAGGAGCAAAATGCTATTGATTCGCATTCACTGTAGCAGGGACATGGATAGTTTAATATACTTTATTATGCAGCCCTCCGTTTCTGGATATAATTTTAAAATGCAAAGCTGACAATAAATAAGGCCCCTTGGTTCTGTATCATGCTTCAACAATTGTTTGTAATTCCTTCTAGCAATGCTTTGGCACTCACCCTAAGCTAAAAATTTTTCCATTTTCACAACTTATGACAAAACCAATGAGCATTCAAGTTGGATCTGAGATCTTCCATATTCATCTGCCTATCATTCCTCAATCAACATGCTCACAGAGATAATGTTGATGCTCTATAGAGTGATTCAGAGGGACATAAAACAAAGCACGTATGAGTGCAAAGAAGCAATTTATACAAATAGAGATGACAGGCAATAGATAAATTTGTAGATAACCAGAAATACGGAACATATATTCTGATTTTTATTTTTAGAAAGATTACATCTAGTTCAAAAAAACTGCAGACCATAGTAAATGTCTAATTATTATAGAGAAACGATTTGATGGAAATTGTTTGTTTAAAAAGCCAAGAATAACAAGTAATTTTAGGCATACATGTGTGGTGAGTACTTCCTCTAGATCATGCATAGAACACTTGATGGCATGAAAAGCTCATGTGTCTATTGTATGTTCCCGACATGAACTATGGATAAATGCTGTAGTTTTACCAACTCAGACTTCATGTTCCCAACTGGCCAGTACAGGAGGAATAACTGCCTGCTCTTTCTTATCCCCTCCTTCACTTCTTCATCCCCTTCACAGTTTGAGGAATTATGGAGTAAGGGGCCTTTAGGGGCAATCTGTGCCAGAAATGTGTTCTGTTACAAGTATTGGGCTGTGGACAAAAAGAAGACAATTCAGAACTCTATGGAAGTATAGGAACAAATGCATCAATGGTCATTGCCTCCCAGTAAGTATTAAGTGCAATATTCAACCCTATTTGGTGGCATGGGATATTTTTTAGTACGTGGCAGACAATTATTATTCTACAATTTAATGAAATCAATATTGACCTTCTCATCAATGTTATGCATAGGATAGCTAAAGGTCATTAAAATCTTATATCTAGTTCTTTAGGGAAATAGAATAGAATTTCCTTATTTTGGTCATGCAAATATGAGCAGGTTGCCTGGCTTTTAAAAAAAAACTATGTCATTAACAGTTAATAGTTGTACAGATTTATAAGGTACAGTATGATAATTTGACATGTACATGCAATGTATAATGATCAATAAGTAGTAATTATTAAATTTTTAAGATTTATTCAATTATTTGAAGGGCAGAGTTACAGAGAGAGAGGGAGAGAAGTAGAGAGGGAGAGGAGAGCAAAGGAGGGGGAGAAAGAGAGAGATAGGGACAGAGAGAGACAGATCTTTTATCTACTGGTTCACTCCCAAAATAGCTACAGTAGTGGGCGGGGCCAGGCCAAAGCCAGGAGATTTATCTGGGTCTCCCACACGGGTGGCAGGGGCCCACAGACTTGGACCATTTTCTGTATTTTCTTGGTCTTTCCTAAAGTTTCATTTTTTAAAAAGTAATTTATTTTATTTATTTAAAGACAGAGTTACAGAGAAAGGTAGAGACAGAGAGAGAGGTCTTCCATCCACTGGTTCACTCCCCAGATGGCTGCAATGGCCAGAGCTGGGTCAATCCAAAGCCAGGAGCTAGGAGCTTCTTCCGGGTCTCCAACACAGGTGCAGGGGCCCAAGGACTTGGGACATCTTCTACTGCTATCCCAGGCCACAGTAGAAAACTGGATCGGAAGAGGAGCAGCTGGGACTGGAACTGGCACCCATATGTGACGCCAGTGCTTCAGGCCAGGGCTTTAACCCACTGAGCCACAGTGCTGGCCCCCCACAAATATATTTTAGCACATCCTTTTTAATTTTTTTAATAGATAAAGGAATGTGCTTATAGAAATTGAAGGTATTTTGAGTGCTTTAGAACAATAAATTTAAAATATATAAGTCTCGGGCCGGCGCCATGGCTCACTTGGTTAATCCTCTGCCTGTGGCACTGGCATCCCATATGGGTGCCGGGTTCTAGTCCAGGTTGCTCCTCTTCCATTCCGGCTCTCTGCTGTGGCCCGGGAGGGCAGTGGAGGATGGCTCAGATGCTTGGGCCCCTGAACCTGCATGGGAGACTAGGAAGAAGCAATGGCTCCTGGCTTCAGATTGGCACAGCGCTGGCTGTGGCAGTCATTTGGAGAGTGAACCAACTGAAGGAAGACCTTTCTCTCTGTCTCTCTCTCTCACTGTCTATAACTCTACCTGTCAAATAATACATATACATATATATATGTATTTGTGTGTATATATATATATATATATATATATATATGTTTCTCTTGCAGTGGACTTTTGAACCTAATATATCTGAATGCAATATTTAGGGGATCATAGAAATTTTCTTTTTTTTTAAACTGGTCCATAAAAATTGTGTCTACTTGTAGGGTTCCATGTGATGTCTTAATGCAGTAATACATTGTGTGATATTAAAATAAGGATAAACAGATCTCTCTTTTTGAACATTTATCATCTTTTTTCTGGAAAAATCACTCAAAATTCTCTTTTCTAACTTCCATAGTCATTTGCATCAAGTATTTGGTGCATATTTTAAAAATTCTTGGTCAAAATCAAAGCAGAATTGTACATGGCACTCTGTGGAGACAGAGAACTTTGAACTGACTCAGCAAATGCTCAGTGGAGACTTTTCAAAGGGGCTTCGGGAGGAAAGGCTGCACACCAGGGTTTTGCTAGAAAAGATACAACCTGCACACAAATGTGTGAATGTGAAAATTGGTCAAAATAAAGAGATGAGCTATGGAACAGGACCTGTCCAGTTAACACTTGGAAATGTTCAGAGACGCATTCTTTTAGCTTCCAGATTTTGGAAGTATCTTGATCTCTTGGTGAATGGTTGACAGTGATGAGGAGTGAAACTGCCCACCTGTATGCTGACTGGAGAATCGCATGAAATACATATCATAAATTGGTTCCCAGCAGCCATACTTTTCACAAAATTCCTGTGTATTAACAAACCAACTCAGCATATGCTATGATAATGGTGCCCACTGAAGCAAGAGGAGACAGGGTTTTACCAAAAAAAATAATAAAAATGCCTTCAATGTACAATATTTCATAAGATGTCAGTTCTTGGGTGGGCATGAGGATAAATACCTCATTTTCTCTTTATTGTTCTCATTCTCTCCCATGCTTCTAGTGACTTTTCAGAAACAACAAAGTACAGGTTGAGTATCTCTTGTCAGAAACATTTAGGATCAGGTGAGATTCCATTTTTTTCAGTTTTAGAATATTTGCAAGAACCAAATCAGATACTTCAGGTGTGTGACCTAAATTTGTTTCATTTACACCTTAGAGCCTGAATGTAATTACATAAATTATTTTTAATAATTTTCTGCATCCAAAAGCACTTCACGATGCAAAACTGTCCACTTCTGGTGTCATGTCAACATTTCAGACCTCGGACTTTTTGATTAGGCTTGATCTATACCTTATATGACTGTTACACTGCTGGTCACTGAAATTCCTGCATGTGAATTTGCTGAATTATATAATAATATTTTGTAATATTCCATCATTATTAAGATGAAAAGGGGGATCCTGACACCCTCAAATTTAATACACGGTGGCCTCCGTTGGGATTCTTCATCAAGTTTGTGGAAGAGAGACTCAACATAGAGAGCAGGCCCAGCCACTCTTTCTCCCAAGTACTGAATGAAAGTGTGAGGAGAAACCCACACTGAGACCCATCAGCTGCCAAGGAGGAGGGGAATATAAGTATAAACGACCCGTGTGAGACGTTCCCTCTGTGCTGTCATTGTGACCAGTCGCCCCTTTGGACTCGGACTTGCCATGCTACTGCCTTTAGGTGTCTGCTTGTTTTTAATGAAATTGGAAGTGTGAAACAGAAAATAGAAATGCACAGTAGATTCCATCACAGCTTGCTTGTCTTCCTATTGAATAGCCTGACCTAATCCTGTCTAGAGAGAGAATTCTTTTGTTAGCTCTCAATGATGCCTCTATTCTGGCTATGAGAACTTGTGCAAGGTGCACAGTCAGTCTCTTTCAGATGAAAACAACTATGCTAAGGATGCCTAGAATAGCTTTTCCAGCTCACACTGACCTGTTGCAAAGGGAAGCCAAGATTCCTCTGTAGTTACAGGAAGAATAGAAAGGAGACCAAAAGTCATCCTAAGGATAAGGTTAGTTACACTGTCGAAGTACATTTTTCAAAAAAAGTAATTATCATACTCAGTCCCTTTAAAAATGTTATGGAAGTATTTTATATTCCATTTGCATTATTTTCTCTATGATGGATCTAAGATTCAATTATATAAGAAGGAGCCGGTGCTGTGGCATAGTAGGTAAAGCCACTGCCTGCAGTGCCAGCATCTCATATGGGCACCGGGTTGAGACCTGGCTGCTCCACTTCTGATCCAACTCTATGCTATGGCCTGGGAAAGCAGTGGAAGGACCCTGCACCCACATGGGAGATCGGGAGGAAGCTCCTGGCTCCTGGCTTCAGATCCTCACAGCTCCAGATGTTGTGGCCAATTAGGTAGTGAACCAGTGGATGGAAGACCTCTCTCTCTCTCTCTCTCTCTCTCTCTCTCTGTGTGTGTGTGTGTGTGTGTGTGCGTGTGTGTGTGTATGACTCTGACTTTCTCTTGTTTTTAATTTATTTTTTTATTTAGTAAATATAAATTTCCAAAGTACAGTTTATGGATTACAATGGCTCCCCCCCCATTAAGTTCCCTCCCACTCACAGCCCTCCCATCTCCTGCTCACCCATTTCATTCACATCAAGATTCATTTTCAATTATCTTTATATACAGAAGATTGATTTAGTATATATTAAGTAAAGAGTTCATCAGTTTGCACCCACACAGAAACACAAAGTGTAAAATACTGTTTCAGTACTAGTTATAGCATTACTTCACATTGGACAACACATTAAGGACAAATCCCATATGAGACGTAAGTACACAGTGACTCCTGTTGTTGACTTACAATTTGACACTCTTGTTTATGGCATCAGAAATCTCCCTAGGCTCTAATCATGAGTTGTCAAGGCTATGGAAGCCTTTTGAGTATGCCAACTTCAATCTTATTCCGACAGGGCCATAGTCAAAGTGGAAGTTCTCCTCCCTTCAGAGAAAGGTACCTCCTTCTTTGATGGCCCTGTTCTTTCTACTGGGATCTCACTCTCAGAGATCTTTCATTTAGGTCTTTTTTTTTTCCAGAGTGTCTTGGCTTTCCATGCCTAAAATACTCTCATGGGCTCTTCAGCCAGATCCGAATGCCTTAAGGGCTGATTCTGAGGCCAGAGTGCTATTTAGGATATCTGCCATTCTATGAGTCTGCTGTGTATCCCGCTTCCCATGATGGATCGTTCTCTCCCTTTTTGATTCTATCAGTTAGTATTAGCAGACGCTAGTCTTGTTTGTGTGATCCCTGGAGCTCCAGTGGCACAATCGATTAGCGCGCAGTACTTATATGACTCTGACTTTCAAATAAATAAATAAATCCTTAATAAAGCAGTTTACACACATATATATTCTGTTTAAAAATATATAAGGAATGAAAATGGGTAGAGTCAAATATTAATAAAACACATGTATATAAGTGGCATTAATTTAATCCTGAAAATAAAGAAATTTATTATAGATTGGTAAGATTAGTGATCACACTGAATATAATATTGTATTGCACAATTTTGTTATTTTATATAAAGTTATTCTTTTGTAAATTTCCTAAGGGTAATCTAAACCCTATATTAATAAAAATTGCTTGCCCTTTACATTATATCACAAGCTTATTTATTTTCATGACTTTATCTTTGGATGTCATATATTCGTTCTGGTCTTGGTTCTGCCACACCCAAGTGACAGCCAGAAGGTTTTAGAAGCCTCTGCCACAGAGTGGACTCCTGGAGCAGTGAACAGTGGGAATCAGGATTGTACTGCATGGAATACCTGGTTTTTGACTTTTCCCGCTCACATCCAAGGCAGGAATCTGAGTCTCACAGATGCATCCTCTTAAATCATAGCATTACAGGAATTTATGGAATTGTATAAACATATGTTGAGGAACCCTTTGGCTATTTTATCTAAGAACAAATTCCCAAGACCCCATCTCAGACTCTTAAGGAAAATAAATGTCTTGAATGTTGATGCTTTAAATTCTTTATGTTTTCCTAAAAGATAATGGAACTCCCTAATTCTTCATTCTGAGTATCCAGTAAAACAGAAGGAAAATAATAAAGCAATCAATGTTCCTTAATTATCAGTTTGTACTATAAATAGTTACTTTCATACAACTGGATTTTTGCTCCTGGGGTAGATTCTCTAGTATACACAGTTAACATATTGAGAATTAACAGCTGTTTAACAGAAGTAATTTAATGTAGCCAACAAGCTCTCGTTTATTCAAATTGCAATCAATATTTTTGGATGTTGACTCTATGGCTTTATCATGTTCTGGGCTCACTGAACTGTGGGGTAAAAAGGGAAAAGTATTGTCCAGTCAATTATGTAAGGCAGTGGTACAACTGAAATCAAAGCAACAAAGATTTTCACATACCACAGCTCAGCTGCGAGTGAAAAGACCTCTCCATTCCATTCGAGCTGCTCCATGCTAGCCAGTGGTGCACATACAACAAAACCTGACTTCTCTGGGCTTCAATATCCTCACAGAAAGCAGCAGTGCTGTTGTGGTGCTTTGAAGACAGCTGAGTTACTGTTTGTACAGTGTCCAGTGCCAAAGCAACACACTATGCATTAGCAAATATTCCACGTACTTGAAACGTACTACAGATGGAATGAACAGGTAGAGGGATATCACCATGCTGTGTGAGCCCCTTTTAAGTGATGATGAAGGTGAAGAAGAGGTGCACAACAACAGGTGCACACAACAGGTGCACAGAGGAGTTGCTGGTTCTGGAGGGAGCTGTGCAAATGGACAGGAGACTACTTTCCGTGCTGTGGCAGCCCAGAGCAGCAGCACCTACCGTGTGAGATTCACAAGTGGCTCGTTGTGCTGCTTATTAAACATGTGTGGGACCAAGGGAGGAAGAGTACAAAGGACACTTGGAAAAATGGGACCAACAAAAGCAGAGGGATGCAAAACCACACAATGTTTCCATTGTAGCATAGTGAGAACAAAGAACCCTGAGCCACTCAGAGTGCTGACAGTCCAGCTCAGAGCTCGGCGGCCTCATGGGGCTTCTGAGAGAAGGACCTGAACAGAGGGATGAAGTGGTCGGATCTGAACTCTGGAGAAGAGTGAAGCTCGGGGGGGGGGGGAGGTCCTCTTCTACCCTTGGGGGTATCCTGTCCTCTGAGGGTGCAAGAAGCAGGTGTGGATGGAGGCACAGGGTGAAGATAATGTACTCATACGGCCAAGATTGAGGAAGAGTGCTGCGTGGTTCTCTGGAGCCTGAGTTTGCAGGGAAGATAGAGGACAACGTTGACTGAAGACAGAATGCACTGTTACCACTTTCCTTGTGATTGAACTGGAGACTTAATGGACAGGAAAGTGCAGAAGAGCCTTTGGCCACAATGAGAACTAATAAACCTTAGAGATGGTCAACTGGCAGGTGATCTCATATCACACCATATGGGCAACTTGGGAATGAGGGAAGAAGAGGGTTGGTGTGTTGTAGAGTTGACACGGGGTGTGGGTTTCTTCAGATACATGCAAAGAATGGCTTTGTCTTCAAACACCACAGAAGCACTGCTGATTTCTGTGACGATATGAAGCCCAGTGTCAGGATGGTAAGAGTCTTGGCCGTCAGGTTGCTCTGGGGAGGGAGGACGCAGGGCTAGAAGGAGTCTGTCTGTGGGCAGAGACAGCGGGTCACTAAGCTGCTGGAAAAAGGAATGAAGATCAGAGAAAGTGTCCTTGGATCAGGCCTCTGGAATTTGACATCTATGAGGTGGAAATATTCTGGGGAGTAAAAGTGCCAGGTGTGTAGCTGAAGAGGGGAGAAGTCACATGTCTTCACCTGGGAGTTGGGGGACTCAGGGCTCCAGAGCCTGCTGGGTGGACAGGATCCATCACAAAACAGGCACAGGAGCTTACACATTAAGTCCTAGCGAGGTACACTCTGCTGTGGGTATTTAGAACAATGGGACTTTTCTTCAAGTGTAGTCCCCATGGGTACCAGAGAAAGTCCCTCACGCTCTCAAAACTTACTTCTAGACATTGGATCTAATCAGCCAAGACTGGGAGGCCTCACATTCATAAATGCTGCAGCAGAAGCTTGGCCCCAAACCCCAGAGGTCTCCAGGCCATGGGCACTCCTTGAATGGTGTGTATTAGGGGAAAACACAATTCCTGCTCTACTGTGTAGCAAGTTTGCAAGTCTGTATCATTCAAGGATGTGAAGAAGCCAACGAATGATCCGGTAAAGGAAGGAGACCACTATACAGGATACAGGTCATTTACTTTGCATTTCCCAGTTTCAAAAGTGCCTCTCGTACACAATACCCATTTTCTCTTCACAATGATATTGTGAGTTATTGTCCACATTTTTGCAGCTGTGCAAACAAAGCAGTTGAAGCATTTACATCAACTTACACTCTGAGCAATTTTAATAAGAACAGAGTTGGAAGTATTCCTCCTGTATGTTTCTCCCCTATTTCACAAAATTTTTCAATCCCCCCCACAAATCTCTGAACGTCCAAAATTGCTTTACAGTAAACTTTAGATAGCAGGCAATCCTGATTTTATGATCCTTTGATCAAAAACAGCAATTTAGTTCATGCTGTTGATAATACATAGGAGCAAAACATGTTAAGAACATTGCTTTGCAAAGCCTAGCTTATAATATAATTCAGTGTTTATTATAATAAAAAGCACTGTGTGGGAATAGACAGTACCAACCCTACAAAGAGAAAAGACAGAGTAATAAGGTCTGTTTGCAGTGTTGTATTTGGCACACAGCCTAAAGTAACATCAAGGTGTTAATTCATTTGTAAAGTAGAACACCAAATGTTTCTCAAGTCAACTACGCCAACACTTACAGGACAGAAAACAAAAATACCTGCAGACCGGAACATTCCCTAGGGACTGAAGCAACATTGTTACCAGGTAAACATAAATTAGCAAGGATAGTGACAAGCGTCGTGGTGCATACAAAACAGTCACCAAGTTAGCATCATTTTCCCATAGTTAGTCATGTCACAATGATTCTTCACTTACTAAGGCAGAAGGGATTTTACTCTGGCTTTGATATCAGGCAACACATTATGCTCCTGTAGAATCTACTGCCTAATTCCACCTGATATTCCTCTCTCAGCCTCGGATGCTCACCTGTAGGCAAATATCAGAGGTCTCAGAGAGAGAACAATTTTCTTTGGGTCAATATTTCTGTCTACTGCCATGACAGAACTAGTTTCCTTTTATTCCTTTGAGATTAATCTACCTGGTTATTTGCTAAACTCACAAGCTAGTGAAAAAGGAGCTGTTCTAGATGGATTCCAAGTTTAGCAACGTTTTCAGACAGTAAAATTACCATTTTTATTATAAGGTAGAAAAGCATGTTTTTCAAATAGCTATCTTTGCAGTACTGGCTCTGCAGTTCATTCTAAATGAGAGGCAGAAACAGTGGCTGAATCCAGCCCTGGCTAATTAGATGGCCTGGGTGTAGGTCAGTCCCGGCGGTCAGACCTGCTCTGGTAGAAGACCGTACTAAATATGCCAATCATTTGACAATGCGTAAGAGGCCTAAGCACAGTCTCACATGTATTCAAGAATATCTAATACAAGGGAATGAGTTGTTTTTAAAATTGCTATGCTGTTTCCCAAATCATTTTCTATTGGTATCAGTAGCAGATGAAGCATAGCCATAGGCATAGAGGGGTTGGTGTGTGGTCTGGTGGTTAAGACGCGGGTGAGGACACCTGTGCCCCACCTCAGAGTGTCTGGCTTTGATGGATGACTCTGCTGCTGATCCAGCTTCCTGCCAATGCAGACCCTGGCAGAAAACAGACGGGGACTCAAGTATTAGACCCCCACCACCCATGTAGGAGACCTGGATCGACTTCTCCACTCCAATTTGCAGCTCCCTTAGATGTTGCAGGCGTAGGCATTTGGGCAGTGAATCAGCAGATGGGGATCTGTTTCTGCCTCTCAAATGATTAATTAATTAAAGTAACAGAGAAAATGGTTTTTGAACTGTATGTTGAAGTATTTTCATCATGGACAGAAAAACACCAGATGCTTAAACATTTTTATTTAATGTGATTTTTTTTAAAAAAAGGCTTTCATACTAGGAACTAGAGTCAAACTGCAACTCCTGGTCAAATAAAACGAACAGTTTAATTGTGCAGTGTTTTCTCCTGCCACGGGGAGCCCAAGGGACCAGAAGGCATCTTCTTGTGGGAATCAGTGTGCTGAAGGGACCCTGTTTGCTGCACCCCTCTCTGGGGGTAGTTTTTTTTTTTTTTTCTCTTTTCTTCCCTTCAGGACTTGGTGAAAAGTTCGTAGGTTCACAGCAGCAATTCACCTTGTAGTGCTGATTCTATTCTCCTTCCAATCTGCCTCCTGGGCCACTTCAAATAAATAATCTTGCATCTCTTTTTGCTCCTGACGGGGTAGAAGCCAGGCTGAAACCTAAGACGATTTTGATAAATGTGATGAATCAGAGGAGGAGGTGTTGGCACATGACTGTGACGGCTGGGTCAGGTGCTCTGCTGTTTCTGTCACCTCCATGGTGTCTGGCCCTGGGGCATCCGTGTAACCCATAGTTCGCCATACCTTTTTTTTGACAGGCAGAGTGGACAGTGAGAGAGAGACAGAGAGAAAGGTCTTCCTTTGCGGTTGGTTCACCCTCCAATGGCCGCCGCGGCCAGAGCACTGCGGCCAGTGCACCACGCTGATCCAAAGCCAGTAGCCAGGTGCTTCTCCTGGTCTCCCATGGGGTGCAGGGCCCAAGCACTTGGGCCATCCTCCACTGCACTCCCGGGCCACAGCAGAGAGCTGGCCTGGAAGAGGGGCAACCGGGACAGAATCGGTGCTCCGACCGGGACTAGCACCCGGTGTGCCGGCGCCACAAGGCGGAGGATTAGCCTAGTGAGCCGCGGTGCCAGCCCGACCATACCTTTCACTAGCAGCAAATTCAATCGGGTTCTCAGACCAGAGCCAGCTCCACGTAAAGGTTTCTTGTTGTATTTTACCCCATCTTCTCTTTTTTATTTTCCAGCTTTTTGAAAATTGTTAGCCTTTATAACTTGGTTTCATAGGCCTTCTAGCTTTGTTGCTTTATTCTGTTTTGCCAATAAAATTCTCAAGCTAACGATCTCTCTACTATCAGTTGGTCCATGAGGGCGGGCTACATTTGAATGCTGGTCTCCTCCAAACTCATGTTGCTATTGAATTTCCATTTTCATCATATTGAGAGATGGGGCCTTTAAGAGATGAATACTTCAGGAAGGCTTCACGGGGTGGGCAGGACTGGCATCATTCCACAGGTCAAGTCCTGGCCCCTTCCTCTCCCTCCTCTCTGGAGGTCCACCAGCCAGCAGGGTTCACCAGGTGCAGCACCTTGGCACTGGGCTCAGCAGCCTTCTCCAGGACCCAGAACCAGTCCATCTCTGGTGATGGCATGTCCCCCAGTCCCATGTATGGTAGAACCCCCTTAGCCACTGTGTCATTTTCCATGGCTTTGGTGACACACAGTTTGAAAATATTACTTGCCTTGAATATTTCAAAAGAAAGATGACATTCATTTGTCTTTGATTTCACTTTATTATTATGATTGTTCTAGTGTATTCATAGCTTCTATTGTTAAACTCTTCCTATGCCTAATTTATACATTAAACTTTATCATTGATATGTGTTGGAAAAATAAAGTGTAAGGGTACTTCAAAAGTTCATGGAAAATGAAATTAAAATGAATTTATTTGGATGGAAAACTTTTGGAATTTATGCATAGTTTTTTCATTTTCCATGAACTTTTGAAAAATTCTGAACATGCATGAATTAAAAAAGAATTGCACCAAAATAAGCTTATTTTTTAATTCCATTTTCCAAAAGCCCTTTGGAGTATCCTAACATATCGGGACTCAGTGCTGTCTGTACTTTCAGGTTCCACTGAGGGTCTTAGGGCATTATACCCAGGAATAAGCGGGGACACTGTAATCTGTTATAGCAGCTCAAAATGGGTCAAGACAATGAGTGCACAGCTTTTCATAATGGCGCTCTGTGTTAAATAGATCACCAAACTTTGTCTCAGGGCATGGCATTCCTAGTTGTTCACCTTCACATGGCAAAGAGAGAGAGAAGTCTATGAGCTGCTCTTCTGTAGCTTAATTCTAAGACGAGGTGTCACCAGCAGTCTGTGCCCTGACTCTTTGGACTTCAGTGTAGCAGGGAGGTGGGAAGGTGAAGACCTACACCATCCTCTTTCTAGCCACAATTGCCTTGAGAACATGAAAACAAGGGGTCTTGGATTGGCAGGCTGTTTGCATGCTCATCATTGCCAGGAAAACAGCACTAGCCAATGCATGTTGCAGGGTAGATGTTAGATCAGGACAAGACGGAGCTCATTGTGGCACTGGGTGAAGTTCAACCAGGGACCAAAAAAATAAAGGAGACTTTCAGACTATATCAGTGAGTGAAGTGATTCAGAGGAATGATAGCATTTACTATTGAATAATATGGTCTCTACCTCCTTTAAATTAGAATTCCCTTCTCTTTCTACTTTTCCTCTTAGAAACATCTTTACAATGCTTTCCAAATAGAAAACATTACAGCTGTTAATGATCTAACGTACATCAGAATGTAATTACATTGCACAGATATAATAGTTTAGACATGGGCAATAAAAATGCACAAATCCTTCCATTCAATTACTAAAATACTATTAAGAGTTTGCATGATGTACGGAGAGTCTTGAACCAAATTGGGCAGCTACAGCTTAAGTGGGTTTAACTGCATCCTGTAATGTTAGACTGCCAATGTCATCTTGTGAGAGCTTTCTGGTTCTCACTTTTTGGAGGAAAATATTGAGTTATAACAAGCAGTTAGGAATAACTTTGCAAAGACTCACACTCAACTTTTCTTTGAAGAATACTGAGACTTAAGCCACAGAGAACTAAATACTTTGCAGATTGAAATGTGTGTATAAATTACACAGTAACAGGGATCCAGCATTCTCAAAAACTCTTATCTTGAACCCCACTCAGTGGTTTCATATGCAGGGTTTAGTACACTTACTTGCTATGAGAGTTTTTACTCATTAGACAAAGGGCATGCTTTCTCTGATCCAGGCTGTACTCACTCTAAGTGGGAACTCTACATGCATGTGTTATAGGAATGAGCTCTCAGCCAAAAGGTGCTCTTGAGGGGGCCACATCCCATGTTGTCAGGTGATCGCACCCCAATACATCACAGCTGTGGATAAACTCAGAGACTACATACAGTAGATCACATTACAGCAAGCCCAATACTCCATTGGCAGAGTTGATTCTGGAAAGAAGGGCCAAGTCATTTGGAAACATGGAACTTTAGTAAACCTCTCTCTGGAGTCAAATCTGCACCGAAACTGCCAAATTCAGGAGCAGCAGGCGCTGGCACAGCTGTCCCAAGCCAACTGCCTTGTCTTGCTTGTGTCCGATGAATCCAAGGTGTCTGTTCTAATAAACTTCAGCCCAAGTGTATGTCAGAGCCAGCAACTCTGGGCTGGTCACATGCAGAATCAAAATCCAGAGATCTTTACCCAGGACATCACTGAGCGGCCAGTGTAGAGAGGACTATTTGAAATGCTGTGGACATAGTCCAGTGGCTGTGATGGGTGCTCTGTGTGCTGTCCAGCACAAACCCTACAATTCCAGGGAAGCCCGTGTCACTATCACATTTCCACTTTAACATGAAGGCAGGGATGTTTGAGCAAGTCAGCTTGCCTACCCTGCCCCTGTCCAGGCTCTCACCTGTGCAGCCCCTGCCCATCAGCCAGGGGCCACCCAAAGTTGGATCTGAAGGTCCTGGCATTTTCCCTCCTCCTTAACTGTCTGAATCCATCTCTCTCAATTCTTATCAGTTCCAGTTTTTAAAATCCACTGGCTCCTCTGCAGCTGCTCCCTGTGCCCTAGGTGTCTTTTTCACTTTTCTTCTGGAACTTTCCACACTTCATTGCACAATACTGCATCCCCGCTCTGTGCTCCTAGACAACACATGCTCTCTCTGCTTGCTCACCTCCTCAGCATTTTCATTAGTTATTTATAGCCCTGTATCTGAACAACAATATTATTAATTGATATTAGTTCACAAAGAGCCCATCCTGTGACAGTCAGCCCAAGTATGTTATCCTAAGTGCTGGGTCACTGAAAACAAACATTGCCTTCCTGAGGTATTCAGCACTGTCAGTTTCGTATATCAAAAGAAGACTTTGCAGATATCCTGAGTTAAAAACTTGGGCAAATCATAGATTTGACATCTTAGAGTTGGGGCCTGAGCTGTGCTTTGCAACCTCCAAAACCAGCCTCTTATATCCAACAGCAAAGCAACATCTTGGGTCTACAGGCTGAAACACAGCTGTCTGGAATCAGAGCCTGCGCAACTTTCTTATCATAGCCTCAGTGGCTCTGGGAGCACACAGCCTCCTGCCCTGCCTAGAGAACAGGTCTTAAACCACTGATCCTTGGTGGTTTTCTGGGGTTGCTTTCTAAAATCCCAATGGGAGGAAGTTGCAAGCACAGGTGGAGTCCATGGGGGCTAGTCGCTGGAGAACCCAACTCAGAAGGCCTCCTAGACCTGAGCTCAGTGATCTACAATGGAAGCAAAGGGCGCTACCTGCCTCAGTCCATCAGGACTGTGGACTGAACAACACGTGTTCGTCTCCAGCAGCTGTGGAGGCTGAGAAGCCCAAGACGAGGCTGCTTCAGAGCTGGCACTTGCTGAGGGCTCACTACCTGTTTGTCGGGGCGGGGGGGGGGGGTGCCTTCTAATCACCTTCTCCTACAGAGAAGAAGCAAAGTCTCTTCTTCATCCTAGAAGGGCACTAATCCCACCATGAGGGCTCCTCTCCAACACCTCATCACCTCCCAAGGGTGCTGCTTCCTGATGCACCTCACTGTGGATTTTTCAGGGACACAGTCATTCAGTCCATGACGCTGGCCCTGGTCCCTTTCATGGTAAATATGTCACATGGTGTGGTGACAGTGTACACCTTCTTTTCTAAACCTAATTCACATCTTTGAACTTTTCTTTGTACCTGTTGTTGTTTTGTATGCAATCTTCATTTGTTATTAGTATTCCACATTCCTAGAACAAAATGTAAAGATAAACTCTTGCAAATTCAATGAGAATTTTTGAAGCACCAGTGAAGTCTGCATTCCTATGATGAAAATAATGTGCCATGAAGTGACAACCCCAGTGGCTCTGATCAAAGTTGATTGACATCTCTTTACAAGTTCAAAGAAAAAGAGGGTTTTTTTTTCCCAAGATTTATTTATTTGAAAGTCAGAGTTGGAGACAGAGAGAGAGAAAGAGAGAGAGAGGGGGAGATCCTCCATCTGCTGGTTCACTCCCCAAATGGCTACAATGGCCAGGGCTGGACCAGGCTGAAGCCAGGACCCAAGAGCATCATCTGAGTCTCCCACGTGAATGGCAGAAGCCCAAGGACCTGGGCCTTCTCCTGCCCCTTTCCCAGGTGTATTTTCCAGGTGATCCAGGGAGCTGGATCAGAAGTGGAGCAACCAGGACTTGAAACAGCACACATACAGGATGCCAGTGTCACAGCAGCAGCCTTACCCATTATACTACAATGCGAAAAATATTTATGAAAAATATTTGAAATGGTTACTGTACATGGAATCTAGACTACAAATACACAGGGAGCTGCCCTTTAAATAGCAGCAAAAATCATGTCTTTTAACCCCTGATTAGTTCAAATCAAAATCCAAATTAGACCCATACTAAAAGAGATAGGAGCGCTGGGTCCCTACCGCCTTGCAGTCACCCTGGCTCAGCACCCAGAGGTCTGGGGTGAAAAGTGCTGCTCTAGACTTAGAAAACAGCACTGGGTGATGCTGAGTTGCTACACAAATATTTTCTGAATCGCCTAACGCAAGAACACTCTGCAGCCAGCTGGCTCTTGCTGAATGCTTGCTAGCTACTTAAGAAAAGGTCAACTGAGAATTTCCTATTAAAATGCCCATTTAATTGATTCGCTCTTTATAAATTAAGAGTAATGATTGGTTTTGAAGCTGACCTAAGTCCACTCTAACGATCAGTAATCTACCTCTTGGTGTTTTGTTAAGTTGCAAACAACAGGAAATTCTGCACCTTGATAAATAAGTGCAGCCACATCAGAGAGAAGCCAGGGAGGTTAATGGATTTGCTTAAAGTAACCTCCGCGCTGTATTTAAAAGTCACGTGATGCTGTGGGTGAGGAAATGAGGGTGAGTGAAATCAACAGTGTTTTTCAAGGGAGTGCGTTGTGAATAATGCACATTGCAAGGAAAATGCAAGGAGGGAACCATGGGGACAGGGAACAGCCTGGAATGAGCTGAGGTGCCCGTCTGTCAGTCACGGGCTGGCCCCTTGGACGTAGGAACATTTCTGTCCTTGCTCTACCTCAAGCCTTTCTCCAGCCCAGAATCCTTGGTCCAGGATCTGGAAGGCTCCAAGCCTCCCCAGCTGCCTCCCAAGGAGTCCCCAGCGGGTGACTCTCTGCCTCCTCGCCTTCATGGCTGCTCTTGGAAGAATGGTGCACATTCTTACCTCCATGTGTCTGGTTTTGTAGGCAATTAATGCCATTTCTGTAAAATGACAATAAAGAGGGATTGGCTTTGGGGCCTCCATTGGCTCAAATACAGCAGAGGATTTGAGCTTTGGCAGCAAAAGGCTTCATGCAGAATCCTAACTCCTCCTGATACCCCAAGTTATCCCTGCACCCAAGGGCTTAGCTTTTCAGACTTCTTTGGACCACACACACTAAACCTTTTGACTTCTTTTAGATCCTTGCCACTGTTGCTACAAGAGGTAAATCAGTTACAGTGAAAAGCTAATTGCAATTCAAATGTTTGATTCTGGTGATCAAGAAACATATTCTTAGACATAAAAGAGATAGATGGAAAATTCTGAGGCATGTTTAATAGCACGAAGACATAGGTTCCCATATCTAGTTTAGTAAGCATCTTATGATTCAGAAATAATCATGTGGAAGATGAAGGTAACTAAACTTTATCATGTGGCTCCTCCATGTCATAAGTCACAGAGGAGCCGGGACATGACCCGGGTATGGCACATCTCTGCATTCCTCGGTGGGTGCTACGTTTAGCTTTTCTTAGTTGTTATCCTGACTCTGTAGCATCATTATTCAGACCTGTATTTTACAGGCAAAGGAAACCCAAGTGTTTTGCCCACATTCACATGGCTAAATTAATTGCAAAACTGAATTAAAAATCTATTCTTTTTTGTTCCTAGTCCTGGTTCCTCACCCCATTCCCTTTCTTCCACAAACGTGTATTTTAAGCACAGAAAGATCAATTTACAATACGAGTCACCTACTGAGATACAACATTGTCAACTCCATTGACACCTGTCTTCACTGTGGAGATACATGCAATAGCAGAAGGAAGGGCAGGTCACTGGTCTGTCAGCAAAGGTAGGCTTTGCCTACGTGAATCTAACAGGAGAGGGAAGCGTGGCAGATGTCGCTGGCTGTGGTTTGCAGCTGTTCCTTTTAATGCAACTATGTGCTTAGCTCAATGCCTTCACTAGACTGACCTTTAACAGGAACCTTCCCAATGTCCAGATTGATACAGTTAGCACACTGAAATTTTTATACAAAGATATCAGAAAGAATTGTTTCTGACTAGTTAACTTATAAAGTGGTAGCTAAGATTTTTTTATATCTTTGAAGAATAAAGTACACGAAGGGCTTTCAAAATCATCCCCACTTAAAGATATGTATTGATGCCACATGACATCAATAAACACATAGTATAAGGAAGAAATAGTCTACTAGATATAACTTAGATTTTAATTTAATATTGAAAAGAATCCTGTAAAAGTGTACACAAGAGGCTGGCGCTGCGGCTCACTAGGCTAATCCTCCACCTTGCGGCGCCGGCACACCGGGTTCTAGTCCCGGTCGGGGTGCCAGATTCTGTCCCCGTTGTCCCTCTTCCAGGCCAGCTCTCTGCTGTGGCCAGGGAGTGCAGTGGAGGATGGCCCAAGTGCTTGGGCCCTGCACCCCATGGGAGACCAGGAGAAGCACCTGGCTCCTGCCATCGGATCAGCGGCGGCCATTGGAGGGTGAGCCAACGGCAAAAGGAAGACCTTTCTCTCTCTTTCTCTCTCTCACTGTCCACTCTGCCTGTCAAAAAAAAAAAGTGTACACAAGATTGTTATATGCTGATCTTGCTAAAAGTCCTTCAAATGTGTGTGTGTGTATATATATGTGCATATATATACACATACATATTTATATTTTCAAATATCTCCGCAAACATACTTATGGCTATGCACATACAGTGAAACATCAGAGACCACAAACATGTGTGTATGCACATTCAGACACACACACATATAAATTAATGTGTTAAGTGTGTCCTCAAAACATTCATGAAAAGTTCATACTTAACCCTTTTCTCAAAATTCTCTCCATTTTCCTAACGTGGTAAAGTCAATAGGTATGACAGTAGCCAAGGTAAAACACAATTTCAACATGACATAACATCTCATTATTTGCTTTTGAGGGTGTAATCAGCAAGAAATAGCCCTAATGGAGGATGGTTGTGTTGCATGGAATCCTCACTGTGTTGTCATAGTGGGATAGAACAAGGAGAACCCAATCCTGTTTGGCCGCTTGCTGCTTGACACCAGAGTTTGCAGGTTGTGCAGTATAAATTCGTCATCTACTCTCATCCTCAGGCAAGCAGCAGGAATCGATTCCAGGAATCCCCCCAGATCAGTGCGTACACAAACCCTGTACTCTAAGGCACACTATTTGCACAGAGCCTGCAGTCTGGACCCATGTGCTTTCAGCCATCTCTCTGTGACTCACAATACCTGACACCATGTGAGTACTATGTAAATACTCGATCTACTCTGTTGTCTAAGAAATAATGACAAGAAAAAATTTACACGTTCAGTATGGGAAAATTTGGGGAATATTTCTCCAAATAGCTCTAATTTGTGGTTGGGTGAACATGTGAGTGTGGAAGGAGGACTATGTGTATCTGTTTGGGTGTGTATGTATGTGTATGGGGGTGTGTTTTTACATGTGTGCATGGTTACATGTGTGTATTGTATGGAGGCACATTTTTACATGTGTGTATGTGTCTTTGTATATAAGTGAGCAGATGTATGTGTGTGTACTTGTATCGGTGGGTGCATGTATATGGGTTGTGTTTTTACATGTGTATATATGTATGTGTGTGTTATGGCTGTGTATATATGAGTGTGTATATGTATATGTATACATGTTTGTGTGCGTGTGTATATGCATATATGTATATATAGGTATGTGTTGTGTGCATGTGTGTACATGCATGCACGTGTGTAATCCATGCTTTTACACACGTGTGTGCATGGGTGTGTGAACATGTGTGCTGCCTTGTTTAAATTTGCATGTGTGCGCAGTGTCAAGTGTGTGTCATGTATGTGTATGCATGCATGTGTGTTATGTGTATGTGTGTATACATGTGTTTGTGTATGTGCATGTCTTTCTCCATGAACCCCTCTCCTACTGCTGGAAGCCAGCATTCAGAGGGTGCTGCACAGCCTCGATCCCCTAGCAGCTCCCACCTGTCTTCAGGGACAGGCGCTTGCCCAGCTAGCAGTGGTCACAGTTCTGTAGCTCTGCCTCTCAGCCTCTGCAGCATGTGCTCAAAATTGTTGAATCACAAAGCACCAGCTGTCTCTCCTCAGCTGCGGCCTTGGAGCATCGTGGGTGACACTGTCCTGTCGCTGTGCTCCTGTGATGCCCTTGTTGCCTCCTCTCCTCTCCTTGCCCCAGTACGTTGTTACAGAGTGACTGCCTGGGACCTCATTGCCATCAATGCAGGAGTCTCAGAGGTGGAAGAGACTGAGCACCATGCCAGAGTACACAGGGACCCTTTGTCAGGGGAACAGCAGTTTCATGTTTTTCCTTTGAAACTAAAAATTGACTTAATGTCAGATGCAAGTTATGGCCATAGCCACGTAGATTTCCTGACGCAGAATAGCGTGCTGTCATATCGACTTCCATCACCTACGCTAGGGAGAGAGATGGAGAAGAGGCTGCGCACAGGTGTTCTGTGCTTCATCTGCAGCAAGCTACCAAGAAGGCATCATTCAGGGACAGCTTCCATCCTGAATCCACAACGGTCTTGGCTTTCTGTGGTGCTTCTCCATACAAAGGTAACGAGTGAATTGGACGAGATCCCACATCTTTCTCCTTGGAGAAAAACATCAAGGTCACCATGAGCATATGATGAGATAATATAAAAGTCTTTTGGAAAACAATAATGCTCAACTGCACACGTTGTTTATCTCCAGCTTCTTGCTTAAGCTGAAAAGCAGGCATCCAGGAGTGGTGCATGGTCTAGGGTACAGATTTTTGTTTCATTTACTTATTTTTTAAAAGATATTTATTTATTTATTTAAAAGGCAGAGTTACAGAAAAGAAGAGGAGAGAGAGGTCTTCCATCTTCTGGGTCACTCCCCAAATGGCTGTGAATGTTGGAGCTGGGACCATCTGAGCCAGGAACCAGGAACTTCTTCCAGATCTCCCATGTGTATGCAGAGGCCCAAGAACTTGGCCCATTTTCTACTGCTTTCTCAGGATATAGCAGAAAGCTGGATCAGAAGTGGAGCAGCTGGGGCTCGAACCAGGGCCCATATGGGATACCAGCACTGCAGGCAGCAGCTTTATCTGCTATGCCACAGCGCAGGCTGCTGGCTTACTTATTTTTATTCATTTGAAAGTAGAGAGGCAGAGACAGAGTTCTCCCATCATCTGGTTGACACTGCAAATGCATGCAACAGTTGGAGCTGGGTCAGCACAAAACCAGGAACCAAGAACTGAATCCAGCTTTTCCACATGGATTGCAGGGATTCAAGTACTTGGGCCATCACCAACTACCTCCCAGGCTGTGCCTTCGCAGGAAGCTTGGACTGGGAGCAGATCTGGGACTTGAATTGGGCACCCCAGTGTGGGATGCAGGCATCTTCACCACTGTGCCAAGTGTTCACCCTGTAACATGTGTTTTCAGTCCACTACGTAAATAGACAAAGCGTTTAGCAGATGTCAGCTTGTTCCCGCAAAACTCTTACAGTGCAGGGTCTCAATGGAAAGAGGACAGTGGACCAGAAGTAAAAAACACACAAGCAGACAAGGAGAAGAAACAGCCAGGGGGTATTTCTGGCAGTGGTGAGGAGAAGTCTTCAGCACTAGGTCTCTGTGAGCTCATAGAGGTCGCAGGACTGTCTCCTGTCGGCCACTGCATAATGGATAATCTGAGGGCTCCTAGTTGTCAAGGGTAAAAGAGAGAATGTGTGCAGAACCATGCCAAGTAAACAAGAGCAATAAACATGACGACAGCCAGACCACCGTTCTCATGAAAACAAGAGGCAGTCACAGGTTTCTGACTGATTCATACCTGGGCACATATGCTGTCTTCAATAAGCATTGGATGAAATGGTGCATTTTTCTAAACGTCAGTCTATTTAAGATAGCAGAACATTGTACATTGGGGATTAAGTAGAAAGCACCATTGCTCCAGAGACACAGCTCAGAGTGTCTATGGGAGGGACCCTAACCACAAGGTCTCAGACTCTGGCAGGTGTGGCGGCTCAGGACAACGTCTCGGGGAGCCCCAGGTTACGAGAGCCGCTATTGCCCCACGTTGCAGATGAGACAGCTGGGACATGGATGTGTGTATAATTTCTCCACTGTTGGCCTCCGTGCGAGGTGTCTTACAGTGAGTGACCAGTTCCAGCCAGGCATGAAGATGGCAGTGATGTAGGTGCTGGGCTGAGCCGGGGTTCTGGCCCAGAGCCCTGGAACAGGGTAAAGATGCTCCACTGGAGTCCAGCTCCTCTGACTCCTGCAGTCAGCCTGCTCTCTGCCCACCCCTGCCGATAGACTGGTCTTCACCAGAACTTGTCTCTATCTGGTGGGAGAAACTTGGCCAGGATGTGAAAATGTGATCAATAAGCATTTTTTATCTGGTTGCCACAGAGAAAACAAGGCTTGAAGTGGGAAACTTGCATGGTTTGAAGAATAAATCTGGGGGTGGGCACTTGGTCTAGTGCTGAAGCTGCCTCTAGGGGTAACCAGAGCCCAGGTCAGAGTGCTTGGGTTTGAGTCCCAGCTCGGCTCTGGACTCAAGCTTCCCACCACAGCCTGAGAGGCACGACGGCTCAGGTATTGTGCCCCTGCTGTCCATGGGGGAGACCCAGACTTTTACTGCTCCTACGCTCAGCTTGGCCCAGATGTGGCCATTGTGGGTATTTGAGGATTGAACCAGCAGTTGAGATCACACTCTGTTTCTCTCTCTACCTCTCTCTTTGTCTCTCTTTCCCTCTTTCTCCCCTTCCCTCCTTCCCTCCCTCTCTGTCTCCCTTTTTGGCACTGAAGTAAACAAACAAAATTAATTAAATTTTATGCCACTTCTCATAATGAATGTTCTTATCTTTGTAACATCAGACATTTTTTAGATAAAGAGATTTGCCTTTTGAACACTCTTGGCCAGCTAATCTAATCTTCTGCATTCAAAATAAAGTGAAGGATTTTAAGCAAATTTCTAACCAAGAGCATTCAACTTCAGACCACAACAGGAACTTTGCTCCGGTCAGTCAGTGCCCAAGATCACCTAGGTCTCTGTACTGAATGAGTATTAGGAGCCACAAGTGCTTACATGCCTGGCTGCAAAGTAAAGGATTCTTTTAAATAGGGCAAAAAAAAAAAAAAAAGCCATTGTGTACTCTCTCTGTCCCCAATAACTACAGGAGTGAGCTTTTGAGGAAGGTACAACCTGGGTGCTCTGGAACTGCACATTCTATTCATGAGTCCCAGAGTTCTGCTGATAATCATCAAAGACGCCTAATGGAGTCAGAAACCCAGTGGCCCAGTTACTGAGATGAGCTCAGAGATTCCTGCACAAATGGAAAGGAGTGGAGCCGGCCAGATTTATCAGAGCGTGGCGATCCTCTGACCCTGGCTCTGGCGCTCCCTGCGGCTCACAACACCCAGAGGTAACTCCTTGTGTCCTGGTCTTCGGGACTGCCAGCTCCGTCCGTCTTTGCATTGCCACCACTTCCCGAGGGGTCAGCAAAGCCTTTCCCTTCACCAGCATCATCATTACCACGGAGGAGCTGGCAGGTGTTCAGATGCTTTCCTCCCAAGGAGGCTCCCAGGGCTGAGGGTGGGCTCACCTAGGAATTTGAGCAGGGCCCCAGGGGCACAGCATCCTCCAGACTGCATATTCTAGACTGCCCCCTGTAGTGAGGCCCCTTTCCAGCCCAAGGCACAGCCTGCACACCCGCTTGCACTTGACCAATTTCCCCCCCAATGACCTGCCCATTTCCCACATGCCCTCTTCTGTCCGATGTGAGACCCCTCCAGCAGCCCGAGTCCAGAGCACCCTCCCTGCTGCTGCCGTGGTCTCCTGTGCCCTCAACTCTGCCCTAAGTCAAGACTTGCTTTCCTTCGGCACTGTTGGTGCTAAGAGGGAGGACGAAGAGGGATGTCTGTAGACCTACCCTAACCTGCTGGCCCCCTCCTCAGACAAGGGAGAGATGATGACAGCTCTGGGAGGAAGGATGCACTCTTTCTGCTGCACAAGGGGGAAGAGTAATCGCAGCACAAGCACTGGGCTGACTCTCAACTTCTGCACACCAGAAGGCTCCCCTTTCTCTCCCATCCCCCAGCTCCAAGAGGATTACAATTCCCACGGTGCTGATGCTGGCCAGGAGGAGAGCCACAGCTGCCAAGCCAGACAATCCAGGGCAGTCACGGCCCCAGGGGCCCAGCAGGAACACCCTTGCCCTCATCAGCACCCTAGTGGACCTCATCCTCAGACTGCAAGTGGGAAACCGAGTCACCCAAGATCAACCCCAGTGGTGGGTCCGGTATCCCAAAAGAAAGTCAGTGTCCAGAGTTGGGACTACCTGCCCTCACTGGACTGCTGTGCACAACCAGACGGAATATAATCTCTGGAAATGTGAGTCTACATTCATCTGGTGATGGACATGGGACATTGATGGGCTCTCATCACTAAGGGTTGCGCTGGTGTTTGGTGCAGGGGTTAAGACTTCACCTGGGACACCACATCCTATATCACAGCAGATGTGCTCAAGTTCTGACTCCACTCCTGATCCCAGCTTCCTGCCCGGCATTCTGGGAGGCATCAGGTGGTGGCTCAAGTACTCTGGTCCCTGTCACCCATGTTGGATACCTGGACTGATTTCCTGGCTGGCTTCCAGCTTCTGTTTGGCCCTGCCTCGTCTGTTGTAGGCATCTGGGGTGTGAACCACTGAATGGGAGAGCGTTGTCTGTTTCTCTTCTCTTCTCTTCAAATGAAATAACAATAGTTTTTCTTTTCTTTTTTTTAAAGTCATTAGAGTAGTATTTAGTCCATAGTTAATTTTTACCTAAAAGATTTTAAAATCTTGGGGCCAGTGTTGTGGCATATCAGGTAAAGCTGCTGTCTGCATTGCCAGCAACCCATATGGGTGTTGGCTCAAGTATCGGCTACCTCAATTCTGATCCAGCTTCCTCTTAATGTGCCTGGGAAGGCAGCAGAAGATGGTCCAAGTGCCTGGGCCCCTGTACCCATTTGGGAAACAGGGGAGAAGCTCCTAGCTCCTGGTTTTATATCAGCCCAGCTCTGGCCGTTGTGGCCGTTTGGGGAATGAAGCAACAGATGAAGGATCTCTCCCTCTCTCCGTCACTATGCCTTTTAAAGAAATAAATAAAAAGAAAGATTTTAACGTCTAAATTAACGCCCACTGGTATTTTAACAGAGCAACCATGTTTTAAATTTAATTCAGTAATTACAAATCTTAAATATTTAAAGTTATAATGTGAGTAAAACTAAGATTTCAGGAGAATTACCAGAGCTATCTCTTCTGCATCACAGATTTGAATAAGCATTTTTCTAAAGTCTAATTGTATCACTAATAAAAGGAAATACTCTAAGTTTTGGAAGGTCGTCAATTCTGGAAACTCTCCAGCAACAATTATACAAAATGAATAGTTGGCATGTTGGACTTACAAAAAAACAGCCAAATTTAGAAATTTGAGGTTATGTTAAATGGCCCTAAATGGACAAATCTTGAAGTTCAAGAAAAGATCTTAGAATGGGGGATATACTTCCCCAATTAGCTAACTGATGTGTTCTCGTGAAGCCTAATGCATTAGTTGAAAATGAGAAAAGCATTTTGCTCCCACAAAGTGAATCGCTCTTCACAGCTGACTCAGGTTCGTGTTGCTCGTTCTGCATGAGGCTCAAGTCCCACGTGTTAGGTAGGGCAGGTTCAGGGCTGTTGGCCACGCTAGAAGCACAGGCCTGTGTAACGTGTGACAGACCACACGTGGCAGGGGAATGGCAGCCCTGCTGTGTCATGCAGGCATGTCCTGTCCTCATTATCCACATGAGTGCACCCCAACACGCTCACACAAGGAAGGCACGAACAATGCATCCATCAGAATGTATCTCTATCATGAGGAGACATGGAGATGTGCATTAGCTTTAAATTCCAATTTCTCAGGCACTTTAAGCTCCTTGATATTCCTCTCAGGCTCCCACACCCACAAGCAATCGCCTGATCTCTCATCGCCAAGTTGTGCCGATGTTCTACAACATGATGTTGAATTTCCTCAGTCTGGTTTTGATAAAGTCATCACTTTACTTCTCAGGGTTCTATAATGGAAACATTAGGAAAGAATAATTGAACTTACAGTTTGAAATACTGGACACAATAGATCATAGAGAGGCCTGTACACATGTTTGTAGCAACGCTTCACAATAGCCAAAATTTGGAATCAACCAAGGTATTAATCATGAGGTGAATGGATAAAGACAGTGTGATGTATGTCCACAGTGAATTATCATTCAGCTATAAAAGAGAACGAAATTCTACCATTCACAGTAAAATGGACACAACTAGAGGACATCACGTGGAGTGCAATAAGCCAGACCCAAAAAGACAAAAACTGCACATTCTCCCTTATATGTTGGAGCTTAAATTAAAAAAAAAAAATAAATGAAAAAGGAAAAAAGAAGAAGATAAAAAAAGTCTAAGTATCAGTACTGCTGCAAAAATATAATGTTATAAAACTGTTTCATGCCTTTGTTAAATCAATGGTTAAGAACGCTATGCTACTAGTTTTAATGATCCATGATTACTTTACAGTTTACTGTATATGGGTCAAATGGTCATTTTTCCATCCAGTTATTGCTTGAGACATTTTCCATATTCCCACAAATCTAGGGTCTTTTTGCTATCTACTTCTTATACCTTGATATTTGGTGAAACATTAAGACATTTTACTATAATGTAAATCTTAAATATATTATCTCAAAAACAAAAAAAAATACAGAAGGAAAAGGAAGGATGGTGGAAGGGAGGGAGAGATGGAGGGAGGGGACATCATCATGCACTTGGGATTGTTTCTGCAAAGCACACTGAATTGGTCAAAGCTGATTAAAAACTAAAACATGAAGGAAAAATTTAATTACAATCGAAAAAAGAACTTCCAGAGATCATATACAGATACTTTCCTCTGAAGCAATGGTTTGGAGTTTCTTGATGCCTCTCATTCAACATCGCATGTATTTGTAATAGATATGAACCATTCTTTGCCAATTTCAAAAAAAAAATAAAATATTTGACATTTCTTGCAATGTGTCACACTCTTCCCTCTGGTTTTCATCATAATGCAGCATTTCTTAAAACTTGTATAGTTCCAGGTTCAAAATAAATGCAACTCAAGAAAAAGAGTCTTTTTAAAAAAATTATTTAAGAGGCAGAGCCAGACAGAGAGAGGGAGAGACAGAGAAAAGTCTTCCATTCACTGATTCGCTCCCCAAATGCCCACAATGGCTGGAGGTAGGCCAATCTGAAGCTGGGAGCCAGGAGCTTCCTCCAGGTCTCCCTTGGGGGTGCAGAGACCCAAAGGACTTGGGCCATCTTCCACTGCTTTCCCAGGGCATAAGTAGAGGGCTGGATTGGGAGAGGGGCAGCCAGGACATGAACTGGTACCCATATGGGATGCTGGCAATGCAGGTGGAGGCTTAGCCTGCTATACCACAGCACTGGTCTGGAAGATAACTTTTTGAGAACCCTTATAGGAATTCAGAGGGAGGAACTTCTTGTATAGTATTACCTTCAATATCTCATGTAATTCCATAGCAACCCCGCAGTGTAGTCATTGCCATTATTTCCATTTAGTGATGAGCCTTAGAAGTGTTTGACATAACTGGCCATGAGCACATAGCTGACAGAATCGGGACTGAAACCCAGGTCCACTTTAGTATAAAAATGTCAGCTTTCAGCCACAGAATGAGAAGGAATCTTAGAGGTAACCTTGTCAGTCCTCCTTAAATTTTCAGAGGAGAAAATTGGAGCTGAAGAAGAATTGAAGGACTTACTCAAGGTCGTGTGGTTGTGGCACTAAAGGAAAGGGTGCTAGGACTCAACCCCACAAGATCCCCTCTATTCCCCTGCATCTCGGCAGCCAGTGTCCAGCGGCCCATGGTCACCCAGGACCCTGAACGCCTCAACGGCAAATGCCAGTGTGTTTTTCCCAATGAAAACCACAGCAACATAGGTTATTTAGATTGAACAGAAAGAATGAAGGGTGGATGGGGAGGAGACCACAACGACTCATTTCTACTGACCCAAGGTCAGCTTTGAGCAATTGAATTGGACGTCTGAGTTCAGTATAGAGAGGAGAGAGAGGAAGGAGAGGAGAGAGAGGAGAGGAGAGGAGAGGAGAGGAGAGGAGAGGAGAGGAGAGGAGGGAGAGGAGAGGAGAGGAGAGAGAGGAGAGGAGAGAGGAGAAAGAGGAGAGGAGAGAGGAGAAAGAGGAGAGGAGAGGAGGGAGAGGAGGGAGAGGAGAGGAGAGGAGAGGAGAGGGGAGAAAGAGGAGAGGAGAGGAGGGAGAGGAGGGAGAGGAGAGGAGAGGAGAGGAGAGGAGAGGAGAGGAGAGGAGAGGAGAGGAGGGAGAGGAGAGGAGAGGAGGGAGAGGAGAGGAGAGGAGGGAGAGGAGAGAGAGGAGAGAGAGGAAAGAGAGGAAGGGGAGGAGAGAGGAGAAGAGAGGAGAGGAGAGGAGAGGAGAGGAGAGGAGAGAGAGGAGAGAGAGGAGAGAGAGGAGAGAGAGGAGAGAGAGGAGAGAGAGGAAGGGGAGGAGAGAGAGGAGAGGAGGGAGAGGAGGGAGAGGAGGGAGAGGAGGGAGAGGAGAGAGAGGAGAGAGAGGAAGGGGAGGAGAGAGGAGAGGAGAGGAGAGGAGAGGAGAGGAGAGGAGAGGAGAGGAGAGGAGAGGAGAGAGAGGAGAGCAGAGGAGAGGAGAGGAGAGGAGAGGAGAGGAGGGAGAGGAGGGAGAGGAGAGGAGAGAGAGGAGAGGAGAGAGAGGAGAGGAGAGGAGAGAGAGGAGAGAGAGGAGTTAGAGGAGAGAGGAGAGGAGAGGAGAGGAGAGGAGAGGAGAGGAGAGGAGAGGAGAGGAGAGGAGAGGAGAGGAGAAGGAGACATTAATGTTTACGCAAACATTGGAGGTGCAGCCCCATATTTTTGTTTGGCCTTTGTTTAGACCTTAATCCTCTGACCTTTGTTTTGGAAGATTTTACACTGGTTCACAAAGGCTAAACTTCCTCAGTTTGTATTCCTTCCATTTAAACATTTAGTGAGCGTGGTACACCCTTCCATTTACGCATTTAGTGAGCGTGGTACACCCTTCCATTTACACATTTAGTGAGCGTGGTACACCCTTCCATTTACACATTTAGTGAGCGTGGTACACCCTTCCATTTACACATTTAGTGAGCACGGTACACCCTTCCATTTACACATTTAATGAGCATGGTACACAAGTAATCTCTTTACAGTGGCATTGTGCATTTTGACTAACCGTTCTATATTTGCATACGACTTTGCTCAAAGAAACAATTTTCTTTAACGTCAACCTTGATGAACAAGTAAGCATTAAAGCACCATTGAAACACGAGAGTACTATACGGTGAAATGACTAAATACACGGCAACAGGGAAGACATCATCATTACTGTCAGTGCCTGCGCTGAGTAAATTTTCTTTACAAAATTCCATACGTAGTTTTTAATTGTTACTTTAACTATATTCACTTAAGAAACATTGAGAATTAAATGTAGCAGATTTTCCAATAAAAAAGTTTGCTAAATAAAACTCAGCAGAGTTTCATAGGAGTTACATCACAACAAAAGAAAATGTCTTGCTTTTGATAAATCTTGATTTTCAAATGCTTTCAGTGTCATTTTGAGAGTAAATAACTGAGGATTCGGCTTAACTGATAAGATTATCATAGATACAACGAAGGTGAATGCAAGAATTATAAAAATTTATCCTAATACGACAGACTTGTTTCAAAAATATCATAAAAATTTCAGAACAATTGCATTTGGATATTTTAAATTTATTGCACTTAAATTCCTTTCATCTAATAGCAGTATTTTAGAACATTTTTAGTTGGTGGAAAACTGCTAATGTGCAGAGATCTGCTGTGCACTCTGCACATACACACAGCTTCCTCCATTTCCAGCACGACTCCACGTGGGTGTATTTGTTGCCATCCATTGCCTGTCCCGCTAACCTCACCTCGTGCCCATGGTTTCCTCGGGTTCACTCTTGGTGCTGTGGATTCTGCGGCTTTGGAAAAATGGATGATGCATGCTTCCACCATCGCGATGTCATACTGAGCATTTTCTCAGCCCTTAAGTTCTGCCTACTCATTCCATCTCTGAGCAAACATTCATCGCAGTCTTCATAGCTTTGCATCTTCTAGGGTTTTATTTGGTTGGAATCACATGATGCATAGTCATTTCATATTGCTTTTGCCAGAACTTAGCAATGCACATTTAAATTTCTTCCATGTGTCTTCATGGTGTGATAGCTCAGTTCATCTTGGCACTGCATAAAATTCCATTTTAGGATGTGCAGCCGTTGATCCGTTTCCCTACCGAAGGACTTCCTCGTTGCTTCCAAATTTTGGCAATCATGATCAAAGCTGTTATGAACACGCTTGTGCAAAAATGCATTTTCAACTCCTTTGTGTAAATAACAAGGATTTGCTAAAGATATGCTTCGAATACATTGTGTTTTGTAAGAAACCACCAACTATCTTCTAAAGTCACTGTTTGATTTTTGCATTCCCAGCCAGCAGGGCGTGAGAGTTCCAGGTGCTCCGCATCCTTTTCGGCATTGATGTCCTTACTGTTGCTGATTTTGACCATTCCACTAGATAAGCTACCTTTAAAAAAAGTTCTCTACTAAAGGAACAGTGCAAGTTTGTGAAATATCATTTAAAATTGCAGCATAATGTTGGTGTCAATTTAATCTAATAAACTTTGCTTTAAAATTATGTTTACCTTGGAAGAGAAGAAAGCTTCAAGATAACTCAAAAGCAAAAAATAACATAAAAATGTTAAAAGATGTTACAGTAGATATGTTAATTAAGAACAACTAGTAGGAATGTGGCAATTTACTCAATAATAAAATTATGTTTATTTTACCATTTCCTCATTTGCCCACCACTCAGTTTAAGACTTCAAATTCACATAGGGGCAGTGGAAATAGAAACTCTGCTTTTGAATCAAGATGCAATTATTTACTTGCTAGGTGACTTGCAGTCTGTTAAATTTCCCAAGTCTTTTATTCTTGTTATTAGGTGGGGATGAGTGGTTGAGGAATTTATGTGCGTATGGATCAATTAAATGAGCAAAGAGAAAATCAGCAACAGGTTAATGGGCCGTTCTGCCTTCTCTCCTCTGTCAGTGCAATCTCAGAATTTCTTTACTGCCTATCACATCTTGAAATGATAACTTCAAATTTTATACACAAAGTGAGAGTTTTAAAAATGTAAATTTAAAAGTGATATATGACTTTAAGGAATGAATATAAAATCTTTAAAACAAACAAACAAAAAACAGTATTAATAAATGACTATGGACCGGCACTGTGGCACAGTGGGTTAAAGCCCTGGCCTGTAGCACTGGCATCCCTAATGAGCACCAGTTCAATTGCCAGCTGCTTCCCCAACCAATCCAGCTCTCGGCTATCCTGGGTAAGCAGTAGAAGATGGCCTAAGTCTTTGGGCCAGGAGACCTGGAAGAAGCTCCTGACTCCTGGCTTCAGATCAGCTCAGCTCTGGCCATTGTGGTCATTTGGAGGGTGAACCAGCAGATGGAAGATCTCTCTCTTTCTCTCTCTCTCTCTCTTTCTCTCTCTGGCTCCACCTCTCTCTGTAACTCTTTCAAATAAAATAAATAAGAAAAAGAAATGACAAAAGTGTTTTATATGGGAATGGCAGGGATGGAGAAATACCTGAATATGTACTCATAAAAACCACAATCAAACCTGTGTCAGAGAACATTTGTATTTAGGTGGGTGACCCTGCCCAGGTCACATCAAGGTGGTCTGTGCCTTGGAGTCACTTCTCAAGCCCAGAGCCCTTCCAGGAAATGAGAGTCAACCTGCTCTAGGCACCCGCACCATGGGCAATGCGCCAAAACTAATGACTACACGGACACTGAGCAGTCACACCTTCAAGTTGCCTTTTGGTCTGTATCGTCTGTAATTATCTGTGTCTTTATAAAGACAAATTGACTTTTGAGAATATAAATTAAAAACTATTGGTGAGGTGGAGGGGAAAAAGGAAAGTTAATTTTATGACATATTTGATACAATGCAGCATATCCAGAATATAATCATCTTAATGTGTAATCAATATTCAGAGTTGTCATTGGGATATTTTGCATTTTCCTTTTTACAACAGATCTTTAAAACACAATATGTGCAAAGGTACTTCAAAAAGATCAAAGAAAATATAACTAAAAGGTAAGTTTATCTTTGGAGAATAAAATTGTTTTAAATCCTTGCATAGTTTTGCATGATTCCCATTTTCTAGAAACTTTGTGAATCCCTTTCATGTTCTACTCATCCGGCACATGTTGTTTGGATGCCAAATACCATACTTGGAATAGGATTTGGCCCCTGAGCTCCTGTAGATGGTTCAGTCCTCACATCATACACTGATGGTCCTACAAGCGTGAGAAGTTAGTGTCATTTCTGGATCTGGAGGCAGGCCTAGTGGGAAGTCCTTGGGCCACAGGTGGCACGCGGCTGGAAGCAGTTCTCCTGGAGGGATGGTTCTGAAAGCGAGGTTGGGTCAAGGCACTCTTGCCATACAACCCTTCCTCTGCACACGCTCTACCATCATCATCCTCCAGCCCACAGATGGAGGAAACTAGGGGCCTGACCACCCTCGAATCTCCAACCCCAGGAGCCATACAAGCCTGCTTCTGTAATGAGCAGTTTCTCTAAGGTGTTTTGCTTTAGTGATAAAAAGCTGACTAATGCACTGAATTTTCAGCAACTGAAGTAAAATTTACTTCTATACGGTTGTAACTAATGATATACTACATGGCTTGCATTTTTTAAAATTTAAAATGGTTTAAATTAAACATTAAGGCCGGCGCCGTGGCTCAATAGGCCAATCCTCCGCCTGCGGCGCCGGCACCCCGGGTTCTAGTCCTGGTCGGGGCGCCGGATTCTGTCCCAGTTGCTCCTCTTCCAGTCCAGCTCTCTGCTGTGGTCCGGGAGTGCAGTGGAGGATGGCCCAAGTGCTTGGGCCCTGCACCCCATGGGAGACCAGGAGAAGCACCTGGCTCCTGGCTTTGGATGAGTGCGGCGTGCCGGCTGCGGCACGCCGGACGCAGCGGCCATTGGAGGGTGAACTAACTGTAAAGGAAGACCTTTCTCCCTGTCTCTCTCTCTGTGTCTACTCTGTCAAAAATAAATAAATAAATAAACATTAAACACTTTGTTCCATAGCTCCCCTAGCCTCTTCCAGTGCTTCACAGACCGTGACTAGTGGCTTCATTTGGGATACACAGTCCAGGAGAAGCATTCTTTCCACCTGCTCTGGGGGTAGTTGTTGAGGCCACATTTCAGGGTTAAAAGTAAAAGACAGGGGGTGTTGGAAATAGAAGGAGAAAGATCACTGTCAACACACCTACATAAAAGTGGGAACTCAAGCACTTGCATACGCCTTAAATGTTGCCCATGCAATCTTTTGTCTTCTATAAGTCTGAAGTAGAGGACAGGACGAATGCTTCCAGGAGACCCAGGTTGGGGCTGTAAAATCCATGACTTCAAGATTATCTTTGAATGTGAAAAAGCTGACTTTTGCTTCTGTTTTAGAAACGTGCATCTGTCATTGAAAATGACCTTTGGTATAAATTAGAAGCATCTAGGTCTGTCTCCTCAAAGCTTCCTAGAAGCTCCCATTCACATAAGAAGGAACCATACACCATCCCAGGTCGAAGTGTTCACATTAAGGAAATAGTGCTGGTAATTATTAAAAAAAAGAAATGAAAACATGCTTAGAGGCTGTGTTAGTAAAGGTCATCAGATGAAATATTCTTAGATCAACGTAAACAACTCCAATTATATAAAACCTGCATGCTTCAGAAATTAGAAAAAAGATTAAAAACTAAAAGATTAAAAAGTTTAACTACAGTAGATAAGTGAATGTCAGAGACAGGGAAACAGTGTGTCAGAAGGAGCATATAAACTAACTACAAAGATACTGGTTTGACCTGTTTGAAATGATAAATAACCTGTATTCTAAGGACTGATCCCCAATTTAGAGTTTTCTGACTGTATATTTTTATATTTCAGAAATACTGCAAGATAATGCATTTTAAAGTTATATGGCGAAATTGGAATAAAAACTAGCTTTAATGAACAAGACTACTTCCAGTAAATTGCAGACGCAGAGTGCAACAATGGGCAAATCAGACCTCACAGCCACCAGAGGGGCTTTTCAGAGCCTTGAATGCAATGTGCCGCATCAGCATCTTTGCTCTCAGGTGCATCATCTCCATAATCTTCAAACACGCTGTCACTTATCCCATCTCAAAACAAAACAAAAAATTACACAAAAATATACTTGGGTCTTGTTTTGTTCTCAAGTAAGCCCTGCTTCTCTGCAGCAAACCTCTCATTGTTCATTTTCTCTTAAACTTACTTCATCCAGGCTTTCCTACCAACCCCCCAGCCCTGCCTTGCCAATGGTCACTTCACTTCCCCTCCGCTTTGCAGGCTCCCTCTTTGCTCTGCAGTATTAACAGTGTGGGGCTCATGGCTCAATCCTCTAACCTCCTGGTTGTCACCTAAACTCACCTGGTGAGACACGGGGTCGGAACCCTAACACAGTGTTTCTGACCAAGACATCTGCTGGGAACCATGAGCACTGCTTGCCAGACATCTACCTGTAGACATCATTGGGGCCCCCAAATTCTGTAAGTTCAACCCGCCCAGCCGGATCCCTTCCTTCTAACCATCTGATGGTTTGCCACTCCTAGGTCAAGGGCTGCTACCTCTCTCCAGTTGGTCAGGCAGAAAACCTCAGAGCATGCTTGACACCCCCTTTTGTCACACCCTACCTGGCGTTTTCAGCAAACCCTCTTGTTTCTTTCCACCTGTGTCCAGGTGTGACCAGGCATGACCCCCGTGCCACCTCTGTCTCTTCATTTCCCCACTGCGTGAAATGACAGTCTCGACACTTGCCTGCTTACTTCACCCCACACCCCTCCTTTCTCAGCAGCCACAGGAACCGTAGGAGATGGAAGGCAGACTCTAACAGGCCTCTGACTTCATCCATCCAGTGCCTTCCCTCTCTGAGGGAACATCCTCTCTCGGAAGGAAAAGTCAGTATCCTTCCAAGTGTCCAACTTCTGCTACTGTCTGTCCTGTCCCCTGCCCTGCTGTAATCCCCAGGGAACCTTTCCGGCTCCTGGGAACCACCAAACAAGCTACTCCTGGAGTGCATCGACAGGGCAGCTCTCCTAGGTGGATAAATCCCCCACCTCCTTCCAATTCTTGCTCATACGCCACCTTCTCCAGGAGGACTTCTGTCACACACCTGCTTACATTTGAAAATCGCATGCATGTGCACCTGCCTTCCCTGAGCTATGGCACAGAAAATTACGTAACGGACTTGCATTGTTTTGCATGAAGAGCTTTTTCTGTGTTGGAGATAAGTTATTAGGATTTTTGCTTTGTGTATGTTTCCCCAATATTGTACTGTCTGCCCTTAAAGGTTGCTAGAGCCCGAATAAGGGTAGAAAAAATGAAACATTGAATTATGTTTAGTCGAGTACTCAAAAACCTGTACGCAGTGCGTGGTGGGTGAATCAAGGCTGGGGACATCCGTTGCTGGCACTTTTCCTCCTGGAGAAGCTGCTGTTGCTCTCCTTTCCGGGGCTTCTATGGGGACAGGGCAAGATACGGCTCTGTCCATCTGCTCCCCAGCGGCCTCAGCCGTCACCTCTACTCGTTGTCTGTCTTCTCTCACCTTGGCTAGCACTGATGCATGTGCGTTTCCATTACATAAAATGAAAGAACTCCATCTGAACTCATTCAGTTCAGCATATTCACATAATTTACAGTGTAATTCAAATCCAACCTGAGAAAATGTTATTTTATACCTTGAATTGAAAATGCTAAAATCCATATCTTGTTTCCTCAATCTTTAGACGTGTCCACTTCTTCCTAACCTGAGGATGGGTTAGATGACTGAATAGCATTAAGCAGAGGTGGAGTCCACCACTGAGCAGAGGAATAAGGAATGAAGACCAGGCAGGAGAATCTTAGCAGTCCACTCTCAACTTGGGCTCCAAAAACGTGGATTCTGGGTGGGAAGTATTTGTTTGACACATTCCCTTGATAGAAATAGAATAAGGAAGAGAACCAGGGGTTCAGACAAAAGTAAATTCATCTACAGGCTGTAGTTCTCCAAAATCACAGGAAAAACAGTGTAAACTCCGGATACAGCCTAGATAGAGAGAGCCAGGGGACAGGGTTAAGTGCCTGAAACCACATGGGGTATGTCTCTTTCACAACACCAGCTCAAGTCTGGCAGCATTTTTATGCTTTCCTCTGGAGTGAATTCACATCATTTTTCTTATTCATGCATTTCCAGGCCCCAATAGGTGATTTCAGGCAAATGCCCTTACCCAGTGTTGGCACAGGAGCTCAGAGTGGCGGTCTCCACTGCTCTGGGCAGCATCATGACCCTCCTTGTGCTGGACCTTGCCTTCCTCTCCCTCCTCAGCTGCCGCTCCACTGCCCCTCTCCCATTTTGCCTGCTTAAGTCTGTATGCATCTTTGCTCCTCTGCACACAGAGCCAAGGTTTCCACACTCCTTCTTGTCCACACTTTAAACTTCCCCTGGGTTACACATCCATCATTGTCACAAACCCCTGTCAACTAAGCCCTTTAGGGCCCAGCTCAAGCCTGCACTAGTCTATGCAGTTTTCCTAACCATTTTTTCATCCAGCAGTGATTGAGCACAGACTGCACCAGGCTCGGCCCCAAGCACAGGGAGCGCTGTAGTGAAAGCAGTCGCTTGCTCTCATTGAACCCATTTTCTCCCCAAAGTCCTGCCATAAACAATGCAGTTATTCTACCACACAGAGAGAACTTCGTATTTTGTATGCAATTATTTTAGGCATGACTTATTGTACTTCTGAATAAGGAGATCGATAAGAGATACGTATCTGATCACTCATTGTTCCCTTCACATTTGCTGGCACATGACAGGTGTTAACAAGTATTAAATCAGGGGTAATATAGTACCAATACCTACATAATTACTTAGACAAAGATTCCTACTAGATTTCATTAGCCTAAACATCAAACTTCCCTTTTCGTTCCTGCATAGATGAATTCGTAGAATATTTACAGCTAAGTTTGTTTGTCCTGATATTTATGTGCCAAGCTTCTAAAATTTCCATCTGTTTATTTTTCCATTTTTTTTTTTTGTGGCTCACAATCCAATTTGCTTGAGTAACTTCATTCATAAGACAAATCAACTAAATCTCAGTTTAATAAAAAATGCTCATTATGTGTGATTCTCTCATTACTTACATCAAATACTTGAATACAATTGTCTGCATGTTTTTACATAAATTATGTTTCTCCCAATACACTAGATCTCTGTTCTTTTCTGCATAATGTAATGATCGGCATTCTTCATTAGTACATCACAGTCTAATTCCACCAAGGATATAGACAATATCGTCAACTCAAAGGAAACACCAGTGACTCTTTCTCAGGTTTGTTAGGGGTAGTTTATCAAGCTGATCATTTCAGTATGTGAACATAAAGATTTGAAAAGATGTGAACACAGAACGTGCATGTGACTTTGAAAGGAAAGTCGCTGCTCCATCTAAATGAAACACCAGGGATGGTCATTCGGCCTGGTGGTTAAGACACTGGGTAACACGACTGCATCTTACATCAGAGACCCTGAGTTCAACATCCAGCTCTGGCTCCTGACTTCAGCTTCTCGCTAATTCTGAGTATAGGAGGCAGCACAGGACAGTTAGCTAAAGGAATTGGGTCCCTGTCAGCCATATGGGAACTTGGATTGAGTTTCTGACTTCTGGCTTTAGCCAGGCTGAACCCTACTCATTGTGAGCATTTGTAAAGTGAAGAAGTGGATGGAAGATCTCTCTCTCAAATAATTTATTATAAAAATTAAAATCAATAAAGACACAATAAAATTAAACATTGAACCAAACTAGTAAAGCCAAGACCCTTACTGTCCAAAAAATGTCTGGAGCATTCTTTCTCTGCTCTGGGCAGTGCAGTAATTACTGGAAGTATGTGAAACGTGAATAGTGAGCTTGAAAGCGTGGATTTGCCACTTGATGTACATCAATTAAATTAGGGCTAAATAGTTAATGTATCTCCTGACTTATGTACAGGACAGCCTGGCCTATGCACCTTGGACTCTTTGCTGTACCGTGTTACACTATCATTTTCAAATTGCAAAAAAGGCTAAGGATCAATGCTATTCCCCAGCTATTTCCACGCTGGTCTTGGTGCAAAGTGAAGATCCACCAAACCAGAACCCTACAGGCTGCACTTCGAGTTAGAAGGTGGTCCACATGATGCAATCAGGCCATAGATGTTTGTGTTTTCTCTTCCATCTGGTGTTGCTCGCCCTGGGAACCATCAGTTCCCACTTTGATACAGCCCCTTGGAGATGCCCACAGGTAAGGGACAGAGGGCTGCTGACGATCACATGTGTGAGTGTGGGTGCAGAGCCCCCATTCTGAAAGTTGCATTTCAGTCCCTGTGTCAGGTATATTATAACTTCCAGAGAGGCCCTGAGACCCAGCTAAGCCAGGCTCATATTCCTGATGCCCAGAAATGGGCTGGGTTACAGGATTCCTGAAGCCACTTTCCTAGTGATAGATGAGAGTGCAGGGGTGGTGGAAGAGAAGCCTGCACCGGCAAGCTCAGAGAGCCCTGTGACACAGAGCAGAAGGTGACGGGGGAAGGTACGGGGGGGGGGCAGCATTTGAGAACAATGGGTGCAACAGACACAACATCCCTCCAAATTCAGGTAGATCAATGTCTACAGTCAGACTCAAATCATTGTAGACCTGAAGTCAATCCCTCTATTTAATGTCAGTCCTATAAGTAAATGCAGGTGGTTCTTTGAGAGCTGCAATGAGTTGTGCCCCCACCCACCCTGGGCTGTGGTCTATTTAATTACCTTCTGTTCTCTTCTAAGAGAACCCTGGGCATCTCACTTTCACTTTGCACCTTCACAGACAAATCCTGCCAAGAATAATATTATCTGAGGGATGGTGTGAGACGTTGACCATCAAGAAAGATCACTGTTGAAAAGTGGTTTTTAATTACTTCTCACTGGGAAAAATTGAGTTCAGGTCACTAAGGTGAAATCCCAATCTCAGCCAATGAAATAAAGCCATTCATATTTAATCACCTCTGCTGCGGGGTTACATCCTAGGGACATGGACTCTTGTATTGTCTGGGCTAAAGTTACTTTTGCTGATTTTCCCTCTTAGGTTTCCTACAGAACCTGGCTTTAATCTAATCTGTCTTTCGACCTGAAATATATTTTATCATTGAATGCCATGTACTTAGTTCACTGGCACACACTGAAGATAACAAAAGGTATCCAAAACAGTCAATGCATGCTGATTCTAAGACATTATGAGATGACTGAGCAAACATGAAACACCACGGGCAGAGCGCCTTGGTGTGTTTGCAAGGACACGTGAATGGCAGGTGTCATCAAGTGGCCAGAGAATTAGCCCAGCATTGCTGTGATGGTGCAAGCTTCAGTCACATGGGTCTAATGACATTCACAGAAGCGGTGTTCTTCCATGAGAAAGAATTGTGTCGTCCAAGATGATGCCACAAGGAAAAATCACTGTGATACAGTGAAGTAACTTTCCAAAAAAATGAGGAGGCAACATCATGTCCACAAAGATTATGATGATCAATGAAAGAGTAGAAAGACTGGATGCCATGCCATTTGGGATAGAGTCATAAACATCGCTCCACTGAATCTTACCATGTACTTGACAATGTCCCCATCTTCCCCATGTGACAATAATTGTCATGAACCCCTCATTTTGTGATAAAAATATCCCTATAGTTTATAGGAGTGTGTATATAATATCTACATGTGAAATAAATGTAGGAACATGTTAAAAATTTAAACTAAAAATTCATCTCTTGAAATATGAAAGTCTAATAAAGTACACACATGTAAGAAAAAAATCTGTGTGTGGGGAAAACAAAAACACTGGAAAGACTCTAAAAAGCTATCTAGCTAGCACTGGACATCCAGACAGTCTGTAATCTTTGTTGTGTCCACTTCTAATTGGCCGCTCTGTGGCTGCAGCCATTGCCATCGTGGAAAGCAGCCCTGGACCAGGACGACCTGGGCACGTGTATGAAATGTGGATTTTGGATCCCACATCAAACTAGCTGCATGGGTTCCACTGTGCCTCACCCAATCCACCAGCGGGTTGTTGGGCACCTCACCTGGGGCAGCACTAGACCCAGCACTCATTCACAGGGCTAGGGCTGTCCTGGGGTCTGCTGGGCCTTTCTGTGTGCTTGAGCTGGAGCAGGTTCTGCAAGCTCTCTCGCTCTGTTCCAGGGCTCCCAAAGAGTAGGGGATGCAAAGGACTCCTTGTGGAGGGACTCTGTCAGAGTCACCCCTGCTACCCTCCTAAAGACAGCGAGTCTCAGGTGCATACAAACACAGAGGTAGGGAACAGAAACTCTACTCTCCACGAAGACCTCCACAGCTGCATCCAAAAAGCTGTGCACAGTTCCTGGGGTAGAGAGGGAGCGATGTTGGCATAATTCACAGTCTACTGTACCAAATGTAAATGCCTTATTCCTATTTGATTTTCAGCAAATGCCGGCCTCGTTGTCCATACCATTTGTTGACTTCACCCTTGTGGGTTGGAAATAAACGAGAACTAAAATCTGCACCATCCATTTTTCTTTCTCATTTCTTAGGTACCTTTATCTTTACCTTAAAACCTCCCTTTTTCTTCTGATTATTTTCTCAATTTGCACATTTTCACTCCTCACTCGCAGTTGTAGCTGTGGTTTTTCATGCTGGTGTTTCAATCAACACTCAGATCCCTACCAATCCCCTCACCTCACCTATTGAGGCAAGAGTCCTGCTCTGCAGCAGAAAGAACATGGAAATAAGTTCTTGTCTGTACCTGCCAGCAAATGGCCCTGAAAAAAGCAAGAACCCTTATTAGTTGTCAAAAAAAATCTCACTTTAGTAAAATGGAAACTACTCACAACTATTGTGGAAATCCTTAATAAGTGAAATTACATTCATCTAACGGCTGGATGTCTTTGGTAAGGGAGTTCCAAAAATATTAACCAACTAAATCTGTAGTAGCAGCAGCAGCAGCAGCAACAGTAACAGTACACATTGTGATCTTAAAAGCATGTGGCACTCACTCTTTAATGTGTGATCACTATATTTTGCACAATTATTTCAAATTTTCAAGTTGTCAGAATTGACTTGCCCTACGTATTAACCAGGAAGTGATGCTATGATAATGGCCAGGCAAAATCATCATGATTAAGTGAATTAAAATAGCACCAAAAACTAGGGAGTCTTCAAACGCCAAAGATATCATTAGACAAATCGACATCCCAACAATGAATTTACCAGCAAATCCTAAGTGTGAGAAATAGCCATTCATTTTCCCCTATCTGCTTGACAGAAATCCATGAGACTTTTCATGAACTGCTGAACATTTGAATCTGATATTTATTATAAATCAATAATAATCTATGCCACACATATCTTGGGGCTGAATAGAAGTAACAATGTATTATTTTTGAGTGTTTAAACTGGAAGGTTTAAAGTTAACTTTGAATTATACCATATTGACTATAAAGAAAGATATGCAGCCATTCTTCAGCATTTACAATGGATTTGTTCTACGAGCCCTCCTGGATACCAAATTCTGATGCTCAAATCCCTTGTATCAAACAGTACATGCATTTTGGTCTACTGTTAACCAGCTCCAGATAACTTATACCTAACATAACATAGATGCTATAGAAAGAGTTACTATACTGTGTTGCTTAGGGGACAATGACAAGTGAAAAATGTTTACATGGTCAGGAAAACACAATATCTTTTTGAAATATTTCTGATCAGCAGTTGCTTGAATTAGTGGATTTGGAGCCCCTAGGTATTGATGTTGATGTAGTATTTGAATAATGTTGACCAGAATCAGTCATTCCACTTTTAACTATAATCTTCTACCAAATATTTCTAAACATAACAGAGCAGAATTGAGTATTATATTGAAATAATAAGCATTCGCTTCAGTTAATTATTTAGCAAATGAAAATTTAACATATATCAATACAAATAAAGTGGTCAATTTTCCATTGCCTCAACTAATATAAAATGAACTTGGGTATTTTAACATACTTGAAGTGTTTTTCATTTCTAGAGCTCAAACACATGTGAAAAAAAATGAGACAGAAGACAGTAACAGACTAACAAAGTTCCATGATCTATCCACTGCCTGATCTTCGTTGAATTCCACATTTCATTTTCAGTTTACTTTTAAACTGACAATAGCAAGTAAAGCAACAGAGGGGACACAGAAGATAGCTGTCACCATTGTCTGTTCAGAAGAGGTGTTCATTTCTATACTTATACTTGGTTTTAGCAAGTTCATTCATGTAATATCCAACATCCTGAACACATGCCTGGCCAGAAGTCTGTCATTTCTATGCTCTCTGAAGGAATCAATGACTTCTGAGCTCCCTCAGCCTATCCATATTTGTATAAATAGTAGGCTAACAAAATATGTTCCCCAAAAGTTTGCTTTCATAATCAAATAAGATTATTTATATATATATATATATATATATATATATATATATAATTTTTAGCACAAATAGGTGCTCAGTGAAAGCTTTTTCTTTTTAAACTCAGTGATGTATGATCAAAAACAGAATGGAAACTTCTCGTCCCTCCCAGGCAATTCCATGCATCAATGTAATTCTTATACACATTCCCTCTCCAAGAAATAGATGGGTGAAACAAGTCGTGAATACCCTATTATGCTGAAGCCATAAATTAGAACGAAGTCAAAGAGGGCAGTGGTCAATAACAAAACATCAAAGTTCCTTTTCACTGGTGATACAATCACATGAGAGAGACCAGCTACATTCAAGCACTCAGACATAAACGTCTTGCTAATCATTGAAAGATATATTCATAGCATCAGTCTCAGTGTCCGGAACTATAAGTTAGAGTGGGAAAATGTAATTGAAGACAGGTAATAGAATGTCGCTTAGCAAGAAAAGATGCTGGCTGAGCAAGAAAGGGCCAGGAAAAGAAAAGAATCAAAGGCTTCAGATAAAAGACAACGACATCTGGTAAGAGAAAGTGCACTGGGTTGCCTTATGCTCTAGTTGAAACCAGTGTCACCTGTCACACCCTGATCACAGCCACCCTCTGTATTGAGATCATCATGTTAAAAATAGAGATATAATTCTGTTTTACTTAAAAATTCTAGGCAAATACTTCAAACAAGTTCATGGGAAAAAGGAATTACTAGGCAAGGTTTATTTTGGTGCAAGTGTTTTTAAGGCCCATTTATAGTTTTAATGTAACATCCATTTTACATAACTTGGGAACACCTCTCATGTATTAATACAAAGTGCAACATAGCCCTGAGATGGAAATAATGGGTAAACAGTGCCTGGAAACCTAGCATGAAATGGGCACATAGTACATGGAAATGAAAGACAGTGGCTACAAAGTTATTCTGCAAGAACTGACAATTGATTTGGTAACAAAAATAGTATTACAGGAAGACAGTATGAAGATTCCTCAGAAATCTGAAAAAAGAACTATCATATTACCCAGTCATCCTACTGCTGGGTATTTACTGAAACTAAATGAAATCAATATATGAAAGAGTTATCTGTAATTCTATGTTTATTACAGAACAATTCACAATAGCTCAGATATGGAATCTACCCAGATGTCCACCAACTGCTGACTGGATAAAGAAAATGTGATATACATACATAATGGGACACTAGTAAGCCATAAAAAGAATGAAATCCTATCTTTTGCAACTAAATGGATGCAACTGGAAACCAGTGAAATAATCCAGTCTCAAAAAGACAAATATTGTATGTTTTCTCTGATATGTAGCAGTTAATATAGAGTACAAAATGTCTATATGAATGAAACAGATATCTTGGGATTTGATTGTTAGTTTTACCCCTTGTTTATACTCCTGTGGAACTGTGGCTTTTCTACTTTATACTTGTTGAATATTATGATTAATGGTGCATTAAGCCTATGACTATAGAGTGAATTGAAGTTATCTTTTTGCAAGAATTAAAGCAGAGAAAAAAGCAGGGAATGATGTGGATTGAGGAAGCGAAGGAGGAAGGAAGGAGAAGTATGATTATCTTCTTGGAATTGTACCTACGAAATACATGAAATCCATTCTTTTTCTATTAATAATTTAAAAAAATTATAAAGTCAGAAACTGACAATATTTAAAATAAGTTCTTGAGGATAAGTGATTGTTACTCAATATAAATAGCAACCTGGTTTCAATAAAAAAGTAAGTGGGAAAGCAACTCTTCAATGACTTGGGCCACCCACTGCTGCTTTTTCAAAAACATTAGCCTAGAGCTGCATTGAAAGTAGAGTCAGATCACAAATAGGCATCCATACAGGATGTCTGCATTGTGGCTTAACCCCTTACTCCATGATGCTGGTCCCTAAAGTTATTCTTCCCAACAAAGGGCTCAACATAACTGTTTTGGCACCTGCAGAAAAGTTCAGTCCTAGCTGGAACATGATATGCAATGGTGTCTTACAATTCTGAAGGATTCGGTGTTATTTCTGTACTGTTTTGTCATGTATTAATGTACTACTTTGTAGTATTAAATCAATTGCTTTGCAACATTCTTGGATTCTTTAATCCAGTATTGGCTCCCGTCAGGGATTTTAAAGTGACTTTTAAGGCATAGTAATATTCCTTCACCAACAGCAATTGGAAGAATCACTGGCCAGCAAAGTTGTTAACTGAGACATGCAAGCCCTGTTGCTTTCAGGAAGATAATTTTAGGAACTGTAATGTAGTACTCACAAAGGTAAACCATAGTCACTAAACAGGAAAATACCATGTATGACTTGTAGTCTTTACTCATATTTTCAAATAGTAGCCTCAAGAGCCTTGCTGAGAGTGCCCAGGTAGTTGACAATTTAGTGCATGGCATTGTAGTGATGTTTTTACTCAGTTCCTAACAACGAGACAGCCAGCAGTTCATACTCGAAGTGGCTTATAGCACTAGACACAGGTCACATTCTTTAGCATTTTACCTTCTGTAAAGCCAAAGTATTGTAAAAGCCATGAGCTGCTGCAAACTTCTTCCTAGTCACATAGGTGATTTAAAGCAAATTGAAATGTGATTGCTGGCAGGATGTGCAACATTTAATTAAAAATCTAAGCTTTAAGGTATTACCACATTAGTCCTAAAATATGTAAATTGTGTATAACTCTTTTAAAGATGATTTTGGCAGCAAAGAATAATTTTCATATGATGTGGAATTTGACTCTGATGACCCAGAAGCAAGGCGGCCAAACTTTAAGAGGACGCTCTTGCCCTAGACTTCTGCTAATGCCTGATAATTCTCTGGACGGCTTAGATGGTTTTCTGTAGCCAGATGAAAGGGAATATAAATTGAGCAGCCTTCATTCAATCCGCATAAGAGGCAATAATATGGAAACCATTAGTATATTACCTTAGATAATTTTTTGCACATAGTTGTGAAATACAACATGAGGGACTTAATTTTGGGTGAGGATCTGGGCAGCGCTATGAAAGTTTATCTGCAAATGGTTTGTTTGAGACTGTTTTTGATAATTCAGGCCCTGGGAGGCATTTTCAATGGATTTCTTCTCTAGCTCATTGCATCCTAAAATCTTGATCCTTCGTCTAAAATACAAAAGAAAACTTTTTAAAATGATGGTTTAAAATATGGACTTAAGAGAAAGTGAGTAAAAATAATTAACAGCCCTTAAATCATGTCTAGAAGTGGAAAAGCACAGGTTTTGCTGAGGAGGTAAGATGAAAGGAACCCAGAGTGTGCAACTTGGGGAACCAGGCAGGAACCGCAAGAAGGGGGCAGGAGGGACGCAGGAAAACAGGAAATGAACAGGAGGAGTTCCTGGGTGGGCGAGAGGTTGGAGTCCCTGCCTGCCCATGTGCCTGATGGACCCAGAGGAGCTGCACATGGCCGTGGTGCTCCTCCCTGCCTGACGCATCCAGGTGTTGTGGCTCCGTAATGAGCTGCAGACTCACGCTGGACTGAGGCGTAGACAGAACTAAAAGGATTATCAGATAAAGCCATTGACACTCCAGATTTTCTTCGTGATGACAGGTAGCAGTAGTTTCCTAGTAAGGACAATTCGTGAGATTCCTATTTCATTTGTTGGAGTTATCCCTGGTAAATGTGATTTGCAAGTGAGCCCTGTGCGATTGGGGAAGGTGCTCACACAGCACGCACACACCCTGTGCTTGCAGACCCAAGGGTGCTCTGTCTCACGGTCGATAAGAGCCATAGCTGCACCTGGCCCTGGCTGTGAGAGAGCCCCTTCTGACATCTCTGTTCCAGAGAAGCCATGCAAGCTGTGCAAGTCAGAGACAGCCACAAAGCATGCCATTTCTGACGCTACGCAAGTCACTGAACACGAGAGAATATCAGCCAAGCAGAGTGTGAGTCTGAACAAAAGGGGAAATCACATAGTTTACTAAGCAGAGGGCATTGACTGCATCAATTTATGTTAATGAGGCATTAGGATAGTGATTGGCATGGATCCTGCTACAAATCTGTTGACGTGCTCAGAGCACCATGTTAGAGAGTCCTTGAAAAACAGTGAGATCCACCTGGCACTGATAAGGGGGCGTGCACCTACAGCTCTGAGCACATTGCTTTGCTTCCCAAGCAGACATCTACTACCTTAACCTAAGCGTCCTTAACCTGACTTTCAACATTACAGTGGAGTAAGTGAGTGTTTAAGACCAATGTTTGTCACTTATATATATTTTTTAAAAAGGCTTTATTTATTTGAAAGGCAGTTACAGAGAGAGATGGAGAGACAGAGAGAGAGAGAGAGAGAGACCTTCCACCTGCTGAGTCACTCCCCCAATGACCACAATGGCTGCCACTGGCCAGGCAGCAGCTTCATCCGGTTCTCCAGTCTGAGTGCAGGGCCCCAAGCACTAGAGTCTTCCTCCAATATTATCCCACAGACATTGGCAAGGGCCTGGATTGGAAGTGGAGCAGACAAGACTTGAACTGGGGCTCATGTGGGATGCCATGTTGCAGATAAAGACTTACCCTGCCACAGCATAATACTGATGCCATTAACCAATATGTTAATACTTCTAGCATTAAAGAAAAATTGCCTGATAAAGCACAAAAATTGAAGTGAGACATAAGAAAAATAATTTATCATGATGCTTTCTATTAAGGTAGAACTGATTCAAAACAGATCCCTTTAAAATATTCAACCTTATTTGACACATGATACTGTCTTGATTCAGTTTTCAAACACTGAAATCCTACAATTTCAGGAAACATTTGCACAGTGTCTCTTCAGAAGGAAGCCAGCTAAGTACCCTTACAGACAGCTCTCTCTGCTTTCCTCAGGTCCCTATCTCCATCACAAAGCATGTGGAAGGTCCTCCTCTGGGCCTCAGCCTGCTCCCCTAGACAGTGAAAACACCTGCTAACAAGCCGGCAACGATTAACGCACAGTGCTCAGGGCAGCCAGTGTGGTATAAGTGAAGAAAAAACCACAACTCGAAATAAAAAATAAAGTTCAAGAGAAATAGTGTTTTTAGCAGAAAGGAATGAGGGATGTCCTGTTTCACGTTTATAGCAACAGAACAGAAGCTTGAAGGGGTTAAATAACCATATTCATTGGTGGTTCAACCAGATTGAAAGCTTTGCCACACAGCCCGAGTTTTCATTACAGCTTGAGTAGAAACATCTACAGAAAAGCACCTGTGGTCAGTTGGTGGAGATAACTAATGGAGCGAGATGAAACGACAGCAGGGGCACATTTGCCTCCAGTTCCTTGTCTTGTCTACAAAACCCTGTGCCTTTTCTGCATGACAACGGGAAGATGCTCACCCTTCATCCACAGATTGCTGCTCCTCAGCTGTTTCAGCTTCCAACGTGGAAAGAAAACTACAAGGTAAATTGAAAGAAAATGAAAAGCCAAATGAAAAATTCATCCGGCTGATTTCAGTTCTGTGTGCCTTTGCAAAACACATAATCTCCTTCTACTTAAAAATGGAAAGGACATTTCTGTTTAAACCCTGGATCACTTCACTTTGTGGTTAAGGTTGCATTGAACTCCACGTTCTATCTGATGATCTGGGATGCGAATCAGCAAAACCAAGTTTCCAGACCTCAGCAGCATCAAAATTGGACAAGGACTAAAGGATGCACAAAGAAAAGGAGCATTAGCACCATTCAACTTCCTGGAGCCATCTGCACCCACAGACAAAACACCCATCCAGGAGGTGTCCCTGGGGTGCCTGCTCCTTCCCATTCTCTCCCAACAAAAGAGTTGGCGATTTTATCTCAGTGGCCCATACATTCAAAAGCAAAAACGAAAACGGAAGTGGTGCTGGGATCATCTGCATTTCATTTCAGGTTTTAATATAAAGAGAACAGATTTAATGCAGTCATCTGCATTTCAAATTTGATGCTTCTGCTCTCCAGGCATATTCTAAAGACTTTATCCCAACTTTAAAAATAAGAGTTAAAACAGCAAAGATGGCTGAATATTGTCAAGCTGGTGAGTACTATAGATTATAAGGATGAGTGTCTAGATAATAATATCAATAAACAGTTTCATGAATTTCTGAGTGTAACTGCCCAGTCAAGTGCCACTGTTGTCAGTAATTCTGGGGTATGTGTCTTGGCGACTCTGCTGCTACTGTGTTGGCCCAGGCATACCTATAGGCCACACCTGAGTCATGAGACTCAGCTGAATATTGGTGATGTTGGTACCGAGCAGTGCATGAACTGAGCGTGCTTTGACGGAGCACCCTTGGCGTTTCAGCAAGAGGGCATTTGCTGTGCATCAGCTCCAGCTGTAAGGTGTCTTATTCTTTACCAGGTTTGCACAGTGAGGGTGGGCCACAGTATGTGGGGGGGTGCCATTTGCTGGGCATCAGAGCAAGATGGACATGCAGGTTACGGCATGGGTGCACCCGAGGCAGGCTAGGCTAACGCTCACCAGTGTTCAGGTCTACGGGTTCAAGCTCCTCTTAGCATTTCTATTAAATCAATATGCTTGTTTCCAATAATTTCTCTTTGTTTTCAGGTTCAATGCAACCCACAGACTCTACACTGCAGGCACTGTTTGGCCTAATGCTCCACCGTTGTGTCTTTCTAGGAGCTCTATTCCACGAGTCTCCCTTTGACAGTGTGCTCACTTTATAGAACTGTAGTTTATCTGCTTCAGAATGCTGTCTATCCTACTTCCACACAACTTATTCTGAGTGTCTTGCAAATGAAATGCAGTCACATATGTGGAACTCAAGACTTTAGAAAAAGCTAATGTCATTTACGAATTTATCATATTTGAAAAATATATTTTGAGTAGCGGCATACGCCTTACATATCTTTGATATCCTTAAATATCCAGGGAAAATATTTCACATGCCAAGGATCCAATTAAAACACATTTTCCCTCAATTGTTAAGCATCTGGGGCAGGGTTGATAGCAAACACACACTCTGTGTAGCTGGCACAAATGTATAAATGCATCAGGAAGGGGTGTTGCATGAATGCCTCACACCTGTGTATGAAAATCTCAGGCTCTCCGTGAACATGATGCTTTGAAAGAATGTTCTAGAACAGAACATGCTAATTTGGGCAGAATGCACAAGTCAGTAAGTACATACTGCCGATTCTATGTGTTCATCCATTTGTTTTTGTCTGGGTGTTCCGTCAGGTCAAGTTTCCAGAGGTAGGATGAAACTGACTATGGCTGAAGACTTGCTGGTGCCCCTAAAGGGACCAGCTGAGCAGATGCAAGTCACAGGAAGGTGCGGGGGAAATGCAGAAAGAGGCAGAGGGCAGGTGCCATTGGCGCCCTGAGGAGCCCACAGATGTGCTGCTGGGGACAGGGGAGCTACGACGTTGGGTGTCAACCACAGGCTGTCTTTATGTTAGACAAGAAAGCAGTAGCCACCACCAAGGAAGGCCCCAGACCCACTGCCCTGAAGGGAAGGGCAGGGTCCCTGGCTCATCGGGGAATGGCCATTAGCCATGGCCACCATGCAGCAGGACTACCCTGCACTATCCCCAGTTTGCCTGTCCCTGCTCCTGCAATGGAGGGCCTCAGACCACAACATGACCAGTAAGTTATGGACATGGCCTGGGCTGATGTTGAAGGTTGCTGCGTGCATAAGGAGAACAAGGATGGAGCACAGTCCAGTGAATTCCAGTTACACACCTCGTGCTGGCCACAGTGACACACATACACAGGGTTTGACCGCATGATGTAGGAATATGGGTGCGTTCTACTTGGTTTAATTTTAAGATGTATTTATTATCGCTTCTTGGCCTTTTGGCTAAGATCAAGATGTATTTATTTATTTATTTGAAAGTCAGGGTTACAGAAAAAAATGGAGAGAAAGAGAAAGAGAAAGAGAAGAGAGAGAGAGAGAGAGAGAGAGAGAGAGAGAGAGAGAGAGAGAGAGAGAGACTGACTTTGCATCTGCTGGTTCATTCCCCAGCTGTCCTCAAAGGCCAGGACTACACTAAGCCAAAGCGGGAGTCGGGAGCTTTGTCCAGGTCTCACACCCAGGTTTGGCAGGGGCCCAAACACTTGGGCCATCTTCCGCTGCTTTTCCCAGGCCGTTGGAGGGAAGCTGAATCAGAACTGGAGCAGCCGAGACTCAAGCTGGTGCCCATACGGGAGGCTGGTTTTGCAGGCAGTGACTTCACCTGCTACAACACGTGCTGGCCTGTATCTTCTTTTTTTTTTAATCAAACATACTACAACTTCTACATATTTATTTCAGAATGCAATTGTGATTTTTAAGGGAAAGTCTGAAACTTACGGTAACTTTCACATGGGAAAAATATTATCTACTTGCTGCTACTCTAAATGGTATGATGGCCTAAAGAGGAAGCATGGTGAGAAAAATTATGAAGTACAAAACCTATAACATTTTCCTATCAAGTTTACATGTTTCAGTTCTGACATCAATTAATGAAATTGCATCCAACAATGAGTCTGCCTGCTTCTAATAATGAATGAAGGGGCCTCTGCTATGGCATAGTGGGTGAAGCTACCACCTGCAGTGCCAGCATCCCATATGGGCCCTGGTTCAAGTCCCGGCTGCTCCACTTCCGATCCAGCTCTCTGCTATGGCCCAGGAAAGCAGTAGAAGACGGCCCAAGCCCTTGGGCTCCTGCACTCGTGTGGAAGACCTGGAGGAAACTCCTGGATCCTGGCTTCAGATAGGCGCAGCTCCGGCCATTGCGGCCATCTGGGGAGTAAACCAGCAGATGGTAAACCTCTCTCTCTTTTTCTGCCTCTCCTTCTCTCTGTGTAAATCTGACTTTCAAATAAATAAATAAATAAATCTTTTAAAACGTACTGAATGAAGTGTGGTTATACAGATGATAGCGAGGGAGAAATAAAATGCCTACAAAGTCACTCACATAGGGTGGGCTCATACACGTGGGCAGGAATCAGAGACTCAGTCCCACTGGCTGACCTCACTCCAACTGGCATTGTCCACTGAATGCTGGGGCAGGTTGAGGCTCTGGGATGCTCTAGCCAAAAGTGGTGGCAGAGCCTGGATTAGCAGAGTGCCTTGTACCTCTCCTAGTGCATTGTGATTACAATATTAGTCATGCCAGGAAACCTCCAATAACAAGTTTTATTATAGTTTTAGTGGCAGTAAACAAAAAACTATGACATTTTATTTTATTTCCCCTTTGGTGTTAATTTGCTAACAAAGTAGTCGTAAATCTCCCAGATTTTCTTGCAAGGGAAACAGAAACATTTAACAAAAATGGAAAAGTGTCCCAGGACACAGTGGCATTTGTCAAAGTACTGCAAATTGTACTTAACAGCTTTCATTGTTTAAATAAATACGTTTTCTTTAACACACATAAAACCATTCTCAAGTGTTATAGACCTCCAACAATATCAGAGATGGAGACAAACCCGTTCCTTTCAATACCTTCTACTTCTCTATTCCACCCACTTTGGTTGGCTACACAGTTAAAATCCTTATCGGATAAGGAATGTGAGGCCAGCATTGTGGCAGCGGGATAGGCCCCTGGGTAAAAATGAACATTAAACTTATGATCTAACTTACTTTCGTCAGGGGATTTTCCATCTCTAAAAATTGTAGTTGCATTCCTTATTTATAATTTCAAAATTAGACACCGATTTCCAGGTATTAGGCATTAATTTCTTCCCATAAAACTGGGAATAAACATCAGATTAAGTATTTGAATGTCAATGTCCTGTTTCAGTGTCAGTTATTTTCCAAACATGTATAAATCTAACCTGTCCATGGAAAATATTTGGATGCACACCTTAGACATCAGGTGGAAGTATTATAATTTTCTCAATCAGCAAAAATATATATAACCTCTATAGAATTAATAAACTATCAGATTGAATTAACCCTTCCATGACACATGAAATTAATGAATTCCATTTTAGTCCCTGAAAACAGGATTACAGCCATGACTTGGAAAGCTCCAGGAAGGTGGAGAGCTGTACACAGTGAGTGCACCTCCTAGTGCTCAAAGATCTACAGAATCCCCGCCCTAACTGACAGCTAACCAACAGCCAATGGCAACACTTATGGGCTTTTCTTCTCATGATTGTGTTACATTGTGTAAGACCTGCTGTTGCACAAGGGAGATGTGGGCTCTGCCCACGAGGCACAGAGCCATGTGAACAGCCTACAGCCAATAGCCAATGGAATGCTGGATGAGAACACTGCCTGACAACATGTTTTGTGCAGGTGAAACGTGAGATGGAAGACCCATTTAGCCATGCCTGAACTCATGCCCCACTAAAACGGTGGCAGGATAAATGGGTACATTTTAGCCAATGTATTTATAGCAATCTTCCGTGTAGTGCAGTAATTTTCTATTGTTTCTACAAAGAAAATACTACCAATATAAATTACTCACAAGAGCACAGATTTATTAAGACTCCATTCTGCAGCTTTAAAGTCCAAGTAGGCATAAAAGGTCCTCACCTTGAAAATCATGGTAGTTCTGTCCTGAGGCTCTGGGAGAAAATTAATCTCCTGCTGATTTATGCTGGAAGTGGAATGCATCTCTTTATAGTTAGAGGACTGATGTCCCATTTTCTTGTGGGCTGTAAAGTAAGGACCATTGTCAGCTTCTACAGGCTGTCCCATTTTGGGGATGTGGCCCTGTCACCCTTCACTTTCAAGACAAGCAATCGTATGCAATGCTCTCACGTCCCATCACTCTGAATCACTGCTCAGCCAACTCCTTCAGCTTCTAAGAGCTCAAGTCGTTAGTGATAATTAAGGATAAGGACAATCTATATTAAGGTCCTTAATTACATCCTTACATATCCTTATGCCATAGCAGGTCACGGGTTTATAGACCTCAGGAGTCAGGTATGGGCACATTAGGGTAGAAGGGTCCTTACTGAGCCAACTATATGCGTTCAGTGAAAATTCTACATTCTTCATTAAAATTTCTGAAGTTTCTAATTTTTTTCATGTTAAAATGTGTTTACTCTTTGCTTCAATTTTAGTTACTTGGGACGCAACTGCCCTTGTGACATTTATTGTGGGCTCATACTTTTCATTGTGAAGATTTCCTTTTCTATTTAGCAATTGCTCACTGAGACCATTCCCTGAGTCCATGATACATAGAAAAGGAAGGCGAAGCGAGCACAAAATAGGCCTTACAAAATATCCCAGCCCAAATATCGCAAGGTGGTTATCATTTCTCCCACCATCAAGAAACATGTATAAAAGCTCTGGTATTTTCCAGTGAGATCATAACGAATTCTAACTAATTTCCAGACAATTTCACACAATCAAAAAGAGAGAGTGCTTTCAAAGTGAGAAGTATTAAGCACAGAATATTGTGATGGCAAATGTTTACCATCAACTTGACTGGACCATGGAACATACAGATATTTGGTCAAACATTATTCTGGGTGTGTCTGTGAGAGTGTTTTGGGGGTGAGATTAGCATTTAAATTGGTAAACCAAGAAAAGCAGATGGCCCTCCCCAGGATGGGTGGACCTCATCCAGTCAATGATGGCTTGAAAAGAACAAAAAACTTACTCTGCCGTGATTACAAGGAAACTCATCTACCGCCTGCTAGTGGCCTTTGAACTGAAACATAAGGCAGCTATCTAGAAATGCATACTCTCATCTTGGTTTAGTTTCTCTGCTTCTATTGGTTCTGTTTCTCTGGAAGACCCTAAATGCAAGCATCATCCCTTCCTTCCATCCAGTCCAACACCTATCTACCCATCTACCGATATATCCATCCATTCCCCCCCTAATCCAGCATCCATCAATCTATCCACCCACCTATCCACCCATCCACCCATTCATCTACTCATCCACACAGCCAACCATCATCCATCCATCCACCCACTCATACATTTGTTCATACATCATCCATCCATGTGTCCATTCACCCACCCCACCCATCCACTCATCTATTCATCCATCCATCCACCTCTGCACCCACCCATGTACCCATCCATTCACTCATCCAGCATCCACTGATACATCCATTCACTCACCCATCTATCCATCTACCCCTCTACCCATCCATCCATCCATCCTTCTATCTACCCATATACTCACCAAGGTACCCATTCATCCATCCTCCAATTTGCTCAGTTATCCAGAAACATTGATATTCTAGTCATTGGCTTGACCTTGGCTATTAAGTGATGATTAAAATGTGCTAGCTGCCCTGCAAATCATCTCAGAAGTGTAGGGTAAACAGACTGAAGCAATGATGAAATATGTGTCCTCAGAATTTAATGGTGCACAGAGAAAGGGAACTCTAAGAGGTGATGGTTCACAGAAACCCTAAAGAGAAAGGTTCCTTAAGATCAGTCTTAAATGATGGTTGGAAGTTGGGGAGCTTGACTGAGTATCCATTCCAAGCAGAGAGGTTTGAGTTATCAGATGCAAAGTACAGAGCATGATGTCATATGCATGAGCCCTCAGTTCATTCCACAGATGCAATCCCAGTAGGGGCCAAAGTGCTGATGCCATTCCTTCAAGGTGATACTGGGTGCTAGGTGGAGCCTCCCTGCATCCTATGTGGTGATGGAGAGTCACAGACATTTAAGAGCTGTGTGGTCAGACTTGTCTAACAGATACACTGCAACTGTGGTCAAGTAAAATATGGATCTGTGCAGTAAGAAGGGAAAACTCCCTATTATGAGAGATGAAACTTTCAGTAAGGTATGCATGGAATGTCCCTGCATCTTTGACTTTCAACATAATGAATTTTAATCATATGGCCATACAGCTTGCCATCTCCATATGGGAACTGTGGCCCATCAAGGAGTGCGTGGATGCTGGTATACCTGAAGGGAATTGATTTCTTTGCTGTTTATGGTTTATGCATGTAATTAAAATACTATTTAAAGAATAAGTAACAGCATTTTACTCAAATTCCAGAGTTCATGAAAATTAAAGTAGAGCCTTGGACTAGAAACAAGTAGACAGTGTCACTTGTTTCTCCTCCTGATATTATAATTGTCCCACCTTGGCTCCCACTCAGGCTCTTTGAATTTGCACGTAGGTGTACAGCTCTTTCACACAACATGATCTCCCATTCCTTCCGAAGTCCTGTGTCAAATAACATGATTGCCAGTGAATTCTCTTCTATGAAATCATGGAGAAGCTCTTGGGACAGTGGATCATGGGAAGACAATGAGTTTCAGAGCAGACAGAACTGGTGGGGGAACCCAACACTGGCCCACACGGGTAGTGAGAATCTGAAGGAGAGACTCCACTGCCCTGAAAAGTTCTTACTTCTTGTATATCTGAGATTTTGTGCAGAAAGCATAATGCAGGGCACACAACAATATCCCATGTCCAGAAACCTTACCCCCCCAAAAAAAAAAACAAAAACAAAAACAAAAAAAGCAATGTCAAAAATCCACTAGGGTCATAATTAATGTGTGAAAATATTTAGTAGTCAAGTCACATGATTTCATGGGAATTCAGCTTCCAAACAAAATCCAATTAAAAAGGGAAATAGGACTATGTTGTCACATGTTCCTTATCAATCCCATGTGAGCTGCGATCATATTAGATCCTCCCCATGACCCAGTGGCTATGGAAGATGGACAAGTTCAGCTTTGATTCTTCTACAAACCTTTCATTTGCTTCAAACACATCAAGGTCTGATCCATGCTCAACATGTGAGTCAGGAGAATCAATGCAGACCAAATTTAGAGTTGCTCAACCCATGCTAGTTCTTAGGGAATAGAGTTGGGACCATTTTAAAATATTTTCACGAATTCAAGAGTCAAGTATGATGCACTGTTTGGATGAGAATTTGGGTGATTTTTGTAGTTTTGATGAACACAACTTTTTTTTTTCCTTCTTGGCTCCCTATGACAAAATTTACATACTCAAATCATGATTAATTGCAACATTGGAGACCATATATGATTACCCCAAGTCTCAGCTAACATGGGAAAAAATGAGCTGAATGAAAAGTGGTGACCATTGAATGTGCAATGGTTTTGAATTGAAAATTGTCTTTATGTGCCATGAAATGCTCATGTTTTGATTAAGCGTGTATACCCACAAAGCAGCATCTTTATAACTTTTCTGGTAATAATTTATCTGGGATAAGAACATCTCAATAAGGTGTGCTTCCTTCTCATTGTGAATTCAAGATACAAATGTTCTCTTTAGCTGAACAAAATGAAATTGAATATTACACTCATTATGACAAACCTCTATCTAAGATTCCAAAGCAATTCCTTCATTCAGCCCACTGAGAAAAATTCTCTTCTGATCACAGGGAATCATTTTTAAAAATTTGCTATGCAAGAAAAGGCACCAACTTTAAAAGCACACAGAAAAGTCAATACAAACTTGAATTAAAGGGATACCATACAATTCTCTATGCAACACCATTGTAGTTTAAATGAAGCAGTCGAGTCCAAGAGAGTCGACTACGTCCTTGACTTATTTTAGAAATTCACTCTTGGGGCTGATGCTGTGTCCTAGCAGGTAAAGCTGCCATCTGCAGTGCTGGCATCCCATATGGGTGACAGTTCGAGTCCCAGCTGCTCCACTTCTGATCCAGCCCTCTATTATGGCCTGGAAAAACTGTAAAGATGGCCTAAGTTCTTAGGCTCCTACACCCACGTGGGAGACCTGGAAGAAGCTCCTGGCTCCTGGCTTCATATGGGTCCAGCTCTGGCCATTGTGGCCAGCTGGGTAGTGAGCCAGTGGATAGGAGACCTCTTTCTCTCTCTCTGCTTCTCCTCTCTCTATGTAACTGATTTTCAAATAAATAAATAAATCTTCCAAAAAAAGAAACTTAGGAATCTTTATAAATTTATATTACCATTAATATCTTTGATCCATATGTAATAATAAGACTTTAATAAAAGCTAAAATGATTGAGAGAGTTCTGCATCCATCACTATTTTCATCCCTACAACTAAGCCTGGGAAGTTATTAATTTGTTTTTTCTCCATGGTGTTTTTGACACTGAAATGCTGCGTAAGTAAAGGATTTGATATGCCCCAAAAAGGCACAGGAATTCAAACATCGTCCTCACCTCCTCCCAGCTGACCCCAGGGTGGTGTCCTGCTACTCCAACCATGAGGGACTTCACATATGCTTTGTGGTTTATTGCGCAGAGTTGAAGTGATTACTGTAAGAATTAAGGGAAGTCGAATGTGCAGAATAGGTAATTCAATGTCGGACACAAAAGAAATACATTTGTGTTCTTTTTCTTGTAAGTTAAAAGATGTAAATCACCATACACAACAGCTGTAGAATGAAACATGAAACGGGCCTTTATTGACCTCTGATCACTGAGTTCATATATATAATTTTCTCAGGTTTATCATGTAAATATGAAAATCTGAATGACTGAAACAGTTGGACAACCAGGATTATGCCCTTGGACTACTCTAGATCTCTGTAGGGTTTCCCTACCCCCCTCATAGTCACTGTTCAAATCCTCAGTTGAGGCTCCCAATTGCCCCATCTGACGTGTCTAATATACATGGAAATCACAGGGAGACCAGCATACCCCCTTGCCTTGCTCAGCAGTATTTATTAAGCCAACCATAAGAACCTTGAGACGGGAAACATCTCCAGGCACACCTTGCTGACTGTGCTCAGATGACAGGCAACAAGGGCCCATGAATGTCCCACTCATGATCTGCAGTGTCTCTAAGGCTTGTCTCCCGGGTAAAGGACAAATTTTTTGTTTTTATACCTTCATTTTTTAGAGCAAGCATATTTAGTCAGCCACTTCCAGGGCTAGTGGCTGACCAGCTGTCTGAGTGTTATTACCCTTATAATGACACAAGAAAATGAGATGTGACTGCCCAATGAATTATGTCTTTTCTTCACAATATCGTTTGGTTTTTATTCATTTTACTGAATACGCTTTGGGAAAGGAAGCATCTGGCTATTTGCTTTTCAAGAGCCCAGTTACAATGCGGCATTTTAATGATGTGCTCCAGCTTTCTGAGTGCATTTTTGGTTGTGTGTGTGTATGTGTGTGCATGCACTTTTCAATCTTAAGCATCCTCACTAGAGTAAAAGAATGTAGCTGTTTTGGAAATTTCTGAAATGTTGTATTGGGTGAGTTTTAGCTAGGTCTTCAATAACAAATTAATTCTTTAATATTTAAATTTCAAATCCCTTTCATCAACAGGTGCTTTCCAGAAATCACTAGTGGATCCCCATCCATTGCCTCCCAGTACTTGGCGGGTGTGACACATTTCTCACGTTCCACAGATGCTGTAGCTGACAAGTTCCAGTGAAGAGAGGGAGGAGAACTGAACAAGTAAATACCCAAATGTGTGGATGATGGCTGTGAGAAGAGCAGAGGGAAGAGGAAGATGGTGACAAGAGAGATGATGAATGGCAGCTCAAATACCCGGGATGTCTATGAAAAACTGACCATACTGAGAACTGCAGCACAGAGAAACGGTGGGCCAAGTCTGGAGAGTGCTCCAAGCCTGAGGCTGCACATGGCTTCCCCATGTGAGCCTGAACATGAGATGCCCCCTCCAGGCAAGCCCCCGTCATGGTTCCCAGAACCAGGAACACTCTGCTTTGCCTGGACAAGAGGATCTTATTGTTGGCACATTTAAGGCTTTGAAGATTGGGAGACAGCCTGGATTTTCTGCATTGGCTCAATATTATCAGATGAGTTCTCAAAATCTGAGAACCTTTTCTGGCCATGGTCAGAGGAAGTTGCTGTTCATTACAACAAATCCTTCAGAAAGATGCCAAATTGCTGGCTTTGAAGACGTAGAAAGGGGGCATGGTGCAAAGGGTTGTGGGTGGCCAGCAGGTGCTGGATAAGGCCAAATGACAGATTCCACGCTAAAAGATTCTGGAAAGAATTAACTCTGCAGAAACCTTGTGTGGAGCCCAGAGAGGCAGGTGTCAGACTTCCAGCCCACAGAGCTGTCAGACTCTTATCTGTGCTTGTATGTGCTTCTCAAGCTGTGGCATTTGTGGTAATTTGCCACAGCACCCACTGATAATCAACATATTTCCTTCTATCTACAACAAAGGAACCATTGAGCAAAGGAAGAATCGTCTATTTTCCATGAGGCAAGGTACCCTCTGCTGTTCAGGAGCTGCTCGGCGTCTGGGAGGCAGCAGAGAGGGGACTTGGAGAGGAAAGGGAGCTGCACGCCTTGTGATGTGGGCTTAGAGGCAGACACACAGCCAGGGTTCAGGTCCATCCTTGGTCAGACACACAGTGAGGCGGAACGGGAGCTACAAAGGACAGTGTCAGCATTCAGCACCTAATGAAGTTCATGATCTGTGCCCATGTGGTGCTGTGGATACCTGGAAAACTAAAGTTGAACACAGCCTTTGACAACATCCCTGTTCTCTTCTCTGCAATATGTATTTATGCAACATCAGCAAGCAAATCTACGTTCTAGGGTTTTTTTTTGTTGTTGTTGTTGGTTTCTTCTGTCCCAGAATTAGAGTATTTTAACCCTTTTTACACATCTATGTAATCAAACTGACAGAACATCACTTAATAATGTTTCAAAAATTATGGAAGATAGAAATCCATTTCGAAATCTGTTTCACAATCCACTTTTTGATTGAGAATACTTGTCATACTTTTTATGTTATAAAAATGAACAAGATTCACTTTTCCATAACATGTGATCTAACCTTTTAAAATGTGGGTGAATCTGTGACAGCTTTTCTATTCCACTCAGAGAAAAAGATACAACCTGACAAACTCTGAGCTGTATCATTGGATACAAGTATATGCAGGAGATGGGGGGATGAGGAATAAAAACCCAAGTTATTTTATAAGAATCTATTTCTCATTTATTCCAAGAAGTCATTTATCTCTATTTTGTCTTCATTCCACCGAAAATTTACCTCCAGTATTTTTTACATAACAATATTCCAAAACCTATGAGCAAACAACCTGAAAACCAGGTGGGGATTCAGAAAGTCCATGGAAGATGCGTAATTTTTTAAAAAATGGAGTTCAAATTTTTTTCAACCAAAATGTACATCTTTTGATTCGATATTTTCATGAAGTTTCTGAAGAACCTTCATATTTTGAAAAGAAAATCTGATTGACATTTACTCTTTTATTTCAACTCCTTTGAAAGAAATTTCTCTTACAGGGAATTTTAGGGGAAGAAACACCTGAGGTAAAGAAGTTCCTTTCAGATTTCAGTGTGGTCATTCGTAAGTCAAATTCCCTTCATGTTATTTGATATTTGACCTGCACATCTAGGTTTTGAAATAGCCCATTTAAAGGGGTCTTCATTCTTACTTATTCAAAGGTTGACTCAAACGTCACACGGCAACAGCTGTTAAACACATCGTTTACCGGCACACCGGGTTCTAGTCCCGGTCGGGGCACCGGATTCTGTCCCGGTTGCCCCTCTTCCAGGCCAGCCCTCTGCTGTGGCCCGGGAGTGCAGTGGAGGATGGCCCAGGTGCTTGGGCCCTGCTCCCCATGGGAGACCAGGAAAAAGCACCTGGCACCTGGCTCCTGCCATCGGATGAGCGCGGTGCGCCAGCCGCAGCGTGCTGTCCGCGACAGCCATGGGAGGGTGAACCAACGGCAAAGGAAGACCTTTCTCTCTGTCTCTCTCTCTCACTGTCCACTCTGCCTGTCAAAAAAAAAAAAAAAAAAAAAAAAAAAAAAAAAAAAACCACATCGTTTAGCCTTTGCACATGCCTGACAACTTTGAGATGCCACAAAGCTAATATCCATTAAGTGTTTATTTTACGTCTGCTCATTGACTTCCAAATAAAATTTCTGTAGACAGCGCCACCAAGGTAGCCATTTCCATCCCGGTTTATGGACGCAGCAGTTCACAGGGAGAGTTCACCAAGGATCCACGGCCAGCATCTCCCTTGCAGCTCCTGTGGTGACTCCCAGAGCAGATGCGAGGGGGTTCTGCCCTGAAGGACGCTCAGCTGAGCTCCACTCCTAGGGGCTGCTGTGAAGTGAGCAGCTCCTCAGGCCAGTGAAAACTGTGCGTATGCTGGAGAACTGCAGTACGAATTGAGAAGGCCTGGCCAACAGCAAGCTAGAATCAGCAAATATTCAACGACATGAACACCTCTCACGTTGACGAGTCTTCAGAAAACCAGTCCTCAATACTCTTCCTGACACAGGGCACTGTGCAATACGTAACCACTACATGACTGACTGCTCTATTTTTTTTTTACCAGATCCGCCGTTCTTTCAACAAGTCTACTTTTGGCAGTTTTCTTCTTCATTCTTCAAAGCAAACAGCCTCTCCCTAGATTCACCATAAATCGCCCCTAGATCCAGACCACTCTCCCCAGGTCGGAGGACTGGAAGAAGAGCTACTAGGAGAAACACACAGCAGCTACCTGGCAGGGCACTGGTCATTTTATCCTCCTATTATCTGCAATAAATGTAACTGTACTCAGAAAAGCCAGGGTCTTACGTATTTCAAGGAAATAAGGCCTTTTATTTGTAGTTGACACAAATGTACGGTTATTTATGGGATATGACATCATGGATTCCTGGCTAAAATATGTTATGAGGGAGTTAGTTGCTTGTAGGCTGTTCCAAATTTTACAATTTTGAGTGATTTTGTGATCCTAGAAGCAAACTTTTTAAGTACAATGTTATATCTCCATTTTTCAAACACCAAGTATTTTATAGTTTAGAGTCATACAAAATGTCTTCCTTTGAACAGATAAAAATCACAATGTTTTATATAAATCTGAGCCAAACCATCAATTTATAAAACGAGTACCTTTAAAAAACTTTCGTGCATGAAATCACATCTACATATACCTCCTTCAAACGCATATAAATATATTTCTGTGGGGCCGGCACTGTGGCACAGTGGGTTAACACCCTGGCCTGAAGTACTGGCATCCCATATGGGAGCATGTTCTAGTCCCAGCTGCTCCACTATCCATCCAACTCTCTGCTATGGCCTGGGAAAGCAGTGGAAGATGGCCAAGTCCTTGGGCCCCTGCACCCATGTGGGAGCCCCGGAAGAAACTCCTGGCTCCTGGCTTCAGATCCTTGCAGTTCCAATTGTTGCGGCCATTTGGGGAGTGAACCAGCCTCTCTCTCTCTTTGCTTCTCCATCTCTCGGTGTGTAACTCTGACTTTCAAGTAAATAAATCTTTAAAAAAGTAAATAAATATATTTCTGTTTCCTCACATGTGTAAGAAATATATTGATAACCCCAGAGCACTATTTTCCCATTTTCTACATGATTTAGAAATAATGCAGCTATTTAAAACAAAATGATTTTTACATGCTGTGAAAACTATCAGATTATAAAACGAAGTAGATTGTGGAAAGCAGTGATAAGCAAACCTTACTGGCATTGCTCATCTCTGTGGTCAGAACAAAACTAAAAGAGCTGGTACTATGGCTTAGTGGGTAAAGCCTCTGCCTGCAGTGCCGGATCCCATATGGGTGCCGGTTGGAGTCCCAGCTGCTCCACTTCCATCCAGCTCTCGGCTAGGGCCTGGGAAAGCAGTGGAGGATGGCCCAAGTCCTTGGGCCCCTGCACCCACGTGGGAGACCCAGAGGAAGCTCTTGGCTCCTGGCTTTAAATCGGCTCAGCTCTGGCTGTTGTGGCCATCTGGGGAGTGAACCAGTGAATGGAATTCCTCTCTGTCTCTCTCTTTCTGTCTCTTTCTATCTCTCTGCCTCTCTATGGTTCTGGATTTCAAATCAGTCAATCAATCTTTAAAAAAAAAAAAACTAAACTAGGAACCACGGCTGCTCTAGACCAGGTCAGCCCAGGTCAGCATCCAGTCAGTGTCTGGGACAGGCAGTTACCTGACCAGCCAGCAAAACAGATTAGCAGCTTAGAGATTTCCACACATTCAGAGGAATTTTTAAAAAGTCAGTAATACCTTCTCTCCAGACAATTATGTTGCAGGTATTTCAGAAATTAAACTGCATCTAAAACATTTTGCTACTGAAAGTAAAAACGTTTATACTGAAATAGGTGCAGTTTCAGAACTGGTGCTCTTACTGATGCTGGTTCATATTGGGTGGGCATGGAGCAGGAAATGGAACTATGTTAGGATTAATTGGTCTGGGCCAGCGCCACGGCTCACTAGGCTAATCCTCTACCCACGGCGCCGGCACCTGGGGTTCTAGTCTGGGTCGGGGTGCCGGATTCTGTCCTGGTTGCTCCTCTTCCAGTCCAGCTCTCTGCTGTGGCCCGGGAGTGCACTGGAGGATGGCCCAAGTGCTTGGGCCCTGCACCCCATGGGAGACCAGGAGGAGGCGCCTGGCTTCTGGCTTCTGATGGGTGCAGTGCCATGGCGGCCATTTAGGGGTGAACCAACGGAAGGAAGACCTTTCTCTCTGTCTCTCTCTCTCTCTCTCTCTCTCACTGTCTAACTCTGCCTGTCCAAAAAAAAAAAAAAAAAAAGATTAATTGGTCTAATTTTTCCCACTCCCAAGAACTTACTGCTAGACAATATTTAGTAGATCAGGAGCTATTTTAGTGATGAAGAGCGTAACAACTGAAAGCCCGGTCCTAGAGGAAGAGCTAACTCTAGTACAGTATATCTGGGCAGTGGACTCCTGTTCAACACAGAAATAGAAAACTGTGTCTGTCCAGGAGTGCAACATCGAGGCAAAATCCTACACAGTGGATGAGTTTGTTGATAAATCAAAACACACATGGTGAGCCTTAAAAGCAATAAACATTAAAATGGAACCAGTTATAGAACACAGATGTTTCTGTTCCTTTAAAAGGTAAATCCTTCTGTTATCATTGCCTTTGAGCCAAAGACACAGAGGACAAGAAAAAAATAAAAAGAGGAAAAGAAATAAGAGTGAATTAAAGTTTATGTGAATCCTTTCCAGGAGTAAAAGAAGAGACTTCCCTGGGGAACTGAGGGGCTGGCCTATCATAATTACCTTGTTATTAAAATTCGATTGTATTTTTTCAAGTTCTCTTTGTTAAAGAAACCTGATAATTGATGCTTCTATTCACTTGCCTTCTGCAGTTTATTAATCTGAGATGGACTATAAGAGCTACTTATGTTTTAATCTTCAGCATCAGATCGATCTGACTCATCCTATTATCTTTATCTTATGCAAAATGATGTTAAGGAAACAAATATGGAGCAATAAAACTAAGCCATGAAGTGCAATAGAATGACAGAATCAGGAATGTGAAATATTATTAGAAGTGATAATATTATGAAATAATACTATGAAATATTATAAGAAGTATGCCAGAATCAAGGGAACAAAAACAATGGAATATGGAGATAATAATTTGTGAAAAGTTTGCACTGTGTACATCAGGAAGAGAACAACTAGAAAGTCGCCCTGCTTCACAGTTGTTGACTGCATTATCCTGCTGGGAAATTAGAGCACCGCCAAGCACCCATTCAGTCTCCCAGAGAGCAGAAGTTCTGAAGCTGCTTTGCATAAACGCTTGTAGACACAATGGAGGAAGATTCAACCACATCCAGCACGAAACTGAGCACCAGAGCTCACGTATGAAGTTGTGAACCACGGGGAATCCCACACGTTCTCTACCATCTCCTTCACTCTCCCCTTCTTGATTTACATTCTCTTCTCTTCTCTTCTGCCTTGCTTGCTAACGACTGACAGCATAAAAGCTCAGTAGATTTTTCCAGCTTAAAAAAAAAAATCCACAGCCCCATGCCACACTCTGCGCTCTGGGGCTCAAGGGTTTTTCTGATCTATACAGATGTTTCCTGAAACTTAGGCAGATTCCTGCACCAGTCACACCAATGTGTCTCCTTCCCTTGCTCCCTGTTCTGCCCTTCACACAATCCCTCAGTTGGGACTTGTGCAGTCAGTTCTTGCAGCAGAGAGAAAGCTCCAGAGGCCTGGCCTCTGCGCTCCATACCCTCAGGGCTTAAAGGATCTATTGGATGGTCTCTCACTGTGTTATGATCAAGTCCAAGCTCCTTGTCAAACGCCCACTGCTTTCCTCATCTGCCCAAGACCCGCTATCCCTGAATCTTCTGAACATGGACTCCACACTTCTCCACTCACCAGGAGCCCTGCCTGTTCCCGTGGCCACCCCTGCTCTTGTGCCCACGCCCAGCCTCACATCACAGCGGGGCTGCGCTCCCTGTGCCTCTGAAGGCAAGCATCTCTCCCAGGAGCTCGCCACCTCACCACACTCAACCGTTCCAACAGCTGCTTCCCCTCCTCCCAGTGTGGTTCCTAGCCACGCACTGGGCATGGCTCTGCGCGAGGACTGACAGAGCCTTGCTGTTTGGGCTTTGTTTAATGTCATTTATTCTCAATTTCTATTGTCATATTACACATGCACATATTACATGTATTACCCTGCTATGAAAAATAAGATGTGTCTACCAACTTCCAGGCATTCAAATCCAGTGGATTTATGCTTTTATTGTGGGTCTTGATGACTTTTATACACCTCAGGCATTCTGAACAGAAGAGTGTTGCATTTGAACTGTAAACAGAAAATACTGAGATGTTCCTTTTGCTTTTCCTTAATGTGAATATGAGTCCACCTTTGACTTTTATAAACACATAAAATGGAAACTAAATATCTGGCTGATTTTCTAATGGATTTAGAGACAAACTAATCAATAACTAATTAACGAATAGCCCATTAGTCATGTGAGCAGCCCAGAAATTTAAAAAGAAACTTATATTAATAAAGCCAATTTCCCACTTCACTGTGCTCATCTGAGTGCAACCTTAATTTATTTGTATCACTTAAAGCAGTAAAAATCAGTAAGTCTTCAACGTATTGAACTATAAACGCTCTTTCAAATCCAATTAGTAGACACCCAGGAGCACCTCTGTGAGGTGTGAAGACAGGGTTCTGTCGGAGTTGAGAAGGCTCAGGGACCCAGGGGGGCACTTCCCAGCATTGTTTCCTGGCCCCAGACAATATTCTCTGCGAGGAACACTACAGCACTGTCTTCTGTTGAGTGCTACGGTGAATGCTGCATTAAGCCTGTGGCTCTAGAATGGGTTATAACTGTGTTTTTGAGAAACATGAAGAAAAATAACAGAAAGGAAGGAAGGAAGGGGGTCGAGGAGAGAGGGAAGTATGGATATCTTCTTCTGCCTATGGAATCTATGAAATCTGTTCTCTGTGAACACAGACTTCAATGAACCTGCAAGCCATGCTTTCAGAGTTAGGAGACTTGGAGTCCTCGCTGAATGGCCAACGCCCTAGATTACCTCCTACGCCCATATTCACTCTCTCTCCTGACCCGCATGTGCACACACACACACACACACACACATCCCTTTCACCCCTACAGGGCTGACACACTGGAAAACTGTTCAAGAATCACAGTGGAAACCAGAGAGTTTGCAGGCATGGATCTACAGGTAACTTGTGAAAAATCCCAGATGAGTTATACAACCATGGACATGGAGGATCTCACTAAGAGATAATAGCAAGACTTTTCATGCCTAGGATGATAATGTTCCTGACATTCCAGAAAACAATGCAAAAAATTATTTAGCATGTATTCTTCCAGACTGTGAGGTGGAAGGAAACTTAGTGCTTATTTAGATTGATTCTACAAATTTTGGATTTGGCAGAGATAATTTTTTTTCTAAAATATAAAACAAAGAACCAGTGCTAATATAATAAGCAGGGAGTAGTTATCTAAACAATGGCTCAGTTTAGAATTCCCATCATTTCATCAAAGAACAACAAAACTAAGAACAAAGATAATAAAATATAAGACCATACATGCATATTAAAAGTTATTGGGGGAAAAGGGAGTAGATGGTGCATAGAGGGCTATGTATCTGCCTGCTGCAGCAGCATCCCTTAAGGGCACTGGTCCATACCCCAGCTGCACTTCTGATCCAGCTCTCTGCTAGGGCCTGAGAAAGCAGTAGAAGATGGTCCAAGTGCTTGGGCCTCTGCATCTGCATGGGAGACTCAGAAGAATCTCCTGGCTCCTGGCTTTGATCAACCCAGCTCTGGTTGTTGAAACTACTTGGGGAGTGAATCAGTGGATGGAAGATCTCCTTGTTTCTCTCTTAATTATCTCTTTTTCTCTGTAACTCTACCTCTCACATAAATAAATTAAAATCTTAAAAGAGTTATAAAAGTTTTCTTCATCCCCCTTTGACTTCCCACAGGCTGGGGACACATTTCATCACCATGAAGAGCAGTGCATGGCTGGGTTCCTCACAGCCCAGTGTCATCCCATAAAATGCTGAGGACAGTACGTCTGTGGCAGGGACAGAGTATTTTTCTCAATCCCAAGTAACGTTCTTTGTTTTAAGGTTGGCCAAAGGCCTGGCGCTGACTTCTAAGTCACAGTCTCTCCCAAAGTCCTTGTTTTCTTATCCTGAAAAATCTGAGGCTACACTGAGTCCTCTAATGTCTGAGATGCAAGGATGGGGGTCCCTCACTGAGTCAGGCGTGCAGAGACTCAGAGATAGCCTCAGAAAATCTCTCCCTAGCGTGGGAACCCAATGCGCAGAGACGAGGTTGCGGTGAGAGTGATAGTCACCAAGCCCTGTGTGCTGCCTCTGAGCCCAATGGGCTGCTCAGATACATCGATGATGGCTGCAGGCCGCTCCAGGGCCCGTGCTGAAAGGCTCTGCATTAGGATCGCTTGTTGCTGTCTACCCTGAACCTGCGGCAAGGGCCTCTGGTAATGACTGCTCCTAGGAGGACAGGTCCCCTGGATGCTGCCAATTACCAGAGTGAGGAAAGGTGCAGAATAAATTTGGTGGACTGTTCATTAAGGAACACAATATGCTCTAGAAGTAAAACCCGCTGCCTTCCCACTGCAACTCAAAAGAAAAATCAAAAGCCAGCCTTCTCTTTTTTTTCTTAATGAATTTTAAAACCCAGGTTAGGCGGGAGGTTGCTTGGCAACTGAGGTCCACACATAAGGGGCAGAACCCCGGGCTGGCAGGGCTGGTGGGAAGCCCCGTGGGAGGAGCCAGGAGAGGCCCTTCCCCCCTGGGTCAGCATGGGGCCACGGCTGCTGCTGTTCACTGGAGAGAAGGCAGGAGAGACCGACCGGAGCAACCACTGCAGTGCCACTGCTGAGCCCAGAATCTGCCACCTGGAGTCCCCCTGAATACATATTCCAGAGCCACCCTGTGGGAGGTGGGCGGGGGGTTTGCTTTATTTTGGGTTTTTCCCACAGCTGGATCTTAAGGCACCAGAGCTACTTTTATGCTCCCTTTGATTTCCTTGGAGAATTAATTCAGTTTTTGGGGGGGACTCTCCATTCTCCCAATTGAGCTTGATGTTTTAGAAAAATATAACACACATAAATACACACACATACATGCATATATACACACACGCATGTACGATCCTTTTTCCACATGTGCCTATGATATGCCATGTTGTACAGTCTAAGAATGAGATTCTACCCATGGGACAAAGGCTGCCCATGTGGGAATCAGGTGCACACTGAAGACCATGGACCGCATCCACCTTGAGCAGTGAGCATCACATCCCACAGCCTCTGGCATTAATTGTCCACAAAATCAATGGCATAGACCTTCATCCTAACTGTCTTGTCTGTAACGTGCAGACTTCTCCCTGAAAACCCACCAGCAACACTAACCTCCACACCAAAGCCTAAAGCTTTGTCCATCCTCCACCTCTACGTCGACTGCTTGAAACTTTACTCACTACATTCCATGTGGGATCTTTGTCTGGCAGCTGCTGAGCTGTGGACCTGGTCCCTGCTCCCCACAGTGCTGGGATACACGTAAAACAGGCAGCTCCCATGTGTTCTCCCACCATGGGAGTGAAACACAAGCATGCCAGGCAGTGTGTCGACAGCAACTATGGCCAAGGCTGGGCTAAGAGTGCATTGATGCAGGCTACCTGAGGAGGAACCCACCCAGCTGGGCCCTGAGGAATGAGTGTGAAGGGAATATGGGCCAGGGGTCAGGGGTACAACATGAACTATGGACGTAAATTAAGAATGAAACCAGGGATAGCATTGCAGTGTAGTGGGTTAAGCCACCACCTGCAACCCAGGCATCCTTTATGGGCATTGGTTCATGAGCCAGTTGCTCCACTTCATTTCCAGCTGCCTGCTCACGGCGTGGGAAAAGCAGTAGTACTGTGGCCAACATGCTTATGTCCTTGTCACCCAGCATGTGGGAGAGCTGGATGAACCTCCTGTCTTGTGGCTTTGGGTTGCAGCCATCTGGGGAGTGAACCAGCTGGCTCCCCCCACCACCTATTTCCTTCTTCCTCTCCCTCTCCTTCCCCCTCTTTCCTCTCCTTCTTTCTCTGTAACTCTAATAAAATAAATAAATATTGAAAAAAATGAGACCAAGCAAGCTATTTTAGTTTCTCTTTCCTATTTATTTTAAATCTATCAGTTAGTACAATATCTTTAGAGCACACATCTCTTAAAACAAGGGGACACAAACTCCAGCACACCCCAACAGCTGACCCCAACATTTGTCGAGCACACACATGGGCAGGGGGATGAGCTCGCATGTGAGCATGACATGGGGCTAAGGAACCACGTCGTGTTTACCAGGTGGTGTCACCTGGTGCAGGGGGAGAGGTGGGGCACAGTTCTGATGCCAGCGCTGCTGACACATGACAAAAAACAGCAAGATGGCCAGCAGCCACCCAACCTATAAAGAGTCCTGCAGCACCTAGTCCCTAAGTTCAACTCCGTTTTTTTCCGTTTCTTCTGTTTCAGCTCTCCATTTTGCTTTATATTTAGTGTAAACTTACACAGGGTAGGGCTCAGTACAAGCCAGTTGAATGAACGTATTGAAACCGAAATGCGCCATGGTTTCTGAGTCTTAGAAGCAAAGAAAGCCTCGCTAAATTAGAATCTGTAATGCAACTTGAGTGTGCATGTGTGTGTGTGTGTGTGTGTGTGTGTGTGTTGGTACGTGTCTGTGCATGTGTGGTGTGTTTAAGCTCACATCCATATGAAGAGTTCTGCAGAATGAGCTCTGTGCATGACTAAGTGGTATATATTTTCTTTTTTTTTAAGCTTTATTTTATTTTTTTGAAAGACAGAGTTACAGAGAGAGGTAGAGACAAAGAGAGAGATCTTCCATCCACTGGTTCACTTCCCAGATGGCTGTGATGACCAAAGCTGTGCCTATCTGAAGCCAGGAGCCAGGAATTTCCTCCAGGTCTCCCACACGTGTACAGGAGCCCAAGGACTCGGGCCATCTTCTACTGCTTTCCCAGGCCATAGAGGAGAGCTGGATCAGAAGTGGAGCAGCCGGGACTAGAACCGGTGCCCATATTGGATGCCGGCGCTTCAGGCCAGGGCATTAACCCGCTGCGCCACAGCGCCGGCCCCGTACTAGAACATTCACAGAAGCAAAAACATTCAAACAAATCTTAAAGAAAATCAATGACCACCAGGCCTAAATAGTCTTTTCTTAAAATCTGATTTTTCTTCTCAGTTTTACAACTTTTTAAATGCTTTTTGCCCTATTTGTGATTCCACAGACAAGCACACTTCACGAGAGATGTGGGCACAGGGCCTCCTCTGTCAGCAGCAGTGAGAAAGTCAAGCGTAATTCAGGATTCGCTTAGAGGATTCCTTCCAAGCTGGCTCAGAGAAAGCCACGGAGCCAGCAAAATAGCAACAATCCTCCTATTCCCAGCTCATGAATGAGTCTCAGTTCTCAGGGGCAACCTAGGAAGATGCCGAGCATGCCAAGCAGGCTCTAACAGGGACCCTGTGTGCGAGGCACAATGGCTCAGCCAGCTGGGACCCCTAGGTGCAACCCCTTTCTCACGAATTCACTGGCTCCTGTTCATAGGCCCAACCCTGTGCTCCCAGCAACCCCCTCCCGATCCCACTGCGCCACCACCTCTGGCTTTTGGATGTCCACAGATAGCTGTTTTTCTTTAAAAAAAAAAAAAGTTACACTGTGAAAGAATGGATTCAGGCGAAGACACGTGCCCGAACGTCTATTGCCATGAATGGGTCCATGTGTCTGAATGTTCCATACATTGCAAAGGATTTGGAGGCTGATTTGTTCCCAGGAACACATGAAAGCACTTCTCCTCCAAGAGCTCATGGCCTTTATGCTATTCGAACAGCCATAGATCAGATTTCCCCCTATAGTCTGCATATAGGACATGCAGAACCATGCACTAGCAAACGGCAAGTGCAGGGAGGGGTCTGGTCTGGTCACCCACCAACTCAGCAATCCTCTGCCACCCCCCACCCCGTTCTCACCCACTCATGCCCCTCGAGGCGCCTGTCTGAAGCACTGAGCTCCAAGGAGCCATTTCTGAAAATGACTCTCCTGGGCTGGTCTCCCAGCTAGGGCTGCTTTCACTGGAATGGATTGTCCTCTCCGGACTGGTTACATTCTCCAGCTACTTCAAGCCGGCAAGGCCATGGATCAGTTAAGCAATAAGGAATACAGTGTTCACCTTCTTGAGTAACATGGTGCCAGTTCACAGCTTACTCCTCAGAAAAGAGTAACGATAGATGCTGGGCACTCTTCACGTCTTGTTCCTAAGTGCAACAATCCACCTCCGTGACACAACAGTGGGTCTATTTGGAGATGGGGCGAGATTACAAATGTCTTTTGTTGCACTATATCCATTCAAGCATGGACCCATCCTGAGTGCCAGCAACAGCCTTGGACTCTGAAAACCAATGTTCCCACCAGTCTTAAAGAATGTGGTTGCATAAATTGTGGCTCTAACACAGTGAGACACATTTTATAAAGATTACTTTATACTGGAGATTGTACACACCATTGCTATGCTGAATGAATTAGCATAGGAAAGAAGAAAATCACTTGTCCTTGGTATCAAGGGCAGGTAGGAGTTAGGGATGGAAGAGTAGCCGAGCCTGAGGAGGGCCGCACTGAAGAAATCTGAACATGGATCATTGAAGATAACATAGAGTTGTTACAAAAGATGCATTTTCCACCAGCCTTTTGAAAATGCTTCTTATGCATAGATTTCAAAAACTGTTTGCCACAACATAGACTTATCTTTTAATTATCTCTTCCATGAGCTTTTTGTAATGCCCTCAGGTTTGAGCTACACCCTGAAAGGAGATAAGTCAGCCAAGAGGAAAAAAGTTGTCTTCTCACAAAGTCCCAAACAACTGAAACTGATGAGAACAGTGGCTCAGGTTACCTCATCAGGAAAAATAAACAGAAGAGAGAATTCCCTGGTGTGAATATGGAGCCTGAGGAAACTCAACAGATGCCTGTGCACTCTACAGTCTGGCAGCACAGGTGCGGCATCCAGTGGGTTGGTGGGGCAGAGGGGCTGGACACAACTGTCCAAAGTAAACGTGAAAAGATGCACCAAGGAGGAGAACCCAGCAAACAGGGCCCAGGTGAGAATGCAAGGAGGCACACACGCAAGGATGGGCAATGTGGTGCAATGAGGAGCGCCCGTATCACATATCAGAGGGATGACTTGAGTCTTAGCTACTCTTCTTCTGATCTGGCTTCCTGCTATGTGCATCTTGACAGGGAGCATGTGACAGCCAAAGTGCTCAGGCCTCATGTGACCTATGTGCAAGACCTGAACAGGTAAACAGTCAGTTGGAAGATTCAAATCATATTCATTCTCATTCTCTCTCTCTCTCTCTCTCTGTCTCTCTCTCTCTCTCCCCCCTTCTCTCCCTCTCTCTCCCTCTCCCTTTCCCCCTCCCCCTCCCTCTCTTTCTCCCTCTCTATCTTCCTTCTTTCCTCCTTCCCTCCCTCCCTCCCTCTCCCTCCTCTTCTCTCTCCTCTTCTCCCTCCTTCTCTCTTCATCTTTCAGGTAGATGAAAATATGTAAGCTCTATGGCCTTGTCTAAATAAGATCGGAGTTGGTGAACTCAAGAGGCTTCCACAAGAGCCTCAGGTAATCACTGATGTCATAAATAAGAGTGTCAATTGTTAAATCAACAATGGGAGTCACTGTGCACCTGCTCCCCATGTAGGACCTTTGCCCTTAATGTGTTGTACTATGCGAATTAATGGTAAAACTACCACTCACACAGCACTCTATACTTTGTGTGTCTTTGTGGGTGCAGTCTGTTGAAATCTTTACTTAATATATATACTAAGTTGATCTTTTGTATATAAAGATACTTAAAAATGAATCATGATAAAGAATTTGATGGGAGAGGGAGTGGGAGATGGGATGGTTGCGGAAGGGAGGGAGGTTATGAGGGGAAAATCCACTATAATTCAAAAGTTGTATTTTGGAAATTTATATTTATTAAATAAAATCTGAAAAGGAAAAAATAAAATATGTAAGCATTTTAAAAGGTAAGTTTATTTTTGGTGCAAAACAGTTGAACTCATAGTTTTTTGATAAGACATATTTTTATGAACTTTTTAAAAGACTTCACATTCACAAATAACACTTCTTTGCACCACTACCATTAAAGGGTCATCATTTACAGGCATGTTCCCTTCTTGATGACCTTGTCTGCTTCTAGGGGACCCAGGGTAAAGGATTAGAGCTGCTGGCGTCCTTGCTTCCCTATCATTTCTGCACCCCTTGCGTCCCCTTGGGCATTGTGTCCATGGGCATGGAGAGTGGCCCAGCATCTCTGCAGTGAAACTCTACCTACACCCTCTCTGCCCCTCTAAGCTAAGTTACCCTTTGCAAAATGTGACTATTTCTCTCCATTCCTGCTTAATCTCTCTTTTTCACTGGTATGATGTGTAAGTCTCAACAATTTCATTCGCATCCATGACTTCAGCTAGGATTTGGCAGAGTCCCTGGTTCAATATTTGTAAAATTAATGAGTCAAAGAATCTCTGTTCTAATAGGTCTCTGGTCCTAATTCACGGCCACACCTCTCTCCTGCAGCTGGCTCTGTTCTAGCACTGCACTTAAACATGGATGCCTTTGTGGAAGCATAAACACAAACAAAAGGCACTGGTCTTATTTTCCATTGTCGTCTCTCAGCCACAAAACACTGCATTACTGTACGAAAGTCATTTTCCATCTATGAAACTACATAGAGGAGTTCCAGAGATATTCTTTGGTACTCCATGTGTACTTTTTCTTCATTTCTTAGGGTGGTTTCTGTTTCTGAGGTTAAACTAATATTTTCAATGTCATCAGACTGTCATTATCTTTCATTAATTGCTTTGTTCATTGCGAAATACTTACTGAGAGACTAATGTATGTCGGTTGCTTTTATTCCAATGTGGGAAAGACATAGACAGCACAAGAAGATGTTCAGTGGAAATGGTCACTGGTCATTGTGAGTTGGTGACAAGCACACTTCATGGGTCGGTCCATTTAGAAAGAGTTGCCTGTGCATCCCTTCTGAAAGGTTGCAAACTGGAGAGCTAGCAAACAACTCAACGTGGGCAAGAGCACTCCATGGGGAGGGGAAGCAAGCACTGAGGGTCCTACTGTGTCAGAGACTTAGGTGGCAGCCTGGGGAGGGAGGAGTGGCATGGGGGTAACCCCAGCAGGGCCTTCAGCCACAGAAATAATTAGGATCACAGAAGCTGATGGGGTGATGCTGGAGGGTAGGGAAGTGGCCAGATCTAGTACGTATTCCAAATCATTACTTTGTCCAAGGGATAGGTTGTGTCAGGGTAAACACAGCAACATAGAGATGCATTAGGGAGTGATTTCAGTTTGTGTGAGAAGTCATGCTGTCTCTTCCCGGGCAGTGAGAGCAGGCCAGGAGAAGAGCATTGGTGGGAAATTTCAGAGCCAGAATCAAGAGTTCTTGGTAGCTGACTGGGGGGCTGAAGGAATGCGTTAAGTCATGAATGGATTCTGGGCCAGACAACTCACTACCTGAGATGGAAAATATGGTGGGGACCAAGGCAGAAAGTGCAGCAGCACCACAGGGCTCTGTTCACTGTGAGTGGGGGAGGCAGCTGGAGATCAGGGCAGAGACTGTAGGGCTGAATGAGAATGAGAGGAGGAGGGAGAGGGGGAACAGAAGAACAGGTGCAGGACTGGATCCTGAGGCTTGAAGGCAATGCCCTGCAGAGTAGCTGACATGTATGCAGCTCAGCCATTGGGTGCAGGCCCAGAGCTGCTCCTTCAGTGACCTTGATCTCCAAGCCATGTCCTGCCAGGGGCAGACCACAGAGGCGGCCAGCAGAAGCTGAGCTTCTCCCATGACCAGGAGTCCCAAAGGCAATCTCCAGACAACCACGACATCAGACTATAAGAGAGGAACAGACCTCAAAATGCAAAGAACAGAAAATTAAAGGCAAAGCCATGCCACTCAGCTCAGCCCAATTCCTAATTCCAATCCCGTTTCCGTCTGTATGCCATAAATACTTCAAATGCAACTCATATATAAGATGGGGCTGATCAGAATCTGCTCCCAGGAGCTTCCAGCTGAGCATGGCTGACTGAATGCACTTATCCCGGCTTCCTCACCAGATACGTGGGAGGCATGAGAACGCCATCTCTACCAGGACGAAGACAAAAGAGATGCATTGACAGCAACGCGATTTCAGAAGCCTCTGGGTTAACAGACAAGTGGAACTGACTTAGCAGAATTGATAAAGCTGAAATCTAAATGGGCGATTTGGGAATTCCAGAAACAAGGCAATTTGTAGCACACAGTCCCAGAGAGGCTCAGGAGTGGGAGGCCTCGGAAGGGCCTACAAATGTGGGCCTCAAGCAAGAAGGCCTCAGGGAACCCTGGATAGGCAGAGCCACAACCTTAGACATCACGCCTGCCTTCCTGGAGAGGGGCCACAACCCCCACAGCAGCAGAACATTCTAGGTTCTTCAGGGATGTGGAACCCTGGGCAAAACTGGAGCGAGATTAACAGAAAATCAAGCTCCAGCTAGGTGCCCTTTGGCCTCTATCTTTCTTTCCCACTCCCTCCCCAGCCTCTGTCATCCCCTCTCTGCTGTTTCTGTGACGTCCACAGGTCAGTGAGCTCTTGTGGTACCTGTGCCTGGCTTACTTCACTGTATGGTGAACACAGTCCACAAAAATGCATCCCATATTTCAAAACTGTGAAAGAAATAGATTTTTAGCATTGTTGCCACACCAATAAAATGGTGAGTTGGTGAGATGATGGAAATATTTATTATTTTGATTGAGTCCACAATGCAAAAATCAAAATATCACACTATAGCCCACAAAGGCACATAATTACTATCTGTCTATCAAAACACACGCTGAACAAAGTTTAATGTGAAATGTACATTATGAAAGGTGTGGCTCCAAGCCTCTCTCCCCTAGCGGGCTCTGAGAACCATCAAAGGAAATCTCATAACACCCAGGAACAGTCAGGGAGGCTTTCGCCAAGGACATGCACCAGGCCAGAGAAAACACCAAGAGCTGAAAAGAGTCAAGGAAGCAGTGAGCCCTCTGCCCAGCATGTGCTTCTGGGATGGACAAAGCCGTCCACCCAACAGCCTGCCCCACTCAGACGTACCCAGAGACAGCTCTCAACATTCAGTCCTAACGCTCTTAAATATGAACAGACATCGAAGGTCACCAAACCATCAGAGCACCCAGCAGTCAGAAAAAATCCAACAACAAAAACAACAACAACACACACACACACACACACACCAACAGAAAGTAACCACAGGGACTCCTAATTCCACTCTGAGGCCTGCCTGTTCTTTTTTTTCCCTTCTTTTTCTCATGTTAAAGTTTTAAAAATTGTATCTCAGGTACATACATTTCATGCATTTCATATATGCAGATTCAGGAACACAGTGATGCTCCCCACCCAATCCTCCCTCCCCACCATACTCCCACCCTTGTTTCCCCTCCCTCTTCTATCCCCACTCTGAATTCTATTTTGAGTTTACTTTATGTTCATACTATTAACTCTACATTAAGTAAAGAGATCAACAAATAGTATGAAGAAAAAACACTGCTCCTCAACAGTGGAGACAAGGGCTATAACAATCATCAAATTTCAAAACACCAATTCCACTCCTATATATTACGTTTTAGGTACTCTATCAGTTACCACAGGTCAGAGAATCATTTGGTATCTGTCTTTTTGGGACTGGCTTATTTTACTATGTATAATGGTTTCTGGTTGCGTCTATTTTGTTGCAAAAGACAGGATTTCTTTCTTTCTTTTTTTTTTTTTAAACCGCTGAGTAGTGTTCCATAGTATACTCCTGTTGTGCACTTAGACCCTCCTGGCTCACTGGACCAACTTCCTGTCACAGTGCAGGGCTCTCCTGTCATTACTCTGTCAGCTGAGTCAACCTTGTTTCAATTCTAGTTTTCACATTCGTTGCTTTTCATTCCTAAACAGTGCGTAAAACTTTGAGAGGAGAGAGCCAACACATTGTTTTGAGAAGCTAAAGTTAAAAGAAAGAAAATAAATAGACAAAACTAACTGTGTATGCTGGCCTTCAGTGTGGTGCAGCCGGTGGCTCAGCTGGGCCCTGGCCCTGCCACGAGCACCAGCCTTGGCAGGAGAGTGGTTTGGGGAGGTAATGTCACCCAAAGAAGCCTCCATGAGTCAGGAAAAGTCACCCCTCCACCCTAGGAAAAGCCACAAAAGAGCTTGTGCACTGGGCATGCATACCAGTGTGTCCTAATGACAGACAGTCTGGGCATCCACGCTTTCACCTCAAGGCTCCACCACTTGCTGGAGGCTGTGAAAGACTACTGCTGCCTTAAAGCAAGTTAGACTTCCGACTGCAGCCCATCAGTAAGTACAGGCGGCAGCTGGGCAGGCGAGTGGGCGAGGGAGTGACGGCCAAGGGTTCACGACTAACAGGCAGCTGGCCACCTAGGTTACCACTGTGCCATGGAGGGTGACCGGTCCAAGGATTGCACAGCTCACATGCCAGGACAATGTGAGGAATGTGGGCCTTGTCACTGACCACTCAGCCGGGCCATACCTGTCCTGTGTGCGCTCTTTGACAAGCCCCTTAACGTCAAGTGTCCTCAGTGCCTCAGTATCTTCTGGAAAACGAGAGCTTTGGGTTTGATCCACAGAGAGCTTCTGGCAGAGGCTGCTAGATCTGACGCAAATTAATGGGCTCCTTAGCTAATTAAGACGGCGCAACTGCTTCTCTAATAACGAATGCTAAAAGGTCTCTAAAAATCCTACCCGCAGAACTATATTGTTTATTGTTTATTCACAGATGTGAATAACCTCCAAGGAGTTGTTTCCCTCACACATGGCCCTGCTCAACGAATTTCATCATATTTCCCAGTAAAACTCTTATTTATTTATTTGAAAGGAAGATTGACAGAGAGAAGAAGGGCAGATCTTTTCCATCCACTGGTTTGCTTCTCGAAGGGGCAGAAAAGTCAGAATCCAGGGACCAAAAACTACATACAGATTCCCCCATGTGGGTGAAAGGGTCCAAGCACTTGGGCCATCTTCTACTGCATTCCTAGGTGCATTAGTGGGGAGCTGGATGGAAGTGGAGCAGCCAGAACTCTAACCAGAACCCATATGGGATGTTGGTATTGGTGGCTTAACCCACTGTACCACAGCACCAGCCCCTAGCAGTAAAACTTTTAAATTCTTTTTTTATAAAGCTTTTATTTAAAGAATATAAATGTCCAAAGTACAACTTATGGATTACAGTGGCTTCCCCCCCCCCATAACTTCCCTCCCACCCGCTACCCTCCCCTTTCCCACTCCCTCTCCCCTTACATTCACATCAAGATTCCTTTTCAATTCTCTTTATAAACAGAAGATCAATTTAGTACATATTATGTAAAGATTTCAACAGTTTACTCTCACATAGGGACACAAAGAGTACTAGTTATAGCATTAAATCACAATGTACAGCACATTAAGGGCAGAGATCCTACATGCTATTTTTTAAAAAATTGATTAATATCTATGCAATTTCCAATTTAACACCAAGTTTTTTAAAATCATTTTCAATTATCTTTATATACAGAAGATCGATTCAGTATATACTAAATTCTAAGTTATAAATACCAGGAGGTAATGATCCTGCCTAAGCATGCTCTCACCCACGTGCTAGCTCACATTTTTGTTTGTGGCAAACTATATAAACACTGAAATTACCATTTTACCCGCTGTAGGTGTACAATTTAGTGGCATTAAGTCTCTGCCTATTGTTGAATGACAGCACATATTTTGATGCCAATTCATCTCTAGAAAGTCACGTTCACATAGACTAAGTGTAGTCCCTGCAGGCTGTCCCCAGGGGCCATGCTGAGGAATAATGGTTAAGATCACCTCAAACTCCTTGTGTGTGTGACCAAAGAGTGCTCCCAAGTTCGAGTCAACCTGCCGCACACGCAGGGGAAATAGGAAGACATCATGGGACTTCAGCGACTCAATCACTTTGAAAAGTTTATTACTGCAAGTTTCCATCCGTAGCCAGCAAGGACATAATTGATATAATTTTCCACTACTCAATTTCAGTGCATGGGGATGAATTACTAATATAACTTTCTCTTTCCCCTGGCTGTTTGTTCCTGCTACCTATAAAATTACCCTGTGCCACTCAAATCTCTTTGCAAAATGAACATGTCGAAAGGGATATTCGTAGTCATGGGAGATCTATTTGTGGGTTTTAGGGTCTGTCCCTGAATGCATAGCATTTGTTCGTGTCAGAGGGGCCCATTGTACCTGGCAGTGAACATGGCCTTGCAAATGAGGCCATATTAGAGAATACAGTAAGAGAATCCACAATTTCCTTTGAAACAGGGACATTCATCATTTTATCACCCTTTAAATATCATTTTTCTGAGTCATCAATAGTGAGGTGTTGATTATATTTTAAAACTCCACCTAAAGGATGGAACTGAACATCATCACATTGCTCCTACATTTCTACCTTTTAAGTTTCTAAATGAAGTCATTTCCACATAGTATGGGGATTAGCATTTGTTTAGAAACAATGGAAAAACACAACATGCTTGACAAATCTTACAAATCAGCTCATCACATTCTTACTCATCACATCACTTTTTGTCTACTTTAGCCAACAGCACACCATTGTGAAGGACCCACCAAAGTGACATTTTTTATTTTGGAGGAAACACTGTGCTATTGTGCTGGTCCCGTTTGCTCTTCACCATAATCAGACAAGTAAACAAGGAGAAAGTGGTGTCACCAGGCAATAATGTCACCGGAACAAACTGCCACAACACTGCAGTCTCTAAGAAAACGTTGAGACTGAGTGGCTGGTGTGTGTCACAGTGGGCTTGGCCACTGCCTAAAACACCTGCATCCCATATAGGCAAAGGTTCCTGTCCCGCTGCTCCACTTCTGATCCAGCCCTCTGCTAATGGCCTGGAAAAGCAGTGGAGGATGGCCAAGGGCTTGGGCTCCTGCACACACACATGGGAAAATACAGAGGAAGCTTTTGGCCCTGGCTTCTGAAGATGGAAGATCTCTCTCTCTCTCTCTCTCTGTAAAACTTTCAAATTAATTAATCAACTAATTAATTAATCAGAGAAGGAAGGAAGGAAGGACAGATGGAGAGATGGACCGACCAGTTGAGGCCAAACTGAGCAGGCATGCACATTCAAACCTATTCATAGTGAAATTCAACTTTTTCTACATGGCATTCTATATGTAAGATGACACCACATGAGCAGCTATTTACTTTTAAAACATCTTGTTAAAATAAAAATTTTAATTGTATTAAAAAATAATGAAATATTTTTAAAATATTCATTTATTTAAGATATGCTTTATACCTGCATAGATATTTATAATCATGAATAAATGTTCCAATCACAATTTTCTCAGAGTTTCTTTTCTAGTAGAATTTACTTAAACTTGGATTTCATATTGACTATCTGATGGGCTAAAGCTCCTGAAACACCTGGAGTCCAGAATAGAGTTCTGGGTTCCTGGATCCAGCCAGGGCCGTTGAGTACATTTAGGGAGTGAGCCAGTGGATGGAGGTTCTGTGTGTGTGTGTGTGTGCGTGTGTGTGTGTCTTTCTCCCTGTCCTCTCTTTCTCCCTCTTGATCAGCTTGAATTGCAAATAAATAAACAAATCTTTAAAACATGTATTATGGTGGCATACTATATCATTAAACACTTATAATCCCAGACCTTTCTAAAATAATACAGAAATAAAAACACAAATATACAGAATTAATTCAGTACAGAAACAAAGCAGAGCCATAAATACCTGCAATCTAGAAATTTCACAGGACATTGCGGTAATAGAAGCTGCAATGAGTTGAAACAATCTGCTTTATCATTGAGCCTGTAAAATGAAAGAATAACCTAGCCACTTATGACAGGGTTGTATATTTCTGTAGCCACATCCTGGAACATCAACAGAAGAAAAAAGCTGCAATTACAAAAATCAGAAAATGTAGTCCTTTAAAATGTTTGCGTGTCTAACGATTGATAAACATGGATCTCGGCTTAAATTGGATAAAATAATCCTCTGTCCCCTTTGTGCAAACAGCAGTGCTGAGTTGTTGAAATGCAGAAACCATGCAGTCTCCATTTGTCTCTAGTCTGTGGATATTGGAAATAAAAACTCTTGGATTTAAGGGGTCTTCTGGTATTTCTGTTGGGTTGCATTTGGTTTTGGTTTTGTTATGAGGCTTAATACTTTGGCCTGGGAAAGAGCAGTTTTAAAAGTTATGGGTCAGTGAGAGTCCATGAGAGTGGATCCACCCTAGGACTGAAGGACCCTGAAGTGAACTGAGCAGGGACGTGAGGCTGAGATCTCTTCTCGGTGGGACACCGTCCTCAGAGAAGAGTGTTGGACATCCAGGTCTGACCCCAGCACACTGAGAGGTCAGTCTGTCTCTATGAACATCTTGCTTGCTGCAGGAAGTCCAAGTTCCATGGAAAGAGCTGAGTCACCGATAGAAATCACCAAAACACAGCGCTGAGGTGCAAGATGGTGGTCGTTACAGGCAACTGCCCTCAGTCTGCCTCTGCCTCTTGGCTTTGCTATTCACCCATCTTTCTCCCCCTCCATGTGTCTGTGCCGAATCAGTTTCCAGGGGGAGTCTAGCTGAAAGGCAGAAGCATCTGAGAGGGCCTGGGTTGTTGGGGAAGATGCATTCAGCAGACCCACTCTTAAAAATGTGGCCAGTGGTGTGGAGTGGGTCTCCTGGGACAAAAGTGGAAATCTGTACACAACATGCCGTTGAACGGGAGCTCTAGGGGGCACAGGTCAAGAGAGAAACAGAAACACAACAGTGTTGTCAACTGAGAGACGTGGGCCTTAACCCTGTGGTGACTGTTCCACTGTATTCTGAGTGCCAAGTGGCTGTTCACGGACTGAACCATCTGCACAAAGCCTCAAAGAGGTGAAGGCTGGTTGTGTGCAGTCTCTAAGCGCAGCAGGAGCCCAATCAGCTTTACCTTGAGTACACAGACCTCAGGAGACCACACAAGTAGGAGGGTTGAATCTCCTGCCTCAGCAGAGGAAACAGTGAATTCTGGTAGATGGAGGTCTGAGAGCCCTGGGCTGCCTGATCTAAAAGTGGCCCCCAAATATTTCCAAGCCACAGCCTAAGCAGCACCAGAGGATTAGGCACAGCACTGTGCCAGCAAGTGTGATTACATGATCCTTAGTGAACCCACACGATGTACTCACAGATATTAAAGCAGAAGGCCAGAGAGCGCACAGCTCTCTAGATCACGGAGTAAGGAATAGTGATTTGATTAAAGCACAAAGAAGAGGCTATGAGTTAACTATTTGAAGTTTTATAATTTTTGATTATTCATTTATTGGTTGGTGGTTATATACTAGTAAACATGGTTACCCAGCCATTC